>OX276463.1:14072794-15519044 GCA_946251905.1 Cryptocephalus moraei
CTAAAATGACATTAATAGTGACAGTCATAACTGTCAGGTATTGGATAAAATATGTTTTTTCCAAAAATGCTTAGCTTCGAAGATGAGTTTAGAAATTTTCAAAATTTAAAAAATATGACCTTTGTCCGATTTACAAATATTATAGTATGAAAAGATAGAGGAAGGATTCCTGATAATATGGCCAGAGTATTTTGGAGATTGAACACACGTCAACCCTGTTGAACACGTCTATCACGTGATAGAAGACTGTTTTTCGAAATAAAAGTTGAGATATATCATTTTCGAGAACTGCTTGGTTCCTATGATACGTATTTTGAAAAACATGAGTCTTCTCCAACTTTAAAAATTATAGTATCAAATAGCAGAGGTCAGATAACTGTAGCAAAAAAGTTACAATAGGTTTTTTCATAAAATGTTTACTTTCAACCATGTGACAAAATTAGTTGGTTTTAATTATCACGTTTAATTAAAATAAGTAAAGAAAACACTAACCATTAAGTATCAGTAGCAACATTAATATAACACGACACAATAACGAGAATTGCAAGAAGTACAAGTGATCACTAAGGCTGGTAGTTCGAATCTGAACTACCTCACATATATACCGAAGTGTACTAAGTGTTCCAAAAACGTGAGCGGAACGTAGACGACTCCCGAGAGTCCGGAGAGAGTCAGACGACCGACAATTCGACACTCCAACGTCACATGACCCTCGATACTTCAGCGGTCCTAAACTTGCGTCGCGCCCTCCGGTCCTGAAGGACCTACGAGGTCCTTCTCGTCCAACTCCACCTCTCCTCTTGACACGTCGGGGATCTTCTGCCTCAAGGCGCGTCGAAGCCGTCCCTGGAAAGATGAGATTGAAATAGAAGAGACGAGTAAGTGAAGAAAATGTGGTCGTTTCCGGCGAACCAAGTGATTCCACTCCACTTGATAATCGTGATAAGTGGTGAAAGGTTTTTGGGGATTTTCAGGTTGATCATGGGAAGGGTGTAACTTAGATTGTTTGAGATTATTGCTTGATAGCAAGGGTGGAAGTGATGTGGAGAAGTTAACAGTGATCAATTTGGGCGTGAAAAGTGGTCTTTCTGCTACTAGGTACTATACGTGGTGTCCCATTTCAATGTACCACCCCTGATATCTCTTTAGATATGCAATTTAGCGAAAAATGGTTCAGATAAAAGTTCTAGTACTCGAAGGGGGCTATCAAAAATGACCTTTTCGTTGACCTTGAAATGCACTTGCAAGGTCAAATCAAGGTCATTTTTTATAGAAATACGTACTTTTTATGTCATATTTGGATTCTCCAAAGACAAATACGCACCTTTTGTATGAAACATTTTTTTCGTAAGTGCTTTGATTTCTCGCTAGAAGACACTTTTCAGCTTTGACCTCTATTCAATCATCAATTAGTCCAGTCAAGGCAACATCCCTCACAGTCCAACCAGCCAAGGCAAAGTCCCCTCCCGTCCAGCCACTTAAGGCAAGACAACACAACAATAACAAGTCTAATAGTCCTCCTAGTAGGATGACGAACATCTGGATACCTTTTCAGCGTACAACCTCGCCGCAGCATTCTCCAAGAATCTTGATCATATCGACAATCTCTACTAGCGTATAGTCAGCCATTTTCGTGGTGCTACTGTTACTTGATCGTGACCTTGACACGTTTTGATCTGATTGAGACTTGAAATTGACCTGTAGATGGGACTTGGCCTGACCTTCACCAGGCTTGAACCTGATCTTGACATGTCCAAGCCAAGGTCACATAACGGTCAAAGATGAAAAGTGTCTTCTAGCGAGAAATCAAAAAAATGTTTCATACAAAGGTTACGTGTCTTTTATCGGAGAATCTGAATATTTCATAAAAAATATGTGTTTCCATTAAAAACCCTAAAGTTGACCTTGATTTGACCTTGAAAATGCATTTCAAGGTCAACGAAAAGGTCAGTTTTGAGTGGCTCCCTTCGAGTCCTAGAACTTTTGTCTGAACCATTTTTCGCTAAATTGCATATCTAAAGAGATATCAGGGGTGGTACATTAAAATGGGACACCCAGTATAGGAAGACTATAGGTGATTGATAGTCCAAACAGAAGGAAGGTATTCAAGAGGAAATTTCAAGAAGATTTGTACCAAACTAACGAAGTTGGAGCCGATTGAGACGATTGCATATTTAAAAAATAATAACCAAACAAGACAACCCTTTTATTTTAAAACTTTAAATTTGCAGGACAGACCTCGCACGCTCCCTCGCCTTGATCTCCCTGTACACGTCAAACAACCCATGAGTCTTTCCCGCCTTCAAATCTACGAACTAAAAACGAACGGACGAACAGGATTGGGACATGGGCAATACGTCTTGTTACTCACGTCCTCGTCGTCGTCTTCATCTTCTTCGACGAGTTTCTTCGCGACCTTCCTGCGCAGGAATATGGTACGAAACTCGAAGTCCGCCTTCGTTATCACCCTCAGGATGGTCAGGAGCAACTGCAGTATCCACAACCAGATGGAGATCAAGTGGGCGTAAGTCGTGATGGCCCAGTCGCGATAGAACGGTCGCAGGCCGAGTTTCTGTTGGGGAGTGAAGTAGTCCATTACGTGGGTACATCTGGAAATGTGTCGGTGCATCGACATTTTTAGTTTAGTTTAGTTACAATTGAGTTAGAACGATGTTTGGCAGAACAGGTTTTGACTGACTGAAATCCTCCAAAGAGTTCAGATAAGGTGATAAGGATGAAATCGCAATGAACTGGTTCAGTCAGAAGGACCACATCAACGAAACACAATCTTATTCAAAGAGTTATCAATCGCTCAACCATCGGAAATAGCACTTTTTGAATTGACCCAAGTCGGTCAGCTAAAGTTGTACATTACGTTTGTGATCCGGTGAATTTGGCGCATCTGTAGCAGAACTGATGGAAGCCTCTGTTGACGATATTATTGGCAACGCCGCAATTTATGACCATCACTACGGAACATGCCAGCAACACGTATACGTATCTGTAAGGCTGGGTTACTCTGGAAAAAAGAAAGAAAGAAACACTTATGATTATTTGGGTACTATATGGAGTATTTCAGGGAACTATTTTTAGGAAAACTTTATATTCACAAAAGTCCACAAGTTCCAACTCCTAAATGTCTTTTGGATCATATGGGATTGTGACTGGAAGATTGGATGTCGGTAATCCAAGAAACGTCAATCTAAGGAATTTATGCTAATCGTTACAATCATCCAAGGAGTACCTAGGACTCTTGATGTTCCCAGATGATTCTGACTCATCTTTCCCTTCCACATATGCTAAGTCAAGAAATTTGTGAATAAAATTGGCTTCTGAAACTTTTCAAAAATTCTTCAATAGCTAATGACTATATATTATTCAGATCTTATGCAATTTTGAGAAATTAAATACGTAATTATTGGGATATTTTCGGATCGTTTAAAGCTTCCTGGATTAACAAGGGATTAATCAATGACTGCAGATGCTTCCTATACGTTTTGATCATAACATCAATTTAGGAATTACATGGAAAAACTGTGATGAATTGGATATTTGGTAAGTCGTAGTCCAGGCTTAAATTTCGTGTAGTATTCCAGATTTCTCAGGACGTTTAGTTGTTCAAAATTTCCTGAAAATAGGGATACCAATAACGATTTGGCAACGAAAAACTGTTTACAATTTAGCAAAAATCTGGAAAAGAATCTTTCAAGATTTATAAGATCTGTAAGGAAACCTGGAAGTTTACATAAGAAAATTTCAAAAGTTCCAAGGACGTTTCCTAACCTTCTTCAGCACATTAGATTTTAATTACAGTTTTGAACACCTTTCCATTTTTAAGCAAAGATTTCATAAATTGCCAAAACACTTCAAAAATTTAACCAAGAAACGTATTGTAACTCTGCTCTACAAGGAATTTCGTTACAATTTCTTCTAATCTGTAGTTACATAAAATTATTAATCATATATTTCGAAACAAGAACTTTCAAAATTCCTTATGATGCTGATTAAAAATTACTCGGGAAATATTAAGTCTCCAGAACACTTGAAGATATGTGGAGTCCTATTGCAGGGTTTATCTAGTGCAGAAGGATCTTTTTTAAATTTTTAAAGAATTTTAAAGATGCTTTGGAGGTATATGACGTATATCTTCTTAACCAGGAAACTTTTAAAATTCCTCAAAAAATATAACAAGATTCATATCTTTTTATAGACATTTCTTAAATTTCGTGAATGAGTTCTTTTCATAAAGTTTGTACTGAGTATTCAAAATTTTCTCAAAATCTAGCCCAAGAACCTTTAGGAAATTAAATGATTTTTATTGTTATACCACAATTATACCACAATAACCCTGAAAATTCGTGGAGTTGTAATGGTTTTTTAAAATTTAATCATATTTCAAGGGTTATAAAATTTTCTAACTATTTTTGGTACCCACACAGGATATTCATTAAATTTTGGTATATGTTGAAAACCCTGTTATAAGTTTTTTGATACATAATACAAAAATTCATGTGTCGTTACAAATTTGGGTAAGAATCTTCAGTAACTCGAAAATCTCTAAAAATCGCAAAGTTTCTGGAAATCTGTGGAGTTCTATAGCAACCCTGGATTGTCATGCCTTTCCTGATCATAAAGAATATTCAATAGTAGGTACTGTGGATTCTGTTTCTGAACTTTCAGACCAAAAACCTTTAAAAAGTATTTTCTTGTGTTTTGGTGTTTTAGAAAGTTTGTCTGAAGCTTATGAGTTTTAGAAAATTTAGATTTTATGATGGAGTGAGTTTTAGATATATTTCCAAAGACAAGAGCCTTTAAATTCATCAAAAATATTATTCAACAGTTTTGAAAATTCGACAAATTTCCAAAATTTCCAAACTTCTGAAATCTTTAAATGTGTTATAGCTTTTCAAAAATGTAAGAAGGTTCAAAGTAATCTATAGGAGTATCTTAATTTTCTTGAAAACGTTAGAATTTTTCATAAAATTTGTAGTTGTATAATAGTTTTAAGTGTAACTCGGAGTGTAAGAACTTTCAATATTTCTTAAAAATCCTGCGAAGCAAGCCGAAAAATCTCTAAGGTCTTTAGAACTCAGGAAAATGAGTTTTAAATATATTTTTAGAACGCAAGAATTTTGCTATTACCTACTTAAAAAAATTTAATAATTTTGGGGGAAACATTTCCAAAGCTTCCAAAGCTCGAAAATCAATAAAAGTGCAAAGCCTATTCAAAAACATAAGAAGATTCAAAATATTATATATGTAGATATGTAATAATTTTCTTGAATATGTTAAAATATTTGAGAAGCTGAAACCGTTATCGTAGAGTTTAGAAGACACGATCTTTCACAATTTCCAGAAACTCGGCTAGGAATCTTTAGAAATGGAGTTGTAATAGTTTTCCAAATATAATGATATTTCAACAACGTTTACACTGTAAATCAACTAAATTTCATTAACTTGTGTATGTAAATTGTCAAACAAAATAATTTCCAGGTTTAGTTAGAAATATGACCAAGAATTTACAATTACTCGTATATCTATAAAACTCCTTAGAATCCCTGAAAATCTCTGGAGTTTCCTAAAGACTCTAGAGGTAGTAATGATTAAATATAAGTTCAGTATTACTAAATACGTTGTTTCTAAACCTCCACATCATCAACTTTGAGAATAGTCTAGAAACGTTTCTGGAAATCTATGGTGTCTTTCTGCAATAGTTTTCCAAAATTTAGTAACACTTCGAATATTTTTACGTGTTTCCGAAAGTCTGTCAGTGCTTATGATGTCTATGAAATTTTTGGAAAATTGTAAGTACGGTGTGCAGGTGAATGAGTATAAGTACATTTTCAGAATTTTTCAAATTCCACAAAATTTTAATTCATTTTCGAGTTTTTAAAAATTTACAAAGTTTACAAAATTCGAAAATCCATACAGTTGCATGACTCTTCGAGCATCCCATAGATATTTCTTAATTTTCTTGAATACGTTATGATTCTTTATAAAGTTCGCAGAGTTTCATAAAAGGTTTACATAGAATTCGGAACATATGGAATTTCAAAATTTCTCAAAAACCCACCAAGAACTATTAGAAACTCGAAAAATCTCCTACCTCTTCGGAACCCTAGAACTAGAAACCCCATGAAGTTGGAATAGTTTTTCAGAATGTAATCATATTTCGATAGTTTTGAGGTATTCTTATCCCCATCATTATTTATATTCCGGGTTTAATAAATTTAAGGAATATTCTTATAAGTGCAAAAATTTTCACGCATAATGGAAATCACAATAATTTCCATAATTCAGAACTTCTGGAAATCTTTGTAGTTTCATAGGAACCGTGGAAGTTGTAACGCTTTCCATGAATACAGGAAAAGTTCAGTAACGCTGAAGATCTTTTTTTCTAAAGTTTCAGACCTGAAACCCTTAGAAAATTTTGAAGAATTTATACGTTTATCCTTTCCTTCTTGTCTTACTTAATTCAATACAAATCCTATCTCAAGTTCTAGTAGTGAGTTACTTTATGGAATTCTTGCAAGGGTACGAGGAAGTTTTCCCCTTAAGGGAAAACTCCTCGAGCAGTTTCAGGAGAGGATACTCCCTTAAAGCATTTCGAAAACTACTTCGGAAAACTTTAATTTCCAACCGTCCTCATACATTTTCAAACTATTTGAATTTAAAATTTTCCTAAATTTTTGGATCTGCAAAGCTCGTGAGAATAGTTTTTTAAAAGGGGTAATGCAAACTTGTGACGTCACTTCCTAGTTTTTCCACTAGAAATCCCATCTCATTTTTCAAAATATCGCCTAAAGTTCCCTCACAGGATCCTCGCGAGGCTCCGAAGAGTATCGCGAGGATCGTCACTTCTCGTTCCAGACACCCGAAATGCACTCACCCTCCCGTGCCCTGCTGTCCGAGTCCTCCTGCTGAGCACATCAGCGTTATGACAGCGAACGACGTCGACACGACGATGGAGAACATGGCGGCGAGCAGGACATAGTCACACGTCAGCACAGTCGCGAACACCGTCTTCATCATGTCTATCGACACTTTCGCCATCATCGTGTCGTTCTTCAGCCAGATCTCGTCCTCGAAGACGTACGTGTCGGGCGTGTTGGGGATCTTGATCATCGACTCGGCTCCCTTGTTCCTCGCCCTCATGACCCTCGGGGTCCCCTCTGAAACAAGAGCTTCAGCTCAGAATCCCTCAGCTCGACTGGGCGAATCCGAGCTCAGAAGAACAGGGAGCACCAATGGTGTTTGCAAAAGAATCGCCAAGAAGTTTTCAAAACCCCAAAAACGAAGGAATTGGAACTCAGAAAATTTTCTGAGGCTTCAGGAGTCTTAGTCATAAATGTGGGTGCCTCGTACTTCGCACTCAGGACGCTGGGGGTGAAACTCTCCTGTGTAACAAAAGCTTCAACCAAGAATCTCACCTTGACTCGGTGAGTCCGAGCTCAGAAGCGCAAAGGGCACAAATGGTGTTTGTAGGAAGATCAACTTGACGAAACAACTCAAAGAATTCTTCAAAACACTGAAAATTTGGACTTGGAAAGAAAGGTAAAATTTAGAAATTTTCTAAGGCTTCAGACACCTAAGTCATCGATGTGGGTTCCACCTCTTTCGTCCTTGGGAGGCTCGGAAACGTACTCCCCTCTGAATAAGAGCTTCAACTCAAAATCATTCACCTCGACTCAGCCAATCCAATATAAGAAGCGCAGAGAGCGCAAATGGTGTTTGCAAAGAAATCGTTATGACGAAGCAACTTAAAGAAGCCTTCAGAACCTTGAACAATTGGGTTTTCCTAAATAGGAAGAACTTAGAACTTAGAAAATTTTCTAAGAATTTCAGGGATCTTAGTGATCCTTCATCCTTTGCCTTCGTGACGCTCGGGGAGAAACTCTCCTTTGAAATAAGAGCTTCACTTCAGAATCCCCAAGCTTGACTAGATCAATCCAAACTCAGAAGAGCAGAGAGAGCAAATGGTGTTTGTAAGGGAAACGTCATACTGAAGCAACATAAAGAAGCCTTCAAAGCCTTGAAAAATTGGAGTTTGCTAAAAAGGAAGAGCTTAGAAATTAGAAAATTTTCTAAGGCTTCAGGGTTCTTAGTCATCGATACGGGTTCCACGACCTTAGTCCTCGGGATGCTCGGGGACGTACTCCCCCTTGAAATAAGAGCTTCAACTCAAAATCATTCACCTCGACTCAGCCAATCCAATATAAGAAGCGCAGAGAGCGCAAATGGTGTTTGCAAAGAAATCGTCATGACGAAGCAACCTAAAGAAGCCTTCAGAACCTTGCAAAATTGGGTTTTCCTAAATACGAAGAACTTAGAACTTAGAAAATTTTCTAAGAATTTCAGGGATCTTAGTGATCCTTCATCCTTTGCCTTCGGGACGCTCGGGGAGAAACTCTCCTCTGAAATAAGAGCTTCACTTCAGAATCCCTAAGCTTGACTAGATCAATCCAAACTCAGAAGAGCAGAGAGAGCAAATGGTGTTTGTAAGGGAAACGTCATACTGAAGCAACCTAAAGAAGCCTTCAAAGCCTTGAAAAATTGGAGTTTGCTAAAAAGGAAGAGCTTAGAAATTAGAAAATTTTCTAAGGCTTCAGGGTTCTTAGTCATCGATACGGGTTCCACGACCTTAGTCCTCGGGATGCTCGGGGACGTACTCCCCTTTGAAATAAGAGCTTCAACTCAAAATCATTAACCTCGACTCAGCCAATCCAATATAAGAAGCGCAAAGAGCGCAAATGGTGTTTGCAAAGAAATCGTCATGACGAAGCAACCTAAAGAAGCCTTCAAAACCTTGCAAAATTGGGGTTTCCTGAATAGGAAGAACTTAGAACTTAGAAAATTTTCTAAGAATTTCAGGGATCTTAGTGATCCTTCATCCTTTGCCTTCGGGACGCTCGGGGAGAAACTCTCCTCTGAAATAAGAGCTTCACTTCAGAATCCCTAAGCTTGACTAGGTCAATCCAAACTCAGAAGAGCAGAGAGAGCATATGGTGTTTGTAGGGGAAACGTCATAATGAAGCAACCTAAAAAAGCCTTCATAGCCATGAAAAATTGGAGTTTCCAAAAAAGAAAGAAGTTTGATAATTAGAAAATTTTCTGAGAATTTCAGGGATCTTAGTGATCGATGTGGGTCCTTCGTCCTTTCCCTCGGGACGCTCGGAGAGAAACCCTCCTCTGTAATAAAAGCTTTATTCAGAAACTCTCAGCTTGACTAGACCTGCCTAATCTCAGCAGAGCAGAGAGCACCAATGGTGCTTGTAAGAGAATCATCATGAGAAGCTACATACACAAGTTTTCAAAACGCTGAAAAATTGGTGTTTCCTAAAAAGGAGAAGCTTAAAAATTAAGAAAATTTTCTAAGGTTTCAGGGACCTTAGTCATCGATGTGGGTTCCACGTCCTTCGCTCTCGGGAGGCTTGGGGACTTACTCCCCTTTGAAATAAGAGCTTCAACTCAGAATCATTCACCTCTCTCAGCCAATCCATTATAAGAAGCGCATAGAGCGCAAATGGTGTTTGCAATAGTCATGACGAAGTAACCTAAAGAAGCCATTAAAACCTTTAAAAATCAGGGTTTCCTAAAAAGGAAGAACTTAGAAAATTAGAATTTTTTTTGAGAATTTCCGCGATCTTAGTGATCGATGTGGGTCCTTCGTCCTTTGCCCTCGGGACGCTCGGGGAGAAACGCTCCTCAGAAGTAAGAGCTTCACTTTAGAATCCCTCAGCTTGACTAAGCCAGTCCAAGCTAAGAAGTTCAGAGAGCGCAAATGGTGTTTGTGAGGCAATCGTCATGACAATGCAACCTAAAAGAGTCTTCAAAACCATGAAAGATTGGGGTTTCTTAAAAAGGGAGGACTTAGATTTTAGAAAATTTTCTAACGTCCTCGGGGATGTCCTCACAAGAGTGTTGAAAAATTGGGGTTTTCTGAAAAGGAAGAACTCAGAACTTAGAAAATTTTTTGGACCCGTGGAAATCGATGGAATCGATGTTTCAAGGATACTTTCAAGTTTTCTCTTTGCTGTGGAAATAGAAAGAACTCGTTACAAATTGCGGATAGCCAAGTGGTCAAAAATCGCATACTAAATTACTTATGACAATTGTAATTAATTGATAAAATTGTTTAAATAATTTTGAGGGGTTTCTAAACAATAAGGAAGATTGAAATGAACTTCAACTGACTTAAAACGACATGAAACTTGACGTTGAATCAGGATAAAAAATTTCTAAGAAAATTACAATATTGTAATCAATCCAGTAGATTTTTAAAAGAACCACAATTGTCTGTTTAAACTCTAACTTGACAAGATTATTATTATATTCTGACGCAATCAAAGAAGCTGTGCATTAGTTATCTGATCTAATTATGACATTTATAGAGAACTGATTATTTTATAATAGCTTTCGTAATTTCAGAAGAAAATAAAACAAAACGTTTGAAAAATAAGTTCTATAGCTATAATGGAAGCTGATGAATTCCTGCTACTTTTTACAAGTGTAAAAATTCTTTGGCATTTGAAATGTTACATAACTACTCGAGGAAGTTCTGATACTTTCGAAGAAAATGATTACATTATAAATCAGGTGAAATTGTATCGAGACAAATATGACATTCCAAATATTAAGTTCTGGCCTTAATGGAAATTGACGAATTTTTAAGCTAATTGTAATATTGGTAATGATCCAACGACACATTTTAGTCGTAGTTGCTGTTAGTATTTGAAGAGAAACATAATGTAGGAAATGCAATTTATAACGTTCCTAATGGATTTATAACACTTTCAAAGAACTAAAACAGTGTCTAGACTGTTTTTGAAAATGACAGTGAAATGATATTTTTGAAAATCGAGTTTTAGGCCATTTAAAAAAAAACCTAAGGCTAAAACACCTTCCTGATTTAGGGGTGGAAAACTGAATTCTCGAATTTTGCCACAAAACTCGCAGGGTAGGTCACAGTAATACTATTTACTGCTGTGTTCAAGCTTCAGTTCGCAAACTGTAACAGTTTTTGAAATATTTTGATTTTTTTTTAAAAAAGTGACAAACACAATTTCAATATTTTATATCTCGAATTGAAACGTATCTTGTATTGACAGCATCGGGAAATCATCCCCTTTCGTTCGCAATGGATATTTTTTGAAAATCGAGTTTGAGACCATTTAAAAAAACCTAGGGGTTAACCTTCCTAGTTTAGGGGTGGAAAATTGAATTTTTGAATTTTGTACCAAAACTCGCAGAGTAGGTCAAAGTGACACTAGTTAGTGCTATGACCGAGTTTCAGTTTGGAGGCACTAATATTTTTTGAAATATTGTTTTTTTTTGAAAAAATTGGAAACCAATAATTTCAATATATTTTATATCCCGAATTGAAACGTATCTTGTATTAATAGCATCGGAAAATCATCCCTTTTCGTCCGCCGCGGTCAATACTTTTAAAAATCAAGTTTTAGACCATTTTTTAAAAAAAAACCTAGGGGTTAACCTTCCTCGTTTAGGGGTGGAAAATTGAATTTTTGAATTTTGTTACAAAACTCGCAGAGTAGGTCAAAGTGACCATATTTAGTGCTGTGGCCGAGTTTCAGTTCGGAGGCTTCAATAGTTTTTGAAGTATTGGGATTTTTTTTAATTCGAAACCAATAATTTTAATATTTTCTATCTCGAATAGAAACGTATCTTGTATTAATAGCATCGGGAAGTCATCCCCTTTCGTTCGCAATGGATATTTTTGAAAATCGAGTTTTAAGCTATTTAAAAACAAAACCTAGGGGTTAACCTTCCTGGTTAAGGGGTGGAAAATTGAATTTTAGAATTTTGTCACCAAACTCGCAGAGTAAGTCAAAGTGATACTATTTACTGCTGTGTTCGAGTTTCAGTTCGCAGGCTTTAACACTTTTTGAAATATTGGGATTTTTTTGAAAACAGTGACAACCACAATTACAATATTTTATATCTCGAATTGAAACGTATCTTGTATTAATAGCATCGGGAAATCATCCCCTATTGTTCGCAATGGATATTTTTGAAAATCGAGTCTTAGGCCATTTTTAAAAATAATCTATGGGTTAACCTTCCTGGTTTTGGGGTGGAAATTTGAATTCTCGAATTTTGTCATTTAGGCAATTTAAAAAAAAACGTAGGGGTTAACCATCCTGGTTTAGGGGTGAAAAATTGATTTTTCGAATTTTGTCATAAAATTCGCAAAGTAGGTCAAAGTGATACAATATCAATATTTTATATCTCGAGTTAAAACGTATCATGTATTTGTGACACCGTGAAATCATCCCCTCTCGTTCGCGATCAATATTTTTCGAAATCGAGTTTTAGACCATTTCTAGCAAAAATTCCAAGGTGAAGAACCCAACCTTCATCTTTTAGCGATCCTACGTTTAACCTAAGGCATTCTCGCGGGAATCCGATTGGTAACAACAACACGAACTTGATCTAAGTCCCTTCACTCACTGGGCATCTTGAAGTCGATCTCGACCGGTTCGTCCTCATCCAGTGGCCTGAACTGCTGCGGCTTCGCCGCCGCCGGGAGTGTCTGCGTGTCGTTCCCGGTCGCGTTCCCGACGCCGCCGGGCGTCGTCTCCGTCGTCGCGACGTCCTCCTTGGAGACGTTGAAGAAGACGACCTCCTGAGCGAGGAACCGGAGCTTCGCGTAAGGGACGCACCTGTAGTTGAAGATGTCGTAGATGTCGTTGAAGGAGTTGAGGCCGACGGCCGAGCTGATCGCCGTCAGGATCAGGAGGGTCGCGTGGAGGGCTGGAATAAGACAGTTAAGGGTCGGTTGAGGATCGGGGGTTTTACGTTCGCTTGGTGGAAGTTTTCGGTTTAATACATAACAATGTAACATAATTAAATAAATAAAGTAATAATTAAGAACGAAAAGAGAGAAAGTGGGAGAACGTCCGTTCTCTCTGCGGTGTCGCTAAGCAGTGTCGGTCGCATTTTTCTGTCACTTTTTTTTCATTTAAATCTCTCGGACTAAGCTAATATTTATGTCTTTTATAATACTATCTAATACGAATAATATTAAATATAATAATAATCCCAAGTAGCACACAACATTGGCAAAGCATTGGGAACATATTGGTCCAATATGGAATGTTATTCCAATATTGTACCAGTATTGACCCAATATTGGCAAACTAGATGTAGCCATCAATATCGAACCAAAAATATATTCCAATATTTACCCAATATGGTTACACTAGATGTAGCCAATATTGCAATCCAGATTATTGGACCAATATCGGTTTAATAAATTTAGCCAATATTGAACTTAAGATTAATTACCAATATCTATCCAATATTGTTACCCAAGTTCCAGTCAATAGGTTTGTTTGTGCAGTAGTTCCCAACGGTTTGAAACCATCAGACGCATGCGTATTGGAAATTTGGCGTTCGTGCAGTGTCAAACCAAAACTCTGATTAAAAATCTTGCGTTCTTGCAGTGGCTGTCATGTAGTTTGAAACCGTTTAAAACTATCAGAGCGATTTGTGGATTATTTGCGGACTCTCAGTCAGACGCATGCGTATTTGGAGTGCCGTCAAATTTTTCTACCTCGGCCGGCACATGGCAGCCATTAGCTGTTTATAACCATTGTAACCTAGGCGTCCTTTTGGTGAATACAAAGTTTAAAAGGTAAAAGGTAAGTAAAATGAACAATTCCCATACGCCAGCCTAAATTTTTGCAATACGTTACAAAACTTGGAATTATAAATAGTACATATATCTGAAGGTTCTTTGATAAGGTCTGAAATGTGTTTAAAAAAAATATGTTTTTGGAGTGGGTAATAAAATCTGCTGTTAAATTCTTTTCAACTGTGTAATAGTACTTGTTTTTGATTTATTGTTTAGATGTCCGACATTTCGCCAAATGAAAGTGAGGAGAATCTCTTGTCCAGTGACGATTTGTTGGAATTATTAGTCGTAGAAGGAAGAGCGAGACCCAAAAATGAACATTTTTTTTAAGAAACAGTTCCACGATACAGTGAGGAGGAGTTCATCGAGCATTTCAGAGTTTGTTGGCCTGTTGCTGATGGAATCACAGAGAACTTTGTTGGGAGCGAGTATTTCCATTACTTACCAGTCTGGAGGAAATGGCAAATTGGGCGCCTATAACCAAGTTTTAATTTATTTATGGTTTGTGGGCCATCAAACAGCTGACGAAGAAAATGATAGAATAGGAGTAGCACGAAGAAATGAAATTGCCAATATTTTACCTTTGTAAAAATAAACACAAAGGAATCTGAATTGTTATTCATATACATTAATATATACATTTTACAATATAAACCAAGTAGCATCCTCACACGTCCGTCCGACTTCTGAGGTTAGAAAAAGAATTGACAGTGACATTAGTGACAACAAAATCATAGGACAAAACGGCACAGAACACTTTGCAACGTGAAATCCTTGTACAGTTTGAAATTCGGTAAAAGTGTTCTGGCACAAAAAATCCGCAACGGTTTTAAATCAAACTGCAGTCACGCATGCGCAAAGGAAACAGTCATCAAACTATCACAAACTGGCTGCAGAAACAAACCTAATATTGAACTTAAGATAAATTACCAATATTAACCAATATTGTTACGCAAGTTCCAGTAAATATTGAAAGCTGCCTGATATTCATTGTCATGCGCTTGTCAACATGTCATAAATATATTATTCTAATGTTACATTTCAACATGGACTAATTATTGCTTTTAAATAATGGGCCAATAAGCATTGAGAATATTTTGCAATATTCTCTCAAGGTTGTGCATCAATATTGGGCAAATATTATATACCTATTAATATTCATTCGATGTTGCATTTTAATATTGGCAGAATATTGCACTTACTGGGCCAATAAAACTTTGACCATATTGCAATATTGCGCCAAGCATGTACAAAAATATTGGTCCGAAGTTGCTATTCAATATTGGCAGAATATTGTACATCGAATTTGGACCAATATTGATAAAGAATTTTGTAACAATATTAAAACACAATATTTAACCAATATTGTTTCACAACCTTGGGGCAATATTGTCAAATGTTCACATTTATTATTGGCCCAATATTTACTATCTATTATAACACAATATTGTCATAATATTGGTACAATATTGGTGTGCTACTGGGATCTTATCTGAAACGGTAAGATAACACAGGCCCAAAAAAAACCATTTCGATTCCACTGACCAAATAGACTTTACGTTGTTGGAGTCGCTGAGTCCGAGTCCGGAGTCCATTTGGCTCCATCAGGTAAGTTTTTTTAAGAGGTCATTTTAGGGGTGTTTGTACTCAAAAGATCCTAAATGGCGAAGAGCACGTTCCAACCATACGTTATATAGGTTTTTGGGATCGCTGAGTCTGAATCTGGGGTCTGCTTAGCTCCAGCACGTAAGTTTTTTTCTTGGTAGAGGTTATTATAATGTCATTTTAGGGGGTTTATAGTACAAAAATTCTAAATGGCGTACAGCACGTTCCAACCATACGTTGTATAGGTTTTCGGGGTCGCTGAATTCAAATCTAAAGTTTGTTGGATTGTACCCTAAGGCTGAAGATCATTTAAAGGTGATTTTTAAAGACTTTTTTGTCCATAACCTTCCTGTTTATTTAAAAATTACATTTTATATGAACTATTGCAGCTTAAATTTATTTAAAAGAAATAAATAAATCATTCTATAATAATGAATATAAATGAATATAAAATGAATATGAATAATTTAATAAATACCAACTTGTGGAAGAAAACGTACTTCTCAAAATTTACTTTATGTAAAACTCGCCCTAAAATCACCTAATATCACCTTTAAATGATCTTCAGCCTTAGGGTACAGTCCAACAAACTTCAGATTTGAATTTAGCAACCCCAAAAACCTATATAACGTATGGTTGGAACGTGCTCTTCGCCATTTAGGATTTTTGGATTACAAACACCCCTAAAATGACATCGAAAAAGAAAACCTTACCTGATGGAGCCAAATGGACTCCGGATTCTAACTCAGACACCCCAACACATAAAGTCTATAACTAGATAATTAGAAAATTAATAAACAGGTTTCAGACCCGTTACACCCTTGAAAATTAACAAACTATTTGAAAACTTCTTCAAAACTGGATAATTCGAAGAAACCTAAACAAACCGTTGGTAATCTTACAAAAAATATTAACTGTTCAGCAATAAGAATAAGTAAGTTCTAGAAGGTAAAATGACGGCAAGTAAAGGCCAGAATCGCTTGCCACTGTAAATATGGTAACTAATTTGAATGAAGGGAAACAGGTCAAACGAACATAAGTGTTATGTTACACAAATTTGAGCATTTTCGGGGTTTCTGCACAATTTTGCAGTTTCTACGTTTTAGAAGAAAGCTCACATTTTGAGAATTTATTAAAAAATTGAAGTTTCTGAACGTATTGAAGAATATTATTATGAATTGAACTTTTGAATGAGGGATTTTAGTGAACTGTTAAAACAGTTTGTAAACAATTTAGTGAAGTAGTTTTTTAAATTTTTTTCTCCGGGTTTTTAATTAATTTTTTATTCGTTATAAGTTAATTAATGGGAAACATAAATAACGCACGTTCCATCCCCAATATATTTATTTTTCGATACCCTTCAAATGACACTACTTCCCGCCGAATCTGTTATACAATTTTCCAAATTTAGAGAAGTACTTTTAAAGGTATATTTAATCGAATGTAACGGTTTGCAATAAATCTTGGAAAATTAATTGCTGTCCCCCAGAACATATTAGAATTACAAATATTTTTAGGTGTTTTATAAAATTTATCAATACACAGGAAGCTCATTAGATTTTTAGAAGATATTAATGTTTTTTAAGAGATGTATGTATTTAAATACATTTTCAGAACGCAAGATCTTTCAAAATTCTTCAAAAATTTAATTCAACGGTTTTGGAGATTTAGAAAATTACAATAATTTCAAAACTTTGAAAATCTATAGATGTAATGGGTTTCTAAAAAAAATCATGAAAATTCTAAGCATTTTACAGAGTTTTTTTTAATTTCCTTGAATGTGCCAGATTTTTTTTTGGGTGTGTAGATTTAAATAAGAGTTATACGTAGAATTCAGAACAAAAGAAAGTTCAAAATTTGTTCAAAACTCAATAAAACATCTTTAAAAAACCCGAAAGCTTTATAAGGTACATAGAATCCTGCGAATCCATGGATTTTTAACAGTTTTCCAGAATGTGGTGATATTTCAACAATTCTTTCTTCAGTAATTACATCGGAAATGTATTACACTTTTGGAATAGCTTCAAACACGCATTTTAAAGATTTTGGCGCAAAATGCATAACAAACGAATTTCCAAGATTTGTTTAAAACTGAGCCTAGAATCTTCACTAACTGGAAAATATCAAAAATCTTCAGAATTTATGGAATCGGTGGAGTTTCGTAGGAATTCTGGAAGTTGTAATGTTTTTCTTGAATATGAAGAACGTTCAGTAGTAGTGAAGATATATTTTATAAACCCTCGATCAAAAATTTTTGGAAATTTCTGAAGAGTGCATGGAAATCCGTGGAGTCAGATTTTGAGTACTTTTTCAAAACAGTAAAATTTCAACATTTTTTCAAAATTCATTCAGCAAGACTATTCAGTAGCTCAAAATATCTGGAAATCTGTGTTGTTTCGTAGAAATTGTGAAAGTTATAATTCTTTTCATGAATTCAAGAAAAGTTCTGAAGATCTAAAGATCTTTTTTCAACTATCAGACCCCTGAACCTTTTAAACAATTCTGAAGAGTATCAGTATTCATGAACTTTCATGAATTTTTCATTCATGAAATTTATTTTTCATGAATACAAGAGAAGTTTTGAAGAACTTAAGACCTGAACTTATAACTATGAGACCTGAACCTTTTAAAGAATTCTGAAGAGTTTACAGTTATTATCTTTCAGTATGCATGAACATTCACAATGACACACTTGAACAAGCTCTAAAAACCATAAACTCCCAAATATCCTCAGAAACTCTGAAAGTTTCGAAAAATTCCCCAAATTCTGTGAGATTGCAAAGCTCGAGAGTATAATTATTAGGTACCCTTTAACTGTTTACTTATTTAATAGAAATCTTATCCCGACTACTAGTAGTGAGATTCTTTAAGGAATCCTTACAAGGATTCGAAGAATTTTACCAATATTAATAACTTTAGGAGAAGAGAATCCCTCAAAACATTTCGAAAGCTACTTCAGAAAACATGATCTCTTCTATTAAGTTTTCAAATAGTCTCAGACGTTCTTAAACATTAGAAAAATTTCACGAATCCTGTGGAGCAAAGCTCGAGGACGCTAATGGTTTAATAGACTAATCCCATCCCAATGTATGTGTTAACATTAATTAAACGCTAATTAAAAAGATAAATAACCACTGTTTGATAAAATTAGTAGTTTTGAGATTACGATATGTTGAAATCCACTTAATTTCCAGGTGTGAAGTTTACCACAACCACAAATTTTATAGTCCAGGAGACTGTTTATTAATAAACAATTGTATTTACTTAATATTTATATTATATCTAACATTTATGAGTTAACGAAACTCATTATCGTTTAGGGGGTTTATAAGTGTGGTGCGTTTACAAAAAATTAAAAAAAAAAATATTTAACCACCTAAAGAAATTTTTACAATAATTTTTTATGGAGAAATACTCGTTTATCTGTAATATATTTGGTTCTAATCGTTCTAAGTTAATTACAGTATATAAAGTCTCAACAGCGATGACCGTAAAATAACACAACACGATATATCGATATATTTTACCTTTCGCCAAAACGTAGGGTTTATCTGTCGAAGGGCCATGTTTAACTACACCACCAACTTGTATGTAATGGTTGTTGGGTCGCCGATCACGAACACCGTGGTCCCGTAGCTCCAAAACGGTGCGTTCACCCCTGAAGTTACAAGAAACACACCCTTTTGGAGATATTTCGTAATAATCTCTGAAATGTATCTAAATATAATGTCAATTTGAAAATTTAGTATGTCTACGTACAGTCAGGACTATCATAATATTAAGGGTTAATACCAGAAAGGGTAAAACTACCCTTAACTGAATTTCAAATAAATAAGAATTAAAAAAGCTTCGTTTTTTACTTTTGGGTTTAGACACTTAAATAATTTTTTACATACGTAACCCTACGGAATTTCAAAATACTCAATGGACTTCTGTAACTCCGAAAATTAGTGTGGTAAATCGTATCTTATACAATTGTTTCTTAATACATTTTTTAGTAGAAATTTTGAGATTTAAAAAATCTCCTGGACTATAAAATTTGTGGATGTAGTTAATTTCACACCTATCTCAATTCTATGGGTCCTTTTAATTGTTTTCAAAATCTACTCAAAATCGAAAAAAAAACTACTAAA
Source organism: Cryptocephalus moraei (assembly GCA_946251905.1). Lineage (NCBI taxonomy): Eukaryota > Metazoa > Arthropoda > Insecta > Coleoptera > Chrysomelidae > Cryptocephalus > Cryptocephalus moraei. The sequence goes on from OX276463.1 coordinate 14,092,190, forward strand.
ACAGATCTGTCGCGGATTCGCATTAATCGAGCGAGTTGGGAGTTGGGAACAAAAATCACCGCACCGTACATCCCGTACATTAACGACAGTTCCTATCAATAACGTCAATGTTTATTACTTTAACCGTAACTTTTACACACGCACAGCGTCGACTTATATACTTCCTAGCGCATGGAGAATTTCAAAAATGGAACTCACCCCTCCAAGACCCGCTGACATCTTTCGACTCTTTCTCGGCCAGGTAGAAGTACCTCCTCTTCATTTTCTTCCTTCGATTAGATCGCTGAAAATCCTTTCTCAAGAACTGTCTTAATGACGTGACGGTGACCGCATCCGGACGAAAATAAACATTACGTTACTACATAGTGGGAAAGGTACGAGAGTCGGTACAATAACAATAACGCGCCGCGCGTGATATACACGCAGGGCGTGTACTACGCGCTGAGTAATAAACAAATTTAATAAATTATATCGCGCAAAACAGACGGGCAGACGCCGCCGGGGATTTGAATTCGATATTTCTATCGTTTTTGTATGTATATATATACAGATTTCGTCACCATGGAGAGCAAATGGGAAAGTAGGTTGCGACGTTGCCGACACGACATTTGTCCTATAAATTAATTCAATTTAAAATAAAAATGGAGAAGCTTCAGGAAAAATCACTAAGTGCATTTTTTTAAATTTGGATTTTTTAAATAGCACAAGTTTTGCATATTTCCTTGAGATATGGGCATATGAGATATGTTAATTCTGAAAAAACCACATGAAAGCTTGTTTCCTCTTATATATGCTCAGCCAGTTTTGTTGAAATCGAAGTGTGGAAAAACATTTTAAACAATTTTGACAAATTTTCAATATTTTTCGATTTTTCTGGATTACAAAATTATTGTGCAAAATCTAATAAACCGATCGAAACGAAATTTACAAGATTCTTTTATTATAACTTCAAAATTTTCTACCTGTGATATGGAAGTTCTAATTTTATTACATTTTAAAGTGCCTAAAATAACAAATTAAAAAAAAACACTTTTTTGGGAAGTTTTTTTTTGTTTATTATTATTTTGCAAAACCGCTAATAAATTTTTGAATTTCTAACCTATACCATTTTATGTAAAAAGCGATTCTGCAACTTTTTTCTCTCTTCAACTTTCTTCTAAATTCAATACTTAAAAATCGTAATGTGTTCATCAGAGTACTTTCTCATATATAGGGTGTTTCAATATGCGTTTGCCAAATCCAAACGGGAAATAGATACGGTTAATTTTAGCAAAAAAAAAAGTTTATTTTATACTAATTCAATGGTAGAATATATATTCTAAATTTAAAATAAATTCTTGTAGCAAATTTTGAGAAAAATTCAAAAACCGAAAAACCACAAGTATAAAGTGCTCTTCACAGATGATTTAGCCGAACACGTTACAAAACTTTTTATACATATTTAATTGCACAATAAATTTTCAAAGTTTAAAAAGAATTCTTGGGACGAATTCCTAGAATAATACAAAAAACCCAAAATCGACAAGTATAAAGTATCCTTCACAGAAGATTTAGCCAAAAACGTTAGAAAGCTTTTTTATACATATTCAATAGCAGAATAAATATTCAAAGTTTAAAAAAAATTCGTGGAGTGGATTACGAAAAAAATTGAAAAAACCGAAAATTGACAAGTATAAAGTGCTCTTCATAGATGATTTAGCCGAACACGTTACAAACCTTTTTATACATATTTAATTGCACAATAAATTTTCAAAGTTTAAAAAGAATTCTTGTGACGAATTCCTAGAATAATACAAAAAACCCAAAATCGACAAGTATAAAGTATCCTTCACAGAAGATGTAGCCAAAAACGTTCGAAAACTTTTTTATACATATTCAATAGTAGACTAAATATTCAAAGTTTAAAAAAATTCGTGAAGTGGATTACGAAAAAAATTGAAAAAACCGAAAATTGACGACAAGTATAAAGTGCCCTCCACAGAAGATTTAGCCAAAATCGTTAGGAAACTTTTTTATAGGTATTTAATCGTACAATAAATATTCAAAGTATAAAAAAAATTCTTGGAGCGAATTTCGAGAAAAATTCAAAAAACCGAAAAATGACAAGAGTAAACAACCCTCTTATTCTGGCCGATTTTAATGAAAAATTTATTCTCACGTCCTGGTATGGTACAAAGTCTAAATACAAAGTTTTGACCGTTTGTGGTTTTTTGTTTTTGAGAAAATCCTACCACAGGCACACATACGTACACATATACACACATACATACAGACGGTTTTCCAAAAACATGTTTTTTGGACTCAGGGGACCTCAAAACGTTCAGAAATGCTAATAACTCAATTTCGAAAAATCGACCCGATTACAATACTCTCTCATATATGAGTACCACATATGAGAAAGTAAAAATTAGAAGCAAAATAAGTCGGAAAAGCACGCCTTTTTTCAATTTTGTTTAAATTGTTGCATTTTGAACAATGTTCCCAACCTCTGCGCTTTGGAGGATAAGTGAATCCTTATTCTAGGCATGATTCCCGAAGTATTCATATAAAAACATTGCGGTCACCTCTCCACATCCCTGTGAAAACAGATGGGTCCTGTACTAACACTCCTTTTGAAGAATTTAACTACTCTTCTGTGTTATTCGACGCAGAAGGTTCCTCTGTGGAGCTGTATCGATAAGAATGGTAAGAAGTGTAGTAAGGGTGGAAACGAAAAGGTCTAAAGTTAAGATTATCTCTATACAACATAATAATAATTAAAAATAACTAAATTATTTAGCACGATAAAATTTAAAAAAAAAAGAGGTTCAGGTACTTCTATTTTAAGGTATGGTTTAGGTAGGCCAGATGGCGAGTGTGAGGTGAACTGACACTGAGTCTGATACTGAGATTGAGATCGAGACAACGACACTTCTGGATCAAAGAAATAAAAACGACTTTGAACAGTTATTCTCTCTGTCTAATTTTTAGACAATAAAAATTTTTCTTACTTAATGCTTTGTGAAGTTGTGTAAGAATGAGTTTATTTACCTATAACTTTCTACCTATGTTTTCCATTCTTTCAGTTTTTTAAATTTTTATTCTTACTTCGCGTGGAGAAACAACAGTAAAATATATAAATTGTAACACTTCGTTAGCACTATATAACACCATGTGAGCTAAGCGACTGTTCTAAATTCTGTTCTAAAAATTGAACTTCAACCGAACACAACTCAAGAGGGTGGTTCTTCCCGAACGAGAAGATGAAGGGAAATGAGTAATAATAATTTATAGTTGTATCTGTTTGGTATCCCAAACATTAGTTAGTCACTGTTAGTACAGCGCCATTTCCTTAGTAGTCATTGCACGTTCTTGGGGTAATTGCCACTAGGTAGGGCGGGGCTAGTTGAGCATACGGGTAAGTTGGGCAATCAAAATATCTTGAAAAGTACACAATGCACGCAAAATCATCAAATGGCGAAAAGAAACGTTAGAGGTAGGGAGATTCACCGGACGACCGCCAGCGATGACTTGTCAATTAACTGAAGTACACGCACGCTTTGTTTGTTTCACGACCAAAAAGTAAAAAATTTGTTCAAGTTTACATTTCGTCTGTACACGTTAAAAACCATCCGTTTTCGATCATGTAAGTATTAAACTTTCATAAATTTATTATATTTATGACATCAAGAAAGTAAATGGATTTCATTCACACCGTTTTTTTCATAACCCCAGTTTCATTTCAAATATTTGAGTTCGGGTTAGTTGAGCAATTGTTGCTCAACTAACCCCACGGCTCAAAACAAAACCAATACTCCTATGTTTTTTTTTCTGTTTAGAATGCGGACATATAAAAGAAAGACTTCAAGAGGTTCCACTTCTAGTCAACAGTTAAATGATGCAGCAAGGGCTGTCATGAACGAAAGAAAAAGTGTTAATGCTACTGCCAAGGAATTTAATATCAAACGGATGACCTTAACAAGATTTATAAAGAAATTGCAGTCTGGTGGTGATGTTCCATCAATGAGTTATGCAACACCAAGGAAAGTATTTTCTTCAGAACAAGAGGAATTTTTAAAAAAATACTTGTTACAAATGGCTTTAATATTTTATGGATAAAAACAAAAGCAAAAGATTGATAAAAAAAAGAAGAAAAGTGTTTGTAAAACAGTTCTTCAGTCAAGTGAGGAAAGTAGTGAAGATGACTATGCATGCCTGGTTTGCTGCGAAACCTATTGCCAAAGTCTATACCAAGGGAAAAATGGATCCAGTGCCAAGTGTGCAAAGAATGGGCGCACACAAAATGCGCCCCAAATGCTAGTTTTACTTACGTTTGTATTAATTGCGATAGCGACAAAGATGATTAATTTTCTGATAATGTTTTTTATATCTAAACCTTATTGAACTTTGCATAATAAATTATAAACGTATGATTAATGGTAGAATAAGACTGTTTGTTTCAAAAATTATGCATAAGAAAGATTTTGTTTATGTTGATTTTATTTTTAAATTTAACATTTGAAAAAATATTGTTTCTGTTTCGCTATTGTATTACTAAGATCTTATAATAAAGAGTTCATTATGAATTAGTAATGTTATTACATGTCTAGTAAACTTTCCCAGTTATCGCACGGCATAATTTTTTGATTGCTCGATTTGCCCCATACCTGATCAATTTGCCCCATACCCTTGCTCAACTTACCTCACCTATGGGGTAGGTTGAGCACGTATGCCCTTTTTCACTTAAATGATTGTAGCTCTTAAACCCGATTTATTACAGACAAATTTCTTAGGGCATTATTAGGAAGGGATAAATTACCTATCTATCGGAATGCATAACAAGCAATTCTGACTTCTTGTTTAAGAGCTATAACCAATCAAGTGAAAAATTGCTCAACTAGCCCCGCTCTACCTACGTAGTACCTTACGACCCATCCTCTGGTACCATTGCACGATCAGTACTAGTGTATTGCGTTTGCTAGGATCATGAGTAGGTAGGTACTTTGCGCTCCATCTCTAAGTAACAATGCACCACGGCCTAGAAGTTTATGAGATTGTCTGGCACAAGCCAGACGAAAATAGAGAGAAAAATGATGAATTATCATACTGTGAAATTTTATATTTGTTTAATTATTTGATGCTACATCTTCACCAAATATAAAGTAAGAGAATTTATTGTCTATAAATTCACAGAGAAGATGAGCTGCTCAGGTCGTTTTTTTAATATCACTTTCTTCCAAAAGTGCCTCTATCACCTTCTAGAATATTCTAGAAGGAAAATTTCATTCATTTCCACAATTTTCTAGAAGGTTTTCAGAATGTCCGGCCAATGTCGCAATATTTTAGCTTTCATACTGTGAAATTATATATTTGTTTTAATTATTTGATCCTGCAACTTCACCAAGTATTAAGTAAGAAAATTTATTGTCTATAAATTGACAGAGATAATGAGCTGCTCAAGTCGTTTTTATTTTGAAATTGAGATATTGACATTTCCGGACGTTTTGAGATCCCTTGAGTTCGAAAAACATGTTTCTGGAAAATGGCTGTGTGTATATATTATGTATGTGCTAACATTTTCTCAGAAACTATAAATAGTGGAAACATGAAATTTTGTATTTAGGCTGGGTTTCCTGAAAACTTGATACCACCTAAATTTCATAACAATCAGTTAAGGGCAAAAGGACATTTTACTCGTAATTTTTTTTATTATTTCAAAAGCTGGTCTAACGTTTTTTTTTAAACTTCCTACGTTTACTTTACTATTTAATCCTCATCGACTGCCGTTATCGTTATCTTAAATGAGCTTCTGCGAAGGACCCTTTATTTTGGTGAATTTTCAGTTTTCCTCAATTTTCTTTAAAACGACTTTACCAATTCTTACCCACTTTTAGATTTGAATTGACCTAATCAATGGCTACAAAAACATTTTTTTTTGTAATACCTACCTAAAAGGCAGTATTAAATATTTCCATTTTCTCAAGAAAAAATCAAAAAGGCTTTGAATGTTATCATTAAACTTTATATTTGAATTAGGTATCACATTAAAGGTATACAATTTTTATTTGACATATTTTCTTCTAACAGTACTATAAAGGGCATTTTAGTCTTAAGAATTTTTATTTTGTTGTAAAATTTTCTTTAAAAGGGTTTTGGTGATTTGTAACAAATCTCATTTTTACTTTCTCATATGAGGTACTCATATATGAGAGTATTGTAATTGGGTCGATTTTTCGAAATTGAGTTATTAGCATTTCTGAACGTTTTGAGGTCCCCTGAGTCCAAAAAACATGTTTTTGGAAAACCGTCTGTATGTATGTGTGTATGTGTGTATGTGTGTATGTGTGTCTGTGGTAGGATTTTCTCAAAAACCAAAAACCACAAACGGTCAAAACTTTATAATTAGACTTTGTACCATACCAGGACGTGAGAATAAGCTTTTCATTAAAATCGGCCAGGATAAAGGGTTGTTTACTCTTGTCATTTTTCGGTTTTTTGAATTTTTCTCAAAATTCGCTCCAAGAATTTTTTTTAAACTTTGAATATTTATTGTGCGATTAAATACCTATAAAAAAGTTTCCAAACGATTTTGGCCAAATCTTCTGTGAAGGGCACTTTATACTTGTCAATATTCGGTTTTTTCAATTTTTTTCGTAATCCACTTCACGATTTTTTTTTTAAACTTTGAATATTTATTCTACTATTGAATATGTATAAAAAAGTTTTCTAATGTTTTTGGCTAAATCTTCTGTGAAGGATACTTTATACTTGTCGATTTTGGGTTTTTTGTATTATTCTCGGAATTCCTTCCAAGAATTCTTTTTAAACTTTGAAAATTTATTGTGCAATTAAATATGTATAAAAAGGTTTGTAACGTGTTCGGCTAAATCATCTGTGAAGAGCACTTTATACTTGTGGTTTTTCGGTTTTTGAATTTTTCTCAAAATTTACTACAAGAATTTATTTTAAATTTAGAATATATATTCAACCATTGAATTAGTATAAAATAAACTTTTTTTTTTGCTTAAATTAACCGTATCTATTTCCCGTTTGGATTTGGCAAACGCATATTGAAACACCCTATATATGAGAAAGTACTCTGATGAACACATCACGATTTTTATTTAGCTGTTTAATGCCCATACCTTTTATTTGAAACATTTTTATTTAAAATTGCCCTACAGGGCACTTCCTTAAATGCATCGGTTTGTAGAGTTATTGTACAATCTAAAGGCGCGTCCAGACTTGTAACAAAACATGTTGTATAACAAAGTTATACAACTTGTTGGAAATTTCTAGTGAAAAAATGTTATGTAACACGAAGTTATATAACTTTTTTGTGGTTTTATAGCAAATTATATGTTACCCGGAGGGTGTCGGTAAAGATCAAAGAAAGTTAGATAACCTTGTTTTACAACAAGTTACGCGTTCGTCCACATCAATCTAAGTTTGACTTTTGTGTTTTGTTAACAGCCCCCCCAGCAGTTAAAAGCCTTTCTCTTGCTGGTATAGCATCTCGAAACTTGGCGTCCCTTTATGAAATCGTATGACCAATGTTGGTCAATATAGTTTCAAAATCAGAACTACTCATTCTGGCAAAGTTCTTAAAACTCCCATCATCCCAGATTTCTCCGCTGAAGCGATCTCTGCCGTCTTTCAGCTGAGTTCCACTGTATTGGTGTCGTGCTTGCAGTGATGGTTGTACCTATATAGTGTCTCCGCTTCTTTCGCTGACGGTTTGCTAGAATTACACAAGCTGCTGCTGCGAGCACTACATCTTCCACAGATGAAGTCATGATCACTACTGAATCATTGATTGTAGTGTGGACGCCTTTTCAGTTGCATAACTTTGGTTATATAACAAGTTATACAACTTTGGTTATATAACAAGTTATATAACTTGTTATGTAAACTATGAAATTTGTTTCAAATGTGGACGCGCCTTTACTGATACATCACCATTAAGTAAAGTTGTTTTACTTATTCCAAGTCCAATTGGAGTCTTATTTCGAAGTATTTAGTGTGCAGTAATTTAAGGTCGTTATTTAATTTATTATAATAATAAGTAGCTGTATATACATGACATTTTCGTCCAATTTCTTTACATATTTTAGGTAAACCAATATAATTTAATAAAATTCACTGTTGGAGTATTCAACGATTAGAAATCTTTCGAGAACAAGTCACAATCAAAAAATATCTGTTGTATAATAAGTGTTAGAAGTAAAAATCTAATATTACGTATTAACGAACGTTCGAGAACAATAAGTGTGCAGAAAGGTTCGTTAAAATAAACTCGTTAAGATAAGCATTATTAGGTGTAGAGATGATTAATTGTGTAATTCTCTGTAGAGGAGTCAGTTAATTTTAAAACTCGGCCGCGAACGGACGCGAAAAATTATTGTTATTAAATTATGTTATTAAAAATCGAGTGCGTTGTGATTGTGAAAGTGAATGTTGTGAATGAAACGCCTTCTACCACTGACCCTCGCTCTTGGACTTCTTAAAGGCTCCTAGATATAATTTTGGAAGCACACAAATCTTTTCCAAATTACATTGATTCTGTGTAGCATCCAAATTTTCACTAGAACGTCAGTCTAGTCAGTTTTTGATCACTTAAAGGAGTCCTAGAGTGTTGATGTGTTTTGGATGGCGAGGAAAAAGATGACGTGCCTCCAGGATCCACACATGAGAGGAGCGATGAAATTCGTGCATTGGGAATCCTCGGGTAAGTGGTCAGTATCCCGCCAAAGAAATATTTATAAGTTACATTGATATCTTAATACCTTCTATCATCATTACTGAATCTTATAAATTTAACACAAGTAAGCAAATAATTGTGCCTTTCTATTGTATTGTTCATAAGATTGTGTGGTTAATCTGAGTTCGGGGTGTCTGTTACATTTAGAGATTTTTAAATTTCTTTCAGTTTCACATAGTAAGGCAAAATGTACTTAGAACAATTGGAATGATGAAATATTTAAAATTTAATTGCCAAAATGGGAGAAATGTATTTGTTATCTGATCATGTAATCGCTTTATAACGGAAATTGTGTTACCTATTATGTAATTTTAAACTTGTCTATTTTACAAAAATGAGTCATTGCGATGTTCATTCTTTAATTCGGTTTATCCGCTTTACAGAATATGATCATCGGAGAGCGCCTTCGCACACAACCGAGATGGAAGTGATTTGTAAGGGTCTTAAGGTAAAATGAACCTTAAATTTTCTTTTAATGTCAACTCTAATAAACTTTCTTCTTTATTTTCAGGTAGGTGCACATTTTCTTATGCGGACGCGCTTTTACCTTTAAATCATCGTTTGACATTTCGAAGCTAGTCTGGCCATTGCCGGATATGGTTTCGATTGGAAAAATCGGAAAGTTTTCGTGGATCGTGGTGCTTTGAGTGCTTTCCGAGCGAGTTTAACATTTTTGGTTTTCTGGTAAGTACGTATGTTATACATAAATATTTTGTGTTATTTTCAGTAACAATAATTCTTTATTTTTTTTGTAGGTACCTACCTAAATCTTTTTTATGTGAGTATATGGTATTTTATAACGTAATTTTTTTTAATTTCAGCTAAGTACTTAAAATTTTTTTAACAGTGCAATTTCAACAGTCTTAAGGTATTTGTTTTGCATTTTCAGGTATTTTTCCAGCACTTTTATCCATTTTTTAATTGTTTTGTTTCCCTTTGTCGTCTGTTTTAGGTGTTATCTAAACATTCTTTTTTTTCAGGTATACTGCTATTTTGACGTTCAGGTATTTTTTATGGTATTCTTTTTCACTATATTCGTTATGTCCATTTAAGTACTTATTTTCCTTTTCCTGCACTTTAGAGAATATTTTAATTGTTTTGTTACCCTTCGCATTTCTTTGTGTTTTGGGTAATTTATTAAGGTACTTAACGTTGTTTTGTTTCAGATATACTGCTCTTTTTACTTTCAGGTAGGTTTTTCTCGAGGTATTCTTTTTCATTGTATTTGTTATGTATCTTTTCCTCTTTAGGTACTTTTAGAGGTGCACACCTTCTAATTGTTTCGTTTCCATTCGCACTATCTTGTGTTTTACATGAATGTAAAACAAATTACGGGGCCCCATTAAAAATAATGTCACAGGAGAAAAGTGGATTGATAGGGCCTCCATCGATTTCAAGAGGGACTTCCCAGGTTGATTTCGTTAGAGGCGAACCGACCACTTAAAACAAAAAGGTAACGAGCTGGGCAAGTACCTCCTGGGTGGCTATGGAAACCTTGCGAGATTTTAACCTAATTTCACTCTTTCTTACTTAATGTCTCTCTTCTGGCAAATTTTAGTGGAGCCCCATCAAACAAAATTACTCCTGATTTTGTTAATATTGTCCTCTTAATGTTTTTAAGTTCAGGTATATTCGTTTTGCGATATTGGTAGATTTAAATCTAGTACTGCATTCGTTAACGAAGTCGAAAAAATAGGAATTAAAATGCGGTTTTCAGTTTTTTGGTATCTAGAGATCATACCTAATCATTTCCCAAAAATTTATATATATTGGATATAACGAAATTTGTCGGCAGGCTACAGGTCGCATTTTTTAAAGAATCACAACGAAATTTGGTACAAAAATCAGTTGGCCGAAAATCTCGGTCGAGTTCGTTAATGGGCCAAATCGGTTCAGCAGTTTCAAAATGGCGGTTTGTTATTTTCAAAAAATTTTTTTCGTGATTTCAAAAAAAATCAAAAAACTTTTATTTCGCGTCTGAGAGAAAAATGTTACTAAGGTGTTTTGATGCCCTTATAAAGATGAACAACTTTTGTATAAAACAATCTGTCGAGAAACGTACAAAAATAAAGTTATTTTTGTCAAAAAATAAAAAAATTTAAAAAAACTTTTATTTCGCGTCTGAGAGAAAAATGTTACTTAGATTTTTTTGTTGCCCTTATAGAGACGAACAACTTTTGTATAAAACATAACTTTGAGAAATGTACAGAGGAAAAGTTATTTGCAAATATTTTAAAATTGTGTCGTTTGTATTTTTTCACACCTCGTACGCATTTTTTTGACACATCGTGTGTTATATTACTATATATCCTACCCATAAATCTACCTTTCAGCCTGGCATGCCATAGGGTTTTTTTTTTATTTGATAAGTACCTACCTACGCAACAGACGGAACTATATCCTACCAATAGGAGCAAGTTGTCTCATATCATTTCCAAATCACTTTTCCTTATCGAAATGCTGGTTTAATCATACAGTTTAATAATTAATTTATTAATTAGTTATTATTTGATAATTAATAATTTATTATTATTTTTTATTATTTATTAATTTATTTATTTATTATTATTATTTTTTTAAACTGTCCTAAAGGGCACTTTTCTCTTAAGAATTTTTATTTTGTACAATTTCTTTTAAACAGTTTTAGTGATTTATACCAAATCTCTCATAACTTAAGTTAGCTGTGTAATGCATATTCCTTTTATTTGAAACATTTTTGTCTAAAATTTCCCTAAAGAGAACTTCATTAAGTGCATCAGTTTGTAGAGTAATTGTTCAGTCTAACTCATACATCTCTATTAAATAAAATTATTTTTATTTATTCCAATTCGATGACTGGATTCCTATTTCGAAGTGTGGACATTGAAATTTGTTGTTGTTATAGTACAGAAGTATATTTATCGTTTCGATAGTCAGTTGTATTCAAAAACATTTTTCAGAAACCTTCTTCATCCAATAAATAATCAAAAGAAATTTTTACTAACAAGAGAAAATGTTAATATTCAATACTAAATTTATTTTATAAAACGGTGATAATGTTGCCATGAATATTTTGTCCGGCCATATGAGAAATTTTTACGATGTTACACATCGTCATTTTTTTAATATCTCTTCCTTCCAGAAGTGCCTCAATCACCTTCTAGAATATTCTAGAAGGAAAAGTCCATTCATTTCCACAATTTTCTAGAATGTTTTCGGAAGGTTCGGCAGATGTCGTAATATTTTAGCTTTGGTACTGTGAAATTTTATATGTTTTAATTAAAGTCACTATACATATCTCCCAAGTAGCGCAATTGGTAAGGACAATGTGTTACACAGAGAAAACACTATTTAGAATCAAAATGGCGGAGTGACAGTTGTCAAACGCTTGTCAATTGCCATCTATGATTGCCATTCTAAGTTGTCACCACAGATCACCCATATAGTTCTAGATGGCCTACTCCCATACTGCGAAATTGGTCCGTGTCAGCGCCATCTAGCGTAAAATCCGGCGTTAAAGGCTAGATTGGTAAAACGAAACCTGTAATCCTTAAACAGGAATGCGCGGGAATTTTGAAATTAATACGTTTTTATTTATTTATCATAAACAAAGCAATTTCTAAACGAAAAATATTTAACTGTAATCGAGATAATCACAAATCTTAATTGGTTGAAAATGAGTCTATCGTCCGATCGTCCATTATCTCGATTACGATTAAATATTTTTCGTGTTGAAATTGCTTCAATTGGAAAGAGACAATAGTCGACCCAAGCATTACCTATCCTGGAAATAATAGTAACAATAAGTATAAGGTAATCTTTATTAAGAAGTGTACGTGACAAAGTTTATACAAAAAAATAACTATCCAGATATTAGAATGTATCGCTAAAACATAATTTATTATATCATTCATCCAGAGAGACAAAAAAGAAACACGGTTTGTTAGAACCGTTACAAAAGCTTAAAAAATGTTAAATATGTATTCCTTCGAAAAGAAATAATGGTATGCCTTTATACCATGCCCATAATATTAAATATTTATCTAATGAGGTATGCTTAAAACTGGTAAATGTTAAATTTTGAGATGTAATTTTATTTTGTGCTGGATGAACGACATGCACATAAAATCATTTATGTAACGACTAATGATAGATCCTGGACATTTCATCAAACATCAAAATGCAGTTTCTATTTATCGGTTTAAGTTTAAGTTAATGCCACATTGGAATTTAACTTGTCTCACAAGAGATGACAGTTTTGCGGGATGGAAAACTTAGAATTTTAGATAGGAACCGATAAGCTTTGGGAACTTGTTTCAATAAAGCAAGTGCTAACACCTTATCATACAAAGTGTAGCGTCTACCTTGTGGCAAATGTTTTTGGTTGCGCGTTTGGCATTCGAAGAATTTAACAGTGGTTTCATTATCATCATTAACATTGATTCAAAAATACAAATGTATGACGTAAAATTGATTGTGATATACGTACTCGTTGGTTGTTGAATTCTTGATGATGGCCCAGGGTGTTCGTCTTCTTTAATGCTGAACAACCTCTTTCTTCCATATACCCTGTTAGGAGGTATAACAGATAATTTCCCTGGAGAGAGACTGCTCTGCTGAGTTCCATCAACGTTTCCTATATAGCAATTCAATTCAATGAAAATAAGTTATGTGATAATATAAGGTATCAAAGAATTACCAATAATGCTATGTGATGTAACTCTCCTAGGCGGGGTAAGTTTTGAAAACCTGTCCTCAAGGGATCTAATAGTATAACCTGAACAAAAAAGCCGTAATCACTGCAGATAAATTAAAACGAAAATAATCTTACCTGTTAAGTTTTTTGTGGGTAAGGCCACACTCGATAGCCGCAAGCGGCCGGCTACTCCTGTGAAACAATCCGATTCAAAATGGCTGGAACACACCTTGCACTGCTGGCGCAGCTGGATCGGGTTCATTGCCGACAGTCTCGGGTCGTTGATGCGTTCCAGCCATATCTTCAGAGTGTGAGAATCCACAGGAGATGATAGCCTATACAAATCACATCGTATTATAATCCACATGTAACAAGTTCTGAATAACTCCTTTAGAATGTTTTATCTCATGATTTAAAATGCTCCTACCTTCTGGTATCTTCACCATCACATCCAGGAACTGAGCAATTCTTCGGCATCACAAAATTCACAAATATTTTATAGTCTCACCTGAGAAAACATGTGATCTGACATCTGACGGTATGAACTGACGCGATTCTGTCATGCCTGCCACGGCTACCCTGATTGTGTACACGGATTAAATATCGGACGAGGTGCCACCTCTTGACATAACATTCTAACTTTCGCATTTTCGTTTCCAGCATTTACGCCAGATGGCGCAGTAAATTGCCCGACCATGTGCGGCTATTCAAGTGAACAGGCCCTGGTTGTCACGGGAAGAAGTTCAAGTTCAATCGTAATAAATAAAACGTTCTCCTACAAATTTCACAAACTACTCCATATACAGTCGAATGCAAAACATTTTGGTAGTTTGTAATTTCATGTCATGTCATGTCATGCCAAACATGTCATTTTTTCAACGATATGTAACCAAATAGCAACATTTGTTCCATATTTGAATTTACCGCGTAATTCTGGAATCAAAATGGCGGTCGAATTGCGTTACTTTGGAGATATAGTGACTTTAGTTTTAATTATTTGATCCTACAACTTCACCAAGCAATATCTAAGTGAATTTATTATTGTCTATAAATTGACAGAGAGGATGAGCTGCTCAAGTCGTTTTTTTATCATCTCTTTCTTCCAGAAGTGCCTCAATCACCTTTTAGAATATTCTAGAAGGAAAACTCCATTCCATTTCCACAATTTTCTCGAATGTTTTCAGTAGGTCCGGTAGATGTCGCAATATTTTAGCGTACTATACAATCTTTTCTTTGTAGAACCTTCCAGAAAGGAAATATTCAAATTGAGTGTGTGACGTTCCTAATACCCTCCTCCACCGTGACACTTTTTATTCCCGCAACTCGTAAAATCATTTAACAATTCTATGAAATTTCCCACTTAAATAATTTTATACACCTTTTTAACATAGGACAAATTTTTTAAAATGTAACATTAAATGGCATCTAATATCTCTTACATGACAATGGCTTCCAAACTTTATATAGTTTTTTCAATTCGGCAAATTTTCTTAAAGTTCAGTCTACATCAATTTCAGTTTGTTTTTCACAATTTTCTAAAATGTTTTACGAAGTTCCAGTTCTTCTTTTTTGACTCTAATAAGATTAATTAATAACGGAACTACCACCTACTAACTTAACAATTGACTACAATCCAAAAGAAATACTCCAGGTTTGAAGTTTGTAATTGACAGCATATATATGCATCAGAATATTCAACATTTTGTTTCATCGTAATATTTTCTTTACGTTCTGAGATATGTAAAATTGATATTTTCATAGCAATAGACGGAGTCTTTCTTATTTAAAAAAAATATTCCAATTTGGGAATTGTAGGATTCGTGGGATAATCGCTGATTATTCCAAATTACGTTTTGTGACAATACTACTGTGACTTTTTTGAATATTTAAAAAATAAAACTATACTATCGAAAATCTGGAAACTTTTCTTTTGTTAGAAAATCTTCTAATTTTATATTTTTTTTAACTTGTGTTCCTAATGTTAGTTGCAATGTGTTGAATAATCCACACTTTGTTTTATTGCAATGCGACAATTAAGTTCTGTCCCAGATTTATAAAATTGAAATTCCAAAATCCAATAGGAGAGTCTTCCATATTCCAAATAATATTCCAATTTGTAATTTATCATATAAGTTCCAAAATCGATGGAATGTCTCTGATTATTTTCTTCATATGCTATTCTTTTAACTTTCTGAGATATGTAAAATTAAAATTTCAATATCAGTAAAGGGTGCGTTTCTTGGTTCAAAAAATATTCCAATTTAGAATCTTAAATTTTACTGCCAAAATCGTTCGTGGGATTACTGTTGCTGATTATTCAACACTGCGTTTCGTGACAGTACTATTTTTTGGAATCTTAAAAGTAATGAAATTTCGACATCAAAATTCGAAAGACGTCTGATTTTACAAATGTTCAAATTTTCAATTTATGCGCTTTATTGTACTACACTTTATTTTATTGTAATACGACGATTACTACCTTAGATTCGTATAATTGAAATTTCAAAATCCAATAACAGAGATTCTTATTTCAAAGAAAATGTACATTGGGAATTTTTGATGAACTGCTTTCATTTTGTTTTTAAATATTTTTTCAAATATAATAGATTTATAAAATTACATTCTAGTCGAAAATCAACTAAACGTTAAAAATTTTACAGTTTCGTAGTCTTTTTATTCGTAACATTTGAGGTTGGTTTTATTATTATTATTATATTATTAGTCATTTATCAAATATTCCACAAAACTTTTTTTACGATTTTCCGACTTTAAGACAATATCTTCCGACAATATTAATAAATTCAGTGACAGACATTTGTGAGATAATAACAATATTTTATGTATTTATTTAATTTAACTTATATAATTTGTGGTTGGTTTTATTATTATTATTATTATTATTATTATTATTATTATTATTTTATTAGTCGTTTATGAAATATTCCACAAAACTTTTTTACGATTTTCCGACTTTAAGACAATATTTAAGACAATTTTCCGACAATATTAATAAAGTCAGTGACAGACATTTGTGAGTTAATAACAATATTTCATGTATTTATTTAATTTAATTTATATAATTTGTGGTTAGTCTTATTATTATTATTATTATTATTATTATTATTATTATTATTATTATTATTATTATTATTATTTTATTAGTCGTTTATGAAATATTCCACAAAGCTTTTTTTACGATTTTCCGACTTTAAGACAATATTTAAAACAATTTTCTGACAATATTAATAAATTCGGTGACAGACATTTGTGAGTTATTAACAATATGTTGTATATTTATTTAATTCAATTTATACAATTTGTGGTTGGTTTTATTATGATTATTATTTTATTAGTTGTTTATGAAATATCCCACAAAACTTTTTTACGATTTTCCGACTTTAAGACAATATTTAAGACAATTTTCCGACAATATTAATAAATTCAGTGACAGACATTTGTGATTTAATAACAATGTTTTATATATTTATTTAATTTAATTTATATAATTTGTGGTTGGTTTTATTATTACTATTATTTTATTAGACGTTTATGAAATATTCCACAAAACTTTTTTTTACGATTTTCCGACATTAAGACAATATTGAAGACAATTTTCCGACAATATTAATAAACCCGGTGACAGACATTTGTGAGTTAATAACAATATTATTCATTATATATTTGAAACTTAGAGATTAACGGAAACTAAATTATAATATTATGCATTACTTACTGCCGAAATGCCAGTTCCTTATCTGTGGGAAGCTCAAGGGTTTTATTATTATTATTTTATTAGTTGTTTATGAAATATTCCACAAAACTTTTTTTACGATTTTCCGACTTTACGACAATATTTAAGACAGTTTTCCGACATTATTAATAAATTCGGTGACAGACATTTGTGAGGGAATAACAATATTATTCATTATATACTTAAAACTTATAGACTAAGGGAAACTAAATTGCAATATTATGCATTACTTACTGCCGAAATGTCAGTTCCTTATCTGTGGGAAGTTCAAGGAAACTTGTATTTAATTTAGCTTTGAAAGGGACTGTTGCGATTAAATAACTTAAATTAAAAATAGTTACTTATGTGTATAATTATAATTAATTATAATTATTTTAAAAATATATTTATATTATATTTATAGAATTATATTACATTATACTCTTATAATTAATGTATACTTACTTCTAAGGCGGGGATAAGTAATACCAGTAATTTCATTAAAGACAATCTGAAGTTTATTTTGTACAAAATTTGAAATACAATCATTTTTAAAAAGACATATCATTTATCTTGTGCATTTTGTGTTTTATAAGTAGTGCAGTTATATTTCCATGCATTATGTTATTGAACAACAATAAAAAATGGACAAGGTATAAAATCCTTAATTACATACTATTAAATTTTGTGTTTTTCAATTTCACACCGTAAGAAGAAGGCAAATATTACATCCGGAGGATGGTTCACGTTGAATTACGTATTTGTATATATCATATAAATGAACGATGGGTTATGAACCATTACTCCACGACCAAGTAAATTGGTAGGGATGGGAAAACACTATCATTATTACTTCTCATTCTTTTTTGTTTTTTTTTTTTTAAAGCGAGATATACAAACTTATGGTCCATTTTGATAATTGAGAGCAATCGGTGTATATAGTAAGTACGTATATTTAGAAAAATGAAAAATCATAAGTTGTGATGAAACGCGGAGGTTACGTTTATAAGGGTAGGTCGTTGGTAGATTTAACAGTAATCATAAGACAGAAATCCCTTTCTCACTCACTCACGCATCGCTCAGGCACGCACTTCCCTCGTCAACTTTCTTACTTAACGATTATACGATCACATCACATTTATCACGGCCAATTTAACATTTTTTTGGGATTATTCTCTATATGAACACATCAAATTGACAACTTCAACAAGCAAATATACGAAAGAGACGAAATCGCTCGAAGATCGAAGTCCGATTTTCGAGCGACTCCCCCGACACGCTATACACAATTTCCAAGTCGAAAGGTACGTAAGAGGTGTGCGTGACATTTCGAACATTGACCGACAAAAACGAATAAGACGTCCCATTGAAAAAGCCGAAAAGGCGAAAAGTCGCGTCTTATTTTGATCAATCTTCGGAGTGTCCGGTGGAATCACGTCAAAGGGTGATTCATCCAAAATTTCCAAATTTTTTTTAAACCTTATTTACACCCAATCATCGTTTTAAAAATTTTAATAAAGCCTATATTAGTACGTATATAAAAAGAGACCCATCCCTACGCATACGAAACCTTATAATTAATTTGTGCTCGCTTCAACCCTTTTTCCCTTTTTTGGCAAATCTTCAATACTTTAAATACAATAATAAAAATATATATTTTTATATCTGAGTGTAGGATATAGAACGGTGTTGACGCAACGGATGCGAGAACATCTCGAGTATTGCTCCTGAAGCACATAAACCACATGAAACGGAAACGGATCAATCATCACATAAATCCAGATACGCAGGGTCACCTCCATCTTTGAATGCTCTAACCTATCCTAAAATTCGTCCAAAAAATAATAACGAAGTCATGTACGTATATATATGTCTGCCGTGCGATTCTAATTTTGTGCGCCTCTCTTGTGTGAATTCATTTTTCATTTTTGATTCTTCCAAATTCGACAATATCACAAGTTACCTCGAAATGGAATGGACAACGGAATTTCGTCATAAGGGGCGTTTCGAAGGGTACCGATCGCAAGACGTAGGTTACCTCGAATTGGTCCCGTCCGATTTGTGCAGCGACGTGAATTGCTGTTAACTGAAACTTTGGTTTCAGAAAACCAAGAAAAATTGGTTTCTGAAACATGGGATTGGTTAGACCAGAGTATTTTTTTGGTTAATTTTGCAATTCTGGACTTGTATCATCCAGGAGAATGTGGTTTATTTTGTAGCCTGGAATTTATGCCAGATGTTTGGATTATAGGTTTACTTTGAACTGGCTTCAGTTAAGTTACTTTAATTGCATGGACTCATAGGTTTCATTAGCTGAAATCGGTTCAGAATTTGTGGGAGAAAAACTATCTCAAGATTACTCTTGTGTTGTTTTAAAACTAGTCCTAATAGTCTTTAACAGTCTCAATTGTATTGATTCAAGTGATTCAATTGATTGGTTCTATTGCTTGTTTAGTTGCAGTCCACTTGTTTTTAGTACTGGGTTGATTCCAGCTGATGGAGTGCATTTAATTGCTATGCTATTGTCAGCCTGGAATCTACTGGAGCAGACCTTTTTGGTTAATACAGGAGTTCCGCATTAGTTTCGTCCAATGGGACACATGTATTTTATCCAATTAGTGGCATGGAATGATGTGTTTCGTTTCATTGGCTGAGATTTCTTCTTCCTCGTGGATATGTCTTGGATTGGTTCTTTTTTCATCTCTTAGTTGAAATCTGTTTGGAATTTACCTCAGCAATACTGAATTAATCTCAAAATTCCTGCTCATTAGGTTTGATTCTCTGTGATCAAATGATGGAATCATTTGATCGCTGTGATCATATAAATCACTAATTTCTATTGGATGAAGTCTGTCTGTTTTATGAAATCTACTGTGAAAGGTTAATTTTGGAAATCAGGATCAGTTTGAAGAATTCCAGATTTTTAGAATCTGAAATACTCCTGGATGGAATGCTTCAGTTTTTGTGATTTCAAGAACTGCTACGTTCTTTTAGCTGAAATCCGTTCAGAATTTTTTTGAAAATAACTTTTTCGGGGTTATTCTGAATTGTATTGACCCATTGGAATCAAGTAATTGGTTATATCATATTGTTTTATTTGATGTGGTCATAGCTGAAATGTAATTGAATAACTTGTTATGTTGCATTAGATGTAACCCATGTAAATTTCCTGACTTTTGGATTCTGGATTGCTGCTGGATGGAACGCTTTACTTTTTGTAATTTTATGAATTGCTATGTCCTATTAGCTGAAATCCGTTAAGAATTTTTTGGAAAAGGAGATTTCTTGAGTTATTCTGGATTGTATTGATCCAATGAAATCATGTAATTGTCATTCCTGAAATGTAATTGAATAACTTGTTATGTTGCATTAGCTGCAATCCATGTAAAATTCCTGACTTTTGGATTCTGTATTGCTCCTGGATAGAACGCTTCAGTTTTGTTGATTTCATGAACTGTTATGTTCTATTAGCTGAAATACGTTCAGAAATTTTTCGAAAATAACTTTTTCCGAGTGATTCTGGATTGTATTGATCCGATGGAATCAAGTAATTGGTTATATCATATTGTTTTAATTGCTGTGGCCATTGCTGAAATGTAATTAAATAACTTGTTACGTTGCATTAGATGTAACCCATGTAAATTTCCTGATTTTTGGATTCTGGATTGCTTCTGGATGGAATGATTTCATGAACTGCTATGTTCAATTAGCTGAAATACGTTCAGAAATTTTTCGAAAATAACCTTTTTGGAGTTATTCTGGATTGTATTGATCCAGTGGAATCAAGTAATTGGTTATATTATATTGTTTTAATTGCTGTGGCCATTGCTGAGATGTAATTGAATAACTTGTTATGTTGCATTATCTTCAACCCATGTAAAATTCCTGAGTTTTGGATTCTGGATTACTCCTGGATGGAACGCATCAGTTTTTGTGATCTCATGAATTGCTATGTCCTATTAACTGAAATCCGTTCAAAAATTTTAGAAAAGAACTTTTTCAGAGTAATTCTGGATTGTTTCTATCTAATGGAATCCAGTGATTGGTTATATCATATTGCTTTAATTGTTGCGGTCTTTCTGGAACGTAATTGAATAACTTGTTATGTTGTTTTAGCTGTAACCCATGTAAAGTTCCTGACTTTTGGATTGCTTCTGGATAGAACGCTTCAATTTTTGTGATTTCATGAATTGCTATGTTCTATTAGCTGAAATTCGTTCAGCAACTTTTCGAAAGAGCTTTTTTGGATTTATTCAGGATTGTATTGATCTAATGAAATAAAGTGATTGGTTATATCATATTGATTTAATTGCTGTGGTCATTGCTGAAATGTAATTGAACAACTAGTTTGTTGCGTTAGCTGCAACCCAAGTAAAATTCCTGACTTTTCAATTATGGATTGCTCCTGGATGGAACCCTTCAGTTTTTGTGATCTTATGAATTGCTACGTTCTATTAGCTAAAATTCGATCAGAAATTTTTGTAAATGACATTTTTGGAGTTATTCTGGATTGTATTGGTCCAATGGAATCAAGTGATTGGTTATATCATATTGCGGTGGTCATTGCTGGAATCTGCTGAAGCAGAATTTTTTGATTAATTGTAGAATTCTGGGTTAGTTCCATCCCATGGAATATATGTACTTTATCCAAAGAATTGTAACGGAATTTGCCGATTTATTTCATTTGCAGAAATCTATTAGAAATTCCTGCTTTCTAGGGATTTGTCTTGGATTGGTTCTTCTCTCATCTATTAGTTGAAATATGTTTTGAATCCGCCACAGTAGTTGTATAAATTTGAAACGGCTTTATCGAATTTAACGAATCTAAATATTCCTGGTTAATAGGTTTGCTAACCTCGAATGGTTCAATTTTGAAATTCTGTATTAGTTTCTTCCAATAGAAAGTCATCGAATGAGTTGTTATGTTTTATTAGACATAACCCATCCGAAATTCCTGATTGACGGATCCTGGATTAGTTCTAGATTAAATGCTTTAGTTGCTGTTATGTTCTGTTAGTTTAAATTGGTTTGGAACCTGCAAGAATAGAACTTTTTGAAATAGATGTGGATAACTTTCATCCAATGGAATCAAAAGATAGAACAATTTGATTGTTGTAATTTCATAACACTTTCCTCTGTTGGCTGAAATCGGTTTCAAATCTTCTTCAGCAGAATTTGCTTCTTTAATTTTGGATTAGTTTCACCCATCCGAATGGACTTTGATATTATAGGATATTTGCAGATCCATGCAAGATGACCTTAGCCATTAGGATATTTTCCTCTGGCTACAGTTAATACATGTTACTGAGACTGTTAACTCCAAACTCAATGCGCTGAGTGCTGTTGCTGATGCTTGTTAACTTGTATATTAAGATATTTACTGATTCATGTAAAATCGTTATATTTGCTACATAACTATAAGGATAATTCACTCCTGAGTAATCTTAATTGTTCCTGAGATTGATAACTTTAAATTCTGAACTTTGGGGATTGTTTCGAGTTTTGATATTATAAGATATTTGAAGAATTGTGTCAGATCTTTATTCTGACAACTGACAGTAATGGTTACATTAGGATAATATAATGATAAGATGCAAATCTGGGTACTGTTAATGATACTTGTGTTTTCTGATCTGATTTGCAACCTCACCTCTTCTTCATTCTCATATAGAACGTAGAAGTTATTCATTTTGGAATTTCTAGTTTCTAGGTCCGTTGTGGACTGTTCTTAGCTAACAAAATGCTGGAAGTTTGATTGCTGTTGCTCGGTTTTGAATCTCCTGAACATGGGTAATTTTGGAATTCTGGATCAGTTTTATCCACTACAATGAAATTTAATGATTTGTTATGTTCCGTTAGTTGTAACCCATCTGAAATTCATGATTTAATGTCCTGCAATAGTTCCAATAGATGGAGTACTCTAGCTGCTATGATCGGCGATATTGATATATTCTAGTAAATGGGATCTTTTTTAAATCCATTGAGTCATACTTTTTTGGAGTAGTTTTATCCAAGGGAATGTTAGATTCAATTATGTGTTTCGTTGAAACACATAACTGTGTAACACTACTTTGAACCCATTTGGAAGTCCTGATTCCTAGATTGGATTAGACCTATTAGTTACTTTGACTGCTGAAACTGGTTTGGGATATGCTGGACCAGTAGGTTGGATTAGCTTCAACGAAGGGGATCAAATCGTTGGTTACAGGTGTCATGGGTTGGAATTCATTAAGAATTGGACTGATTGTTGGGTTTGTCCTGGATTGGTTCTAATGAATGTACAATTTTGATTGGTATGATCTCGTGAATTTCTATTTTCTATTGACTGAAATCGGTTTGGGACTTCTGCTGAAGTGCATCCATTTTTTAGATTAGTTCTGAAGTGGCTCCAGTTAATCAATTATTGAATATGGTTAGCTGAAACTAATTCAGAGGTAAGTCTTCTTAGTTAACTAGAGATGGTTTAACCTATACACTTTATTAGTTATATTAAACGTTTCATTGTTTTCATTGGGAAAACCGAGACCCAAAATAGCCTACTGCCTATTGCGATTTTCCAACTTCGAAACGCCCGTTATACAATTTATATTTCAAGTTCGATTCACTAGCCCTTTTGTTTGTTCCGGTCGTTCCATTTTATTCATCTTGAGTATAAAAGTCTAGACGATAAGGCATAATATCAGCTAATATATCAGACAAGCGATACGGCGGTCGGGGGGGGTCTGGCCCCGTTGACCGCCAAAAATTTGAAACCTTTCAAGTTTGATTCGTTTACCTAACGGAGAGCGAAGTTCCTTTTTTTTAAAAACAGAACGAATCGCGGTCAAGAACCGACGCGAAACCTAAACGGGATATGTGTACGTAGAGCTATGACTGGACGAGGACGTGCCAACGGGAGATCTGCTCCTGCTGGAACTCCTTCATGTCCATCCAGTGGGACAGCTCCTCGGCCCCGCTCGAGTTCAGGCCGAGGCTGAACCAGCCGACCATCTCCTTCTTCTTGGTCATACCCTTCCTGTTGTACACAGCGACCATCAACGTCACGTCGGCCAGTTGGAACAGCGCAACCTGAAAATATGCATATGATACGTAAGCACTGCAGTCGTTCCTCTTTGGAAATGAACTCACCTGGAACACGAACGTCTCCTTGAAGAGCGGGTTAGGTTGGCCCCTTCTGACGGTCGTCTTGCTGTGCGCCAACTCCTGGCCCGTGCTGCTCACCAGGTTGAGCTTGACGTAGGTGTCGGGCGCTCGGTTCACCGCCAGGTTGCGCAAGAGGTAGCTGAAAAGGGTCTCATGGTGAGCTAATTGTCTCGCTTGAAAACTAATCGATGGCCGTTCTATACCTGAAATGGGAGCCCTTGACGACCTCCACGCTAAGTCTCCCGGTGGTTGCGTTGTAGCACAAACCTAGCAGTAGCTCAGGTACACCGCCATGTTGCTGCATCGAATGAGTCGACCCCGTACTGTCAGACCTCGCCAGGCTCATCAGGTCTCCTCCACAACCCACCAACTGGAAACGAAGTTCTCAAATAAGTTAATGAGAGTTAAGAGGGGTAGAGTAATGCAAGCGAAATATACTTCGTCATCAAACGATAATCCAAGACGTTCAGTCCTCTTATCTCTATGTTTTGTCCTCTTTTACTATACGCGGTTCGAGAAACGTATGTCGAGTCTAGGATATTGTAGATGAGTGACACCTACACGAAACACGTAATGCAGTTCCACACGTTCCCATTTCATATATTCACTATTACCATTTAATTATTTACAGTGCTTGCATAAACTATAGAATACCATTTATTACAGCGTTATGGAATGTTTATAATGTATAATATTTATAAGAAATTTTTACAACTTTTTTCAACAAGAGCAATAAGTGGTATTATTAGTTTTAGAGTAACGACGTCATCGTATGAATTTTAAAAGTAAACTGCCATTTACCCTCTTATTTATATTTATCATAGAATTATCTACATGTCTATAAAAAATTTCGGAATGTCACTTTTCAAAATTAACTAAATTATAGCATTTTTGATACATTTTTTGTATTTTTTTCTTCTATTTTTCTATTCATATACCTCTATTTTTCTTCACATACATCAATGAACTGTTAAATCTAGATCTAGATCAAAATACCTTTTCCATCGCTGATCATACAGTTACTCTTAGCTCAAGTGACACATGGGAAAGTACTGTAAATATGTTTTAAATTTAAAATTGAATATGCTCTACTTCTGATTCAGTAAGTTTAAGTTATCTCTAAATGTAGAAAAGACTAAATTTATAGCTTTAGCAAATCAAACTCAATGTATTCCAGAAGATTTAACTATTAAAATAAATGGCAATCACATATAAAGAGTGGATAGTACTTTTATTTAGGTATTTTCTAAGATTCAGGATTAACCTGGGAGACACATCTTTTGGAGAAATTAAGATAGCTGTCTTATGTATTTACCAGACTAAAATATATTTTTTTATTGGTACGCTATTTTGCCTATTTAAACCATGCTTTGGCGTGCGTAAATCGGGCTTTATCGCAAGCGCGTTTTTTAAAGTCGCCATGGAAACGTGTCAACAACGACGAAATCAACCAATTACAGAGCGTTTTTGGCCGTAGCGGGGCGACCTGATTGGTGACACGACGTGCGACGGGCCGGCACGAAGCGTCCTGAGTGTCGTTCAAATTAATTATATCGGGTATTTGGGTAATTTTACACTATTTATGATTTCAAAGGTAGGTACAAATAAAAAAAAATCGCGTAAAGTATTCGTGGATAACTGCTCTTTCAAACACTTGCTCTATTTCGAGCACTCCGGCTACGCCGTCGTGCTCGAAAACTCGCTCGTGTTGGAAAGAGCTCAATATCCACTCATATTTTAATATACTATTAAATAATCCCAATTAAAATCTATATATTACGGCTTATTCCAAAGTACAGCGACTTATTGTATTATCGTATGTGGAGCTGCCAGAGAAACCCACATCTCCAAATTAATAAAGTTGCAATATAAAATAGTAAAAGTAATATTCTCCTCCAATGAGGATACTATAAACATCGGACAATTATTCTTTTTGGAATTTATTTTAAGTCAATATGACTTTTTAAGAAACATATATAGTAACTCTCTATCTACAAGAAGATAAGTATAATTGCCACTGTCTAGACTTAATAGGGAGATAGGCAGGAAAAACTATATGTTTATTTCTATAAAACTATTCAACTCACTGCCACCTCATCTAAAATTACTGGAAAACTAAACAAGAATTATTAAAAGCAAGCTAAAGCCATGGTTAATCTTAACTTTCAACACTCAGATGAAAATGAATCAATCAAATATTAAAGCCTGAAAGGTAACTAAAAAATGCTTAATAAGTATAGCTAATATGAATAGAATATATAAAACAAGTAAAATAGTAATTTGCAATAAAGTGTTTCTACTACCAAATAAGTGAACAAATAGAAATGTAATAATTAGTTTTAGTATACTCTTTTCAAAACAAATCCCGATGCACGTCATTTTGATGACGTCAGAATCATCCAATACTACCAACTTAATAATATAGTCACAGGACGTCGCAATTTATGTGTTCCGTGTATATTTTAGGTTGACAATATAAATGGTTATGTGTATTCTCAACCCAAAACCCAAAAAAATACACGTAACACATAAATTGCGATGTCCTGGGACTATATTAAGTTGGTAGTATTGGATGTTTGGTGACGTCATCAGTATGACGTGCATCGGGATTTATTTTCAAAGAGTATAGTAGTTTTAAGCGCCATACTACGCACGGTTTTTGTAAAACCCCCGTAGGATATAGCATATTCAATATATTGTTTTGGTTTTGCATTTACTTATAAAAGAACTTTTGTCTATGAATCTGCACTACTGTGTAAAAGGGCATAATAAATAATAATAATAATTACAATCAAAATCGACGAAGATCGGTATTAATACGTGTAAGTGCAAAAATTGAAACATTTCAAAGCAAGTCATCAGTTAGGAACACCATTTGCCAAACTACGTTGAATACATTTTTCCTTACATAAAATACTCGTTTACAATACATTTACTAAATTACTAAATTTACAATACACCTGTTTTACCTCACTAAGATTGTCGGAACGTCAAACATGTTAACGGATAGTTGGGTCGTTTTTTCAGTTTTCCAAAAAAGCTAAAGTCATGCGACATTCTGTGATAAATTCTAAATACTTCACTGAAAACAGCATTCAATTTTATTGATTTATAAGAAAGTTATTCAATTATGGGTATTTTGAAGTGTAAAGAAACCTCTTAAAAAAGAATGTTCATAGTTCCTGGTACACCAAGACCTCAGCTCAGCTATACAGGACTCCATCCAATTGGAAGCTACATTCTGAGCAACAGACCAGTTAAGTTTGGTCAAATGAGACAGAATTGCTGGCGACCTTGCCATAACTATACCCCATCCGGAGGAAACTAAGCTTTACCCATCCTTACCATGGTGGTGTTCGATCTGGGTTCCAGGTTGAGCCAGAAGTTATTCTCCAGCTCCAAGTTTATGTTAGCGAAACTAACCACAGCCTCCCCGATCAGTCTCTCTCTGCGCATCCTCTCGCAGCCGTACAGGCGCAGCCTCACGCCCATCGAGTTCACGTCCTCTGGAAGGGGAAATAGTTCAGAAACTAATTGCAGCGACTGGTTCAAGGCAAATTACGTTTAACTGATGCCAAAAGACATTCAGCAAGAACTCACATTTATGTATTTATATCTAGTCTGGTTTGGATGTAGCAAAAGTAGTAGATCTTTTAATCGGATTTGGAACAAACATCCGGTATCAAAGAGTTGAAGATGATTCAGTCTTATTAATTCACCACAGGTTAACGACAACGTTGCTTTAAAAGGGTTTACATTTTGAGCAGGTTCAAGTTTATTTGCAAATATGGAGTTCACATTATTAGGAAATTTGGATATGGATACCTGGATAAATTGAAGCTTATTGCTGTCATTTAAATGACTTTTATTTAGAGTAGGTAGGTACAAGTTAGGTCCCAAGCGGTACTTATATTTACCTGGATTGACTCTGTGGAAAACGAAGCTCTCGATATACTGAGGGTTCTCCCCGGACCTGATCTTGGTCTTGTGCTTCTGTTTTTTACTGGGAAGTAAGATCAACCTCACCTGAAACAATTTAGATATATCACTACTTCTTTTCAAGATGGGATCAACGTAGAATACACTCTTTACAAAGTCACTTGGGACAGCGGAAAAAAAATTCAATAACCACTTGAGACTATGTACACGATGCTGCAATGACGGCCCATATGGTTCGGCGGTTAAAAGTATATAAGGAGTTGTATTCATTTCATCAACAAAATTTCAAGTGTGTAGGTAATGTTTAAAATAAGTAACTATTTAATTTAAACTAATGTGTCTCCAGGAGTTTACTTCTTTCAAAGCTTAAGTTTTCAACACTATTTTCACTGCAATTCATAGTTACATTAATCTACACAACAAAATTCAATAACGTACCTGCTAGGTCAGTTCCCATTAACATACTTGCCATACTTATCACTGTTTGCTTAGGTTATTATAAATAATGTCTACGGTATGAATGCTCTACTACTGGGAATGGCGTTTATTGACGATCTATCTTTTAGAACTCACTGAATTAAATTAATTTAACCTTTGAAATTAGATTAATGCTAAATTATAAATTGCAGATATACAAGATTTTCTCATTTACCTACTTCCCATTTAATTTGCAGAGGTGTAATCTGAAGTTGATATAATGAGAGAGATTAAGGGCTGGAAAAGTTCTCTTAGGAGTCTTAGGACAAAATATAATTATGAGATTATAACGTAAATATATGTAATGTAATGAGAATATGGTAATTTGACATATGACATAATGAAATATATATAATATAATGAGTGATGAGTCATCGACATTGGCATGGACTAAACCGCCAAGTAGTAAAATGAAGAGCGTACTTTACAGTTTCTAAGGTTAGAAAATTGAATCGGTACACGCTCTATTTGAAATTAGTTTCATATCCATTTCGAAAAACTCTAAAGCTGGATTTATAAACTCTGAGGTTGAGGTTCAGTTGAGGTATCAATATGAAACTTGTGGATATCACGTTGTTATTGATACACTTCTGTTGAAGATGTTCTAAGTTCAGCTGAGGTTCGTTTGCAGTTCAGAGATTGCAAAGTTTTATGTTGGAAGTCGGCGACGAACTTCTAGCCAATGATATGAACCTATAAGATCATGTGATCACGCATGCGCATAAATGCTATCAAATGAAATGACACAATTGACACGAAAGTGTTGTTTAGATCGAAATAAAAAAAACATTAACAAAACGCTAACTATCAAACACTTAAACCACGCCAACATAGAGAGTAATTGGAATGTGCATATAGCTTTTCTGGAAATCGTCTTGGAAACAACATTTTCCTGCTTATTTACTAGCGGGAAAATTGAATTTCCCGTACCAGTACTACAAAGACTTTACAATTTTTATATGTTGTTTATTTTGTAACTATAGTTGCCAACAAAATTGATAAACATGATTTTTGTGGAATTTGTAAAAAAAATTCTAAAATTTGTTAATTTCGTCTTTTTTAACGATTTCCGGAAAAATTTAATACAAAGCACGTCAGTAAAATCTCTTACTTGACTCAGAGCTTTAAAATACTTTTATTTTAGCTCCTCTTCAGTAATGTGAGATTTTCCTGACTCTTATGTAAATAACTATTAAGAAACTATTAAATGTCATGTGTTTGGTAAACGCAACCGCGTCATGAATGACTTGATAAATGGTCTCCAACCTTAAAACTTACCAACGTCAACTGAACGTCAGCAACTCAACTGAGCCTCAACCTCAGAGTTTATAAACCCAGCTTAAAACTATTGGAAGCATAGCTTTCTATCGCGGGCTTCACTTGAAGCGCTGGATCGGTGAGAGGTATTAACATCGAAACCACGAACGATCCGTACGCTCAATTATCGCGCCGTGTTAGTTGTTTGGTGGTAACTCGTGTTACAATTGTTTGTATTGTTGGTTGCCTGTTCTGCGCATGCGCAAGATCAGCTTTCTAGCGTACCTGCGTGTGTGTGGGTTGCGTCCGATCCCGGCACTGTATGTTCCTCGCCTGTAGGACGTGCGCGGTCATCTTCCTCATCGGCGCGTCGTAGAGGAGGGCGATCTCGAGGTGGCCGCAGGGCTTCGAGTGCGTTTCCGGTTCCGGCTCGGACACGCACGACGACATCACTTCCGTGCGCTCGTCGCCGTCGGCGTTCATCACCACTATGCACTGCACAAAGAGATTACACACCGTAATTTACAGTTCGATCAAGATATTTGGGGCACGCGCGCGCAATACTCTTGGACATGGTATGTGCGCGCGCATCATGTGGCCATCCATGAAGCTTAGTTAGGTCCATGCAAAAATTGATGTATAAAAACATAACTAGTGAAAGTTATTCTTATTCTTATTATTTGTTTTTATAAACTCAATGTGAAAAATACATTCGAACAAAAATTCCTCATATTTCTTTACATTTTAGTAGACTTCAATCTATAGTTGTTTATTGTATAAATGTTTTAGGCAGCGTTCTATTCACGAATGTGAATCGAATTGCATGAATATCACGATTGCAATATAACGTTTTAACCACAATCACAATATATATATATATATATATATATATATATATATATATATATATATATATTATTAAAAATATTTAAATTATTCAAACATCACATCAAATTTCTGTACTGTGACGTCCTTATTAAAGCTCGGTGAAACTCAGAATGCTATGCGCACGTTTGCTAAGGTGTTGTTGATTTTGTAACAGTGGAACAAAATAACTTTATTGCTGTAGTGAAATAATAGTATACATATTATTATACTAGTTAATAAGACGGAGTATTGTCACACGAGAGTTTTAAATAGAACGAGTAATGTCGATGTAATAATGAGATCATTAGTAATGCAAAGTAGATAAACTAATTTTATCCAACACATGACAGTTATGACTGTCATTACCATTGTCATTTTAAACAAGTAAACTATCAAATAACATACTAGTGTGGTATAATCCATAACTCACTAGTGAGTTATGGATTATAAGTAATATTTAATATAAATAAGTCATATTTAATAGTTATTTATGGTACTAGTGTGTTATGTTGAAAATAAGTCACGCGAGAAGATTTATACCACGAGGCCGTCAGGCTAGTGAGTTATGGATTATAACACACACGTGTTATTTGATAGTTTACTTGTCTAAGATGACATTAATAATGACAGTTATAACTGTTATGTGTTGGATACAGTATTTATATTTAAAGGTTACCCGTGGCAACCAAACAAACAACCCACTATAACCAAAATGTAAAAAATTCCCTGTTAATTCATTCTGACATTTATAGGGTACCTACTGAGACGCAAGACGTAAGTAGCTTTGAGTTGATCACAAAGCTTATTAATTATATCTTATTAATGCTTATTATCTCATAAAAACGATTTCTTCCACTTGTTGGTTAAAACATTGTATTCCACTCGCGTGTTATGTTTCCTAAGTCACTTGAGAATTTATACCACTCGGCCTGAAATCTTCTCGCGTGACTTATTTTCAACATAACACACTAGTACCATAAATAACTATTTTATTCTACACGTGAATAAAATATTGGTTAGTACGGTTCATAAGAGTGAAACAAAGTCCAATTATAAGGTGATTGTGGATAAAAGAGTTTTCTTAAGGCCATAGAGATTATTGTGGCGACTCCGCCATAAATCATGCCAACAACACTGTCAATGAGTGACGAATTCGCCAATAATAAAAATGATATGTAATGCAAAAATTAAGGATTGTCTTCACAGAACACTCAATCAAACGTGATTTAGACATCGTTTTCAGCGTTCTCTGGATATTTCAAAAAAAAATTTGAATGGCTGTACCGTCACCAACATAAGGATTGTTATCGTCGAAACCACAATATGCGTGCGCATCTGTACTAAAAATTTTTTCTATTGATATAAATTATTAAGCTACAGCTACATCACCATTTTCGATAACTTTAAAGTAAATTACGACTGCTTAAAAAAAAATGGGTGTCAGAAATGCTCAGACGAAAGCCTCAAACAAAAAAAGACAAAAAATGCTCAGAAGATCGCCCCAGAAGAATGTCTCAGAAATCCCAGCAATTGCCTTAGAAATGCTCAGCGAAGCAAAAAATGCCTCAGAAATGCATCACAAATTCCCAGAAAATTCTCAAGGAAAAAAGGCTCAGAAATATGCCTCAGAAATGTTTGGCTCGGAATGGCTTTTATGTTTTAGAAAAAAGATCCCTCAGACATATCAACATATGACTCAAAAAATTACTCGGAAATATACCGCAGGACGGAATCTGCTCATAAGAATGCCTCAGATACGTTTAGAAATTGCCCCAGAAACGTGCCTCAGAAGTATTCAGTACATGCCTCAGAAAAACAAACTTGCTCCGAAGATGGCCACACATGCACCGCAGAACGGAATTTGCTCGTAAGAATGCCTCAGATACGTTCAGAAATTGCCCCAGAAATATTTCTCACAAATACCCTGGAAATGACATTCTCAGGAAGTGCTCGGTTGAAAAGTGCCTCAGAAAAATGGACTTCATCAGAACAATACCTCAGAAAATGCTCAAAAAAAGGGGGAAAAGTCTAGATGTCTTAATCAATGCTCAGAAGAATGCCACAGAATAACACTGCCTCTTAACGACTTAGGAACGACGTTGCTCAAACGACTGCCTCAGATATTTCTCAAAACTTGCTCACAAGAATGCTTTAGAAATTGCGCAGCACATTGCCTCAGAAAAAAGTGCTCAGAAACACGCTTCATAAAATGCCTCGAGCACACCTTAGAAACGTCCCGTTTTAACTAACCGGAGCTGTTTGAAGCTACCCAAATATGTTCGTGTTGTTTATGAAACTTTATTCGCAGTTTCTTTTAGTTTCTTTCTGTCAAACAAGAGGAATTGCTGTAAATGTGTTTGTTCCATTGGTTTGTATAGTACTTACGTCTCTGTTACCGTTAGTATCGATCGGGTCTATGATCTCATTGGCGTCGATCTTCTGATAATCGTTGCCATG
Source organism: Cryptocephalus moraei (assembly GCA_946251905.1). Classification (NCBI taxonomy): domain Eukaryota; kingdom Metazoa; phylum Arthropoda; class Insecta; order Coleoptera; family Chrysomelidae; genus Cryptocephalus; species Cryptocephalus moraei. The sequence goes on from OX276463.1 coordinate 14,125,475, forward strand.
ATTGTCTATCTTCGTCTCCCTTAGAGGTGTCGATCTGTAAGGGTAAAGCTACATCAATGAAAGTAAATGCAGGAATAAAAATCCGTAATGTAATGTGGTGAATAAAGAGAATATGAAAAACCTAACCTAACTCGAATATTTGGCGAATGATTTCTAGGTTTTGGCGAATTATGGAATTTTTGAGAACATCCACTGTGAATTACAATTTTATGGTAGACTCGACCTAATTGTGTAATTGTAATCGCTTTCAAACGAGTCAATAAATGTAAAACAGGGAGTGTCAAAGATGGCATTACAATTATTTTCAAAACATTTCTATTGCAAAATTTTTAAATTTGAAATTAGTAAGTTTTGATATCCTAATTCGCCATTTCTAAAAGTTTCGAAAGTACTTAAAAAATATTTAAAAAAATCAGTTGTTCGTATCTGGAAAGTTAAACAACTTTTTGAAAAAACCATTTCATTGTTGGCAAGAGGAAATCACCCTCCCGAAATCTTGAATACTATTCAGTATCGATGTAATTGAATTTAGTAGGGTGTATCTCGACTCTTATATGAAATTAGTTTATTTTTGGCACGATGAAGTCATCCCGTTTCATTTGCAATTCAAATTTTGGAAATCTAATATATAAGGTCACTTCATGACAAGAATATGCAAGGGACGACTTTCCATTTTTGACACCAATAACTTAACTTTCGAATTTAACGTTGAAACTCAAAGGGTAGGTCAAAGTGTGTTTGGTATTCCGGTATTCAATTCGGTAATTTCGACAGTTTTGGAAATACTATTGCGGTATTTTGGAAAAAATAAAAATAGACTTGAGTGACATTTTCTTGAACTTTTTTGAATCCTTGTCTTCTGATAATTTCTTACCCAATCAGATTTGTTATAAGAGTTATAAGTTATAAACCTCACAAAACAACGAAGGCTTAAGCGTCAAATGACATTAAATTAAAATATTTCAATATTTTTGCATCACTTTTATATTTATAGTTTCCGATTTCATAACTAATTATGTAGATACCAATTTGTTTACGCAAGGAAACCACTATGGGGAAGTTTCTTAGTTATTAACCGTAATGTCAAAATAGGAGGGGAAATTATCGGAAAAGTAGCTAATCAAATTTTTCATTGTCATCCTCGTTTATTAAATTCGACAAGACTTGACCGTCGCAACGCATAATAAAATACCAACCAACACGAATAAATAACGGAGGAAATAAACATGAATAAGTGAGTGATCATTGATCCCACATTGCAAAAATGTCCAGAGTGTACCTCTCTGTGTACCTCTGTTTATTCGTTATCAATCATTTTGTGTCTTCATGATTTGTTCAGTCGCTCTCCCCTAAATAATGTTGTCAGTGCTGCGTTTGCGCAATAATGTCATCCGTTTCATTTACCTCAGCATCTGAGCTATCGCTCCAAACCGAGAACCCTCAAGGCTCCTAAGACCCCGAGGTAGTGACATGTGGTGGATGCGGTGGGTATGGATCTTAGCACCCCCAAGGGCGTGACAATATGTAAGTATATCCCAAAAATGAAACCTGTCTTGTAAGGTTTAATCGATGCATGGCGACGTTTCATCCAAAATCACTCACATAATCAAGGCTTTACAATTTCCGTACAGTGTCCAAATGATGCCCTTACCTGTGCAGCGACTCGTTGATCTGAGCCGTGACCTTGCCTCCTGGAGGCTTCTCCCCGACGGAGCTCGTCGTCGAGCTGCAGCAGGAGCTGTTGCTGCTCATTCCGACCCTGCCCTTCTCGACCAAGGAGAAGAGGTCGTGTCCGAGGCGAGGCGGGTAGTAGGGCGGCACCAGGCCGCCGCCCCCGCCGACGTGCCCGTGGTGCGGCTCCGTCGGCACCCCGGCCGTGCTGTGACGGCCCTTCGACAGGCCATCCATAGGGCTCGACTCGCCGCCGTCGAACGAGTACGCCTTGACTGGAAAATTACGGGCGGAATTATTAAGGGATGAAGGAAGTGCCCTGCGTGTAAGTGCAATGTTTCATAGGATTTTTGAAGTGAAACTTCTTTGGTACACGTTTGGAACGTGTATAAAAGACTAGAGAAACGCAGATCGCCCTGATTGACTTGGAAGAAACATATGGTAGTGTGCCTGTAATACGACTATGGCAGAAAATGGAACAGTTCAATATAAGAGCCACATTAATAAATGCCACAAAGGAATACTATGCAAAAAATATGGCTAGAATAAAACTCAGTCACACTCTAACAGAGGTATTGGAGGTCTGGAAAGGACTTAGACAGGGATGTTGCCTATCACCAACCCTATTTAAAACCTACCTTGACAAAGCCTTACAAGGGTTTAGAGTACATGATCAGGAAGCTAAAAGAAGAGTACGAAAAAGCAGACTTAAAAATAAACATGGGTAAGTGCGAATACTTTGTTGTCGGAAACAGTGAATGCAGCAATCCTCCCCTTGATGCTGAAGAAATAAAAGATGTGGAGACGTGTAACTACCTAGGATATTGAATAAACAGGGAAATAGTGACGATGAGATTAATGAAACAAACAATAAAGGTTGAAAAGTGACGGGGGCGTTAAACTCACTCCTATGGGAAAAAGACATTAAAAATGAAATCAAGAAGCGATTATATAAGAGCCTTATGGAAAGTGTGATGCTATATATATGGGATGAAGTGTGGGATATCACTAAGAGGAACAAAGCGAAATTGTTGGCAACCGAGATGGACTTCCTACGAAGGAGTTGTGGGAAGTCAAAATTAAAAAAGTTCCAAACTCACAAATACAAATGACAAATGATGAACAAGTCGCAGATGAGATTGAGAGGAGATAGTTGGTTTGGTTCGGCCATACAAAATGGATGAAGGAATATACATGGCCCCGAAAGGTACTTGAGTGGATACTGCTGGAGAAGAGAAAGAAAGAAGTTGCGACATGATGTGAAAGAAGCCATGACAGCCAGAAACTCGCAGGGTGAAGATAGAATAACAATAACTTCGATAGAAGAACATGAAAACTGGGGACGGAGAAGCGGCAACAGCCGTAACCAATCCGTGTTTGATATATTTTGGGCAAAAATTAAAGAAAACCCTTCCACTTCGATGAAAGCTTTCGAATGTATTTTTCCTTTTTCATCAGTCACGCTAGAATATACAGGGTGTCAGGGGTTTGACTGCCTTTATTTTAATAGGTGTTAGTATTCATCAAAACAAACATAAAAACTTTATATAACGGGGGTCCTAAAATCACCCGTTTTCGAGAAAAGTCGAGTTATTTTATCAAGACATTTCACCACAACTTGGCAACACCGACAAGAAATGATCCGTATACATGTAAACAGCTGTGCTGGGTCAATGTTTTTCTATTCTTTAATGAAAAAATTGTTTTGTTAAAAATTAAACATAAATACATTAAACAAATACTTCTTATGGTCATTTCATGTACCAAATTATGTGAGATCCTTTAATAAAACTGAATTTTTACACCTTAAAATTAGAAATTTGCAAATTTTTTTCTCGAAACGGTTTGTTTTGGGACCCCTGTTATATAAGGTTTTTTGTTTATTTTGGTGAGTACTATCGCCTGTTAAAATAAAGGCAGTCAATCCCCTAACACCCTGTATATGAAACGTTATAAATTGGCTAAATATAGTAAATATTACCCACAGTTATGAGGTTATTATTTAGCTGCTATATAACACATGATTACTAAAAAGATCCATAAATTTAAGGCAGATTCCTACACCTGACATCGGCCCACATGTGGTACGATTTTTCTAGATTAACATAATACTTAACCTATCATGTGAAGCATGAAACAATAGACAAAAGTGACAAGGAATAAAGCTACGAAATTATAGAACACAAAGATATTAATTTTTCTTGTGAAAGTCAAGTTGCCTAGTTTTGGACAATTATTGATGTTTGCACACTATCATGAAGATCGAAGAAACAATCGATCAATCAGGAGGGTTGATATCAGGGCCGAAATCATAGGTACGCCCTTCCCTTCGTTTACTCTCTAGGAATAAAATAATGGAGTAGATGATATTTAAGTTTTGGATATCAGCCCTCCTATTGAGAAGGTTGGTTCCTATAAATATGTGAGCCATTTCAAGAAAATTACGTTTAAACAAAGTAGATTCAGTTGTTAAAATGCTGACACTATCATAATTCGGGTGATGGCCAGTCTCAATTGCATGTCTTGCCAAGGCACACGATTGCTTTTTACAATTAATGTCACTCCGGTGGAAAGCGAGCCTATATTTCAAATTACGTGCTGTCATCTCTATATACGACTGGTTACCGTTATAACAATTGATCTTGTGATCAATGAAAAATAGATTCGAAAGCCTTCATTGAAGTTGTAATAATTGGAATAATTCAATAATTGTAACTTCCGAAATCTGTTTATTCTGAGAAATTTATTTATTTATTCTGTTGAGAAATCTTAGCTTCTGAATACTTTAGAAAATAGGGATAATTATGAAGACTATCTTCATCCGGGTCTCCTTCAATTCCTTTAGGTTTTCAAAAGATTCTTGGATCTAAAATTCTGGAATTTTACGATTTTTTAACTACTCATAACAGTTGAATTCTTTGGAAGTGTTGGAATTATCGTCACAAGTAACTTTTTGTATCTACTGGGTGAGTAGGCCTCTTACAGGTTTTTTCGGGGTTTCAATAGATTACTGAATATGTATTATTATGAATATTGTTATCATTATTACCAATATTGATTCTCTTCATCGGGGCTACTTATATTTTTTTAGTTTCCAATAGATTCTTGAATTTAAAATTTTTAAATTTTACTCTATTTGAAGTACTACTCATATATTATGTTGGCCCTTGGGAGCGTCGGAATTCCTGAAATGTAAGCTCCTGAATTCCTGAATATGTAACGATTTAGGTTCTTTTTAACTATTGATATGTCTGAATGCTTTGGGATTATTATCCACATTGGGAACCATTGGGATTATTATCAACACTCTTTTCATCGGGGCTTCTTATATATTTTTTAGGTTTCCAATAGATTCTTAAATATAAAATTCTTGAATTTTATGCTTTGTGAACTACTCATAAATTCTGAATCTTTGGAAGCGTCGGAATTCCTGTAATGTGAACCCCTGAATTCCTGAATATGTAACTATTTAGATTCTTTGTAAATATTAATCAGTCTGAATGCTTTAAAAAATTGTGATAATTATCAACATTCTGTTCATCTTGGCATTTTATATATTTTTTTAGGTTTTCCATAGATTCTTCAATCTAAAATTTTTGAATTTTAGGTTTTTTAACTACTCATAAATGTTGAACTCTTTAGAACACTGATTAATTGCTAGGTCACTTTACAGACATCCGATGAATATGCTTCTTCCACAAATTTTAAGCTAACATTATTTTTCACGGTGCGGCATCGTAAATAGTCCTTACATGCTTAAATACATACAATGAAAATGGCACATAACATTCGTGTATTATTTTTCCTTGACGACGGAATGTAAAAACTCTCATTTAAATTCATAGGAAAATAAAAAGAGTAAATCCAGTTGATTTATTATCTTACCGAGGATGTTGACAGTCTTTTGTTTTGATTTGTGATTTAGATTTCTTTTGTGACATTTGATCATCAATATCTTAAGACGAGGACACGAGATTTTATAAAACTTTGAAACAACCTTTAGTACGCCAAAATAAAGGTTTTTACGAGTTTACAGCTTTTTATATCTCACTCCGAGGTTGACTCTATTTTATCTTAAGTGACTGCACTATAGGTCGTATAGCCACGCTTTCTGTCCAGCATCGGTGGTGACGTCACAGAGTTCGCCAAGTAGATTCGGCGAACTGAGCAATCCTGGTAGTCTATAGTCGTTGTGTCAGAGTGACGTCCGTCCAAACTAAAGCAAACATTTCATTTTTTGAGGAATTATGAGGAAATTTTCAACGGCAGCGTGAAAAATATAATAAGTAACACGTAATGTATCGACTGTTAACATCCTCGGCAGGTGACAAGCCTCGGCTTCGCCTCGGCTCGTATACACTTGCCTCGAATGTAAACACGTCTTTACATTCCTTGTGACATAAAGAACTATTAAATGTAGTGGACGAAATAGGTATTCCCATGGTTATCACTGTTCCTTAATAGTACTGATTTCGCTCGTTTTTACCCATTTCGAGCCGAACCCAAAATCTCTTCGTACTTCAGCGCCACACTTAAAAGTGAAAGTACGAATCGACCGACCCTCCGCCTTCGAAGGGTAAACCCATCGACGTTTCCGTCTTATCGATCATGCGGGAAGGTCGAACTTCCCCCTCAGTCGATAATTGGGCGACCCGAGGCCGGAAAAGTCGGAGCAATGACAAAGCGCCCGCGGACGATAACGCGGTAACGCCGTTAAAAAAACCCTTCTGGCATGAATAGGTAATCGAGGGCGCGAATCGAGGTCGCGATCAAGGGGAAATTCGATCAATCACGGGGGTTTATGGTCTCTTCGGTTTAACCTGGACCGAGAATTCAGGTTCTTTTGCTGAAATTAACTAATTTTGATTCTCCTGGTGTGCAAATAAACTCGATGACATAACGACGATAACACTCGATGAGTTTTGGAAACAAAAATTCTCAAAATTATCACAAAAGTGACTGAAGGATACGTGGCTGAGGTTCCTTTCATCAGACGCCAAATTTCGACGTTTTTCTAATTTTACCTGATTTTATCAGGAAGTTTCCCGAATAAAGGACCGGAAACGTCTCGACCTCTCTGGAATTCCGATGCGGCTAAATAAATAGCAGACGGAGAGCGATAAAGGGAACAGTCGACGGTAGTGGTAAACAGTCGCCGGTAGACTGATCGACGGATGTCGGCAATGCCGGCCGCAAGATAAATAAACAGTGGTCTATATAAATCAGATTAAGTGTGTAATATAAATTGATTAATTAGTAATAGTAAGTCAGATAAGATAAATTAGACTAAGTGTTAGTAGATAAGTGCAAAGTGTAAGTGTACAAATAAATTAGAGTGTAAGTGGTTAAAATAAATTATGTAAGACAACTCGTGTCGTGTAGTAATTCTCGCGTAGGTAAGAACGTTACACTATAGTGGAGAGCTGTTAGGTTTAAACCTTGGAACTCGGTTATAGTCAACGGATTTTCGTGAAACCTTTTTTATTGTATTGCTGGGCGCTGAAATAAAAATGTTAACCCCCTAAATTGCGCGCTTCAACTTTTAACAATCTGTTATTAACCACTTATTGCAAAATTTAAAAAAAAAAATGTGAAAACATGTTTTGCGGAGTAGATTTTCATTTTATACACAATGTATAATATTTATATAGCAACTAATAGACACTAATTTGTTAATAACAATTTATTTCAACATTTTCAAAAATCGATGAAAATACGTTTGCAGACTATACTTAATTGTATATTTAATAAATGATATTGATATGGTCACTATAGTACAAAATAACAATTTGCAACGAAAAAATAATAAATTGTTAATAATAAAAATGTTAATAATAATAAATTAATTAATAAAAAAAAATCATCAAAATTAGTTGTGTCCAATAATACAAACCTTTACCGGATACATTTTTAACCTCCATAAGTCAGTAAGACAAATGAAAAATGGAAAGAGTCCAGGAGAAGACCAAATAACATCGGAGATGTTAAAAATGGGAGGAAAGGTTATAACTTATAACAGCAGCTGTAATGGTATTATTGAACAAGTGCCTGATGGAGGGAAAAATACTTGAATCGTAGTATAATGCGAAGGTGGTTCTCATATACAAGAAGGGAGACAACACAAATATAGAGAACTACAGGACCACAAGCCGTTACACCATGTTTTTAGAAAATCCCGAATAAGCGACGAATTAAATCCTCTCATGTTATTTTAACCACTTCGGAGTAACGCCGCATGACGTCATACCCTCTATCTCATTTAATTTGGCTCTGAAAAGGATCAGAAACCGTGCTCTCGGCTTGCGGAGTGTTTGTTTACTTAAGCTTACGTGTAGACACTATTTTATACGAACGGCCGCAACAGCGTGTCGCCCGCGCTCTAGTGAAGAAAGTACAAAATTTAAATGAATGAGATTTTGAGCGATTTTTGAAATAATGTGTGAGATCAGGTCCTGTAAATTTGAATATGAAACTCCGATTAGTTTGGTCAATATCAATGTGTGCAGTTATCGCAAATGTGATATTCCGTCTCACTTTGGCTGGAATTGTTTTATGGTAGACTTCCGGTCGCAAGAAGAAGTGGAAGAAAATCGTACGTGACTGACGTCATCAAGTAGTGTGAATTTTAGAAGGCCGTGATTGGTTAGAATTTTAGAGTGTAGGAGATTTGAAATTTGGCTATTGGCCATACGTCATTTCCGGTGATGAGGGAAAGGGAATTCGGAACCGAAAAGGTTAAGAGAAGGGGAGTTGGTCAGCGACTTTGATAACGGACAGAGGTTTGGATTTGATTTTGACAAACTTTTGACTAGTGTACCCCAAAATTTGAGGGGCCCCCTTTGTTAAAGTAGTGTCAACGAATAATGAGTGCGTTGGATCCCAGTGCCGACAGGAATCGCTACGATTCGTGAGTGACTCAGTTCGTGAGGTACGTTAATATTAAATCACGTGAGTGTACATGTGGTTATCACACTAAGTAGCGACAATCGTTGTCCTCAGCGTCGTGAGAGATGCCCCGGCAGCAAAGGTCTATTTTATAAATGCAAAACCGATACAAGGTGGCATCCACTAACTTTTGAGAGTTTAATAATGTCTTGCACGCTGCCTTATGGAACCCCTTTCTATTATGACCGTTTCACCCTACTCTACATGTGGCTATCGCAACAATGTAGGGAATAACCATTCACAAGCGTACTGCCGGGGAAAATGAGTAAACACGCAATAATCGGTAACTAATCTTGCTGATACTCACTGAGCTTGTTCTTGGGATGGGCGCTGCTAGGCACTATCGGTGTCGGGAGGTCAGCGGCGGCTATGGGGGTGCACGGGTCGTCGCAGCACTTGCCGCCCCTCGTCGAGTTCCACCACCAGCCCGTCTTGTTCCTGATGTACAGCAGGAAGACGAGCAGGACGGCACCGAGGCCGGCGAGGGCCCCCAGCATCGTACCCCCATCTGTACCTGGACAAACAATACAAGAAACTCAGTTACTACTCAGTGCCAGTGACTCAGACTCAGGTTAAGGAGAAATTAAGTAGTTTTAACTTAAAAACAACTTGTTTGCGAGCCTGAAGATGGCTTCCATGAAGCCGAAACCGGTCGCTCATCTTTAAATAAAGCAGTTGGTTAAGACTTGGTGTTTTCCTTTGGTTTAAATTGCCATGGCCAACTTTGAGAAGCTGGACAATCTTCGGTCGTTAGTTTTAACTTATTCATAATTAATTGTCCAATTATTGAATTGGTAGGAAGGTACGATTGCTCAAAGAGGACGTCTTAATTTAACTACGACTCCTCGCGTAGAATGAAAATATTGGGTATGAGGAAATAAGGAAATTTCAAGTCCAACTAATTCATTAATTGGGGGCCATTAATTACATTAGTATAATTAGTCATTTTGAAAGCGTTTTGATCATATCACGTATTATTAAGTTTCTGCTCCTATTATTGCTGTTAAATTCAATACATTCCATCCATTTTAGCAACTAACGATTAATTAACGTGCGACGACTTACAACTAATACCCTTGATTAATTCAATAAAGATTAGAATTATATAACGTATCACTTTACAATTACCTCGCTGAAGTGTGTCTTGTATACACTCCATTGAACCGATAAGTAACGTAATACACATGCAAAAATACGAACTTGCTCAAGAGATAAGTGCAGTTATTTAACTAATCATATTTCACCTAAATTAATTACATTATTAGTATATTTTTTGCCAATTTTGGAGACTCAACAATACGCAATTATCCAAAATTTATGCATATATGATTCCAATAAATCAATAGACTCTTATGTATAGTAGGTAACGATTAGTGAGAATGCTAGTTGTTGCTCATCCATCATGTAAATGAGGTTAAGAAGTTTAATAAATAAATTGGCGACAGTAATTAATTACCCGAAATGCAACGTTACAAAACACACGAACTGCAGCGAAGCCAAACTAATTTTAGATATCTAAACTACAAAAGACAATGTGCCATGTACCAACGAGTACAATTAACTAGAAACATTTACGTGACTTCTAATTTTTACTTACTAAACACTGCATTAACATCACTTAATTAAAATAACTATTCGCGGTTATATTTGAAAGATATTATCTTATTTTAATCACTTCGGTTTTTAATGACATTTTATTTCAGTTACTGTATGCAAGCGAATGAATATTAAACATGAATTAAATTAAATTTATGCAATACCGGTGTAATGATATGAATCTTGAAGGTATTGTCCCTACGCAATGCAGCAACATATTCATTAAGTTCGCATGCGATTAAGGGCCTTTAATGTATTTGTGCCGTTGCATTACCCAAGAGTTGTGTTATTAGGGTTTGGATTGTCCTTTGAAGGTATCTTTTCAAAGTTAGAAAGTTTAATTATGGTAATTTAAATTGTCTGACATAAATTAGTAGGATAAATTGTAACTCTTTTAATTTCGTTATATATATTTTATTATTTTAGAGAAAAATAATAGTTTTAAAAACACAATAATTGTTTTAACTACTAACTCCTTTTACTTTCTCATATGAGGCACTCATATATCAGAACTACTGTAATTAGGTCGGTTTTAAAATTTGAGTTATTTCAATTTATAGATGTTACAATGTCTCTCGAGTCCAAAAACACGTTTTTGAGAAAATATCAACTTCTAATTTGGATTTTGCCCTTTACCAAGATCTCACAATAACCTTTTCAATAAAATTGGCAGCCATAAAGGGGTAGTTTCTTGTTAATTTGCACTTTTTGAAAATTTTCTCAAAATTTACCCGTAGACTTTTTTTTATAACTTTTAATACTTATGCCACTGTCGACAAACAATATTTTTTGATAAATCTCATCCAAAGAGCACTTTACACTTGTCACTTCCATTTTGAAAATTTTCACAAAATCCACTGCAATATTTTGTCCAAACTTTGAGTATTTAGTGTACTATCCAATGTGTATAATAAAGTATAATAATATTTGAGACTAAATCGTATCTGAAAGGCACTTTATTATTGTTATTTTATTGTTTTTCAAAATTTTTTAGAAATTCATCCAAAGAAGTGTTTTCAAATTTTCAATGTCGATTCTACTATCAAATATGTATAGTAAAGTCTAATAGCATTTTTGGCTGAATCGTTTAAGTATGGCATTTTATTTTTGTCGATTTTCGGGTTTTCAAAATTTTCTGGAAATTCGTCCAAGGAAGTATTTTCAAATTTTCAATATGTATTTTACTATCGAACGTGTATAATAAAGTTTAATAACATTTTTTGCTAAATTGTTTCTGAAGGGCACTCTATTTTTGTAGAATTTTGAGTTTAGTTTTTCGGTTTTTTTAAATTTTCTCGACATTACTCTAAAGAAGTGTTTTCAAATTTCAATATGTATTCTACTATCGAATATGTATAATAAAGTTTAATACAATTTTGGGCTAAATCGTTTTTGTAGTCCACTCTATTCTTGTCGATTCTCGGTTTTTCGAAATTTTCTCGAAAACTACCCGAAAAATTGTTTTGAAATATTAAATATTTATTGTACTGTCAAATATTTGTAATAAAATATTAGAAAGTAGTACTATAGACACATTGGCGTTATTTGTATTTTAATGTAATGTGTAAAGTGACTGTTTATTTGCTTATTGACTTATTGGAAAAAATCAAATTTTTAATTGAACATGCTTGAAAAATGTTTTAATCAATTCTATTAATTATAAATACACAACGACCCGCTAACCCTAATTTTATAAAATATATTAGACATTCAATAACTAATGAACATTTTGGTGGAAAAATTGACAATGACAACTAAATATCAAAATTAACTTATTTTATACATCATAAATATAATTTATTTAAACAAATTTTTGTCATAACACCTTCGATTTAAATTGATGTTAACAAAATAAACCACTTTATCTGCAAAATGTAGAGCAGCTATTTATTTTGCAATTTGAGTAAATCAAGATTACTGTATCATTATAATTAAAAATTTTAGAAAAAATCATTTTTCCAGATAACCTAATAAATAGTTGTATTAAGATATTGACAACAAATTGTAATTAAAAGTTAGAGATAGAAATTTTTAGAAAGTTATAGTATTTATACTTAAAGGGGTCACAGAAGTTTTTAGAAAATTAAGTTTTTTTATTAAACTAATAACACAACACAAATAATTATATTGAGATCATGAGTCGTTGGAATTAAAATAATTATAATGTAACGAAACGGCTCGCCGCGGCATAAACACGCCGGGAGCTACACAAGTTCGCCGAATCGCGATACCGGGAAGGACGGGTCGACGCCGACGACTCGAAGAGTCGAGAGAGTTCGATGCGATAACAAGTTCCGCGAATTCTAGAATGAACTGCCAGAAAGTTCGGGAAGCCTTCTACCTGCATTTATAAGGATTGCCCGACCCAAGGCGGGACAGTTGAAGAACCGGTGCGTAAACATTCGAGCGAGAGATCGGGCGCGTTAAATAAATAAACATCTCTGTCAAATAAATTATAAGTGTTAAAGTGTAGTTAGAAATAAATTAATTAGGATAATCGCGTAGTGTTTAGTTTTAGTAAGTTGTAAAAACGTTACAATAATTAAATTGAAAATCTTATGAAAATTTATTAATTGGTGATATTGGGTAATTTGGTAATTTCCCCTACATTTAGATGAGCAATAGATTTACGTCACTAAATCACTAAATTTTGTTATTCAGATGTAGGTATGTAAGTATTTTTTTACTCTAATTTTGTTATTCAGATGTCCATGTTAATAAAAACAAATTTTTAGGCAAAAATTTTAATGATAACTTATTTTATGAAATTTTGCCAAATTAGGGTTATCAGGTGATTGCGTAATTATATTTGTAATTAATAGAATTAATTGAAATTTAAGAGAAAATATATTTTTTTTAATAAGCCAATAAAGTAATAAGCAGTTATATTGAGTTGTTGATATTGAAAAGGTATAATTAAATTACAAAACAATGAAATTTAAAAAAAAAATCATTTGTCTAAAGAACCCATTAGGCCATTAAGTGAATAAATTGCGGTTGTTTTTCCATACAATTTCGGGAGAAATTATCTAATTTTGTTATTTCCCTGTCCATAATAATGTAACGTTTTTACTGTCTACTAAAACTAAAACACTACGCGATTATCCTAATTATTTTATTTCTTACACAACACTTAACTTAACAATCCCTTAATTTAATTTATATTCGTATACACAGATGTTTATTTACTTAACGCGCCCGATCTCTCGCTCGAATGTTTACGCACCGGTTCTTCAACTGTCCTGCCTCGGGTCCGACATTCCCTTTTTATGGCAGGTAGAAGGCTTCTAGACGTTTGCCGGAATATTCCCGAAGTTTCTGGAGATCATTCTAGAATTCGCGGAACTTGTTATCGCATCGAAGCTTCTCGAGCCGTCCTTCCCGTGATCGCAATTCGGCGAACTTGTGTAGCTCCCGGCGTGTTTATGCCGCGGCGAGCCGTTTCGTTACAATAAAAATACATTTTTGGGCTAAAATTATAAAGGTTTAATTTGATAACAATAATGATATATTAATAAATCAGGGTTATCGGTTGATTGTGTTATTGTATTTGTAATTAACAGAGTAATTGAACATTAAGAGAAATTTTAACTTTTCCCAATAACCCATTAGCGTAGTAAATGTGAATATTGTGTTATTAGGTTATAGGGGTATTTTATATAAAACTAAAAAAAATATAATTAATGCAATTTTACAAAAATACAATTATTCTAAAATAACCCATTATCACAGTCATTGGTTATATCAGGTGACTTTCCTATATTTTTACAAAAACAACAAGGTTATGTTTTATTAAATTTGGTAATTTGATCTTAAATATCCACGCAAATACAATAATACCTAGAAATCTGAAATTAAATTATATTTTAAATTTAGTAATAAAATTTTTTCTTATTTTTTTTACTTTTCAGTGTTTTTTTTTATTGATTATAACACGTTTTCTACTTTAGTGCACTGTTCTGCGGTACCACAGGATAGTTACAAATACCAAACCAATAATAAAGAAATCTGTTATTTTAATCTGCGCTTACCATGGACAATATTTTTTTTTGAAAAAATATCTCGAAAATTCCAAATTCACAAGACTAACACTTAAAGTTCATTTTCCAAAAATAATTCAAATTGTAGTTATATTACTATTATACAGTTGTAGTTGTAGTTATATAGATTGAAAAAACTGTTAATGATGCTATTTTTGTACCAAATCTGAAAATCATTCACAAGGATATAGTGGCCTTAGTATAATATTAAAATTGAAAAAAATATTTTTTGCAGGTATTAGTATATAATATATTGGAAGTAAGATTAAATAGAAAACATTAAGTATTAAGACAGTTTTTGAGAAAATGTGGCAAACCAAAAATTCCCAGGAGCAAAATACCTTACGGCCAATTTTTGACGTGTTCATCGAACTATTTTGTGATATTTTATTTAAAAAATCAAAAAGGTATGTAATATCTTAAAAAATGGGATATTTTCTTTGAATTGATACCTAAAAAGATAATTTTATTTTAAATAGGATTAATGTTAAAATGAATATGATATTTACAGTTCAAATGAAATTAATAATGGCGTTTCGACATTCCGAAATATATTCTGCAATTACCGCAAGTTTCGAAGATTTCTGAAATAGTAAGATTGAGAGATGATTAGACCAAAAGTATTGTAACGTTTATTCTAATTTATTTACACACTTTCTTAAGCCTACTTAATTTATCTAGAATCTAGACTATCTCCTAATTTATATCACACTCTAAACTGCTAATTTATTTATACAATTTCACTTTTCGCTTTTCGTTTTTCGCGCTGTTTACTCACGCGGCTTCTCGTCTAATCTGCCTCTTCGTCTATAGCGTTCGCTTTTATAGCCCTCCATAATGTATTGCGGAACCTTCTTGATAGTGCTCTAATTTGTTTGTTCTAGAAACGACCCGAAAGTAATAAATCATGCTTTCTGTAATGGATATTCGCGATCATTCTGGAACTGTTTTTATGACACCAATAGCGGAGGTCCTCCCTTTGAGGTGGGCCGCCTCGTCCGATAAGGAATACGCTTACGCTGGTTGTTTACATTTCGCGTTACAGTATTATTAAGATTATTATTAATATTGGACAGTAGAAAAAATATTTAGAACTTAGAAGACATATTGGATAGGAAAAATAAAATATATGCGGGGAGGGTGGATTTTGGAGATACAAAAAAGACCGAGAGTAAGGCGAGATTTAACCAGAAAGTTTAATAAACTTACTGTTATATTAGCGACTGGAGAATAAATATTCAAAGCTTAAAAACAATTCCTGAAGCGGATTTCCACAAAATTACAAAAAAAAAAGATATGAAAAATGACAAGGTAAACTGCCCCATTGTTAATTAAGAATTATAACACAAACGTGATTCGTAGAAAAATAACAAAAAGAGTATCGTAACTTTCCATGCAAACCCCTCCCTCCCTCAACCCCTCCACTTTCGAGAGACACTTCCATTTCGACTCTAACAGGTTGCGTCCAACTATTTAATCTCCCTCTCAGCCTCTGCGTTCTCGAGGAGTAAAAAGGGAACCACTTGACGGATCGGCTACCTTCTTCCCCCCAGACGGGTCGCCTACGCAAAAGTGGGTCGTTCCGAGTCCCGTCCCCCACCACATCCACAGCTGACTCCTATCGATCTCCTCGCACCCCTTCGCCGCCACCGTCGCTAGTTCATTGAACATCTGCAGAGGGGAAATAATGATCGTAACCTGAGATCGGGGGATGAGCGACATTCCGACACTTGGGGCGAGCCAAGGGTTGAAAAGCCACCCCTCAGTCGCTTTCGCATTGGATTCCATCTGGGTTGATTCGATCCGGTGCTCATCTCAAACTTCCTCCCTTCCAGTGATCTATAGTGAATTTTCTTATCGATACTCCACGATTCATTACTAACGTTTTATTTCGAACTTACGTTCCCTTTCCCTTTGTTGCGTAAGGGTCGGGGGCGGGTCGCGTTCGGGATACTTCGGGGACTCGTCCGCCCTCCTCCCTTAAGAATGAATAATGGACGAGGTCCCTTTTTGTTTTCTTCGTATAAATCCACCCCCGCCGTTCTATTTCTGGCCGCAGTGAAAAATTATCGTCGAGGGACGGTCGAGGGGGATGGAAAGCGACCACTTGTGGAACGCTCGGGATAAGGAGGAAACGCCGGAGATTTCACTTCTGTAATTACTGGCAGTGGAGGGATTGCAATTGAGGGAAATTGCACGTGGCTACGGATCGCACATGCTCCTGTTGATTGCAAAGGCGCCCTGTTATTAACCCTTGATTCTTGGAGAAAATTTCAAGTAGCCCTTTCATCTATGGTCTTTCGGTTATTGGAGGACAGAAGTGAGCATCCCTTACAGGGAGGGAAAAATCAACCCCAAATCTGTCTGTTTGGTCTGAGCTTTAATTATAACAAATGTATTTGAATTCACGAATAGATGGATTATAAAATGGTGGCGCAGTAGTTATTATAGCGCCTTCGCCAAATACTCGAAATATTAATAAATAGTATTGACTTAGTAGAAGTGGCGGATGGTCCATTATTTTATATATTATTATATGACGAAATAAACGAGCCGAAGAACATGTAATTATTACGCCCTTTGGTGTTGTTTGTTGTGACAAGCAGCACGTCCATTTGAGGAGTTTATTGTTTGTGATTGTGGAGCTCAGAGTAAATGGACTTTGAAGGCTTTTGTGTAATTATACGAGAAGACTTAACTATTCTTAACACTATAGGTATTAATGACTGTTTCCTTATGTTACAGTATTGCAACATTGTTAGTAGAAAACACTACATTTTATGGACGATATTTTAAGGGCACATCTGGTTGGTCCTTTCTTAGAAATAGGGACAGTCAAGTCTTATGGTCTTTCGGTAACTGTTTCATGTGTTGTCAGTCTTTAAGAACCTGCCAAATATTTAAGACACGCTTTTTGAATCCGTAATTTAATTAGTACTAAAGTTACACTATTCTTTGCGTTTACACAATACGTTAAGAACAATAACAAATAAGAATTAGAACAATTTTTTTACTATTAGCTTTAGGCATATTTTGGGCTCTTTGTAAGCCTAAAGGACATTTGTAGCAATGGCATATTTAAATCTGAAAATTTCCGATAGATTCAAAATTATTGGCAAAAGTGTCTTAAAATTTCCGCGGTTTTAAGGTGTCTCGAGAAAATCTTTTTTACACCAACAATTTTGTTACTTATTTTTTAAAAACTCGTACTGATATATTCATACTTATGTCATAAGATAATTGCATTGTAACATTGTAAATTAGTGTAATATTAAGGATAGGAAAGGAACTACTTTAGTACATGAATAGAGCTTGGAAAACTGAACAAAAATGGTGTCGAAATATGCAAGCAACATTTATGCACATAACTATGCATTTATATATCTACTTTTATATGAACCATTTTAAAAGTAATTTTAGCCACTTTTCTTTATGAAAAGCGTCTAATTACAATAAGTGAGAGTCCGACACTTTTTTGTGTCTTTGTGCATTTCGTATAAATAATAGTATTTTATTTTGCCTCATTTTCATGAGAAAATTAATTACTTTATATTAAAAAAACGAGACAATACTTGTTTAAAAAGTGTTGATCTTTTAAAAAAATTATCTAAATATCATTTACTATGCAAAGTTCAGGCTGTAGGCATTCAAACTGCAATTATACATAAGTAAAAAAATCGTGATGTGTTCAAAGTACTTTCTCATAAATAGGGGTTAATTTAAGCAACAAACCGAAAAACGACAAGTACCTATAAAGTACTCCTCACAGTAGATTTAGCCAAACACGTTACAAAACTTTTTTATATATTATATCTAATGTAGAATAGCTACTCAAAATTTTATAAAAATTCTTGAAGCAAATTTCGTGGAAATTTCAAAAAATTGAAGAATGATACAAAGTGCCTTTCACAGAAGATTTTGCAAAAAAAGATAGGAAAGTTTATTTTATACTCTTTCAATGGTAGAATTATTCTAAATTTAAAATAAATTCTTGTAGCAAATTTTGAGAAAAATTCAAAAACCCAAAAACCACAAGTATAAAGAGCTCTTCACAGAAGATTTAGCCGAAAACGTTACAAACTTTTTTATTTTGCACAATAAATTTTCAAATTTTAAAAAGAACTTGGAACGAATTCCGAGAATAATACAAAAAACCAAAAATCGACAAGTATAAAGTATCCTTTACAGAAAATTTAGCCAAAAACGTTAGAAAACTTATTTATACATATTCAATAGTAGAATAAATATTCAAAGTTTAAAAAAAATTCGTGAAGTAGATTTCGAAAAAAATGAAAAAAACCGAAAATTGACAAGTATAAAGTGCCCTTCACAGAACATTTAGCCAAAAACGTTAGAAAACTTTTTTATACCTATTTAATCGTACAATAAATATTCAAAGTTTCAAAAAAATTCTTACAGCGAATTTCGAGAAAAATTCAAAAAACCGAAAAATGACAGGAGTAAACTACCCTTTTATCCTGGCCGATTTTAATGAAAAGCTTATTTTCACGTTCTGGTATAATACAAAGTCTAAATACAAAGTTTTGACCGTTTGTCGTTTTTGGTTTTTGAGAAAATCCTACCACAGACATACATACACACATATATACACATACACACATACATAGGTACGTACAGACGGTTTTCCAAAAACAAGTTTTTTGGACTCAGGGGACCTCAAAACGTTCAGAAATGCTAATAACTCAATTTCGAAAAATCGACCCGATTACAATAGGTACTCTCATATATGAGTACCTCATATGAGAAAGTAAAAATCAGTTGGGAATCTTTCTAAGAGATTTGTTTTTACTTTTTGTAAGAAGTTTTATTTCAGCTATAATGACATGAATTACATGCAGCAAATACATTAAAGGTCTTAATCAAAAACATAATTTATTATTTCAAGTTAATTGCAGCTCTCTACAACGTTTAGATATCTCCTATATTTCTTTAAAAGAATCAGAATCTTTTAAAAACGTCACAAATTTCATTTCTAACGTCATACTTTTCTTAAAACACCAGTAACTTTTTTTTAAATATTGTACGTCTGTAAAATTATTCTAACCATTAAATTTCTTACTTTTGCTTTCTTTAAAAGCATTAGAACTCCTTACATCAAACGTGCTGTTTTTCTTAAGACAAGCTTTTAAAGTGTAATCTGATCTTTACAATTGTCATAAATTTCATAGAAACTCCCCAATTGTGCTAGAACTCACTTTGAAACGTTTGAAGTTACGTTATCAACAGACACTTTTTGTTTTAGTAAGAATACCTCCCTTATAATCTTCTTAGAAACTTCATTGTAAGTTTATTCAGCGCCAAAACTACTTTAAAAATTTCATAAGATTCCTGCGAAATTTCAAAGTATCTTAAGTCGTTTGCGGTTCACCGCAATACATAATACATACAAATTCTTTGTAAGTTTATTCAACACCAAAACTACTTTAAAAATTTCATGAGATACTTGTTAAACTTCAAAGTATTTTAAATCGATTACGGTTCACCGCAATACATAAACTTTGTGAAAACTTCTCAACTTCCTTTGAAGCAACAGATCTGGCTTAAAGGGAACACAGTTTATTAAAAATGTGTTAAAAATGGTAAATTTTATAATTTGGATGTCTTTAAAATAGATATTATTTATTATATTAATTATTATTAATTATATATTATATATTATACTAATTAATTAATGATAAAAAAATTATTCCTCAACATAACTCAAAATATTTAAAAATAAATCAATTTCATATTCAAAACTTACTATATATGTATTTGTAAAATAAGCAAATACGCATATTTTGACCCAAACATCACATCTTCATTGCACTGCTTCAAATTTTGCAGATTTTTGAACATGGATTTAACATGCTTAATATTACTGAAAGTCTGCGTCGGACCAGGCAGTGGAAGTGAAACTTCTTTGGCCATATGCACACACACATACACACAGAGAGACCGGATATACAAATGACATATTTATAGAGATTTTTTTCCAGTTATTCATTATATTTCTTCATTAATTATTTATAAAGGTAATTTATGATATAGAAGTGACTTTAGTATTATATTAAACACCTATATATTATCATTATCAGTAATTTCTTCTATAATCATTCTTTCATTATGGTCATTTCGTGGTTGGTCATTAGAAATCGTATCATATTCCAGACAAGACACAATCGGCTCATGGTAACTAAAGTAACTAACAAATATTCTAGATTCAAACTTTTCAAGATATAACGCTAATAATTATTAATAATAACTAAACTTATTAATATTACTTTAGTTATGTGCGGTTCAAGTTAACAACGATTATAAATTAAATTGGAAGCACTACCTTTTATTCTTATTTAATTAAATACAGTGCAATTTTTTATGTATAAAAAGATTTTATTATTAATCAACATAAATAATAATACATATTTATTAACGCAGAATTTTTCCCGTGCAAACCGTTGTTAAATCGGTTTGATTGAAAGAATCGAAGCGCTCAAAAGACAACGCCGTTAATTTTTATTTGATTACACGG
Source organism: Cryptocephalus moraei (assembly GCA_946251905.1). Lineage (NCBI taxonomy): Eukaryota > Metazoa > Arthropoda > Insecta > Coleoptera > Chrysomelidae > Cryptocephalus > Cryptocephalus moraei. Next base: position 14,146,259 of record OX276463.1, read on the forward strand.
ATTATACGCCGCAATACGTCAACCGCGTCTGTCTTGAACGGATTGTCCCCCCACCCGGCCGTCCACCCGGTACGTCACGATTCGCCGACCTGGGCGCTCTCCGGTGTTGCCACGTGTCCGCTGGTAGCGCACGGAAACGAAGAGGTACACTTTACGCGCATGCTGGCAACACCGCTTTTTTCTTATCACGCGTGACGCGGTTTTTCGACCAACACCCCATCCCAATGTATACAACGTGCGCAAAGAAGTTTCACTTCAAAAATATTAGATATTTTTCATGTAAAAATAATATTATTTTCGTTTTATAATTTGGTCAAGAAATAGTGAATCATGTAATAAATGAAAGGTACTAACCTGTATTAAACAAAGTATTTAAGCAGTTTAGATCAAAAATTAATAGCGTTTAAATAACTATTCACATCTACAAAATATCTAGCCGTCCGCCACTTCAACTAAGCCACATGTAAAATTTTCGAAATTTTGGCGTACTGTAAAAACGTACGTCCGCACTTAAACTAATCCAATTTTCGAATTTTGGCGAACCATTATACATTTTACAATTTTATTGTTCAATACAGTACTTTTGAAATGGCGCTCATTTTGATCGTATTTACAATTATAGAATTAACAATAGTTAATCGAATTATGACAATCATAGTAATAAACATAGCCAGAGGAACAAGGTGCTTTGATTAACTGTGAGTAATATGACAACTTCTCGTTTCGCCTAGTTCTATCCTAAATGTACCAAGAGAGAGATACAATTTTCTGAGAAGTAATTAATAGGGGGCAGCGGTGGCGCAAGCTTTGAATCAGGCGGTCATCGTCGTTGTGGGTTCGAGTCTCACGTAATCCATGGGTGTTGTGTGTGTTGCGGGAAGTGTGTAAAATGTATCCAAAATCCCGTTCCTATTCACGCCGGTAGCCAGGCCGGATAGGATCGGATATCCTGTAGGAGGGCGGGACTAGGATACACACACCCTGAGTCGGTAGAGCACGGAGTGGGTCAACTGGGGTGAGAGCCTTAAGGGGGTACAACCGTGCTCGAGGACCGTGGTTCGGAGCCCACGTTAAACTGTAGGTCCCGTCCAAATTGGCCCTGGCAGCGTAAAATGACGTTAACTTAATAAGACAAGACAAGACAAGTAATTAATAGTGGCCAGTATTTTAGTCTCATTTTGGGAAAGTAATCTTATAATTTCAACCTTTCGTTACTTGTGACGAATCACAAAATATATATGTATTCAGTGTTGTTAAAAATACTTTGAAAAATGTATTTAAATACAAATACAAATTCTATAAAAAAACTGTAATTTAATGTATTTGCAATACTTTATTTTGCAATGTATTTAAATACAAATACAAATACTTTTACAAATTATTTAAAAAGTAGGTAAACACTTTTTAAAATGTTACCAATATATGTATAACGCCTTTCTAATTGCACTTAATCATATTTTAAAAAAATTATTACACCTAAGCATAGGTAATTCAATCATCAAAATGAGAAAAAGAATTTCTAAAAAATTCGAATTCTCTTATGATTTTTGGCCTTTGGTAATATTTAGTACAACACTTACCCAATTTGCCTCTTTTGGCAGTCCTAAATGCTTAAGAACTTAGTTATTTTAGCTTCAGAATTCTTTTAACCTTTTAACATTTAACAGTTAAGTACCGTAAGGGCCAAAATTTCATATTTTAATTTATTGGCAATATATTGAAATTTAATTATTTAATCGTATTCACTTCTCTTTTCACTTTTGCTAAAGCATCGTATCTTGAGGTCTTAAGGGCTAAAATCCTAAAATTCAAAATTCTTTTCATTTAAATAATCAATACCTAATGTATTTAAGAGTTAAATACAGTAAGTATTTAAAATACATGTGCAAAAAATGTATTTTAAATAAACTTGAAATACAAACCAAATTAATGTATTTCATCATGTATTTAAATACTTTAATAGTATTTTAAATACAAAATACTTAACAACACTATGTATTTAACATTTTCTAATTTTGAAATGTTTTAAATAATTTATTTGATTTTAACCAAAAGCGAAATATTATACCCGAAAAAAGCAACGTCTAACTCGCTTGGGAGATTGAATAGTAGTTTAAAGACAAGTTGCAGAAGACGTCATATTCCAAGCCTGAGTCCGAGATTTTAAAACGAGCCGCTTGCGGCGAGTTTTAGAACGGACGAGGGCTTGGAATGTCTTCCACAACGAGTACTTTACAACATTTTCTATGTTCCGGCTTCCATTTCATTTTTATTTATGTTTAAATACTAATTGAGTCATATCGGGGGTTTTTATTATTTTGACATTTAAGTTGGTATTACTGCTGTTTCCTAGACATCTGTCAATTTTCACACCATTTTTCATTTTTCACACAGACAGCATTAGGGAATATCTTGTTACCAACCCCCCAAAAAAAATTACCAAAAACAATGCTTTAATAAGCCTCATTAAAGCACTGTTTTCGGCCATTTTAGTGCTAGAATAGCTGTCATTTTAGTGCCGGAACATAGAAACGATATTCTTCTGTATTAAATCTGCCCTATAGTTAAGTATGTATTAATGTTCCATGTTTTTCAATTTCAAATTTTTACCATTTTTCTCTTCATTCTTTGATCTACGTGTGTCACTCTTCTTTACTCGATTCTAGCACGTTACTATAAATTGCGTGCAAAACTCGATTATTCGGCGTGTGTGGAGAACAACGTTCGTCGATGAGTTATTGACATTACTCACGAGTCATACCGTCGATAAGAAACGAACAAAAGAAGTTTTCTCACGTGCATCCCGATTGCGCCAGCGTTCAGAACGTGACTATAAGACGCGAGTTATCCTCGTTCCGTGGTGGAAAATGTGTAAATATCCAAACGTGATGGAACGTGAGTATAAAACGATGCGAAGGAAATCGGAAAATTCTCTTTCGCTCTACCTCCCCCCCCCCCTTTTGGTTAATTTTTTTAATCGAACCCCTCCCTCGTGTCGTCGGTATTTCCTTCTGGGACGTTTTTCATTTGGTTAATGGGAAATTTCGTAATTATTAATCGAGCGAAGGGGCGATTGATTTTCCCTTACGGTCCTGTGGGTTTTCCGCTTGCCCGCTCCGGAAAAGCTTCGGCCGCGAAATTACCCACACGTGTCGACAAGTTTCCTTTGGTTTCACGATATAACGAGAAAATAAATTGTAATTTTCTCTACAGGTTAATACGATGAGAAGTTCCCAGACTTTGTAGAAAAATCCAGATTTTACATTATCCTGTAGGTTACATTTGTTGCCATACTTTTCTATCTCTTCTTGTTTACTTCAAAAGTTTACTTCTTTGGCTTCCTCAGTTATTTGTTTCATTCTTGTATTTCGCGGTGTTCCTCTTTATTTTTGCCCAGCAATGTAATCTCGAAAACCATTATATTCTTGCCTCTGACGTCCAACCTACAGGGTGTTTCATAAATGAGGGTCGACATTGACGGGTATTAATCTGAGCATTACTTTAAGTCAACATTTTCATATGAACATAAGTCAATTTTCACTTAATATTTGATATATGAGGTAATAAAATAATAATTGATATAATTTTAAATTTTAAACAGTGGCGTCCCCACCGACCCATTAAATTTTAAACCTTTTAAAAATAATTTTATTAATGGCGCTTCATCTTGTAATAAAAAGGTTACTTTTTCATTTTTAAACTGATTTTCAGTAAGAATTCTAAGTTAATATCCAATTCTTGGAGTGAATTTTGAAAAAAAAAATATTTTTTTTAAATGGCAAGACTGATAGAAAGTCTAAATATAAAAACAACTACATTTTTGATTTTTAATTTTCGAGAGAACCGTACCACCAACGCAGGAAATTTTCAAAATTTTAGTGAACCCTAAAACATCTGAATTTCTTAAAAAAAAAACTCAATAAAGTTCCAAATGGACCAAAATTTCATTTTTTTGTCACATTAATTTATGTGTACAGTAAATTTCAATTATGTATCCACTAAATCGGTCAAATTTAGATGAATTGATACATAGTGGATATGTTTTTGAGAATATAAATACAAATTCATATCATATTCAGTATAAATTCAAATAAATTAAACATATTTTATACAAAGTTTTTCACATGTACCTAATTGTAACTTTGAATCGCTTATCAACACAATTAGGCAAAGAGAAAATAAATTTTATTAATAGATATACTTGTTGGGATATCACGAAAGAAACTTTTAATTATTTCAATTATAATAACAAATTATTGTAAATTGTACGTTATATGTTAAAGCAGCTTTATTCAATGGAATTATCGTTTTAATAGAAATGAATGTAACGTCTCTTTTTTCTAAATAAAATTAGGAGAAACTAATTAAGCCCTTATTATTAATCCGAAGAACCTACTTTGGAATTAATTTTGTCCGGTGTGGCAATTTGTTCGTTAAATTTAAGCTTCAATCTGACGTCGCAAGATTTCAATTACTCATATAATTATTAGGATTTATGAGTATTTATAAGGGAAGATTTGTTTAGAAAATACGTGGGACGGTCATGTATTAATCTCGTCAGCTACAATAGTTTTATTTCATTCTATAAATCATTACGCACTGGGAACCAACCACCCAGACAGCACATAACGTCTTAAAGACATCCATTTTAAGCCTTTTTATGCCTGGACGTCAAGACATAAAAATTACATCCATAAGACGTTCATATCCGGAAGTATCTAAGACGTCCGAGGCCGGACCCGGACGTCCTAAAGAAGTCTAATTTACGTCAATTTTTAGCCTGACCTTTTTATGCCTGAAGTGGACGTCTTTAGGACTTCCATTTCTGGATGTCTCTAAGATGTCCAGAGCGGAATGTCCCAATGCATCTAATTCTCATCTATTTTATGCCTGCCCTTTTTTATGCCTGAAGTGGACTTCTTTAGGACGTCCAGTTCTAGATGTCTCTAAAATGTTCAAAAACGGACGTCTTAATGACGTCTAATTTAGGTCAATTTTATGCGTGTTCTTTTATTTGCCTAAAGTGGAGGCGCACATCTTAATGAGTTCCAGTTTATGTAGATTTCATGCCTTACCTTCTTTATGCCTGAAGTGGACCTCTTTAGGACGTTCATTTTTGGATGTCTATAAGATACTAAAAGATAGACGTCTTAATGACGTCTAATTTACGTTGTTTTCATGCCTGACCTTCTTTATGCCTGCAGTATTAGAGACGTCTTAAAGGCGTAGTTTTGTATAAAAAAATTTCTTAAAACAGACGTCTTTTGGACGTCATTAAGGATTTGCGGACATCTTTTTGATGCCTTGAAGGCATCTTTAAGACGTACCATTTTGTGACAAATAACGTGAAGTAGAAGTAAAATGAACATTTTAAAGACATTCCTAAAAAATTAGGAGTTATCTTTAAGACGTCTTACGAACTTGAGGAAGGCGCACTTATGACGTCTTAAAGACGAAAAATGGACGTCGTAAAGTTGTCTTTTTAATGCCTTGAAGGCATCTTTGAAACGCACCGTTTTGTAACAAATAACATGAAATGGACATAAAATGGACACTTTAATGACGTTCTTCGGACGTCACAGGACATCTTTGAGATGTCGCAAATGCCTAATGGTGATGTCTATCAGACGTCTTAAAGACCTCTTTGTGCTGTCTGGACAGATTATCGAAGTAGAACAAAACTTGTTAAAATTTGACCAAATAGGTTACTGGTCCACACCACTTACCAAATATCGATCCTATATTGGACTAAATTTTACCATTTACAGTACTCACTTGTTTAATGATACGTAAAATGAGCTCTTATTAACATTTTACCTGTACTTTTGTCATTCATGGCTCTGGGGGTTTTACAAACAATAACAGTATACAGTTCGAGACTTCGATACTTTCGAGACGAGACCAAAATTAGATTTCATCTCGCATAGAAATTTCAACATTCAATCTCGTCTGGTCTCGAAATTCGAGACGAGGCGAAATCGAGACAAGTCTCGATCTCGTGTCTACCACTTAGGCAGGAGAATGATGTTAAATTTTTCAATAGGTAGGCTTGTTAAGCGAATTGAATTTGGAAACGAAAATTGAGAGTTGAGAACAGAGTTCAGAGTTGAGGAGTAAAGTTAAGGGAACGAGATGAAGTTACAGTTTAATTATGGTTAAAATGGTTGCTAATCTCCACTGCAAAAATACTTTGGTTCATCCAGATTTCTGTAGTTCACTGTAACTGTTAAATGAACATTAATTACGGTTTTGAGGTTTTGCAGTAAATGTTTGCATGGAGTTTTGTGTAACTTTTTCTGTTGATACAATAACAGTAATAATGGAGACAGTAATACTGTCGCCATTATTTTGACATCTGAGCGTGCGCCGTTGTATTTTGTGATAAGGTACACTTTAATAGTGTTAGTGCTAAGCGTAATTTGTATAAAATTGTGGTATAGCATTATTTTTACCCTTATGTCACCTTCGGATGAAATGGTATATAATAAAGTTATTTAATAATAAATAAAGTTCCGCAAAAGATATAACCATGCAGACGTGTGGTGTGTGTTGTGTAGAAAGATAAATTAGTAACATTAAAAAAAAACTAGATGCTATTAGAAATGTGGTTAAAGACAGAACGAGTTACCATATGCTACTTCTTCATCATTTCCTCCTCCAAAAATAACTGCTTCCAGAATTATCGACCTATTAACGATTTATTTATTGTAGTGATTAGAGCATTCCTAATGTGCCAGTATGTACTTCGGACTTTGTCATACATTAAAAAAGACTTTAATAGTACCAAGTATTATAAATTTACGTCTTAGCAGCTGACTAGGCCTCTAGGTTATGTGGTTATGTTGTCTTGTCATATATTCGTGCTCTGTAATATCTCTGTCTTAAAATAAAAATAAATGCTAAGCATTATTTTATTAAGATCGACTTAGATACTGTTTGTCTGTATTAGTGCACTTTTGCAATATCTCTCTTATTATTTATTAGTACTCTAATTAGTAGTATTACCTACTCTCTGTACTTATTAGACATTATTACCGTCCCTTAATTACTATTTCCTTCCTCCTCACTTCCTTGCCAACTAATAAGGATCAGTGCTATGTTCTGAGACAATTCATTTTCAAAAATAAGGAAAAATTAATTTCGGTGGCTAATTAGTCACCAAAAAATAAAACAATTTTTGAAGTACTTTACCAAAGTTAAAATTCCAGATGAATTTACCTTAAAAAATTATATACAAACGATATCATATCATTTAATTTTGCAGATTAATAAATAAGGTATTTAAATGAATGCAACTATTTTGGAATTTTATATTCTACTCGAATCTTCTATAAATAACAAAGGTATAGTTTTCTGAAGTTATTTCAAGGGGAGAAAACACTAAAAATCATTTTATAGAAATCTATTACATCTCTCTTAGGATGTAGTGTTCTACCTCAAATTTCCAGACAAAAAAAATTATTATTGACAAAAAAATACAGGCAAAAATTAAATATGTTCTGTTACGAATATTGAATGTACTTAGGTACCTAATTTGAGTTTTTCCTAATATATAACTATAATTACCTACATATTTTTTATAATATTGTAACGCGAAATGTAAACAGCAGCGCGAGACGTGTTTATTCTTATCGGACCTAGGCGACCACTTCAAAGCGCTCCGTAATTGGGCCATAAAGGAAGAATGATTTATTACCTTCCCGGCCTTTCTAGAACAAACATTTATTAGGAAAGAATACACCAGAAGGTTTCCGATTAAAATTGAGATATGTATATAATGACGGGATTGCGGTCGGAGAGACAGATTAGATTAGACGTGAAGCCGCGAAAGAGTAAACAGTGCGAAAAACGGACAAGCGAATTGTACAAATAAATTAAAAAGTTAAGTGTGTTATATAAATTAATTAGTTCAGTAATAGTTTAAATAAATTAGGTAGTGTGTAGTGTATAATTAGGACAGTGTAAATACATTAGAAATAAACGTTACAATATTATAATTGTATAGGTATTAACTGCCTATATTATTATTTTGAGATATGATCTTGCTCAGGATCATCATTACTCACGACCTATTTCGATATGATTATTGTATTTGCTCACGTGCTGTGATTATCCACAAAGGCCAATTATCCCATCAGAACTTACAAATTATTTCCTACATAGTTCAAACTCATATGCTACGCATTATTAATAAATACAATTTACAAATATCTTAACCCTAAGTACCATATTGAAGTCACATCCAGTTAGTCATATATGGAAGTTCTACTTTAAACTCGTTTTGAAATTTGGATTGACGCTTTAACATAAAGATTTGCCAACCCCAATAGGCCGTTTCTTAAACAGCACGTTGACGCGTTAGCAGATGGCCCTTCACGATACCGAGCCGATACCGAGACCTTCCGGTGGTATCGTCTCGGTCTCGTTGAAACTAAATTTTTCCACTCTGTCTCGGTATCGCCGAGATGAGACAAAGGATTACTATCGTGTCGGTCTCGGTCTCGAATTACTCTCGTCATAGTCATAAGATAATATCGATTGGTGTTTTTGTTAAAAAGATTGGATCCCACCGGCGTAATATTTTAATTAACAATTTATAAGTGGTGAATTATTTAATTATACATTTAATTTATAATGAATTGACAAAGAGCTTTAGAGAGCTATAGGTCTTTCCCTAATTTATTGCTTATTACTGGTCTTCCCAAAACCATTTTTAAATATAACCTGATAACCGATTTAACACATCTAAAACTAAGGGATTAAAGCAAGTAGTTTTGACCTGCCTACCTGCGGCATTTGAATGAAACGTATACCATCCGTATATAATAATATGTATAAATTTGGATAATACTATATGGAAAAATTATAACTTATAACGAGACCGAGAGTTTTCAAAATGTAGTATCGTCTCGACGAGACTCTCGGTCAATTGTGTCTCGATATCGGTCTCGGAAATTTTTACCACTCTCGTCTCGGTATCGGTCTCGGTCTCGTGCGATACCAATACCGAGACCGAGAGTTTGTCTCGATATGGTGACGGCCTAGCCATAACTCACAACCAACGGTGTACGGTGTGTTATGACCGATTATAATTTTGTAGGTATTAACTGCCTATATTGTTATTTTGAGATATTATCATGCTTTATTATCCGTACCCGCTCATCATTACTCACGACCCTATTTTGATATGATGATCATTTCTGCTCACGTGCTGTGATTATTCACAAAGGCAATAAATTAGTTCGTAGGTAATTCAAACTCATATACTACCGATTGTTAATAAGTACAGTTAGAACCTAATTACCATATTGAAGTAACATCCAGTCAGGTATATATGGAAGTTATTTATTAAAGGCCGTTGCGATATTTGAACTAACTGTTTAACATGAAGATTTCCCACCTATTATTAACAACTAATATTTAATACCTTTGTTATTATAATATGTAATATAATTTATTTAAATATTATTTAAATGTTTTTTTAGATTATTTTTAAATAGCACGTTGGCGCGTTAGCAGATGGCCATAACTCACGACCAACGGTATGCCGTGTGTTACGAGCGTAACTCCATCGTGTCGCGTTCTGGAATTCACAAAGAAAGTAGGTCAGAGGTTCCCTCAATGGGGGCACCGTCACGTGATCGATCTTCGGATTAAAAACGCGGCCGTCGATTGGCCGGCAAATGGGGGTTTCCGCCATTCTACACAAAAATCATCCCTCTTACCGCTCACGGAGCTGTGTCCGGATATTATCACCATCCCGTTGTATTATCCCTCCTGGCGCCCTTCACATGGCCGTACCTGGATCCGTACACGCACACGCGCGGACAACTAAACGCGGACGAGAAATTTTTTTTGTTTCCTTTTTTATTTTTGTGTTTTTTGTTTTTTTATTTTCTGGAAAAGTCGTGACCGACTTGAACGTCGCCCCGTACTGTATTGAAGGGGGGGTTCAGTGTGTCGCGTACTGTACGTGAATCGCGAGAGGATCCTGCGCAGGATGCCGCCTGGCGATAGACGCAGCGTTAGAGATATAGGGTGGGTCATTTAAAAAGGAGCAGGTTGCAGGATCCTTAACCGACCGATTTAAGATCGAGGGCGGATGTGCCTTTCATAAAGGGGGGAATTCGTAATTTCAACCGCCGTAAAGGGTTGAAACGTGGCGACCAAGCGTTAGGAACATGGGAGGACTGTATATAGTTGGCCACCGTGTATAGTAATGGCGCTGTTTTCAGTGCAAGACGATGGGGACAAGTAGATAACGTTCCGTAAAACATTATAATTAGCCCAGTCTGTGTAGATTTTTGACGACATTAATTCATAACCGGATGTGAGTGATCAAATGTTGTAGGCTCTGATTAGTTGATCATGCCTATATAGTTTTAAACATTTAAAAAGTGTGCATTAACAAATGGGAGGGGTCCAAAGTTAGCAAAAACAAGATTTTGTGATTTTACAAGCCAAAGTATGCATTTTGGCGAGAAAAGTTTCAAATATACGTTGTAGAGAATTTAAAACCCTACAATTTGAGCTGCAGCACGATTAATTTTGTTAAATATTTATTGCAAAAATGCCAAAAAATCACTGAAAATGGTCATTTTTTGCATATTGATTATTTACTGCAGAAATAATATGATTTATGTTTTTACTACTTTCAAAGCTAGCTTTTAAAATTCCAATCCTAAACAGCTTTTATAAAAGTAAATTTTTCAAAATTTCATTAAACTTTATATTTGAATTATCATATTAAATGCATAAAATTTTTATTCGAAATATTTTCTTCTAAACATATTATTAAAGGCATTTTATTCTTAAGAATTTTTATTTTGTTGTAAAATTTTCATTAAAACGATTTTGGTGATTTTACCAAATCTCCACTTTATTTAGCTGTTTAATGCATATACCTCTTATTTTAAACATTTTTATCTAAAATTGCCCTAAAGGGCACTTTCTTAAATACATCGGTTTGTAGAGTAATTGTTCAATCTAACCGATACTCCATCAAGTAAAGTTGTTTTACTTATTCCAAGTCGATGATTGGAGTCTTATTTCGAAGTATTTAGTTTGCAACAATTTAAGGTCATTATTTAATTTATTATAATAATAAGTAATACATGATACATGACATTTTCGTCCAATTTCTTTACATATTTTAGTTAAACCAATATTATTATTTCTTGTCTTTTTTTAAAATTGTTCTATAGATCTAATTTAATAAAATTCACTGTTAGGAATATTCAACGATTAGAAAACTTACGAGAATAATTAACAAGCAAAAGATATCTGTTGTATAAGTGTTATTAGAAGCAATAATCTTATATTACGTATTAAGGAACGTTCGATAACAATTATAAGTGTGCAAAAACGCTCCTTAAAATAAAAGCATCGTTAAGATAAGCATTATTAGGTGTCGAGATGATTAATTGTGTAATTCTCTGTAGAGGGGTCAGTTAATGTTAAAACTCGGCCGCGAATGGACGCGAAAATTTATTGTTAACAAATTATTATTGTTATTGTTATTAAATTATGTTATTAAAAATCGAGTGCTTTGTGATTGTGATTGTGAAAGTGAATTTTGTGAATGAACCGCCTCCCACCACTGACCCTCGCTCTTGTACTTCTTAAAGGCTCCTAGATATACTTTTGGAAGCACACAAATCTTTTCCAAATTACATCGATTCTGTGTGGCATTCAAATTTACACTAGAACGTCAGTTCAAAGTTTTGATTTTTAGGATTAATTTTTGAGCACTTAAAGGAGTCCTAGATTGTTGATGTCTTTTGGATGGCGTGGAAAAAGAAGAGGTGCCTCCAGGATCCACACATGAGAGGAGAGATGAGATTCGGGCCTTGGGAATCCTTGGGTAAGTGGTAAGTATCCCACCAAAGAAATATTTACAAGTCACATTGAAATCTTATTAATTTCTATCATTATTAGGGAATCTTATAAATCTAACACAAGTAACTAAATAATTGTGCCTTTCTATCGTATTGTTTATAAGATTGTGTGGTTAATTTGAGTTTGTGGTGTCTTTTACATTTTTTAGAGATTGTTAAATTTGTTTTAATTTCAAATGGTTAGGTAAAATTGACTTAGAACAATTTGAAATGATGAGATATTTAAAATACAAGTGCAAACAAGGGAGGAATGCATTTGTTATCTGATTATATAATCTTTGTCACTTTATAACGGAAATTTTGTTATTTTGTAATTTTAAACTTGTCTATTGTACAAAAATGGGTCGTTTCAATGTTCATTCTTTAATTCGGTTTATTCGCTTTACAGAAAATGATCATCGGAGAGCGCCTTCGCACTCAACCGAGATGGAAGAGATTTTTAAGGGTCTTAAGGTATAATGAACCCAAATTTTCTTTTAATGTCAACTATATTAGACTTTTTTCTTTATTTTTAGGTAGGTGCACATTTCCTTATGAACGCGCGTTTACTTTTATATTATCGTTTGACGTTTCGAAGCTAGTCTGACCATTGCCGGACATGATTTCTATTGGTAATATCGGAAAAGTTTTCGTGGATCGTAGTGGTTTTAGTGATTTGAGAGCGAGTTTTAGATCTTTTGAGTTTCTGGTAAGTACGTATGTTATACATAAATAATTGTTTTATTTTCAGAAACATTAATTCGTTTTTTATAGGTACCTAAATCTTTTATATGTGAGTAAGGGATTTTGTTTCATTTCTTTTTAATTTCAGGTACTTAAAAAATTTTTAACATTGCCATTTTTTAGTTTCAGGTATGTCTTAAGGTGTATTTGTTTTGCATTTTCAGGTATTTTTCTCAGGCACTTCTATCCGTTTTTTAGTTGTTATGTTTCCATTAGTTGTCTGTTTCATGTAATTTCAGGGGTGTTTCCTATTTCGTACACTACTGTTTCGTACACCGGAGGGTTTCTACCTGAAAACGGTCTAATTCGTACACTGAATAAATTGGGTAAATTTTAGATGTCTATTTCGTACACTGACCCACCCTTCTCGGCGTAAAGTACCTTAAATACCAGAAAGGGGTATCATACCTGGAAATCCATCGGACAGAAATTAGATAAGTACTAATGAGTCTTAGTTTTCTATCTACAGGGATTTTTTTCTGTGTTTTGATTGGTCTTGCGTGGATACCTGCTGTTCTACTAAATACGCATTTTGTCACTTCTGTCAGTTTCAAAAATACTCAGGTGATACCGCAGTAACCGATTTAGTATTTCGATATGGATGTTATTAAAGTTGTGGAAACGAAAAGAGGAAATCCAGCCATTTTGCATTCGGGGTACCGTGTTACACTAAGAAGCGAGTATTCAAGAATACCAACATCTTGTGGACGTGTAACAACCGGTCGTGTCCTGGGACTCTGACTACTGGGCCAAACTACGAGCTGCTAGAGGCAAATTCGAGTCACACCTGTGTTCCAAATATCGCCAGAAACCAGGTTGAAGTGTGCCTACATAATGTGAAGAAACTCGCACGTGAGGACCTGCTTCCAATTCCCCAAATCTACCGGGAAGAAATCACCTCAGTCAAGGATGCTGTACGCTGGACTTGACTTCGTCGTCAATGTTCCTGAATTGTGTTCGGTGAAGGGCAGATTCTATAGAGAGAGGCACCGAGCTCTAGAAATTGATGTTCTTCCCAAAATACGAGCAGACATTACTCGGACGGAAGGGATGAAAAAATATTTATTGGCTGACGACGAAGTTGAAGAGATTAATTTTTGCGGCTAATGGAGCAAAACTTTTGAGAGAAGCCACTGAAATTTTCATGGATGGCACGTTCAAGAGTTGCTGTCCTTTATTTGACCAGCTCTACACAATTCACGTCGACTTGGGAAGTACTCAGAAGGCAACTTGAGTCGTTCCTGTGATCTACGCCCTGCTCCCGAATCACAGAGAAGCCACATACAAGAGGTTTTTCAACGTCGTTTTAAGTAAAGTGGACCACTTTAGCCCCCATAAAGTCCACATCGACTACGAACGAGCAGCAATGAACGCAGTAAATTCTGTGTTTCCAAAAGCTGAAATCAAGGGATGCAACTTCCATTATAATCAGGCGCTATGGAGGAAGATTCAGGAATTGCAATTGGTCAGAGAATTTAAGGAGAGCAAAGAAATTCGTGATCATCTCCTTGGATGCGCTGCTTTAGCACACTTACCAGAAAATCAAATATCCAACGCTTGGCTAGAAGTAATGGAGATTTCACCTAACAATCCTAAAGTAGTTCAATTCAACGACTATTTCGTGGAGCAGTGGCTGGACAATAACTGGATCTGGTTATGCAACGGCGAACGACATAGGACGACGAACGCTGTGGAAGGTTGGCATAACAGGTTAAACAGGCGCTTTGGAATAACTCATCCAAACATATGAACTGATGAAAGTTCTATGAGAAGAGGTTAAATTCTACGAAATAATGCAGCACCGTTGTGACCTGTGCATGCAGACTCCAAAACGTGCCAAAAATCCATAGATTTGGACGACCAAATTAAGGCAATATTAGAAGATCTACCAGTTAGTGGTAATATTACTGAAACATTAAATCGTTTGATTTATGTTGTCAAATTTGATTAAATTGTCTAGGAACGTTTTGTGATATGTATTTTACTGTATGTATATGTATATACCTACTATATGTAAATAGTGTGTATTTTAACAAAAATGAATTACGATTGGATAATAAAGTTTATTTCTGGTACCTGAAGTTCATTTATGAGGTCAGTGTACGAAACAGGAAAATTTTAGGTAGAAAAGTTCCGGTGTACGAAAAAGGAGTGTACGAAACAGACATAAATCATTTCAGGTATTAGAAATTCTTTTTTTTTCAGGTATAGTGCTATTTTGGCATTCAGGTATATATTATGGTATTCTTTCTCGCTGTATTTGTTGTGTCCATTCAAGTACATCTTTTTCTTTTCATGCGCTGTTAATGATTTATTAATTGTTTTGTCACCTTTCGAATTTCTTTGTGTTTTAGATAATTTAAGGTACTTAACGTTGTTTTGTTTCAGATATACTGCTCTTTTTACTTTCTGGTATGTCTCAAGGTGTATTTATTTTGTTTTGCATTTTCAAGCAACTTTTTTTTAGACACTTTTAGGTAATTTCTAATTGTTTTGTTACCCTTTATTCGTTTTTCCTATTTTAGATAATTTAAGGTAGATACCTGCTTAACATTGCTTTTTTTTCAGATATACTGTTCTTTTTACTTTCAGCTATTTCTCAAGGTATCCTTTTTCATTGTATTTGTTATGTATCTTTCAGGTACGTTTAGAGGTGCACACCTTCTAATTGTTTCGTTTCCATTCGCACCTGTTTGTGTTTTACGTGATAAAAGCCACAAGAGAAAAGTGGATTAATAGGGCCTCCATCGATTTCAAGTGGGACTTCCCAGGTTGATTTCGCTAGAGGCGAACCTACCACTTAAAACAAAAAAGGTAACGAGCTGAGCAAGTACCCCCTGGATGGCTATGGAAACCTTGCGAGATTTTAACATAATTTCTCTCTTTCTCATCAATTACTTCTCTCTTCTGACGCATTTCAGTGGGGCCCCATCAAAGAAAATTCTTCATTCTGTTAATATTGTCGTCTTAATGTTTTTAAGTTTAGGTATATTCGTTTTGCGATATTTGTTATTCAATAAGTACCTACCTACGCAACAGACGGAACGTATATAGGACCCTACCAATTGGACCATAATTTCCAATTCACTTTTCCTTATCGAAATGCAGGTTTAATCATAAAGTTTAATAATTAATCGATCAAATAGTTAGTACCTGATAATTAATAATTTTCATTAAACTTTATATTTGAATTAATATATTAAATGTACCTATACAATTTTTATTAGAAATATTTTTTTAAAACTGTCCTAAAGGGCACTTTACTCTTAAAAATTTTTATTTTGTCGTACAATTTCCTTTAAAACGATTTTAGTGATTTATACCAAATCTCATAACTTAAGTTAGCTGTGTAATGTCTATTCCTTTCATTTAAAACATTTTTATCCAAAATTTCCCTAAAGGGCACTTCCTTAAGTATATCGGTTTGTAGAGTAATGGTTCAGTCTAACTGAACCTACACTTGCATAAAATAAATTTAGTTTTATTTATTCCAATTCGATGATTGGATTTTTATTTTGAAGTATGCACATTGAAATTTGTTTTTGTTATAGAACATTAGTAAAGTTATTTATCGTTTCGATAAAGTTAGTTGAATTCAAAACTAATTTTCAATAATCTTTGTCATCTAAAAAACCAAAAGAAATATTTATGTACTAATAAGAGAATATGTTAATATTTTGTCCAGCCCTATCAGAGTCTTAGGATGTTACACATCGCCATTTTTTAATAATTTGTTGAAGTATATGATGTTCGCCATTCTTCTGGTAATTCTTCTCCATTTAAACATCGTTCGAAAAGTTATCTGGGCATTTCTATCAGTTTAGGAGGGCCGTATCCAATTAATTCTGGGTTTATTCCCCCTGGACCTGGCTAAAGGATTATGAATTCCTTTAATAATATCGGGAATTCGTAATTTTCACCACCGTAAAGGGTTGAAATACGGCGACCTAGCATTAGGAAGATGAGAGGACTACATAAAGTTGGCTACCGTGTATAGTAATGGTGCTGTTTTCAGTGCAAGACGATGGAGATAAGTAGATAACATTCCTTAAAATATTCGAATGTTTTTAATCTCCTTTTCAGTTCATTTTTTGGGAAATGTTTTAGAGATTTAAAGAAAAACACTTAGACCATTTCTTTGAAAGTAAATTAGTAATGCTAGTACCTACCTATTAGTAAAATTGTATGTACAATATGTACACATAAAGAAAATCGTTTACTATTTTTTCCTATATAGTCTTACAAAAACTATGCAGGGTATCCTTCTTATACAGTTAGGTACACGCCTTTGAACATGCATGTCGAAGAAGCAGTTTTTAGTTTACGAATGTAATTGTAGGTTATTGGACATCAATTATTAAAAATATAAGTCGACTCACAGCGTTGTAGGAACATGAAATGGGTGGTTACTTAGGATCGTAATTGCTTTCAATAATTTTTTTTGAACAAATTATATTTGTCTGAACATTTGTAGCTAGAGAAGGTCTTCTAGTATAATGTATAATTAATGGTATTCGAAATATAATATTTCGATTGTCAGTGGTAGAAAGGTCAAGACACCAATTGCGTATCTTAAACATACATAAAATAGAAAGTGTTATAAAGACCATTAAACAAATTAATATTAATGGAACGACGAGTTGGATAACTCAAAAACAATTCATCGAAATTTCCAACAAATTTTATAGAGGACTATGACATACTATATTTTCAAAAAGATCTATGACAGGTTTAGGTAAAGAATGGTATAAGTAAATATAGGGACATCTCAGAGTTCTGTTTAGGGACCAATATTACGAGATGTAATATAACTAACAGTTATGTTTCAAGATCAATCATATTTTGAAACTCTCCTAAAACTTACTTCAAATATTCATAGAAGAACCAAACCTTTCACAAACTGCGTTGTAAAATTCATATATGCCCAATAACTGATATCGTTTCATATAACCCACTAGGGCCTGGAATTTGCCAGAATGTAACTTAGACAGGGCTGCAGGTACCATATATCCTTGAAAATTCATCAAATTATGGACTGTGGTAGATCTAAAATCTACTTATGTAGAAATAACTTTGGGTCTTATAAAATCTTTGAAAAAGTTTTTATGCATATTAAAAATTGTTATTCAATTTTCAGTTATCACTTTTTAACATATTTCCTTGTATCGACGAAATTATTAACAATAAATTTAGAAGTCCCCAGAAAACTGAACTCAGCTGATCCAATTTCGTTCACACTAGCAGTTCCTGACAGATTCGGACTTGTTGATGTGCATAAATTTTGTATTTTCATTATTCACACTACTTACCTCCGAAGGGATAATACTGAAATCTAGAAAAAGTTCAGGCGCGACAATATGTAGAAACTAACGGCATATTTTAAGATATGAACTGCGCTATATTCCAGATTATTAAAGCAAAAGGGCTTGCGATCTAGTTAGTAATGAAACTGTGTTGGGATATAGAATTCACTGGGCCTGAAATATACCAGAATTTAATTTTTCGAGAAAAGTAAATGATTACCTGTTTTACTTTTCCCACAAAATATCAACCCTCAAATGTCAATCCTAATTTCTTTCTTCAGTTTTTAATGAACTTCGTTTTCTTTCAAGTGAACTTCTTCTGAGGGCTTCGGTTTCCAATTATTGGACTTGAGATTTGAAGATGTAGTACCGCGGGAAAATATTTCTCGGCAAGGTGGGTTGCCTGAACTACAATACGAGCAACATTCCAGGTCTCCGTGCTTTGTTCGTTCTGTGGTTCCGTGCTAAGTATCGACGTTCCGTCTCCGTGACAATGATGACATTCAAAATAAAAATGGTGGCAGAAGTTCGACTCGTCGTTGCGCTGACTTTGTGACAAATTTTCCGACGGAGGCACATATTTCTGAGTTAAATGACTTCGGGAAAAGACGCCATGGGGTGAGTCCGTCCGTTTTTCCACCGTCTTCGCCGAAATTTATTCATTATCGTCGTTCGTCTACGAGAACGGTTCCGACATTTTTCCTACTCCAATTACACTCCCACCTTAACACATTCCGCGCGATCCTGACTTTAATTAACGATTACAACGGCTGAGGGGGTCGCTTGAATTGAGATATATTAGTCGTAATTGAATCCGTCGTTGCTGTCGTACGTCGACCGGGATTGCTAATTTATTTTAATCGATTTTTTGATATGATTGGTCATTGCTTTTCCAACGAAATAAACACACAACCCGGACACGGTTCAGCAGACCTAACCGATCCGCTCTTGCCGTCCCCTCAGGCGCTAATGTCCAAGTATGTAAAATTTCCACTTCGCTTATTCTCTATTTTAAAACCTGTAACCAATGAGGCATAACATATCACCTATTCTCTATTTTATACCCACATAACTAATGAGACATATAATACATCTCGTACAGCGAGCAACCGATCTTCACGTGCAAGGCCCACGTCTTCCACATAGATCCGAAGACGAAGCGTTCGTGGATGCCCGCCTCGAGCTCGGCCGTGAGCGTCTCGTTCTTCTATGACTCGTCGCGGAGCCTCTACAGAATCATCAGCGTCGAGGGCCAGAAGGCGGTCATCAACAGCACAGTCACGCCGAACATGACGTTCACCAAGACGTCGCAGAAGTTCGGGCAGTGGTCGGACGTCAGGGCGAACACCGTATACGGACTGGGGTTCTCGTCGGAGGCCGAGTTACAGAAGGTGAGGGAAATTATTAGGTAGTAGGGGTCGTGTTTAGGAACGTTCCTTGAGATTTTTAGTTACTTGAATAGTTACTTAAGCTCGATTTGGTGTTCAGAAACGTTCCTTAGAGGATAAATAGAACAACTTAAAATAATTCTTAAGTAGTTTCCAAGTGAAATGTTTTTTGTAGTCAACTGTATTCATAAACTCTCATTAGGAAAGGTTCTTCTTATATTTACAAATTATTTATGAAACCCTAGGTACATATCTTAAATATTTTTTAACTGAAATATCGAGGTTATGTTTATAGAAGTTGGGGTTAGTTGTTTTAAACATGTTTTAAGGAGTTATAAAGTTATAAAGACATCTTCGACGTAAGTGAAGTTGTATATGAGGAAAGCGGCATTGTGGTGTAGTGACATATAAGTATTGTAATGTGAAGGAATGGCGGCGACAGACGAAATCGTTTGTAATGGTGGTGTTTGATGGATGGATGTATATTTTGATATATCAGTGGAAATGTATGTCAGCGCCACATGAAATACATGTAGATGTGTTAGGCTTGTCCAACAGAATCTATTGTTAGTTGTGAGGGAACCATAGACGGGGAGTGGTAGATCTAGACATTCACCATAACATTTTAGGAAATGGAAAGTTTAAAAAACACTGCACTTGACGTTTTTTTGAAAATTACTGAAACTTTTCTCATTTGTTGAAGAAATGTCATGTTATAATTGAATCGACATTGTTTTACAGATAAATATTGTATACACCTTGTGTAATATCTCCATATCAACTATAACTTATTTACTATCTTCTAGTTAATGATTCTTTGCTGAAGCATGCCCTATCATTATAGTTTGCTGACATCCTTTATGTTTCATTTCAAGTTCATCGATAAGTTCAATGAGGTGAAAGAAGCAACCAGATCGGCCATCAGCAAAGTGACAGCGAATGGGGGCGCCGCCGTCACGCCCGTCACCAGTGCCAATGCGAGCCCTATTACGGCCAGGGCTGCTAACATGGTCCCAGATCCGTCAGATAATCTGCTCGAACCACCTGGTAATCATTCAGTTAAAGAAATATCGTTATGTTTTGGTAGTTCTGTAAGCATCACAATAAAAAATCGTTCATGGAAACTAGAATAATTGAGATATTTAAGGGTGAACTCACCAATTGCCTTCATAACAATTGAATTGAAATTAGCTATCAATGTATGAATCTAGTAATCGAATGGGTATGACGGTCATGCTGTAGCCATACTCACCCCTCATAGTCATTATGGATTAGTGATAATGTACAGATTAAATTTTATGAATTTGAACTGGTTCTGGATTCACTTTAATAGTCCTGATGTTCGCCAGGTTCCGCGACGGTACCGACAACAATGAAGTCGAATAACGTGACGAACGACGACGATCCCCCCCACCCGAGGAGCCACTCGATATCCGGCATGCAGAGCAACGACAGTCCGAGTCATCAGATCAAAATGGATCAGAAGCAGCCGTCTTATATGTCGCCTAACCCGAACCCGAGCGATATGCAGTTGAAGTATGAGAACGACCGCTTGAAATTAGCCCTTGCACAAAGGTGAGTCGTTTGAAATTTGTGTAATGGTGGCGTTTCTAACGCTGGAATATAATAGAATTGAAAAGTAGGAATACAAAAATGTTTATGGAATACAAATTTTTGGTAAACAACAATTTGGTGAGATATTGTCTTAACAATTGAACAGAGTTATACTTCTTCGAATCTTGGGGTACTCAATTGAAATATCGATCTACCCCGAAATCTGCACCAGGTGAAATATATTGAATTTCAATAAACCTTCAATAATTGATATTCTTCAATTATTGATACGATGTCATTAGGCAGTCTGATAGGAAGTGTAAATTAAGTAGGTACCTTTTTTAATAATCCATTTAATTTATAATAATTTCATTTAGTATTTAATATTCAGTGTGAGTTAGTTATCTTTGAGTTAACTGTTAAAACTATTATTAGTCGTGTGATTGATTGATTTGATTTTCTTCAGGTTATAGAGTTTGATGCAAATCGTGCCATATTTCATCAAAAACGAAGACCTAGCGCTTTTTTGAAAAAATCCACTGCTCAAAATTGACACGTGTCAAATTTTATTCGAAACTTTTGAGTAATGGCGATTTTGTAGACATCATATTATCCATGAAATACATCTAAATACTATTTAACATTGCAACCTGGCATTATTATTATAATTTGTCATGTTAACCATTCATTAATCTTAAAAATGGATTCAGTATTATGCCATTATGTTGTTAATAACACTATTTTTGTTGATCTTGATTTGAAACTTTACTGGAAAGTCTACAAGCAGATTTTCTGTAGTCATGAAAAGACCATATAACTGTCAAGAAAAATGACGGAAGTATTATGGTGTTATTATTAATAAGGCTACTCTGCTTGATTTCTGTATCTGAAGCTTCTGGAAAGTTTTTATGTAGATTTATCTGCCGTTTATGGAGAAGACTTGTAACTCTTGTGGAGTAATATTATTACATTGTGTAATCTTCGAGTTCATTTTCAAAATCTAATTGATCAATTTTACAAAATATCAATTTCAGTTTCTGGTGCAGTTTTAGACAATTAATATACCATGGGTTCCTATAGTGACTGGTCCAGCTGGTAGGCAAAGGGTCCTTTTTAGTTTCCGAGCAACCTGTCTCATATATTGCTGCATGACATATATTTCTGTTTAACATCCGTTTATCGCTTTACGTTTTACGTTTTATCGTTTTACGACATTTTACTGTCGTAAAGGGATTCGCAAACTACCCATCGTCGCCAACTTGATATTTAATAGATGATAGAGAAGGCATAAGATTTGTTTGCGTATCAAGATGATCCCAACTGTCTTAAACGATCAATCACAACTTTAATATCCTTAAACCATTCCCCACAACTGTTCTTTTGTATTTTTTGTACCTGTTATGTAACTCAGAACACATTCGGACTCTTCTCATAAACTTTGTAGAAGCAATGACTTTCACACTGGGTATCCACATTTATTAATTATAATTATTACGTTTGAATATAGTTTAGTATATTTAAACAACTAGTTTCAATTTAATCCACCATCAGGGTTAAATTACGCACCCCAATCATTGTCATATGTCATTAAGTTAAGGTGTGAAATAAGTGAGGCTTCTTCGAAGTGCCATACTCTCTCCAAGAGCGTAGGCGACCTCTCGCACATACCTGTGTTGCGTATCAAACATGTGTACACAGATATGCGGGACCAACGGCTTAACGTGCCTTCCGAAGCACTTTTTGAGAGGTTTTACTAGGCAGAATACTCGCAGTGGTTTGCCATTGCCTTCTGCGAGGTGACGAGCGATTGAAATATACGATGACACACACCGAGGATTGAACCCGGGTCTCTTGAGTGTGAGACTGATATGCTAGCCTCTACACCACACTCGCCACCAATCAGGCTACCAATCAGTAATTCGGAAGAACCAGTTTTCATGTAGACATAGCATTACATACTTATACATACTAT
This sequence comes from Cryptocephalus moraei, assembly GCA_946251905.1. Classification (NCBI taxonomy): domain Eukaryota; kingdom Metazoa; phylum Arthropoda; class Insecta; order Coleoptera; family Chrysomelidae; genus Cryptocephalus; species Cryptocephalus moraei. Next base: position 14,169,096 of record OX276463.1, read on the forward strand.
ATTTTCCGTCTTTTTTTGCGGTGCGTAAATTTATAAAGATGATCATTTTATGACTCACGAACACGCGACATATAATTGTCCATGCGCGAAACCGGGAAACTCCAAGTTTATTCCGCAAACTGTCCTTGTATTAGCAATTGTATATTATCTTTTTAAATTTTTAATAAATAATTTATGAAAAACTACCCTGAAATTAGGTATGAAATTTTCCTGTACAATATGCGTTTGACCAAACGACGTCATTTAAAAGCAATTATTATGCGTTTGGATGTTGGCCAAGAAATATTTAGAGTCATTTCCCACCCCAGAAACTAAAGAAGGTAATGGATCTGGTGGTAGGAACAATTACGGCAATTTTACTTTACCACCAACACAACATAATCCAGTAGCTCACCGCTGCATTTTAACGCTTTACAATATTGACAAATGATTGTCATTTCTCCAATCGTTACGGATTCTTCGGCACAATAATCTATTTCCGGGTCGTAGTGGAATGCTACTCGTTCCAAGTTTACAGGAACACTGCGTCGGCGGAATCGCTCTATTTCATTGTGTCTTGAAGTGCGCTCCATGTTTTGGGCATTTGTTGCTCGTAGTACGTGCATGACCATCTTGGTGTTGATTCTGCCATGTCTTTTTCAGCTTGTCTAAGTAGTTTTTTGTTTGTTTGTTATTTTTACCTTTAGTTCGATTCGTCGGTAATTCTGTTTTGTCTGTTTGGGTTTCTTCACTTCCGGTTTTGGGTCTTGTATTTGTACCTCATAGACTTGTTTCTTGGGTGTTTTATTCGTTTAACGTCAGGTACAGTCGAATTGTCTTGTAGTTTTCCTCGATCCTTTTGAAATAGTGTGATCTTATATAATTGTGCTGATCGTCAAACCCAAGTTCATGGAACGCCTCGTTGTTCTCTTGGGCTTTCCCCCATAGTGCTTCTAGGTGATCAATCCTTTTTTGTAAGTATTCCTTGGTTTTTCTTGCACTTTCGTTTTTCTTGCAATTATTTTGTAGTTATATGATTTCTTGGGCTATTTTTTCTTGTTCTTGAATCAACTCATCTGCTTGTTATATCTTGTCGTAGTTGAAATTGTGAATTTTTTAACTTAGTTCTCTGGAAAAGGTAGTTGTGACTTACTCAGGACTTTGCTTGTCTTCTTGACTTCCCTCCGTTGTGTTGGCGTCGAAGTTCTTGAAGTTTTGGAGTTGTAATCACTGGCGGCTTTTCCTCCGGCTGCAGTGACTGGATATGTCCGTCGTTTCAAAATTTGTAGAATTTGTAGACTTGGTGTCCTGGTGAAGTTGCTTTGACTTACTCAGGACTCTTCTTGGTTTCTTGACTTTCCGCTTTTGTGTTGGCGTCGTGTAGACTTTGTAGACTCGGTGCCCTGTCAATCTAAATGCTGTTGTATAAGATGTGCCCGAACTCGTTCGATTCCATTATTTACTGTTAAACATAATTCTGTCATACCAATACGAATGTTATCTGTCTCTCACCGGTCGTCAGTCGTCAGTGCGATTTGGACGTGAGAGCTCGTCTCGTTGCACATTTGATTGACTTCGACGACCTAAGTCCATCTTCTCCTTGGCATTTTAAAATCAATAAAGTTCTCGCGCACTGACAAACTGATGATAGATTGTAATAATCGTCTTGACATTTATTTATTTGACAACCAACTGACACTATACTTTCATTTGTTTGATTATAAATGTCAAATTATAAAACGTACCTTTTTCAGTATTTCCCTTACTTATTATTTATGTTTCTCACCGAAAAACCTTCCCTGAACTTCCACAAATATTTCAAGATCAAAATTAGCAAAATCCGTCCAGCCATTCTCGAGTTCAAGCTAGACAAACGAACAGCAATCCATTTTTATATATAGAGAGATTGACATAATAGGTCTTCGATTTTGTAGGAATAAGGCACTATTTGCTCAGGTAATACTACTAATGCAATTGATAATGATTTTATAGAGCTACTCAAGACACTGGTCGATCACACTCCTCACATTAATTTAAGTATGCTGGTGAATAACATTCGACAAAAACGGTTATTTATGGTTACATATTGGAATAGATTATCATTTGCGTGACGATTGAGCGTCAAGTAAATGGACAATTATCGCTATTCGTATGATGTTTCGTCGCTCATAGACATATCAATTACGTAGTAGATTAATCTGTCGATTAGTAAATTAAAATTAAAAAAAAAATACTTTAACTACCCCTTACATTACTGAAATTGTGGGGTTCAGTAAGATGTGAATAAAGAAGTGAGAACAGTTGAATCAGTATTGATTTGTGATGATTTGTGTTAGTGCCTGATTATGGAAGTGAATTTGATATAACTTAAGTGAGATTGATAGTCTTCTATGACGTATCGGAGAGCACGGCCACTGTTTCTGGAGCAACCTTGGCCTGATTGAACGACGATTGAACCTAATCATACCTTTCTTAGATACCCAACTGAAAAATCATAGATTTTAGTAAAATGCGAAAATGGTATAGTGTGCGAGATCTGTTTCACTCTTTTCAATCTTAAGCCAAAATTATACACTAAATTGCATCTTTAATTTACGGAAATGACGGTTACATGATCGTGACAGAAGAGACCTAATTAAATTTGTTAATATTGTAACGAAACGGCTCGCCGCGGCATAAACACGCCGGGAGCTACACAAGTTCGCCGAATCGCGATCCCGGGAAGGACGGGTCGAAGCCGACGGCTCGAAGAGTCGAGAGAGTTCGATGCGATAACAAGTTCCGCGAATTCTAGAATGATCTCCAGAACTTCGGGAATATTCCGGCAAACGTCTAGAAGGCTTCTACCTGGTATATAAGGAATGTCGGACCCAAGGCGGGCCAGTTGAAGAACCGGTGCGTAAACATTCGGGCGAGAGACCGCGCGCCTTAAATAAATAAACATCTGTGTATGCGAATATAAATTAAATTAAGGGATTGTTAAGTTAAGTTTATAAGTGTAGTGTAAGAAATAAATTAATTATGATAATCGCGTAGTGTTTAGTTTTAGTAAGTAGTAAAAACGTTACAATATGAACTGGGTTGAATAGTATTGTTTACTGAAAATTTAAAAAAAAATAGTTTGGTCTCTTTGTGTTCAAATATATTTAAATTGACGCTTGGGTTATGGAAATGTGATGCTTAAAATTAAACTTTAATCTTGTTTTGTGTCATTTTGGAATAGTAATTTTGAAATTTTTGTTGTGAACAATTTCTGATGCCTCAACACTGATGTGCTTTGATGGGGTTAACGGGCACTTCTTGAATGCGCTCGGTACATCGGTATTTTGTTTTGTGTCCTATAGCCCCTCTACTTTGAATAGTAGCGCCTTCCTTTGATGTTGCCGCTGGAGCAAAATCACGTTAGTTGCACTGAAAGTCACTAGGATTTCAGCAGAACAGTTGACATTGACAGTACTGGCAAATTGGTTTTTGCATTTAAGTACATAATTATCTGCAAAATGCCCGGTTGTTGTGCACGTAAATGTAAGAACAGTGGGGCAAAAGGGTTCCAGCTGTTTTTAGGATACCGAAGTGTTCAAAGATGCGAAAACTTTGGTTAAAGTGCATTCAACGAACTGATTGCGAGCATTTAGTGAATCTGACCTACAGCAATAATTTGCGAGTTTGCGAATCATTTCTCTTCTGTACGATTTCTGTGGTTTTTAAATTTCCCTTATAAAGGTAGGGACTTTTTTCGTCTCGACGTTGGTATTAGTTTTGCTCCAAGGATGCGCTACTATTCAAAGTAGAGGGGCTATATTGTGTCCTATTAAAATTGGAAAGAGGATAATTGTATTTCGGCATTAACTTGCGCTACCTGGAGTACCTACTTTCCCTACAATGACAGCTCCAGTGGTAGGAAGGAACCTGTAATGCTTCAACAGAGATGCGCGCTAATTCTGAACGTGAATATTTTTCTAATCTGTTCTTGTCCTTTATAAATCTTTTAAGTCAAATTTGATACTTCTTATTGATATTTCTTTATTTAAGGCAGTTTCTTATCCCCATAAATTCTTATGTATTTGTATTTCATGTTAACGGACTTATCCAAATATGTGGAGTTGATGTTTTTAATAATATTTGATGGAAATGATTTGGCGAATTATAGTTACACTCAAACGGTCAAGCATGCAACTAATTACTGTAATTAGACCCCATTTTCAGCTTGTCTCTTATTACTAGGATGGTTTTTGAACACTTACCAAATTTTGATTTTGTTATCTTCTGTGTGGTACTTCTAGAATCTGGAAGAATGATACTCTTTTTGCTATGTACATTTATAAGTTCTAGAGATTCATGGATGGCCACAATTTTTGCTGAACAAACTTGAATATTATCGTCTGATTTTTCCACAAGTTTTTCTTTAACTGACTGGACTGACTTCCTTTTCAGTCAGTCCTGTCCTGTAAGTCGAAGTCGACTTACGATTTTACCCTAGTAAAGTTAAACTCAGCGCTTCATATAAATAAACAGTCACATAAATAGTCCATGTTGTAGTTTAGTTAGTTATATTCTTGTTTGTTGACTTCGATAAATAGTTTTACGATTTTTGGCTCTTGTGTCTTTGATAATGGACCGATTTTTAAACAGTAATAAATCTAATAGTGCATATAAAGTGGTACTAGAGTGAAGAAACCAAAACATCGTAAATGTGATGATGTTGATGTAAGAATGATGCAAGAAGCCTCATACCATCGCAGAAGAACTTATTCTACTGGCTCTGTGGATATTGTAACATGATGATTAGCCAGTCTCTTGGGAAGCTGCAAAGTGCCTATGTTCAATAACACAATTAGTCTGAGAATACAATATATGGCCATGACGGAGTATATCAACGAATAGTTAATTGAACAAATTGAAGGAGTTGAATTTGGATTGTAGTTAGACGAGGTTACTGATAGTAATAAGGATACTCATTTGAAACGCCATGTACCATTTAGATGGTAATTATAATATTAAAGAACATCTGCAGTTTTGTAAAAATGTCACTGCAAGACAGACATTTGTAGATGTATTTGTATTGATGGAGCTCTTTCCATTTCTGGCTGCTATGGAGGATTACAGGCGCTTATTCGAAGAAATGTCCAAATGCGCTATTGTCCCATTGCATTATTAATGGAGAAGCGTTTGCATCAAAGATTCTAAATCCTGCGCTGGATTAGGTGGTGGGATGTATGGTGAATATGGTATGAATTTTATAAAATTTCGCCCATTGAAAACAAGTTTTTTTTTTTTTTTTTGAAGAAAACGATGATGTGGGAGCCAAACACTCACTCGTCATTGTTGTACTGTACGATGGCTCTCTCTCTCTTCATGGTAATGTTTTATTACGTATCCTTGAGTTGCGACAAGAAATTTTTATTCTTTGTCTGAATTTACTACCGCAGAAGAAGAGAGTCTTCTCGAGTTATTTTGCGGTAAGAGTTTGAAAGTAAAATTAGGCAGCATGGAATTGACAGAATTTCGGATCTCAATAAAAGATGAATATCTCCTTCCAAGTGTTAAAAGCTCAGCGGATTTTAATCCCATTTTCGACGTCGTATTTACGCGAAGTTGGGTTTTCGGCGGTCGCTATAATAAAAAGCAAGTATAGAGCAAAATGAGAATGGTTCAGTGATGATATAAATGATATGTATATCAATGAATCGCATAGAAGCATGAGAAATGTGGATACATAGACGAATGCTTAGAATACCCTGGATGATACGCATAACCAACGAAGTGCTAAGGAGAATCAACAAGGATAAGGAACTTCTAAAGACTGTTAAATATAGGAAAATGTCTTATCTGGGCCATGTGTTGAGAGGAAGTAGTTATAGGATCTTGAAACTGATTATGAGTGGAAAAATTGAAGGTCGAAGAGGTGTAGGAAGAAAACAAGTGTCTTGGCTTAAAAATCTTAGAGATCGAACAGGTACGCAAAATGCAGGACAACTCTTACACACAGCAGAAGACCTATGGTGATTGCCAACGTCGGATAATACTGACAAGGCACATGAAGAAGAAGATAGAGCAAAATTTAACGTGGGAAATGCATTGAGGGTGCCTGTGTCCAGTTTAATTCCACGATTTGAGAAAACGTGAAGTGTTTTATAGGCTTATCTATCATATTACATTAATTGTTAATTTAATGTTAATAAAAAAAACCGAATACACTCGAGTTTTATTTGTTTTTTATCTCTTGCTTACGAATAGTCATATTTTTACTTAGGTTAGGGCGGTTTGAATTGCTAGATTGGGACATATTTCTTAGATTTCTTTAAAGCTACATCTTATAAGGAAATGTTCTCTTCCACAAGTATATTGTTTGTTTCGAAAAGAGCGATAAGATGATGGTTCTTGATTCTCACACTTTTAACTATAAAGTTGCTCGTTATCGTGTTACTTCTCTCTTCTCTCTATAGTAAATCCACTGAGAAGAAAACTTCCATGAAACACAAACGTCGAAATTCAAAGCGCACGACCAGCTAGCGAATAAGCACAGGTCGCATTAAGAATGATCGCCTTGACTATAATTTATCTTTTACTAAGATTTTACTAAGGATGTTCATTTCTTTCTTTTCTGTATACATTTAAAATAATGGTTATCTCCCCGCAGCTTAAGTATGTTCCAGGTCTCTTTTTGGAAGGCGAGCAGGAAAGATGTCTTTCCATAATTGCAATAGATCACAGAAATGTGTTTATACAAATTTATATCAAAAACCTGAATAACAATAGCGATTCGTTGAAATAAACCATCAACTAAAAGTCCACTATCACCATCAACGACTTACCTGAACGCTTGTAAACAGACAACCATAGATCAGACAACTAAACTTTTTAATTTTACTGAACCGACTCTGTACATCAACAATTCCCGCCAAAAGTTTTATGGCTTTTCCACCAATAGCAAACGACGTGTATTAGGTGTTGTCTAACTTGACTACCTTTTCTCGTTTTGTGGGTGTTTTCTTCTCAGTGGATTTACAATAGATTTGTGATACTATGCACAACCTTGTAAGGCTAATACGTTATGAGCCGTTCTAGATGGATTCTAGATAGATTGGATCAACACCATCGAATTCGAAAATGGGCTACTTGTGACTCTTATATACTTTTTATTAGCATTTCAACGAAACTTCACATTAACTGAACACCTAGATGGAGATATATCACAATTGCATCCAAATGACAACGTCCCGTCCGGACCCCTCTCCTCCCCTCCCCCGCTCCCCATTTAGTAGTGTTCCCCGTAGCCGGCGTCGAGGTGCTGGTGCGGCTCCCCGACCTTATGCACGACGGCGTTGAACCCGCTGTGCTTGTCCGCCTTGTACTCCACTATCCTCGTCGTGCCGTCGGCCTCCTTCAGGGAGTACTGCCCCTTGACGCGGTCTCCGTCCCGTTCCTCGTACTGCTGCTTCTCGTCGCCGGTGTGCGGGTCGTGGACGGCGTAGTTGAACTTGTACCTGGGGTGGTCCTGCGGGAGAGTGTGAGGTTACGAAGGAAAGCGCAAGACGAGAGTCGGATCGGCTTGGTTGGCTGGAATGTACGCCGTATGCGGTGTGATTTACTTACGTAGGTTTCCTCGTGGCCGCCGTAGCTTTCCTCGTGGCCGCCGTAGCTTTCCAAGCCCCCGTCGTACCCGCCATCGTACGAGGGCTCCTCCTCGTACCCGCCGCCCAGGTATCCGGCCCGCGTCAAGGCGAAGATCGATAGGAGGACGGCGACCTGAAAAGCGACGGAAGGGTGGTTAAGGGAAAGGACGTTCGGTAATCGCGACACTCACTTTGCAGGAAATTGCGGACATGTTGAACGGTTTCGAATGTTCCTTTGGATGAATACTGGACGAATGTGGTACCCATCGATATCAAAGTCAGCCGTTTTATACGGTTCTCTCCCACCTCCCCGTACGCCAACACCTCCTGTGTGTTTCCTAATTCCACGGTGCTTTCTCTGTCCATCCCTCTCTCCCCTCTTCATAGTAGTTACTTCTTTGAATAGTCGATTTAACTAGCCATGTCTTGAAGATTTGTTGATACCGTCAATTATTAAGTAGTTCTACGGTTCAATTGTGGCAATTAGTACGTGCTAATTGTGTTGAGATAAACATACCGGATGAGAAAAATTTTAACTGTCGAAAATTGACCAAATCCTTTGAAATCAAAGCAGGTAATATCGTTAGTCAATTACCGAAAGGATAAGAGTTGGTAGTTATTACTAAAGAGCGGATAGTAAGGCACGCAATAGGCAAAATAAAATTTAGAGGCTTTAAAAAGGCAATTAGGCAAGAAAAACTGGCACAATTAGGCAATTATAATACCATATTAGACAGAAACACACTGCAAGAAGTTCGGAACACCTTATAATTTAAATAATTGAAAACACTTATACAGACAATTAAAAAATATAACATAATTAACAACATATTTATGTCTTTTGAAATTTCTTTACAAACTATTATTATTTATTATATGTATTAATTTTATTATTATTCATTACTAAAAGAACAAACTAACATTTCTTTTCTGTTGTTGTCTCCTGCTGACAAAAGTAATTTTAGTATTTAGAAAGATCTCTGTACATCACAGGATTCCACAGACGCATACTTGACATGTCCGTTACACTTTTACAAGTAATAAATATATCTCTTGTATCCGAAGTACTAAAAATCTAAAAAACTACTGTTACGACTTAACATGTACGTATCTCCTTACACAACAAAATAGACTGCCAACAAAAATTAAGACTTGATAAGTCTTAATAAGACTTGAAATTAAGATTTGATATTCTAAAATAAAATGAACATGAAATAAACGCAAATATTGTTTACAATGTATGCCTTTAGTACGTAAAAGACCTAACGTCTACAGTACGTACTTTTATTGTGTACTATGTACGTACGGAATACGTACTGAAAAATACGTACATTTGACGCCAGTCCCCGTACGTACTGAAGACGTACCTTTTACTTCCCGTACGTACTGTAGTAAAAAGGACCTAAAATGTACGTCTTTAGTACATACTTGTACTAACATCTGTAGTACGTACTTTTTTATATACTATGTACGTACATAATGCGTACCAAAAAATACGTACATTTGATGCCAGTCTTTGTACGTACTAAAGACGTACCTTTAATGTCCTGTACGTACTGGCGTAATAACGACCAATTATGTACGTACATGGGACGTACTGTGCTTACTAGGTTCAGTGGTGTTATCTTTTGTATGCTCAAATCCACCTCCTCTTCAAAACCTTCAAGAGTTCTACATACGTCTTTTAGGATTGATAAAGCGATATTTTCCACGCTGCTTGTTCCATTTTGATTTTTAACTTATTTCCCACAGGACCAGCAGCAATTTTAAAACTATTTTCAACCTCAGAAAAGACTTGAAGACTTTGCATTAAAGATTGCTTCTTTCCCAAACAAATTAGATTTTGAGGAATTTTTTCGAAATTCCCAGAAATAAATGCCAAATTAGATTTTATATGTTTGGCGCTTATTGCTGCTTGAGCTCTCTTAATAGACGCAGCTTCATTCTGTGAAAATGAATTAATTATCAAAAAAAAATGCTAAATGGTTTTACTATGTAACATTTGTTTTTCTCTTTTACTCTTTTCTCTTCAAAATGTTTAGCATAGAAAAGACTTGCATCTATCCAGGTTTCCCATCTCGTAAGTACTAAGCAAAGTAAGTTTATATACCTGCTTTAGTGTTTCTCAGAAGATTTCTGCATTTCACCATTCCATTTATTTCAAAATTCTCGAATTAATTTTAAAATATATAAAAAACACATAATAAAGTAAAATGTGATGAATCAGGCTAATATCTCAGAAAATAGGTAAATCAGGCAAAGGCAGGCATGAGGTAAATGCCTTATTATCCGGTCTCTAGTTATTACTTAGTACAATTTTGTTGTTCGCCCTTTCATTGCAGCTACATCTTTGAATAGTCTATCTAACTAGCCATAACTTAAAGATTTGTTGATAGCGTCAATTATTAACTAATTGTACGGTTTAATTCTGGCAATTAGTACTGTCTAATTATGTTGAGTTAAACATGTTGGATGAGAAAAATTTTTGCAGGTAATATCATTTGTCAATTACAGAACGGATAAGAGTTATTATTATTACAGTATTGTTGTTGCTTGTGTGGTAATTATAGATGTAACGATGTTTCGTAATTGTAATAACTGAAAACGCGGATACTTAATTAGTCTCCAATTAAAAGATCCTAAGCGATAAGTCGTTTAATTGCTTGCTACACAAAGGGATGTTTTACATGACAATTAACTGATTTAATAGCGATTTACATAAGTCGTTTCAAACGTGGCACCTTCGAGTAATGCAACAAATAATATCGATAACTCTCTTGTTAAGAAATCCTCTCCTATTGAATAATTGTAATGAGTATTTTTCGCCATCGAAAGTGAAATTACTTTACATGTGTACCGGGAGTTCTTCGCTCCGGTGAATCACTCGGCACGCACGATGCTTTTCGCAGTTGTGCAGTATGAACTTTGATAAATTAGGGCGTTAAACGCGAGTTTGTACGAAGTATACCTACCCTCGCGATAAATGAATTTTATTACGCACCTGCTTATCGCAAGAAGTTAAGGGTCTATTGTGTCTTAATGCTTTTATTGTAGGTATTTTGCCGCCGAATTTCGAGCAGCTCTCCGAGAAAAAGGTAAATGAAGGGGCGTATTGAAAAAAAAAATATAAAATAGAATTAATATAAGGTATATTTTGTTTTATGAACAGTAATTATATATAAATAGTGTTCTACGAATGTTGGGAAAAATGTTTAACATATCAAAAACATATAGAAAATATGGTTCTGATTGGATGGATGATGGATGATGGTTGTGATTTAAATTCAATTTAGCCAAAAGATAACAAAGATTTTTTAAACATCATTGCAGTAAATGAAAAGTACTCCAGATAATTACTAGTTTTCCAAGAAAATATTCTCTTCGACCCTTTGTTACGTCGTTAATAAGGACACATTTGCGATCTGCGAAACGCTCGTAATGGGTGCTCTTTATGCTTACCTGTCAAAAATACTCAGTACTGCCCATTGTAGGGTCGCTTGCGGACGGTCAGAAGGATGGTGCTAAGAGTCTGGTAATAAATCAAAAGATTAAGTACCTCGAAGAAGAGGAGAAGGTCATAAAATTCATTTATCGCGAGGGTAGGTATAATCGGTACGGGAAGGGCCACCGGACGAAATCGCTCGTACTCGAGGAAACAAAAATACGTGTAAAATACGAATTTGCCGCGCTCCACTAACTCTCCGGTTACGTAACCGAATGTGAAGCGGCGACGACGACATTGCTGCTTCCAGCTGCTTTCCATTGCGTTTCTTCCTCGTCGTAATATGTCTTCGAATTATATATGCAGTTAAATGTGGATCTATGTCTATGCAGTATTTCTCTCGGTAATTGGATGGCCGTTTGTTAAATGCGCTAATTACGCCTATAAAATTAATCGGCACGGAACAGAACCGTTGCTTGAGTTGCTTCATATCAATCAATCCGGCGATTAATTAACTTCACCGACGATCAGTGCAATTAGATCCACAGACGATTCACATAACTAGACCCGACGTTCTCATAAGAAAGTGGGTGTTATTTGTTTACATGGCGACATGCAATGCAAAAGGGGCAAATATGGCAGTCGTTGATGAATTGTGATGGGCAATGGAACAGTTGTCCATAGGCGTATCAATATTAAGGGTCAAAAGGAAGCACAACTGAGAAACTAAAAAATTTAGTTTGTATTCGTTATGCCACGAAAGTAGTTTTGTCCAAATGCGTCTTATCCTATTTTATTGCGAAACATTTACTTATTGGACGTTCCATGGTATAATTTAATCGTGATGTACTTTTTTAAAATTAATTTTATTAAGGAAGTGTGGCCGTCAACAGGACCATCATTCATAAAATATTAAAAAAAGTTGATATATCAGAAGTGAACATACTCATACTTGAAGTATTGTACCCTGAAAGTACTTGAAATCAACAACATTGTTGACGTTTCTATTAAAAATATCTATAGTTTTTTTTTAAATTAAAATATATCTCACCCATAGGCCATAGACTAAGTTATTACATAAGCATTATTACAACTTAGGTACTTTATGAATTTAATCTTTTTTTTTTGAGACAATGTTTTATTAATTTCATTAAGTCCCAAAACTGAAATCATATTTTTTTTTAACGGGATCTGCTGGTTTTAAAATAAGAACGCCTATAGAACGTCATTGAGACAACATATTACCTCAACAAATTTCCTCATTAATTTGTCATATTTAGCTATGAAAGCCTTTTCTTCATCGCTGTACACTTTGCACATCATGCGCGTACTAACCATTATGTTTTTTTAATTATATCTGGAATGGCATCACGAAGTGCGATGTAAACAAACAAATGTCACGTTGAAAGGATACTAATCGATGTTGCCACTTCTCTCGAAAATCAATGTTATTGCAAATTTACGTACAATGATAGCACCGAATGCAATGTACACGTAAATCGTAAGATGGAATTAATTCGTCTACTGAATTCATGCAACAATGTAAAAAACGCTTAGAATGTGCTTTTGTCTTCGCAATACATTATTTTGTAAATAGTCTGGCCTAGATATATAATTCATCTGTGATTAGCTCAGAGGTAAATCATCTATACTTCACTTTACGGTGGGTTATGGTGTTATGAAAAATTAAGACTACTAATAATTAGGCCAGTGTATACTGTTTCCAAAGTGACTTGAGACAGGCAACAATGCACGATGCCGTTTCATAGGCGCTTCACGTTTAAAAATATTTTATCCAACACACGACAGTTATGACTCTCATTATTAATGTCATTTTAGACAAGTAAACTATCAAATAACACTAGTGTGTTATAATCCATAACTCACGTTCATATTTAAAGTAGTATTCTATTTATTTATTTATTTATTTATTTATTGCCCGTGGCAACCAAAGAAACAACGTACTTTAACCAAAATGTAAAAACGTCACTGTCAAGTCATTCTGACATTTATAGGGTACTGACGCAAGTAGCTTTGATTTGATAACAAAGCTTATTAATTATTATCTCATAAAAAAATACTGATTTCTTCCACTTGTTGGATAAAACATTGTATGCCACTCGCGAGTTATGTTTCTAAGTCACTTGAGAATTTATAAATCTTCTCACGTGACTTATTTGCAACATAACACACTAGTACCATAAATAACTATAAAAACTTGTATTAATTTTCGCAGAAAATATTATGACGAGGTTTAAAAATTAGTTGTAATGTTAGTAATGTTATAACAAAATAAGTAACTAATTAAATCTAGTTTGGAAACGGGACTGTACTTTATCGAAATTTTGCAATTTTAAATGAACAATGTCTCATGTTGCAACACCGTTTTGTAATTGTAATACTCGATACGGATATGCAATTACCTATGCCTGTACCTTTGAGTAGCCCACTGCATCTTAAATAACATGAACACGTAAAATGCACAATATGCTCTCCGATAACATGTGCCTTCAGCTTTCCACGCTTCCGAGCTCGTCCTCTCCTCTTTGGAAGCATAGCTTTCTTATCGCGGGCTTCGCTGGATCGGTGAGAGGTGTTAACATCGAAAAACCAAACGATCCGGACGGCCAATTTTCGCATCGCGCTAGCCGTTTGGTGGCAACTCGTGTTACAGTTGTCTGTATTGTTGGTTGCCTGCTCAAGGGGCGACGATTGCGAGACAATTGCTAGCCACCGTTCGTTTCTGTACATGACGTATATATATCATTACATCGTCTTCTCCTCCTCTTGGTCATTCTCGGAGTGCCTCATTTCGTTTTTGTTTCCAGTTCCGCTAACGCGAAGAAGTGGGAGATCGAGCTGGCGACGTTGAAGAGCAACAACGCGAGGCTGACTAGCGCGCTACAGGAGAGCACGGCCAACGTGGACGAGTGGAAGAGGCAGTTGGCGAGCCTCAAGGAGGAGAACATGCGCATGAAGGCGAAGTACCAGAACGATCTGGAGAACAGCAAAGGTACAGTATCTCTTGTTTCACGTTAGGTTCGTCTCGGAACTGACCGAGAGATTTTCTTTTGGGGTTTTGGGATTCTTAGCACACTTGGTCACTTTTGGGAGTTCTAAAATTTTGCTGATTTTTAAGGAGTTTGTGTCTGTTGATGGGTTAGGTTTATTGGTCCTTGCAGTTTTATGAAAGTTCATGCAAGTGTCTTTTGATCTGTTCCTCTTCACCATTCTACTCTAAGAAGTTCCTCTGATACACTTCATTAAAAGACAGTCTATCAAATATTGCAGCAAACTTGCACAGTACATGACAACTTTGCTTTGTTAGACCAATACTTGCACCGCATGTACTGCGACTGCGTCATGGATTATTGTCAAGCGTCTTCTGGGATGTATGCCGGGGAACCGAGAGGTATATTAGAAATAATACCTTAACTATCACACTTTCCACAGCGAATGGCGTAGGTTGCCTTATTTCTGGAGATCTTAGAATTCCTTTTCAACGTTAAATTTGAACAACTTTGGCTCATTGTCGAAAAAATGACTATCACAAACTCTCACAAACTGGTTTGGTTACTTAATATCTCTCCTGTAAGTAAACAGAAAAATTCAAAGTTTCTTGAAAGAACTTGCAGGCTTGTGTGTAGTGCTTGCGATACAATAATATAAAATCAGTAACAATCATAACCTCAAAACGTTTTCAATTGCAATTTAGTGCGTCATATTGACTTACATTGACAAAAATCAATGTAAATCATTTAAACGGGACGTTCCTCTAACACAATTACATTGGGTTTTAGGTGTTGAACTAATCTGATTTAAACTGAACCGTCTGGCTCTTTAAATTACTCTCTAAATTACCCTTATATATTTGTAAAACGAAAGCAGGTCTAGACAATTTTACCATGATTTCTAAGATTCTGACTCCCGTAGGTATTGAATCCGTCCAGAATTATCATGAAATGTTCATTATTTTCATGAATTTTGTTTAATAATACCTGTTAATTTTATTATATAGAGTGAGTGAGCCCAAATCCTTTAATGGCTAATCACACACCATCAATAGAAGCGTAATATGACAATTTCAAAGTTAAATTCAAGTAAAACATTTTTTCAAAGAAACGTTCAAAAGTCGAAATTGCCCCATCATTATGCCAAATTGTTAGATGGACACAGACAACTTCAAAACTCTCACTAGAAGAGTTGGAACTCACTAATTCTCGTCAATGACAGTTCAATAAACAATTTTAGTGAGTTTTACCAAGATTTGAGTTTCAATAAAAAAAAATCATGAATTTTGGGAACTGGAAATCGTTGCAAATTGCAAATGCACTCCTTTACATTTCTCAATTTTTTATGTCAGGTTGTTAAATAGACATTTCCATCTACAAAACTCTACTAAAAGAGTTCAAACTCACTAAACTCCCCAAGGCCACTTTGATCAACAACTTTAGTGAGTTTTAGCATGATCTGAGTGTAAAAACTTTTTTATGAATTTTTAAAATCATTACAAACTGCCATATCATTCAACCGCTATCTCAGATCGTTAGACACCGACAACTTCAAGACGTTTTTATTACAAGAATTTCAAACTTACTAAACGCCCTAAGGACACTTCAATAATTAATTCTACTAAGTTTCACCCCAATCTGAGTGTAGATACTAAAATGATGATTTGTTGAAACTAGAAATCATGGCATTAGTTCAATTTTCTCAAATTATAACAAAGAGGGTCGCGATTATAAAATTTCTTTACAAAATGGGCTGAAACTCATGAACCTCTTTTAATCATTTTAATAAATAACCAATGGTGAATTATTTGAGTCATTTTTAAAACCTTGCAAATTACTTCGTCATCTAACCACCGTCAGGGTGTTAAGGAAACATCTCCAACTTCAAAACTTCTTCACAAGTAGAAATGAAACACACCAAACTCGTTAAGCGCACTTCAATGTGCAACTTCACTTTTACCATAACCTGAGTTTAAATATTTTTTTTATATATTTTCAAGATCAGTGTAACTACCATTTCATTGAACTACTAGGTCAGGTTGTTAATACAACAATTATGAATTTTTGAAACTAGAAACCAGGGCAAATTGCAACTGTACCGGTTCAGTTATCTTAAGTTTTTAAATAGAGGATCATAACTTGTTTATGAAATTAGCTGAAACTGACCAAATCTCATTTAAACACTTCACTGCTCAACTATTAGTAATCTTGACAATAATTTGGGTTATTATAAATCTTTAAAATCTATGCAAATTGCAACTTCATGCATCACATGGTTATCAGATTATTAAACGCATATCGACATTTCGAAAACTTCGTGACCAAACCACTTTAAACTCCCTAAACTTCGTAGGAACACTTCAGTAAAGAACTTTGAGTCCTTGGACAACCTCCTTTTGTTCAATAAAGAACTCTGGTGAGTTTTGCTCAGTTCAGTGACACCATTTGTTGAGTTTTCAGCAAAAAGATGTAATTTCAAGTAGCAAAATCGACTGGTCCGAGTGAATTGCTCACAAACACTTAACAACGCTACAATAAATTATAATTAAATAAATTATACTTTCCATTAGCGTACAGTTAAGAGATTTCCGGTGGTTTCTAACTTAACCTGTATAAACCAGAATCAGTTATGCATTTCCATAAAACTCCGTCTAAGAAATATCTATTGTTCTCTCCCTTCACATGTACCTTACATCCACAAAAATTTAACTAAAAACTTATTTGGGTCAATACTTACTTGTCTAAACAATTTCGTTCAAATCCATTTTAACCTCTCCCCTACTCATTTTTATTTATTTTAAATTATTAAATTTATATTAATTTATTCTTAATCCTTTTGATAATCCTGCTTAATGATGTTTCTGTCTCTCTTTAGGTTAGGTTTGTGGTGCTCAAGTTTCTGATCCATACAATACACGGGGAATTGCGGTTACGTTATTAATTTTATTTTGGTGTCTTTTCCCCTTTAGGTTTCTGCATGAATCCTTTGTTAGTCGTCGGTTTTATTCGTGTAATATTAAATGTCTTATTATTTACGTGTAAGTAGTTTCGTTTCTGATGTTTCTGTCTGTCCCTATGTTAGCCATTATCGAAACTTTGGAAAATTTTGTTTGGGCGTCTTTTAAGGTGTTCCCCTTATTGAGTGATGAAGTGTATCATTTATCTTAAGAGGAAGGTTTTCAATTGTGATGGTGCTTTTGATTGGAAGTAGCGAGTATTTTGCAGGTTTTTCATTATTGAGAAATGTGTTTGTTTACTCGCAGGTGACAATTATGCTTTCACATTTCGGATTATATGAGTTTAATTATAGGCTCGATTTTTTTTTCATAATCGGTATATGTGCCGATGCGCTACGTATCGGCCGCCACATGTCATTTACTTATATTTCGTAATGTGCGCGATGGTGCGTTTTGTTTATTAGTAGAAAACATCAGGGAAATGGAATAGTTAACAGGAAATTACGGTTACAGCGGTACAGTTATTGTAGAATATTAACGGACTTCCCGTCTTTCATAAATTACTCGAAAAAATCGTTTAAAATCTTTTCAGTCTTCGCAGCGCCCCCGTTCGTTATCCGACCTTGTGGATATACGTATTGCGCATTTTTCTTATTATTTCCCGTAATTACTCATTGCCAATAGGAAGTCAGTACATACTTCGATTTCAATCTAATGCAAATGAACGATCGCCTCGGTTCGTCATCTTCGGTTCCACTTTTCCTTTTTAATTGCACGTGTCGAAATACCAAAGGCATCAATGGACGATTACCCGTTTTGTTTTTCAGGAGGTGGAGACATAGCGGACGAGTTGAGGAAAGAGATCCAGTCGTTGAGGATCAGGGTGGAGCAGCTCGAGGGGGAGCTCGAGAGTAAAAATGACGACGTCAAGAATTTGAGTATCTCCAACAAGTCGTCAGAGGTAAGGCCGTTCACGGGGAGCAAATTAGATCCATGAACTAAATTGATTTACTAGCATTAGTATTACTATATATAAGTAATACTATATTAGTATTAGTATTTACTAGATACTAGATATAGGCAGTCATTGTCGTGGTGGGTTCGAGTCCCACGTAATCCATGGGTGTTGTGATCCAGCCTGCGTACATATGGTGACCCATCTCTGTAGAGGAGTTATGGTGTTACATGCTGCAGCCCCTTGTATTGTTACAGCTGGTTGAATAAAATAACAAATAAATATTTGGTGGAAACTGTTCGTAGGTGAATGTGGAATAGTAATTTTGTCGGGTATGGTGTTGCAGATACTTAAAATTCGTGCCAAATAGGAAAGAGGATGGAGCTGAAACCCTCCCCGCTGCTCCGCGCCCACAGGCCTTTATAGATTGGGATATTCGCCGTCGCTTTAATTGCCCCGCCTCTTAAAATATGATTGACAGTCTCTTTTCTATGTGGAACGAACTCTAGTTATGAACGATATAAGTTCCATTTTGATGGTTATATGCAAATATCTCTGTTGATTTTGATTGTAGCGAGGGAATACCTAATCAAAAAAGAAAGCTGAGGAAATTTGCTATCTATTAAGCCTTGGCTCTACCCTATTTGAGCAATAACAAGCGATCTTGAACACTGCTTAGCAACTAAACCTAGGGTAATCTACACACGTTCCTGTCTATACAATCAGGTCTGATACCATTTATACGTAGTTAGATCATCAAGATTAATAAACATTAAAGTTAACGATTATTTGGAAGAAACATGAGTACATGACAGACCATGGAATATTAGGAACCTAAATTTTAAGCGTTTGGTACTGTTACTACTTTAATGGAAAATCAAAAATCTGGTCGGAAATATAGTTCAACATTGTATAACAAAAGTTAAATTTTAGATTATAATACAAACGGTAGAATTGATATTTCAGTAAAAATCATATGAAATCAATTATGTGGATGTATCAATGAATGAAGAAAATTAGATTTTCTCAGCATGCGATTTTTGGGAAAAGTAAAGTTCATAGGTTAGCTGCTTTGCTAAAACTCCAGTTTCTGAAAAACTTCCTGGTAGCGTGGTTTATATGACAAAATTTATGCGAACTTCTGAATAGAGTGCCGTAATGCATGGATAACACATTGGAGTTTGGTAGATTTTTGGAAAATCTGCTGATTTTCACTCAAAAGACGTCTGGTAATCAGACTTTTGATTAAAGCTTTCTGAAAAAGTTTACTAGAATCCAAGAGCATTTTCAGAAAAATATTGAATTTCATTTAAAAGCTCAGTTCACGTATAAGTCACTTAGTTAAAATGTCATTGACTGGAATATCATTTTTTTGGCAAAAGGCATTAGAATGCTTCCGGATAATTGACTTTAATGTGATTTTTCTGGAAAGTATCGAAATTAATTTAAAGTATGGATTTATGGGTACAAGATTTATGGATAACCCGAAATTTGTGTAAACCCAGCTGCTTTGTTAAAATTTTGATTTCTAGATAAATGAGTTATAAGATTAATTTCTTAGCTATTTGTTTTTTATTGAGAAGTAACTTTTGGCAACTAGATACTCTGGATTAGGAACAAAAGATAAGTATGTTGATACAATTTTTGATCAACAGTTAAATGGATTTCTGGAAATATGACAAACTCCATAAAACATTAAACTTGGTTTAAAAGTTGAATCAGTTGCTTAGTTCAAATCTCATTTTCTGAAAAATTACTAGAAGATTAGATTACTGTTGGGTTTGAAATCTAGGTTTCAGATCAATTGTTTGGTTGAAAGTTTATATTTTACAAACTCGAACGGAATATTTATTAATATGACGAAAGTTATTTACATTTCTGAATAGAGTGTCTAGAATATATTAGATTTGTCGAAATCCTATCATATAAGGTACAAAAGTCACAATTTTGCATAAAATGAATTAACTTATCGGTAATCGACTTGAGTCCATCAGATGTTTGGAAACTGCTGATTTTAACTCGACAGACATTTATGGATCCGATGTTTGATGAAAATCTATGCGGAGTTCAAGTTTTTCAAGTTCAGAGTGATCAAGAAATACTGTTTAAGTTGGCAATCCTTAGGCAATCCTACCTGGAGAATTTTTTTGCCTAAGGGTTTGCAACGCTACACCAGAAATCTCTGCACTCTGCATGACAGTGACAGCTAAATAAACACAAATATTTTAGGTTATGTACGTGAATTTATTTACGATATTTATTTACCACACCAGAAAAAAACTTCAATATTTAAAGGTACTGCTCGTATTGAGCATTATGTTCTAAACATAAATTCCCTTTCCGTTTTAGGCTCTCGAAGACATTAATTAACATCCGAGGAGAAATATTTGCAACTTCCTCGATAATGGCAGCATCCAGTTCTTCATGTGTATGTAGCACATTACTGAACACCTTGTTTTTAAGGTGCCCAAAGAAACAAAAGTGTAGAGGTGTCAGGTCTGGTGACCTACTTGGCCAGATTCCCGTACTTATAACTCGATGGCCAAAAACTTCCCGCAAATATTGCATTGTGGCACGAGCCGTATGTGCTCGAGTCGAATCTTGTTGAAAATAGCCATTTACGCGCTCCTCTACGGTTAATTGGGCAACGAATGGCTGGAGAATGTGCAGAATGTATGGTTCAGAATTAACTGATGAGTTAAAAATCACAGGACCAATTACTCTCTGCCGCGATACAGCCAGCCAAACACCAACTTTAGTAGGATGTAAAGTTGTTGTTCTAACAGCATGTGGATTTTCACCAGACCAAGTTCTGTAATTTTGAGAATTAAAATAGCCATTGAGATGGAACCAGACTTCATCGGAAAAAAAGGTTTTATCCAGGATGTCATCATTGTTCATTTCCTGATTGAACCAGTTACAGAACAGGACGCGTTGTGAATGGTCAGGAGGATTTAGGGATTGGCCCATCGAAAATTTGTACGGGTGGTATTTCAATTTGCTCTTCAACACAGTAGAACAACTTCCATATAATAAACCTGTAAAGTCACGAAACGGAATATGGGAAATTAGGAATAAGTGGAAATTGGTGAACTTTTGATAAGGATCAAACCTGTTTGGAGGGAAAGCTTCCTAACCGATTTGCGAGAACTTTGTTGCAGTCGGGCCCTGACGTCTTGCACCACATTTTCAGTGAGTACGAAGGGTCTACCAGGTGGCTTTCCGTTCTTCACATTGCCTGTATTCAAATATCGTTGAACTACGCGCATGCAGTGTTGTTTAAAAACGTCGATAGTGAACACAACTTCAGGAAACATTTCTTCAAATTGGTGCAATGTGGATTCCAAGGAGTATTGCCATCTAGAAATGGGGTCATGAACTGCAGTCCGAAAATAAGCCATGCCAATAAAAATATCCTGTTCTAATGTAAATACTAGTACCATTTTTATATTTTTATAATAAAAATTTAAATCGCCGCTCAAGTGTCAATGCTGTCACTGTTAAACGTCGAAGTAGCTGTCAAGCAACCGGAAGTGGTTCCAGTTCTACCATTTTAAAGTAAAATTTAGGATTGCCAACTTAAACAGTATTTCTTGATCACGTTGTAGTTAACTAGAATTTAAGTGACTTTCCAGAAAAATATTGAATTTCGTTCAAAAGCTCAATTCACGTATCAGTTGCTTAGTTAAAATATCAGTTTTTAGGTCATTGACTGGAATATCAATTTTATGCCGAATTCTTCTGGAGAATTAACTAGAATTTATGTTATTTTTCTGGAAAATACCGAAATTGGTTCACTCTGGTATTAAGGATCCCTGGAAAACATACTGAAAGTTGTATACATCCAGTTACTTTGATAGAATTTCAATTTTAGGATAAATGAGATGAAGGTTAATTTCTTAGACGCGAGGTACGTATTTAATTTTTGGGAAGAAGTGAGTTATGCTAACCAGATACTCTGGATAAGGACCAAAAGGTAAATATATGGATCAAATTGTTGTTTAACGATTAAATGGGTATCTGAAAAATTGATAAACTGTATAAAACATGGAACTTGGTTTAAAAGTTCGATTCGGGGATCGGTTGCTTACTTCAAATCTCATTTTCTGGTAATTGATTAGAATATTAGTTTATCTGGTTTGAGATTTACCTTTGTCAATCACTTGTTTGGTTGAAAGTTTAGACTACAAAATCGAATATAGTATCAGTTAATATGACAAAAGTTACGTGGTTTTCTGAATTCAGTGCCTAGAATACATTAAATGTATCCACAAACTATTAAGTTAGGTATGAAAGTCACCACTGTGGTTAAAAGAAATTATCTTATCGGTAATCGACTGAAGTTCATTAAACTTTTGGAAAACTCGCTGATTTTTTTTTCAGCGAGAGAATCGGCTTGAAGTTTTTGAACCATATTTTTCATTACAATTGACTAGAATTCAAGTGACTTTTCAGAAAAATATTGAGTTGCGTTTAAAAGTTCGATTCACATATCAGTCGCTTAGTTAAAATGACAGTTTTCAGGACATCGACTGGAATATCAATTTTTTTAACAAAAGGCATTGAATGCTTCCAGATTGTTGACTTCACCTAATTTGATTTTTCATGAAAATACCGAAATTGACTTACAGTCTGGATTTATGGGTACACAATTCCCAGAAAATCAAAAATTTGTATAAATTCAGCTTCTTTGTTAAACTTGCGATTTCTGGATTAATGAGTAGGTAGATTAGTTTTCTGAGCTCGAGGTACGTATGTGATTTTTGCGAAGAAATGACTCATGGCAACTAAATACTCTGCATTAAGAACAAAAATAAATAAATGGATCAGATTTTTGATTAACAGTTAATTTCTGGATTTTTGGAAAATTGACAAAGTCCACTAAACATTGAATTTCGTTTAAAAGTCCGATTTATGTATCTGTTGCTCAGTTTAAATCTCAGTAAATTGATGCGGATTTCTTAATAGGAGTGACTAGAATACCATTTGGTTGTTAGGTACAATAGTCGCAACATTCAGTTTACTTTTAAGTTAAACAGGGTACCCAGTCGGGAAATCAGGGAAAAGTCAGGGTATTCTAAATTTAGTCAGGGAAATCGGGAAAAGTCAGGGATTTTGGAAAAAGTTTTGGCAATTTTGGGCCTGTTGGGAAAAAGTGCGAGATCTTAACTCAGAGGCAAGACTGAACCTCAGAAATGAAAAGAAACCAAATGAAATGAGACCTGATAAGCTAAGGCAGTTTAATTGAGAAATTCGCAATGCATAATACAGTTACAATAATCTAAATATTTTGTACTTGGACGTAACATTAATAATTTAAAGTATTATTTATGAATTACAATAACTATTACGAAACTTTAGTTCTCCCGTTTTCACAAGTGTTCAATTACATTTTTCCTATGTTTCTTCCATTACTTTCCTAAGAAAAGATTTCCTAGCAGCACGCGTGAAAAATAAGGTCGGAAAGATTTTAAAATTTGGCGGGAAGAGTCAGGAAATTTCGAAAGGAAAATTTTGTGGTCTCCCTGTTAGTGGATGATCTACTAGAGTTCATTAGATTTTTGAAAAATGTACCAGTTTTGATTGAAAATTTAGATTTATGGATCGGATTTGTAATTAAAACATAGAAAATTGTATTTTTTCCGAAATACTGGAAAAATACATCCTGATTTAGGTTTAAGATCGATTTAATTATGGACAGTACCATTTTGTCTTTCAACAAACAACTATACACTGAAAGTACCCAACTGGCTCCTTAACACAAGTCCCCATTTCGGTTCCAGTCTATCCAGAAGGAGAACCAGGAGCTGTACTCGATGCTGAAGCTCGCCCAGTCCGAGCTGGAGATGGCGCTCGGCGCACACGAGAGCCAGAAGCAGGTCCTGCTGACGCTGAACCAGCAGCTCGCCTCGAGGATACACGAACTGACCACTATCCACAACGAAATGACGACCGCGTTGCAGACGTGAGAGGAGAGATCGAGTCGCAGGGGAGGCGGAGGTAAATCTCCCAAAAACTGTGTAATACAGTCAACCCCGCTTTTAATTGACCCGGATATAATAGACCGCCGGCTATAATTGACTATTTTGAACGGGCCCGTTGGGTCAATTATATCCGAGGTTGACATATATGAAAATGTATGCATTGCCACCCCACAATACAGGGCTGGGATCGGTTCGGTCCGCAGGAATGAATATCTGCTGACGCAGTTGGTCCATGTCGGTTTGTTATGGGTCTTCTGATCACTCAGATGCAGGCGTTCAAAGGGGTTTTCCTATGCTTATCACAGAAGTTCAGTGTTATCAACTGTAAATTAACTTGAAAAATAAAATCTCAGTACAGATATATCTATCCGAAAAAACGCCTCCGATCTATTTTCTCTGGAGGTCTGCACTGTAGTCCTCATCATTTCCGAACGAGTTTATGACTTTCTGTCTGGAATCAAGCTGAATTTTATTCATTTTGTTAATTGCTCTGTTACCATTACCGACATTGAGGATAGTCTCAAACAATAGCTCTGTTCGGGTCGCAACCACAACAAAAACAACAACAACAACCACAAATTCCTTATTATAAGGGTCACCTCGCCTCATGTTGTGCACCCCTAACTAAAGGCCCTGAAGAATCTGAGCCGTACCGTTTGACATTTAAATATGTTAAACATCCATTATAAGCAGCCGCATTATATATCTCTGGAAAGCTCTCTAGATCTATTTTTTAGAGGTAGATCAGTCCCCATTCTCTGTTTGTTAGAATTTTTCACATATATGTTTCCATGCTTTTCGGTCCCTAGTTTTTACATGCCAATTTCGTACTTCACCTTTGGTTAGATCTGCTTTTACTCCTTGCAACCAGTTAGGTCTCATTCTTCCGCTTGGTTGCCATTGTACCATACTATAGATTATAGTTCTAGCTCCTGCTCTCCACACCTGCCCCAACCACCTAATTCTTTGTCTTTCAGTTTTTCTAATTACATCTTCCCTGCAGTTCATTCAATATTTCTTTATTGGTTCTAGGCCTACATTCGTCTTTTCCTATTTTCATGGGTTCCATTGTTATTGTTTCCGCTGCTATATCATTGATTGTTGTATTATAGTTCTATATATCCTTACTTTAGTGTTCCCTTCCAATAGTTTATTTGTTTGCAATCTTTTTTATGTTATTTATTTATTTTTGCTTGGTACATCCCGTTTGTGTTAATTATTCCCTCCTTTATTGCTACTTCCCTACTGTCAGCATTACTCCTAGGTATTTGAACCTATTTACTTCTTCAATTGTGAGCATACCTATTTTGATTTTGTTATTTTTACTATCCACCGTTTTATTCATCCTCATCATTTTTGTTTCTTCTGAGTTTAGTGTCATTCCTATTTTCCCCCTTCTTTTATAATTTCTTCTGGAGTTCATTCGGTTGTTTTTCTGTTTTTTGATACAATTAGTATGTCATCTGCATAAGGTATGATTTGTTCTTCCCTTGTCCTTAATGTACCCTTATTTATTGTTCTGAGCAATTGATTGAACACTATGTCAAATAATGTCGCCGATAGTGAGTCACATTGTCATACTCATTTATTTGTTTCAAACTATTCAGTGTATCCTTACGCTTACTGTTGTATTGTGCATCGTCATTTGTATTAATCTTCTTAATTTGCATTGTTTTCACATATTTTGTAGCGCTTTCATAGGTTCTTTTCTTTTCATGTATCAAAAGCTTGCATGAAGTTTACAATATTTACAAATATTAGCTCTATGTCTATTTTATACTCTTGTATCTTTCTTATTATTTGTTTATGTGTATGGATAGCGGCTCTTGACGATTTTCCCTTCATAAACCTACATTAATATTGTCCAATTAAGTTAGCTAGTTAGTTTGTCTTAGTTGTTTTAGCTTGTCTATTGTATATTAATTGTTTTATTAGCTAATCTGTTAATGTGGACAGTATGTGCGCCGTATTTAGTAGTGTTAATCTCCTATATATATGCGTCATATTTGTTGATCTCCTTTTTTATGTATTGTCACAATCTGACCTGTTACCCACTCCTTTGGCATTTCGTCTTCAATCCATATATTTTTTTATTAGTTGATATAGTTTTTGTTGCAACTTTACCTTTGTGCTTTACCATTTCGGCTTCCCTTAATAATTTCTTTTATCTTTTTTTTTGTTGGGATCTCATCTACAACTTCCATTTGCGTTCTTCTTGCATTAGTTCTAAGCTATTTTCTTGTTCATATAGTAGTTCTTTAAAATACTGTTTACTAACTTCGCTTCTGCTATTTTCCCTTTTTTTATTTTTCATACCTATTGTTTTACCTTTATAAAAGAGCGTTTATATTGTTTTTAAATTTTTCATTGTAGTATCAAACCTCCTTAAACTAACTTTCAAAGGAGTATAGTATGCCTCTGCCTTTGTATAAGCTATTTCATACATTCTTTCCCACTGTTCCATGTTGTTTATTTTTATTTTTGGAATTTACTCTGTAACTTAACATTTCGTGCCACATGTACTAACTTGTTTCCGTTTGCAGGTAGGAGGAGGTCGAAAGGGGAAGACGGGAGGGTCTACGTCGCGTATGTGTAAAGTTAGTGCGAATGCGAGATAGAGAGAAAGGTAGAAAGAGACAGACGACGAACACGTTAAAACGAAAATAGAATTACAGAAGTTTTAGTTGGTACTCTTTGTCGAATTTCGTTTCGGTCCTCTTGCTTTGTTATCGTCGAAGACTGCTCGTGCATTCGAAACAGCTCAAATAAACGAAAGTATTCGGATGGACTGCTCGTCGTGGAAACGGCGTCAGTCTGTTTTATTTTAAGGATAAGTTATTAATCAAAATCGCGAACAGTCTTACCCTGAGAAGCATATTTTTATAGCGAGATACTTGTTTACAATTTTATGTTAATCCACTACGATTCAGCTTGGAAGCAATGAACGTGCCATTTCAGAAGTAATAAAAGGGGAAGAGCCCAATGGGTTTTTTTAAGTTTTAGTTGGTTTCCTTGTTTTTATTGAGGCTCTGTACAAAGGACGATTGTGTAAGATATCAAAAATAAGATAGTGCCTGTTAGGACTCCTTGCTTTATGTGCTGAATTTATTTTTGTACAAATTTTAGGATATTATGGATCATAATATGAAGTTGATCAATGAGTAATGCACAACTTTGGGTAATCGATCATTGCGTGATCAAGTACTTTTGTAGATCTGAATTTTATTTGATTATTAAGTTATACTAACATACTCTTATAAACACACACATATTTATGTATTGTTTCTTTATTTTATGACTGATTTTATATGGATCTTTTTATTGTACAATTTATAAATAGACAACTAAACAATAAGTGTATTTATATCGTTTAAAAGGAAAATTACAAAAAAAAAAACGAATCAACTCCATATGCTTGCTTATGTCTCCTAATCAATATGACGTAGGTAATTCGAAGATAATATACTGTCACTGCCTAGCCTATCATAATGTATACCATAGGAGCCAATTTATGAAGTGGAAAGAGAAAAGGGGCGGATGTATCGATTTGTATGAAAGTGAGGCGCTCGGTACTCCGAGGTGAGAATTACCATTTGATACAGAAACCGTATTGTTGAAGCACTATTTGTATTATATTGTATGAATGGAGTCTCACCTCGGACAAACCGAAGCCTGTAAGTTTTGTCAACCAGCGAGCTGGCGAACATTGTAAAGTACAGTAGGTTTCAGGATAGTTTAACATTTTTAAAAGAACACCTGCTACGCTATATATGCCTCTCCACGATTTGGACCTCTTATAGATAATTCCACTTCTGATAATAACTTTAGACTAATACTTTTTCAAAAAAAAATATTGATCATGTAAAATAGGTGCAACCATTATTATGGTACGACGACGACTGAACTGCATGCTAGGCTATCCTGGAACGTAGTGGTTTTTGGGAATCACGCCTTATTTTTCAGCTGACGGGTAACATAGTACTAATGAGGAAATGGGTATTTTATATCTCTCAGATAAAATTGTAATAAAACAGTTTAAATCAATACTCCACTTTATGATGAATAAATTATTTATTTAATGTTTATTTTGACTTAACCTAAATTTCCTCCCCATCAAGTGAGGTATCAATTTAAAGAGGAACGGTATGCAATTCTAATGTATATTTGAAGATAGACACATTGTTGATGCACTTATTTAAACAGTTTTATTACATTTTTTTTTAATAAATATGAAACGTCGGGTCGCCTCGCTCCGAGTCTTCTCATTAGTAGTACAGTGAAACCTCTATAATACGGACACCCGGGGAAGGAAAAATTTTGTCCAGATTAGGGAGGTGAAGTATACCAACAAAAGAAACCATTGAAAAGAATAAATGTATTTCATCATATATAATACATATACAGTCAACTCCGTTTATAACGTACCTCAAGGGAACTTAAAAAAAGTACGATAAATGCGAAGTACGTTAAATACATCCGGCTTCTATTTCGCGGATAATTTTAAACTTTTCCCCTACAGAGAACGCTAACCGTTGTTTTTATTGGGATGGTTCGTCATGTTGGGGTGTTTCAGTTAAATTAAGGATAATAAACAAATTAGTCGTGTTCGGATCTATTCATAATTTACGCAGCAGGTACACATAACATATAACAGGTATATTTTTGGGGAAATCCGTGTTTCGCTAATCCTGTTAATTCCTTGATCCCTAACCGTGCTAACGTTTTGTGATTTGTCATGCTAACGCTGACAATTTCTTCGAAATTCGTGGTAATAACGTACTTCCTAAGAGATTTTCGTCCGTTAAATCCGACAATCCGTTAAAAGCAAGTACGGTAAATACGATGCTTATTTCTAATAAAGTAAAGGGCATCAGTTCGGGACTTCCTAAACAGTTCGCTAAATCCGATAGTCCGCTAAATGCGAGTGCGTTGTAAACGAAGTTGACTGTATATGTACACACTATGCGTACGTATATACATACTATGGGTTTATTATGTAATACATAATTAAATATTTATACGGAGCGTTTCTATTGAAATGCAGGGTCCGAAATAAATAAGAGCAAAAGAGAAACTAATAGTAATTCGTTAGTATGACTGAGAAGGAAGTTTTGCAACGTTGCCGGCCGACTAGGCAGTCCAGGCATCTAACACCTATCGCTTTCGGATTTTAGTAGAGTGCAGAGTGCATGCACTCCACAGAGTGCATGTAAAACTTAACAGTCCGTAACCCGTTCCAAATATTCCTGTCGGAGGCTATACAGTGAATGATGATCACATTCGTACGTGTGTTCCTCATATTATCATAATGCCGGCCGGTAGAGTGTGGCGATGACTAATGTTTCACGAGTTAGCAATGTCGCAAAAGTTCTTTCTCTGTTTAGCCAACAAGAAATATATGGCCTTTCTTTCGCTCTTATGTTTATACCATACTGTGGCTTTGTAGAAAAGGTCTGTATATGTACCTATATAACAATAATAATTGTGTGTAATTAACTTAAAAATATCCGTAATTTTTAATTGTTTTTTGGACACAATGTGCGCTTCTAAATGAAGTTGAAAATTGTTAAAATTATGATAGACATGATAATTAATTTTAAACTGAATATATTATGCCCTTTTACTCGAGGATAAATTCAGGCAAAATTAATTTTAAACAGATTATGTTTTAAACGATCAGAAGCTGTCCCTTCTTAGAAAAAAAAGGTAAAATTTACACCGATTAAGCTTAACGGATTACAAGAAGTTTGTCCCTTTCGGCTTAAAATAAGGCAAAACCAAAATAAAGTGTCCACATTTGCCGCAAATAATGTGTCCACGTCTTATGCCCATTAATGTCTTATGGCAAATTGACGGTTACATGGAAAAGTGTCCATATTGCAGAGGTTTCACTGTACCCGTGAAAAGTATAATGGTGAAGCCATATGTATTGTGTTGCAGGTGTTCTCTTAAAATGTTGAATTACGTGAAAGGTACTATACGCGCAGCGCACTTGTGTCGTCTCTTAAGTTTTTTTTCCTTTTCTAAAAGCGCATAGCTAAATTTGAAAATGATAATATATTATACATACGTAAATATTATTAACGATCACGAATATAATATATATGTTGATCTTGTTACGATGAATAATAATTACGTTTAAAACCTCGATGTTATTATTTTGTGCGAGACCGAAACTTGTACCATAGAACCATATGTCTCCGTTTCTAGGATGGGAAATAAAGAGGAAACCCGATAAATAACCGTCGCGGGCTCACAACTCATTCAGCACCCTCCCCAGTCCCTTGACGGCGCCTGCGAGCGCCCTCTGCGACAGCGAGCAGTCCCTGAACTCGCCCGCGCAGTCCGCGTCCGTCCAGAGGCCTCGCGAGACGGCCTCGTCGAGTCGCGGGTAGCTGCTCCTAGTCAACGTGCGCAGCCAGTCGTTGGTAGCGAGGCCGTCGAGGATCTTGTCGTCGCTGCTCGCCCTGCCGTTGCGTACGTTCGACGACGACCTCCTCACGCTCCGGCAGAGGGCGCGCTGCGCGCACGACGTCACGTCGAGGCCGTTCGATCTCAGGGTTTCGTCCATCGTGCGCCAAAAAGGGGTACCTGCAACAAAGAAGAGGTTGTTAGATGGTACGGGGGTTCGGTGGTACCGTCGACCATATATGAATAATCGAAGTAGTGATGGGTAAAAGCTGTACTGCCCTCCTTAATTAAAACGTCCTGACATATATAGCAACAATCGAGTAATTTAGGTTTTTATAAATTCGTGTGTGCAGTCCGTGGTTTTCAGTCTTTAAACTTTTAGCTTGGCATATGTGTTTACAATATCCGTTAAAAGTTTGTAATGTATTACATTATATTAGAACAGGGGTTCCCAACCTTTCCTTGGGCAGGGACCACTTTTACATTATTCCTGTTAGCAGGGACCACTATGTACCTAAGTATAAAAAATATGAACTGTAGTAATGAAACTGAAACTTTAATTGAAAACTCAATATCAAATTACATAAAAAGAAATACCCAATAATATTTTTTGGATAGAATTAGGTAATTTTGGTTTAATGTGATTTCTGAGCTTGCATCTTCTTCACGAGTTCGGCCATCCTATGACTAATATTGTTACTCAAAGCTACACGGAAATCATCACTCACTTTCAAACGATTCCTCGCCTTACTTTTGATTAATAACAAAGCAGAAAATCCTTGTTCACAAAATAAGTTGTTGAGAAAACCATAAAATAGCGCAAGGCGATTTCTCGAAGTTTAGTATAAGAAATTGCTTTTTTGCACCAAAACGACTCAAGTGAATTCGACTCAAAAGCATTCTTGCAGTTTTTGTCATTTTTCAATGAGCTCATCCTGGATTCCTTCAGTAACTTCACCAGCGTTCGTGCTACAATGGTTACGAATCAGTTTTTGATCAACTTTAGCTTCTTCGGTTCATATTCATATTCTGGGAAGTAACGATTGAATTCATCAATCTACATTTGTAAATGAATCCTGATGTTTTCTTGTATATTAGCTTTACTAGCGTCATACTTTTTGCCTTACACAAGTGCTTTTAATGTCACAAATGCAAAATATTTATTTTCTTCAGTTTTGCGTAACCAAAACTGAAGTTTATCTTCAAGAATGATACATTTTTCTAATTGTTTATTTCAGGGATTTTGCAAGTTGCATATTCAATTTATTTAAGTGTGTGAAAATATCCACAAGATAAACCAAATTAATTTAACATGCTGGATTAGTAAACTGTTTCAACAAGTCATTCATTTTTTGTCAACCAGAAAAATCTCAACCTCTCCTCTCAGTTTGTATCATCTTCCCAACATTTTGCTAAATCCCGCTAAATTTAAAATCATTCGCGGACCATATTTTGGCTTCTGCGGACCACTGGTTGGGAACCATTGTATTAGAACTACTGTGTTTTATTAGAAATTACAAGAAACCTTTAGATAGGACATTTTGACTTGGCAAATAAACAAAAAATCTCGAGATAGGACAGTTCATATAGGTAAATAACTGAAAATGAAATCAATTCTATTTTAAATCAAGTTAAATAGAGAGAACAACCAAGAAAACAACATTACATCAAAACTACCTATATAAATTATATTAAACTAGCCGGGACCTGGCCACGCTTCGCTGTGACTCAGTTTGATAAAATAAATGAGCAATTAAATAAAAGTATACCTAGCGAATATAGATTTACCGAGAAAACACATAATTTATTTCAATACCATGCATTGCATTGCTGTGGTTATGGTGTAGAATGTTATGAACAGAAAAGAAAAAACCTTTTTTTGCAATTATTTTTTATAACCGATGTAGGTGCTCTGCTTAATTTCATCCTCATCGTCAATGCTATCAGAATTGGATAAGTACTGTTATATAATTCCTCCCAGAATTTTATTCGGTTCGGGGGCATGATGGGGCGTAATTTAGCTAACAGATTCAGTTTTCTCTCCAACGTTATCCCTTTGCTCTCACGTCGTGGTATTGGATCTGGCAACTGCCCTTTGAAGTGTTTTGCCTTTAAACAATTTAATTGTATGAAATCGTCACCTTTGCCTGAGGAGTTATTTTATAGTAACAAATCTTTTCTCCTCTTTTAAGTAAACAATGCACCATGTTATGAAGATAGGGTCTAGGGGATGTTCTTTGAAGTTAAATCGTTCACATCCAAAAAATTCTGTAATTGCATGTCGATAATATTAACAATGTTAAACAGTCTTATGTGCAATTTTTGTGATAGTTGGGACAAAGATGCTTAGGAATCGTCAGATAGGACATTTAAATTTAGCAAGGATCCCCGCTTCTGTAGATAGGACATAAAATTTAACTCTTTTTAACCTATTTAGAGAGCAGTTAGGGCGTTCTGACTTAGGAATAAGATGAAAAAGATGTGGGTGATGCAATATATAGCACAAAACGAAAAACCGAAAATTTGCAGATAGGACGTTTTAATTAAGGCGGGCAGTGTAGTGATAGAGAGATACCATGCATAGAATGTCAGTAGGTATGTCCGAAATTCATGGAAATTCAGTTACATAGCGAACAAACACCTACTACTGGTACATGCGCAGAACGTCTTGCCACACCGTTGGAAGTTTTATGCTTGTTGGTATTTTCCAAATGAAGTTCGGCATATATTGTATGTGGCAGGGGCAGGTAATTGAAAAAAATCCCAATTTTACCACAGCGCCTCAGAAACGCACCTTCAGGCAGACTGCGTGATAAAAGTAAAGAACACAGTCCACTTTTAGGGCTTGTCAATTCCTGTTTACCTTCATGTCCTTTAATTCGTTAAAAATTAATTGCCATTTGTACTGTTTCTGTGGTTCCTTAATATTTTTATGAACATTGTGTATTTCTAATCCTCTCTTTCATTGTGTATGAGTTTAAGTTTCGTACTTAAATTTACAGACAGTGCAATGCATGGCTCTTCAAGTACAAGCTGTATTCAATCAAGTACACATTGTATTCATTCAAGCGATTGTTATATATGAAGAAAGATACCTTCAATTACCAAGATGATAATACTCCCAATTATAACCCGCGTTGTAATCAATTATGTACGAGAAATTGATGAATTCTGAAACAATAATGGTATTTCCTTCAGGTCCACTTCAAGAAGACACGACTCTTGGATGAGAGCTGTAGGGAGAGATCCCACCAAAGAACATTTGTGTGACGAAAATAGTTTCCATGATAGTTTCCTTCAGGCAGGAGGATAAAGTTTGTGGTTAACAATAAACTCCAATTGACATCCGATGTTATCCCATCTCTGAATTTAAGGAAGTTCAAAGTTTCAATCTAGTTTATTTTGTAGATGAATGATGGTTTAGTAGTTAAAGCACGAGACCGATGAACAGGCATTTTTTGAAGTGAAAATATCTTTCCTACTCTACAGCGCAACGTTGTACAGTCTACAACACATGTTACCGACTATTACAACAATCTTTGTAACTGACACACGGACTATATTTAAAATTACCTTGATTACTACATCCATAGGACATTTTTAATAATATTTCAAAAACCCATTACATTACATGTTGAATATATATTCTCTAAGTTTAAATACCTCGATCTGATGGGGCTCGCCTATGAAATCGCGACCATTGATTGGCCCACAAGTGTGGCAAAATTCAATGTAACGTAGTAAATACTTCCTCCTTTGTATGGCCGCGTGGAATTAAAAACACAAAGTTGTTTTATGAAAGATAGGGCACTTTGTTTCCTCTGTACTCATCTATATTTGGAGTGGAACCAGTACATCAACGCTAATTTTAATAATTTTAAAGTTTCCTTCGATGTCATGAAATCATTGTAGTTAATATGGTAACTAAATAACACTTAGTTGGGTCGCCATTAGCAAAAATTTCATAATGTCTCATCTACTCATCACCCGGGGTGGAACCACTTTTATCATTTTCTAAAATATAAAAATATAGAAGTTTAACGCAAGAAAATTTGCAAATCAATACAATACAATACTACCCTTCAACTGTCAAAAGTGGTAGGTAACTCCCAGCTAACAATTTAGATGAGATATTACCAGAAGTTTACGTAACATTGGTTATTTCACTAATTGTGTTTAGTAGACAATTACTGTCTTTCAGCGGTAATTCTACCAAAGTGGTAGATTTTTCACGCCAAATTTACGCATAGAATTAGTAAATTTGGTGAATGACTGTCATAATATTAAGTCGCCGACGACCTATTAGGTGAAGTCTCACGTCGAAATACGTCCTAGCTATGTCATATTTAGTAAATACCTCCCAATTTACGACTCACAGAAATACATCGATTTAAATTAAAAATTTACTTCTTGTAGAAAATTAGCAGTGGTATCCTAAAAATTTATACTTCTCGCCGACATAAGTATCAGAAATCTTAGATGGACATATTTCAAACCCTAATGTAGTTTAATTAGATCAATTCGTCGTAAATTCGTATAGGTACACAGGGAATATTATTAAACTTGATACTTGTAGCTAGAAAAATAGCAACGCGCCTCGAAAATAATTGTTATGAAAATTAATTGTCAAAATATTTTATCAAGTGCATTATATGTTTATAGTACTTTAGTCTTTCGATATGTTGTTTAAACGGAATATTACTATGTTAAATATGTTGTGTTCTTAAAAATTTGAGATAATAATCGTTTAATGAAATATAATTATTCCGAATTTAAATTTATATCCTTTGAAAATAAATAACGGCCATAATGTTTTTAATTAAATTACAAGCGAATAGATTGAAAGCACTATTATGATGAATAACTGATAGGTATTAAAATTGGGTAAGTTAGACCACTTGGGTTGTGATGTAACATGCCATGGTATACCTACCAATTAGGTCAACCAAAATCAGTTTTTGGTGTAAATTGACCACTTAATCGGTAAAACGGGAATCGTCTACTTATATCACATATTAGGTGATGTTCGTGACATCTGCCAAATTAACTGAATACATTAATGCAGCCAAAAAGTGACCTAATAGGTGAAATTTGTTATTTCACTGTTTAAGGTACTTATTTGTTTGGTACTATATACTTGGTACTATTTGGTAATAATTATGTTCTCGTGCGACCTGTTGGGTGGTCTTATACTACTTAACATAATGCGACTTAGTATTGTCAATAATGCGCATGTCTTTGACTATCAGCTCACAGAATATTCTGTCGGTTGCTTCAACCGGTTGCAAACTGTTTAGGGTTAGCCCAGATTGTTTCGCTTTTAAGCAACAAACTGACTTAAAGTAGTTAACGCAGCTCACCGCACCTAAGGTAAAGATGCGCAGGAAACTGCAGCCGTCACCTGAAGCTGAGACCGTCACGTCTGCTCAGCAATGCGGCCCGTGCCACAAAACCCCTTTTTTCTGAACTTCCTGTAGGTAAGTAAATTCGGCCGTCAAAGTCAAAACGGAAATCGTATGCAGCAGCAGTAGGGCCGGCGAAACCCCCTGGTACCAAATTAAAGTGCGTGCGGCAGCATTTATGGCTGTAAACTCTTGACCGGCAGGCTTGTCGCTTTTAAATTGTCCGTGTCTTCTCGTACGATTCGAGAATGTACGAGGGGAGGCGTCTCAAGTGGCGCGCCAGGCTCCGCATGGCGAAGCCGTTACGGTTGCGAGGTGGGACTCTCGGCACGGAGAATAATTTCAAACTGAAGTCGCCGTTTCAGGTAATGTACGAAAATCGGACAACGTCGCGCACGAAGCCCACAATGTTTTCAAAAAAAGCTTTCATGAAAGTTTTTATCTAAATATTTTTAAAAGCTTTCTAAAAACAGTTTGAAGACATTTTGAAGACTTTCATTGAAAGGTTTCTATTAAACTTTCTATTAACTTGCATGGTATGTTTTCAAGAAAACTTTAATAAAATCCAAGAAATCTTTTTATTTGCTTGCAGTAAAGTTGTTTGCAAGATAATTTTAAAGCTTCTATTGAAAACTTGTTGGCTGTATTTCGTAAACTTTCTCTGCAAGATGCCATCATAAAGTAAAGTAGTGGAACAACTTAAAACTCTGTAACTCCGGAAATATAACTTTCTACAGTTTTGTTCTTATATCAAAAGATACATAATACAATGTGGTCTATGCCTCGACTGTGTAACGAAGTGCCCTTTTTACCGGAGGCACTCCGTATAGTGATTCTATTCAAATATAGGAAACTGTAATAAATAATAATCCTCCGAATTCGTGGAAGAGTCTTCCGAAACACGACGCAGTTGTTCGCATTTCTGCTTGTGGGCGCTGCGGTCGCCTATCATATTCTACCAGTCTTCACATGTCGGAGAGGTTTAAGGCCGCGTGGTCGGCCGATATTTAAGGCATTCGAGTCATCCGACTTGAGTTCCTGAATTCCAGAATACTTACCTTGCATAATAACTTATATGAAAGAATACATAAAGATTTCACGAAAGTTTATAGAACGTTTACAGAAATCTTACGTAACAACTTCCATGAAAGTTTATTTAAAGCTTTGTTAAAGATTTTTTCCATAAGTAATTTGGAACCTTAATAAACTCACGAAAAAGTTTTTAGAAATCTTTTAGCAATCTTGCATAACAATTTTCATAAAAGTGTTTTTGAAGCTTTTGTAAATGTTTTTGCACGATCAATTGGAACTTCAATAAACTTACAAAAAAGTTTTTATAAATCTTTCAGAAATCTTGTCAGAAAAGTATTTGTACAAACTTTTTTCCAACTTTCTTTGAAAGTTTTCAAGAGCTTATTTGTCGCGGACATTTGCTCTTTTTTCAGCGAGCTTTCATTGAAAGTTTTCTGAAAGCTTTTGAAAAACTTTCATGCTATGTGGGAGTAGAAAAATATGTATAGGTACCCAAAATCCATTTTCCTTGAGACTGATGTCACATTAAGCCGCTTCAAAGCTGATAGAGCTTTGCGGTGTCACGGGGTAAAGGGAAACCGATACCAGTGATGAGTAAAATATGTTGTCAACCGGATCGCAATTTTGCAACGCAAAAATAAATTTACGTATACCACGTTTGGAAATAATAGGAGTAATGACATTTGGCGATGGATCCCTTTTTTGAAGAAACTGTAGAGCGTTTTGTGTGGAACAAACGCATAAATTCATGTGCCGCACACACAGATCGTGAACTTATCGCACAAGCCACCCGGCGTTGTCAAATGCCAACATTTCGTTTTATTGAATCATAAAGTGGTTCGGAACATTTAAAAATCATCTTTGGAAATGCATTTTCCAGTCGGTTAACTGAGCTTTACACTTTAATAAAACTAAAGAAAAACTATAACGGTTTAACGTGTGGTTTTAAGCGAGCCACGAAAAGAGTATTGTTGGTGATGGCGGCAACCAGAAATACACCATGAAAGTATATTGCTGAAGATTGCTTACAACGGTAACATTACACCAATCCTTTCGCCAAGGTTCGTTCCATGAACGTAGATGCTGTAGTCAATAATAATATTAATAATCAACCAAAAAGGTAACGCGCTGGTCCAGTACCTCATGGTGGCGTGGAAACCTTGACAAAACATGAGTATGTATTAATCTTATTGATTTGTATTTGTATCTTCTTATTTGTAAAAATGTTTTAGTAATTTCTTAACAAATTCCCTTAGGGTGCGTTGTATAAATGCGAGTTAACTCGTAAATTTATTAACCTACGATTAAAATTAATCCTGAGAGAAAATGAAGAGGGAAAAACATAAATCAGAATTAGAATTAATGATTAAGAAAATATAAAAACATTTTGATGGAAACTTTGGATTTTCTTATATTTTGTACAAATACCTAGACAATACAAAAATAAACATAATAACAGTACTTTAATTTAGTCTAGCAA
This sequence comes from Cryptocephalus moraei, assembly GCA_946251905.1. Lineage (NCBI taxonomy): Eukaryota > Metazoa > Arthropoda > Insecta > Coleoptera > Chrysomelidae > Cryptocephalus > Cryptocephalus moraei. The sequence goes on from OX276463.1 coordinate 14,207,365, forward strand.
AATGTTTAGCAATTAAAATATGCCTAGTTAAATTATTTTCATTAATATGTCTTTGTCCTTCATACTCATTAACATTCATTTTTAAATTAACTGCTTCCTCTTCTTCATATGTCAGTCTAGGTGGTAAATCATTCATTGTCGTGGCTATATTATGTAAAACAGCTGAAACAACTACTATATTGCCTCACTTTTGCTGATATGGAGTCGTATACCCAATGCCAAACAGAGAAATCTTCTTTTTAATGTGCCGAAACATCTTTCGATTGGGTTTCGAGTTCTTATTTGAGATTCATTGAAAAGGTGTTCTGCTGCTGTTGTAGGATTCGCCAAACGAGTTATTAAATAATTTTTTACAGCATAACCACTGTCGCCAACTATTAAACTTTCTCTTCATTTTCTAGCTTTGCCTTAATGAAGACATATTAAAAATTTGGGAATCATGTGATCCGTTCCAACGACATACAATATTTCTGATAATCAGTTCACTGTCGCAAACTGCCTGCACGTTGAATGAGAAAAAGTTTTTTCTATTTCGGAATCTTTCAGCATCTTCTCCCCCAGGTGATTGTATTCTGACACGTGTGCAGTCGATGGCACCAATACATCTGGGAAACTTGGCAATATTATAAAATCCTTGTCGAACTATTGTTATTTCTTCTTCAGTAGATGGCATTTCTATATATCGTGGACGTAGCTCTGCAATTGCTCGTACAACAATAGTTATTGCTCTTGAAGCTGTGGCTTTATCAATGCCGCTTACTTCCCCGACAACGGTTAAAAGTGTCCCCATAGCCAAGTACCTTAGCGTTAACATCACCATATCTGCTGGACAGACTGCATGGTTTCTACGAAAACAAAAAGAATTACTCGATAATACTTCCCCAATGACTTGTTCATAATGTATTTCATTAACGATTTATGTTAATAACATTAGCAGTTACCTGTTAGTTTTTGGTGAAATTCTTTCTGAAATATTGTCGATAATATATTTCACAACGGGTTTTGATAATCGAAATCTTTGTTTGAACTCAGTCATTCCATTTTTCAAAGTGATTAATTCTTTCCCGTATAACACGCGGTGATCTTAAAACGATATTTATTAATTCTATGGAATCCTCATCGTCTGTAAGTTCCTTTATTGGGACCCCATCAATTATTGCTAAGCCCCTTAATGCCATAATTAGCTGCAGCGCGGAGATAATCTTTGTTTTTCAAACGTCAAATTATACAAAATTTAGGTTAGAAATTGTTAACTCTCGGTTAACCCACCTCATGAACCGGGTATTGTAAACTCCAGGTTATCACCGAGTTAAGCCTTGATTAAGTTTGGTACAATGCACTACAGGTATTTAACATTAGATTAAATATTATCCTGGCTTAACTCACATTTGTACAACGCACCCTTAGTCACGACTCTATTTTTACGCACGCCTATGAAATCCATATAAGTATCCACGAAACATCAAAATCGGACTGTCAATTACTCCTATTATTTCCAAACGGGGTATATATAGATATATATTATATACTATATACCCTATATGTTATAGGGTGTTTTTTTTAAATTTCACCTCATAGTAGGCTGTGGATAGTGTTTGTGAATGCGCCTTACTAAAAAATGTCAAAATTGACATAACCTCACTTTTTTAATAAAAATTGAAACTGCTCCAATCAGTTACTAGTGTCTTGAAAAAGACAGCTTGGCGACTGGCTTGGCTCTATTAATTAGGCGTAGATGAGTGAGCTGTCTTTTTCAAGACACTATTAACTGATTGGAGCAGTTTCAATTTTTATTAAAAAAGTGAGGTTATGTCAATTTTGACATTTTTTAGTAAGGCGCATTCACAAACACTATCCACGGCCTACTGTGAGGTGAAATTTAAAAAAAACACCCGATACTTATAATACGCGTTTGGATATACCATGATACACAGCGTAACACATATCATGCTGACGAAAAGTTGAAAATTTTACTCCATCTAGACACGTTTACTTTTCTCAAGCGCGCGTATATGAATTTTCACTCCCAAAAAGTGTTATGTTCCCGCAGGAGTGTAAATCCATCATGGACCAGTTCGACGACATCCTGACCGCGTACAAGAAGGCGCTCGGCCCCTGCGGCGAGTCGACGTGCCCCTACGCGCAGAACGTCATCGAACAGATCTGCAAGAAGGGGTGCGACCGCCAGGATGTGCCCCAGCCCACCGAAACGGGGGAGCAGGACTGCGAGCCTGTGCCGTGCGAATGGGACGAGTGCCCCTTCAAGGAGAAGAAGAACAACAACTACCCGGCGGGGTGCGGGTCGCCGAGCTGCGCGTACACCAAATACAAATTGGGTGGGTGGTAGAGGATTAAGTGGGTAGTTGGGTTCAGTTTTACGAAGACCAGCGCTGGGAACTCGGAAATGGCAACCACTGACCGAGAAGTTGCTTTTCGTGATATTCAAGCGTGCGAAAGAAGTTTGGGATAACCTAACTTAAGCCCCTATTCATAGTCGTTCCTTAAGGAACAAGGACACCTTCAAAGTGTAAAATAATTATACAATATGAACACTGTACACGCTGCATTGCGTACGGCACCAAAAGAAGAAGAAACATTTCCAGGATAGCTTTAAACAGCTCCCAAATAGCTTTTGTTCGGAGACTTTCTGTGGGTCCCCTTGAAGACAAGTGGAGCTACCATCGACACATGGTGACAGAATTGGGAACTAATGCGACAGGACGTTGTTGGATATAATACTACTTCTTCTGGATGTTTCCCCATATTTATCCGGTTTTATAGCGTTATTCTTCCGGTTCCCATTTCGGTTGCCGATCATTCCAACCTTCTGCGTTCAGATTCCCCGCAAACATAGCTTTCCTAATTCCTTGCACCCAGGAGCTTTTTGATCTTCCTCGTTTGCGTCTGTCATTTGGAGTCCACTTCAGCCCCATTTTTGGGATCATTCTTCTGTCATTCGCTCCATATGACCGTACCATTTTAGTTGCTTTTCTTCTAATTACTCCATCACATCTTTTTTGACGTCCGTTATTTCCCGAATTCAGTCGTGGGTGGTATGTATGTAAGTGGACTGAACGGAGGGTATAGTGGTCTTTGTATGGTGGACTGCATGTAGAATCTCGTAGCTCGTTAATTAGCTACAGTGTTGAATCTTGCCTACAGATTGTATTTCTGTAGACGGTCTTGTAGAATGGACATAGGGCGTGACGCAATCTCCGGTGTAGATCTTAGGTGTGATACTTAGAGATTCGAGACCGGGCGTGGCCTAATGACCGGAGTGGACCTGAGGGCGTATCGTACAGGTCCTGTTTGAAGTTCTTGTGGATTGGAGACAGGTCGTGACGTAATCTCCGACATGGATCTTTGGGCGTATCGTACAGATCTCACTTGTGTTACTTGTAAACTGGAGACAGGGCGTGAGGTAATCTCCGGTGTGGATCTGAGGGCGTATCATGCAGGTCTTGGTTGAAGTTCTGGTATACTCTTCCAAACGCTATTTGGTTTTTACGATCTGTGCGGAAGCGACGCGGGGTTAGTGATATACAAGACACCTTATCTGAAGATTCTTTGTGGAGGGTGAACGTACAGAGTCGGATTCCAAAATTATAGAGTACTGAAAATCGGGTGCGCTCGAGGTCCTTTCCGCGGTCCCGTGGAAAGTGATAATCACTTTCAGGTAGATCTGGGTAAAAGGTTCATTTAAGGGATCGGGTCACTAAGAGATCAACCCTCCTAATGACGTTTTTACCTGTATATACTTTTAGAGTCTAGAGACCGAGTGTCAAAATTTTAATACACATTTAATGACGAATGTGTAATAAAAAATCAATAAACATCTTCCTATAATCGTTCACCAATTGTTCTGTATATAGCTACTTAAGGCATTTAAAATTTATTAAGTACGGACCACTCCGGTCCCTCAAGTGCAACACTCCAAGGAAGCCGCAAATTGGTTATTTATGACCTGCTAATAACAACCCCCTGTAGCTGCCGCTCATCGCCACTCGGGTCGTAAAAACCAAATAGCGTTTGGAAGAGAATAGAGTGGAGATAGGGCGTAACGTTATCTCCGGTGTGAATCTGAGGGCGTAACGTGCAGATCCTACTTGAAGTTCTTGTAATTGGAGATAAGGCGTGACGTAATCTCCTGAGCAAACTCTCAGTGCGTCTCGTGAAAGCTTGCAGTTAAGGTGAAGTAAGGATCTCCCGAAATGCAATCTCACAGATCGAAAAGTTCCCTAAATTAGTTTACAATAAATTACATTTCCTAACCTATAGATTCCCTTAAATGATGATGACGTTAGCATCAACACCGTCTAATCGGGATGTTCTTGCTGATCTGCACCAGAAATCCACTTCTAGTGTTAGCAGCTTTTTATTTTGTTGTTGATTTAGTTGTAACACTTCAGCTACATAGATGGTAAATACTTTGTGTGGTGGTAGGCATTATATCTAATGCTCTTTCTACTCTTGGTAATGTTCTTTGACCATAGTACTGGATTTAATGCTTTTATCGCTATTTTCCTTTATTCATTCTTTCCTTTATTTCACTTTCGCTTCTCCCGTTATTTACAATTTTCACACCCAAGTACCGTGATGTCAAAAATTACCTTGGCCAAGGGTGGCCATTACTATTAAGTAGGTAACACATTTATAAGAAGTTATTGATGATGTCAGTGTAGCTTGACAATGACAGAATTATTTTAAAAGGATGATTTAAGCTAAGACAACCGTTTTACATTCCATGGTAACCCTTGACCAAGATACGTACCTTAATATCTCGGTACATATATTGTGGCGAGCGACCTCACAGAAATACAGACCAAGGACAAGCATTGTCAGCAGTTACTTAAATCGACATGGCTTGACCTCACGAAAGAATCTTCCAGCGAGGCACGTATGTTTAATATTATAACACGCAGCGCAGAAGGAATTATAAACAGTATTCATTTGAATAAATACGGGCAATCGGACCCGATCAGCGAGTCAGTAAAGTGCCGCCAAGCGCCCTGTGACGCTGCCCGTTAACCTACGTGCCCTCCTGCTGTCTTGCAATGTCCTTCGTGATGTGATTTCTGTACCAGCTACCCCTCCAGGCGTCCTGGGGACTATTTTAAGCACATTTATACACCATTTTGTCATTTTTTGTCCTCTTGTGTTTTGACCCTTTATATTCATGTTTCACTTTGTTTTGCCGCCCTTTAACACGGTCTCTCTCTCTCTCTCTCTCTCTATATATATATATATATATATATATATATATATATATATATATATATATTCTCTCTCTCTCCCCTGTACTTGGTCAATAAGTATTATTGAATTCGTTAGGTTAGGCCCTTAGGACCGTGACGCATGGTGGAGGCGCCTTCTATTTTTATATCATTCTCAAGATTTAGGTCTTCCACTGCTCCTCCAATACTCATGTATTTGGTTTCTGCCATATTCACCTTGAGACCCCATTTCACGTACTCTTCTATTATTTTCCTGGTCATGTACTTCAAGTCATCTTTGTCATGTGCATTTACTACTTGGTCTTCGGCAAAATGTATCTAATGTGTAAAGCGAATAGTTATCGGATATTGGGATATCCATAGTCCCACACTTTCTTCGCGATTGAAGGAGTGCCTGATCCAAGTAGATCTTGAATGAAGTCGGAGATAGACAGCATCTCTGTCTGAGACCCTTCGTTATGTTAAACGGTTGAGACAAGGACTCACCGATCTTGATTCGAGAAGGGGCTTTATTGTATAATTGTTTAATTGCTTGGATTATCGTAATATTTATAGATGTCTTAGACTTGCCATAGTTTTTTAACTGGAACTGTGTCGTATGCTTTGGTGTAGTCTACAAATAAGAGATGCGTTTCTTCGTTGTTAGTTGATAGTTTATTCCCAATTATATGTGTAAGAGAGAATGTGTTATCAAGACATGAGCCTTGAATCCTCCTTGCTCTTGGATTTCAGTGGGTCCATATTCTTCTTCTATTATATTCCTTAATATCTTACCAAACAGCCTGCAGAATGAGCTGGTAACTGATATAGATCGGTAGTTGGTGCAAAGATCTCTTCCTGCTTTGCTGTGGATAGGTGTAATCCATTCAATTTTCCATGATTCAGGGATGCGTTCTTCATTAATGTATCTGGTAATGAGCTCCGCCAGCATATTGTAACATTTTTACCTACGCGAGAATTACTACACGACACGAATTATCTTACTTAATTTATTTTAACCACTTAACACACTAATTTATTTGTAATACACTTTCACTTACACTTATCTACTAATACTTCATCTAATTTATTTTATCTCACTTAGTATCTAATTTAAATTAACCACTGCCTATTAATGTTTACCGGTCCGGCCGACATCCCGTCTGCCGGCTGTTTACGACCCCCGGCGACTGTTCCTCGTCTCTCTCTCGGTCTGCTATTTATTTTGCCGCATAGGAATTCCAGAACAATCTCGGCGTTTCCCGAATATTCGCGACTTCCAGGAAACCAATCAGTTCGCCGAATCTCCCACGTTTAGGAACTTCTCAGGAGCGACTCTTTCCGACGTGCTTATCTTTATGGCAGGCTATTTCGTTACAATATTTTTATTGATCCCATCTCTAATTTTAAGGAACTACCATGTTCCAAATCTGAAAAATTACACCATTTTCCGATTCTTGAACCATATCCGACCGCCCGCAGGTCTCGTCGACGACGACGCCGCCCTCGAGCTGCAGTTCCTACCACCGGCGATCTCGGGCAGGTGCGGCCACCCGAACTGCGAGTACCCGCTCGAGCCCGAGCTGCCGCCCATCCACTGGGACTGCCCCGAGCCGCTCCCGAAGGGCCCGTGCCGCAACCAGAACTGCCCGTACCAGCCGCCCGACCTGAAGAGGCTTAAGGTGCCCGAGAGGAAGACGGGGCCGTGCGGCAGCCCGCACTGCCCGTACGCGATCCCCGAACCGTGCGGCGTGCCGAGCTGTCCCTTCAGGAGGCAGCCGTGCCCGTTCCTCGAAGCTGAGAAGGAGGCGGAGGCGGAGATGGAGGACGGGGAGGGGGAGTTGTGCGCGAACCCCGACTGCCCGGACAGGAGCGACGGGAAGAAGGAGAAGAGGAAGAGGAAGAAGAAGAAGGAGAAGTGCGGGAGGGAGATGTGCGCCAATCCGCTTTGCCCGTACGCCTCCGAGAAGAAGAAGAGAAAGAAGAAGAGGGAGAAGAGGAAGGACAACAACACCTGCTCGAATCCGGAATGCACTTCCGCTTCAGACGCGGCGAAGAAATCGAGTCGGTCCAGGAAGGACCGTTGCTCCAATCCGGAATGCCCTTACGCCTCCAACGAGGAGCAGTCGAGTAAATCCAAGAAGGGCCGCTGCTCGAACCCCGACTGCCGCTTCGCCTCCACCCCCACCACCTCGTCCACCCCTTCGGACACCAGCTCGACCTCAGCCGACTCGAAAACTTGCGACAACCCCTCCTGCCCGTACATGATGGCGGCGGCTCGGGACGGCGTCTGCCGCGACCCGAGCTGCCCGCTCGGGCAGCCGCTCGCCTCCTGCGGCGTGCCGGACTGCCCATACGAGCCGAAGCCGAGCGTCGTGTACTGCCCGAGCCCGAACTGCCCGTGGAGGAGGCGCGAGGGCGGAGGCGGCTCGTCGTCGAGCTCGTGCACGAGCCCCGGGAGGCGACGCGCTGACGACGGTGACGGCGTCGAGACGGACGCTATCGGCGAGACGGTCACGGAGACGGTCGTGGAGGACGTCGTCGTGGTCGACGAGGGCGGCGGCGGGGAGGGGGATGGTGGCGGGGAGGGGGGCGTCGACGCCGGTGCCCCTTCGAAGGGAGCGTCGGGCAGGGGCAAGGGCGGCAGGAGGAATAAGGGCGCGTTCGTGTACGGGGTGGGCGACAGGTATCCGGGGATGAAGATCGGGCATAAGGAGTGCGTGGTGCCCTCGTTCCGGGTGCCGCCCCAGATGGGGTGGTTGTGGAACGTCTTCACGCCGATTTTGAACTTAAAGGTAAATACTCTCTTTCAAATTTGCTATAATTACAGTTTTGGAGATAATTCAGATTTATTACCGCAGCACTTAACATCCGTATGCACCAAAATCGCATTTTTTGCTCTTTGCAACGACGTATCACTCGACAAACATTTATTGCGTAGACCGTTTTTAAGTCTGCGTTATAGTCCGTTGCAAATTATTTCAGACGGGATTTCCAGGTAGTTGAATGCCGTCGAGTAAACCTCCCTTATGAATTATGACATAGACTTCGAATCCCTTCTAAGAAAACTGGCACTTTAAGGAACTTGTAAATTGGTATAAATATCAGGAATTATTTTCGTTAGAGTTATTGCACTTATTAATATCAGGTAGTAGTTTGTATTAGGGACGCACTTATATAATATAAGTATTTGAAGTTATTTTCGTTATATTTCCAGCTGTCTTTCCAGTCAAGTGTATATTAATGTAGTGTATAATAATAGTTATTTATTATACATGCGAATAAAATGAACGTTTAACGAGCGATATGTTTAAACGGGCGCGCGGCCCAGCCGCAAGCACGTTAATCGTTCATTGTATCCGCGAGTGTATTACGATGTTTTATTCAATTCTGCCATATATAAACTGACGTTTAGCGGAGTAAGTCCAATTTTTAAGAGAAAATTCGACAAGATGACAACTTCAATGCCGGAACCTTGACAACGACGAAAACAACTTTAAACATATATAAAACGTCGCTTTATACGGCAAAACTGAATAAATAACTATTAATCCGCTGCCTAAATAAACAAAATAAACAATGACTTTATAGGTTCGATTTGACGCCAATAAACGTCAGTTTATGTGGCAAAATTGAATAAATAATTATTAGTCACTAAAATTTAAAATTCTACTCTCTGAAATAAAACTGTACATCTAAAAATATTAGTTGGTTACAGTACTTTTTTATATATTTCCGTACGAGCCCTTTAGGCTAGGAAATCTCGTCCGAAATAATTTGCAACGCACTATAATTCACCACGAAACGTCCTATACATGTATGGGAGAGTGTTCTCGGGGAACTGAGATGTATCGACGGGAACGTTCTTGGTATATCCAATTGTTTTTACGTTTATGCTGACGTTTCGTCCATGATTATGGACATATTCATGGCTCTACAAAGACATGGTAAGTATCTCTTATATAACTAAAAAAGGTAACACTTACATTTTTTTTTTTGAATGAAAACATTTGACTTTTAACATTTGACCACTGTATATCGTAGTTTTAAAATTTATTAGAGGGCCATTATTAAGAATAGAAACCCTCCAAAATTGTGAGAGTGCTGGACCAGTGTCAAAATAACACTAAGTTCATTGGGATACTGAAAATTTCACTTTCACAACCCTGAATTCTCTAAACATATATCCAGCCTGGTATTCATTAATTTCTTTCAACAATCTCATTTTCTCCAAGATTAAGGGCCCAACTCCAATAGAAAACCAAAGCTGTGTTATATATTAGGTTACATGTTATGACTGTAACCCTCCGAAGGTTTATTTTGGAGAAACACAACAATATGTAAAAAAGAGATTACAACAACATCAATTAAACATCGCTAAGAATAATCCTGCACATTCGGGTTTAGTGGAACATGCCGTAGTGAATAATCACAATTTCGATTTTAACAATGCTTCGATATTAGATCGTGAACCAAATTGGTTTGGAAGATATTTCAAAGAAGATGTACATATTAAAATATCGAATAATAATATAATTAGGTAAAAAGATATTCAGAACTTTGTCATATTACAAATTATTCAAGTAAACTGAACACATGACATCTATGTTACCGTTTTTTGAACTCCCACATTTCCAACACAAACATTACTATTTTATCCTTCATGTTTTCGTTTTTTAAATAGGTTTACTATAAAATGTCACCTAAACCCTACACTCGTTAAATTCAATTTAAAAACGGTTAAGAACTATGTATTATAATAAAAAATACATATCCATACACCTTCTGAGTATCCAAATGAACTTAGTATTATTTTGACAATAGTCCAGCACTCTCACAATTTTGGAAGGTTTCTATTCTTAATAATGCCCTTCTAATAAATTTTAAAACATTTTTTTATTGGCACTCTATTTTGCCTATTTCAAACACGCTCTGGCGTGCGTGAACCGGGCTTTTTCGCACGCGCGTGTTTTAAAGTTGCCATGGAAACCCATCAACAACGACGAAATCAACCAATAACAGAGCGTTTTTGGCCGTAGCGGGGCGAGCCGATTGGTGGCACGACGGGCGACGGGCCGGCACGAGGCGTCCCGAGTGTGGTTCAAATTAATTATATTGGGTATTTGGGTATTTTTACACTATTTATGATTTTAAAGGTAGGTACCAGTAAAAAAAAATCGCGTAAAGTATTGGTGGATAACTGCTCTTTCAAACACTTGCTCTATTTCGAGCACGACGGCGTAGCTTTAGCTAAGCCTGATGATGACTGTTAAGCAGTTGAAACCGGTCGCTTAATTCCAAATAAATTTGTTGGCGAAGACTTAGTGTTTTTCTTCGGATACTTAACTCGTTGTTTTATTTTGGGATATACCAAGAACGTTCCTGTCGATCCTATACATGTAGTAGTATTTGGTCGAAAATGACATTCCCTTCCTTATCCCTCAGCCGAGGCGAGGCTGGCGTCCAGGCGCCGTCCAGAAGTCGATCGCCGCCCGCATCCGCGCCCACAGGATGCAGAAGGGCCTCGGGCAGCTGATGCTGCCCCGGTTCAGGGGCGACCGCGACTCCGACTACTCCGAGGGCGAGGACGTGAAGGTCGTGCCGAAGCCGACGCTCCACGTGCAGAAGAGGTGCGGCGAGTACACGATCACGATGAACCCCCTCAAGGACCCGAAGACGCTCGTCGACAACGAGAACCCCTACATGGACTGCACGCCGGTGCAGTTCAAGATCACGAAGAGCAAGAGGGACGCGCCAGGTACGAAGTTTCTCCTCTTGCCATCTCCTATTAGAAGGTTGGATAGCATCACAGCTATTCTCACTTTTGATGCTGCAGCTCTAAACAACTCAGTGGAACTACAGTTGTACCAGTTTATCAGATTATTTAACAAGGAAACGCGTCTTCTTCCTATGCTTCTTTTTCCCTGTATAATATTCTGCAGCAATACGTATTTCTCTCCCCTCATCACGTGGCCCAGATATTGCAGCTTCCTTATTTTAATTATGTTTAATATTTCGTTTTCCTTCCTCATTCTTTCCAGTACCTCCTCATTGATTACCATGTCTATCCAACGTATTCTCAAGTTCCTTCTATATGCCCACATTTCAAATGCTTCCAGTCGATCACATATATTTTTCTTCAACGTCCAGGATTCCATCCCATATAGCAACACCGAGAAAACGTCATCATCATCATCATCATCATCATCATCATCAGATAGCCCCTTTCGCGCAGCGATACCCCTAACATTATTCTCTCCATCGCTCTTTGGGTAATTTGCAATTTGGACATCGCCGTTTTTGTTAACGTTGGAGTCTCTGCACCATACGTCATTATCGGCAGAATACACTGATCATACACTTTCCTTTTCAGACTCATTGGAATATTTGATCTGAAAAGGTCTCTCAGTTTTCCAAATGCCGCCCATGTTAGGCTTATCCTTCTCACTAACTCGCATGTTTGGTTATCCCCTTCCTATTTTTATCTCGTGGCCCAGATATTTGTAGGAAGCTACTTGCTCGATATCCTTGCCGTCCATGGAGATATTCTTGGAGTGAACCAGGTTCGTCATGAATTGGGTTTTCGAAAAGTTTATTCTTAGGCCCACCCCCTTTGAAGCTATGAAGAGTCCTTGTAGCATTGTCCGTGCCTGGTCAAAGCTGTCAGAGATAAGTACGATGCCATCCTCAAATTTGAGGTTATTGAAGAACTTTCTGTGTATATTAATACCCATCCCATTCCAGTCGACGGTTTTACATGCATACTCCAACAGGGTTGTGAATAGCTTTGGAGAAATCGTGTCTCCCTGGCGAACCCCTCTTTCAATACGAAAGGTCTTCGTGTCTTCGTGGAGCCTTACACAAGCTGTAGCATGTTCATAGATATATTTAATGAGGGAGATGTACCTATCGTCTATTCTACATTCAGCCAGGGCACTAAGCATTGCTCTTAGGTTGACAGAATCAAAAGCGTTCTCAAAGTCAACAAAGACAAGGATCAGAGGTTTATTGTAGTGACCTGCGACCCCAAGCTTTAATTGCCTCGATAACAATTTGGTCATCCCCAGCTGCTTTATTGATCTTCATCCCACTCAGTGATTTTGAGATTTCCGCTTTTGTTATCTCTGGAATGGCCTCTGAGTCTACATTTTCCACTTTCCTGATCCTAATATTTTCGTTTTTGTTCTCTTCTCTGTACAGCTCTCTGTAAAACTCTTCTACTATCTTGATAATCTCATCCCTATTTGATGTTAATGTCCTTGATGGTCTGCAAGTTTGGATATATTTTTCTTGCCTGTAGCGAGGTTTCTTCTCAGTACCCTTAGGCTTTTGTTTTCTTCAATGACAGTCGTTACTTGATTGGTGTTATATTGTATTTCGTCTCTTCTTACCGCCTTGCTGATATCTTTATTTAACTGTCTCAGTTCGTCCCTGTTTGTGTCGTTCTTGTTCTTCAGCTCTCTTCGTTTCTTCATAAGTTTCTGTGTGTCTGTACTGATCATATCTTCCTTTCCTCTGCCCCTCGTCCTATATTTTTCAACTTCTTCAAGACTATTTCGAACAGCCTCCTCATAGTCCTTGGTATTTTCTATAGGATTCCATCTTATTTGGCGTTTTTTGTTTATCATTTTAGTTCTTTCATTCTTAAGATTTATTGTGATCCTGGCTCTGACTAAACTATGATCGCTTCTTATTGAACAGTTGTTAAGGCCCGATACATCGTGCACCATAGTTCTGTTGTTTGTAACTGGCCCATGTCCACTTCCTTTGAGGGCTCTTCTTGAAGAAGCTGTTCATTGCGTATAAACCATTCTGCAACAAAAAGCTCAAAAGCATTCCACCTCGTTCGTTGCGTTGTCCATACCCGTGGGGACACAATGCTGTTTCAGTTTCATTTGCTTTGCGTCCTAGATTGTCATTAAAGTCGCCAATTATTACGTTGTATTTTGTAGAGGATTGTCCAGTTGCACTGTATAGATCTTCATAGTAATTTTCGACATCATCATCTGAACGAGCAGTTGTTGGTGCGTACACTTTGCAAGAAAACATAGCATCTCAATATTCTGACTCTAAGGTGTAAGTTAAGATCTCTGCTGCATAACACATTTCTCATTTTGTTAAATATGTTTCTGGCTTGTCCAATTCTTGATTTAATTTCTTCAGTGTACTCATTATCTTCATTGACAATTGTTGCTAAGTATTTGTTCTTTCTGACTTTCTCTACTAGTTCTCCTTTGATCCATAGGTTTTCCTGTTGCTGAACGCTGAACTGATTTTGTAATGGTCATGAATTTGGTCTTTTTGTTGATTTTGCTATGAGAAAATATGGCATCTGAATATTCTGACTCTGAGGTGTAGGTTAAGACCTCTACTGCATAACACATTTCTCATTTTGTTAAATATGGTTCTGGCTTATCCAATTCTTGATTTAATTTCTTCAGTGTACTCATTATCTTCATTGACAATTGTCCCTAAGTATTTGTACTTTCTGACTTTCTCTACTAGTTCTCCTTTGATCCATAGGTTTTCCTGTTGCTAAACTGATTTTGTAATCATCATGAATTTGGTGTTTTTGATATTTAAGGTAAGTCCGCTCTCCTCACTACTCGTCACTACTTGATCAACCAAGCCCTGTAAATCTTCTATTGTTCCGGCAATAAGTATGGTGTCGTAAGTATGGAAGTTTAGGGAAGTCAGTTTGTCTATACCAATGCAACAAATAGGGTTGGTTAGGTTGATTTGGAAAGCCTCTTTAGTTAGCCTCAGAAATAACTAATGAATTGAAATGATTTTTCTGATATAATGTCAGTAAACACCTCAGAAATGAGTTTAATCCAAACCAGTACGTAAACATAGGCTCTATCCTTTTTTTGAAACATGATTTATGGGTAAAACCTCATAAAGCTATTTATATCTCAAAATCTTGAAGATGTATTAATCGGAATCGTTCTGAATAGCCTAAGACAGCTTTACTGAATAACCTGTGAAATTTTCATTACATTCAAAGCCTCCAAGGCTACTACTCCCAAATCAGAGTTGACCTCAGAAAGACGCTTGTATCTCGAAAATTATTGAAAGTGGAACACTGAGATTTTTCGAAAACTTTATTGTATTTTATCCCAAAACACCTTCTCCGCCCCTCACCAAATGCCACTTGTCCGCAGATGAAGCGGAGGAGGGCTGCTTTTGCGACGAGGACGACGTCTCGTCCACCTCCTCCTCCGAGCTGGACATCGAGTTCACCCCTCCGGCGGGTATCATCCACCCGGAGCGCTTCAAGAAGAAGAAGAACGTCATCCACTGCGACACCCAGTACGATCCCATGGACTTCGCCGTCCCGAAGAAGGCCGACAAGAAGCAGCAAGGCAAGGGCAAGAAGGGCAAGGACGATAAGAAGAAGGGCGGCAAGAAGGGCGGCAAGAAGGGCGGAAAGAAGGGCGGCAAGAAGAAGAAGTAGTGACTTGCCGTCTGCCGTGAACGTGGGCGTGCGCGAGACGCTTCGAAGCTTCGTTGTAACTCAGATTAGCAACTTATGCAATAAAACGCTGAGAGGTAAAAGTTCTTAAAAGGGACGTGTCATTTTCAATAGTTATGGAGTTTCACTTACAATAAGGACGTCTGTTGCCACAAATTACACTCACCAGATTGGAAAGTTAATGCAGGCAATTAAAAACAGAATAGATAGAAAGAAATTCCATGCAATTTCAATTTAACAAATCATCAAAAACGGACACAAATTTTTCCGAAAGAAACTCCATTCCAGCGTACCAAGCGAGTCTCACTCAAGTATTGTACGATTTCATGCACTATCTTTTTTCCTCGTTGAAGTACAAAGGGAATACATAAAACTCTTAAACAGCATACCTTCCGTAACAAGGTAAGTTACAAGGTCCTTAACGATATAGATGAGTTTCATCAAATACTGAGTTTTAATAACTATTTCATAAATTTTTTGAAATATGACAACGTTGCAAATTTTTGCTTCATTTTCCCAACTAAGTAACATTGTTAAACATACACCTATAATATCAAAACTTCTTCACTAAAATAGTCAACTCCTTGAAGTTCTCAAGTAGGTATTCTTCAGAAAAGAATTTTATTCAGTTTAATCCAAATCTTAGTTTCAATTTTTTTTAATTATGACGTAACAAATGATAATATCATCTTACATAAACAATTAGCAATATGAGAAAGTTTAATTAAAGTCTGATCTTCATTAACTTTATTTAATGAATTGTTAAAATTATGAATTATAGCAAATAGTAACATCATCTAATTAGTTGTGTCGAGTTGTTATATAGACAGTAATAGCTTCAAAACTCCTTCACGAAAAGACTTACAACTCCCTAAATTTTTCTACTTCAATAGATAACCTTAATGGGTTGTACCAACAACATAGTTCTGATATAGTCCAAAACCTATCTGTCAGAATTAGCTTTATATAGCTATATGTAGCTTTTCCGACTTGGTTTGCTTCTAACTTTTTAAGTATTGAATTTAGAAGAAAGATGAAAAGAGAAAAAAGTTGCAGAATGGCTTTTTACATAATATATGATAGGTTAGAAATTGAAAAATTTATTAGCGATTTTGCAAAATAGCAATAAAAAATGAATCGGCCCAAAAAAGTGATTTATTAAATTTATTATTTTAGGCACTTTAAAATGTAGTTAGGACTTCCATATCACAGGTGGAAAATCTTGAATTCATAATAAAAGAATAGCGTAAATTTCGTTTCGATCGGTTTATTAGATTTAGTACAACAATTTTGTAATCCAGAAAAATTGAAAAATATTGAAAATTTTCAAAATTGTTTAATTTTTTTTGCATTATTCGATTTTAACAAAACTGACTGAGCACATATAAGTGGGACCAAGCTTTCATGTGCTTTTTTCAGAATTAAAAAATATTTATTAGAACGGTCACAGTCGTTGTTTAAACTTGGTATCGTTTTTTTTTTTCTTATAAACAAATAAATTATCTCGACGAATTTTTTGTTAAATGAAATTCTGAAAACATATTCGGAAAGTACTCGGAAAGACGCTTCTTTTTGTATATAATAAGTTGCTATTTTGTTCATTAGCTTCTGAGATATAACTCCTCAAAGTTGACTAGTGTTTAATAAAATGGTTAATAATGGTTAATAAAATTCCTATATTTTGTCATATCTTAAGAAATAATTGTTTCTCACAGTACCCAGTATAATATTTTTGTTGAAATTTACATTAAAAAGATTGAAATTTACATTAAAAAAATTCTCACTTCGAATATAAATTTGACACCAACTTTAAACAATGACTGTGACCGTTATAATAAATATTTTTTAATTATGAAAAAAAGCACATGAAAGCTTGTTTCCTCTTATACATGCTCAGCCAGTTTTGATGAAATCGAATAGTGGAAGCAATTTTTAAGCAATTTTGAAAATTTACAATATTTTTCGATTTTTCTGGATTGCAAAATTATTGTGCAAAATCTAATAAACCGATCGAAACGAAAGTTACAGGATTCTTTTATTATAACTACAAGATTTTCTACCTGTGATATGGAAGTCCCAACTACATTTTAAAATGCTTAAAATAATAAGTTAAAAAAAAACACTTTTTGGGCCGATTTTTTTTGTTTATTACTTTTTTGCAAAACCGCTAATACATTTTTGAATTTCTAACCTTATGCCATTTTATGTAAAAAGCGATTCTGCAACTTTTTTCTCTCTTTAACTTTCTTCTAAATTCATTACTTAAAAAGTTAGAAGCAAAACAAGTCGGAAAAACACACGTTTTTTTTTTTTCATTTTTTTTTAAATTGTTAAGTCAATCCTTATTTTAGGCATTATTCCCGAGCTATACATGTAAAAACATTGCGGTCACCTCTTACATCACCGTGAAAACAGATGGGTCCTGGACTAATAGTTTTATTATGATTTTTAGATTCTGGAACTAGCAAATTACAGCCAATTAACAGACTGTGTAGGTTAATTAGATTGTCATAACTTCAAAACGCCTCTATTAAAAGAGTGGAAAGTTACTCAACTTTCTGAGGAAGTTTATGTCAACTATAAAAATCTTTTAAAGAGTTAATACTTAATAAACTCCTCAAGGAAACTTCTATAAATAATGGAAGCGAGTTTCATCAAATACTGAGTCTCAATAATTTTTTTATGAATTTTTGAAAATGATAAATGAAACACCCACAATTTCAGAACTTCCCCACAAAAAGAGTTGAAACTCTCTAAACTCCTCAAGGATACTTCAAGAAACCATCTTACTAAAGTTTGCCAACACCGCAGTTTAGATGGATTTTTTGTGGTTTTTAATTTGGGAACAAGCAAATGAAATGACAGTAATTTATTCGACTGAGTTATGTTGTCAAATAAATTGTCATAACTTCAAAACGCCTCAACGAAAATAGTGGAGAGTTACTTAACTGTCTAAGGCAGTTTTTACTAACAACACAACAGAGTTTCATGCAATTATTAGTTTCAGTAACTTTTTTATGAAGTTATAAATAGTAGCCAAACGTACCCACGTATTATCATCCAACCAATTATGTCAGGTTGTTATGTCGAAAATCATAACTTCGGAACTTTTTTACGAAAAGAGTTGAAACTCGCTACAGTTCTTAAGTGAAATTCGACTAACAACTGTAGGCGTTATCAAAATGTAAGTTTCAATAATTTTTATGAAAATTTGAAATCTGTAATCGTCTCAAGTTGTAACAGGGAGTTACCTAATCAGCCACAACTTCAAAACTCCTTTAATAAAATAGTTAAAACTCAAGCAATCTCTTAAGGAAGGTTCCGTTAATTGTGTAAACAAGTTTCATTAATCGCCCAGTATCGATAACGTTTTTATGAATTTTTGGAAATGAAACACCTACAGTTTCACTACTCCTTTTAGGAAAAGAGGTGAAACTCACTTCAGCAAAGAATATTAGTCATTTTTATTGAAATCTGAATGTATCTCAGTAGTTTAGTGGTAAGAACACCCGACGCGAAATTGGGAGACCCGGGTTCAAATCCCGGCTGAGCTACAAATTCCATTTTCACAGATTCTCTTACATTTGTTTCATTTTTACAAAAATAGTTGAAAACCACTAAACGCTCTAAGCAAGTATATATTAATAACACAAAACCCATACACATATTTCTGAGTTTCAATAACTTCTTCATACATTTTTTGAATAATAAAATGTGGAAATAGTACTGAGTTCTATTATCAACCCATTATACCGGGTTATTATTGATCCAAACATAATTTCAAAATTTTAAAAAAAGAAGTTCACTACACTTCTTAAGTTAAAAGAAATCTTGAAATCGTTAATCGTCCATTAAAGCTTTGTTAACTTCTTACCTAAATAAACACAACTCCAAATAATTACAGCTCAATGAATTCCCTAGGGATATTCCATTGACGATGGAAGCGAGTTTCATCGAATAATGATTCTCGAAGTTGCCTTTATAAATTTTAGCAATTTCGACTTTAAACTTTACTCTGACAATGTCGAGTCGAATACACACTTTTCACTTTTTCACTAAGTTTCACTTTTTTGTTTGTTGATGAATTTATGAAATTCTGAACAGTGTCAAAATGTAACATTATTTAACCTCTTGTATCAGATTGGTATACAAACTGTCGTAACTTCAAAACGCCTTTACGGAAAGAGTTCAATGCTAGGAAGTTTTATTCAACAATGTAAAAGGAACATCAATAACGTTTCCATAAATAGGGAAATTTTACTCAATTACGCTGGTTTACGAAAAATATCCATGGAGAATCAATAATCGCAACAACCTTAACTTATGTTCGTTTAAAAATATCCCCCTTACCTTCAGATTCCATGTTGTTTCCCGTCGTTCTGAACGAACTAACAGCAAACTTGTGCCCCAGTAGAGTCGTTAAGGCGGGCAACAGCGTAGTAGATAATAATGTTAGCAACCCAGAGAAGGCCACAGCTACGATATTTATGTTAGCCATGAAGCCTTTCGTCACGTCGACCGCCTTTTTGACTGGTATCTTAATGAAAGGCACTTCGAAGGCTAAATTAATCTGAAAATAATGCACAATCCTAATAAAATACGCCGATTTGTACGGGTTTAAAATGGGGAATTATAGATATATTTTCATTCCTGACTATTGAGAAATTCAATCTTGATACAACTTTGGTGCATACTGATTATATCAGATTTTCTTTTATAAGGATATTTACAGAAAAAATTATTTCTCACCTTTGTTGAATATGGTTGTTTTTGTAATTTTTAGTAGTACCTACTAATTAGAAAAAAATATTGGGACACTCAAATCTTGTTTATAACAAATTGTTAACTAAATAAACAATGAAATTATTAATGAAAAAAAAACATTTTTTAATTTTATTAAGAGCCATTTGTAATAACTTTTAAAAACAAAATTATTTTTCAACTTATAAACAAATAGCGTTAAAAAATTTTACCCGCAATAATTTAATTTTTATTTCAAGTATAAAAACAACTAGGTGTATCATAATATATGAGAAAAAAATTTAACAACAAATGTAGGATTTTTCATTTTTTGTTAATTTAGAAAATTCGTTATAAACAAAATAAACAAAATTTATACAACTTTATGACACCATCTTATTGAGTACACTCATTGAAACGACTCCATGAGGCGAAAAATTTGTAATGTAATTATTTAAACAATTATCCCGCTTTCAATGTAGATGTAGGTACGAAATAAAATTGGTATAATTAACAATAGGCTAGCTTTTTGAAAAATGCATTTAAATTTTTTTCTCAACGGGACCTTCTTTCCTCAAGTGTTGAAATGACATCATAATTTTTTCAAATTTTTAAATCAATATTCATTGGTTTAACAAATTTTTTTTTTGGTGCGGCACTCAACTTTACAGGCGGCGTCATCCCGAAACGGCCGCGCGGAGCTCTATTTCAACACCAAATTACCATTATAAATGTTAGAGCTAGAGCTCTGGAAGCCAGGAGTTTTTTATAAGAAATTTCCTCCTCTTTAAGGATCATTTTTGCAGTTCCCGCTATCTTGTATAGTTTTTGAGATATCATTCAAAAACAAAATGACTGTTTTATTTTTTCGTTTTTTTTTTGTTAATAACAATTGCAATTTTCGTTTGCAGGCAAAAAACGAAAATACACATTTGTCAGAATTGCAATCCGCGTCGAATGAGCCATCGCTCATATTTTTCCTAACCTTCTAACTATTTTTCTCAGGAAACTCACTTCTTGACTAGACTAACTGATTTGGTATCGATCCTTCGTCCTTCTAATTTAGTTTGAAAGTTAGAAATAGTGATAATTTTTGTTACGACTCTAAAAAATATGAGCAAGACCTCATTTCATTTGTAATGACGATAAACAATTGCAAAATATTAACAAAATAAGTAGAGTAAAAAAAGAAAAAGGTTTAGTTTTTTGAAAATTACTCGAAAAGTACTAATAATGAAGAGAATAAATAAAAATATTCTTAAAGAGGAGAACATGTCTCACAATAAATTTTGACTCTCGACATCGTGCGCTAGCAACGATAATAAGTTTAGTAACAATTCTATTTTTTTTTTCAAAGTTTGAAAAACAAAGTACCTATTAACTAGATTCGAGAGGCACTTAAAAAACCATATTCCGTGGAATTGTTGATCATAATTTACAAGCGTTTTTTGTGTAAATTAAAGAAAAGTTGCAAAAGTTATAAAGGACAATCAGGACATTCATAAATCATAAAGGATCATAAAGAACAAAGAAAAAAGGACATTCAGTTTTCCGTGAATAACTCAGAAACTACAAGAGCTAATGGAAATCTGAAAGAGATTCTAAAAGAGGAGAAAATTTCCAACAAAACTGTCCTACCTCCCGTAACTTTCCTCATTACTAATTATTTTAAATTAACGCTGAAATTAGGCTTCCGCGTGGCTATTTTGGGAAGAGCGCGCGGTTTCTAAAGCGAGTACGTGAAAAAAAATAATTCAAATAAATTATGGCGTGTTCTCAACACCGGAAAGAATATGGTCCTGTAGTAAAAATCGATCTAACTCAATTTTTCAACAAGTTACGCGATTGTAAATTAAATATTTTTTCTAAGACCACCGTGTCAATTGAACGCAATAAAAATTGTTTAAATAATTGAAGAATTCAAGAAGATCATTTATAACATCTTTTTTAAATTAACAACAATTAATAAATTGATACATATTAGGAATGAATTGAATTTTCATTGTTGCTACGCACTGCTTCCTAGATTATGCGAGCGGAGCGGATCGACAGATGACAGAGACAAGACTCTGTCTGAGTGAAATGTGATGATTTGAGTGTGGAGGTGGAGATGGTGTGTAGTGGAGGTGGGAGACTTGGGAGAGTGGGAGTCAGAAGAAAACCGTCTCTCTTTCTACTACGTTTTAATTCCCATATTCTCTCTCGCGCTCACGGTGAGCCCTATCCCCCGATCTTTTTTATTCTCTCTGTATACAAATTTTATAAATAAATTTTTTATATAGTATATTTAAGGATATTTATATATATTTCTAATATAAGGAATTATAAGGTGAAAAGTGGAGTTAGCCCATTGGTTAAACGCATTAGTAAAAGCATTATTTAAAAGTACATATTATCAACAACTTCTTGAACTATTTTCTTAAAAATTATTGCTCTTACTTCGAATTTGATACATTTTGGTGACACATTATAAAATGGTGAATGCGTGTGCACTTCCCATTCTTTTGGAATAATATAAAAGGAGATGTATCCTGGCAAAAGTCGCTCATACAATAATTACTCATAATATACTTGATGCAATAAATGGTCGTTAGTAAACTTTTTCAAAAAACGGTTAGAATGTCTTAAAATTTCTAAAATTTCGTTTTTCTTAGTGTGTAAATTATTATATTTGCTTAATTGTTTTTATATGAAGCTTCCAATCTCGAATTTGAAAACAGTTGTAAACATTTTGGAAACTCTTTGGGGACATTTTCAATACTTAATAACGATTTAGAGAAATTGAGACACACATATGAAACCCAATTTGAAACACGTTTCTAGACGTTTTAAAGTGTGAAGATAGTTTGGAAACAGTTTTGAAACAAGTTCTAAACAATTTATAATCGAAAAAAATGAAAACACTTTTTGAAAAAATTTACATCTTGTTAAGGTCAATTTTTGAAACAACTCAAGACACTGTTTGGGGAAAGAGATTTTTCAGGTAATTCAGAAACATTTCGAGAGCAGTTTGAAATCTGTTGAGATAGTTTTAATATTTGGAGGCGTTTCTGAAAAATTTTCGAGGCAAATTTGGAAACAAACTACATGTTGCCATTTGGTTAACCATCTCTTTGAGATATTTTGTAAAAGGTGTTGAAGCCACGTGGAGATAGTTTGAAATTATTTTTGAAATAACTGGTAGACAGTTTTTGGAGACAACTTCAAAACAGTTTAGAGGCTTTGGAAATAGTAGGTACACCATTTGGGACGATTCTTAAATCGAGTTAGGATAACTTGTAATTACTTTGGAACCATTTTCAAACAAGATAGTGTTCCAAATAGTGTGGAATGATTTTTGGAACTTTGGAAACATAGGCTATTGACTATGTCGAAAATAACAGGGGTAAAAGGAACTAACGCGTGCAAGGTATTTTATTTTTTCATATGGCCAATTGGCCTCTAAAGAAATAAAATCCAAAAGTGCTACTAAATTTAGCCCTGCGTTTTTGGGAACGGGGTAAGTTTGTCCACTTTTCGATTTTTCGAATATGCATTTTTTGACGATATGTGCAGTAAGATTTCTTGTAGAGAATTAAATTTGCTATGAAAATATTTTTTTAATAAAAAAAAATTTTTTAATGAAATAAATTGAAAAATAAAATGAAAAATTTCAAAAAAAAAGTTTTTGTTTTAAAATTTTTAACTATATCTTTTCTCTGAGTGAATTTAGGTATAGGCATTGCTTCATCGAACACAGAGCCTATGAAATTCTCTTTAAAATGGTGGCTTGCAAAACTTTATATGTTTAATATTGACTGAGATATAAACGTTTGAATTCGGCCATCTTTTCTCTATTTTTTACTTTTTTTTAATGGTTATTGTTTCATATTTTTACCAGAAAAAAATAATTTTTATGCAATAAATAACTTACGTACGAATAATTTCATATAAAAAATGATCTTATTTATTTTTATATTTGAAGTCAGTTTGGCACCGAAAATCACTGCACTGTTTTCCATCATCAAAATTATATTTTCTACGCAGTAAACGTAGTATAAATACCGAAAGCTATGGTCTTCCTGTTAGAAGAGCTAAAATAGATTATAAGAATCTCTCATTGAGCTACCCGCTCATTGAGCAGGTATAATTATTGAGGTTTAACGAGTGTCTTTAAACGGAATTCCCGAGAATTTAAAAATGAAGGTAGAGAACATATGGAAATAGTATTATGTAGGTATAGTCTTTACGAGGCCAGTGTAACAACGAGCTGCCGACGAGAAAGAAGAACGTAAACGAGCCGCCTCCATAGGCGCGCGGAATATTTTTTACTCACTTAGTCAGTAAAATCTCATAGAAAAATTTTACATGAATTATTGTAAAATAATTGAGTTTAAACATTAAATAATAAATCGTAATCTTCAGAAGAAGATTCGGAGCCGTGACGAATGACAATGGGGTTAATAGGTGATAAAACGTGATATTCTTCCTTTTTTTTAATTACATGCGAAACGCAATTTTGCCAAATTTGTTTGTAAGAATCATCCCTAAAGACGGTTTCAATGTTCTCAAAAACAATGTTAGTGAAAGTAGGACTGTGGTTTGTTTTCCGCAAGCGATCCTTGACGTTAACCCAAATTAATTCTATGGGATTAAAAATACAGTAGTAGGGAGGTAGTCGAAGAACACAATGACCTTTATCCTCAGCAAGCTTATCAGCAGCATACTCCTTTTTGAAAGTACCCGATTTAACAATTTCAAGAAGCTGTTTTTTTGTACGGATGTTTGAAGCTATAGGAATAGTTTTGCTGTGAAGAAATTCGATGATAAGTGATTTCTTGGTACTACTATTAGGAATTTTATTAATTTGACGAGAATGATATGAAGCGTTGTCAAGAACTATAACTGTATTATTAGGAATATTGGGCAGAAGTCGATCTTTAAACCACTTTTCAAACAATTCGGCATCCATATCCTGATAATAATCGGCGAAACTCTTATCGATATTCTTGGCGGAAAGAAGCAAAGCATTAGGCACAAAACCGTTTTCGTTTCCTGCGTGTAAAATTACCACCCGATTTCCCCTAGAACTGGGTGTATTTAATTTACAGTTGTTGCTGTCATCAACCCAAGCACGTTGAATTACTTCTTGGGTGTCAAACCATGTTTCGTCTAAATATACAATGTTGCTCCCTGATTCCCGAAATGACCTAATTTATCTCAAATAATTCTGACGCAAAGCAACAATACGAGGTGACTCCATGATGACCATTCGAGAATCTAATTTTTTGTGTTTAAATCCGCAACTTAACAGAATTGACCTTAAAGTGTCTAAAGATTTATATTTATATTCCTCAAAAGACTAATTTAAAAAAAGATTATAGTAAAGTGGGCACCTCGTTTCTAACATAAAAATCGTAAACAGTTCTGCTTATAACGTCTATAGCAGCGTCATCTAATGCTTTGAATTTCTTTTGTTTACTTAATCTATTTTGATGATGATCTACAATTCCTCGCTGAATTATTTTATAAATTGAAGAATATGGAATTAATGTCAAGTCTGAAATTTCTAAAATTAAGCAGCGAACCGATTGTTCGGGGTGTCTTTGTTGGAGGCGCTTAAACATATTTAAAATTACTGTTTGTAATTGAGGATGTAGATCCTTATTTGCAAACTCCCAAGAAGGAGACGAGGAAGAGCAAGAGGGTTGAGTAGTCATGTTTTCCACATCAACTCGCACTGTTTCTGTCGCCCACGGTCTCCAAAACGCCATTACGATTACAATTAATTATTATTATGAATATAAAAACGAACGGCAAATTATATGATTATGAAATTAACTTAAAAACAAAAAAAATACCTCTATAACCTGTCTCGGTGATGTAAACCGTGCCAACACTGGTAAAAGACTGAAGACACGTGTTCGAGACGTTCTAGGAAGGATCCAGTCGTCCAAAACGTTTATGAATCCACTACAGCACAAGCGAGAAAAGTAAACTATTGATAATATTTACGCGTGTGACTTGCTCGGCGTGGAACTGGAGTGGGAGGATTCTACAGGACGAGTTCGCTAAATAACGTATCAAGTATCGAACATGCCGTATATGTTGTTATTGATCGATACCCGTATAAGCTTGGTTGTTACACTGGCTTCGTAAAGACTATATCAATGGTTATCCTCAGAAAAAGACTATTCGGGAAGATGGATATTCGGGAAAGGACTATTCGGGAAGATGGACATTCGGGAAAATGACTATTCGGGAAAATGACTATAACCATTTAAATTAAATATGTAGAATATGTTCTAGTAGAATAATATTCAATATTATTGATAAATTTATTCTCATAAAATTGTTATTGCATAAAAATCTTTTTTTTTCAGGTAAAAATGAGACAATACGCATTTTAAAGAAAAAGTAAAAAATAGAGAAAAAATGGCTGAATTCAAACGTTTATATCTCAGTCAATATTAAACATATAAAGTCTTACAAGCCCCTGTTTTAAAGAGAATTTCATAATCTTTATTTTCTATGTAGCAATGCCAATACCTAAATTCACTCAGAAAAAAGTTATAGTCAAAAATTAAAAAAAAAACATTTTTTTTTAATTTTTCTATTTTTTAACTTTGTTTTTTGAATTTATTTCATCAAAAAGATTTTCTTTTATTTCAAAAAATATCATTTTCATAGCAAATTTAATTCTCTACAAGAAATCTTACTGCACATATCTTCCAAAAATGTATAGTTTTTGCGCTATAGCCGAAAAATCGAAAAGTGGACAAACTTACCCCGTTCTCAAAAACGCATGGCTAAATTTAGTAGCACTTTTGGTTTTTATTTCTTTAGAGGTCAATTGACCGCATGAAAAAATAAAATATCTTGTCCGCGAGAGTTCCTTATTAAATGACACAGTTAATAGCCTAACAGGTTTAGAAGCGGTTTTAAGATAATTTGGAAAGATTTTTAGATACAATTTGAATTCTGGTTTGACATTCATTGGTAATGCTTCAAGATCACTCACGAAATGTATGAAACACTGATTGAGAATCTAGGAGCTTTTAGGGTACATGGAATATGATATTATTGCACTAGGAGTATGTTACCTCATAAGGATTCCAAATGTATATTTAGACTTTAGACTTTAATTAATAACAGATACCTAGTGTAGTGAGGCAAGCTGATTAATTTATATCTAATTTAAGATACACACAAAATAACTTTTTAGTCAGAAACTGACCTTTGTATAACCTATAAATGTGGTGACTTAAGTACTAAAACTAAATATATTTTCTGTAAGGAATGTTGAAAAATTAGAAGTGTGAAAGCTAAAAATTTATGGATATTTAGGTAGGCGCCAGGAAACAATTTTGGGGTTGGTCGAGTGGAGGTTATAATATAATAATTTCCCCAATATTAATATGTAACTGATTTTGGGCAGAAATAAAGCATAAAATATAATACTACTACTACTACTGTCACTATTAAATATAATATCTACTTACCTCTATACCCTTCTCGTCCGTATTGAAGGTTACGAACTTCCCTTCCCGAGATTTTATGAAAGGTTTCTGCTTTTCCGGACACGCCGGAACCATCACCATACTCAACACAACCAATACCACTAACATAATGTTGAAGTCGAAAGGGACTACTGAATCCTTCGAGTGTCTTTCGTAATTTGAACGACTTAAGACTTGGGTGGCGAGTGAGACCGTCCCGTAATATGGAGAGAAAGTGCGAAAAAATAATAATTTTGCGAAAATGGTTGATGAATTAGCGGCATTTTACATTTCTACGGAACGATTATGTTGTATACGTCCGCGGGAATTGTTTTCTAAGTTACGTAAAGATACGTACAAGTACGTTAATGATCATCGGCTCGATGGTTCTCCAAATGTCTTAATGTGTAGGAATTATTTTTGTATTTGTATTTAATTATTTGTATAACGTTGCATGTAGCAATTTAACGCTTTCAAGAAGTTAATTTTCCAAACACACCTCAAAAATGATATTTGCTCAAAAATTTGTATTGTGCTTATTCACTGAAGTAACACAGATCTTACAGTACAAGAAATGCACATTGCCTTTACTTCTGTATCAGAGCCTTGTCCCAACGTCTGAGGTAATTATTACTTTGGGCCAACCAGGCACGAACTGCACGTAATTTCGAAATCGTCCGACCAATGCTCATGAGTGTAGTTAGAGAAGCTTTAAGTTTGAACACATAAAAACCATTAAAAACTGCGTACATCTTTTATGCTTTACAAATTTAATGAAAACTCAAGGATTCTTGTAATTATGTTGCACCCATAGTTATAAGAAAATGTTACAGTCCGACCCTACATTCCATTTAACGTTTGGAGAGCCTGGTAGCCACATGGATGTTACTTTAATTATAATGAAACTTTAAGGCATAAATTGCTGTACATATTCCCTCTATTGATTTTAATATCTCGGTGGGATAATGTAACTTCCATATACTTATTAGTATCTACTAATAATGGCGTTATTTTGTGAATGTTTTGGTCGACGCAAGAATAAAATTGGTCCAAGAAATTCCCTCAAATCTTGGCACAACCGAAAACCTTTGAGGCGCAATCCATATATTATAAGATCTATGGCTTTATGACAATATTGACAAGTGCGTTTTAATACGACTCTTTTCCATCGTCAATATAAATTTCCTTAACGAATTCATTGCGTTTGTTGAAGTGAAGAAGTTGTGAAACTGTGGGAATTTCATTTTTAAAAATTCATAAAAACATTATCGAGACTCGGTATGTGATAAAACATGTTTGCACTGATAATGGATCCTTCCTTAAGGGGTTTATTGAGTTTTAACTGTTTCATTACACGAGTTTCGAAGTTATGGCTACTTACGTAACTTCTCTTATGGCTCTTACAATTTGGAACGATGACAGATTTAAAAACTTTTTAAAAAAATATTGAAACTTACATTGTGATAACGCTTACTGCATTTGTTAGTCGAATTGTATTTAAGAAGTTTGGTGAGTATCAACTCTTTTCGTAAAGAAGGTCCGAAGTTGTGAACTTTTTAATAAAAATCCGACATGATTGGTGGGATGACACTTTGTAAGTACGATTTTCTACCGTTTATGAGTTCAAGATTTTATAAAAAAGTTACTCAAATTCTGAATTTCATAAAACCACCTTACGGTAATAATATAAACTTCCTTTAGTCCAGTCATCAGTCATTTTCGCGTGGGATTTTTGGAAACAACGTCGATTTCTTTGAAAATTAGGATTTGGATAGTATTTATAACGTTCTTCAAAGTTGAACTTGGGCAGAAGTGTGCTTTTCCCTAGGGGTGGAAACCACCCCTTCTAAGGGGTAAGAAATTTTTTAATCAAAATAAGCCGGGAAATCGATAGAATGACTAATTCTAAGTAACTTTTGTTCTACAAAGTTTTTTTGGAAAGTTGATATTTTTCGAGTTATTCACGATTGAATCTACACATTTTTCATTGAAAAACGAATGTTTTTTAACCGTTTTTCCCCAATAACTTGAAAATCTTCCATTTTATCGGAAAAAATAATCAATACCAAAATGTAGCTAGTAAAAAACAAAGAGATACGTTTTTGAATGACCTCTATAAACCTAATATGGACTGAGTTATTGCTCGTTGAAACTTTGTTATTTTTCGAGAACCGCGAAATTGAAAATATTCAACCTTCAATAACTTGAAAATGGTAAAATTTTTGGGGATAACTCAATCGACCTTTTCTAAAGTACATAAAATACCCTTTAAAATGAGTACTAACATAAGTCTTATGCATAAGAATTGATTGATTTATAACAAAAATAAAGTAACACCTTTCTTGTTTCTTTTTTAATTTAAAAATTACACCCTCGTCATTACCACCCTCATAAAAATTAAATGTAACCCACTTGCATTTAACTTTATTTAGGTATTATTGATAAGATCTATGTGGTTTAACCGGTTTAGAATGCTTATTTAAAAACATAATTGTTTAAAATGAAAATTGCATTTTCGTAATTTTAGAAAAAAATGCATTTTTCTTAAATAATTCAAAAACTATTTCAGATATAAAAAACTGTTCCAAATGTTAATTGCAGGGTTTGTCTGACTTATAATTCTGTTTTTTTTATTTATCTTTGTATCATAAAAATGAAGGAGATATGACGTTTCGAAGTTTGCATTCGCGTACTAATTATAGCTCATCCAAGCCCTTTGAACGCAACCCTTTTCAAAACTACGCATTGTAAAAACTTTTACTAATTTGATGTTAAAGCGCTTGGAATTCTCTACAAAATGCATTTTTTAAACAGTTTTTAGCTTGGAAAGCAAGGTTTTTTTTCCGCTATTCCATAATTTGAAATGGTCTGTGATACATTACATTTACTTTTATCGTGAATATAACTCGAAAAATATCAACTTTCCAAAAAAACTCGTGAAACTTTATAGAACAAAAGTTACTTAAAATTGGTCAATCTATAGATTTCCGGGTTTATTTTGATTAAAAAATTTCTTACCCCTTTAAAGGGGTGGTTTCCACCCCTAGGGAAAAAGCACACTTGGGCACTAGTTGAACTTTGAAGAACGTTATAAATACTACCTAAAACCTAATTTTCAAAGATATCGACCTTGTTTCCCAAAATTTCACAGTAATACGGTATTTTACCATTGATGACTGGAGCGAGCAATACCTCAACCCTTATTAAGTTTATAGAGATCGTTCAAAAACGTATCTCTTTGTTTTTTATTAGCTATATTTTTGTATTGATTGTTTTTCCGATAAAATGAGAGTTTTTCAAGGTATTGGTGAAAAACGGTTAAAAAACATTTGTGTTTTCAATGAAAAATGTGTAGTTTCAATCGTGAATAGCTCGAAAAATATCAACTTTACAAAAAAACTTTATAGAACAAAAGTTACTTAGAATTGGTCAGTCTATCTATTTCTAGGCTCATTTTAATTAAAAATTTCTTACCCCTTAGGTGGGGTGGTTTCCACCCCTAGGGAAAAAGCACACTTCGGCACAAGTTAAACTTTGAAGAACGTTATAAATACTACCTAAATCCCAATTTTGAAAGATATCGACCTTGTTTCCCAAAATGCCACAGTAATACGGTATTTTACCGTTGATGACTGGAGTACCTACTTGAGAAGTTGCCTCTTTTATAAAAAGACAACTTCTTTTATAGATTCGTTTTGAAGCCAGGGCAATTTAATTAACAACATAACGCAGTCAGTTAAATGAGTGCCACTTGCATGTTGCCAAATTTAAATATCATAAAAATAATCTATCGAAAATTGTGGGGTTGGCAGAACTCAGTAAGGTCGTTTGTTGAAGTATCCTTGGGGAGTTTCAATTTTTTTCGTCTAGGAGTTTTAAAGTTATGATTTTTTATATAACAACCCGACATAACTGACTGGATGATATTACCATTAGCTAGAATTCATTATTTTAAAAATGCACAAAAAAGTTATAGAAATTTAGAGTGTGATGAAACTTCCTCATATTGTTACTGGAAACTTCCTTAAGTAGTTCACTAAATTTAAACTCTGGTATTAAAGGTATTTTAAAGTTTAAATTTAGTTGAAAAAGAACAGCCATTTGCTACTTTCTATATTCAACATAAAAATAAAATATTTAAACTGTGGTGCTGGTATAACTCCGGGATGGGACGTTTGGCCGCCGCCGTTTGGCCGTCGCCGTTTGGACGTAGGGACGTTTGGGCGTAGGGACGTTTGGACGTAGGGACGTTTGGCCGTCAGGACGTTTGGACATCGGGACATTTGGCCGTGGCAAATTTGGTCGTTTATTGCAAACACCTTAAACACAATGTTAAGGGGTATGATTAAGGATAATACTTTTTCTTGTATTCTGTTTATAACTTAATGACAATTGTTATATGTTGCAGTTTGTAAGACAGTTTAATTAATATATGAATGAAAATATAGTGGATTACCTACCCATACCTATTTAACGTAGGTTTGCAAATTTTACCTAAATTTATATTTCATATAAAAGGCTTCCTCATTATTAGTAATATATATTTTCGATATACACAATAAGTATGTATTAAAAATATATATTTTGCAGAAAATGAAGGTTTCTATACTTAATAAATCGTAAATGATATCACAGTATAAATGAGACGTAGGTAAACTAGAAAAATGATTCCCAGAATGTCAATTAGAATAATTATGAATAATTATAATTTCTAATATTTTTGTTGTTCCTTTTCTTGATTTCCAGTAAGCAAAATACATCACCCCAAAAATAAAACATGTATAAAAATGCATAAATGATAAAATTGAATTAAACGACTATTACATACTTTTTGGGGAAAACGTAACATTTTTATATTTATATTTGTGGGTTAAATAATATAGGTAAAACCAATTGTATTGTGAGATATAATAATTGTCATTTAATTATAATCAGAATCCACGAAAATGTCTTACCCTTACCCTTACCCCTTAACATAATGTTTAAGGTGTTTACAATAAACGACCAAATTTGCCACGGCAAATGTCCCGACGTCCAAACGTCCTGACAGCCAAACGTCCCTACGTCCAAACGTCCCTACGTCCAAACGTTCCTACGTCCAAACGGCGACGTCTAAACGGCGACGGCCAAACGGCGGCGGCCAAACGTCCTAGACCCGGTATAACTCACCAGGGTGGTTGTTTATTAAAGTATCGTGTAGGTTTAGGGAGTTTCATCAATTTTGTGGGGGAGTTTTGAAGTTATAGAAATTTATTTGACAACCTTTCACATTTGGTTAAATGACTCATTTGCTAATTTCAAAATAAAAAAAATATAAAAAAAATTTATCGATAGTATGTTGTTAATAGAACTCAGTACCTAAGGTTATTTATTGAAATATTCTTGAAGTGTTTGAGGAGTTCTAACTCAGACTTGAAGACGTCAAGGAATAGACAGCAAATGGCAAATGAGAAATGGCAAAATACAAAGAACTAAGTGCTAAGGATTAGCACTAAGGACTAGCGACAAAGGACAAAATACAATTAACAAAGTCAAATAGTATATTAAAGTATGAGTGGATATTGAGCTCTTTCAAACACGCGTGAGTTTTCGAGCACGACGGCATAGCCGGAGTGCTCGAAATAGAGCAAGTGCTTGAAAGAGCAGTTATCCACGAATACTTTACGCGATTTTTTTTATTGGTACCATTTTTTATACCAAAACCAAATGCATACCCAATATGATTAATTTGAATGACACTCGGGACGCTTCGTGACGGCCCGTCGCACATCGTGCAACCAATCGGCTTGTCCGGCTACGGCCAAAAACGCTCTGTTATTGGTTGATATGGCCGTTGTTGATACGTTTCCATGGCGACTTTAAAACACGCGCGTGCGAAAAAGCCCGATTTACGCACGCCAAGGCATGTTTTAAATAGGCAAAATAGCGTACCAATAAAAAAAATATCGTAAATCCAACAAAATTCAAAACATAATAGGCAAGACCATATTTAATTAAACCCTACTCCTCCATCACCCTCCAGAAATTAAAAGATTCTAAGTTTTGAAGGTATCCATCAAACCAGAGACTAGAATTAATTATTAAATTCATAAGAAATTATGGTAATTAATCCAAACTAACCCAATTATGGATATTTCAACCTCAAAACTATAGCTACTATGCATGTATTGGCTTTTAAGTGGAGGTTGTAATAAAATGACAACTAGCTGAAAAGACATAATTTCATTTTCCCATTCATAAACCCATTTTCGGCGTGATATCATATCCCTTCAGTACTAAAATTAATATTTCGTTTACTAAATATATCCTGATATCTTTTCTTACTGGTGGAGATGTCTTAGCTTCATAATTAATTGATAAGTACGCACTTCTAAAATCATTGTTTCAATCGCCATATACTGCCATCATGTAACTTCAATAGTAATATGACTTAAGTTGCTAGCGTATTTATATAAAATAAACAACAGGAAACAACAATTTCCAAAGGAAACTACCTCACAACAAATTAATATACTTTTATTTATACAACAAGATTGTGATAATATTGGCAATACTACTACTACTACTAATAATAATAATTACAATAATAATATTAACAATCGTAATAGTAATAATAATAATAATTATATCTTATAACGCGGTTTTTAAAGAAATTGTGGGCAGATTAGCAGATATTTGTTCCACAGCTATTTGTTACAAAATATTGATACAAAGAACCAAGTATGCAAATATAAAATAAGGACATTTTGGCAACTTAATTTCAAAATTCTTACGTTATACAAGTACCTATATTGTAAAATAAACGTGAATTTTATTTTTTACTCCCAGATTTTTGTACTATTCGATTGCGTTCTAAACGGACCGTAGACACTTGTATGTCTCTGAACCAATATGTATTACCTAAACAAAGGATACTTAATGAAAACGTATAAAATAACCATTACGTCACGCCGTTTGAACCAGTCAACATGACTCGAAGTTACATTATGAAGAAAGTGAAGATTCAGAGCGAGTTGCGTTGTGTTAAGAGAGTACTTACGACGAAATTCGTCATTGTTTATTGTATTTATTTAAGCGAGTGTATCGAAACTGCATCAGATTCTTGTAGTGTCATCATGACGGCCTTAAAGGAGGGACAAAATAGCCATGAATGGATGTTCCTTCCTTACGAGTAGTACTTCAATGGCGAAACGGTGCGTTCCTACTAAGGCCGACAATGAGAGTACAAAGTAATAATTTAGGTTATATTGGTCGGTCCTTTTACCATTATCTGCTCCTCATTGAACAGTAAGTGAATAACGTTGATAAATGTGTACCCCTTAAATGAGATATATAAATGATCATATGGTGTTCCATGGGAGTATAGGGATATAGAAAAATATTATATACTAATGAAGAGTAATTGAGAATCCATGTTCGACAATTTTGGAACTATTTCAGGTCCCAAAGTCTTACTAAACGTACTTGCTAAATTGTAATTTCCCCACTAAGTTCGAGTGGAGGTTTCTGTGAATCCACCCCATTTCCCAAAATTTCCTCAACTCCCTCCTAACCGCCGAACCCCCCCCCCCCCGTTCCTCCATCGTCCGAATGGGATCAAGGCCGTTGTGTCACTGCACTGACCCACTTTCCCCCGCTCGTATCTCTCCCCACCCCACCCCCTAGGGGTAGGGGGAGTGGTGGGGGAGCGTTATTGAACATCGCAGCACATCCCCCCATCTATTCATCTAGCCGAACGTTATGCTGCGAATTAAACGCGTTTAAGAGGGGGGAAAATTACGAAAAACCCCGACGGTTTCTTTCAATGGGGGACACCGCCGTGGGGGGAGGGAGGAACGGGGGCGAGCGGCGCACGCGGAGCGTCGTAGGGGAAGCGACGAAGATAAAGGGAGGACCGTAGGGTTGGCGGTCATCGATCGGCGGATCGTCAGAAAGTTTTAAGATTCGACGATGGTGCTCTCCCTCGACAAATATGATTCACATCTTGCCTAATTTTGATATTCATTCACCCACCCTATACTATTAAGTTCAAGTAAAATGCGCACATGTTTGCATATACAGCGTGATAAAAGTTTCAAACTATTTAAAGTTTGGTGCGTCACGACTTCTACATAGATCGCAGCTCATCACCGAAATGCTCCGTGAACACAAAACTACGTACTCCAATGAGAAATGTAAAAAATTGAATGATGTCAGTGAATGACATAAATAAATGAATGACAATGTAGTTCTGTGATTGATTGACTGATTCATTGCTTCATCTGAATTAGAAAACCACGTGTTTCTCATGGTGTTTGATAATGGTTTGTAAAATATTTACATTATTTTCTGATTTACAAATTTGGGATTAAAAATGTTAGATATTTGTTTACTGTATTGTTGATGAGGAGGTAGCGGAGGAAGAGGGGGAGGAGAAGGAGGAGGAACAGGGGAAGGAGAAGAAGTAGAAAGAGGAAGTGAATCTGGAAGAAGAGGAGAAACAAGTGATGGAGGAGGGGGAGGAAGGAGAGGTGGTGGTCGAAGAAGAGACAGAGGAGGAGAAGGAGGAAGGGGTGGAGGAGGAGAAAGAAGATATGAAGGAGAACAAAGAGGAAGGAGTGGCGGAGGAAGCAGAGGACAAGGAGAAACAGGAATGACAAGAGAAAGAAGAGGAAGTGGAGGAGAAGATGGAATGGATAGAAGAGGAAGAGGCGGTGGAGGAAGAAGAGATGGAGGAAGGGGTGGAGGTGGAAGAGGAGGAGAGGGAGGAAGGGGTGGGGGTGGTGTCAGAAGACAAGGAGAAGCAGGAATGACAAGAGATAGAAGAACAAGTGAAGGAGAAGAAAGAATGGATAGAGTAGAAAGAGGAGGAGTAGAGCCAGGAAGTGGCAGAAGAAGAAGTAGTGGAGAAAATCCAGGGGGAAGAGGTGGCGTAGGAGGAGGGGGAAGAGATGGTGGAGGGGGCGGGGGAAGAAGAGGAGAAGATGGAGGAAGGGGTGGTGGTGGAAGAGGAGGAGAAGGAGGCAGAAGACGAGGAGAAACAGGAATGACAAGAGAAAGAAGAATAAGTGGAGGAGAAGAAGGAATGGATAGAAAAGAAAGAGGAGGAGAAGAACCAGGAAGTAGCAGAAGAAAAAGTAGTGAAGAAAATGCAGGAGGAAGAGGTGGAGTAGGAGGAGGGGGCGTGGGAGGAAGAGGAGGAGATGGAGGAAGGGGTGGTGGTGGAAGAGGAGGAGAAGGAGGAAGAGGTGGAGAAGGAGGCAGAAGACGAGGAGAAACAGGAATGACAAGAGAAAGAAGAATAAGTGGAGGAGAAGAAGGAATGGATAGAAAAGAAAGAGGAGGAGAAGAACCAGGAAGTAGCAGAAGAAAAAGTAGTGAAGAAAATGCAGGAGGAAGAGGTGGAGTAGGAGGAAGGGTTGGTGGTAGAAGTGGAGGAGAACGAGAGAGGGGTGGAGAAGGAGGCGGAAGACGAAGAGAAGCAGGCATGACAAGAGAAAGGAGAATAAGTGGAGGAGAAGAAGGAATGGGTAGAGGGGGAAGGGGAGGAGAAGGGACAGGAAGTGGCAGAAGAAGAAGTAGTGGAGAAAATCCAGGGGGAAGAGGTGGCGTAGGAGGAGGGGAAAGAAATGTCGGAGGGGGAGGGGGAGGAAGAGGAGGAGATGGAGGAAGGGGTGGTTGTGGAAGAGGAGGAGAAGCAGGAATGACAAGCGATAGAAGAACAAGTGGAGGAGAAGCAGGACTGGATAGAGAAGGAAGAGGAGGAGAAGAACCAGGAAGTGGCAGAAGAAAAAGTAGTGGAGAAAAGTCAGGAGGAAGAGGTGGAGTAGGAGGAGAGGGAAGTGGTGGAGGAGGGGGCGGGGGAGTAAGAGGAGGAGATGGAGGAATGGGTGGTGGTAGAAGTGGAGGAGAAGAAGGAATGGGTAGAGGAGGAAGGGGAGGAGAAGGGCCAGGAAGTGGCAGAAGAAAAAGTAGTGCAGAAAATTCAGGAGGAAGAGGTGGGTTAGGAGGAGGGGGAAGAGATGCAGGAAGGGGAGGAGAAAGAGGAAAGAGCGGAGGTGGAACAGGGGTAGACGGAGGATGGGGTGGAAGAGGAAGGAGAGAAAAAGAAGGTACCACAAGAGGGCGAAGAAAAAGTGGAGGAGAAGAACGGGAGACAGGAAGAGAAGAAGGGAGAGACGGAGGAGGAAGCGGAGTAGAAGGAGCGAGAATAGGAGGAAGAAGAAGAAGTGAAGTACGTGAAGGAGGAACGGGAGGAGAAGAAGGTGGTAGTGGAAGAGGAGGAGCAGGAAGAGGTGGAAGAGGTAGAGAAGGAGAACGGAGACGAAGCGGTGGCGGAAGATCAGTAGGTCCAAGAGAGGAAGGAAGAGAAGAAAGCGAGGGAGAACGAGGAGGAGTGAGAAGGAAAGAGAGGAATGGGAAAATGGAGTAAACAAGGAACATAAAAAGGAAGAAGAGGAGAAGGAGAGGGGACGCAACAATTCTAATTAAAATAAAAAACTACTTATAATTTGACGTTACCTCAATATATCAAACATTGTTGTTTTCTGATTGATTCATAAGACCAGTTTAGAATTTTTGAAAACGAAAAAGTTTATAATAAACAAATTAAATAATTTTTCAAACGCCATCTCGTGGGTTTGAAATTACAGATTTGGAAATTACAGATCAAAACGAATAAAATGAACACTTATAAGGTCTTCTATCTTAGCGTTAACAACCGCATCTTTTTAATAAACTAATTGAACAACTCATAAAATAGTTAATATTTTTAATCAAATTTTGAGGGTTTGTTAAGGGTAATAAGCAGCGGCGTCCGGACTATGGAAGTAAGGGAAGCAGTGCATCATTTTGAGGGGGAGAATCTTTGAAATTTTAATTTACAATTATATGTATTCAAAATATAGACCACAATGAATAAAATGAGCCTTTGTAAAGTTCTCTATTATAACCGCAACAACCGCGTATTTTAGGTTGAAAAAAGGCACTTTCTAATGAACAAATACAGAAACTCGTAAACTAATTAATATTTTTTAACCGAATGTTAAGGGATTCTTAAGGATAGCAAAAGGCAACTATTTATGAAAGTTTCATGGAAGATGATTTGTTTTTTTTATTATTTATTGCAAATTTAAATTTCGACGGGTTTTTGTATTTATTTAAATAAATTACTATATATAATTTTGTAGGCAGGTCTAAAATGAAGCTCTTTTTAAAAACCCATAAGAAAAAAAATCTAGTATGTACTTCTTTTTGGACGTGTTTTTAAAACTCATTTAAAAACGTGAAAAAATTGGTAGTACATCGAGTAATTTATTCAAAGAGTTGAAGGACGAGGATCCTTTGGCCTATCGTAATATTTTGAGAATGGACTCTGTTCAGTTTAGTAATTTACTGCAGATGGTAGATGGTATTCAAAAAAAAAAACCGATAGTAATATGAAAATGGCAATCCCTGTAGCCACAAAATTGGAAATTACACTGCGCTACCTAGCGACTGGGGATTCCTTTAAGTCCCTAGAATACTTGTTTCGAGTGCCTGAGCCAACATAATCGAGGTTTCTGCCTGAAGTGCTTTCGGCGATTTCTCGTGCCCTTCGACCGTTTATTGAGGTGAGTAAAAATTAATTTACTTTGTTATTAATCACGTTACTTATTATTTTGGTATACAGCACAGTAGTACTATATTACAGTATTATACAATAATATATTACAGTCGAAAGTATTATACTACATTTTGTCCAAAAGTGTTGACCATAGCGTGCTTTAGAATCTTGTCTTCGTCATCGTCAACACAGATTGTAAACCAACTGATTGTTCAGACTGTTCAGAGTATCGTGAAATTGCTGTGTCGCCAATTTGTGACTGTGAAGATGCCTCATACTCCAAACAAGACAGCTTTGAACGAATAATACAATTTTGAATTTCTTGCTGTAACAGGATGGCTTGTCGCTGCGGTAATTGACGAAGTTCAGCTGCAACAAACTTGCCGAACTGGTCATACGGCTCTTCCTCAGCTGCGTTCTGTGCAATTTTGTCCAATTGGGTAATCGCATTTGCAATTTTAGATGGTGGATTTTCGGATGATGTCCTTTTTTTGGCCGTTTTCTGTGGTGCTACTGGTGCTCTCATTTTTGCAGGCGATTTGTTTTTGGAAAGTTCCTCTGGACAGTTGGTCTCAGCTGATTCCCTGAAGCTCTCCTGATGTTCATCTGATTCTTGATTGCCTTGTGGTAGTTCCTATCAACATTACAAAACTATTATTGTTTACAGGTACCTAGAACTGGCGATGAATGGAAAAAAATTGAAAAAAAGTTCTTCCAACGTTGGAATCTTCCTAGATGTTTTGGGGCTATCGACGGGAAACACGTAATCATTAAAAGACCACCGTGTTCTGGTTCAACATACTTTAGTTATAAAAGAACCTATAGCATAATATTATTTGCTATGGTTGATGCTGATTACTGCTTTACTTACATCGATGTAGGTGGAAATGGCCGAGCAAGTGACAGTGCAATATTTAGAGATAGTACTTTGAATATTACCATGGAAAACAATACACTTGGGATGCCTGAAGATGGCGTTATTATTGGAGATGATGCGTTCCCTTTAAGAACAAACCTTATGAAACCATACAGTAAAACTGGTCTCAGTGATGCGGAAAAAATATTTAATTATCGTCTTTGCCGTGCAAGAAGGGTCGTAGAAAATGCTTTTGGCATACTGGTAT
Organism: Cryptocephalus moraei; assembly: GCA_946251905.1. Taxonomy (NCBI): domain Eukaryota; kingdom Metazoa; phylum Arthropoda; class Insecta; order Coleoptera; family Chrysomelidae; genus Cryptocephalus; species Cryptocephalus moraei. The sequence continues at coordinate 14,246,979 of OX276463.1, forward strand.
GGCGATTTAAAGTCTTTACAAGACCAATTGAGTTAAAACCGGAACCTACCGACGAAGTCGTTTGGGCTGTTTGCAGTCTTCAAAACTGGTTACGAAAGACTGCTCCAGGCAACTACATACCTCAACAAGCAGTAGATAGAGAAGATTTAAACACTGGAGTAGTGATGCCCACGATATTCTCGCTTGCGAGAGTCTCTTCTCGTTTCGTCTCGTTTTCGAGACGAGACTCGAGACGATACTTTAAATTTTCCTTGCTAGACAAGACGAGATTTTCAAAAAGTCTCGTCTCAAATCTCGCACGAGAGTCTCGCAAAAGTCTCGAAGTATCGCAAATAAAAGTAGCAAATATTAATTATTTATTATAATTATCACGAATGTTATTGAAACATGTTTTTTAAAGCAGCATAATAGCGAGCAGCCTGTGTTTACAATATCTGTTACGCAATGTTTATCTTTTTGAGTTTTCCGAGATATTGCCACGTGTACGACCATTATACTAGAGTTGAAGACTTACCTAGGGAATACAAATATTCACAACATTTTTATATTGAATAAAATAGTTTTTTTTTCTGTAACGAGAAAAAAGTTTGACATTTTATCCCTGTTGACAGGAGTTTTTTGGTAAGATTTACGATTAGTTTTTAATATCTCTACGACAATTTATTTTATATTCACCGACCTTTTTGGAGATCATCTACCTATTTCTCACCCGACTTCTCATGTTATATAGTCGACCTATAATAATTGGTTTATTTCAGTTATTGTCGAAAAAGCACACTTGATAAGCTCGCGAGATTTTGCGAGAATCTCGCGCGAGACATGAGAAGAGACGAGACTTTTATTGCGAGACGAAACTCGAGACAAGACTTTCCACTTTTTTGCGAGACAAGACAAGATTTTTCAAAGTCTCGTCTCGTCTCGTCTCGTGGGCAACACTGCACTGGAGATATAACACCTGGGCTGTGGAGGTAAAATAGCAACACTCTGAAGCCCATTAATAAACTATGTAGCAATAACTACACGCGTTCATCTGAGGAAGTTCGACGATCATATGCAGCATACTTTACAGAAGAAAATCCTCTACCTTGGCAATGGAAGAAAGTTGGAATAGTGGTGTAATTAAGATGTAATGTAATTAAGAATTGATAAATGTATAGATTTGGATAAATATAAATCTGTAAAGAAATACTTACACATTGAATGAATACGTTAAACTCACCAAATTAGATTTAGTGCTTCTTGTAGTCACAACTTCTGCCAAGTAACTTGCTTCATTGAACAACGCCAACTTCGGTGAATAAACTTCGTCACTTACCGCAGCCACTTTTCTTACTTTTTTCAATTTTATGAAGTTCTTGTCTTAAACGGTTTTCATTAAATTCAGCGTACAGGTGGTTGAAAATTTCACATTTTTATTTCGTATTGCAGTAGTTTTTGTCTCTGATGTCCCATAAGGTAGGATATCGCTGATAGATATTTAAAAATTGCACAATGTGATTCACGTTCCACTTCATTTTTCAAACGTAAACATATATACAGTTCAAGAAATGAATGAGAAATGAAGCTTTCCACTCGCTAGATAGTTGGCGAATGAGCGAGTTTAGAAGCGTATGTGTACTCTTAACTATCTCACTCGCTGACTCGCCCACTTTAAAACTTGCCAACTAGCGGCTAGTAAACTCGCTCCGTATACTTGACCCTTTTAGAAATATCTTCGGGACCCTCGAATGACAAGCAGGTAAACTGGCCCAACTCCTCTACATCTTTCCTACCGATACACTTCTGGCTATCTGGCGAAATACTATCTGGCTTAAGCAGGTGGCGAAATTTCTTGTAAGATTATTTGACCCTTCAATATTAAAGCAGGTACTCTCATTATTTGGTGTCAAAATTTCGCCCGCCGACTTTTTGATTTACACGTATTAAGATTTTATTTGATTGGGTTGTTAGAGACTGATTTCTGATATCGCGAAGCCGCGACGGGTCACCGGAATTCCCGCTTCGCCATTATCCCATGCGATGAGTAGTTGCCGCGACGCGACGGTTCCTTTTCGGCGCTCGTCGCGACGCCGCTGGCCGGCGACGGCGGCGTCGTCGGCGGGCGAGCGTGTAGGAGTGTGGCGTGTAGCGTGGATGCGCGCGGCGTCTCCGGCGTCGCCGTCGCCTTCCCCGATTCCCCCCACGCCCGAAACGCGAAACTACACCCGATTCATTGATCAGTCACACAAAAGTGGAGCAGAGTGCGGAGTGCGCGGCTGCGAGAGGGAACGAGAGGAGAGCGAGTGCGTGTGTGTGCGAGAGAGAGAAAGAGGGAGCAGAGAGTAGAGGTAGAAAGGAGAAGAAAGTAGGAACTTAGGAAGGGAGCAGTAGTAGTAGCGCGAGCTGTGGTGATCGGTCGGGAGGAGAAGGAGGTGAGCGAGCAGTCGGTGTGTCCCATAATCACCGTCGTATCGTCGTCGTGGTCATCGGCACGGTCGTCCCGGCGGCGAGGGCCGCGAACCGCCCGTCCCGTAATGGCATGAGATGTCGCGGGACGCGTACGTCGGGGGCAGCCGGTCGCCGAGGGGCGTGAGGCTGCCGACGGTCGACCGGTCCCCGAGCCGCGTCTACCCGGGCGGCAGCCCGCTGGGCAGGAAGCCGCCCATCAGGCAGACGAGGTCGGGGAACAACTCGCCGGAACACGCGTACCCGGGCGGCGGCGGCGGGGGCGGCGGAGGCGTCATCTCCTCGTACCACCACTCGTCGCCCTATTACAGGGACGAGGACCTCGCCAGTCCGATGCTCGAGGAGAGGGGCAGGCCGATGACGGTCGGCCCGGCTCACCACCGCTCGAGGAGCGCCACCAGGTACGTGATCATCCTCTCGAGGTGCGCCGTACCACGCGTACCTCGGGGAACCCCAAAAATCACTCGACGTACCACCCCCACCCCCCGACGCCTTCCACACCGACCTCGAGATATCCCCCTCCGTGATTTTCCCCCTTCAAGACGTTTCCAACATGCCCTACGGTTTTCTTCCTTCCGCAACACTTCGACGAATACCTTCCCAATTAACGTCTTGATGTCCCCCGTAATGAACCCCATACAAATCTCTAGATCTCCCTTCTCCAATACCATTTTCACTATATATGTAGAAGGTTGCACTACCGGGGTTATATCAAGTTAAACAGCTCCACTCCACGTTAATACGGAACTGAAAGTATTTAAATACCTCACTTTTTAGTCCATTTCTGGAAATTCTTACCATTTTATTTCATTGTCTCTAAGATTTTCCCTATGTGTGGAAGGTTATAATTACGGGGTTATTAAGCAACTTCATTACACGTGAATAAGGAATTAGAAATCTTGCATTCTCAATTTGGGACAATTAGTGAAAATTCCTACTCGGTTTGTTTCGTTGGTACTGTAACGTAACGTTACAGTACATTATATCTTTTCTCCTATGGTAGAAGAATAGAAATGAAGAATGTTATACTATACTACCGGAGTTACATGGTATTCAATGAATAAGGCATTGGCAATCTTAAACTTTTTCAATTTTGGTCAACTTGTGTAAAATTTTTTATGTTCTCTGCCTCTGGTATAAGAATAGAAATAGAGAAGGTTAGGTATACTACCGGAGTTACATCGTATTCAATTAACAGGGGATTGATAATCCTGAAATTTCTCAATTTTGGTTAAAATGTGGAAATTCTTGCTATTCTTGTTTTGTTGCCACACTATATCCTCTTTCTCTACTGATATAAGAAAAAAGAGTATGTGGCTATACAACCGGAGTTACATCGTGATTGGTGGTTCCATTACACATGAATAAGGGACCAATACCTTGAAATATCTCAGTTTGGTCCATCTGTGGAAATTCTTCCTATTTAGCTTTTTAACCCTTTATGTTCTCTGCCTCTGGTATAAGAAGAGAAATGGAGAAGGTTATACTACCGGAGTTACATCGTATTCAATAAATAAGGGATGGGCAATCTTGAAATTTGTCAATTTTGGGCAACTTGTGGAAATTCTTGCTATTCTTGTTTTGTTGCCACACTCTATCATCTTTCCCTACTGATAGAAGAAGAAGAGAGTGGGAGGCTATCCAACCGAAGTTACATCGTGATAAGTGGTTCCATTACACGTGAATAAAGAACTAATATCGTGAAATATCTCAGTTTGGTCCATTTGTGGAAGTTCTTCCTATTTTGTTTTTTTAGCCATTTACCTATGTTCTCTGCCTCTTGTATAAGAATAGAAATGAAGAAGGTTATACTACCGGAGTTACATAATATTCAATGAATAAGGGATTGGCAATCTTGAAACTTCTCAATGTGGGTCAACTTGAGGAAATTCTTGCTATTCTTGTTTTTGCCACACTATATCCTCCTTCTCCTGGTATAGGAAGGGGAGAGTAGGAGGCTATACAACCGGAGCTACATCATGATAAGTGGTTCCATTACACATGAAGAAGGGACTAATATCTTGAAATATCTCAGATTGATCCATCTGTGGAAATTCTTACTATTTTGTATTTTAGCCCTTCATGTTCTCTGCCTCTGGTATAAGAATAGAAATAGAGAAGGTTAGGTATACTACCGGAGTTACATCGTATTCAATTAATAGGAGATTGGTAATCCTGAAATTTCTCAATTTTGGTTAACTTGTGGAAATTCTTGCTATTCTTGTTTTGTTGCCACACTATATCCTCTTTCTCTACTGATATAAGAAAAAAAGAGCATAAGGCTATACAACCGGAGTTACATCGTGATTGGTGGTTCCATTACACATGGATATAGAACTAATATCTTGAAATATCTCAGTTTGGTCCATCTGTGGAAATTGTTACTATTTGGTATTTTAGCCCTTTATGTTCTCTGCCTCTGGTATAAGAATAGAAATAGACAAGGTTAGGTATACTATCGCATACATCGTATTCAATTAATAGGGGATTGGTAATCCGGAAATTTCTCAATTTTGGATAACTTGTGGAAATTCTTGCTATTCTTGTTTTGTTGCCACACTATATCCTCTTTCTCTACTGATATAAGAAAAAAAGAGTATGAGGCTATACAACCGGAGTTACATCGTGATTGGTGGTTCCATTACACATGAATAAGGGACCAATACCTTGAAATATCTCAGTTTGGTCCATCTGTGGAAATTCTTCCTATTTAGCTTTTTAGCCCTTTATGTTCTCTGCCTTTGGTATAAGAAGAGAAATGGAGAAGATTATACTACCGGAGTTACATGGTATTCAATGAATAAGGGATTGGCAATCTTGGACTTTCTCAATTTGGGTCAACTTGTGGAAATTCTTGGTATTCTTGTTTTGTTGCACTATATCATCTCTCTCTTGGCATAAGAAGAAGAGAGTAGGAGGCTATACAACCGGAGCTACATCATGATAAGTGGTTCCATTACACATGTAGAAGGGATTAATATCTTGAAATATCTCAGATTGATCCATCTGTGGAAATTCTTACAATTTTGTATTTTAGCCCTTCATGTTCTCTGCCTCTGGTATAAGAATAGAAATAGAGAAGGTTAGGTATACTACCGGAGTTACATCGTATTCAATTAATAGGGGATTGGTAATCCAGAAATTTCTCAATTTTGGTTAACATGTGGAAATTCTTGCTATTCTTGTTTTGTTGCCACACTATATCCTCTTTCTCTACTGATATAAGAAAAAAAGAGTATGAGGCTATACAACCGAAGTTACATCGTGATTAGTGGTTCCATTACACATGAATAAGGGACCAATACCTTGAAATATCTCAGTTTGGTCCATTTGTGGAAATTCTTACTATTTAGCTTTTTAGCCCTTTATGTTCTCTGCCTCTGGTATAAGGAGAGAAATGAAGAATGTTGTACTACCGGAGTTACATCGTATTCAATAAATAGGATATTGGCAATCTTGAAATTTCTCAATTTGGGTCAACTTGTGGAAATTCTTGCTATTCTTGTTTTGTTGCCACACTATATCATCTTTCACTACTGATATAAGAAGAAGAGAGTAGGAGGCTATCCAACCGAAGTTACATCGTGATCAGTGGTTCCATTACATATGAATAAGGGACTAATATCTTGAAATATCTCAGTTTGGTCCATCTGCGGAAATTCTTCCTATTTAGCTATTTAGCCCTTTATGTTCTCTGCCTCTGGTATAAGAAGAGAAATGGAGAAGGTTATATTATCGGAGTTACATCGTATTCAATGAATAGTGTATTGGCAATCTTGAAATTTATTAATTTGGGTCAACTTGTGGAAATTCTTGCTATTCTTGTTTTGTTGCCACATTATATCATCTCTTGAAATATCTCGGTTTTGGTTAACTTACGGAAATTCTCACTAGACTTACTTTGTTAGCATTGTTGATTATAGCCCCTCTACCATCGTAGAAGAATAGAAGTATAACATGTTACTCCGGGTCCACACCAAGCAGACAAAACTGCGACAAGACAGAATCTTCAGTGTTTCGAGACAAAGTGCAGACGAAATCGAAACATTTTTGCGACTTTTTTGTCTCGAGATTGTTTTGTTTACAGTTTCAGAGACTCCAGCCCGATCCGTCGCAAGTCGATAAAGATCAAAGAAAATTTTTGTCTCAGAGACAAAACGCCGCATTTTGCATTGCATTTGAGCTTCAACCGTTGCTGCCGGCTGAAGTGAGGGAGGCGAATTAAGATTCAGAGTGTATTAACACAACCGATAGGCCGGAATTCCGTTGATCAAGGCCTTCTCACATACTTTTGACACAATTTTGAATATTGCTTGTACAGACACTCCTGAGAGATATATGATACTGTGATAAGAATCGCCCGTTGCCAAAAATCGTAGGGTTAGTGCAAGCCTTTCGGTTACACTTATTGCATTCCTAAAATTAGTATTCCTCTTGGCAACTGCAGGATCCACTAGATTGACAAGCAACTCCCAATCTTCGCTTGACATTCTCGAAACATTCTGAAAGCTTGATCGCATCTCCCCACAAAGTCGAATGTCGGACAAAACATCTTTTTTTAAGTCTCGGTTTTCTCTTTTTCTTAAACTTGAAAATGAAAGCTAAAAATGAAGCAGCCTGCAGCAAGGAGTAAGTCCTCCTTCTCCTTACCATCTTCTTCTTGTTTACGAAACCGCCACATTATTACACAACAACTCATCTAACCGAAAGAGCTTTCGAATTCAAACTGGCAACTCGACTGTTTCGTAGTTGTATGTACCTACATGTTGTAATTTTTGTCTCTGTGGTGTGGACACCAAGTCTCGCATTTGTCTGTCAAACCTGAAACATTTTTGTCTGCTTGATGTGGACCCGGCATTATAATGCCCGAGTTACCTACATCGTATTTAGTAGCTGCATTACATGTGAATAAGGAAATGAAAATCTTGAATTAGCTCAATCTAGGTAAATTTGTGAAAATTCTTACTAGGCTTATTTTGTTGGCACTTTATGTTCCCTTTCCCATGGTATAAGAATATAAGTGCAGGTTATATTATCGAAGTTACATCGTATTCATTTCTCCATTACACGTGAATAACGAATTGAAAGCGTTGAAATGTCTTAGTTTTGATCAATTACTGGAAATTCTACTACGTTTACTTTATCAGCCCTTTATATCCTCCGTCTCTGGTGTAATAATAGAAATAGAGAACGTAATAATACCGGAGTTGATTCGTATTCAGTGAATAAGCGACCGACGAAGTTGAAATATTTCAGTTTTGATTAATTTGTGAAAATTCTTACTTTGTTTGTTGGCACTTTATGGCTCTCTCTCCCTTGATTTAAAAATAAAAGTGTATCAAGCCATATTACTCGAGATGCATCGTATTCAATAATCCCATTACACGTAAATAAGGAATTGATTGTGAATATCCTCAAATTTAGTCAATTTGTGGACACCCTTACCCTAGTATGAGATAAGGGGTTTTACCCCACAAATTGAAAGAACCCTTCGAGTTCTTTCTCCCATGGTGTAAGAATGGACGGTAGCAGGTTATATTATTTACATCATTTTCAGTGACTCCATTACACGTGAATAAGGAATTGGGGGTCTTGAATTATCTCAACTTTGGTCAATTTGTGGAAATTCTAAGTAGGCTTGTTTTGGTTGGACTTTATGTTGTCTCTCTTCTAGTAAAAGAACAATATAGTATGTTGTAACTATCGGAGTTATATCGCATTCAGTGACTCCATTACAATAAATAAGGAATGACATGTCTGGAAACGTTTCAACTTTGGTAAATTTGTAAAAATTCATACTAGGCTTCTTTTGTTGGTATGTTTTATCTGCTCTGGTGTAATAATAGAGGTGTAACAATTACTGTCTGGGGTAGATCGTCTTCAGTGGCTCCATTACACTTTAATGAGGAATTAAATATTTTGAAATCTCTCAGTTTTGGTCAATTTATGGAAATTCTTATTAAACTTCCTTTGTTGGCACGTTATGTTCTCTTTCCCCTGGTATGAGAACAGAGGTATAGAAGATTGTCCCCAAAGAAACTCTAAGATCCTTCGAACATACCTTACGGTTTTACCCCTTCGCCAACAATCCTTCCGAATTCCTTCTCCGATAAATCCTCACATTTCCCCCGAATTCCACATACCAATCTCAAAGTATCCTCTTTCCAATAAACTCCGTGATCGTCCCCCATGGCGTTTCGAACATACACTATAGTTTTCTGCCTTCCTCAACAAACCCTGTGAACTATTTTCCCAATAAACACTTTTGTTTCGCCACAAAACCTCAAAAATCTCCTTTCCAATAAATTCCAAAAATTTTCGCCTACCTAATGTGTCCAAAGGAACCGGACGACCTTTCAGGCAATGCTTAGAATTTTCTTTCTTCCATAAGAACCCTATGATGTTTCCCAATGGACCTCTTGATGTCTGCAGTCATCTCTTTTTCTTCTTCAGGTGCCTTTTTCGTTGCGAAGGTTGGCAATCATCAAAGCTATGCTTATTTTTGAGATAGCAGATCTAAATAATTGATTTTGTTGTACATCCAAACCAGTCACCCAAATGCGTCTTCTTTCAAACGTTTATTCTTCCTTGAATCTCCTTGCGTTATTAGCTGTAACAAGCTGTATATTTTGGCCTTCTCATAAAGTGTCGCAGTTATTATAATTTTCATTTTTTTAATCGTTAGAATGACTTTTTTGTTTTTTCCTTCCATCTTAGTACTTCAATATTTACTAGTCTTTCTATTCAGCTAATTTATTATATTCTCCGGTATATCCAGTGTTCGAAAGCCTCTAGTCATCTTCTTTCTTCAGAGTCCATGCCTCCATTATATTAAGTAGCACAGACAGTATATAGCATCTCATGAATCTGATTTTCAAGACTAAATCTTGTGCAGAATACTTTTTTCGTTATTTTCTGGGAGTAGTTATGTTTCTTTATAGTGGTACCGTGGTAGTTGTAGTTTTCTTCATTTTCTACTAGTTGGTTCTGTATGTAAATTTGTCTTACGTTATTTGTTCGTTTGCTAATTAACATGAATTTCTTTTCGTTTATTGTCAGTCCATATTCTTTGCTTTCTTTATTTACTTTGTTCACTAGTTTTTGTAAATCGTAGAGTGTGCTTTCTGTCCGTACTGTATCATCAACATATCTTAAGTTATTAATGGATATTGAGTTTATGTTAACTCCCTTTGTTTCATTGCTAAATGCATTTTTCATGATTTCCTCTAAGTATAGGTTGGATAGTGTCATTGACAGTACACACCCTTGTCTGACTTCCCTCTTCTATTTTGATATATTCTGTGATATGTCGTATTTTTAACATAACTTTTTTATTGTAATAATGTCTTTTCTGTCGGTGTGTTTTGATTTTAAGAGTGTGACGAGATGGCCTTGTTTTACCTTGTCGAAAGGCTTGTGGTAATCTATAAAGCGTATGTATAGATCTTTATTCATGTCGATGCGAGTACATTTAACGCGAATAATGCTTCCTTTGTGCTAAAACCTCCTCGAAAACCAAACTGCGTCTCGCTGACATCCTGTTATAATTTCTTATATGTTCTGTTATGTATTATTTTCAAGAATGCTTTTAAGGTATGGCTCATGAGACTTATTGTGCACATTGTTTAGCGTTGGACCTTTTGTGGATGACTATAAAGGTTCATGTGAGCCATTCATCTGGTATGATTCCTGTATTATGTATAGCGTTAAGTCCACCAGAATATCCCTGTGCTCCCATTCTATCAATATAGTCCAGTCATTATAGGTGATTCACTTTGGAAAATCGTCATTCCCAGTATATTACCACGTAAAAACTTCTGTGTTGGCATCCTAAAACTGTTCTCAAAATTCACATATAATTGGATGGTCGTAAGTTTTAAAGTTAAGGGTCAAAAGTCACAAAAATCGATTTTTTTACATTTTTTGCAAATATCTCGTTTTATATGGGTTTTACGCTATTTGTATTTATTAACGATATTATAGAGAATCAAATTCTCTATTACTTTTGTATTTAACATTTCTTCATACCTCGAACTGTTTTCGAGATAAAGGGCGGAGAGCGCGCGGCCAGAGAATCATGTGAGGTCAACTGGTAGTCCCGATCAAAAACTCATAATATTAAGGTTGTAAATTAATGCTAAATATATAATTATCATCTATTATTAACTTTCACATTAAATTCAATCTTTCTTTCTAGTGATTCTAAAATTTACCAATACAATAACACTCATAATTTCTTTCTGTAAATGAAAAATTAGTAAGCGACATACTTTAATTACTCTTAAATATTAAATCTGTCAAGTGACACTTTGATAAAAACATAATCAAAAATTGATTTCTTTTCTTCTTTATTTATTTAGAAAGTCATTACATTGGTATAAATTAGATTAGAATTAAAATATAATTTAAGTATTTTTCTCAACAATTTTTTAATTACATGGCCAGGTAAGTGTTATTAAATAAATTGACACTTAATTAAAAATAGACAAGTAACCAAAAAAATAATTTAATGTAAACGTTAATAACAAATGTTAATTAAATATTTAGCAATAATTTATAACCTTAATATTACGAGTTTTTGATCGGGACTACCATGACCTCACATGATTCTCTGATCGCGTGCTCTCCGCCCTCTATCTCGAAAACAGTTCGAGGTATGAAGAAATGTTAAAGACAAAAGTTGTAGAGAATTTAATTCTGTACAATATTGATAACCAATACAAATAGCGTAAAACCTATAGAAAACGGGATATTTGCAAAAAATATAGAAACAAACGATTTTTGTGAGTTTTGACCCCTGACTTTAAAATTTCCGACCATCCAATTATATGTGAATTTTGAGAAAAGTTTTAGGATGCCAAAATAGAAGTTTTTTAATTTGGCCTAAGCTGACTGGACTAATGAGTATTTCGGCAGGTAATTCAGCAGGCTTTCCTACACTTCAGTGTTTTAGAGAGCGTACACTACTTCTGACTTCGTTATCTGAGGCCCGTTTTTCTCTTGTTTGGTGATCCATTCATTGTTTTGTCTTTTGCTTTTAAAGGGTTGTTCTATGCAACTTTTGCCTTGACTTCAGTTTCTCCTCTATTTCTCCCATTCTCATCCTTTATTACATGTTTTTTGTCTTTTTTATACTCCTGTTATTTCTATTATTTTTTATATAAATTAAAATCATCGTGTTTGCACTGTAGCCGTTCTATTTCTTCACATTTGCTTTTATACCACTCCTCGAATTGCGAAATTGCTTTTTGGATATCGTTGTATACTGTTTTTATTATTCTTAAGTCCTCGTCGCTTTTTCATCAGTTGAAGTATCATGGGAATCATCCATCCTTGTTTTTGGGATCGGATTTTCGTTGCGAGAATTGTTTTGCTCGGTTCAGTTAATGCAGATTTAAAAGCTTCCCACTTGTTGTTAATGTGACCATTTTTGTTTCTTGGAGTGTCTCTCTTTGGTGCGGTGATGGTTTTCATATTCTCATTGATTTTATTTTTAATTGCTTGTCTTGTTTCGGTATAATTAAGAAGGGTAAGATCTAAATACGCTCCTCTTGTCTTACGTGTCTGCTTTTTCAGTTTAATGTTGAGTCCAGCCACTACATGATTATGGTCGGATGAAAGAAACATCAGCTCCTGAGTAGGTTTTTACAGTCTTTATACTGCTTTCATACCGATCATTTATTAAGATTGTTACGTAATATTTTTACTTACTTATTATTCTCATCAAATTGCCGGCTAGCCAAAGAATAACTCGGGTTGGTCGAAAGGAAATCCAATTTGTGATCGTAGCCGTTCATTAGGTAGGTCCAATAAAACAACACCGAAATACCGATCCTCTTCATACATACAACTTAATTTACATATTATTCGGTCGACCGAGAGGGTTTACAATGAAATTGCGAAAATATTTACTTACTACACAAAATGACATAAACGGACCGCACGGACCGGCACTCGAATCCAACGCACAGATTTATCGTTGACTCAAATTGAACAATGGGGTCCCTCAAATTTTGGGGTTCACTAGTCAAAATTTTGTCAAAAAGAAAACCCTCTGCCCGTGATCGAAGTCCGTGACCAACTCTCCTCTCTCAACGTTCACCTTCCCAAATTTCCCTTTCAAACTTAACCGGAAGTGACGTATCACCAATAACTGACTCTCAACTCTCCTACGCTCTAGACTTTGGACCTATCCGAGCCTTCTAAACTCCCCACTTAGCAACTATCAATCTCCCACCACATAATGATTCTGGTCACGTAGGCTTCTCGTCTTCTTCTCCTCTAAGAATGTATCCGGCCGGAAGTCGGTCGTAAATGGTTTCCGGCCAAAGCGAGACAGATTTTCGAATTGTGCAATTAATGTACAGATTAAAAATGACTAAACTAATCGGAGAATCGCGTTCAAATTTACACGACTTGCTCACATGGTATCCCATACAATCTCTCAAAATCTCAATCGTCCATCTATTGTAGTTTTCGACATTGGGATTTGGCGACAGAGTGTCGCGAGCCTCCAGATAAAAGTTTCTACACGTACCTATAAGTAAATAAACGGTTGACTCTTAGCGAGCACAATTTCGGATCGTTTTCCTGACCAAACTAAATGGGATGGAGTGTATGACGTAGCGCTGCGTGACTCAGACTGAGTTAGAATAACGAACTAGAATTCAACTTCGTCGCTAATTCGCGATATTTCAAAAGCGTAACGTAACAAGATGGAATCTATCTGGTTTTCTGGTAACCTGTATTCCTCCAATAACTCTCCTTAATAATATTTTCACAGGTCACATGATATTCCTATTTCCTTAATAAGTCATATCCCCATCCCCCCTATCCCCAATGCACATAACACCCTACTATATTAACATTCTGCGGATGATAATTACCTTTAATTACTTAAAAAAGTTGTACTCAATATACTCACATGTCAATGGCACAAATGGACTTTCCAGTACTATTTAAACGACTTTCTGAATATCTAGATAGAAATTACAAGAAACCCAATTTTGAATGCTGTTGTTTTTGACCTGTGGTGTTAAAACTAGATACCCAATAAATTTATAATTTGTGTGGGACGATTAAACTTTCCATTACAGCTTTAAGAAGTATATGAAGATCCAGGAATGAATTCTAGACAGTCAAATTTTGAAATCTGTTGAGCTGAAATGCTATAGTTAATAGTTATCCTTAATGGTATCAATATCTACGGATCTAAGGATATAGTTGGGACACTCATCTTTGTGTCCCCTTTCGTAAAGAGAAGGATCACCTCGGCATTTTCCCATCCGATCGGTACCTTTCCTTCCGTTAGGCACTTATTTAAAAGTACCATAATTGCTTGTTCTATTACTTCGTCTCCAATGTTTAACATTTGGCACGTTATGCGGTCTTCTCCTGGAGCTTTTATATTTTTATTTTTTTATTAAAAAAAAATCAACTGTGGATGGTTAAAATTCCAACACAACTTAGTTTAATTCGTGCAATATTTAGTGATTTTTTTTAAATTGTTCCCTTGTAAATTTTCCATCTCCATGGCGCAATTAAACCTTCCCCTAATTACTCGCCCCTCGTACTTATCTCTACAATTTCCTCCCGCAGGTCGAACTTCCCTAATTACCCGCCGCGTCTCGTTATCTGATCCGACTAATCATCTCCCCCCCTCGAGCCCGTATTTTTGCTCCCCCAAAGCTCCCCCCACTCCCCAAATGCCGTTGTTGTATATGCACGTACTTCTCGTCCCGTAGTAATTAATACAATTCCAGACGGGCGACTCGTAATGAATAATCAATCCGAGGGTCCGTCTCGTCGGGGGGGGGGGGGGGGATCTCCTTGTCCCTCCCGAAAAATGGGGGGGAATGGGAAATTTCGCGATCGGGGGAGACTGTTGCAATTTTTCAAAGTTAGGGTGCAATTGTTGCTTTGGTTTCATTTGTTTGGATATTGGAGGATTTTTGGGATTTTGCTCTGAAAAGCTCTAAAAACTGAGAAGTTCTGCATTGTGTTAATGTTCTTCCTTTCCCACTTTTTACCAAAAATGAATAAATCTGTATGAGCTCAATTGAATTTGGCCAAGTATAGCAATATTTCATATAAACATTGTTCAGGCGTTACTTAAGTGCTTTGAATGTTCTTTAACTTCTATCATTTTCCGTTCCCAAATTATTCCCAAGGACAAATGAAACACCTTCCATTTGCGAATTGTACATAATAAATGAATATGAGTTTGCTTATATTGAATAGCATATGTAAGATTTTTGGAAATATTTGGTTCCAGAAATTGTTTCAAGCTTCAATCTTTGCATTTTCGTTCCTCAATTCCTGTACAAGGAAATATGGCCGTTTTTAGGTTTTCTGAGTTGGATGTTCAGTAGAACTCTAAAGATAAAAGGTAAAGGTAAGGTAAAAGTAAGTCTTTAAAGTAAAAAATAAAAGTCCAGCGCTCGGAGCGTATGAAAGGTATGAACGTCGATAAAAAGAACGACCGTAACGACCGAACGACCTTGAACTCTATATATATTTATAGATTAACATCACATCTCTCTCTCTCTATCTCTCTCTCTCTCTCTCTCTCTCTCTCTCTCTCTCTCTGTCACACACACATAGGCTCCACTACCATATACATTATACCGCATAGTGCACGCAGGTACGTGGGTATTTTTAATAAATGTATACTTATAGATACTTATACGGTTTGCTGTAACATTTTAAACACGCTCTCTCTTTTTATCGACAATTTTTGAATGAACCATTTTCTTTTTCATTATTTTTCCTTAATATTAATAGATTTACATTACGTCATGCATTTTTCACTTATTTACCACTTGATCCACTTGTAATGCAGTGCTTTAAGAAAGCTATACTTCTCCTCTGGTCATTCCTGGAGCGCCTCATTCAGTTATTTTAACTCTGTTACTGAATCTAGTGAAGTTCTTTATTATCCCACACTTCCCTTTTTCTAATTTTTCTGTCAAGATAGATAGAAAACATAGGGAAGCACTTGGAGTTTGCTTAAACTAAACATTTTCTAAGTTTCTTTCAATATAATATCTCTGACAAATATTATACGTGTTCTTTAGGTTCCTGGCATGTACCTCCTTTTACACTTTTTGAAAAGATTGATTTTTTTTTAAATTTTTGTAAGAATCAATAAACACCAAGTTTGCTTAAATTGAAAGATCATGTGGAAAGTTTTTCGAACATTATTTGATTCCAAGTGAATGTTCCGGCCTTATGAATGTGCTTTACATTACTTGCATTTTCCCTTCCCTAAATACACTTAAAGAAAGTTACCTGAAAGTTTTGAGCTTCCTTTATTGTAACATAACCGAATTTTGAAATGTTTTTCTGAATATTTGATGCTACAAGCTATTTCAATGTTACTACCAACCTGAGTAAATATTCTTTTAGTTCTTTGGATTGTCTCTTCGGATTACACATTAAACATAACTGAACATTTTGAGTTTGGTCTAGTGTTTCATATAATAGAATGTTGAGAGCTTTTTGGAGTATTCTATAAATTTCCAGAAGTCTAGTGAATGGTTCCCTAATTTTTGCATTCTGAGTTCTCTTGAGTTCGAATTTTACTAAGGCTAAAGACTTTTTAAATATTCGGTACCAAAAGATATTTTGACTTTCCTCTTTCCAATTCTCCTGCAGGAATAGACTGAACATTTACCAGAACATTGGAAAGTTTTTGGAAAATTTGCTTCAAAACGTTTGTTCAAATCTATCAGCCAACTATCAACTAATTTCATATTTATTAAGTTAAGTAATGAAAACCCTTTTACTATTTTTCTGGAAGGATGAATTAGATTCTGTAACGTTTATTCTAATTTATTTACACACGGGCTTAACACTACTTAATTTATCTAGACTATTTCCTAACTAATTAATTAATATCACACACTTAACTGCTAATTTATCTATACAATTTCACTTGTCCGTTTATCGCACTGTTTACCCACGCGGCTTCTCGTCTAATCTGCCTCTTCGTCCGCAGCGTTCGCTTTTATAGTCCTCCATAATGTACTCCGGAACCTTCTTGAGAGTACCTACTCGATTCTTCTTTTCCCTAATTTGTTTGTTCTTGAAACGACCCGAAAGTATTAAATCATTCTTTCTCTAAATGCATATTCGCGATTATTCTGGAACTGTTTTTATGACCCAATTAGGGGAGCGGCCTCCCTTTGGGGTGGGCCGCCTCGTCCAATAAGGAGTACGCTTACGCTGGTTGTATACATTTCGCGTTACAATACTTTTAGTTCGCTTCAATTGATGTTTCTTAAAGCGATGGAAGGGTTCTGAAATATGTAATACCAAAATTGTTTGTGTTTGATGTTCTTTACATGTCTTCCAGTTTTTGCTCCCATTATTCCTACACTATTAATGAGGCCTTTCAGGCTTATTCAGAGTTTCATAAGTTTACTTGGTTAGAAAGGCGCTAGCTCTTATAAGCCCTCGGATACACCGTTTGCAATATTTACCTAATTACCACTTCTGGAACTGGAAAACGTTTATTAGAGACATAAACATTTTGGCGGAAACACTTCCACCTAAGAAGCTTCTAAAGAGGGCCACAAAGGTTGGATTACGCGTGTTTATTCACGTCTCTTCTCTTTTTCTTCCTCTCTCCCTTTCCCCCAAATTGGCGTTTTATCGAGTTACCTCCTCCTTCCCATCGTCATTTCTTACCTTCCTCGGATAGGTTCAGATTATTGATCTCCACATCGCTGACAGGGCCAATAAAAAGGTTTATGCGGCCGTGGAAATCTTAGGGAGTTCTGAGGGGTAGGGGGGATTGGTAAAGGGTTTTATGAAGAAAAAAAAATTGCTGGAATCGATGGAAGTTGCTATTAGTGCGTGAAATGTGGAAATTTATGAAGTTCATATAAGTTCCAGCAAAAAGTGGTGAAATCTGTTTTTAAGTTCTCTTTGGGTCCAATTGAAAGACTGGAAAATTTTCCATTGCTTGTTATCTGCTCAGAATTTTGTTTAAGTTTTCCACTAAAACTTTGACGGTTTTGAACAATATTATGATTAAATTATCCCCACGTGGAAATTTATGGAGAATACCTTGGAGTCCATCTTGAATCCACCCAAGATTGTCATGTGTGGAGTTAAGCTTTGGCGACATTCTAGTAACTAAATCTAAATTTGGTGTGAATTCTAGATTTTTCTACTTATCTGAAACTTAGAATTTGTAAAAACCTTATTTAGGTTTCCAAAAGAGTCTATGAAAACATTGAATCAGATAAAGATTTAAGCATTTTCTGCCGAAAATTTCAGAGAGTACTTTGGAGACGTTCTAGAATCTCTTCACAGCAATCATGAATAGAGTCAAGTTTTGGCTATATTATTAAACCGTAATTAAATATAAAATTTGTGTAAATTCTAGACTTTTCTACTTGTTTGAAATGTGGAATTTGTAGAAATCTTGTTTAGATTTTGCAAAATAAGTTATGACGAGATTGAGTTGTAGAAAAATTAAAGTGCCTTCTCAGGGAAGATTTAGAGAATTCTTTGCAGACAATCTAGAAGTCATTCGAAACTATCATGTTTGGCTTAAGCGACATTCTGAAGCTGCAAATGAATCTAGCCAGTCTAAATTCTAGATTTTTCTATTTTTCTGAACTTTAGAATTAAGAAGAATAAGAATTTAAGAATTAAGATACATATCTTGTTTAAGTGACCTCAAAGTATCTTTGATTGTATTAAATAATAGGAAGATTTAAGTATTTTCTCTGGATAGTTTTGGGAATGACTTTGTAGATGGTCCAGAAAACTGCCCGAGCCGATGTTAATCAATATTTAGACAAAACTATCTTCTCTTGAGACTTGTGTAGAATATTCTGGAGATAATCTAGAATTTCTTCATAGGTATCATGAATGGAGTTAACTTTTGACGTTGCTGTGAAGCTACGAATGAATCTAGAATTAATCTGAATTCTAGATTCTTCTATTTGTCTAAAGTGTAGAATTTGTTGAAATTTTGTTTAAGTTTTCCAAAAGAAGTTTTATTGATATTAAGTAACAGAAAGATTGATGTACTTTCTCAGGGGAGTGTTGGTAACCACTTTGAAGACAATCTAAAAACCGCCTGTGCCGATATTAAACAGTATTTAGATTAGACTATCTTCTCTGGCGAGTTTTCGAGAATACTTTGGAGACAATCTAGGACTGATCCAAAACTATGTTTAAACTTAAGCTTTGGCGAAATTCTAAAGCTGTAATTGAATCTAAAATTTGTGAAAATTGATTTTTCTATTTGTCTGAAATCTAGACAAATCTAGACTTCCCTGGGAAGTTTTGGAGAATATTTTGGAGACAATCTAAAGTTGACCCAAAACGGCCGTGTTTGCAATAAAGCTTTGGCGATATTCTGAAGCTGTAAATAAATCTAGAATTTGTGTGAATTCTAGATTTGTCTATTTGTCTGATATGTAGAATTTGTAGAATTTTTTTAGGTTTTCCAAAAGAATCTTTAACTATGTTGAATAATATAGAGATTAAAGCATCTTCTCTGAGGAATTTTGAAGAATACTTTGGAGACCTACAAATTGACCAAAATTTATCATGTATGAACATTCTGAAGCTGCTAATGAGTCTAAATTCTATATTTTTCTATTTGTAATCTAGAATATATATAATTTGCAGAAACCTTGTATAAATTTTTCTGAACAACTTTTCTCGCGGTGCTGAATAATAGAAAAATTGAAGTTCCTTCTCTGGGAAGTTTTGGAGAACATTTTGGAGACTAAATCTAAATCTAGAATTTACCCAAAACGACCGTGTTTGGAGTAAAGCTTTGGCGACACTCTGAAGCTGTAAATAAATCTAGGATTTGCCTGAATTCTAGATTTTTCCTTTTGTCTGAAATGTGGAATTTTTAGAAGTTTTAAGTTTTCAAAAAGAATCTTTAACGGTGTTGAATAATATAGTGATTAAAGTATCTTCGCTGAGGAATTTTTGAGAATACTTTGGATACCTAGAATTTACCAAAAACTATCATCTTTGAACGTTCTGAAGCTGCTAATGAGTCTAAATTATTGTTTTTTTATTTGTAATCTAGATTGTATAATTTGTAGAAATCATGTTTAAATTTTCCAAAACAACCTTTGGCGGTGCTGAATAATAGAAAAATTGAAGTTTCTTCTCTGGGAAGTTTTGGAGAATCTTTTGGAGACCATCTAGAATTTACCCAAAACGACCGTGTTTGGAGTAAAGCTTTGACAACATTCTGAAGCTGTAAATAAATGTAGAATTTGTCTGATTTCTAGATTTTGCTATTTGTTTGTTATGTGGAATTTATAGAATTGTTTTTAGGTTTTCCAAAAGAATCTTTAACGATGTTGAATAATAAAGAGATTAAAGTATCTTCTCTGAGGAATTTTGGAAAATACTTACCAAACACTATCATGTATGAACATTCTGAAGCTGCTAAATTCTAGATTTTTCTATTTGTAATTTAGAATGTATAATTTGTAGAAATCATGTTTAAATTTTCCACAACAATCGTTGGCTGTGTTGAATAATAGAAAAATTGAAGTTCCTTTTCTGGGAAGTTTTGGAGAATATTTTAGAGATAATCTAGAATTTACCCAAAACGACCGTGTTTGGAGTAATGCTTTGGCGATATTCTGAAACTGTAAATAAATCTAGAATTTGTCTGAATTCTAGATTTTTCTATTTTTCTGAAATGTGTAATTTTTAGAAATACTAGGTTTTCCAAAAGAATGTTTAACAATGTCGAATAATATAGAGATTGAAGTATCTTCCCTGGGGAATTTTTAAGAATACTTTGGAGACCTAGAATTTACCAAAAACTATTATCTATGAACATTCTGAAGCTGATAATGAGTCTAAATTCTAAATTTTTCTATTTGTAATCTAGAATGTATGATTTGTAGAAATCATGTTTAGATTTTCCACAACAATCGTTGGCGATGTTGAATAATAGAAAATTTTGAAGGCCCTTCTCTGGTAAGGTTTGGAAAATATTTTGGAGACAATCTAGAATTTACCCAAAGCGACCGTGTTTAGAGTAAAATTTAGCGACATTCTGAAGCTGTAAATAAATCTACAATTTGTCTGAATTCTACATTTTTCTATTTGTCTGAAATGTGGAATCTTTAGAAATCATAAATTTTCCAAAAGAATCTTCATAGGTGTTGAATATTATAGTGGTTAAAGTATCTTCCATGAGGAATTTTGAGAATACTTTGGAGACCTAGAATTTACCAAAAACTATCATCTATGAACATTCTGATGCTGCTAATGAGTCTAAATTCTAGGTTTATTCTTAATCTAGCATGTATGATTTGTTGAAATCTTGTGTAAATTTTCTAAAATAATCTTTGGCTGTGTTGAATAATAGAAAAATTGAAGTTCCTTTCTTTGGGAAGTTTTGGAGAATATTTTGGGTGCCATCTAGAATTTGCCCAAAACGACCGTGTTTTGAGTAAAACTTTGACGACATCCTGAAGCTGTAAATAAATCTAGAATTTGTCTGAATTCTAGATTTTTCTATTTGTCTGAAATGTGGAATTTTTAGAAATTTTAGGTTTTCCAAACAATGTTTAACTACGTCGAATAATATAGAGATTGAAGTATCTTCCCTGGGGAATTTTTAAGAATACCTACTTTGGAGACCTAGAATTTACCAAAAACTATTATCTATGAAGGATCTGATGCTGCTAATGAGTCTAAATTCTTTTTTTTTTTGTTGGTAATCTGGAATGTATAATTTGTAGAAATCATGTTAAACTTTTCCACAACAATCATTGGCGGGGTTGAATAATAGAAAATTTTGAAGTCCCTTCTCTGGTAAGGTTTGGAGAATATTTTGGAGACAATCTAGAATTTACCCAAAACGACCGTGTTTAGAGTAAAATTTAGCGACATTCTGAAGCTGTAAATAAATCTACAATTTGTCTGAATTCTACATTTTTCTATTTGTCTGAAATGTGGAATCTTTAGAAATTATAGATTTTCCAAAAGAATCTTCATAGGTGTTGAATATTATAGTAGTTAAAGTATCTTCCATGAGGAATTTTGAGAATACTTTGGAGACCTAGAATTTACCAAAAACTATCATCTATGAACGTTCTGATGCTGCTAATGATTCTAAATTCTAGGTTTATTCGTAATCTAGCATGTATGATTTGTTGAAATCTTGTGTAAATTTTCTAAAACAATCTTTGGCGGTGTTGAATAATAGAAAAATTGAAGTTCCTTTCTTTGGGAAGTTTTGGAGAATATTTTGGGGGCCATCTAGAATTTGCCCAAAACGACCGTGTTTTGAGTAAAACTTTGACGACATTCTGAGCTGTAAATAAATCTAGAATTTGTCTGAATTCTAGATTTTTCTATTTGTCTGAAATGTGGAATTTTTAGAAATTTTAGGTTTTCCAAAGGAATGTTTAACGACGTCGAATAATATAGAGATTGAAGTATCTTCCCTGGGGAATTTTTAAGAATACCTACTTTGGAGACCTAGAATTTACCAAAAACTATTATCTATGAACGTCCTGAAGCTGCTAATGAGTCTAAATTCTTTTTTTTTGTTGGTAATCTGGAATGTATAATTTGTAGAAATCATGTTAAACTTTTCCACAACAATCATTGGCGGGGTTGAATAATAGAAAATTTTGAAGTCCCTTCTCTGGGAAGGTTTGGAGAATATTTTGGAGACAATCTAGAATTTACCCAAAACGACCGTGTTTAGAGGAAAATTTGGCGACATTCTGAAGCTGTAAATAAATCTAGAATTTGTCTGAATTCTAGGTTTTTCTTTTTGCCTGAAATGTGAAATTTGTAACAATTTTTTAGGTTCTCCAGAAGAATCTTTAACGATGTCGAATAATATAGAGATTAAAATATCATCATTGAGGAATTTTGAAGAATACTTTGGATCCAAGAATTTACCAAAAACTTCAGAATGTATGAACATTCTGAAGCTGCTAATGAGTCTAACTTCTAGAATATTCTATTCGTAATCTAGAATGTATAATTTGTAGAAATCATGTTTAAATTTTCCAAAACAACCTTTGGCGGTGTTGAATAATAGAAAAATTGAAGTTTCTTCTCTGGGAAGTTTTGGAGAAAATTTTGGAGACAATCTAAAATTATCCCAAAACGGTCGTGTTTGCAGTAAAGCTTTGGCGACATTCTAAAGTCTTAAATAAATGTAGAATTTGTGTGACTTCTAAATTTTTCTATTTGTCTGATATGTGGAATTTGTAAAAATTTTTTTAGGTTTTCCAAAATAATCTTTAGCGATGTTGAATAATATAGAGATTAAAGTATCTTCTATGAGGAATTTTGGAGAGTACTTTGGAGACCTACAATTGACGACAATTTATCATGTATGAACATTCTGAAGATGCAAAGGGGTCTAAATTCTAGATTTTTCTATTTGTTATCTAGGATGTATAATTTGTAGAAATGTTGTGTAAATTTGCCAAAACAACCTTTGGCGGTGTTGAATAATAAATAAAGTGAAGTTTGTTCTCTGGGAAGTTTTGGAGAATATTTTGGAGACAATCTAGAATTTACCCAAAACGACCGTGCTGGGAGTAAAGCTTTGCAGATATTCTGAAGCTTTAAATATATCTAGAATTTGTCTGAATTCTAGATTTTTCTATTTGTCTGAAATGTGGAAATTGTAGAAATTTTAGGTTTTCCAAAAGAATCTTTAACAGTGTTGATTAATATAGAGATAAAAGTGTCTTCTCTAGGAAACTTTGAGAAATACTTTGGATACTTACAAATTACCAAAATCTATCATGTATGAACATTCTGAAGCTGCTAATTAGTCTAAATTCTAGATTTTCTTATTTATAATCTACAATGTATAATTTGCAAAAATTTTGTTTAAATTTTCCAAAACAAACTTTGGCGGTGTTGAGTAATAGAAAAATTGGAGTTCCTTCTCTGAGAAGATTTGGAGAATATTTTGGAGACAATCTAGAATTTACCCAAAACGAATGTGCTGGGAGTGAAGATTTGGCGACATTCTGAAGCTTTAAATAAATGTAGAATTTGTCTGAATTCTAGATTTTTCTATTTGTCTGATATGTGGAAAATGTAGAAATTTTAGGTTTTCCAAAAGAATCTTTAACGGTGTTAAATAATACAGAGATAAGAGTATCTTCTCTAGGAAACTTTGAGAAATACTTTGGAGACCTAGAATTTACCAAAAACTACCATGTATGAACATTCTGAAGCTGCCAATGAGTCCAAATTCTAAATTTTCATATTTGTAATCTACAATGTATAATTTGCAGAAATTTTGTCTAAATTTTTCAAAACATACTTTGGCGGTGTTGAGTAATAGAAAAATTGGAGTTCCTTCTCTGAGAAGTTTTGGAGAATATTTTGGAGACAGTCTAGAATTGACCCAAAACGATTGTGCTGGGAGTGAAGATTTGGCGACATTCTGAAGCTTTAAATAAATGTAGAATTTGTCTGAATTCTAGATTTTTCTATTTGTCTGATATTTGGAAATTGTAGAAATTTTAGGTTTTCCAAAAGAATCTTTAACGGTGTTGAATAATATAGAGATAAAAGTGTCTTCTCTAGGAAACCTTGAGAAATACTTTGGATACTTACAAATTACCAAAATCTATCATGTATGAACATTCTGAAGCTGCTAATTAGTCTAAATTCTAGATTTTCTTATTTATAATCTACAATGTATAATTTGCAGAAATTTTGTCTAAATTTTCCAAAACAAACTTTGGCGGTGTTGAGTAATAGAAAAATTGGAGTTCCTTCTCTGAGAAGATTTGGAGAATATTTTGGAGACAATCTAGAATTTACCCAAAACGACTGTGCTGGGAGTGAAGATTTGGCGACATTCTGAAGCTTTAAATAAATGTAGAATTTGTCTGAATTCTAGATTTTTCTATTTGTCTGATATGTGGAAAATGTAGAAATTTTAGGTTTTCCAAAAGAATCTTTAACGGTGTTGAATAATATAGAGATAAGAGTGTCTTCTCTAGGAAACTTTGAGAAATACTTTGGAGACCTAGAATTTACCAAAAACTACCATGTATGAACATTCTGAAGCTGCTAATGAGTCCAAATTCTAGATTTTCATATTTGTAATCTACAATGTATAATTTGCAGAAATTTTGTCTAAATTTTCCAAAACAAACTTTGGCGGTGTTGAATAATACAAAAATGGAAGTTCCTTCTCTGGGAAGTTTAGGAGAATATTTTGGAGACAATCTAGAATTTACCCAAAACAACCCGTTTAGAATAAAATTTGGCGATATTCTGAAGCTGTAAATAAATGTAGAATTTGTCTGAATTCTATATTTTTCTATTTGTCTGAAATGTGGAATTTGTAGAAATTTTAGGTTTACGTTGAATAATATAGAGATTAAAGTATCTTCCCTGAGGAATTTTGGGGAATATCTTGTGTGAATTTTCCAATACAGTGTTAAATGTCGAAACATTGAAGTTCCTTGGTTCCTTCTCTGGGAAGGTTTGAAGGTCTAAAACTTACCCATAAGATTTTAAAATTATCCACAGCTTGACCGGAATAAAGTTTTTGGACTAATACAACTAAACCGTAAATCTTTACGCTTATCAGTGAGACATTCCCTTAAATAGAACCCCGCCGTTTATTGATTATTGCATCAACTTTAATTTCGTTACCATATGCCACAACGACCTATCCTCGAAACGCTTTAATCAATTATTAAACGGTCGTGAATCCGAGGGATTGTTTGTAAAACAGTCGTATTTATAGTACACGTTTATTTAGGATCGAACGTTTACAGAGTCAAGGGGCCGTTACGTAATCAGAATCGATTTTTCTTACGTTCTCTCTTAGCTTAAGTTGCGAGAAATAGTGTGTGTGAGAGAGAGAGAAAGAGAGAGAGTAATTGAAGGGTTTCGCGAAGAAATGGCAAGTGCGAGGAAAGCTTATTACGTCCGATGAGAAGGAAGTGAATCGGATTTTGGATTTGGATCGTCCGAAGGAGATCCAAGAAATTCATCAAAATACTTTTACTGGCGTTACTTTTTACTGAAAAGTTGTTAAATTAAGACAAAAGGGCGCACTGGACGGTATTGATTTGAATCTCATGCTGAAGATAGTGAGTTTTGTGTTGTAATTCTTGTGGATTTGAGGATTTGAAGAATGCACTACAATTTGCACAGTATCAAAAAAAGTTCAAAATAACAACGCTCCATTTATTAAATGCTTAACTAACTTGCTTAACACTAATAACTAACACTTATTACTTAATTTATATTTCACAGCCCTGTATTTATCTTCCACGCACGGCCGTGCAGGTAATGGATTTTTAATCCATTAATTTAATGTTAATTGTTAATTTGTACATTGTTAATAATTAATGTACATGTTAATTTAAATTTAAATTAGTTCACCTTCTAGATTACTTCCATTTGGTCCTGAACAATGTTAGATGGTTTAGATAGCATCTGGAGTAGGCTTTGTTTTTCACAATTTGACTACATTATCCCAAAACTTATCTTAATTAAAAATTCTCATGCATAGTCTTCAGAGATTTATAAAGTTTTGAGATCAGTTAGGTCGGTCCAGTTGTACTAAATTTAAGTCTACCAGACCGTATCCATCCACTCCTGAATGTAGGCCTCTTCCATTGTCTTCCATGTCGTTCTATCTTGAGCAGTTTGTAACCAGTTTTTCCCTCCTGCTCATTGGATGTCATCTCGCCATCGCATTTGGGGTCTTCCTGTTTTTCTGTTTTGGTGGTTCTAGGTCGCCATTGAATTATTCTTTTGGTCCACCTTGATGGGTCCTGTCTGGCGACTCTTTTCACAACGTCTGTTACTTTTGTATCTTTTCCGTATCTCTTCCCTCCTAATATGATCTCTTAGGCTAATGTCTAGCATGGCACGCTCCATTGCCTTTTGTGTTGCTCTGAGCTGAGCTTTATGTAGATATACTAAATTTAGACTTTATGTGGAGGACGTTGCGAAATCTATTAGACGAGTTCCGTTGTCATTACCTATTTCGTGGAGGCTGTGGCCTATATGCTTCTTGGTTTCCAATTTTTGTATTGAAATCTCCGTAAATTAACTACGTCATATCTAGGAAGGCTGTCTATCAGACGCTCAAGTTGTTTGTAGAATATTTCCTTCTCGTCATCAGTTTCCTCTTCAGTGGGGGCGTATGCAGACAGCAGAGAGCAGCTATACCAGCGCCCTTTGATACTTAGCACCTTTAGTCTTTGGTTTATGGGATGGAATTCTATTGCAGAGTGGATAATATTCTCTCTGACCACCAAACCTGTTCCGAACATGTGTTTGCCCTGGTCGTTATCGCTGAAGAAGACTATGGGTTTACTAATTTTCCTGTTTCCATATCCTGGCGTTCTCACTTCCTGAATTGCTGTGATGTCCATGTCAGCTGAGTCCAGTGCTTTTATTGTTTGCGTGGTTGCTCCAAGTCGGTACCAACTCAGAATATACCATGTACCTATGTTCATATTCTTTGAATATAGTGAATTTCACTGGCATCATAGGCGCAGTTAATGTTATTATTTGGTGATAGGATTGAATCTAATTAAATTTCAAAATGACCGAAGGTTGTCTAGCTTCTCTAAGTTGGCCACGGCAATTTAAACCAAAGGAAAACACCAAGGCTTAACCAACTGAAGTGTTATCCAACTGCTTTTGCAGTTGGTTAGGACTTGGTGTTTTCCTTTGTTTTAAATTTCAAAATGCCTTGAACTGGTTCCTCTAAATTAATATTCCAGTCATTTTTCTGCGAAAGTCATAGACAAGAGGCGGATGGATAGTCAATTATTTGTGAAAGAAAACCTATTAGGGTGAATAGTTTCTTTGGTGGTGTACTTTGGAGATTGTCCTTAAGCGATTCCAGTTAGTCTTGAATGATCCAAAAATTATTAAATGTTTGAATTGGCACCATGTAAGGCAAAGTTCATTAGTGGTAGATATGTGGAGACTTGGGCCACCCCCACGCTCCGCTTACATTCTCCACAGATTTAAGTAGCTTGTGACAGCTTCAGAACAAATTGCAACAGCTCCATCTTTAGCAAGTCGGGTTAAGCTGTTTACAGCTGTTCTGAAGCTGTTGAAATCTGTTCTGAGGGGCTATCTTATTCTGTTATGAAGGAGACATGTTCGGAGAACTTGGAGAGGAGGGGGTGACCCAAGTGTCGCCATAGCTACTTCCATTCAATTGCAAGGTGAGATTCCAATGTGTTTCGGTAGTAGCTCAGCACATTCCCACGTACCTACTCGACGTATTGAAACATCACCTACACTTTTGCTCCAACACATCCCTGAACACCTTGAAATAAACAGGAACGAATGACTTATAGACAGACTCGAGTCCCAATAGAGAGAGAGAGACTGAAACCTCCTTATCTCCCCAACTATTATCGTCCCGTCCCTTCCTCTCTCTCCTTCCCTTTCCCATTATTACTTCTCCCTGAACTCGCGATATTTCGGGACGCGCACACTACTCGTACGTATTTCGCAATCGATACGTTCGGGAATACCGAAACGGCCGGAATCGTCCGTAATAATTCATTTTCCGCGACATTGGCAGTTCTAAAAATAAAAAGCCTTTTGTTCCCAACGCAAAAGAGAGAGCGAGTGAGATAGAGGAAGAGCCTCTACCGGGACACAAAAGGGGTCGTTAGTGAGTTTCTTTGATTGTCGACGCCAGTGCACTCCATTATTTGTGGAAGGAATTTTCAAAAGATAATTGTTTATAACAAACAAAATTGCTGGAGTGTAATATGATCCGCACTACTTGTAGCTCAATCTAATGAAATCTTAACGCAATTCAAAGTTTAGGTGAATAGAAATGATATTTTTCAAAAAGTTTGTGTTGCAAAATGAGGGGATCATTGTTTAGATATTCATGAAACGGTGAAAATTGCAAAAACATGAGTTTTTAGAAAGCTAGCTTTCTTTATGCGAGGTTCTTCTACTGCTAAAACACACGGGTGAATATGGGTGAAATTTCCGACCGTCAGATGACCGATGTATACATAATGTGTACCTACATGTGTCTATAGACCGTTTCTAAAGAGTCGCAGGATGGGATAAGCATGAGAGCGAAGGAAAGGACATATATTTCTCGTTAGCTAAACAGAGAAAGACCTTTTGCGATGTTGCTAGCTCGCGAAACATTACAGTCATCCGCTCCGCACACTGTACCGCACACATCCGAAAGTGTAAAGCGATACGCGACCGCGATACGCGTTGACTTGGACTGCCTGCTCGGCCGGCAACGTTGCAAAACTTCCCTCTCTGTCATGCTAACGAACTACTGCTGGTTTCTCTTTTGCTCTTGTTGGTTTCCCACCATGCGTTTCGATAGAAAAGCTCCGTATGTGCCTAATATGTACCTACATATATGACGTTCTTGCCACAGAGGTCAGCACTGGCTATAGTTTTATGTTGGCATTATGTTTAGCACTGTATTTAGGTTGGCATTATGTTTTGGGATAAAAATGAAATGGCGAATGTTTTGAGAACGAGGTGCGTTGTCGTTTTTTTTTGTATTTTCAATTTTAGATATCTTTTCTTATTTGATGTCTTATTATATTGTAAATTATTAAACTGTATTACAACTATATAACATTACAAATTGAATCTATAGACTGAAATAATAATACTAAGATATACTTCAAGTAAAACGTTGGCGAGTCATTCATTTACATAAATAATTCATAACCTCACAATAATTTTTAACCTTCTATAACGTTACGCAAAACAACCTCTAGCTTTCGACTGCCGGCACTCCCAGAGTGCAACGTGTCTGTTTTTTAGATGTATTAAGAAAAAACTTACGAAAAGAAGTATTACACTCGTCTCTTGTAAGTTTTTGAAAAAGGCTTTATTTTAGACCTGCTAAAAAATAAATTGTTTATAATTTATCTAAATAATTGCAAAAAACCGTCGAAATTTAAATTTGCAATAAACAAAGAAAAAGCATAAGTAATCTCGAAACTTGCATAAAACGTGGCCTAATACTATCCATAAGAAACCCTTGAAATTAATTTAAAAAATATTATAATATTTAAAAATATAAAATTAGATATATTACAATGCAGTATAGTAAATAAAGTTATACAAGGTAATAGTACCTACCCAATTATTAGCGAAACTACCTCAAATAGGTACCTACTTCTTGTTTGTATTTAATAATAGAATTTAGGTTTTAAGGTAGTGACGTTAGCAAACGAAGTATAAACGTTAAATAGGAATAAAGTAAAATCAATCGTTGATCACTCCCCTCTACCAACTGAGTTCATATATAGACACGAAATATGGCCGTTACCAATACATAAGTGGCCTATAGAAATTAGGTTTATCTTTCAAATTTTAAATTCATTTAGTTTTTATAATGTTATATGTTATAATTTAATTTAGTACAATTTACTCATAATTTTTATAGTCCTTGCCCTCTTGTAGCATAACATAACAACTTAAATTATTATGGGATGAAAAAATTTAATTCGTCCTTTTAATTAATTATATATATTAAAAAAACCTTTTTTTTATTAATTGATGTAACGTAAGTAGTCCTTTAATGAATATTTTTAGTCAGTATTGTAACGTTTATTCTAATTCAGTTTACAGTTCTTAACACTGCCTAATTTATTTAGTCTATTCCTTAACTAATTAGTTTATGTTAAACACTTAACGCGCTTATTTATTTGTACACTTATCGCAAGTCGACTTATAACACTCTTTCACTCATGGTTGCTTCTGGTCTACTCTGCCTGCGATGGAACCGTCTCGTAATTTATAGCCACAATAATGTCTTTTCGAGAACCTTCCGGTTTATTCTTTTACTAATTGGACGTTCCCAATTATTCGGGAAGAGTTTTTATGGTTCCCTTTGAAATGCGCCGCCTGCGTCGGATAACAAGGAGCGCGCTTCACGCTGATGTTTAAATTTCGCGTCACAGTATCATTGCCAATAATCATGTAGTCACAATAATGTAAAAGGACATTGAAAAATATTTGTTTATAACAAATTAATGATACACGAGTATATAGAAGACCGAACATAGGCTCAGACCACTATTAACGTTTACTACAATTGGTATGTTAGACAAGTGGAATGAAATTAACCCAAAAACAAAGAGAAAAGAGGAAGAAATCTATAAAGTTTATTTATTAAATAAAGAAAGTATAAAAAATCTCTTTAACTATAGCCTGAACAGAATTCTTGTACGGTTAGAAACACAAGAAGATTTAAATGAATGGAAAAACATACAAATAACAATATAACGGGCAGCATCAGAGACATTAGGTAAAGCAAGAAAGATTATCAAGAAAAATTATTTGGCAATATGTTCAGTAGAGCTTATATCTTATAAAAAGTACTTGAGTAATCCTACAGAAAATAATCAGAAAACATACAAACAGGAAAGGAACTATGCAAAAAGCTGACTTAAAAAGCCCACAAGCATTCCTGAGAACGGTTTATTAGCGAAATTAAAAATTGTATTCATGCGGTAGACAAAAGACATCATATAAGATAATGAAAATACTCAATCAGAAAGGAAACGATAGAAAAAACTACAAGAAACTGTAACAGGATGCAAATGTAAATGAAGAAGAAATAGAAAGAGCAAATGTAAAACGTCTAGATGATATAGATTTAGATGAACTAAAAGAAGCTTTTAAGACACTAGGTACTGCAACTGAGATTTCTCCACCTATCTAATAAATCATGGAGGAACAGTAGAATACCAAAAGAATGGAAAAAGGAAACAGCAATATCAATATTTAAAAAGGGCAATAAAAACAATACCAACAAATATAGAGGAATAAGCTTACTGGAATCAGCCTGAAAAATTTATGCCAAAATTAATAATCTTTTGATTAATAATTAATTATTTTATTTATATATATTTAGGTATAATATATTATTATTAGTTATGAAATTAATAAAATAATTTAATAATTTAATTTAAAATAAGAATTAAAATTATTTGAAAATTTATGAAATATTTCACAATTACAAATTCTTCTTCTTAGGACGCCGTCTCCCTACGAAGGTTGGCGATCCAACTGGCTATAATGGTGCGTGAAACCGCACCTCTAAAAATCTCTATAGATGTCCGTCCGAACCATCGCCGCAGATCCTTAAGCCATGATTTCTGCCGTCTGCCCACAGATCGTTTGCCTACTATCTTCCCTTCGATGAGGAGTCGAAGGAACTCGTACCGCTCCCCCCTCATTACGTGCCCGATGTATTGTAGCTTTCTTTCTTTAATGATTGTCAACAGTTCTTTTCCTTTACCTATTCTCCTTAGCACTTCCTCGTTGGTTATCCTGTCCATCCAGGATATACGCAGTATACGGCGATACAAATACATCTCAAAGGCGTCAATGCGATTCTCCATTGATTGGCACAATGTCCAGCTCTCGGAGCCATAGAGTAGAACTGGGAAGATGTAAGAGCGTAGTAAGCGTATCCGGAGCTGTAGATTAATGTCTCTACTGGTGAAGAGTTTCTTCATGGAGATGAACGTCCTTCTGCCCTGTTCTATCCTAGATTTGATTTCAATTTTAGGGTCACTGTTCTCGTTGACGACAGCTCCAAGATATTTAACGGATGACACTTGTTCCACTACCTGGTTGTTAATTTGAAGGATCGCTCGTCTTGGTGCCTTGGAGAACACAACCACCTTGGTCTTGGCAACGTTTATTTGTATACCATACTGTGTGCTGTGTTCAACGATGAGGTCCATCATATTCTGGAGATGTGAGAGGCTGTCGGCAACCACGACCGTATCGTCGGCGAAATCTTATATTGTTGATAAGGGTGCCGTTGATTTTCACGCCCCCTTCCACATTCTCCAGTGCCTCTCGGAACGCTGCCTCCGAGTATATATTAAAGAGGAGAGGGGACAGGACACACCCCTGTCTAACACCCCTTCTGATTTCTATTTCTTCGGATGTTGTGCTCTCTATCCTAATCTCTGCAGTTTGGGGCCAGTACAGTTGCGTGATGATGTTCAGATCTCCCGCATCAACTCCGGTGTTTTAGGATCTCGATGAGCTTCTGATGCGAGACACAGTCGAAAGCTTTTCGGAAGTCAATAAAGCAGGCGTATATATCTACATTCATGTCTCTGCATCGCTGTGTGAGGACGTTTAGAGAGAAGAGAGCCTCACGCGTGCCCACTCCGTTCTTAAATCCAAATTGCGTTTCTCCAGCCTGTCTCTCACATTTGGCATATATGCGAGTGAGGATGATGCGAAGAAATACCTTGAGGACGTGAGACATCAGGCTTATCATTCGGTGATCGTCGCATTGAGAAGCGTTCGGTTTTTTTTGGCAGAGCAATGAACGTCGACCTCAGCCAGTCCGTTGGTATGTTTCCAGTTTCATGTATTGAGTTGATCAGCGATGTAATAAGTTTTAGGCCTCTATCATCTGCATTGACGAGCAGTTTCAAGGTTTCCGCGTGAATGTTGTCGGGTCCTACAGCCTTGTCATTTTTCTGGAGTTTTATAGCACGTCTCACTTCCTCTATCGTGATAGCAGGGCTGGGCTCATTGATATCATCATAGTCTCTAGGTATTTCGTGGGGTCGTGTGTCGTTGAAGAGGGCCTCAACATACTCCTTCCATCTCTTAAGCTTTTCCTCAACGCTCGTTAAGATCTTGTTATTGTCCTTCAAAATACCGTAGATCTGCTTGCGTTATGTGTTTGTGAATTCCTTGATCTTTTTGTGCAGATTAAAGGAGTCGTGCTTTTTGTCTAGTGCCTCCATTTCACTGCATTTTTCAGCTAGCCACCCTTCCCTTGCCTTTCGGCATTCTGATCTCACTGCCTTGTTCAGCTCGTTGTATCGGTTATCGTCTGTGGCTTTGTATTTCCGTCTCTCGTTCATAAGTTGGAGAATTTCATCTGTCATCCACTGTTGCTTTTTAGAGGCTTGTGCATATCCAATGTCGTTCTCCTGGGTTTCCAAAAGTGCCTTCTTCAATATAGTCCACTGTGGCTCTACTTCGTCGTCATTGCAAAAGTTAGATGTTTGAAAACGCGACTCGAGGTTCTTAGTTGCTCTGGTTCGTATTTCGGGATCAAGAAGTCTTTTGACATCGACTCGCTTGGGTTTATTTGAGCGTTGGACTCTAGTGAAGTATCGAAGCTGCAGACTTATTACTACGGGATTGTGATCGCTATTGACGTCGGCGCCAGGGTATGTCGTTGCTGATTTGACAAACTTCATTAAATGGCTCTTGATGAGGACAAAATCTATTTGATTTCTCACTATGTGGTTTACACGATCGGCTGGGGATTTCCACGTGTATTGACGTCTAGGATGTTGTTTGAAAAAAGTGTTGGCAGCCGAGAGTTGGTGCTCTGTGCAGAATTGCACTAATCGATCGCCTCTAGTGTTGCGTGTTCCCAGTCCGTGATCTCCGCAAACCTGGCCATCAGCACCCTTCCCGATTTTGGCGTTGAAGTCGCCGAGAACAATTGTAATTTCCCCTTGTTTTGTTGTTTTCATGGCTTCTTCTCTAAAGCAGAGTAGAACTCCTCGACCACCTCGTCAGGTTTGTCCCCTGTTGGAGCATAAATTACAAATTGCCAATTACATATTTTGAAAATATAGATCAAGGCTAATAAAACAAGAGCTTATAAAGATCTCTACTATGTCGGAAACAACCACGTTAATAAATATTATAATTAATATTAGTAAATATTTTTTAATCTAATTGCAAGTGTCTTAAGGACAGCAACAGGCAAATTTTCCCCTACTATCTTAGGCTACTTTATCGTTATCGTTGATTCCTGCTAGGAGGTTTCTTCAGGCGTTATCGCGCAAAATACACATCTAAGATAAGCTCGTCAGCGAGCTAAGGTCACAAAGGCCTTATCTTCCCCGAGGAACGTGCGTTAACGTGTTCCCGATCGCGCACTCGTACGAAAATACTCATAAGACAGGTTCTATTTACGTAAGCAAGTTGTCCGAGACGCAATTGCCTTCCTTGTTGTAACGTGACCTTTGATTCTGTGTTGCAGGCCTTCGAACCCCATGTCGGTCCGGTACCGGAGCCTGGACCGAGGTCCCCCGATCGATCACGAGAGGGAGTTCCTGCCGATAAGGGACAGGGGGGACAGGTCCCTGGACAGGGGGTTGTACTTCGATGACGAACCCTACGGCTCAAGGTGAGTGGGAGGGGGAGGGGAGGACCTCATCCTTGCCCTTTCGCGGGGTCGAGTGGGAGACTTTTAATATTTTCCGCCGAGATGCCGTATATTACATTGCTTTACGAGCGGCTTATAAATTTTCCGGGGTTTTTATTAATACTTAAATGGTTTCTTCGTAAGGAATTCGTTAAGGTGTTTTTGAGTTGGAAAGTAATTTTTGCTTAGGGGAGGGTGTTTGGTGGGAAATTAAGACAACAAGACGGATTGAGGGGCGATCCATTGTACCTTGTGCTGAAGGAAGTTGATTTGTTTTTCGCGAAATTTAATTGAAAACTTTTCATGTACCGAAGAATTTTCACCTAGCTAAACAAATTTCAAGCGCTCAAACATTATAACTCTAGCACGTTTCAATTTTGGCAATTAAACTTTCCTATACTACTTTTAAAATTTAGTATCCTACGAGTATATTCGCAGGAACCAAAATTTCAGTAGATGCTTGAAGGCATGAAGAGATCATTCAACATACTTTTTCGATTATTAACTGATTTCATTTGCTGTTTTGCAGGACCAAAAATTTGACCAAATATTCCAAATTTCCACAATATTCAATCTAAATTCGCATAATCCAGTCTCTGAGGTTCCAGACTAATTCCATGTAGTGACTGAAGGGTAGAAAATGTTTATAGAAGTGTTAAATTGGTCCAGTTTTACTTAATTTGGACAATATTATTCTAAAATCCAACTTATTTCAGTCTTGCAGGGTCCATTTGGTACTAAAGGGTCTACAAATACGTAAGATGGTCTCCTAAAAAATGGGGTCTAGTTTTAGAAAGCACTTCAATTGGTTTACCATTTACAGGGTTATATAAACGATTTAAGCAATTATCAATTCGATTTCGATATATTTTGATTTTGGTAACACCCTAGGTAGTCCTCAGAGATCTATCTGCTAATATAGATTCACAATAGTCCTACCTGTGAGATTCTAGGATGTATTCCTTGGTCCTGAAGTATCTAGTGGAGTTTTAGCTTTAAAAATTAGACCTAAACTGATTGGTTTACTTTTGGTTCTAAGTACTATTTAGACAACGTTCAATGTGATTTTAAAATATTTTGATTTGGGTAGTTCCAGCTTGGCCCTAGTCGGTCCTCAGAGAACTAGAATGTTTGTGAGACGACTGAATTGATTTAGAACACCTTGCTGAGAATGTATAAATATAAACATCACTTATTTTAGATTAAAAATAGTCGAATCATGAAGATTCTACACTGGCTCCTCTTCGCCTAAAGTATTTAGTGGATCAGCAGAGTCTACCTGGGTTTACAAATTAAAACCAAAAATTTCAAAGTCCTCCCATGTTGTAGGGTCCAAATATCTCGATTTAAAAGATGAAGTTATTTAAGATTTTCTCCTAGAAGGATTTGAAATCTAGGTTTCAGGAGCCTTCCATTGGTTACTCCAAGTGTTTAGACGATGTTCAGTCTAATTTCGCTTGAGCCTACTCTTCAGGGATCTAAAAATTTCCAGGAGGTTTAAACTGATCTGATGTTAGAACCTTTTACTGAAAAATGTGCAAATGTCAGTAAGTCTAGATGTAAATAGTCCAATTATAGCACTTCAATTATGTTTCCTCTCGTCCCGAAGTTTCTAGTAGAGCAGTTGATTTAGTCTTACATTGAAAATTAGACCCAAAAATACCAATCCACCGAATCTTGGAGAACCTAAATATCTCAATTTGGTACTGAAAGATCTATAATTATTTAAGATTCCTAGAAAAATTCAAGATGTGCGATTGGAGAGCAATTGAATTAGTCTTTTTTTCAACGATTTATACAACGTTCAATATAATTTCGAAATATTTCGATTTCGTAGCTTCAGCTTGTATCTAGTTAGTTCCTGGAGATCTAGAATGCTTGACTTTACTGAAAAATGTACCAACGTCAGATAATCTAGATTCCAAATATTCTAATTATGGAAATTTCAGAATGTCTCTCTTGGTCCTGAAATTTCAGTCAGGCAGTTGAGTTGGTCTTGTTTTAAAAATTTGACCCAAAAATCCAAAACCCCAATTTTGGACTGTCCAAATATCTTATTTCGATACTTAAAGATCTAAAATTACTTAAACTTATCTCCTAGAAGGGTTTAAGAACTAGATCTCGAGGACATTTTATTGGTTTACTTGTAGATACGGTTAATGCAATTTTGGAAGTTCCAGATTGATCCTAGTTAACCTCAGAGGTTTAGAACGTTTCTAGAATTATTGTTAGAATATTTTACTGAAAATCACTTAATTTTGATTCAAAATAGCCCAGTCATGGACCTTCTAGGAAGTCTCCCCTAGTTCTGGCGTATGAAATACAAATATACAATCTATTTTCAAAATCGTCCAATCATGGATATCTCTTCTCGTCCTGAAGTATTTGGTGAAGGAGTTGAGTTGGTCTTGTTTTGAAAATTGGATCCAAAGAATTCAAACCACCAAATGTTAGAGGATCCAAGTATCTTCATTTGATAGAATAAGATCTACAATTATTTAAGATTTTGGCCTAGAAAAATTCAAGATCTAGGATTAGAGGGTAATTTAATTGGTCTATTTTTGAATCTAGATGAGATTTAGACAATGTTCAATCCAATCTCAGCTAATGTAAGCTAATCTAGATTTAGTCGCAATGTCAAAAAAGTATTTTAACCTGAAAATAGTCCCATTTAAAGGTTTAGAGTAGCCCCATGATCCCAAAGGAGTAAAAGATTTTGGGAATAGTTCAGTTGTTCTAGTTTTAAAAACTTATGCAGAAATTCCATACCTAAACAATATTTCATCTCAATTCAAAACTTTTTCAGCTTGGTAGCGCCCACAGACCTTCAGCTCCTCCTAAGAAATCTAGAATGTTTCCCTTAGAATTGCAATCTATATAGTTTTCAATTATTTTATAGTTGGTCCTCAGAGATCTAGAAGCATTCTGCGGTAATGGAAGTTTAATTCATTCAAAATTTAAAAGAGTCTAATTTTGGAGATTCTAGAACAACTTCCCTTAGTACTGAAAAATACTGTACTGATTGTTTTGGAACTTGAGGTAGTGTAGAATTAGGATATTTAACTGAAACAAACCAAATATTGACATTCACATTCAAAATAGTCACATCTTAGAAGTTATAGAATATATGAGCAACAAGTGGATAAATACAAGGTACTCAATATTCAACTTAAAATCAATAAACTTCGATCTTAGGAGCTCTAGCATCGCTCTAGTTTGTCCCCGGATCTCTAGTAAGTTTTCGAAGTGATTCAGTTCGTATCACCTTATGTAATATAATCTAATTTCAAAATAGTCTCATGTTGGAGGTTCTATAATATTTCTATCTGGACCTGAAGGGTATAGAAGGTCAAGAAGCCAGTATAATTGGTCTGGTTTTAAGTAATTCGACTCGAGGGCTCCTTGCCTAATCATCATTTAACTTATATTCAGAATATACTTCGATCCTAGAAGATTTAGCGTCACTCCAATTAGTCATCTAGAAGGTTAAACCAATAGAAGTCTTTGGTCTAACATTGGGTTAACCGTAGAAGGTTAGACCAATGTTAAAAGGGAAAATTACAATCGTCAGTAAGCAATCTATATTTATGTTAGTTCAATTTTGTAAGCTCTAGCGTTACTTCAACTGGTCCTCAGAGATCTAGAAAATTTTAAACACATTTGGATTGAGCTAGTTATAGAAATTTAATACATTTTCATTTTTCTAAACAAGAACTGGTGTTCAAAAGGAAGATTAGGAATCTTCATAGACTGAAAAATTTTAAATCTAGGCAGTATGTAATTCCTACTGAAATCAGTTTATTTTCTGAGGTTCTGAAATATTTTCATCTGCTTCTGAAGGTTCCAGACCAGTTAGGAAGCAGTTGAATTAGTCTAGGGTAAATTGTGCGGTATTCAAGAATTAGAATTAGCCCAAGAATGAAGCTCCAACATTAGTAGAACTTTGAAGGATATTTAAAGTTTAGAGGCAGTTGGTGGTGGTCTATTTTGGAATATTTTGGAAACCCCAGCTAACCATAGTTGGCCCTTACAGATCTGGTTATATTGATCTAGTTGTAGATAATGCTACCGAGAAACTCGCAGCTCAAACTGCATTTATCAGTTTCAAAATATTAAGCTTTTGGGCTTCCACGAAACCTCCAGTTGCTCCTGAAAGACCCCGGTCATCTCGGGAGCACCTGGACCGAACCGCTTCCCCGTATCGACTTGTTCTAAGAGCATTCTGCTTTTCTAGCTCTTTTCCTTCAAGGTCAGCGAGGCAGTCGCCGACCTCCCACCAGCCGTTCATCGGCGAGCTCCAGCACCAGAACTCGGACCTGCAGCGCGACCTCGCCAACCTCAAG
Organism: Cryptocephalus moraei; assembly: GCA_946251905.1. Classification (NCBI taxonomy): domain Eukaryota; kingdom Metazoa; phylum Arthropoda; class Insecta; order Coleoptera; family Chrysomelidae; genus Cryptocephalus; species Cryptocephalus moraei. The sequence continues at coordinate 14,285,964 of OX276463.1, forward strand.
AAGGAGCTCGAGCTGACCAACCAGAAGCTCGGCTCGTCGATGCACTCCATCAAGACGTTCTGGAGCCCCGAGCTGAAGAAGGAGAGGGCGCTCAGGAAGGAGGAGTCGGCCAAGTACAGCCTCATCAACGACCAGCTCAAGCTGCTCAGCAGCGAGAATCAGGTCAGAGATAAACGTTTTTGGAGTGAATGGGCGGTTTGGGAATATGAAGTGTTTTGGTTTTTGGTGAATAGTTTAGGTGGGAGTAGTGTATCTAAGCGGGTGTTGGTTTGAAATATGAACATACTCTTAATCTCGAAGGTGTCTCAAAGGTATGAGTTCATATCAATTTGACCTGGGGACAACTCTGATACAATTCATTGCACCTACAAGCGTCTCTCGAGTGCTCCCAAACACGCATCTTTTAAAGTGAGGCTATGTCCACATTTTGAGCCAGAACCCATCTTGTTGTACTACTCACACGGAAGGGGATTCTATTTCTTCATGACTACTTACCATTATAGTACACAAACGAGTCAAAACAAATCACCTCTTGTCAAATAACAACCTAACATATCTCTTCCCACTTCATCCAGGCCGTATTCGTCATCCCAACTCCTCTCCTTTCTTTCCTGGAAGTTCCATCTACCGGAAAATTGTGGAAATCCCTCGGAACGCCCCGGAGCATATTTTATTTTCAAATTCGTTAAGGGACCTCTTCCCCATTGTCCCACTTGTGCAGTCCAGATAATCGACGGCCATCTTGCGATTCCTGGGACGAGTTCCCGGACGGGTCCTTTAAGGTGCTCCCGGGAAGATGTAGTGTCGCTGGCGTCCCGACGGACGACGACGTAATTAAATTTCGGCATAATAAGAGAGAAGGGATAATTGGCGTAAAAGTCCGGGAATTACAGGATTCGGATGCTGTGAATCGGTCGATGTTTACCTGCAGGAAGTTGCAAAATAGGACTGTTTAGTCCTGGAGGAAATGAAGAGTTACACTAGAAGTTGGATTAGTGGAAGAGAGACGAAATTAACTCTGGATTAAAGTTATTTCGATTTGGAGAGTTTTCGGGATAAATTCAGTTGGTCGTAAGGGATCGAGCGTGTTTTTGGGAGAGGGTCCAGTTTGTGATTGGGAAATTCCACAGCCAGCAATAACCTAATCTAAGCTCAATGCTTTGATCTATAAATTCCATAATAATTACAGTTGATCCTGAGGGATTTGACGTGTTTTCCAGGAAAGTTGGATAAGCTTAGGTGTAAAATGTCTAAAATTGTAGTCGATATCTGTTGTAATCTCAAATTTTTCGAAATTTCACCGTGACTCCAGTTCGTCCTGTAGGATTTAGTGTAATTCAAAGGACGTTTCAAGAAGTTCTAGATAGTTCAAATGGAGCCGATTCCTATTTTGAACTCAAAGTCTTAAGACCAGGGAATCTCAGGATACCTCTAGGTGATTCTGAGCAGTTTGGAGAAATGCTGTCATCTAGGAATTCCGGGATGATTCTAATTGGTCCTGTGGGATCAAATGTGTTTCGGGAAAGGTTAGTTGGCTCTGGTTTGTTTGAGGGAAAAATTCCAGTTCTAGCCGATATCTGTGGTAAAGTTAATCTGGAAAATCCAGGAGCAGTCCAGGTGGTCCTGAAGGATCTATCGGTTTTCAGGGGAAAGTTGGATTAGTCTCATCCGATAGAAAAATTGCAAATCTAGTCTAGCCACAACTTAATATAATTTCAAAATCTTGACTCTCTGATATTCCTGGATAAGTCCCTTTGATCCTGATCCTTTGATCCTTGATCCGGTTAGTCCCGAGGGCAGATCTGGAATAGCCGCCTAGTTCCAGTCTCAGAAAAGTTGTCTGCCTGAAAAACGTCAGCTAATGGACTGAAATTAACAGGAAATCCGCTTAAAGCGATCCCTCTAAACTCGTTTATATCGACAATATGCGACGCCAGCCCATCGTTTGGCTGTTAATCAGATTTTCCTTCTCAGTCTGGAAAGCTATTCTGGAGTAACAAGGCCTAATTTCGACAGGACGAACCGCGGCGTAATCCAGGAATAATTAAATGGGGAAAACGAGGGGAAAAGAGAGAGAGAGGAAGTGCACAAGTTTTGATGCGAGTGGGGAGCATCTCGAAAAGCAATTGTCCCAACAACCAAAGCTAATGACTTCGTTTTTGGAAATAATTTTGAGAGTATTAAAAGATTTGGGAAAGTAACTATCGCAACTTAACTCACTGCTGCATTTACTTTAATTGACACAGCGACATCACTTTGAAATTTGTACGTTGGGTGGTTATGGAATTATGTAACTCTAAACTTATAAGACTAAACTCAAGAGAGTTGCTCCACCCCTCATTCCCGTACATATTTCGAGAACTATTACAGTTTCAAAGTTCGTTTCCAAATTTAGACTAAAACCGTCTTTGACATATGAACGTTTTCACCATTCGTGCCTTGAAAAATCACGGCACAACAACTTCACAGTAAACAACCAGAACCGATATTATTAATCCAACAGCGGGACCTTTGATGCCGTACGTAAAAGCGCTTCCATTCGGCAGCGCTTTGATGAAGTTAATTAATTATTTTTAGAGCGGAAAGTTTTATATTCGAACTATTAATTGATTGGAATCGTCAAAAAGGAATCAATTGGCACTGAAAGGAATTAGTAGTTCCAAACTGATATTGAACCGAGTTTAATATAAATGAACGGTTCAGTTAGAAAGAGTTCGTCATATTAGTTAATTTCTGATTGAAACAGCTAATTAACTAATTAACTATAATTAGGTTGGGTAACTGTGTTAACCAGGAAATTAGTTTTAAAATTTTGTTTCGATTAGTGAAGGTACCTTTCTAATTCCGAACCAAGTTATTCATTCACGGATCAATCAGTCTTTGGTTAAGTTATTCTCTAGTTAACAACCAGTTTACCTGATTTCGGATTAGTTTATTTTTGATTGAAACAACTAGCTGAATAACTAGAGCTATTAGGCTAACTGTTTTAACCAGGAGTTAAGTAGTAACTATGGATTAATAATTGGTGTTACAGCACCAAAACAGGCCTATTTCCGCAAGTAAAGGTAGCTGTTTATTTCCAACCACCTTTTGAATCTTTGTATTAGTTAATCTCTAGTTAAGAACCAATTTGTCTAATCTCTGAGTAGTTAATCTCTGATTGGGACAGCAAACTAACTGAATAACTATAACTGAGTTGGTTCACTGCTTTAGCTAAGGTAATAGAAATTGATTTTAAAACGCCAAAAGATACCTGTTTCCATGAATTAATTTATCTTTTTAATTTCGATCCAAGTTATTAATTCTCGTATTAGTCAATCTTTGGTTAAATTTATGTTGATAAAATATTTATCAATATATTTATGTTGATAAAAATGTTTATGTAAAATATGTTGAGCTCAAAACATATGATTTTTCTTTTCTACACGCCAATATAATACCTATAATAATATAATAAAATAATATTCGAATAAACACAAGATAATAATGAGTATGAAATGAGGTAAAATAACATAAAAAAAATAATGAAATTACAAATCATCTCTAGTTAAGAACTAATTTGCCTGATCTCGGTTTGGTAAATTTTTAATTGAAACAACTAGCTGAATAACTATATAGCTAATTAGTCTAACCGTTTTAACCAGGAGTTAAGTAATAACTAGGGATTAATAATTGGTGTTACAGCACCAAATTAGGCCTATTTCGGCAAGTAAAGGTAGCTGTTCATTCTGAACCACCTTTTTAAACTCACATTAGTAAATCTTTGGATTAGTTAATCTCCAATTAAGAACCAGTTTGTCCAATCTCTAAATAATTAATCTCTGATTGGGACAGCAAACTAACTGAATAACTGTAACCGAGTTGGTTCACCGTTTTAGCTAGAAATAGAGAAATGGATTTTAAAACGCCAAAACATACCTGTTTCGACAGGTTAAGGTATCTTTTTAATTCCGAACCAGGTTATTAATTCTCGGATTAGCCAAGCTTTGCTAACTAATCAAAACTAGCTGAATAACTATAATTAATTAGGGTAACTGTTTTAACCAAGAGTTAAGCAATAACTAGTGATTAAAAATTGGTGTTACAGCTCCAAAGCAGGCCTATTTCGGCAAGTAAGGGTAACTGTTTACTCCAAACTACTTTTCCAAACTCAGATTAGTAAATCTTTGGGTCAGTTAATCTCTAGTTAAGAACCAGTTTGTCTGACCTCTCAGTAGTTAATCTCTTGTTTGGACAGCTAACTGACTGAATAGCTATAACTGAGTTGGCTCATTGTTTTAGCCAGAGAGATAGAAATTGGTTTTAAAACGTCAAAAAATACCTGTTGCGATAAGTTAAGGTATCTTTTTAATTCCGAACTAGGTTTTTAAATCTCAGAATACTCAATAATTGCTTTAGTTAATCTCTAGTTAAAAACAAGTTTGTCTGACCTCAGATCAGGTAATTTCTAGTTGAAACAAGTAACTAACTGAATGACTAACTAAGTTGCCTCTCTATTTTAACCAGAGATTAAAATTGGTCTTAATACGCCAAAAAATCTTTGTTTCGATAAATGAAGATACTTCTTTTAACTCAGAACCAGGTTTTTTGATCTCGGATAGTCGATTTTTCGTTAAGTTAATCACTAATTATGAACCACTTTGTCTTACTTCAGATTAGGTAATTTCTGTTTGAAACAGCTAACTAATTGAATAACTAATAGAGTTAACTGACTTTTTTAACTAGGGATTAATAATTGGTTTTAAAACGCAAAAAGAGGCCTGTCTCGAATTAAGTGACGATTTCCTTTTAATTCCGAACTAATAGTCCAGTCATCTTAGGCCAAATTAGGTGAATATCTCGGAAAATCGACATACCCAGTATATTAACACGTAAAAACTTCTATTTTGGCAGCCTAAAACTTTCTTCAAAATTCACATATAATTGGATGGCCGCAAGTTTTAATATACTGGGTATGTCGGTTTTCCTAGGTGAACCCCCTATAATGACTGGACTATATTTTTTTTATGCTCAGGCTATTTAATATTTGGTTAAGTTAATCTCTACTTAGTTTGTCTAACATGAGATTAATTAATTTTTGGTTGAAGCATCTAACTAACTGAATAATAGATTAAATTGGCTGTCTCTTTTAACCTTGTATTACAAAACTCGTCTTAAAATGCCAAAATATGTCTTTCGATAATTCAGGGTACCATGGTAATTCCGAACCAGGTTTTTATTCTCGAATTAGTCAACTTTTGTTTAAGTTAATCTCTTGTTAAGAACCATTTTGACTGACCTCGAGTTAGTTAATGTCTGGTTAGAACAACTAACTAATTGAATAACTACAACTGAGTTAGTTAACTTTTTTAACCATAGGTTTAAAGTTAGTTTAAAACGCCAAAAAGTTTCTGTTTCAGTAAGTAAAGTTATAACAATATTACAGTAATAACTGTTTTTTAATCTCGTATTAGTCAATCTTAGGTTAAGTTCATCGCTAGTTAATACCAAATTGACTGACCTCAGATTAGCCAATTTCTGATTGAAAGCGCTAACTAATTGAATAACTAATTGAGTTGACTGATTGTTTTAACTAGGGATTAATGATTGGTTTTAAAACGCTCAAAGAGGCCTATCTCGAATTAAGTGACGATTTCCTTTTAATTCCGAACTAATTTTTGTTATGCTCAGGCGATTTAATATTTGGTTAAGTTAACCTCTACTTAGTTTGTCTAACATGAAATTAATTAATTTTTGGTTGAAATAGCTAACTAATTGAATAACTGTAACTGAATTGGCTGACTGTTTTGACCAGGAATAAAAAAGAGTCTTAAAATACCAACAAATATCCGTTTCCATAAGTAAAGCTTCCATGTTTTTTAAATATCGGATTAATCAGACTTTGGTTAAGGTAATCACTAATTATAAACCAGTTCGACTGACCTCAGATTTGTTAATTTCTGGTTGAAGCATCTAACTAACTGAATAATTAATTAAATTGGCTGCCTCTTTTAACCTTGTATTACAAAACTCGTCTTAAAATGCCACAATATGTCTTTCGATAATTCAGGGTACCATGGTAATTCCGAACCAAGTTTTTATTCTCGGTTTAATCAACTTTTGTTTAAGTTAATCTCTTGTTAAGAACCATTTTGACTGACCTCGGATTAGTTAATCTGTGGTTAGATCAACTAACTAACTGAATAACTACAACTAAGTTATTTAACTGTTTTAACTAGAGGTTAAAAAATTAGTTTAAAACGCCAAAAGATTCCGGTTTCAGTACTAAGTAAAGTTATAAAAATATTTTAAAAAAGTTTTTTTTAATTTCGTATTAGTCAATCTTAGGTTAAGTTAATCGTTAGTTAATACCAAATTGACTAATCTCGGATTAGTTAATTTCTGATTGAAAGCGCTAACTAACGGAATAACTGGAATTCAGCAGGCTGACTGTTTTAACCAGACGTTAAGAACTAACCAGTAAATAAGACTGATTTATAACTGTTTCGATAGGTGAAAGTACTTACTTAATTCCGAACCGGTTTCCTAATCTCATTAGCTAATTTTTTATCAAGTTAATATGTAATTAAGAGCGCTACTCGGAGTAAAACACAGACTGATTTGATTGGATGGTTAAGTGATAACCATGCATTTAACTCAGGACTTAAAAATTTCCCATAAACTGCCAAAATGATGAAGGTCATGGTATAACCATTTTTTCTCTACAAATCATAATTTATATTGTTCTTCGAGATTCTCAAAAAAATATTTTTCTTTATTTTTTTTATTTGCTTATTTAATAAACAAAATGTTATAAACAAAAAAAAATTTCCGTTTATTTTTTGAAATACTTAATTCTGTAATAAAAACAGCCATGTTTTGTTTTTTACGAAAAAAAATTATTTATTTTTATTAAGTATTTATTTATTAAAAAATAGAAAATAATTGTTTCACTTAATTGTTTATTACTTTTGCAATTTTTTCGGCCTCTTTTGGGACCTTTCCTTAAACTTTTTACATGACATCATGATCATAATTTTCGGTGACTATACAAATTTTTTTTAAGAAATGGTACATGTTTACTAAACTAGAATAGCCTGGAACTCAGTTCGTCGACTGTTTTAACCGAGGATTAAGCAATAACCGTAAGTTTAATCTCAGGTTTAAACTTCCTCCCCATTCGACGAGCGTCGGCCCTTTTCTATTCGCATTTTCCGGCCCTCGGACCTGTTGGAGTCGCCTGCCCGAGCAACAGTTTGGACCTGGTCCAAAAAGGGCGAACAATCGTCTAAATTAGAAGCGCGCGCTGATTCTGCGAACGAGAGAGAGAGAGCGAGAAAGAGCCAATCAATCCGTTCTAAATTGATACCAATTGGTGTGTTTTGTAAAATATTACACTCTCGAACCGGCAGAATAATGTTCTAATATTAGACGAGGCGGGAATGTAAATAAACATTCGGTATGTGTGTATGGCGTCCCTGATCTTCCGATAAATATTCACAATGTCGCAGGGACGCGGACGAGCGGTATTTGGAACAGGCAATTAAAAGGTGTTTACGCTAAAATCGAATTAGTGTTGCGGTCTTCCCAGACAGACAGATTAAATGCTGTGCGATCACAATGAAAAGTTTTGTTTTTTGATAAATGTTTGCGAAGTAACTGTACTTCAGGTAATTACGGTAAGGGCCCAGGCGAGAACTCCAATTTTCCTAAAAGGAAATTTCGTTACTCTCCTTGACATCTTTTTGAAATTCCAGTCTTTAAATTCAAATTTGACTATACTTTTAGGAGTTGGTTATTATAAAAAATATTGACAAGCAAGCCTTTTAAGCTTGTTTAACGGAAATTTGACCAGCTTCTCAATAAGGTTCATTGAAATTCGTAGACCAAACACTGAACAGAAAATAGACGCCTTTAATATGTATTTATACTCTCAGATTTTTGCGTATATCATAGGTTGAAAGAGTAACAAATATTCAAGTCCTCACCATCATGAACAAAGACAAAGAACTGCTACGAACGATTAAAGAGAGGAAAACGCCTTACTAAGGACACTTAATGAGAGGTGAAAGATACGAGATATTGAGGTTGATCATAGATGGAAAGATCCAGTGTTGAAAGACGCCAAACCTTGTGCCATAAAGATCTAAGGAGATGATTTAATCGTACAGTTACTGGTATCTTCAGAGCAGCAGTTTCCAAGGCAACATGGACGAGTTAAGTTTTAAATTTAATTTCATTGCTAGTTTACTCCTAAGTATAATTAAAACAAGGAAGAGATGAAAATTCTCGAATCAAATCACAGACCAGATATACGTACCAAATGTAAGAGATATTGAAAAAGGAATATGTAGCTCAGCCGGGATTTGAACCCGGGTCTCCCAAATTCGCGTCGGGTATTCTTACCACTAAACTACTGTGCTACGTACCAATTTCATTTTTCCGATGTTGATGTTAAACACTTTTGAGAGGATAATGCGGAGGACGTATTACCGCACCTCCTCTCAAATTGATAAATCATAACTCATAAATCATTAATAATGATTTACTTCGAGAATGTTCATCTATTCATACATTTGCATGAGAATACACAGTAGTTTAGTGGTAAGAATACCCGACGCGAAATTGGGAGACCCAGGTTCAAATCCCGACTGAGCTACAAATTCCTTTTTCAATATCTCTTACATTTGGTACGTAAAGCAAGGGAGGTTTAGGTGGGTTTTCCGCTTTTCACCAATGGAATCCTGGGTAATTTTCCGATAGTGTTTTTTTAAACATTTTCATTACACCACTTTTCAAAGTTCAAATTTGACTTCACGTTGAGAGGGATACTTTTTCAAAGGGCTTATGTTACAATGGACTCTATTAATAGAAACTCTGTTTCCCGTTTTTCACCAATGGAATCCTGAGTAATTTTGCAATTGTGTTTTTTGAAAATATTTTCATTACACCACTTTTTCAAAGGTCAAATTTGACTTCACCTGGGGGGGATACTTTTTCAAAAGTCTTATGTTACAATTGACTTTATTAATAGTGTAACGAAATAGAAGCCATAAAAGATGCCATAAAGATAAGCGCCCGTCGGAATTAGTTCAAAGAAATTCCTAACAAGATAGGTTCGGGGGACTGGTGCAATTCTTGGAAAGCCGTTCGAGTTTCTAGTATTATCTAGAAGGTTACCGAACAAAGGACCGGAAACGTCTCGAAGTTTCTGGGTTTCCCATACGGCTATAAATAGCAGACGGAGAGCGATACGAGGGAAGTCGGGGAATTCGACGGTAGTCGTAAACAGCCGCCGGTAGACTAGTCGACGGGTGTCGGCCAGGCCGGCGTTAAGATAAATAAACAGTGTGCAATATAAATTAATTAGTTAAGTAGTAATAAGTGAAATAAGATAAATTAGATTAAGTATTAGCAGTTAAGTGTAGTGTAAATGTACAAATAAATTAGCGTGTAAGTGGTTTAAATAAATTAAGTAAGAAAACTCGTGTCGTGTAGTGATTCTCGCGTAGGTAAAAACGTTACATTGGTGTCAAAAGTGGGATAAGTATTGAAATAAATTAGAAACGAATTATGCGAGTGGAGAGTTACGTAACGACGCGAGGAGGATCGAGGAGACGAGGATGCAGCTGACATAAGGCGCTCATACACGTCGCCCTCAAGGTGTTGCACGGGAAGGGGGACAAGCCGTTGTACATGCCGTTCTTCATCAGGAGATGCAATGCGAGAGGTGGCACCGTTGTCGCAGTTCGACGAAGAGCTGTACAAGTTGTTGGGGTACGGGTTCGTCGCGATAATGAAGGTGCTCGGGCTGCGCTGCAGGATCGTGCTGTCGTTGAGGGAAAAACCGTTGCGGCCCCCGCAATGGAAGGTGATAAGAGGAAGGGCGACGCGGAGGCGGGACCATCTTCGTCGTTGGACAAAACGGGGGCGAAGGAGCGGAATGAATCCCCCGTTTCCGAAGCAAAAGGTGCCGAGAGACCCGAACGTAGAAGAAACCACCAGCGAAGTGCACCTATACCGGCACCTCCGACGACAAGAAAGTGAGTAGCCCTAGACTCGGGAAGAAGGACGTTGGAGTAAAGTCACCAGCGAAGCCGACCCGCACTGACACCACCAACGGCAAGAAAGAGAGTAGCCGTAACGCCGTAAAGAAGAGCGCTGTCAGTACGATTCTCTCAAAGCCAACGGGGGCGGCGGCGAAGGTGCCCCAGCTCGACAGAGATGGCGACAACGACGAGGAGCGGCCATCGAAGAGGAAGACGAGGAGTTCCGGGATCGACTTCGGGGAGTTGAGGGAGTGGAGTTCCCAGACGTTTGAGGACCAGTTCAGGCCGAAGGTGAAACGGAGGGTGCGGGCGAGGATCGTGACGAGCGACGACTCGAAGACCCAGAAGAAGACGGGGCGCGACGTCTGGGCCAAGGTGTTCCTCGAGGCGGAGGAGCGGTGGACGTCCGTCGAGGTCGTCAGGGCGCAGGTGCGCTACATCAACGAGATCTACAGCTGGGCGAGCCATCCGAGGACGTATGTCGTCGCTTGGGATAGCGACGGCGCCATCAAGAACGTGATGGAGCGCTACTGCGAGAACTCCGGTACTGCGACGAGGAAGCTGCACGTCGACCCGAAGTCGTGAGTGGAGACGCTACGCCGTTGCAGGAGCAAGGACGCCGTCATGAATGAGGAGGAGGACGACGACCTGGTGAGGCAGCTCGACCGGAGCTGCGGTTTTGTGTTGGAGTTCGAGGACCACCCGTTGTATGCCCTACGTAGGCACCTGTTGATGTTCGAGATGATCTACCTGCCGGGCCGGGCGCTGTCGGGTTAAGTGAAGTCGGAGCCGATCTACCCGGGGAACAGCGTGTACGGGTGCAAGTAGCGCGTCATCTGGACGTAGGGGGGCCGCGTGGTGAAGCCGGGAGAGAAGCCCTACAAGGTGATCAAGGCGAGGCCGAAGTATGATGTGTTGTCGAACAAGATGGTAACTGGTCTGATGTTCGAGATATTCGGCCCGTGGCAGACCATGGACTACGACCCGCCGACGGTTGAGAGCGGGGTCGTGTCGATGAACGTCTTCGGCAACGTGGAGCTGTTTAAGCCGTGTATGCTGCTGAAGGGAACCAGCCATAGGTTCCTACAGGGGCCTAGTAAAGACACGTTTCGGGACGAAACGTCTTAAGGCGGGGGCAGTGTAACGAAATAGAAGCCATAAAAGATGCCATAAAGATAAGCGCCCGTCGGAATGAGTTCAAAGAAATTCCTAACAAGATAGGTTCGGGAGATTGGTGCAATTCTTGGAAAGCCGTTCGAGTTTCTAGTATTATCTAGAAGGTTACCGAACAAAGGACCGGAAACGTCTCGAAGTTTCTGGGTTTCCCATACGGTTATAAATAGCAGACGGAGAGCGATACGAGGGAAGTCGGGGAATTCGACGGTAGTCGTAAACAGCCGCCGGTAGACTGGTCGACGGGTGTCGGCCAGGCCGGCGCTAAGATAAATAAACAGTGTGCAATATAAATTAATTAGTTAAGTAGTAATAAGTGAAATAAGATAAATTAGATTAAGTATTAACAGTTAAGTATAGTGTAAATGTACAAATAAATTAGCGTGTAAGTGGTTTAAATAAATTAAGTAAGAAAACTCGTGTCGTGTAGTGATTCTCGCGTAGGTAAAAACGTTACAATAGAAACTCTGTTTCCCGTTATTCACCAATGGAATCCTGAGTAATTGTCCAACAGTTTTTTTGAAAACATTTTCATTACACCACTTTTCAAAGTTCAAATCTGACTTAACGTTGAGAGGAATACTTTTTCAAAGGTCAAATGTGACTTCACGTTGAGAGGCATACTTTTTCAAAAGGCTTATGCTACAATTGACGTTATTAATAGAAACTCGGTTTCCCGTTTTTCACCAATGGAATCCTGAGTAATTTTCCAATAGTGTTTTCTAATAACATTTTCATTACACCACTTGTCAAATTTCAAATTTGACTTCACGTTGAGAGGGATACTTTTTCAAAGGGCTTATGCTACAATGGACTTTATTAATAGAAACTCTGTCTACTTCTCCAATACTTTTATTTGGTAACATTAAGATTTTCGTTATTATTATTTTTGTTTTTTTTTGAAAATTATGCCCCAGACTTTAGATTTCAGTTCAAATTTGACATTACATTCAGAAAACGGTTTTGTGAAATAATTAAATCAATCTTCAGTTCGTCATTCAAAAATTCTTATGAACTAGGCTTTAAAAAAAAAGGAGTTGATTAACTTTTTCCCACTTTCGTTTTTTAAATAAATAAAACAAAGAAGACTCCCTAATGAACTACGCTTTTCAAAAAAGGAAATCTGACTGCTATGTTAATAATGTTTTTTTTAAATATTTGCACCGAACACATTCAACTCCTAATCAAATTTAATATTATAGCCATAAGAAGGTTTTTTTATATTAAACAAACAAGGCTTCCATTATGAACTACGCTTAAAAAAAAGGAAATCTGACTACCAGTTTCCAATTGTGTAAAATATTTACATCGCAACTTTGACCTTTCAGTCTACATTTTAAATTACATTAGAAAACGGTTTTCTTATAATAATTAAAACAATATAGACTCCCATATAACCTTCAATTTTCAAAAAGAAAAAAATCGGACTTGTATATGTCAATAATGCTTTTGGAAAATATTTATTTCGAACACCTTAAACCTTTAGTTCAAGTTCACATTCACAAGAAGATTTTATTTTTAAGATTTAAATCATACCTACACATATGAAGTTCGGTTTTAGAAAATCGCAATCTGACTGTTTTTTTCCAATTAATTTTGGGAAATATTTGCACCGCATACTGTGATCTTCTAGTTCATATTTTATATTACATTCAGAAGTTTTTATTACAATAATAAAGATGACAATAATCTCAACAGAGGGGACAAATAGTATACTTAAATTAAAATTTGAATAAAAAGGATAAGTTTGCTCTTTACTAAATAACTTAACAGCATCGCTAAAAGGTTGTAAAATACCAATTAATCCCACTTTATTTGGCCCCTAATTGATGAAAACAAAGGAGACAACAAATTTTTTTCAATTAATTTTGGAAAATCTTTGCACCGCCCCCTCTTTGAGCTTTTAGTTCAAATTTGACATTACATTCAGAAGTAGATTTTTTTAAAGTTAGTGAAACAAAGATGGATTTCATACGAACTAAGCTTTTCTAAACAAAGTAAATCTGGTTAATTTGTCAATAGTGTTTTTTGAAAAAACAATTCTCCGACGATTTTAAGATTTTAGTTCAAATTTTATTTCATGTTCAGGTATTGTTTGTTCCGATAGTTATTTAAACGAAATGGCTTATGCCACAACTGCGCATTTCTTAATAGGAATAATAGTACCAAAACACTGAGTTTTTTCAAAATATTTGTAACACAATTTTGATTTTTGAGTTCAAATTTTGTATTACATTCAAAAAAAGACTTATTTTTAAATAACTAGTACAAAAAATGCTCTCATATGACATCCGCCTTTCGAAAAAGGATTTATGGCTACTTTATCAGTGGTGTCCTTTTTGAAAATATTTACACCAAACACTTTGAATATTTAGTTCAGATTTGGCATTACCTTCAGAAGGTTTGTTTTTTAAGTAATTAAAACAAAGAAGGTTCCCTTATGAACTACACTTTTTAAAACAGCAACACTCTACTTTTTTTTCAAATTAATTTTGGAAAAATATTTGCACCGCCCACTTTGATATTTTAGTGCAAATTTAACATTAAATTCAGAATTAATGTTTTTTTTTAATTAATAAACCAAAAAGGGCTTCCATATGTACTATGCTTTTCAAAAAGTGAAATCTGACTTATCTGTCAAAATTATTTGCAAAATACATATTTGCTTCCAGCACTTCAAACTTTTAGTTCAAATTTTACATTGCAGCATTCAGAAGTTTTTTTTTAATATTTATAACAAGTAAGGCGTCAAGTATACCTATTTTGCATTTAGAAAACGTTAAGTTATCTACTGTTTTCCCATTAATTTTCTGAAATATTTACACCACACACCACATATTTTAGTTCAAATTATAGCTTACATTCAGAAGGTTTTCTTGTAATAATGAAAACAAAGACGGTAGAAGTTTGTAATACGTTTTTTAAAGAAGAAATTATGCCGACTTTATCAATACCGTTTTCTGGAAAATATGTGCACTGAACACCTTCAACTAGTAGTTCAAATTGTTTTCCATGTTCCAGGGGTGGTTTTTCACCCAAGAATTGTTAGAACGAAGGGGTAGTTTTTTTGAAAGCATTTGTACCGCCTGCTTCGATCATTTAGTTCAAATATGTCAGAAGTATTTTTTTTAAATTTGTAAAACAAAAAATAAATCTGGTTAATTTGTCAATAGCGTTTTTCTAAAATAGTTGCACAAAATACTTATATTAATTAAATCTGTGTTCACATTCATGCTCATGGTTACTTTATTCCCAAGAGAGAATAAAACAAAGAACGGTATTGTACGTGGAAACTTTACCTAACGTAAGTAGTGTAGTCGATATTATGCATTTATAGTCTGTCAAAATAACCCGTGGAGTAATAAAACGATTATTTCGCCGGTAACCTGAGGCGTTCTTAAAGAAATGAACGGAAATTAATAAATGAGTTATAATCGTATATTTATTAATAAGTTTGCTTAGAACCGTTATAATTGTTAACTTGTCATTAATGTAGTATATTATAATTTCGAAACTCGGTATTTGTTTATAATATTTTATGGTAATATTTCTTATATCTCCTATTTATAACGATGTGTTGGATTTTTGACGTCTACCTTGCAAATTTGTCGATTCAGGTATTGGTGATCAAATTTTGAATTTTCATTAGTTCATTCATTCATTTTTTTATATTATTATGCATGGAGAGATTTGCATGTACTTACTATTTTGTAAAATGTGAAAACTTGCATTACATAAAAATTTCAATTACTTCCACAACCAAATACTATCAACTTTTTTGTAGCTACATTGATTAATACACACTCATTGATTCTACTAATGTTCCGTCACTAACGTCACTAATGTTAATTTTGTCAGAGCAGGACGTGACTGTGAAGAGGCATAATAAATATTTTTTACGCAATAAAGATCTTTACTTGTTATGTTTTCAAAGCTTGCTTTCCAAACTATTCCAAGATATTGTCATCTCGGCAATTCTAGGTAAGTTAAGGGAACTGCAGCTGCAAATGCTTGCGTTATCATCTCGGGGGTTTATGTAAATAACTTCGGCCCATTTATTTCATTTAAAATCAGTTTATCAGTAATCAGTCATCATTGCCTAGATGTGCAAGTGTGTGTAATTAGACAGTGACAGTTTGAATTTCAAAATAAAGACCAGAGTTTACCAGGAAACCATTAGTCCTGTGTGTTCATGGTGGTATTTTTAAACTACGGAGATACGTTTTGGAGTATGGAGAAGTTACCGGGACCATCGAAACGCCCAAAATTAGCTCTGTTGTCAGTTAATGAGAAAGTTTTAATTTTGAATTGTTATCAAGAATCAAAATTCCGATGCGAGTGTGGACACACACAATGTGGACCGACTATTGCGTATTTACTCATTTTCCCCGACCGTACGCCAGAGAGTGATTATTCCCTGTATGTTTTCAATAGTCAGAGGTACAATATTCGCACGTGTTTCGGGTGAGTCACTCAAAATACAAAGCGATTCCGTAAGGCCGTGTAAGACATTATAAAACTCCCAAAATTTAGAGGATGCCACCTTGTATGGGTGTTGTATTTATAATGAGATTTTATTACTCCATGGGTTATTTTGACAGACTATTATATTATCTGAACATTTCTTGCATTTAACTCTATTACACTACTTTGACTTCTCATTCAAGGATGTATTATTTGCCTGTAATTAAAACGTATCCACAACGATAATTCTCCGAGCTCTTGAATTGACCGATCCATTACAATTTCCAGACGTCATTTCTCTTCCCGTCGGTTTAATGAAAACCGTCGCTCTCGGTCATTAATGACTCACGGATTCGAAAAGATGAACGTTTTACCAAAATAATTAGAGCGGCATTTTAACTACTTTAACGGCTCGCCCCGGCATGGTCGTAACACGAGCAATTTTGATCGAGCAAAGAGCAGTTTATTTCTATTTATAATCGCCCCTTTCCTCATTTCTCTAACGAAGGGGGAGCTTTTGCGCTTTTCGATTGTCGCGTTAATTTATGGAGAGAAAAAAAAACAGAAACGAGCCGATAAGGAAGAGAATGGAAACGGTTTATCGGGCACGCGATCGCGGGACCGTTGGGGGAATTACAAAAACATAATATCGCGACGAAGTTTGCAAACAAAAATTTTTCCTCAAAAACATATCAAAAGCTTAATACTCCACGGGACGTTCCGCATAGTCCAATACCCTTCGCATGGTTGAGGAGACGGCGCTGTGATGGTTGTTATTTATTTTGTGGATAGGGTCGTATTAATTTCCTACGGCTGACATGTCTTCTGTGCTGCCTCAAATAAGGGAAAAACAATCCTACCCTTATCAATTTTTTTGCCCCAAATCCGGAGAACTAACAACCCCGCAGAGGATAAGATCTCGATAATCCTCGGCCCGCTTTTCCGACGTCTGGAAAATTTTTATCTCCGAAATTAACTGGGAATCCTGTAAACATACACACACATAAATCGATTTCAGGTGATTAGGATCGTCGACTCCCTTTTTGATTGGAACTGTCTTTCCGGATTCGACAGATGGGATTTTCCAAAGTTTCCCAGAGACAGGGTGTCTTAAAAAAGAAATGTACAGAGCGTTAAATTATAATTGGGTTTTTAAAGACAAATGGTAACGGAAAGTTAGATCACATTTAGGGATATCTAAAGGGTCGGGCTTGAAATGCACCAAGCCGATTATAAGACCCCCCCGTGGCGTTAGGGATCGTACCTGTCGGGCGTTCGCAGGTAGTGGTCAGGTAGTCAGCACTACCAAACAATATAAAATTGTGCTCTGGTTTGATCACAGTCTATGATATATCTCTCTCTATGATATATCTAAACTGTAGTTTGATCCTTGAAACAAGTTTGTGATTGGTCAGCCTTTATTATTATATTTAATATTAGCAAAATATCACTATATAAAGTCAACTATATAAAAGGTTTGTTTTGACCGATAGTTACGTGCCTTGGTACGGTTATTTGTGCCTGGTTCTGTTTCTCAAATATGTAACAATTTCGTCTTTATATTAGTGGGTAGATACTTATTTAAAACCATAAAACAATTTGATTTTGTTGGAAATATTTTGAGTTTGGTATCCATTTATACGGGAAGAAACAACGATCGGAATAAAAATATATTCGCGTTAATCAAAAGTCGCTGGAACATAATATTAAATTATAATCAATTTTATATTGTTTGGTAGTGCGTACTACCTAATCGCTACCTGCCTACAGGTACGATCCCCAACGCCACGGGGTGTCTATAATCCCGCTGGTGCATTTCGAGCACCACCTATCCAAAGAGTAGATATCTTTTGATAACGAGTTGGATTGTTTGGTTTCCTTGAGAGGTCAAAATGTTTATTCGGGGCTAAAAGTGACCATGCTATGTAGCTTTAATCAAAGGTCAATTTATCTCAAGTTAACCTATGTCTTTAAGACAAATTTATAGCTTAGAGATAAGCTACTAGAGTTGTGGATTAAGGTCGCATGTTCTTTTAAATGAAGGTACATTTTGTAGATTTTGGATCTCTGCACAGGCACCTTGTCAACTCTTCAGCTGCTTTAAAGTTGTCTTCAGGAGACACCTCTGTGGTTCTCTAAGGTTTCAAAATCATGGGAATTTGATCTGGCAAATTTATGTTTCAGTTTATGTTTTACAGACAGAGTTCCTTAAGCTTTTGGATGAAGAATCAATAAAAATGATCTGCAAAATATTTAACAACATATATGACACCGGCAACATCCCGAAAGAATGGCTCATATCTGAATTTATATTGCTGCCCAAGAAACAAGAGGCAAAGAAATGCGAAGAATATAGAACCATAAGCTTATTGAACCATTTCCTAAAGCTTTCCCTTAAGGTTGTCCATCGCAAAATATACAAGATGTGTGGAGAGAGAGTAGCAGACACACAATTTGGCTTCATGAAATGAGTGGGAACAAGGGAAGCACTGTTCAGTATACAAGTCTTATTCCAACGGTATAGGGACATGAATTGCGACATTTATACCTGCTTTGTAGACTACCAAATGGCGTTTGACAAAGTCCAACACCAGAAGATGATACAAGTGCTGAAAGGCACCGGAATGGATGATAAAGACCTCAGAATTATACAAAACCTGTACTGGAACCAGACAGCCACCATAAAAATCAACGCTGGAGATGAAACAACAGAGGCAGTTACCATTCTGCGGGGCGTACGACAAGGGTGTATTATCTCCCCCCTGATATTCAATCTGTATTCAGAAGAGATATTTAGAGAAGCTCTGGAAAACGATGATAATGGAATTCTTGTAAACGGAGAACGACTGAATAATATTCGATATGCAGATGATACCGTCATATTTGCAGATAGTATAGAAGGTCTACAATAGCTAATGAACAAAGTGAATGAAGTAAGTGAACGATATGGGCTAGAAATGAACATCAACCAGCCAAAATTTATGATCATAAGTAAAAAGAAGAGAGAAAACTGCCAACTATATATTAAAAATATACCAATAGAACGGGTATCCAAACTTGTCTACCTGGGAACCTTAATAAACGAACAATGGGACCACTCACAAGAAATAAGATGTAGAATAGAAAAAGCAAGAGATGCCTACATCAAAATGTCTAAGATCCTTAGATAAGGATCCTTAGAATAGCATGGGTAGATAGAGTGACCAACGAAAAACTACTGGAAAGAATGGGGAAGGAAAACGAGGCGATGAAAACGATCAAGAGAAGGAAACTGGAATATCTCGGACATATAATGAGGAATGACAACAAATACAAACTCTTAAAATCCATCCTCCAAGGAAAAGTGTTTGGAAAGAGAGGGCCTGGAAGAAGGAGGATCTCATGGCTCAAGAACCTAAGGACATGGTATTCAAAAACAACCACAGAACTGTTTAAAGCAGCAGTCAACAAGGTCATCATAGCCAGGATGGTCGCCAATATTCGAAACGAATAGGCACTAGAAGAAGAAGAAATGTATGTCGTGTTTGACATTTTAAAACACTTCAAAAACTGGAAAACAACTTATCCATAACCTCAAAGTAACGCGAACGCCCGAATCCGACCAGAAGTATTTTCGATCCCCGAGTTTACATTCACCTCAGTCGTGTATACAAACGTATCAAAGATCGAAAAGCCACCGCAAGATGTATGTGTATATTTTTAAAACTTATGTAGTAGGTGCATACCACACGTTTCCGTCACGCCACATTATACGCGACACAATATCCACCTGAACACGGGACCGGGCGTAAGTTTTCCCGTAAAAATTAATCGATACAGGTAATTCACGAGGACACGCAACCCTCGTCAAGCCCCACAAAAAATTACCGAAAAACATCCCCCTCCCCTTCCCACCCCCCGAGGGAGACGAGATGAATAATAATTTTTTAATAGGTCCGATCGAGCCGAATTAGCTTAATTAAAATTGCGAGAGGAATGCCAAATTTCTTAACGTTAATTGCGAATCGGATTAATACAGTCAAAATAATTATTAAGTGGGTTTGATAATGCATTGGGGTGTGTTCGATCATGGAGCTCACCCCGATGTAATTTGAGGGTGGAGCGACGCTATACTCCGCCCTCTGTGTAGAAGGAAAATTTGGTTAACTATACCAAAATCCTCTTTACTTCACGAGTGACTCATCGCCACAACAAGTTGCGAGTGGCACATGCAAAACTCATAAAATCACATCTCTAGTTCGAGCGATTCGCCGCTTTAGCAGATTTTCAACGTAAAGAGAGAGACAGAGAGAATCGGAGTTGCCAAAATTAAAAAATCCGCTCTATAAAACATTGTTCGAAACCCGTAGAATGGCAATATGGAGAAAGTTGTTTACAAATGGAACACGTGTTTGGGAAACAGTGTTGGCGCCCGGCAAAATTCGCGCTAGTTAGTACACGTGTGATATTCATCTTTAGGCACATTAACAATCCATTTTAAAGCGTAAATAACAAAAGGACTTAGATTGATTTTATAAATATTCGGGATTAAAATTGTGGGTATTCGTCTTGTAGTTTTATAGTTACTCTCGATTTTGAGGAGGAGCTTCGTTTAACTCCGACCATAAAAATATAATAAACTCTAGAACGCCAATAGGTATATACGAGATTCAGCTAAATGACTCCACATAGCGGACAAACACCTACTACTTGTAATAATTTTTAAATGAAGTTCGGAATAGATTACATGCGAATAAGGCAGATAATGGGAAAAAGTCGGTAAATTTGGCAACACCGCCTTAGAAGCGCACGTGGTAATAACAAGATTACAAAGAACAGGGTCGGCTTTTAGAAGTTGTTGATTCCACTTTGCTTTCATGTTTTTTAATTCGTTAGAAAATAGCTTGCCATTTATACCTACTCTGCTTTATGTTTGTCCACTTTGTTTTTTTGAACATTATGTATTTCTAACACTGTCTTTCATTGTATACTATTTTGATTTTAGTTTCGGACTTAAATTTAGAAAAAATGAAGTGCCTGACTGTTTTTTTTTGTGAAAAATAAGGAAAAATTCCAGGAGTAACCTAATTTGTGTGGTTTAAGTAAAACGCTAGTTTTACACGTTGTAGTCATTCAAAATTATAGATCATGAAGAAAATTACCTTCAATACCAGGTTAATAACACTCCCAATTATAACCCGAATTGTAATCAATTACGTGTGAAAAACTGATAAGTTCAGAAACACTAATCATGTTATTGTCTTCGGGCTCATTTCAAGAAGACACAACTCTTGGATACGAGCTCTAAGTAAAGATCTCATAAGATCATTTAAGTGACGACTGACGAAAATGGTTTTTGTTGTGTATATTTCAGACAGGAACATAAGTTTGTGGTTAACTCAAATTGAGATAAAACCAGATGCAATTCAATCTCTAAATTTGAGGAAATTATTTGTTCCAAAGGTTCAAAATTTCAAGTTGGTTCATTATATCACCGATTTTTATGTGAAAACATCGTTCGGTACGTAGAGCAGTAAATTCGCGTGTTATGGAACGACGTGACAGTGGCGCGTCAAATTTTCGACTCTCTCACCTCGCGCAGTGTTGCGTAATTTACAACACATGTTACCGACAATTACAGTCAGTTAGGAATATTCGTAACCGACACACCAACGATACCTAAAATTGCATTAAGACTACATCCAGTGGACATTTCCAATATTATTTCAAAAAGAATCCCCTTACATTAGGGAATTACTTATTACTGTTACTAATTTATTATTAATTATTACTAATTTATTACTAGAAAATAAACATATTTTTCAAGTATATGTAGCTTAATCTGTTGCGATCGTATCAGTGAAGCTCGCCTATGAAATCGCAACAGACTAAATACATTCTCTTTCCTATGGCTGCGAGGAAGTAAAGAAGTTTTGTCTTAAGAGCTAGGGTACTTTGTAGTCTGCATACTCAGATGTATTTAGAGTGGAACCAGTACATGAACAATTTTCCTTCTTTTTTATGAGAAATCAAACTAATCTGTGGACTCAACTTTTATCAGCTCTACATTTTCATTTTCAAGAAGTCATTTCAAACAAATATTCATATCGACAACTTATTCATATCATATTCACGAACTAGAAGTCAAAAACCGTTAGTCCTGCCCTGATGACTCGGTGAAATACCCCCCTTAATACACTATTTACTGCACAAACTAAAAAGTAGGTCAATTTGCCCTATGGGTTGCGAAATTGTTCAGAACTGATTGACGTTCTAGAGTTTAATATATTTCTCATATGGAGGAAACGATAGACAAGATCGTTTAATTAGTTCAGTTCGACTTTGGGGAGGAGCTACGTGCGAGTCAATATTTACTCAGGATATTCGATCATTAACTATAAAACTCGGTCGTAGTTTGGGGGTGGAGCGACTAGAGACTCCTCCCCCTATGTGAGGGAGGGTCACTTTCGTTACTTAGTTCAATTATATTTTGTGGGGAAGTTGCGTGTGACTCCGCCTTTTTTTTGAAAATAGAGGTTCTCAACAATTTTACCCAATCAGTTAATACTGGGTGATCAAGAATGACTGTTTGAATTGGCAAAACTTTTTAGAGAATTTTTTACTTGTTCTTTTGACAACACTACAACCGGATATGTTTATTTCACAAAAAATTGACATAACAATCAGCGATAAGATTGTAGCTAATGTGAATAAAAATTAACGCCTAAAAACTGAAACTCGAAATACAGAACAATAATTTAATTAAACAGCTAAAAGTAATGCTCAAAATGCCCCCCATTTTGGTCCAGACATAAATTAACTCTCCTATTAGGCTCTCGAAGATATTCACCAGCATATTGGGGGTAATGTTTGCCACTGTCTGAACTATTGCCTCTTCCAGCTCTTCTTCAGTATGCAATATGTCCCTAAAGACATTGTCCTTCAAAGGCCCAAATAACGAAAAATTTAATGGAGTGAGATCTGGTGACCTGCTTGGCCAAATGCCCTGACTAATTACTCTGTCGCCAAAAATCTCTCTTAAATATCCCATAGTAGTACAAGCCGTATGTGCCCTTGCAGAATCTTGTTGGAAATACAATTTGACGCTCTTCGTCTGTTAATTGGTTTATAAAAGGCCTCAAAAGGTGTTAGATATATCTCTCTGAATTGACGGTAAAATTAAAAAATATTGGCCTATACATCCGCGTTCTTGAGACTGCCAACAAAACACCAACTTTAACCGGGTGCAAATGTGTCTCTCTGATAGCGTAAGGATTTTCACCAGACCAAATTCTGTAATTTTGTTTATTCACATAGCCGTTGAGATGAAACCAGGCTTCATCGGAAAAGAAGGTATTGACGTATTGTCAAGGATATCATTATTATTTAATATGTCATTGAACCAATTGCAAAATAAAACTGTCTGTGGGTAATCAGAAGGGGTTAATGACTGGACGATGGAAATTTTGTAAGGGTGGTACTTAATTTCCATTTAAGCACAGTGGAGCAACTTCCATATGATAAACCTGTAAAACCGTGAATTAGCACAACATGGAAAAGTGGAAGTTTTATGGGTAAGAATAAAAATTGGTTGAATAGGAGGTATAAGGACCAAACTTGTTTGAAGGGAGAGCTTTCTTAAGGATTTGCGAGGACTTCTTTGCATTCGAGTTCTGATATCCTCGACAACGTCCTCGTTTAGAGTAGAAGGTCTACCAGTTGATTTTTGTTTGCTCACGCTCCCTGTGTTTAAATAACGTTCAACTACTCGCATACAATGTAGCTGAAAGACAGCAAAAGTGACCAAAGTCTCCGGAAAGATTTCCTGAAATTGCTGGTATATCGCTTCGAGAGAGTACTGCAAACCAGTAATTGGGATATAAATGCCGCTTCGAAAGTACGCGATTCCAATGAAAATATCGTGTTGTAACGTGAAAACCATTTTAAATAAATAAATTTGAAAAGAATACCAGAAATTTGAATTTGAAATAGCAAATGGCATCTGTCAATGACGCTGTCAGTGTCACCAACCGGATGTTATTCCAGTTGCAACGATTATAGACTACTACCAGGATTGCTCAGTTCGCCGAATCTGCCTGCCAAAAACTCTGTGACGTCACCACCGGTGCTGGACAGAAGATAGAGATTTATTCATTTTACTGTAGTAAACAGTAAGATTTATCGTGGTAAACTGTACGGTTTACGTACGTTCTCTACGTAATCCATATTTACGTACGATATCCACATCACGTCTTCCACAGATCAACACGTAAACGTACTTCAGCACCGGTAGTGACGTTACAAAACTGTCCAACATTGCTCAAATGTAAGTGAGCAATCCTGGTTAGTCTATAATCGTTGTTCCAGTTGTACCATTTAAAAATGAAATTCAGTACTGTCAACTCAAACAGTCATTCTTGATCACGTTGCAGCTAGATGAGTTGATGCTGATATTGAGACTCCGCCTCTAACTGGAAACGTAAAGCGTAAGTCCTTTATTGACCATTTACAATCAATTTGATACCTACATAAAATACATCTAAAATCAAATTTTAGAGCTTTGGAACGGGACTATTTATAAATCTGCATACTTTGTTTGGAAATAGCAATGAATTTTCAATGCGTTGAACCAATGATGGGCATTCGATTCGTTGAATGTTTGCCTTTGATACGCCCAAACCCCAGCGTAATTTGGAGGTGGAGCCAAGCGAGACTCCGCCCTCTACATGTAGAGGGGCTGAAAACATGCTTTATTGGCTGTTTTTATCCTACTTGAGGCGGTGCTAAGCGTGACTCCGCCCATTTAATTACCAATAACCAACATATTGATTTTGGTTACTCAATGAATGCTCGATATAAACTTCAAATAGGATAAAGGTTCGCTATGTTCTGGCATCGGTAATGGAAGAGACCGTGGGCGACTACTCCTGATTGGAGGAGTTGGTTGTATTTTCTTTAATAATTATCCACTGAATACCGTATATAGGTGGAAGGATTTGGACGAGAAGGATCGAGTGCTGAGTGCTTTTCCAATTAATCCACGAAGGTGTTAGAAGAAAAGGATTTGTTTTGGAAAATTTTGAACCTTGATATTTATGGGAACGAATTGAATTCCACAAAATGGAGATAGGGAAGGGTCATTGAAGACTTCTTCTTCTTCATGTGCCCTGTCAGTATCATCCGACGTTGGCGATCACCATAGAGAAGCCTTCACGGTCTTCTGCCATATGTAGAAGTTGTCCTGCATTTCGGATACCGGTCCAATCTCTAATATTTTTTAGCCAGGAAACTTGTTTTCTTCTGACACCTCTTCTACCTTCAATTTTTCCACTCATAATCAGTTTTAGGATCCTATAACGACTTCCTCTTAACACATGACCCAGATAAGACATTTTCCTATGTTTGACAGTCCATAGTAATTCGCTATCTTTATTGATGCTCTACATTCAAGACTATTCATAATGATATGAATAAATGACCAAACAATTTTTTGAGACTGAACTGTAGTCAAAACTAAAGAAAGAAGGCTGCGAACAACATTGAGGTATCAAATAAAAAAAATATAAGGATAGACATGGAACAGAAAATCGTGTCGAAGAGCGTATATAAAAGTTAGAATGTTCAACTATGCAGGTTTACGATTGATATAAATTAACGTTACGAAAAAGGAGAAGAGTGAATTACTTTGATACGTTTCGATACAAAATTTTAAGCCACGCCCTTATTGTGGGAGGATCCACGCTAGATCACACCTCCTGATTGGAAGGAGGCGGACGGTAAGGTGGGGCATTGCAACCAAGCAGCACTCATCGGTGACAACTTTTGCTGCCATTTTGTATTTTACGCAGAGTCCCTGATTTTCCACGAATATACATTTGATGTGAATTCGATTCGACTTTGGAGGGTGGCGCTAAGCATAACCACGCCCCTTGATTGGAGGAAGGCGGATAATTACGTGAAGCCCCGTAACAAGCTCTAAGGGCTGTTGTTAATTGTTGTTAATAATACCTATTTCAATTCGGTTCGAAAAGAACATTATTACTCCCTCTCATCCTCGACTGATTTGTTTTTTTTTTAATATTTAATCCTATTAGTCATTCCCTTTGATCCCAAACGAACCAAATTTCAATAATTCGTCAAGGAATCAATCCCTCCCGTTATTTACTATTTATGACCTCTGTATGACCGACTCGCGTTATAATCGGTCAATAGAAAAGTTAAAGGGGAAAAGTATTTCCGGACCCAGCGGATCATAAATACTTAAGGCGATCGATTCCTTCGCCGGAAAATGGAAAATTAGACGGGAACCCCCCTCACGACACGCATTGCAGGTAACATAATCGCGGATACTCTTCGTCGTTTCCGTCTCATGCCTCTTCGCTTTTCCCGACCACCAGGACGTGGGGGAGAAATTAACTTCGAGCGAAATACGAATATCGTGGAAACAATCGGCAGTTTTCTCCAGATTTTCCCCCCGGTTTCGATCGCGACCCGACCACAAAAGTTCCTCGGGAAAAACAACAACAACAAACCGATTCTCCCCGTCGAGTTTTCCCCCCGTTTTCCGATACAGGACGGAAAGTATCGCAACAATGACGGGGGGCGCTCGTTCGATACCTCCCGTCACATAACCCCCGGAATCGATAAACGGACAAGGGGGGGGGTAACGGGGGAGCGCGCGAAAAACCGAAAACCACACGAGGGGATATATTTGGGTCAGGGGGACGGTGATCGAGGAAAGACTTTTCCGAGGAGGGCGGAAGGGGGAGGGGGTGTCGCAATGGAGACCGGCACGTGGACAATCGAAGTAGTACGAGCAGGATCGCCCCCGAGTTGCATTTTACCCCCTACGCGTTTCCCGTCCGTCAAGGAGGTGCATTAGGGCGATCGATAGGGAGCGTGGTGGTTCGACGACCCTTCGAGGGGAAAGGGGACGGCCGAGGGTCGTTTGGCGCTCTATCTTTCTCTCCCTCTCTCCACTTTCCTTACGTACAGGCCTTCTCTCTCCCACGTTTGAATTTTCACAAGGAGTAATGTTGTCCTGGAGATTACTTTTTTCCCAACGAAGGAACGAAACTGGCCGAATTTCTATGAGGATACCCTTTGGTCAATTCAAAAATCGTCATCTCTGATACAAACAGGACAAAGTTGAAAACGAGGTTCTAACAGTGTTCAAACAGTGTTCTAATAGTAATTTAAATAAATTGAACAAAACGCCGAAAAAGCCTATTAAATATTACTATACAAACCTCAAATTATCTTTTCTTTTTGTCTCTATTCGGGCTTAGCATTGGTCGAATTGTATTTTATTAAAACTCTGTCCTATCTCCATTTGTAGTCTAGTTCAGTCATTATAGGGGAACCTTCACCTAGAAAAATCGACATACCCGGTATATTAAAACATAAAAACTTCTATTTTGGCATCCTCAAACTTTCCCCAAAATTCACATATAATTGGATGGCCGCAAGTTTTAAAGTCGGGGGTCAAAATCACAAAAATCGCGATTTTTTCAAAATATTTTGCAAATATCTCATTTTCTATGGGTTTTACGCTATTTGTATTTATTATCGATATTGTAGAGAATCAAATTCTCTACAACTTTTGTATTTAACATTTCTTCATACCTCGAAGTGTTTTCGAGATAGAGGGCGGAAAGCGCTGGTCAGAGAATCATGTGAGGTCAACTGGTAGTCCCGATCAAAAACTCGTATATTAAGGTTATAAATTATTGCTAAATATCTAATTTGCATTTACTATTATCTTTTACACTAAATTCAATCTTTCTTTCTAATAATTCTAAAATTTATCAATTCAATAACACTTATAATCTCTTTCTGTAATTGAATAATTATTAAGGGACAGGGACATACTTTAATTACATTTTAATTACATTCTCATTTACACTAATTGCATTTGAAGTAAAAAATAATTAAGTAAACTTGTTTAAAATCAGTAAACTCTTAAATTCCTTCATAACTTTAAAAATTTATAGTCAGAAGAAGAAGAAGAAGAGAATTGAAATTAGAACTTGTTCTTCTCGAAATTTTTATTCTTTTGTATTAATTTTGACAATATTGAATTAATCAAATGACATTTTACTAAAAACGTTAATTACAAATTTAATTCGTTTCTTTTTTATTTATTTAGAAAGTTATTAGCATAAATTAGATTACAATTAAAATGTAATTTACTTATTTTCCTCAACAATTTTTTACTTACATGGCCAGGTAAGTGTTATTAAATAAATTAACACTTAACTAAAAATAGATAAGTAACCAATCAAAATTAATTTAATGAAAAAGTTAATAAAAAATGATATTTATATATTCAGCAATAATTTATAACCTTAATATTACGAGTTTTTGATCGGGACTACCAGTAGTACCAGTTGACTTCACATGATTCTCTGTCCAGCGCTCTCCGCCCTCTATCTTAAAAACAGTTCCAGATATGAATAAATGTTGAATACAAAAGTTGTAGAGAATTTGATTCTCTACAATATCGGTAATAAATACAAATAGCGTAAAACCCATAGAAAACGAGATATTCTAAAAATATGTAGAAAAAATCGATTTTTGTGAATTTTGACCCCCGACTTTAAAACTTGCGGCCATCCAATTATATGTGA
The DNA here is from genome assembly GCA_946251905.1 of Cryptocephalus moraei. Taxonomy (NCBI): domain Eukaryota; kingdom Metazoa; phylum Arthropoda; class Insecta; order Coleoptera; family Chrysomelidae; genus Cryptocephalus; species Cryptocephalus moraei. The sequence goes on from OX276463.1 coordinate 14,314,237, forward strand.
ATTTTGAGGAAAGTTTTAGAATGCCAAAATAGAAGTTTTTACGTGTTAATATACAGGGTATGTCGATTTTCCGAGATATTCACCTGATTTGGCCTAAGATGACTGAACTAGTCGTACTAAGCCTCTATGGTGACTGATATTTCATTTTCCGGTCATACTGGACTCCCTTTGGACTTCCTCTGAGATGTAATATTTCACCGTCGTTCCTCCTCGTAGGTATATGGCTCCCCTATATATCACATACATAAGTAAGCGTTGTGGCAACAGATTCCGATTCAGCCCGATGGTGCTTTTACTATCGAAAAGTTTGCCAGTATTGCATTTTGTACCATTAAACGAATAGCTCGAATAGAGACTTTCGTACTGCATTTGTTTGAAGAGACCACTTTCGTTTCTGACTTTAACACCGCTATCGGAAAGTTTTGTCTGATTTGGTCTTATTAATAAGCATATATGAAACCTACACACATATGTTCAGTAAAGAGCTTTTTACTAATTCGTAGAAAAGTGCATTCGAAGTTATATGGACACTCACTTTTACAGATCTCCTTTAGAAATCTAATTTTTGGATAATCCGAGAGGAATAATACCATTTTGATTCCTTGATAATCTCATGATGATCCCTTGATGACCCTTTGAAGATTCAATGAAGACGTCGTCGTAATCCCTACAACAGAGCAAAGTTGAAATCAACGTTTCATACCTAACAGTAACATAAACAAATTAACATAAGCGCCGAAACAGTCTGTTAAATATTATTATACGAACCTCATATTATCTTTTCCCTTTTTGTCTCTATTGGGCCTTAGCATTGGTCGTATTACATTTTGTTGAAACTATCTTCTTTCTCCATTTTTAGTCACATTGGGCCTGTATGGAGTTGCTATTTTATTTTCTGCTCATACTGGACTCTCTTTGGACTCTATCTGAGATTTAATATTTCGCCATCGTTTTTTCTCAAAGTTATATGGGACCACTACCACATATAAGTACCTATTATAGCAACCTACTCTTGTACTTGAGACAATATAGTACTGTAAGGGAAAGTCTCGCCTTAAAATAAACACAAGTCGGGAGAAGAGTCCGTTCGGCGAATCGATTTCGGTTCTTGGAATTCGAGACCATTCGGGTCGCTCTTGGAAGTTCGATATCCTTAGAAAAATGACTGGAAACTTTATTTTTTGGTACTTTAAACCCGTAAACGTTACAACACATTTCAGCCCTATAAGAGATCCATCGTCTTTTTGGGTTATTTTGGACTTTATTAGGAACCGGACCGGTTTTTGGTCCGTAGAGCCTTTTTGTTCAAATCGGACCTTTTCTCATTTAGGTCGTATTGGTTACTACTGGGATTCTTGTCACTGGTCATATAAGTCATTTTTGACTCAGTATTTAAATTCGTCGTTGAACACCATCATGGTTCCACCTTCTTCTTTACTCACGTTGGATCTCTATTAGGACTTTCATCTTTTGGTCGTATTACATTGAATTACGACTGAATCTCTGTTTGAGTTATATTTAACACTAGTACAATTTTGTTTTCTCTTTGAACTTACATTTTTACAAGTGTTATTAGTACTAGACCATAGTTTCTCTGTCATATCATTTCAATTTCACTCTTTTCACATTATAATGTTTTTTGGTCCTTTGGTCAATAAAGCTTATGGAATTAGAAATCTGTCTTCCAATCTATTGTACGCTATAAATATAATCATATAACTTTTTTTGGTCTTAATGGGCTCTATTCTCTTTGGTATTGAAATTGACTGAACTGAGATTGGAACATTGTAGCTTCACCTTTTTGGCCATACTGAATTTCCCCTTATTTTTGTTTAAAATAGAGAAATCGGAAACAAAATATTCATACTTAATGGTAACATTAGATCTATTGTCACGCCGAAACAATACGTTAAATATTATTTTTAGGAATCTCAAATTGTCTTTTTCTGCTTTTTTCGTTTTGGACTCCATTGGGGCTTAGCTTTGGTCGTATTGGACTCTATTGATAGTTCTCTGCCATCTCCATTTTGGATCACATTGTACCTTTCTGGTGAAGTACTGGACTCCATTGGAACTCACACTAGGATGCTACGTTTCACACCACTTCTTCTTGACCGGTGTGAAGATAGCAGCCGAAAATCCAGCAGCCGATTTTTCAAAGTGACATTTCTAGCAGCCATTTCATTTTCAGCAGCCATTTCATCAGAGGCGTCTCAATCAAGAAACAATTTCAAAAATGATTTTTTCTTAACAAAAAATGGCCGCATTGCATTAATAAGGAGTCGACACCGACTAAAAAAATTGTGTAAGGGGTCTAAGGGCTTAAGGCGGTGAAATTGTCACTCGAATATCTTGGCGTAACGTTATGTCGCGGATTCTTCGATAATTCAATAATTATTTTGAAGTAGGTAAAAAAAAGCCACGATGCCCTTCTGGTCGTATAATAGTATGATAGAAGAGAATCTACTGTAAAAGGGAGATCGTCTTGCAGAGGGTATAAGGGGGTGAAATTGTCACTCGAATATCTTTGCCTAACGGTATGTCGCGCATTTATTGGATAATTCAATAATTATTTTGAAGTAGGTAGAAAAAAAAAAGCCACGATGCCCTTCTAAGCGATTAATAGTATGATAGTAGAGAATCTACTGTGAAAGGGAGATCGACTTGCAGACGTTATAAGCGGGTGAAATTGTCACTCGAAGATCTTCGCCTAATGTTATGTCGCGGATTCTTTGATATTTCGAGTGACAATTTCACCCCCTTATACACTCTGCAAGTCGATCTCCTTTTCACAGTAGATTCTCTACTATCATGCTATTAATGGGTTAAAAGGGCATCGTGGCTTTTTTTTTCTACCTACTTCAAAATAATTATTGAATTATCCAATAAATGCGCGACATACCGTTTCGCGAAGATATTCGAGTGACAATTTCACCCCCTTATACCCTCTGCAAGGCGATCTCCTTTTCACAGTAGATTCTCTACTATCATACTATTAATAGCTTAGAAGGGCATCGTGGCTTTTTTTTTCTACCTACTTCAAAATAATTATTGAATTATCCAATAAATGCGCGACATACCGTTTCGCGAAGATATTCGAGTGACAATTTCACCCCCTTATACCCTCTGCAAGGCGATCTCCTTTTCACAGTAGATTCTCTACTATCATACTATTAATAGCTTAGAAGGGCATCGTGGCTTTTTTTTTCTACCTACTTCAAAATAATTATTGAATTATCCAATAAATGCGCGACATACCGTTTCGCGAAGATATTCGAGTGACAATTTCACCCCCTTATACCCTCTGCAAGGCGATCTCCTTTTCACAGTAGATTCTCTACTATCATACTATTAATAGCTTAGAAGGGCATCGTGGCTTTTTTTTTCTACCTACTTCAAAATAATTATTGAATTATCCAATAAATGCGCGACATACCGTTTCGCGAAGATATTCGAGTGACAATTTCACCCCCTTATACCCTCTGCAAGACGATCTCCTTTTCACAGTAGATTCTATACTATCATACTATTAATCGCTTAGAAGGGCATCGTGGCTTTTTTTTACCTACTTCAAAATAATTATTGAATTATCGAAGAATCCGCGACATAACGTTACGCCAAGATATTCGAGTGACAATTTCACCGCCTTAAGCCCTTAGACCCCTTACACAATTTTTTTAGTCGGTGTCGACTCCTTATTAATGCAATGCGGCCATTTTTTGTTAAGAAAAAATCATTTTTGAAATTGTTTCTTGATTGAGACGCCACTGCTGAAAATGAAATGGCTGCTAGAAATGTCACTTTGAAAAATCGGCTGCTGGATTTTCGGCTGCTAACTTCACACCGGTTTCTTCTTGAAGTGATATGGCACCATTATCATATTGATACCACAGAGCGTTGCCTCTATCTCAAAATATTTTCTTTTGGCTACATCAGGCTACTTAGTTGAAACTCTTCTTTTCGGGTTATCTTGGACTCTACTAATTATCTGAACTCTTCTTTTTTATCAGTAGAGCTCCTCATTTTTCTTTTTTTTTAATATTGGGATTTCTATTGGGATTCTTTTCTTTGGTCACATGAGTCTTTTTTTTATTCAGTACATTCGGACTCTGTTGAACATGACCATGGCTTAGCCGTCTTTTTTAATGACGTTGGATCTCTATTGGCACTTTTTTGGTCATATTGGACTGTGTTAGGACTTTGACTGTTAATGATACTAAGCCGTAGCTTTTTCCTCATCTTCGAATTTGGCTGTATTGGGTCTCATTTATATCTTTTTGGTCTTTTGGGTAATAGATCTTCGTATTATCCCCGTATATACTTCTATCTTATGTTTTGAACGCATTAGATCCTATTAAAATGAATACATTATTGATCACTACTAGGATGCTTCTTTTCTGTTACATAATGAAGACTGTTTTTGGCCTTATTGGAGCTCCACTTTCCTCTTAGGTGGGAAAACTGAACTACTTAGAACATTGTTACTTCATCTGTTTGGTGATATTGGATTTTACCAAGCTGGAATCTGTGTTCAAGTCCAAGTGTTCATACCTAACAGCAGCATTAAATTCCTTGTGATAAAGCAGCTTCAAAAATATTATTGTATGAATCTTAAATTATCTTCTTCAATTTTGTCGTTTAGGACTATTGGAACCATCTTACTGTTTGGCCACATTGGGCCTCGCTGAGGACTTTTATTCTTTGGTCTTGTTGGACCTCATTGGGACTCTGTTTTACCTTTTCACGTCATATGTCCCACCAATGTTTCTTCTTGAAACTATATGACACACTATCTTGTATATCATATAGGGCTCCATCTTGTTTTTAAGTTACCTTGGACTCTATCAGAATTGTGTTCCTTCTTTGGATATAACAAACCTATTTTCGACAGTAGAGAATCTCTTTTTTTAATTTTGGATTCTATGGGGGTCCTTTCTAGTTTATATTGGTTATAATTGGGATTCTTTTTTCTGGGTCAGTTTTTCACGAAGTAGAGTCTGTAATATTGAGGCTCATTTACCCTTTAGGTCGTATTGGACTCCATTTTCTTTAAGTTGCAACATCATGGCACACTCTTCCATCTTTTTAGTCACATTAAATCTCTATTAAGATTTTTACTTTTGTGCATATTAGGACTTTGTTTTTGTTATATTTATCCACTACATCTTCATTTTGGACTTAAATTTCCTCACCTATATCCATTATTTTTTTCTCATCACTTTCTCAATTTGACTCAATCGGGGCCCATATAAGTTTTGTTTTTGGATAATCAAAAATGGGAGGTTCTCAAAGTGGGATTCATAAACTTTTCTTTGAGGTATTACACTCTACAGATACTTTTTTTCTTATATTTTGGTCGTATTGCATCCCGTTAAGGTTATTTTCTCCCTCCCTGATTGCTCGCTATTGGGACTTTCTTGTTTGGTTATATAAACTTTTTTGACTCAATAGAGTTCGTCACATTGAGCTATGTATTTAACTTACTGGTTTTATTGGGGTTCTACTTTCTTCTTTGGTGGTAAAATTGAACCCATTTAACTCAATGACTTGTTCTTTTTGCTTTTTGGTCATATTGGATTTTACCTTATTTTTAGTTGCAAAATGTTTTTGATAGTTACTTTTATTCATTTCTTCTTATATTTCTTAAGTGGTCATATCAAATCTCGCTGGACTCTTTTGTAGATTTGCTAGCAGTGGACTAAAGCCTATTCTATTGTGTCTTTTCAGAAACAAGCTATGTTGGTTCGCCAACTGGAGGAGGAGCTCAGGATGAGGATGCGAGGACCGAGCATCGAAATGCAGCAGCAAATGGAGGCTCTCTACCAGGAGAACGAGCACCTCACGAGGGAGATCGCGATACTGAGGGACACCATTAAGGTAGAGGCAAGCGAGAGGGTGTTCTATACTTTACATACAAATATTAAATTTGATGTCTTAATTTGGAGATTAGACGCTATCATTTATTTCGCAATATCGCTCTTTAGTTTATTTAAGTCGTAGCATTTTGGATAAATACGATCGGATGAGGAGTCTGATTTACTTCATTGTCATTTTATGTGGGGGTGAAGGTTGTTTACACGAGGGAGGTTTTTTCTAGGGGGTAGCTTTCCTAGACGGGCGTCGGGACGTCTAGACGCTTTAGTCGACTTGAACGGGAGTCTGGGTCGCGACCCAAAAATCCAATGTAGACTTTATCTGGAGCGTAGTCGTAAATATCTCTTCATCGCCACTGTGGCCTGGTTTTGTTAATGATCTCGTTTCAATTGGCATGGGAAGTTAATATTATTTTACGAGGGAGGAATAGCTCAGTGTGCACTAAAGGGAAAAGGTGTAGAGGCTATTAAGTAAAGAGATGGAAATTGGTAGGGATTCAGACGATGGTCTGCGCTCAGAAGTGCCACCTTTCAATCAGCTCCATGCTTTGCTATACAGAGTTTCCCTTCCCTTGACCACAAATCTTAACCCTGAAACTTTCCCATCAGGAGCTCGAGCTGCGCATCGAAACCCAGAAACAGACGCTCCAGGCGCGTGACGAGAGCATCAAGAAGCTCCTCGAGATGCTCCAGAACAAAGGAATGGGTAAGTCGTCCGCTCATCACTTCGGTGTGACTCCCCTTTTGTTTTCTCTTTAGAAAGCTTACCCTGTTGCACATCATCGCCTGTACTCAACGACTACTACTACTACTTCAACTACTAATATCACCACTACCACCACCACCATTTTATCACTCGTTCCGATCAGTTTGTCGCCCTCTTCTCGTCCTCGTACGAGACTCAAACTACTTATCAAAGCAAAACGTGACACGTCACAGCGGCTAATACCGGAGAGAGGTCTTAACGTAGTTACAGTGCCATTTCATGTGTTTTAATTATCTTCACGTGCTTACACACTACTAGAGGCGTTTTTCCTCCCCTATAGGCGAATTTGTCCTTATGACATTAGTTTGAGGTTAACGGTACTAAGGACTAATGCTGCGGCTCTTGGATCTGTTCCAGGTAAAGAGGAAGAGCGACAGATGTTCCAACAGATGCAGGCCATGGCGCAAAAGCAGGTGTTTATTGTTATTTTATTTAAAAAGAAATACATGTGCCCATTTTCGTTTTGTAGAAAAACCCCTGGACATCACCCCCGAACAACTCAGCTCGAACAAATTTCGACAATTCATTCAAAAAAATCGTCGCGTTGTTCCTCGTTGATGTCCCGGGGTCCGAACTCTCCGTTCGGAAACCAATTACATCTTAGTTGTGTATGTGAGAGTCGTGTGGTCGTGATTTAATGTTCATATCATCTGGCACATGATCAAGATACCCAGGAATTCATTAAGCATGTTCGATGTTATCATTTCCCGTTTAGTGTAACTGTAATTTGTACCGTTGGACGCCTATGCTCGAGCCTGAACGATGCGACAGTCTGATATCGAAAATAGTAAGACAAAATATGACAAACAGTACACGCAGGTAGTACAGAAAATCACACTTATGTTTGAAACAGAAAAAGGGACGCTTCGTGTTGTAGGAAAGTTGGCAACAGGGCGTTAGGTTTCAATATGAATCCACGATGTGGCGCTGTCATCATTCGATATTGCTTCCGACAATGTTTCTGCTTTAATTTCGCAAGTAATTTTACAAAAGTATTACTAAAAAACACAGATATAACAGACTACTCCTACTCCATTTCACCTCGGTTTTGACATAAGTATAAGATGGAGTTTCCAGCGATCAGCAAAGTATCGCCACTATTTCAGGCTGAATATTCTGCACCAAACTAGTATCATTAAACAGACTCGTCGAAGCTTTCCCCTTCATAGGAGTCGATATAATAGAAATATCGTTTATTCTTCCTTTCACAAGTAACATTTGGAAATCTGCCAACGTGCGTTTGGTTTCACAATAAATTCAAGAGATGGTGCTCTTAGCACACGATATTACTATCAAAAAGTTTTGCCAAAGTTTCTGGCTTAATAGTTTCAACGAATCGTTATCATTAAGCGCACATGTCGGAGATAGAGCCTTCCCCTTTACTAAAGTCGATATACATAGTGATCGTCTATTTTTGTAAGTAATTTTTGGAAGTCTGCCAAGGTCGCGTTCTGTTCCCCAACAAATTCAACAGATGGTGCTTTTACCAGATCAAAGTTTGCCAATGTTGTACCATTAAACGTACAGATCCAATAGAGGCCTTCCGACTTTATTGAAGACCTATTCAAGAGACCAAGAGATTTATCTATTTATCCCTCCTTCAAATAATTTTTGGGTAGTTGGCAACGATGCAGTTGGTTTAAAAATGAGTCCAAGAGATGTCGTTTGCAACTAATATCGCCGCTATCGAAAAGTTTTGCCGGATTTGGTCTAATCAATAAATATATATGAAACATACACACATGAGTTCAGTAAGGAGCTTTTTACTAATTCGAAGAAAAATGCATTCGAAGTTATATGGAAACTCCTTTTTACAGATAAGCTGATTTTTTGATAATTCCTGGGTAATGATACTATTTTGGCTCCTTGATGATTTCATGATGATCCTTTGATGATCCCTTGATGACCCCTTGAGGATCCTATGAAGACCCCGTCATGATCGGTAGAACATATTTTGACCATACTTTTTGAAGGTCGCTTCATGTCTCCTTAATGATTCTTTGATGTTCCCTTTATTGTCCTTTTATGATCCATTGCTGATCCCTTAATAATCCCTTTGTAAGCCATCGATGATGCCATGATGATCTCTTGCTGATCGCTTGAAGACGCCTTCATGATCCATAGAACCTTCTTTGACGTTACTTTGAAAATCATTTCATATTCCCTTCCGTGATGATTCCTCGATGTCCCCTTTATTATCCTTTTATGATCCCTTAATAACTTGTTTATAAGCCACTGTTGATCCCTTGATGATCTCTTGATGATCCCTTGAAGTTGGCCCTAAGATCCATAGAACTTTCTTGGACGACGCTTTGAAGATCGTTTCATTTTCCCGTGATGCTCCCTCATTATCATCCTGTGATCCCTTGGCTTCATAGGCCATCCATGAATCTTTGATGATCTGTTAATGATTCCTTGATGATCTCTTGATGATGTCTTATAGATGCTTTTATTATCCATAGTACTTTATATGGATTCTAAATGGATCTAATGGATCTAATTCTTTAACAATAATTTCATCAACAACGTTTTATATTTCCGAGATGATGTTTCCCTTCATTATCATTTTATGATCACTTGGTGATCGCTTAATTACCCTTGATAACCCATTAATGATCCATTGAAGATACCTCGATGATCCCTAGAACACATTTGGCGTTACTTTGAAGATCGTTTGATGTTCCCGTGATGATCACTTGATCTACTCTTGATATCCTTTTATGTTACTTCGCTGATCCCTTAATAAATATCCTTGATAACCCATTTATTATCCCTTGACAACCTACTGATGATCCCTTGATGAACACTTTGATACGTCCAGTTTCACAATGATAAGACGTACTTTTGGCAGTTGGTACAGTCAGTCAGAAGTTTAATTAAACTTCGCATACGATTTCACATTACCATACGATATACAGCCATTACAGGAAACTTTCCCCTTGTCTGAAGTTGCTGAAAATATATTTCAAAGTTATATAGAGAGAATTGGCAACAGCGCTCCCGGTTTCGTTACAAGTCCCAAAGGCGGCGCTTTCAGCAACTAATACCGAATACTATATACATTACACATATCACACACTCACCAATTGGGTGGAGAACTTCATAATTAATTCTCGTTTAAGTCAACTTATCGCAAGGTTCGAGAATAGGCGCCCAGTCCTACCCGCCTCTTGTTGTTATAAGTGCTATTTCATTTTTAATTGTACTGTGGGAGATGGCCGAACCGCACCACCAACAAAAGTCAAATGAGTGCGATCAGGTGGTGCTGCGGTCCGTCCACGGGTGCTATCTTGGTTTTGTGTCGATGAGGATGGTGGTGGTAAAGCGGTATAACCGCATGCGCAGCTTTATGAGAGAGCGGCCGGTCCGAATTGGCTAAGAGACAAGGAAAGAGATGGAAGGTTGCGTGGGATTGTAGGTTGAAATAGGTTAAACACGGCAGTATGCTCGAGAAGCGTTATGTTTAAGGTTTCCACAGTCGGTTTCGTAATGTTCAAATTACACCTTCAGGTGGAACAAGTGAGTTGCGGAGCACCTTACAATGTCTTCAATTGATAATAATAGAACATATCTCTCATTATCAATTTTTTACTTTTTACGTGATAGTAGTTACGCTAGGAGGGTTCTGGACCAAAAGGCCATTCAACTGGCACTTCAATTTTTTGTTCCCAGCTGGAGGTCTGCTGTCTCTGATTGGTAGTGTCAACAATGTGTAGATCCAGAAGTCCACTTTAAAATAACCCGGGGATTTGTCGAGGTCAGGGTACCAAAATGAATAAAATGGAACTTCCCTTAAAATAACAACGAATTTTGGGCCAGAAGTGTCTCTAGTTTGCTCTAGTTTTATATTGAAACGTATAAGCTTCTATGAAAATTGTTTATAAAACACACTTTGATGTCAGTGGGAAGACACAAATTGTGAGCTAAATACCTACTAAATGGGATTACGGCGTCTATCAAGCGAGTGGACGCCGCAAATTTTATGTAAAAGTTTAAAAAATAAGAAGTTCCTATCAGTTTCAATTAACTGAGCGACATCTACATAGCAATTCAACAACTTGTTGCGAGGAACTAACCTAAACAAAAATAGTCACTTAGGATTCATAAAACATTCATGAACTACCACAGACGTTCGTATCTATTAATATCGTGTAATCTATATAATATGAACCTTCAAAATTGTAATTTCTTGCCGGTTGATGAATTATTAAACACTGAATTATTCAGTATAAACAGATGTTATTCACATGGGGAAATTTGTGAGGGCGAAAAGGAAACAGAAAATAGAAACTCATTGAAAACAGCGTCTTGACTCCGCCAGTAGCCGGTATACAATACACAATACAGGTACAATTTCATATTGGTTCCAAAAACATTCTGGTTTTATTAAGATTGTTTAACTCTTTTAGATCATATATTTTTAAATCCATTTTTGAATCTTAAATCAAAAACCGAGGTTCCCTTCTATCCCTTATTCGAGTTTTAGCAGCTTTCTGATTTCGGGGTAAGGAATTTTGATTTTTGGTACGGGTTACTCGGGCGCCAGATTCGAATTGTTCACTTGAAAGCTCCGGCATAGTTTGTACTCAGAAGAATTAGTGTGCAAAATTACTAGCTATTTTTTCAATAACTAAGAGAGGGACGTAACTCTTATAATAATTTTTCAGGATTCCTGAATGTACTCGTTTATTTCTGAACGGTCCAGCTAAGAATTCATACTCATATTGAATCGTAAAGAGTACTTTAGGGGATCTTAACATCTCTCTGGTGATTATGTTTCATACAGAACTTTTAGGTGTTCAAAATATAGATTGAAAAATATATTTTATTCTTTGTAAAATTTATGAATCATTTTTTTTTCAAAGCCTTGAATGTAAATTAGCTTCAGAATTATTTCCACAATTTTTTTATCTTAATTTCTTTGGAATCTTCTCTGAATTTTGTACACTTTGCATCACATTGGATAACATGGGAAGTGGTATAGTTCAGGTAGAATTGAGAATTTTATCATCGATTCCCTAAAATTCCCACATCTTCATAAAATTCATAAATTTAGTGTTTCATTTGGGGATGTTATTAAACCCCGTATTTTATAAATAAAGTGGAGCCACGCTTTTGGGACCAAATATCATTAAATGATATGTGTATTGTGTATTGCATATGGGCTAAAAGGGTCATAGATACCTTAGCATTTCATTTTGCAAAAGTCAATTTTGCAATTCAAGATGAATGATCCAATATGGCCGACGTCAAATACGAATATTCAAGTTTTTCATATTTTACGTAATGTCTCAATGTGAAAATTTCCTATGTTGTTTCCTGAAGCGCGCAGTTGTGAGAAAAAATTCATTAAACAAGTGCTAAATTAGAACCTGAAAAGAAATTTATAGATTCTAAATTTTCTTTAACTATGAAGCTGCATTTTATTTAAAAAAATTCAACAATTCTTCTAATTGAAATATTCGGTGAAATGTGGCAGCATTTATTTTGTTTAAAAAAGTAATAAATTTTAAGGACACCATCGGCCATATTGGATCCGTGATCTTGAATCCTTAAAATGTGACCTAAGATTTGTAAACACTGTACAAAACGAGCTAAGGGAATACCCTGACATTAGTGATTGTTGGCAGGGTTTTTTGAGGTTATGTTAGAGGACTAGGGGTTTCAGAATTTCAGTAAAGTGGTTATGGACTTTTATAACTTAGCTTAAGTCGGCATTCAGTTTTAACACTTATCTTATGTATGACTTTCCGGTTCGAAAGCTCACATTATGAGTGCTACACTGTTTTTAGAGGTTAGGATGAGAGGTTCTAGGGCGAACCTGACTTCAACTTTACAACTAGTAGTCCTGAATGTGAATATCTATTTTATTGCAATATTTAGACGATATTATTTCATTATTTGTAGTGGTGGACACGAGGCGAGACCAGTACTGGTTCGAGACGAGACGAGACATAATTTCGTCTCGTCTCGAAAAGTCTCGAAGTCTCGAATTTCTTTTCAGAAATTGCAATTTAAGAATTTTCTATCGTTTGTAAAATGAGAGGCCACCAAACTCCATAGCAATGAGGACGAAAGCGCAGGTAAAAGGATACCTAATAAAGGGTCAGGATTAAACCGTGCCATTGTCCAGTAAGGGAATAAAAATTTATAATTAGCCCGTCGTTTTCTTAGAATTATGGAAGGGTTTATTATACAACAGACAGACGGAAAGTGGTGTGAAACGTTTATCTGAGATAACGGACATATTTAATGTTCGGACAGTAATGTTCATTCATTCATTCATTCATTAGTAGCGTAGTTTCCCAAATTTAACAACTTTTCTGACAACTTCAAGAAAATCAGTAAATGTTATCAAAAAAGTACACATTTATACAAGTACCATCTATACGTCTATTTATTTCGAGACTTTTCGAGACACGAGACGAGACCTGTACCAAATCGAGACGAGACGAGAGGAGACATAATTTTTCGGAATTTTTCGAGACGAGACGAGACCATGTGGTTTCTCGTCTCGTCTCGTCTCGTGTCCACCACTAATTATTTGAGGTAGTTACACGATAGTAAGCGCCATTAAAATTTTTTAAAACTCCACAAAGATTTTGAAAGCTTATACGAACGATTTAAGCCCAAAACGCGTTAATTTTTCGACAGGGGATGTCCAGTAAGTGTAGATTGTCACAAAAATATAAAGTTCAAGTTTACACATCCAGGCAACAAACAGAGAAACAGCCAGATTTTCATAATTTCTGGTGCTGATATTTGTTGTCTGTTGTTTAAATCAAAGTAGCTCGGAAAGAGTTACAAGCACACAATTAAAAACTATTCTTTACCAAAAATTCCTCAGGTTGCACTGCATTCACTATTCACCTGAAGATGTAACCGTATGAAACCGGCAGAGGCAAGCTTAAATAAAGCCCTCATGTCGCTATATGTGTAGTCATTCTGAGTCCTCTTTGGTTTGATTGATTAAGGTTAAGATTAAGATTTAGTCCGTCGATAAAACGAGTCGTCAGTGTCACTCGCATTATATTTAAAACAAATACTGATCATGAATTAACTTGTGTAACTGACGGTGACTGGATGTTGCTAGAAAGCGAGAGAAGAGAGAGAGAGAATTGTATTTCACAGACCAAGGACGGAAAGGTCGTGTATAGCCTAAGATGCATTAAAAAAGGTGAGATAAATACATATAAATTGTATTGTACAATACATTTTGTCGCATGTTACAATATATAAAACATAACAACAATATAACAAAACAAAGAAAAGTTACATGTTAGGTTGTACAGAAATCATTGGGTGTCGAGTTTAGAAAATAACTATTTGTACAAAACTTGCTTAAAGCACGGAAGGAGGTACATACTGCTGATCTCAGGGACGGAAAGAGAGAAAGAGAGAGTGAGATTCATTGTCTGTAGGATAAGTAATTTTCGGGGATGCGGCAACAAGGCGTCTGGTCTCGCGACGAGTTGAAGAGATGGCGCTGCCTGGCCGTCTCTCTTCGTTAGATGGATGAAGGTTCGGGTTGGGAGGGATGGGGGGTTAGATAGTGAGCGAGAGTGAGAGCGAGGGAAAGTGGTAGCAGACACGTCCAATGTGAAAGCGGTTGTTTCCTGTCTGTGCAGGAGTTGCAAGCGGCGAACGAGACGTTGCGCGCGCTGCAGCACCAGCTGGAGCTGGTGCCCTCGCCTTCCGGCAGCACTCTACACCTGCTCTTGGACACGAAAAACGCTCGCATAACGACGTTAGAGCGCGAGGTGCGTTTGCTCGAAGGGGAGGTCGAAAGGCTAGGCGGGGGCACCCGACCGGCGCCGCAGCAGCAGCCGGACGCCACGGCCGCCGCGACGCCGTTCAGGCGACAAGTAAGTTTTCTGTTGAACGATGTGCAGATCGGGAAGGATGGATCAGTTATTGGTAGACTGTAACTAGGCGTAAAGACTCTCCGGCCGCTTGGCGCTGAGTTGTTCGGTTTTACCACCTCACTGTCTCTCGGCACGCATGCGTTGTCTCCCCGCATGGGTAGTGCATGCATCCGCTCGTATCTGCAGCTCGACGAGTTCCGCGTCGAGATCCAACGGAGGGACCAGGAGATACTCGCGATGGCCGCCAAGATGAAGACGCTCGAAGAGCAGCACCAGGACTATCAGAGGCACATCGCCGTGCTCAAGGAGTCGCTGTGCGCCAAGGAGGAGCACTACAACATGCTGCAGACTGACGTCGAGGAGCTCAGGCAGAGGCTCGAGGAGAAGAACAGGCTCATCGAGAAGAAGACGCAGCAGATGCAGCAGGAGAGGGCGAGGGCCGCCGCCGAAATGGCAGAGATGAGGGAGCACATGGACATCAAGGATAGGAAGATCAACGTGCTGCAAAGGAAGGTGAGGGAACTTAACCTAAGAAGCACCCTTCGAAACCTCCAATTCCTTTTACTCGGACCGATGCGGGAAACTAAAGAACGGAACCACAATTCACACTTAAAACATTCACCCTTACAACCCAAGAGTAAGAAGCGATCTCTTCTAAACCAATCTGAAGAGCTATGAAACCATTAGCTGTACTTATAAAGCTAATGGTGCAATCAAGGCCTACCATAACTTCAAGCAGTGGTCTGATCTTTACTCTTCGGTTCAGTACGTCCTCAAGCGAACCTTTAGATCATATCCAATTTATTTCTTAATAAGTTATGATCCCAAGAATGCCTACTCTTTGGTTCTTAATGTCGTTTCTTGGGCCAATCTAGAACCTATTCACGTTACTTTGAAATGTAATGGTACAATCATACTTACCATAACTTCAAGCAGTAGAAAGGATTGATCTTTACTCTATGGTTCAATACGTTTAAAAATTCGTTTCCTCAGGCCACTCTGAGTGGCTCAAACACCAAATGCAATTGATTTCATAACCTAGTTTTGATCGCAAGAATGGTTACTCTTTGGTTCTTCATGTCTTTCTTTTTGGCCGATCTAGAAACTATTCAGATAATTACACGTTACTTTGAAATGTAATGTTACAATCAAAAAGAACCCAAAACTGTCATTTTACACACCAAAAAGTCAAAATCAACCATAACTCGAACCTGGAACCCACCTGGATTTCCAATTCAGAGGTCAAGAGTTGCATGTTCGAGTCCTCCTCACATATAAACGTTTCTTATACTGTTTTAGTTTAGTTTTAACACATTTACACTGTTTTTAACACATTTACAATTTTTGGCACATTTACATTTTTTGGCACATTTTTGGCACGTTCTCACCCACTAAAAAATTTATTTTCGCAAATTTACATATCCGCACATCGTCGCGATTCCTATCTGCAGTGCGCGGTTGTTCCAGAGTGAAACTGCCTTTCTGAACTTTATGTTCTGTTCAAAAGAGCAAACGGACCTAAATACGAACCTATTCTATTGAAATGCAGGGTCCGAAATCAACAAGAGCGAAAGAGAAACTAATAGTAGTTCGTTAGTATGACACAGAAGGAAGTTTTGCAACGTCCGTAACCCATTCCAAATATTCCCGTCGGAGGCTATACAGCGAATGGTCCGGTAGAGTGTGGCGATGACTGTGATGTTTCGCGAGCTAGCAACGTCGCAAAAGTTCTTTCTCTGTTTAGCCAACGAGAAATATATGGCCTTTCTTTCGCTCTGATGTTTATACATACTGCGACTCTGTAGAAACGGTCTGTATACGTTTATAACAATGTATTTGACATAATTAGAAAATAACTGCATAATGGAAAAGTGCAAGTGCAGTACGTAGTTTATTTATCATTTCATTCTGATAAAATATTATTATTTCGATCGATCGTAATTAGGCCGGACGCGATAGAACCCGTCATGCGCGTGTGGAATATATTCTCGCGGATTTTCCAGTGATAGTTTTATTTCGGTGTAAGTACAGTATTTAGGTATTACCTAACACCACTAACGCGGAATGTTGATATTAATTATAGCGAGTAGTTCAGATCTAACGTCTAATTTTATAATGGGCTGGAAGAGATTTGACCTAATAGTACTAACCGTCGAAGATCTCTTGAAGTGAAAATGGTTTAAAATTGCTTGGCATGATCTGTCTTCTTTTGTTAGTCAATAGGGAACGGATAGGGCGAGGCCTGCTCCTCATTTTCAGTGTTTGTCCATATACAGTGCGAAGGGAATTTCTGAACACATGAGGAGATTCGTGAATGCGAAGGGAGACACGCCGACATGCGCTATGGAAACTAAGAGACGACGCATCTCGACTGCGCTCTTCGTTTTTTTTGCAAAACACAATACACACATACAAATGTATTGAAAATTTGGTCGATTTGTCCTTTTTTAATGGTCAGTCGTGACTCTACTTTTTAATGTATCATTATTATTATTATTATTATTGGAAGCATAGCTTTCTTATTGCGGGCTTCGCTCGAAGCGCTGAACTGGTGAGACGTGTTAACATCGAAAACCCAAACGATCCGGACGGCCAATTATCGCACCGCGCTAGCTGTTTGGTGGCAACTCGTGTTACAATAATTGTTTGTATTGTTGGTTGCCTCGGTCATTCTCGGACTGCCTCATTTCGTTTTTATAAAAATTGTTTTTAATTCTCTTTACTTTCTCATATGAGAAATTGGAATCGATTTTTCGAATTTCGGTTATTTCTAAACACATTTCTAAACGTTTTAATATCCCAGGAACCCAAGTAACAAGTTTTTGCAAAAAATATCATTTATGTAATCTGCCTGGTACGTTTTCTCCTAAAGAAACTTTCAGGATTCACAACTATGTGGTTCACAGCGTCAAAAAAATTTTAGTATCCTTCAAATTCTCCTACTAATTTTAAACCTCTAACGTTTTGAAGAATTATTTTTAAATCCTGAATTTAACTCAAATATGGAATTATTTTTAAGACTTTATTCTATTTTGTTTTTTGGATATTTAGTCGAATTTCAAGTTTTTTAGAATTAATCCTTTCTTTTTTGAAATTTTACAATTCTTTCTGAATCGTGACTCCAACCTTCAACCCTATTTTTCAGGAATAAATTAAGTTTAAACATGCTCAAGTTTTGCTACAGTTTGGAGTAATTTTACCTGCAGAGGTATTATTTGACAAATGCGTCCTTCTAAAGAGATGATTTCAAAGTGGGAAAGAATATTTCTATTGCAATGGAAAATTCAAAAAAATATTTTGTGCTTAACTAATTTACTTTTGAAAATTAAACGTTTCCAGTATTCATCACCCACAAGAAATTATAGGTTTCAATTCAAAAATCCCTAAAAAAAATGCTCATTGCTCCGTTTCAGTTTAAATTTGGTTTGAAATTTTACTATAGTTTTCTTAATATGTACAAAAAAATTTCTTTGTCTAATTAACATACTTTGGCAAATGAGTAAATTCTTCTCTAAACATTTTCAGAAATTAACATTTTTCTAATTGAAAATTTACACAATATTCCAAATTACTTCTATGGACTTGAAATTCAGTTCATAACTGAGATATAGTCTCCTTAAAGATTACAAAAATGTTTTGTGAGTCTAACTAATTTACTTTTGAAAAACGGCATTTCTTTTATTTGTTACCTTCAGGAATCAAAGGATTTCAATTCAAAAATTCCTAAAAAATCTAAATTGCTCCGCTTGGATCGAAATTCGGATTAAAATTTTACTATAGTGAAATTATGTATATAGTATTAAAGTATATATTATGGACACCTGTTAACGATCTATATTGTATGTAAAACTATTATGATTTTATAAACTATGATAAAGTGATAAGTACAACAAAAATGTTTGTTGTACGTTTAGAACTAAATCAATTGTTCTAGTAGGCAATTTTAGAAATTGACACTTTTCCATTTACAACTTTACAAAAAAATATATAGCTACTTGAAGGTTACAAAGAGTTTTGTGTGTCTAACTAATTCAGTTTTTGAAATAAGTTGGTACGTTCAGTACCTCTGAAAAATGACATTTTCAATTTAAAAATTCCTAAAAAATTTCAAATTTATGCTTTAAAATGTAACTTTAGTTTAGTAAAAAGTTCTGGTAAGAAATTGAAGAAATGGTTTGCAATGGAAAATTCACGAAAAATCCCAATGGCTCTAGTTGAGTTAAAATTCACTGTACGACTTAAATATAGTCTATGTAACGACTACAAGAAAATATTGTCTCCTATTGCAATACTTACCAATTTATGCAATTCCTATCAATATTGCCTGACTAATTCACTGTTTGATATAAGTTCATTTTTTGATCCTCTAGCCCCTACCTTAAAAAATTGATAGAAAATAATTTTAAAATTCATAACAATCTCCAAATTGTTCGGTTTGACTTAAAATATCGATTGCTACTCTATTATTGTCGACTTAGTAGGTACAACATGTACTATTTCTGTAGTCCATGTATTTTTGAGAATAGATCAATTCTTCTAGGTAGTTATTTATTACTAAGAGTTATTTTTTTCAAATTTGTTGAAAAGTGAAATTTTACGAGCCCATAGGTAAAAAACAATTAGCTGGATTTGAACCTATTTATTGTTTTTTGAAGAAAGGTAGTTTTTTTCAGGTAGTTGATTATGTATAAGTTTCCATTTTACAGTGTAATTTGCCATACTTCAAGAATCAAATGGTATATGTCGAAATACAGAATTCATTGAGAAGTAAATTGTGTCCTATACGGTTTTTCCCTCGGATTGATATTTAGGAAAATATGACAGAAAAATTAATGGAGAAATCGTCTAAATTTGAAAATCTCTCTGCTTAGAGCTCACCTTTTCAGAGTGCCGCATTGGTCAATTGTCAGTTCTATCATCACTCTCGACTATATTACAGAAGTATAATGTTACGCCATACAACAGCAATGTAGTATCTAATTTGACCCTACTATGAGTCATCCTATTGAAACAAATCGTGATTAAATTGTATGTGTATTGTGTATCGCATACCGGCGAAAAGCGATCGGTGTGGCGAGAGGCGTGTCCTTCTTCTAACGCGCATGTCGGAATTATGGACGTTCTCTTTCACGCATTCACTACTTTTCTGGTGCGTATAGAAATGCTATTGTATTCGAACTGTACCATGAGATCATTTAAATTTATAATCTGAGTAGGCTATGATTTTTAAATTAGGTTGGCAACACCAACTGCTGACAGTTTCATTTGAATTGTCAAAGTGACACTCCAAAATGTTTAATTTAGAGCCATAAGATTTTTCTTATGGAGAGATATTTTAAGAACGCCGAAAGGCAAGAAAATGGTGAATGGAAGTATTCCATACAACCCCCAAAAAAGGACACCTGAGGTTGTGGCAGACGTTGCAGCACGAATGGAACAATCTCCTAAAAGATCTTTCCGCAGGCTTGCACAGGAGACTGAACTTTCTTATGGAACTTGCCAAAAGATCTTAAAAAAAGATTTAGATCTTCATCCATATAAAATAATGGCTGGGGTTCAAGAGCTTCTCCCAAGAGATAGATTTTGGTGTTCGAATATTGTCAATGGTTTTTAAATAACTTGAATAATAACAACATTTTGGATCTTACGTTTTTTTCCGACGAAGCATGGTTCCATATTTCCGGATATATAAACAAACAAAACATGCGTATTTGGTCCACAGAGAATCCCCATGAGTTTGTTCAATCTCCTCTTCATCCGCAGAAAATTGGTGTTTGGCTAGCAGTCTCCAGAAGACGCATATTTGGCCTTGTTTTTTTTTTAGGGAACTATCAACGCTGAGAGATATCGGCATAATTTACTTGAACCGATTTTCCAAAATCTTTACGACGATGAACTCTTGCATGGGTACTTTCAACAGGATAATGCTACAGCTCACAAGACAGGGTAAACCATGGAAAGAATTCACGAGTTTTGATGATCGAGTCGTGGAATTTCCAAGTTGTATCCAAGCAAGAGGAGGACCCTTTGAGCATTTTCTTGAATTTTCAATAAAACTGCGTTATTTTCTAGTGCTTCATTTCCTTTCAATCTCAACCACTGAGCTGGAAAACCTTAAAGGTCAAAATAATTATCAAAATGTTCACATAACCTCTAATTTTGTTGTTGTTGTTGTTGAGAGTAGTTAACGTCTTCTTTTTGCCGTAAGGCTAAACTGGACGGGACCTACAGTTTAACGTGGGCTCTGAACCACGCTCCTCGAGCACGGTTGTACCTCCTAAGGCTCTCACACCCCAAACCTCTCATTTACACAGCGAGTCACTTTGACAATTCAAATGAAACGAGTAGGCTATGGGAGTTGGTGCTGCCAACCTAATTTAAAAATCATAGCCTACTCTAGTTATAAATTTAAATGATCTCATGGTATTAATTCCCGTACTTTACGCGCACGCGCCTTCCGGTGCCTCGCCCGTCCGGTCCCCTTCTCCACTATCTAACGCCCGTCGTACGACGCGCGCTATGCGCTTGCGCAGGTCGAGAACCTGGAGGACCTCCTCAAGGAGAAGGACAACCAGGTGGACATGGCGCGCGCCCGGCTCTCCGCGATGCAGGCGCACCACTGCTCCTCCGAGGGCGCGCTCTCCTCCCTCGAGGAGGTGATCGGCGACAAGGAGAAGCAGATGAACCAGCTGCGCGAGCAGCGCGACCGCGCCGAGCAGGAGAAGCAGGAGGAGCGCGAGCTGCACGAGCGCGAGCTCGCCGACTACAAAATGAAGATCCACTCGCTGAACAGCGAGGTCGAGAAGCTGACGGCGAGGCTCGATCGGGCGCAGTGCGACCGCGACAGGCTCGAGGCGAAGCTCGAGAGCTCGCAGTCGGAGCTCGGCAAGTCGAAGGCGGAGCTCGACAAGGCGGCGAGCGGCGCCGACTGGGAGATGGCGAGGCAGAAGGTCGCGAGGCTCGAGCTCGAGAACGAGAGGCTGCGGGCGGAGGTCGAGCGAGCGCAGCCGATCACCTTCGGCCGGACGACGTACAGTAGCTCGCACGAGCTCGACAGGGTGCAGGAGCGCGTCGACAAGACGTCCTCTGATCTCAGGAGGTAAGCCCGCAAGTAGAATACAGGATACGCCTTGTCATCACCTCAACCAAACTCCTTAACTCGTGATACAACCCAGTACTCACTTAGAGGAGATATCAAACAAACACAACTGTTCTTACCGCCACAATTCCATCTTTCTCCTCCTCCCTGACTTCACCACAAAGTCTGTAGAACTGAACTCTATAAATCACAGTTTAGAATATGTCACCCCTTAAACTCATCTTATCTTCAATCATCATGAAATGATCACATCATCTAACATCATCTTCAATCTTAATCTCCGAATGTCGCCAAGGATCCCATAGGATGAATTCTCGACATTCTCGTCATTACATTGACCGGGGTCGAATTCCGCAAAACTACCTGAAGCATCTCGAAAAGGGGATTATCGTATCATTAGTAAGTGGGATCTAATTACAGATAATATTGGAATATTTAGGTGTTAATAATGTTGCGGGATAATTGGTAACTGATTATTTATTTTAAAGGGCATTATTAAATCTAAGAAACATTCTTTAAAAATATAAACTTCAATGGTATTTTCAGCTGTTTCCAAAAATAGAGTATTCAGGTAGGTATGGTCATAAAGCATGCCTGTCTCTAGGCTCAGTATATGCTTAGCGAGATGGGCAAGGGACTTTTTGCGTAACTCGACCTAAGATTATAGACGCAGGTAGGTTTTTGCGGAACTCGGCACTTGCATTACATTCCCTATAGATTAGGGACTATAACATGAGTTACCTTGCTACTTCCAGATCCATATTTCTCCTCTTCACATCACCAAGGACCTATTAGAATTAATAACGTACAAATACAAGTAATCCGTTATTCACTACACAAGCAGATTCTCCTTATTCTTTTCGAGTCACCAAGAACCCAATAGACGGTATTTAATAGAACAGGGAATAGAAATATGTCACATCGCTGCATTTGGGTCCCACGTTTTGTCTCGTACATCACCAATAACTCTGTAGAATAAAGGACCAACCTTGTGGTCACCTTAACCATTAACTTCGTGATGCAACCCAGTACTCAGTTAGAAGAGATATCGAACAAACACAACTGTTGTTACTGCCACAATTCCATCTTTATCCTCCACATGTTACCACAAATCCTGTAGAACCGATTTCTATAAAACACTGAATGAAATATTAGTCATCTCACTACCTTAAGCTCAACTTTTCTTCAGTCATCCTGAAATCACCAAAAACTCAGTAGAATAACCAAAACAAATTGGGCATGTAACCACCACTCATCTCAATCCTTAATATTCTAGTGTCGCTAAGAATTTAATAGAATAAATTTTATACAATAGGGAACTTAATTGGAGTTATTTCACTATCTCCAGTTCCATCTTTATCCTCTTCACAACACCAAGAGCCTATTAGAATCCATATTGAATAAAAGCAAGTAATCTTTCTGTATTCACTCCACAATTAAATTATACTTATTCTCTTCACGTCACCAAGTACCTACCCAATAGAATGAATTTAATAGAACAGGGAATAGTAATATGTCACACATCGCTGCATTTAGGTCCCACTTTTTGTCTCGTACATAACCAACAACTCAGTAGAATAAGGGACAAACCTTGTGGTCACGGTCACCTCAACCCAACTCCTTAACTTCGTGATACAACCCAATACTCAGTTAGAAGAGATAACAAACAAACACAACTGTTCTTGCAGCCACAACTCCACCGTTATCCTCCTCACGTTACCACAAATTCTGTAAAACCAAACAGACTGCAATATTACTCATCTCACTACCTTAATCTCACCTTATCCTCAATCCTCCTTAAATCACCATGAACCTAGTTTTATAGACAGATATTGTGTATTTAACCACCCCACATCATCTCCATTCTTAAGCTCCTATATGTCGCCAAGAATTCAAAAGAATTAAATTTATAGAACAGGAAACATAATGGTAGTTATCTTACTACCTCCAGCTCCACCATTATCCTGTTCACATCACCAAGAACCTGGTAGAATTAGAGAGTAGTAGAACGAACAAATACAAATAATCCTTCTCTATTCACTACACAAGCAGATTATATTTATTCTCTTTAAGTCACCAAGAACCCAATAGAATGAATTCAATAGAACAGAGAACAGTCACATCACTATATTTGGCTTCATATTTATTTCTCATACATCACCAATAACTCAGTAGAATGGAGGACAAACCTTGTGATCATCTCAATCGAATGCCCTAACTTCGTGATACAACCCAGTACCTACTCAGTTAGACAAGATATCTAACAAACAACACTATTCTTGCTGCCACAACTCCATCTTTATTCTCCTCACGTTACCACACATTCTGTAGAACTGAATTATATAATACACTTATCTCCAATCATCCTCAAATCATCAAGAACTCAGTAGAATTACCAAAAGCAACGGCATGTTACCACCGCGCATCATCTCCATCCTTAATCTCCGAATGTCGCCAAGAATCTAATAGAATGAGTTCTATACGATAAGGAATATAACATGAGATACCTTGCTACTTCCAGCCTCCTCTTTTTCTTCTCTCACATCACCAAGAACCTAGTTGTTAACTTAAAGAACCTAATTAATAACGAACAAATACAAGTAATCCCTCTGTAGTCACTACACAAGTGGATTATACTTATTCCCTTTAAGTCATCAAAAACCCAATAGACTTAATTCAATAGAACAGAGAATCGAAATATGTCACACCGCCATATATAGCTTCATCTTCATATCTTTTATATCACCAGTATTTCAGTAGAATAGATAACAAACAAACACAGTAGTCACTTCACCGTTACTCTAACCTTGACATTCTAATATCACCGTTAACCCAACTGAAGAAGGTGGTCATTGTATATGAGTAATCACCTTAACTCAACTACATCTTTTATCCTTTTAATGTCACCATAAATCCAATACAAACCATAATGGACGATGTACATTCGCGTCACCTCAGCTCTTTCCTTACTCTCGTCATCTCACCAAGATTCCAATACAGTAGGGTAATAGAAAATGGACGAACATCTTACAAATGATAAACTTAAGACACTTATCCCCTTATCTCAATAAGGTGAGGGCATATTGTTGGGAAATGTTGGAATAGCTTCCAGTTTTCTGCTACATGAGTCATTTCTGCTCCAAATATCCCCTTTAAAACTTGACTTTACCATTTTACCCTTACCACTTGCCTGACTCTTCGTCGATTCTCTGTATGCTTGTAGGTGTCAGGCTGAGCTCAGGGTGACCCAAGCCGACAGCGAGAGGGCGCGCCAGGAGGCGCAGTCCCTACAAGAGAAACTGGAAAAGTCGCAGGGGGAAGTGTACCGCCTCAAGGCCCGATTAGAAAATTCACATCAAGAACAAGCCAGCCTTCGAGAGGAACTCGAGAGGGCCCAGTCCGCGACGGGGAAACTCCACGCCGACAAGGACAAGGCCTACGCGGACCTCGAGAAGGCGCGGGAAGAGCTGGAGCGTACGTCGGCGACCTTGGGAAAGGCCCAACTGCAACAAGACAAATTACAGAACGCTCTAGACAAGGCACAGACCGAGGTCGACAAACTCCAAGAAAAGCTCGACAAGTCACTTGGAGAGACCAGACGGGTAAGACCTGGGATAGCTCCTTGAATCACCATTTACGATTTTATGTAAACCCGAAGAGTAATTTCTAACAATCCTCTGGTCTCTATGATCATATTACCTGTTCCAGTCTTTAGGAAGACCAGAAGTGGTAGATTAAAAAACTCCAATTCCCAATTCAGCATTAACCCTTCTTACCCTGTTTGGACCAACCAACTTTTCTAATCTTTGGAGGAAACAAAAAGATGAACATGGTCCACCAGTCCCCAACGCATCAATTATCCTTACTCTCGTTAAACGTATTAACTTTTCCCGTCTTGGAGAAACTAAGGGGTTCAACCCAAACCAACGTGGTATAACGCACCTTGGATTTCCTTTGAATTTTTTAATAACTATCCCATTTTTTTGAGAGACTAGAAGAAGTTCCTGCGCGTGGTATCCTACCTCCCTAAACTTGTCAGTCCCCTTAGTAAACTCTTATATTCTTCATTTTTAGATACAACTGGAGAAAGAAAAAGTAGGATACGATTTAGAGAATATCCAGTCGCAATTGGACAAGGCTCTCGCCCAGTCTGCTCGACTTCAAAAGGAAAAGGAGTCAGCCCAACTCGAAGCAGATCGGCTTAGGGACAAGGTCGAGAAACACCAGGTCTCGTTCTCCTCACCCCGACAACCTCCCTCCCCCGCTGACGTCCCCTATTTCTCTCTTCCAGAGCTCCCTCTCGAGGTTACAGAAGGAGCGGGACACCTTCCAGGACGAGTGCGACAAGCTGAAGGAGAGGGTCGAGTCGCACCTCAACCAGATCTCGAAGGTGCAGAGGGAGCGGGCCGACCTCGAGACCGAGCTCGACGTGTTCAAGGACCGGTGGGAGAAGGCTCACTCGATGCAGCAGAAGCTGCAGATCGAGCGCGACGACGCGCTCACCGAGATCAATATACTCAAAGATAAGCTCGAGAAGGCGATGTACTCGTCGCAGAAGGCGATGGACGATAAGGAGAACATGCACAAGGAGTTCGAGAAGCTGCTCGAGAAGTACGACAGGTGAGGCAATATTTCCAATGTGACCAATGTGTTTACGTAACTTTTTCTCCAGTATGCTATTTCACTATTGCTCCTTTCTCAGATCTCAGAGCGACCTCTACCGCCTGCAGAACAAGCTCGATACCGTCCAGGCCGACAAGGATCGCCTCGAACTCGAGGCCGAGAAGCTTCAGCTGCTCTCGACGAAGATGCGCGAGGACCAGCGCAAGCTCCAGGACGAGATCCAACGCCTGCAGGAGATGTACGAGCGCGCCTCGATGCAGCTCGCGAGGTCGAAGGAGCTCGAGGAGAAGTCCAAGGAGGAACTGGAACGGATGGGCATCGACAGGGAGATGATCCGCGAGAGGTACGAGAAGCTGCAGGTCGAGATGCGTCGGCTGCAGAGTGAGAAGGAGAAGCTGCAGTCGGACAACGAGCGGATGCAGTACGAGATCGAGAGGACGCACGGGCAACTCGCGAAGGTGCAGGCGAGTTACGAGAAGAGCCAGGAGGAGGGCGCGAGGCTACAGGTCGAGGCGGAAAAGAACCGCGAAAAGCACGACAAGCTCCAGAACGAGTTCAGGAAGATCGTCGCCGAGTACGACTCGCTGAGGGACCAATCCCAGCCGATACGCGACAGGTACTCGAAGTACGACCGAGACGACCGCACCAAGGAGGACAACGAGAGGCTGCGCTCGGAGATTGACAGGCTGCGTGAGCGCCTCGACAAGACCCTCGGCGATCTGGATCGCTCCAGGAAAGAGCTCGCACACCTCGAGACGGTCCGCGGCAAGTACAGCTATGAGCAGGAGAAGGAGAAGAACGCGGAGATCGAGAGGTTGCGCGAGGAGCTCCAACGGACCGTCTCCAGCAACCAACAGCTGGAGACCAAGCTGCACGAGGTTAGCATCCAGCTGGACCTCGCCAGGCAGGAAGTCGCCAAGGTGTCGAGCGGGCAGGACAAGCAACGCAACGAACTGGAACGGGCGGTCATCGAGTGCGAGAAGTTACGAGACCGTTACGAGAAACTCAAGGCGCAGAGCGAGAAGCTGGAGAAGGACAACGAGAAGCTCAGGATGGAGGTCGCGCAGGCCGAGAGGAGACAAACCCTGGCCGCCGACAAGGTCAGGAACGACGAACGATTGGAGATCGAAAGGCTAAAGGAGAAACTCGAGAAGGCCTTTCAGGCCAGAAACGCCACCGAACTGGAAGCCGGAAGACTCGCCCAGGAACTCGAGAAATCCCAGCAGCACCTCGCGAACGCCCTACAGACGAACGAAGCCACGAAGATCGAGTTCGAGCGGATGGCGAACGAACTCGCGCGCATGCACGAGAGGATAGAGCGCGACAAGCTCGACTGGAAGACGATGGAGCAGGAGCGCGACCTGCTCCGGGCCGAGCTGAGCCAGATCAGGGCCGGGATGGAGACGCAGCGTCGAACCGTCGACCACCGGTCCCAGGAGACGATAGTCAAGCTGCAGCAGGAGCTTGCACAGGTCAACAGGGAACGGGAGAAGATGGCCGCGATGCTCGACAAGCAGGGCAGGCAGGGCGAGTCGGTCGAGAAGCAGATCATGAAGTACGAGGCGGACATCAAGCAGCTGACGATGGAACGGGACCAGCTCGTGATGCAGCTCGAGAAATCGCAGGACATGCTGATGAACTTCCAGCAGGAGCTGAACCAGAGCGAGGCCGAGCTGGAGAAGCACAAGGCGGAGGTGACCAGGTAATTTCCTTTTCGAAAAGAACGTATGTAAATGAACCAGTGGAATACAAAACTTCATGAAAATGACGTTTGCCCAAGCTAAGTATATAATATGAGTTAACTAGAATAATAATGTAGGCCAGTGATTCTTAACCTCTGGTGCGCGGACCCTTGGGGGTTCGCGAATATGTGTAGGGGGTTCCGCCATCTTATCTATCTTCTTCTTCTTCTGCCTATCCACTAATGGATGTTAGCGACCACTTTTTCCATGGCTTCTCTATCTCTTGCCGTGTGGAATATGTTTGTATGTCACCAATGCCGGTCCACTGTCTCACGTTCCTCAGCCATGACATTCTCTTTCGTCCTATTTCTCTTTTACCCTCGATCTTGCCTTCGATAATCAATTGCAGGAGTTGATATTTACGGTTGCGCATTATGGACCCAAGTATGCAGTCTTCCTCTTTTTTATAATGGTGTAGAGTTCGCGTTCCTTGTTAATACATCTGAGAACGTCTTCGTTCCTTATTCTGGCTGTCCATGGAATCTTAAGAATTTTACGGTATATCCACATTTCAAATGCTTCTAATTTGTTTATAGCCTTTAATTATAGAGTCCAGCCTTCCACAGTAGTATGGACTAAACGTAGCATCCAACAAATCTCAATCGGAGACCAAGATCCAAAAGTCGCTATAAGTGAACACTCTTTGGGGTTTCAGGAATGGGAAATCAGGGCGTGACGTGATCTCTTGAAGTTCTTGGAGATGAAGTTCTCGAAGTACGGAGAGAGGGCTTAACGTGCTCTCCGGGTTGGATCTGAAGGCGTGACGTGCAGATCCGGGGTTGAAGTTCTAGTCGTGTGGAGAGAGGGCGTAACGTGCTCTCCGGGGTTGAAGAAGTTGTCGTAGCTTGAAGATCTCGTAAACTCTCAGGGCCTAACGTGAGAGCTTGTAGGTTGGGTTGACGAATCAAGACCACAACACACTGTCATTTTAAGCATACTAGGTATACTGATTTATTGCCAAGAATTCACGAGCTTTTATACACAGTCATTTTGAGTTACGTTACCCTTTGGTTCCAATTATTTGATAACGTTGTTAATTTTTGTTGAATGTTATCTTCCAATGTCCGAGAATTGCTTCACTGACCTTACCGATGCGGATTTGCGATCAAGTTGCGAAGGGGTATTATGCTGACATCCACATTCTGCACCTTAGTGGTACACAATTGACCTTGTTACTGGGTCATCAGTGTCATGCTTCGTTTCGTAAAACAAAGCGTGTTTTTATTAAATGATGTAAGAGGCTCCCTGAATTAGTTCGCAATAAATTACAATTTCTTAACCCTAAAAATTTCCTAAAATAATGTTGACGTTAGCGTCAACAGTCGCTCTGTTATCTTCATGTCAAAATTAGAGAGTATATATTTCTATTACAAACTCTTAGAGGATATTGAGCTATTTAATTGAATACATACCTAAATACTTTTCTCGTGTAGTCACTTTGGTACTTTTACTTATGGGACAACCAAGACCAAGTGTTTCATTTAAAGACAACTACTTCACGTCTTCCTCCATATAATCATCCAACCTCATCCCATTTTAACAAAATTTACGTTTTTCCTCGCCAAGGTTAAAGAACGAGCAGAAGCGGATGTCGCAGGACGTCGAGCGCGGCACCAAGGACATCCTCGACGCCAGGGACAAGGAGATCAACAGGCTCCAGCAGCAGCTCCAGTCGATCCAGAAGGAGCGGGACACGCACCGTCAGCGCGCCGACAAGGCGGAGAAGCTGCTGCAGGAGTCGGGCGCGCGTGGCGACTCCGAGCTCGAGCAGTGGCGCAAAGTGGTCCAACAGGAGACCGACAGGGCCGACCAGGCCGAGAAGACGGCCCAGGACCTCCAGAAGAGGATACAGGTCATGGAGAAGCAGCTCCAACAGCAGCTGCAGCAGATGGCGCAATACCAGAAGGAGAAAGGCATACAGCCGCCGGTCCCAGAAGAGAAAGAGATGGTGAGGATCAGGAAAGAGCTGGAAAAGTCCCAGTCAGACGTCAAGACTCTCACGTACGAGAAGGAACGGCTGCAGTCGCAGCTGGAGATGCTCGTGCAGGAGCTCGAGAGGAACCAGGTCAGAAATAAAACGATCCGAAGCGTACTGAGTTTTATTTTAACCGTCACAACTTACTAACCCGAAGACAATCCCTTTACTCGTATTTTTTATCGCTTTTCCTCCCCGTAGATGGAGCTACGCGAAGCGCAGAAGAAGGCGGCGACCGCAGCACCTACCCAACGACCAACAGAAGACTTCACGGCGCAGAAAAAGCAAATCGAAGAGGAGATGAGGCGACTGGAAGACATGAAGAAGCAGGTCGAGGAGCAGAAACGCGCCGTGGAGAACAAGAGCAGACAACTGGAGGAAAAAGAGAAAGCACTGGCGGAAGTCGAGAAGCAGCTCCAGAAGCAGAAGCAGCAAATGGACCAATTACAAGCCTCACTGCAAAGGGTACGTAGATCTCGCTCCGTCGACTTTTCTAAGATTCACTTTCCAGGCCGGCGGGGGAGCTGCGGCCGCGGGTGAGCTGAACAAGAAACTAGCGGAAGCGGAAAAGAAGATGGAACAAGCTCAGGCGGAGGCGAAGAGGTCCGCAGGGGAGATGGAGCGACTACTGCAGCTGGTTCAAATGAGCCAGGAGGAGCAGAACGCCAAGGAGAAGCAGATATCGGAGCTGCGACAGTAAGTCTTTGGGCACTCTCAGTTCTATGGTGATGGACTAAGTATCTTACAGATTGTTGAAGAAAGCAGAGCTCAAGGCGAAACAAAGCCAACAGCAAGCACAAAAAGAAGAGGTAATCGCCCACAAAGCGACGTTCAATTGTCTAACCATACTAATCTATTAACGTTTCTTACTCCCCATGCTAACGTGGATTACCCAGGCCGGAGCCGCTGGCTTCTTTAAAACCTTATTCTAGTATTGTCACACCAAACACACAGTTCTGCCTCATTCCCTCCTTACCCGCTCCATCTTCTTTCTTTAGTTGACACTTCGTTTTCGTTTTAGTAGCAAGCACTCCTTCGTTAATTTCTATTTGTTTTGTACTTACCCTTCCTTTCCTCAATATTCACCAGGACGACGACGCGCCCGAGACCACCGACGATCCGGGTCGAGCCGTCGAACGATCAGAGCGCATGCTCGGCTCAAGCGAGCGTACGCTCGAACAAACCGAAATCGAACGGAGAATACTCGAAAGCGCCTTGAGGGACAAGGACGATATTATAGCTGAGCTGGAGAATAATCTGGCGAACTTGAAGGGCGAGGACACCGGGAGGATCATGGACGAGCTGGGGAGGACCATCAGGGGGATGGAGAGGGACGAAGATGCCATCAAGGCGAAAGAGGAGAGGATACTCGAACTGGAGGACGCGCTGAGGGAGACGATAAGGCTGTCCACGGAGAGGGAGATGGTCCTGCAGGAGGAGGAGAGGAAGCGACGGCAAATATTGGAGAAGGTAAAAGGGAAAGGGAGCGAAGGATGATCGGGACTTAGATTGGCTAGTTCAGGTGAAAGTGGGGGGGGGGAAGACTTGAGCTGGAGGACGCACTGAGGGACCCAATGAATATAGATTCCTAATGGACGTACAATTACTGGTAGTGCAATAGACATGAGTTGATTTGCCAAGATGATTAGTTTAGTTTTGGCACCAAACAGATCAAGGTCATAACCATATCGAGTATAGAGCCAACCCACATTTCGTCCACAATATATCCAAATCAGGTCCATAGCGAACCAGTATATGTTCATTAAATTTTAATGGTATATCCATTATATCCATTCAGTATCTATTCTGATCGAAATTAGATCCAAAATATGTCAACATTTTGTACAAAATGGCCTTGAGTAAACTGGATATTTACATCCAGAGCCCATGTGTTCATGCTTGCTCTATATGGAAATGCTATCTCTACCGAGAGGGTCTCTCCAGGTCGAGACCTGGACTTTATATTAAGTTAGACTTAGATTAGCTAAATCCAGTTAGCGAGAACTCTATTCCCGTTTGGCCCCACAGGTCGACAAGCTGGAGCAGAGGGTCGCCTCCCACCGTTCGGCGCAGGCGTTGCGTTGCCACTCGTGCAGGCCCTTCGTCAGCAGGATGTCGACGCTGGAGTCCCAACTCGGCAAGCTGATCACCGAGAGGAAGCAGAACCTCAAAGAGCTGGCACACATGAAGTGAGTCAGCGTCCCTCGGGAGATCTGCGCGGCACAGCTCATGGTCGTTCATTTTTGCAGGAGGGAAGCCCTCGAGGCTGCGATAAGCGAGAAGGACGCACACCTGGCCCTGCTGGAAATGAGTGGGATCAGGAGCGCGAGACAAGCCGAGGAAGTGGACAGGCTGCACAGCGACAAAAGGCGGCTGGTCGAGAAACTGAAGAAGGAGGTGAGTGCAGGTTTTAGTCCTGAGTAATGGAGAAATGCGAAGTCCAAAATAGAAGTGTACTATGCGTAAAGAATCGTTGGGACAGGGAAGTTGTTTAGTTGAACTATCATCTGAAAGGCAAGCTGCCTTTCCTTATAAAACTGAGGAGAGAGGTAAGCTGTATTTAACAAACTGTAAGTCGTCGTGTTTCACATCAACTTAGGAGAGTGGTTGTTCAGATGTTTTCCACAGAACGAGCTTATAAATTCAGGATTAGGTCCAGACATTAAGTACGGCACATCCAAATTGTGAGACCAATATGGCCAATCAGTTGTAGAGCGATTAAAAAGGCGACTTATCTTAAAACTGAAGATTGAAGTGTGTTCAATTTTTTTAACTTAAGAGACTCACTGTATCTTAAGCACAGCTTAAGCACAGTCTTAAGCAGCAGAGGCAGACCACCAACGCGCTGGACGGAGGATATAAAGAGAGTTGTCACAAACTGGTTACAATCAGCCAGGAGCAGAGATGAATGGAGAGAACTAGGGGAGGCCTATGTCCAACAGTGGACCTGAAAAAGGCTGGATGATGATGATGATGATGACTCACTGTCCAAAATAGCTTAACCCTGAAATCAATTACGACTAAGAACTTGTAAGGCCAAGTAGCTTATAACTAGCAGCTGACAAGGAAAAATAAAAGTGAGTCTATATTAGGTTCTTATCAAAAAAGGAGCGTAAACCGCAAAATGGACCAAACGCGAAGTATACTACGTTTAGCAAATTGTAAGGCCCTGGAAGTCGTTGGCTTCCTGAATCTATTTGGGACGAAGCTTGTTGAAAAACTAAAAAGATAGAGATGATTCCAAATAATGATCAAAGGTAGTTCAAAATGAATTGTCTCACATCTAAATTGCTAAACTGATAATTGCAATGGGATTGCACATAGACTTTGGTATGTCAGGAAACCGAACGGAGAGGTGAGTCTATATTTCCAAAATAAATACTTAAATGTCCAAACACCTAGTCTAGCGAACCTTAAAACCAAGTTAGTTTCTAGGTCACTTGGAACGCAGCTAGAACGGGAAATATAGGAAGTACAACTTATTTTTCGAAAAAAGGCCAAAATAGTCCAAATACGAAGTAACTACCTCTAACAAGTTGCAAGGCCGTTTAAGTCAACAGTTAAATCGACTTGGGGGTAGAGTATGGAAAGAACTAATTTCAACAGTGTAACATTTAAAACAGTCCAAAGGTAAACCACATTACTTGCAACAAACTGTACAGGAGAGCAGGTCGATGGATTGTAGAGTGGCTGGTCAAAAAACCGTATGTCAAGACTCAGAAGGGGACGTGATCAAAATAGTCCAAACCATAAGTATATTACGTCTAACAAAGTTACAGGTAAACGACCATCATCAGACCTGAGCGATAGAAAACTGTTTCAAACGATACGAAGAACTTCAATGAAGGATAAAAATTGTGGAAATTTCCATAAACCACAACCCAGCAGGATTAAAGAAATTAGTACATATTAAAGCAAGTAACTATAATCTTAGGAGCTTGAATTCTAGTATCAATTGCTATAATCTGCTTTATTTTAATCACATCTGTCCAAAATGGTCCAAAAGGTGTCTTCACATTCCGGATAGCTGCAACCACAGACGATTAGTATATCTAGAGTTGTATATTTAAAAAATATATAGTGCGAAGATAATAGCACATTCTAGACAATAGACATTGCATTCGGTGCTTTCGTTGTACGGAAATCTGCAATCATATTGACTTTCGATATTAGTGGCAACATCTGTACGTATTCTTTCATCGTGACATTTTTGTTTACACTGCACTTGGTGAAGTGTTTTAGATACGAATCCAAAAAAGACACTCAAGTAGTTATTAGGTATAAAGTGCAAAGTGTCTGGCAATGAAGAAAAGGCGTTTTGAGTATTCTTTCGTTGCTAAATATGACAAATTAATATGGAACTTTCTAGAGGTTATGTATCGTCTCAGTGGTGTCGGTTTTATAATTTTGGGTTTCCAACTGATCCCCTTAAGATAAATATTTGATTTTTCGCTTTGAGATTAAATAAGACTTACTAAATTACTGCTAGCACTTTTAAGAAAGATTACGAAAGTAAAGTAGGTAGGTGTAACCAAATATTTAAAAATGCTGTTAACATATTTTTCAACTTACAGGTAGTACAAGGTCTTTAATTTTTATAAAATGGATTAATGTGGCTGTAACAGAGTTCTCATCAATCATTGTAGTCAAGTCTAAAGTCTCTTGAAATAAAAAAATGGTTAATTTGTGACTTAATAATTTATAGTGCAAAACATAAGTGGTTGGGTGTTTGATTTAAGTTTTTACAAATAATTGAAATAACTACATTTTCAAAGTATTTAATAAAAAGGTAAAAACCATTATTGTAATAATTTTCAGTTCAATAATAATATGTTACTATAGTAAATCCACTGAGAAGAAAACTTCCATGAAACACAAACGTCGAAATTCAAAGCGCGCGACCAGCTAGCGAATAAGTACAGGGTCGCATTAAGACTGATCGCCTTAACTATAATTTATTTTTACTAAGATTTTACTAAGGATGTTCATTTCTTTCTTTTCTGTATACATTTAAAATAACGGTTTTCTCCCCACAGCTTAAGTATGTTCCAGGTCTCTTTTTGGGAGGCCAGCAGGGAAGGTGTCTTTGCATAATTACAATAGATCACAGAAACATATTTATACAAATTTATATCAAAAACCTGAATAACTATAGCGATACGTTAGAATAAACCATCAACTAAAAGTCCACTATCACCGTCAACGACTTACCTGAACGCTTGTAAACAGACAACCATAGATCAGACTGTTAATTTTACTGAACCGACTCTGTACATCAACAATTCCCGCCAAAAGTTTTATGACTTTTCCACCACTAGCAAACGACGTGTATTAGGTGTTGTCTAACTTTACTACCTTTTCTCGTTTCGTGGATGTTTTCTTCTCAGTGGATTTACTATAGTTATATTATTTGCCTGTTGCTGCAACTAACCCTTCCCCAGTCGACACGTAAATAACCATCAATAGATATCAGTCCATAAGTCTAACAGAAAACTTTGATCATTCTTGAAATATTCTGCATTAAACGACGTCTAAAATTAAATGCCCATCGATATATACATTTTATTTTTGTTGCAGTCCGAGCTGAGCGTCTCGCTGACCGAAGGCTGGCACGATCCCGACCCGCACCCCTTCGCGATCCCTCAGGACGTCCCAGAAGAGAACCAAACCTGACCCGGTGACCCATTACCGAAAGTAATGATCTCAGCAATAAGTACCTACCTACGTAGTAGAGTTTATATGTAAGAAGGAAAGTTGAGGACGAGTAATACCGATTCCTTGTTTGTTTTTATAACAGCACTGCCTGTACGAAATACTAAGTAATACTTAAGTAAGAGACGAACTTTTAAACGTGAATGTGTTAGTATATATATTGTTGATTGTATTTGTCCGCATTCGTTTAGATAATGACAATAATTAATGGAGTGGGGCATAATTGTTAAGGAGGCGTTATGCGAGCGCGAGAGAGCGAGAGATAGAGCGAAAGAGAGAGAGGACCGATAATTGTTTCTGAGGCAAGTGAAGGATTTCGAGCAGACTGAGAAATTCCGCACTTTCTTCTTAAAGCTGTCACTCTTAAGATCGACTATAATTATAATTTTGTATCATCCTTCGCTGTAAATTAATAACAAATTGTGGTCCTGGCGTCGTCCCGAGCGACCCGACCACCACAACCAACACAACCCAACCAGAGACATTCCATTTTTCGCGCGTGCGTCGCTCGGAGCGGCACCGGAACCCGTGTAAAAAAATAATTCGTGAGTCTATTATCATACTCGTAAAGTTAAGTAAGACCTTTTAGCTGGAGGTTCCGTGGTACTTTTACTTATATATTTAAATCAAGAGAAATATTGCCTTTGTATATCAAATTGTATATTCATTGTCATATCATAAGGCCGAGCGACAA
Organism: Cryptocephalus moraei; assembly: GCA_946251905.1. Taxonomy (NCBI): domain Eukaryota; kingdom Metazoa; phylum Arthropoda; class Insecta; order Coleoptera; family Chrysomelidae; genus Cryptocephalus; species Cryptocephalus moraei. Next base: position 14,350,586 of record OX276463.1, read on the forward strand.
CACTGCCATCTCGTGCCATTACCATAAGGATGAGGTTAATCGCTGTATCTGCTTTTCCCGACGTCCAACCGGATTCTATCACCGGAGCTTCTTGAAACGAAAACGTTTAGCGCGGTTGATCCTAAGTCGGCGACGTGTGGACCAGTGATCCACTACTAAACCTAAGGGACAATGCTAATTTATACAGTAGTTCTGAGTGGTTACAAACCTCCAAACTGATCCACAAGAAGGATATGGCCTTGTGGTTGTTACTATTAGTCACGCCGAAAATTGCAAATAAGAAAAGTTATACTCACTGTGGGAAGTTGAGCTTTACGTACTATAATGACTAATAAACTGGGAGTCTTCAATTATCCCAAACAACTTTGTCGTTGAGATCCAATCCTTTCCCACGCGTCGCCCACTTAAAGCCCCTCGCACACCGCGGCCGCTTCGGTGTGCGAGGGGCTTTACTCCGCCGCACGATAAGTGAGCGTACATCCTGTAATATTCCCCCTTAGCGAATTCTAACGTTCCATCTATAAATATGTCGCGTGTTTATCCTTCCTGGGACCTCCCCATTTTTGTAAAATAAATCATCGTCGCTTCTGAAATCGCCTCCCGGTTGGACCGAACGTGCGGGTGACGAGAAGAGGAAACCAAATTTGAAATTGTACGTCGGCCGAGTCGTGCTTTACATTCCGCGCGGTTCTAATCTTATTTCCATGCCTCGGTCGGTGGGAGCAGGAGACCGTTAAGCTAGCTAGTCGTAGCGTTCTTCGTCAGTGTTATTAAGCAAGAAAAGTAACGTTTAAAGAGATACCAATTTATTGCAAATATTAAATTAAGCACAAGATTGTACCAGTGTATGGTGTATAGTTAGGGAGGTAGGCCGTAAGAGGATTATTTTCTTAAGGTTTTAGTGCAGGTTTTGACGTGTACAATTTTTTCTTACATAAACACACACACACACACACACACAATTACACTACACCTACACTTACACTCCACTTACACTCTCGGACGTGAGGTCCTTGTTCATATCACGAGGACGGCGGCGATTACAATACCGAGAAGAAAGCGAAAACACCCGGTCCTAGTCGAATTGGTAGATTTTTCAATGATAGGTTTTCGCTTTTTCCTCGGCGACGCTCGTCTTTTGCCTTTCCTGGGAAATATTTCAAGAAATTTGAATTTAGTTTTTTAAAAGTCGCTCGGTAAGAAAATAGAAACCAATTGAAAAAGTAACATTGGTTCCTAACAAATACATGGAATTCTTTATACTAAAGCCATTTTGGCATCAGAAAATGTTGAAATTTTAGGATTTCGATGTCGCACGTATGTTGAGTAGATAAGAAATGAGGCATCTGTAACAGGAGCAAGGAGTCGGTTAGTAACCCAGACCTAATGGTGCGTTTAGACGCGCGCCACGCAGCCCGGGAAGCAGCTTGGAAAGCAGCACGGCAAGCAGCCCGGCACGGGCCGGCGGACAAACAAGCTGTTCACACGCATTGCGACACGCCAGTCCGTGCAAGCGGCAGACGCCGAGGATGTCAATATTGTGGCTCAACCTCCCCCAAACATCGTTAATTTTCTTTTTGTCTTTATGATTTGAATGATGCTGGTCCCATATTATTGGTTCTGCCTGATAACACTCTAAAAAAAAATAATATTTGGTGGCTTGACCAGTCCGACATCTTTACTGACTCGTTCGCCCGGTAAAATCGTCGAGAAAGTGCACGCACGAGATACTAAAGCCAACTAAAGCGATCCATAATCCATAATCCATAGCATTTGAACAGGTACACGGGCGCAAGCACATTCATCCTTTGAACTTTACCAAAAAACCGACACTCGCCCCGTTCAGGGCGAGCGCATGCACAAGCAGCCGGGCAGCCCATTTACACGCTTGTGCTCGTGTTCGTGCCCGTTAAATGTCGCGTTGAACGGAAGCGTGTGAATGCAGCATAAAAGGTTAAGGTTAAGGCTCCTGTTACAGATGTCTCATTTCTTATCTACTATGTTGTTAATATGAATCGGGCTTAATGTTTGGAAAGTGTGACTCGAATTAGGTAGAATAATACTGTCGCGTGCGTAGATTTAAAAAAAGTTTATAATCGTTTTGGAAATTCCAAATTTCGAGTTTTAAAATCTGTTTTCCAACACCTGAGTCCAAATTTGGAGATTTGGCAACGGTGTAATATTAAACTTGAATATAAAAATATGTGATTGTTTGACAATGTACAGAATATTCGTGTTTAAACCCTTCTTTGCAATGCTTAAGTCCAAATTTGAAAAATTTCGGCCATGATTTTAAGTTTTTGAAATTTTTTAATGTTTTGTTACTTCAAATTTGATATGTCATTTTATGTTTGAAACTTGTAGTTCAAATGTAAAACTATAGGATCACTTTGAAAATGTATAGAATTAGGACGCTTTTCACTACGCTTGAGTCAAAATTTCGAAAATAATTTCTAAATTCGGTGTACTAAAGTGTTTTTTTTACAACTCTTGATTCCAAATTTTGAAAAATTTAAGGAATATTTATACAATTTTATTTCAAAATTCGATATAGGACTTAAGGTTTGAGAATTGTAGTTCAAATTAAGTAGCAATAAATTATTACATTCATACGTTTTGAAACTAAGTGATTGGTTAGGAAATGTATGGAACTAAAACCTTTTTTGAATCCACAATTTGGAAATTTTGGTATAGACTAAGTTTTTGAAATTTATCTTTGTCAAAACGTACAGAACTCAAAGCCATTTTTGCAACATGTAAATCACAGTTTTAAAAATCTCAGGTGTTGAAGTTGATTTATAAATATGTATTGGAAATGAATAGAATTCGTTATTATATAACGGTTTTTGAAATTTGCAGCAACGATTACGAACTTAATTTTTGAAAAAATATGGAATCCTTTTTACTATGTACAGAATTCGTTGTTCTAAAGGTTTCTGGCAACATTTTAGTAAATTTGATATTTTGCAATGTTCTACTTTTGGAAGGTATAAGTCAAATTCTATAGAAAAACCTGCAAATTTCAAGCGTATGGAATGGTTTTAAAAATATGAAATATGCAGAAGTCACTTTTGAAAAGCGAACCGAAATTTGGAAAATTTTGGCAAAAGTTTTGACCTTTTGGAATTTCGAAATGATATTTGTGACATTATCTCAAATTTAACATACCTACTGTATTTTTGGAAAGTTTGCTTCAAATGAAATTACATAAACCTGTGACGTACGTCGATTTTAAAAATATGAGATCGTTTCGACGATGAATGTTAGTGAAAGCACTTTTTTGAAAATATCTCGTTTTGTAGACATCTCATCAATAATGTGTACATTATTGATTGTAACATAATAATGTTACAATCAATTTTTTGAATAAAACCATTATAGACTGGAAATTGTAACTTTAATGGTAAATACACAGGTATAAAAGAAAGAGCTGAAAATACAATACGATGTTTTATAAATAATAATAACTTTAATAAAACTATAGTAAACCGTCGGATGAAAACTGCACCGAAACCCATTACCGGCTTATAGGATTACGATAAGAAAGGGATGGTGCACCGACGATAAAGTCCTGAAACAGGTAGCAAAGGAATCCCATCGGATAAATATATATTAACACCTTATATAAATGTGTAGAGCAAACCAACATTTTAATAAAAAAATATGTTTAGAAAAATCGGCTTTTTGAGCGCTTTAAAACGATACAAGGCATTTATCCGATGGGATTCCTTTGCTACCTGTTTCAGGACTTAATCGTCGGTGCACCGTCCCTTTCTTATTGTAATCCAATAAGCCGGTAATGGGTTTCGGTGCAGTTTGCTATCGTCTTAGTAAACAATGTGAAATTTTGATATTTTTTATCAGTTATGATTACTAGAAGTGCCACTAATATGGCCACTTTAAAACAAATCGGAAATTGGTTTAATAAAATCTAAATAAAAACAGAAATATATATGTGACTGTGCATTTTTATTTGCAAGCATTCAGTTTGTAGGATTAAAAGTATGCCTAAAAAGTGTAATAATAAAAAGTTAGGTATTTTATTATTATTTTTTAAAATAAATTAAAAAATATGTTTTTTGAATTTTTACATGAGTATTTAAACCCAGTCACGTTCTAAAGTCGAACTTAACGAAATAGTATCGCAGTTTTGCGCAACATTCTTAAAATTTGACGTTTTTTAAACAACTATCACTATTTCAGGATCAGGAAAATTGTTTAATAAAATCTAGATAATAACAGAAATAGGTATATGACTGCGCATTTTTATTTGGAAGCATTCAGTTTGTAGGATTATTCAAAATATGCCTAAAAATTGTAATTTTTGTAATAAATAAAAAAAAATGTTTTTTTCAATTTTTACAAAAATATTTAAACCTAGCCACGTTCTAAAGGCGAACTTAACGAAATCTTGTCGCATTTCTGCGCAACATTCTTAATAAATTAAATAATTTTTTTTTAAACAACTATCACTATTTCAGCTTCTATTTGTCTTACAGCACCGATCATAGGAGAATTTTTTGTAATAACAATAGCTAATATTGTAACGGCAGTTTCAATACACCTGAAATTGTTTCCTGCACTTTATAGTAATTCTATTGAAGGTATTATAATTTTTGAAAAATCCTTCATTTCAGGCATTTTCGCCTGGTGGCCACAGGTAGCACAATTTTTGAAATATTTCGAAAAAGACGTGCCCAACGACATCCCACACATATTTACTTACCTTGTGCACTGCGGATTAATTTTCTATTTTCTTAACCGAGCGAACGTCGAATTAACCCAGACTCCCTCAGTGCAAAACCTCACTATACTATTAATTCATCGACATATCTCATGTACTACGTTTTTTATCAAGAAACGCTTGTTATATCATTAATATCTTAATACGTTTTCAATTTTTCTGGTATAAAAGAGGTCGTTAGCCCAGTTCTAAAGTAATAAATGTTATAATTGTTGAAGATGTCGGACGGGAGGACGCATTTTTCGGACGGCGACCGACCCTTCGGTAACGAAGGATCGGTCGCCCTCCGGATCTGTATAGAGAATATATAGCTGTAAGTAGTTCCACGTTATGGTTTCTTATATTGTCGTTGAGTTTTCCAGTAAAATATATTTTGTTTCGTCACGCTGATGTATAAAAAAATAATACGTTCATAAGAATGATGTATGGAAGTGTGAAATGAAAGCGATATACAAAAAAGTTACTTTGGAGTTTTAATGCCCAAGTCCCAAGTCCTGATCCAAGAAGACTACCGCCTCACTTGTAAATGGTTGGTATTACAGGCGACCAGGCGACACCGCAGGTGTTGTTGGCTGACCTGGCTATCCTCATGTACCCGTCCTCTCCCCAGTTTACCCCCCAGGAGTTCTTCAGTATCCAGTACTTCTTACCCGACTCCTCCTCGCCGTACCCGACCACGAGCGCCGCATGGTTCAAGTCCTCTCTACGGTTACCGCACAACGTCCCGTCTATGACCCCGCCTTGGTACTGAGCAAGCCGGGAAGCGTCGATGTACACGCTGATGGTACCGTTCGCGCCTACCAAAACAGACCGAAGGTTGTCCAGCTTCTCTAAGATGGCCATGGCAATGTAAACCAACACCAAGTCTTAACCAACTGCTTTATTCAAAGATGTGAATAAAGCAGTTGTTCAAGACTTGGTGTTTTCCTTTGGTTTACATTACCAGAACAGAAATCGGGTACTCACGTCGTCCGACACGGCCGTCGGGACTTACCGCAGTGATTCTTGAGCGACTGCTCCCCCACCAGATCCTTGGCCGAGCTCAGCGTCACCCTCACCTCGTCGCCTTGGCTCTTGCAGGGGTCGACGCTGCAGGTGTACGGGTACCCGTCGTCGTAGGCGAGGGAGTTCTTCTTGAGGTAGGCGAAGGCGAAGTTCTGGTACCACGGGTCGATGTTGTCGGCCGGATCGGCGCAGTCGATCAGCTGCTGGCCGCTCAGCGACTCCAAGGCGCCGTTGGTGAGGAAGTGCTGTGTCTCCACGGCTGCGATCTGAGAAAAGGAAAGTGGTGAGAGAGAAATCTAAGGTTGCAAACACAATTTGAATAAGTTGGATCGGCTGCTGGGTACTCTAGGAGTCTACGGTACCTTTGGGGAAGATGCAAGAGGAATGGTGTTGTTGGCAACCAATTACAAGGGCTTAATGTAGCTAAATAGAAAAAAGTAAGAGGATAAAAGGTAAAAGGTTTGGTACTAGGTTCTACTTGCTTTGTAAATGGATTGGGTGATCTACGAAGGAACTGGTACCGTTGGTGCTGGTCATATTTGGACATATAGGCACCTAAGTTGTTCATCATCACAAAGCAGCCGTTTGCATCCACTGCCTATGTCATATTCGGTAATTACTCACCTTCCCACATAGCATAAACGTTTTTAGAAAGCTTTCAGAAAGCTTTCAATGAAAGCTCGCTGAGTAGAGCAAATGTCCGCGACACATAAGCTCTTTAAAACTTTCTAAGAAAGTTTGCAAAAAGGCTTGAACAAATACTTTTCTGGCAAGATTTCTTAAAACATTTTTGGAACATTAAGGTTCCAAATTACTTGTGAAAAAACCTTTAAAAAAGCTTTAGATAAACTTTCATGGAAGTTGTTATGCAAGATTTTTAAAAGATTTCTGTAAACGTTCTATACACTTTTTTAAAGCTTTATGTATTCGTTCATTAAAGTTGATATGCAAGGTTTCCGAAAGGTATTATTCAGGAATTCAGGAACTCGACTCGGATGCGAATTCGGATAGTAAATTCGGATCCCTTACCATCGGCGTTGGGTACCCTCTTTTGTTTTCCAAAGCCGGGCTGTGTGCCCCTTGCTTCTTTTCCCTTTTTTATTTTCTTTGTTTCCCTCTAATCTTCTTTGCTGTTCTCATGTTTCCCTTTTGATTCTTGCTGTTTCTCCTGTTCTTCTTCTTGTCTTGTCCTCTTCTGTTTATTCTTCCTTATTCGTCGTCCTCCGATGGGAGTAACGCTAGTCTTGGTCTCTTCACTTTTGACCTTTCCTCTTCGTCGTAGTCGATGGCCTTCCTTATTAGCGGGCTTTGGTGCGTGTCCATTCTTCTTATTGTCTTGCTCGTCCTGTCCCTGATTTCCTTCCTGATGGTTTTCATCCCGAAGTCCCTCTGTAGTTGCTCGTTCCTGATGTACCATGGTGCGTCCGTCATCTTCCTCATTGCCTGGTTCTCTATTACTTCTAGCTTCTTGATGTTGGTGTCCGCTGTTTGTGCCCATGCTGCTGCTCCGTATAATATAATTAGCTTGATGCTTGCCTCTTCTTGACTCTCAACTGGATCTTCTCTATTCTCAACTAAGGATAAAGAAGATCCTCTTCTTTATTCTTAGTTGTAACTTGCTTGCTCGTCCTATCATTAGTCCCAGTTGGTTTAGTCTCTGCTTTGCCTTCTTCGCTGTGTCCTTGATATGTTTCCCTCATGTTAGTCTCTTGTCGATGTGTATTCCTAGATATTTGACGTCGTTGCTCCATTCGATTTCCTTGTCACTCACTTTGATTTTCATGTTTGGTCCTTTTATCTTCTTTCCTATGCATATCGCTTGGCTCGTCTCCGGGTTGATCCCTATCTTACATTTCTTCGTCCACTCCTCCATCTCGTCCTCTGTAGATTTCCGCTGCTTTCGTTGGGTGTAGTGATGTCGCTGCCTTCGCCGTGTCGTCCGCATAGATATATGTCCTCGTGTGCCCTCCTAAGTCCTTCCTGGGTATGTCGCTCGTGTAGATATTGTATAGTTCTGGTGCCACTATAGATCCTTGTGGTGCTCCTGCTTCGATTGTCCTCGTAGTTGATGTCTCTTCTCCAATCTTGATCGTGAATGTCCTCTTCTTCAAGTAGTCCTGTATCATCTGGGTGTGCGCCTTTCCGAATCCTAGTTGGTCCATCTTTACTATCAGTCCGTTGTGCTATATCCTGTTGAATGCTTTCTCCGCGTCGAATAATATCATACACGTCGTCCTCTTCTGGTTGATGTCCTTGATCACCTCCTCCATTAGTCGTACTACTTGGTCCTTCGTTAAATGTCCTTCTTTCCGCTTTGCTCGTCCGGGATGATGTCCAATCTTCTTTCTTCTTCCTTTATCCTCCAAAGTATGACTTTCTCCATGATTTTTCCTATGCTGCTCAGTAACGTGATGGGTCGGTAGTTTTGTGGTAGTTTTCTGTCCTTTCCTGGTTTCGGTATCATGATGACTTCTCCTAGTTTCCATTGCTCCGGGTAATATCGTCTCTTTATTGCCGCGTTGATGGTCCTTGCTATCCTTTCCATATATCCTTCCGGTAGTTCCTTCAGCTTTCCGTTCGTTATCCTGTCGTGTCCTGGTGCTTTCCTTGGGTGCAGATTCTGAATGATTTCCGTGATCTCCTCCGGCGTGGTCCTCTTCAATTCGCGATCACTTTCCTCGTCCTCTATGTTCCTCGCTTTCTCGTCGATGTCTTCTTCGAATTCGGTGTCTTGTCCCTGGTCCGTGTTCAGTGTGAATTGTTGCTCAATTGCGTCCGCGAATATTTCTTTCTTCTCGTCCGTCCGGTATTTTAGTCCATTTCTTCCCAGTAAAGGTCCTGTGGTGGTTGGGTTTCTTCTTCTCATCCTTCGCATTATCTTCCAGTGTGTTCCTTGTTCCTCTTCCATTTCCTCTAGAAATTCGTTCCATTTTTTGTTCTTGTGCTCTTGTAGTCCCGTCCTGGTTTCCGTGTTTAGCCTGTTGATGCGTGTTTTTATTTCTGGTCTGGGTGGTAGTTTATTCTGTATTTCCTCTTCTCTCTGTTTCTCAGCCGTATCTTCCCTTTCAGTTCCCCTGGGATGTCTCCTGTGTATATGGTCCGTCTTATAATCTTGGTGTTTGTCTCGTATGCGGTTTATCGTTTATCCCTTACCATCGGCCCACTATGCGTCCTTAAACCTCTCCGATATGGGAAGACTGGTAGAATTTAATAGTCGACCGCAGCGCCCACAAGCGGAAATGAGAACAACTGTGTCTTGTTTCGGGAGACTCTTCCACGAGTACGAAGGATTATTACAGTTTCCTATATTTAAATAGAACCACTATACGGAGTGCTTCCGGTAGAGAGAGCACTTCGTTACACAGTCTACAGTGACTGTACTACGAACAGTGGCGACAATCAATGTCTCGATTTTTATTGGCCAGACTAGTCACGTGGTATACGGCCGCCATTAAGAGGCAAATTTTCTTTGTTTACATTGTTTTGGATTTGAGTTGTAACGTTTTTGCGTTATTAAAGGTGGATTTATACAGCTTTTATTTAAAGCAACATTAGTCGTAGTCGTAACTTAAAAGTTGAATCACCTAGTAATAGACGTGGCTGTTTACACAGTCTCTAATTTAGTATTAGTCGTAAGTCGTAACTCCCTTAATGCCGTAACCTTGAAAGTTCGTAAAACTGAACTTTGCCGTAATTTAGCATTAGCATTGGAAGCTTGAAACACATGGAAAAGAATTCTGGAGATATTGGATTTTTAGTTACATCTTTTTGTAAGGCAGGTCCAACTATTTTGACTAAAGAGTGTGGGGGTCGTCCCAGTATATTTAAGATGATGAAAAATTCCCGAATTAAATCATAGAAGATATGCATAACAAATGTAAGATTTCGTACATGTAATGTAAGTATTTGTAGCTCTGACCACCAAACTACTGAGATAGGTACGTACCAAGTACCAATTTCATTTTCGATGTTCTACGCAACACGCAACACACCACACCTCCTCTCACGTTAGTCATGTGATCTCTTACGGGTTCTCATTTATAAATGCAAATGTGTGAGAAGATGAAAAATTCCCGAATTAAATCATAGAAGATATGCGTAACAAATGTAAGAGATATTGAAAAAGGTATTTGTAGCTCAAATACCAAAATAAATAAAGAGCTACAAATTTGAATTTTGAATTTCCGCGCCAAAAATTTTGCCTCTTAATGGCGGATGGACGAGCTTGTCGCCACTGTTTGTAGTATAGTCACTGTACACAGTCGAGGCATAGACCATTGTATTGTCTATCTTTTGGTATAAGAATAAAAGTGTAAGTTATATTTCCGAAGTTACAGTGTTTTATGTTGCTCCATTACACATGAACGTGACGATTCGGAAATCTCAAAATAGCTCAGCTATTGACATTTTTTGGAAATTCTCGATAGAGTCGAGGCATAGACCATTGTATTATATGACTTTAATAAAACTATAGTAAACCGTCGGATGCAAACTGCACCGAAACCCATTACCGGCTTATAGGATTACGATAAGAAAGGGATGGTGAACCGACGATAAAGTCCTGAAACAGGTAGCAAAGGAATCCCATCGGATAAATATATATTAACACCTTATATAAATGTAATAACAACTAGAGCAAACCAACAAATATATTTAGACGATTTCAAAGTGTATATATTTTGCAAATTTCATCTACTAACTTAATTAAAATAGTATATTTTAGATGAGATTTTCAGTAAATATTAAACCTGGTTTCCATGTTTAGCCTGTTGACGCGTGTTTTTATTTCTGGTCTTTCTTACCATCGGCCCACTATGCGTCCTTAAACCTCTCCGATATGGGAAGACTGGTAGAATTTAATAGTCGACCGCAGCGCCCACAAGCGGAAATGAGAACAACAAGTGTTTCGGAAGACTCTTCCACGAGTTCGGAGGATTATAACAGTTCCCTATATTTGAATAGAACCACTATACGGACTACTTCCGGTAGAGAGGGCACTTCGTTACACAGTCGAGGCATAGACCGTTGTATTATCTATCTTTTGGTATAAGAACAAAAGTGTAGAAAGTTATATATCCGAAGTTACAGCGTTTTAAGTTGCTCCATTACACATGAACGTAACGATTCGGAACTCTCAAAATAGCTCAGTTATTGATATTTTTTGGAAATTCTCGATACAGTCAAGGCATAGACCATGGTATTATGTATGTTTTGGTATAAAAATAAAAGTGTAGAAAGTTATATTTTCGAAGTTACAGCGTTTTAAGTTACTCAACTATTTTACAACTTTACTGCAAGCAAATAAAAAGATTTCTTGAATTGTATGCTGGGAGTTTTCACCATAAACTGTCAATGCAATTTGACCGAAAGTTTACTGCACACTTTCTTTGAAATTTCGATGTCATAAACGTTCATAAATGGTTTCAGAAAACTTCTGTTTTTCATTGTTACATTATTAAAAGCTCATGATGGCAACTTGTAGAGATAAATTCCTGTCAATAAGTTTTCGATAAAACTTTTATAAATTATCTTGCAGATATCTTTACTTTACTGCAAGAAAATTAAAAAATTTCTTGGATTTTTTTGGAAAAGTTTTCTTGAAAACTGTCCATGCAAGTTAACAGAAAGTTTTCTGAAATGTTTCATGAAAACTTTAAAATTTCGGGAAAAAATCCTTTAATGAAATACTTCTTAAATCTTGTAAAAACTTTTCAGTGAAAGTCTTCATAGCATCTTTTCAAAATGTCTTCAAACTGTTTTTAGAAAGCTTTTGAAAATATTTCAATGAAAACTTTCATGAAAGCTTTTTTGAAAACTTTCATGCTATGTGGGTTTCCAGTTTACCACTCTCATAGAAATATATCGATTTATATTAAAATTTACTTCATGGCGTATATTAGGAATGGTACTATCTAAACTTATACTCTCGTCGACGTAAGTATTAGGAATTTTCTATATAAATATTTCATATACTGATGTAATTATATTAGATCAGCTTAATAAATTTTATTGTCACACCTTGTACTTCGAAACAAGCAACTCTTCTCTAAAATAATTTAAATTAACTAAATTTAGATTAATTAAAATTAAATTGTAATTAAAATTCCTTGGAGTTATTGGATAACAAGTACTGCGTTTCCATTTTTACTGTCTAAAAAAAGAACATTTCTGGTGTTGTTGGAAACCATATCCAAGGATCTAAATTCGCTGAGTTGGGGAATTATTAAGTTTGCTCCAGCAAGCAGCAATTATGTTGCAAACATGTCCTTTGTAATCACTAAGACATTGTTTTTTTTTGCTTGTTCGTTGACATTATTGGCGTAACATACATGGGAAACTAGAAATAATATGCTTGCAGAAAGCATGATTGCACTGGTCCTTTCGTACGTCACTTGTACCTTCAGCTTTTGTCATTGACATTATTGTCATGACATAAATGGAAAATTAGTAATAACATGTATGCACCATATTTGTTACTTGCTGGAACATACCTAATAACTACACTGATCCTCTGATACAACAGTTGTGCCTTCGATTTTTATCATTAGCATTTTTGTCATCATCCTATATCGTAGAAAACTATAAAAATCATGTTTGCTGCTTACTGGTACCAACCAACTAATTGCACTGGTCTTTTGGACAGTTCAATGGATCATTTGTTTTTATAGAGAAGCATTGATGATGATAAAAACAAGTACCAGTAGAATTAATATGTTAATTGTTTTGTGTTCAGTTACTCCAAGATGCTATTGGATATACAGTATTGCGTTTTAACTTCAACTATCTGGGAGATGAAGTTACGGTGATGATGGAACCAAGAACCACTCGACCTAAATCGTTGGAAAAGTACCATGACATCCTACTGGCTTTTCAATAGGTTAGGTGATGTACCAAGTGATCAGCGCAACTAATTAAGCGATTGATGAGTATTCAGGAAGGTCAACGTGTTGTGGTACCATGGTTCTTCCTTTGCTGCCTAACCAGAAAAGGTTATGATGAAAACAAGAACCAAAGACCCAAAGGCAATGAGCTAGAAAAATAACAGCGTTGAATCTGCCGTTGGATTACGTATTGATTTACGTTTTCACCACAACACCCTAAAAGAATAAGTTACGAAGATAGTGGAACCAATAACCACACATCAGACATCTTTGAAAGAGTACCATGATGTTCTACTTGCTTGACTGCAACTGCAATTGACCGATTCTTGAGTATTCAGGTCGTTCAAGATGTTGATCACTGTGATTCCTACTTTGCTGCCTAACCAGAAAAGGTTATGATAAAAACAAGAACCAGTGCCCAAAGGCATTGAGCTGGGAAAATAAAAGCGTTAAATCTGGTTTTGGATTAGGTTTGGGTTACGTTTCCACCACAACTATCTAAAAGAAGAAGTTACCATGATGCTGGAACCAAGAACCACATATCCGACATCGTCTGGAAAATACCATGACGTTCAACTTACTTTGCAATAGACTAGATGATGTACCAAGTGATCAACCCAACTAATCGATCGATTGCTAGATATTCAGAAAGTTCAAGATGTTGATATGTACTGTGATTCCTTCTCTGTTGTCTAACCAGAACATGTTATAATGAAAACAAATATCGAAGACCCAAAGGCAATGAACTGAGGTAATAAAAACGTTAAATCTGCTTCAGGACTACATTTTGGATTACGGTTTCACCACAACTATCTAAGAAGTTACCGTGATGATGGAACTAGGAACCACATATCCGACAGCGTTGGAACAATACCATCACGTCCAACTTGCTTCTAATTAGACTTAGGTAATGTACCAAGTGATCAGCGCAATCAATCGACCGATTGCTAGATATTAAGAAAGTTCAAGGTGTTGATGTACTGTGGTTCCTCCTTTGATACCTAACCAGAAGAGGTCATGATGGAGACAAGAATCAAGAGCCCAAAAGCGAAGAGCTGGGAAAGTAAATGTGTTAAATCTGGTTTTGCATTAGGTCTGATTTGCTTCAAGATAAGTCATGTGTTGCACCAAAAGGTCAGTGAGTGCAATGGACCAACCACTTATAATTCATTTGGGTACTTCAAGATCTATGAGCTTCTATTGCTGCTGCCTGAAAGTATAAGAGGAATGACGTTGCTGGAAACAAGACCCAATTTGTTGAGCTGTGGAAATAAAATTATATTGTCAGAATTAATGTTTTATTGGAACCAATTTTAGTTCATCCAATTTAGATAATGTAGGGACAAACGGCCGACCAAGCTATCCCGCAAGTATTATTCGCCCACCTCGCAGTCCTGAGGTACCCCTCCTCGCCCCAGTCGACGCCCCAGGAGTTCTTCAGCGTCCAATACTTCTGACCATCCTCCTCCCCATATCCGACGACCAACACCGAGTGGTTCAGGTCATCCATCGCGTTGCTGCACAAGCTCCCGTCCACGATACCACTTTGGTAGTGCAGAAGTCTCGAGGCGTCTATGTACACGGTCACGGGTCCCGTCAAAGCTGCAATGAGTAAAACCTTCCAGATCCGAAACGAGACCGATCCAGCTGTAATTCACCGCACTCGATCCTGATGGAGTACTCGTCGGACATGTCCACGGCTTCGGTTAGGTGAATCCCTCCGCGTTCCTTGCAAGCGTCTTTGGAACAGGTGTTGGGGTAATCGTCCTCGGTGGCGAGCGCGTGCTTCTTGAGGTAGTCGAAGGCGAAGTTCTGGTGCCAAGGGCCGAAGTTGTCGGAGGGGTCGGCGCAGTCTATCAGCTGCTGGAGGCTCAAGGACTCCAAGGTGTTATTGCGGAGGAAGTGTTGGGTTTCTACTGCTCCGATCTGAAAACCAAGGTGCCGAAAGTACAGTCGCGTAGCTGAGGAAAGGGGGCATAGAAAGTTTGCATCGTTAGTGGGTACCATTTTGGAAGGTCCAAACCATTCAATGGTCGAGTGGTATGGGATTCCTGCAATGGAAGCGGTCCGCAACCCACTGACTAGTCATATCTGAGCCTCGCAAAGACCCTGTATAAGATCCTATATATAATATACTTTATTGTATACTGTATAGTATAAGATCCTGATGCAATTAATCTATTATATTTTTAATAGAAAACATAAGTCTTAACTCTAATGTGTTGCTAGTCGCCGTTTCTCACTAACCGTCGCTCGGCACGTCTACAAAACTTCAAAAACTGTCGCGGCACCAAAAATTACTTTGTAGAGTCGTACAAAAATGGTGAATCCGTTTACAGATTACTGTTTTACAGTTTACTGACAGAGTTTACCACCGGAAATAACTACATTCCGATCTTTACAGCCCGCTAAATAACGCAGTTGGCTTTAAGCACCGATAGCGTGATTCCTGCAACATCATATTTATTCGACTTAGAGTTCATCAAAAGCTACCACAGGGTTTAACATTTTATGCAAAATGCATTATAATTTAAGGAAATATTTTGTTTTTACTTAGGATTTATCAGAATCACATTAAAGTGAAGCACATACCACAGAGAAGATGTAAATTTTGCATATTTCTGTATTTTTACATTGTAATACAAATTTTCCGAATTCATTGCATAAATACGCATAGGTAGAACAAGGTCTTTGATACTACACAAAGTGTATCACCTAATAGAGAGTAATATTGCTAGCAGCAAATCGGTGAAATATGTTAGGTACCTACCATTTTTCACCTATTATGTGACCTTTGCTCTGATGTATTGAGATAATTTAGTAGGTGAAACGAATACCACCTAATAGATGACATAAGTCGCAAATTCCTGTTTCATTACCTAAATGGTCAATCTAAACTAAAATGTAATTTTTGACCTAATTGCTATAATAAGCATTGTGACCAACTGGCCAAAATTACTCAATTTTAATACCTACAAGTTATTCATCTCAATAGTTGCTTTAATTTACTTAGCTCCTAAGTAATTTAAGTGTAATCTCACTTAGGTATTTTGAAAACAAAATGGCCAATATGTATTTCCAAACAATATAAGATTAAATTCCAAATAATTAGATTTTTTAAATGAAACAACGTACCTATTATTCCGAATTTTAAGAACAAAATATATCTGACAGTGATATTGGGTTAAAATAACATATCGAAGCACTAAAGTACTATGACTATATATTACACTTGATAACATTTATACAACTTTTTTTAATAACGACTAATTTTGAGGTGCATCGTTATTTTTTGAATGTACATGTGTAATGCCTACATGTATAAAGTTTGACAATAAAATTTCTTGCGTATACGAATTACGACGTTAATTTGATCCAATTTAATTACATCAGTGTATGAAATACATTTATCTAAGATTCCTGGTAAAGATGTCGAGAACTATAACTATAACTTTAGCATATCATTCCTAATTTTTATTCACAGTCAATATATTAATTCACAGATTCCTAGATTTAAACAACGACATACACATTTTTTATGTGGATTTTAAGAAAGCTTTTGATAAGGTGCGACATGAGAATTTGGTGGTAATACCGAAAACAAAAAATTTTAGCGATTAAGATGCGCAACTAATAATAAATTAGTATTGAAAACAGAGAGTACAAATAAAAGTCGAAAAAGAGTTGAGTCCAGAGAAATCAAAAGAGTAGTGAGACAGTGATGTGTTCTATCGTCCTTACTCTTCAATCTGTATAGTATAGTGAATCCTTCAAGAAGCTCTACTCTCAGAAAATATGGGAGTAGTAGTAAAGACATAAGTTATAAATAACATCAGATATGTAGACGATACATAGATTGTTGCAAACTCGGCAGAAACATTACAAATATTGTTAGACTGGCTAAGTCATGTGTGAACGGAATATGGGCTGAAACTGAACATCAAAAAGACAAGATATATGATAATTACTAAATAACAAAATACAAAATCTCCAAGAAACTACAACCCTATAAGGTAAACAACTGAAACAAGTCACAAAAGACAAATATTAAACAACATGAATTACACACAATAGCAAACAAACAACAGTGATAAGATCAAGAATAGAGATAGCCAGAAACACGTTTTCCAAACTAAAGAAAATACTAAGTAATATAGACCTCTCACTGGAATCAAGAGTTATAACACCTCGATGCTATGTATTTTCGACACTGCTGTATGGATAGCAGAGAAGGACACTGAAACATAAACACCTAAACCGGTTACAATGCTTCGAGATTTCGTGTTATCGAAGAATGCATAAAATTATTTTGACACAAAGAAAACATATCTAAGTCTAAGCTTAGCTAGTCTAGCTTAGCTAGTTAGTTAGTCTAAGACATAGCTAAGTCTTCTGTCAAACGAAATACAAGCTGGAAATGAACATCCAAAAGACAAAGTATATGATGATTACTAAATAACAAAATACAAAATGTACAAGTAACTACAACCCTATAAGGTAAACAACTGAAACAAGTCACAAAAGACAAATATTAAACGACATGAATTACACAAAATAACATAGAAACAACAGTGATAAGATCAAGAATAGAGATAGCAAGAAACACGTTTTGCAAAACTAAAGAAAATACTATGTAATAGAGACCTCTCACTGGAATCAAGAGTTATAACACCTCGATGCTATGTATTTTCGACACTGCTGTATGGATAGCAGAGAAAGACACTGAAACATAAACACCTAAACCGGTTACAATGCTTCGAGATTTCGTGTTATCGAAGAATGCATAAAATTATTTTGACACAAAGAAAACATATCTAAGTCTAAGCTTAGCTAGTCTAGCTTAGCTAGTTAGTTAGTCTAACACATAGCTAAGTCTTCTGTTGACGAAATGCAAGCTGGAAATGAACATCCAATAGATGAAGTATATGATGATTACTAAAAAACAAAATGTATAAGAAACTACAACCCTATATGGTAAAGAACTGAAACAAGTCAAAAAAGACAAATATTAAACAACATGAATTACACAAAATAGCAAACAAACAACGGTGATAAGATCAAGAATAGAGATAGCCAGAAACACGTTTTCCAAACTAAAGAAAATACTAAGTAATATAGACCTCTCATTGGAATCAAGAGTTATAACACCTCGATGCTATGTATTTTCGACACTGCTGTATGGATAACAGAGAAGGACACTGAAACATAAACACCTAAACCGGTTATAATGCTTGGAGATTTCGTGTTATCGAAGAATGCATAAAATTATTTTGACACAAAGAAAACATATCTAAGTCTAAGCTTAGCTAGTCTAGCTTAGCTAGTTAGTTAGTCTAACACATAGCTAAGTCTTCTGTTGACGAAATGCAAGCTGGAAATGAACATCCAAAAGACAGAGTATATGATGATTATTAAATAACAAAATATACAAGAAACTACAACCCTATAAGGTAAACAACTCAAGCAAGTCACAACATACAAATATTAAGGAACCTGGATTACATAAAATAACAAACAAACAACAGTGATAAGATCGAGAACAGAGGTAGCAAAAATATGTTTGCAAAACTAAATAAAATACTATGTAATAGAGACTTCTCACTGGAATTAAGAGTTAGAACACGTAGATGATACGTATTTTCGACACTGATATATGGATAAGGGAGCAGGACACCGAATCAGAAAACACCTATATGGGTTGCAATCGTGTTATGGAAGAATGCACAAAATTAAACAAAACATATAGGGAAGTGTTAAGACTAATGGGAAAAGAATGTGAAATAATCAAAAATATAAAAATTTAAAAGTTGGTATAAGCTATAATATAAGATATGAGCTGTTCTTCTTCTTCTTCTTCTTAACTTCAGGTTTTAGGCACTTTGCCTGTTACGATACCCATGTTTTTCTCGCCCTTCCGATATCTCTTCTTCCATGACATTGATAAAATCTGACTTTGGTTGGTATCCTTTTCTCGTGCATCCGTTCTACGCGTTCTTTCCATTTACTTTTGTTTTCCTTTATTTTCTCGATATAAGCTGTTAAGAATAATAATGCAAAAAGGAAAATATTCCCTTCTTCCTGTACTCCTTTTCCCCTTTATTTTCCCAAGCTGTTAGGAATAACAATGCACGGGAAGGTATAGGAAGAAGAAAGAAGACATGGGTAAGAAATCTAAGAGAGTAGTTGAACTCTACCCCATTGGAGCTTTTCATAGCAGCATCAGGTATAGTTAGGATATGGATGATGATAGCGTACGTAAACTCAAAGAAGAAGGAAAACTCCTTCGATTTTCCGAACCGTATTCTTTAAGCAACATCCAACCTTAACCAAGATTGATCCGACCTTACCACGCTGAACGCCCAACTGTAGCCGTTATAGCAGAACGTCTCATCCATGACGCCGGTCACGGCACCCCTATCCCTCCAATCCATGGCGTCCGGTACGCCGCCATCGTCGCCTTCCTCCACGATCTCCGCCCCGTCCAGATTCCTGTCTTCCAGCTTCAGGTTCCATTTCCTGGCGTTCGCCCTGATCGAAGCGCCGAATTCTTCAGGCGAGACGTCGGCGAACTTATTCACGCCGAGTTTGTAGGGAACGTCTCCTCTCTCAAAGAGTTCATTGTTGGCTCGGATGGTCCTTAGGTTGTCGCGGAAAATCTGGAATCTCCTGGCTTCCTCCGCTGAGTCGGCGTAGGCTTTGTCGTGGGCGAGCTGCGGATAGGTCCCTGTCAGAATAATGGAATGTCCCTTGTGGTACCTTTCACCTTGAAGCTGGCCCATTGCGTTTCCTCCGGGAAAGCCGTGGAAGGAAGCACCAAGTACAGGATTGAAACTATGATAATCGAAGCGTTCATATTGCCAACTAATTGGTTTCCAACGTCGATAAGTGCGTCGGTACATACGAGATTAGATAAGTAGGTACCTACCCGCAATGCTGATAATAATTGTAAAATCAAGGCGATCAATCGGTAGGTAATTCCTACCGTACGATATTTCTTATTTTGATTTAAAATATTTTTTTTTATTATCCCATATATATCCCAATAAGTATGTGATCTATCATCAAATTTAACACGTAGGTTCATGCCCATTGGCATTCACCTATTTAAGGTAGGTAAATATTTACATGAATAAATATGTCTTTTTAATTTATATACATTTCAGATTTATACAATTTATCGGAATCTCTAAGAATCAAGTGGTTTGTGTCGTTTCAGTCTTCTTTGGCCTCTCTCTTCACTCAGAAGTTGTTCTGCCAGATGATTTGGATGTATGGCGAGCTTGTTTTTATATTTAGCCCCATAGTTGGCTATCTCTTTCTTGACTATTTGCATTTGTAAATCGTCGGATATTACTTTATTTGGTACAAACCAGGGAGCATCGGTAATCATTCGCAGGATTTTTGCCTGCCATCTTTCTAGGATCTCAATGTTTGAGTTTGCTGTGGACCCCCAGAGCTGTATTCCGTAGGTCCAGACAGGTTTCAAAATTGCTTCATATACTCGCAAAAGCCAGTACATTTTTTGGACTTTATGTCCCAGTTGCTTTCTCTTAGTTCAGACGTGTGTCTTCCAAGTAAGCCTGCGATCCAAGTGCATGCCTAGGTATTTTACAGATTCGGTCTGCGGTATTTGCTTCCCGTGTAACGTTAAACCCGGGCATGTTTTTCTTCGTAGCGTAAATGTGGCATGAGTAGATTTTTGTTCATTAACCTTAATACGCCACTTTTTGAGCCATTCTTGAATCACAATTAGGTTCTTTTGTACCTGAGCGGAGACAATCACTGGACCTTTATGTGAGGCCAGAATTTCCGTAGCCTCAGCAAAAGTTGATGTCTGGGTTTCGTTGTTTGTTGGCAGGTAGCACGTGTATAACAAGTAGAGTAGTGGCCCCAAGACGCTTCCTTGTGGAACCCCTGATCTTATCTGGTAAAGGCCTACTTGTTGCCCAAGATGTCTTACCAGAAAATATCTGTCGCTGAGATATGATTTCAGGATCTGGAACAAATTGGGAGGAAGGAACTTCCTAATTTTGTAGAGTAGCCTTTTATGCCAGACTTCGTCAAACGCTTGTGAGACGTCTAGGAAAACAGCCGAACAGTGATTCTTACTTTCCAGATCATTATTTATTTTCCTGACTATTCTATGAACTTGTTCGATAGTGGTGTGTCGTTCACGAAACCCAAATTGATGATGAGGTAATATGTTTTTCAGTTCTGGGTGTATTCTTGTAGCAAGAAGCTTCGCCAGTATTTTTGATAGTACTGGCAGTAAACTTATAGGCCGATATGAGGCAGGAATAGATGGGTCATTTCCTGGCTTTTGCAGATGTATAATTTGAGAGACCTTCCAGAGCGATGGGAAGTAGCCAATTCTTATAGTTGCGTTGTATATGATGGGCCCATTCCGTTACCTCCGGGAAAGCCGTGGAAGGAAGCGCCCAGTGCAGGACTAAAACTATGATGATCGAAGCCTTCATATTGCCAACTAATTGGTTTCCAACGTCGATAAGTGCGTCGGTACATACGAGATTAGATAAGTAGGTACCTACCCGCAATGCTGATAATAATTGTAAAATCAAGGCGATCAATCGGTAGGTAATTCCTACCGTACGATATATTATTTGTTATTTAAAATAGAAGCATTTTCCTTCTCCTCTTCCTGGGAAACTTCTCGCGGTTCTCCTCTTCCGTTACTTCCCATTGACTCACCGAAAGGTGGTTTCGCTGTAACTAATCGAGATTCCGCGACCTTGCAGCTTGCTCACCTTGATTCCGAGGAATGCGATTTCGGTTTCTTGAAACCGAGACGTTTTTACCTGAGAGAAAACGGCGAATTCCTCATTAGCGAGATGAGTAATCGTGCTAACGGGAAATAAATCTGACTCTTAGTTACCATACATTTTTTATTTAATTATGTATAATTTATCCATCTTCCCAGTACAAAATTATGCAGGATTCTAGGTATAATTGACGAATCAAAAATGAGTTTCCAATATTTTTGGAACATTCAGATAGCTTTCAAGATAATTTAAAGTTATTCATTTTTGGCCTTTACCATATTTAAATTTCGTTAAGTTGCTTGTAGATATGAAGCTGATAACGAATAATAACATATACATATAGTACTATATTGTTGAAATATGCTATTTACACGT
Organism: Cryptocephalus moraei; assembly: GCA_946251905.1. Lineage (NCBI taxonomy): Eukaryota > Metazoa > Arthropoda > Insecta > Coleoptera > Chrysomelidae > Cryptocephalus > Cryptocephalus moraei. The sequence continues at coordinate 14,372,371 of OX276463.1, forward strand.
CACTCACTTTTAAAGTTTTCATTTTACGAACATCAGACTAACACAAGATACATAACCTATTGGTTATGATCAGGGAATTAAACTTTCTTGAGTTGCTTATAGATATGATGGCTACAAGGAATGTAACTAATTACATATATTATATGTTATATAATAGTAATTATAGTATATTATTATTAATATAATAGTTAGTTATGTTTGATATATATATCATATTTTTGAAAAAGGCCATTTTTACACTTCACTAACTTTTAAAGTTTTCTTTTACAAGCATCAGACTTACACAAGTGTATAGGTGATAAGATTATGTATCTAGATTATATGCATTTGTAAATACACTTGCATATTTATCCCAATCTCCCTGGTTACTGCATATCTTACATTTTAATATGTTCTTTAATAATGTTCTTTTCCACATAAGTAGGGTAAAGTTCTAGGAATGTGCTCTGGTGTGATCCTTGAAACAGGTTTTTGATTGGCTGCCAGGAGTACAGAAAGAACGGACTGGTGCATATAAACCTCGAACAAGCGGTACTCCTAGCGGTCCTTGTCAAAATTGAAATTGTCTACATATTCACAAAGCTAAGGAAATACAAAATCTCTCCAGAAAGTCAAACTAATCACACACTAAATTAATGAACGTAACATCAAACCAGAGCACATTCCTGGAACTTTACCCTACTCAAAACCGTGGTAAACTACATTAAGGGAGTATAACAAGTTCCCTTTTCATGAAGATAAAGATTACAGGTCAAGATTTCTCTTTCTCAAATATGTAACAATTTCGTCTTTATATTAGTGCGTAGATACACATTTAAAACCACAAAAGAATTTTATTTTGTTGGAAATATTTTGAGTTTGGTATCGATTTGTAGAGGAAAAAACAACGATCCCAATAGAAATATATATTCGCGTTAATCAAAATTCGCTGGAACATAATATGGAATTATAATCAATTTTATATTGTTTCGTAGTGCAACCTACCTGGGAAAGGTAGACAGGTACGATACCTAACGCCACGGGGGGTCTATAATCGGACTGGTGCATTTCGAGCACGCCCATTGTGGGTCAGGTGAGCCTTTATTAACTAGAATAACTGTTAATGTAGCATCAACATTTAAATACTGCCTAGTTAATTCAGTAAATATGTAACAGTACTTTCAATCTTATAAAAATACTGTTAGTGATCGAAGAAACAATCTTATCTACGGAACTGTTGGGACAGTGCCTGATTGTTTAAAAGAATAGCAAAATATTAAATAAATGCGGTTTATAATTGATATGCTGTTCAACAACTTACTAAATGTACGATGATTTTGGGGTAAAAATTAATAATTTACTTTTTACCATTATTCAGTGTTGCATATTTTAACACTTTTCTCGCATATTTGTTGTGTATAAATTATTTAATATTACATGTTTTAACATTTGCCCTGCGTAATTGAAGCATCTTTTATACATATTTGCAAGCATATTTTATGCTGTTTATATCACATATAATCCAATTTCTGGTTATGATAAATCGAAAAACCCAGCCATAGACAGTTTTTACTTTCCCATATAATAAGAGAAAATATTGTAATCGTGCTGATTTTCGGAATTTGAGATATTGGCATTTTCTGACGTTTTGAGGTCCCCTAAGTTCGAAAAACATGTTTTTGGAAACATGTCTGTGTATGGGGTATGTGGTCACCGTTTTCTCAGAAACTATAAATAGTGGAAAGTTCAAATGTTGTATTTAGGCTGGGTCTTCTGAAGATTCGCGACGACATTAATTTCATCAAAATCAGTTAAGGGCAAAAGGCACTTTACTCTTGTCAGTTTTAGATTTTTTGGATTATCTCAAAAATTGATCCAACATTTTTTTTAATAATGTGTATTTACTTTACTATTCAATTCTTATTGATTGCCGTTATCGTTATCTTGACTGATCTTTACTCTTGTGAATTTTCAGTTTTTCTCAATTTTCTCCAGAACGGCTTTACCGACTCGTACCAAATTTTAGATTTCAACTGACCTAACCAATGGCTTTAACTTTTATTTGAAACATTTTTTTGTAACATCTCCCAAAAGGGCACTTTATAATGTTGCCATGAATTTTTGATCCGGCCATTTGAAACATCGCCATTTTTGAAATAGTCTTCATGGCAATTCAAAACTTTTCCTAAGAAACTCAGTTTTGATATACGCCTCGTTTGAACAGTTTTAATTACTGTCATATTCTCAGTATAAATCTGTGCAGAATTGTAGGTAGAATGGACAGATCAAAAATAAATTTAAAACAATTCTTTAATCTTTGAGAAGCTTTCAAGATAACTTAAAGCTATCCAGTAAAATCATATTTTCTGTCATTGGCATATTTAAATTTCCTTTAAGTTGTCTGTGTTAATCAGTCAATATGGAACCTTGTAGACATGAAGGTGGCAACGAATGGAACAAATAACATCTATCTATATTATCTTTTGTAAAAATTTATAGTTTCTAATATAATTTCAGAGTTTGCATTACAAGGTAAAGTTTCGCCGATACCATTTTTAAAATCCCTAAACTTATAGAATTTTTCTGTTACAAACATAGATATTAAACGAGTCACAGGTTCTGATAAACGGTGTAAAAAAGTCTGTTTGATGCCCTTGTAAAATATTGAATAATGTTTTCATTACAACTCCAAACTGTCCTGATAAACTATTAGTCCAGTCATCTTAGGTTCAATTAGGTGAAAATCTCGGAAAATCGACATACCCAGTATATTAAAACGTAAAAACATCTATTTTGGCATCCTAAAACTTTCCTCAAAACTCACATATAATTGTATGGCCGCAAGTGTTATAATCGGGGGTCAAAAGTAACAAAAATCGATTTTTTTTCTATATTTTTTGGAAATATCTCGTTTTCTATGGGTTTTACGCTATTTGTATTTATTATCGATATTGTACAGAATTAAGAACAGAAGGAAGGTTGTCTCAAAAAAGCCCTTTTTATAAAAGATTTATTATGTCGACGTTTCGCCTACAATCTGAGGCATCATCAGGACAACACAGCTAAAATTTACATTAAAAATCATACATAAGAAGGATTTACATATTTTACACTTACTATGTACGTTGTGATATTATTAAAACGGATAATTACACTAAAATCTTCATCTTTGAGAATGTATCACAGTGATTATTAATTGATCTTTTCACATGCTATCATTCAGCTGTAATCACGTTCAAAAATGAAATGCAAGTCTCGAAAGTAAAACACAATATGGTCCCATCTTTCTCTTTTTTTTTTGAGTAAATTCTTTTGTTTATTGTTGATTTTAAATATGTTTTAATACCCATAATGCCATCTCACGTGAAATAGAAGAGTAAAAGGAAGGTGTATACTATGGTATTTTATTTCATTCTGTGATTAAGTTATTTGTTAGAGTTTTGTTTTCATCAATGTTCGGATTGGTTATGTAATAGATTTTTGTATGTATTGATAAGACCTAGGAAATCTGTTTGAGAGTTACATGAATTTGGAGTAAGTTTGATAAAGATTGATTCTAAAAATAATCTTTTGAACCAATTGTTCTCTGTCTTAAGGATTTTAGTGTTCTCAAAATCAAATGTATGCCCTGTACGAATGGAGTGATCACTCAAACCAGAATGAATATTGTCTTTTTTCTTGATTGCTGACTGATGTTGTGTAAGACGTTTGTGTATATATTGTTTTGTTTGTCCAACATATTTTAATGGATGTGGATTTGGGAAACAATCCTTACATGAGATTTCATAGATAACATTATGAATTAAATTAGAGGGAGTTGAATCTTTTAGTTTAGTAAAAATAGAATCCAATTTTTCTAGATTGAACCAAGCGGGAGTGAGATGAAAAGGTTCAAGAAGAGTTTGTGTTCTCTTTTCAATTTCAGAACAAAAAGGAAGTTTTATGTATTTGGCATCTGAATTTTTGGAATTGTGAGAAGTATTGGAAGGGTTGTTAATGGAAGGCTGTAATGAGGTGGTGAGAATATGTTTTCTTTTCTTTATTTTTGAGAGAATAAAATGTTCTGGGTACATGTTCTTAATGAGTGTATCTTTAATTAGTTTCAGGTTGTCATTCCAAAAGGTGTGATCTGATAGGAGACAGGCTCTATCAACTAAATTGTATACAACAGATGTTTTATACTTGGTAGGAGCATAGGAAAGAAAATTTAAATACCGGCCAGACCAAGTTGCTTTACGATACCAATTAGTGGAGCATCTCCCATCTGACAAATAAACACTTACATCTAAAAAAGGAATGCTACCATTGCTAGATTTTTCTATTGTGAATTGTATGTTTGGATTGAAAGAATTGAAAAGATTAAAAACCTGATCTATATGATTTACGGGTATTAGAAGGATCGTGTCATCAACATAGCGATAGTAAATAGGAATGGAATGGGGAATATTATTGAAAATTTCTTTTTCTAAAGCAACAAGCACAATGTTAGCTATGACAGGGGATAATGGGCCACCCATCGGGCAACCAAAAATCTGTTTGAAGAATTTATTGTTGTAAGTGAATATGGAAGAATCAAAAATGAACGTAATGATTTCAATTAATAGGTCTAGGGGAATGGTAGTTATGAGGCTGTCAAAATGGGTAGAGATGTAATCTATGGCTATATTTATAGGAGTATTGGTATATAAGGATACTACATCAAACGAAACAAATTGATGGTGAGGGTATTGTGAAAAATCAAAGTTTCGTAATCGATTGACAAACTCAAAAGAGTCTTTTAGTTGGAAATCGTTACAAGATAATGGTTCTATAATTTTATAAATGAATTTTGAAAGGTGGTAGACCGGACTCCCTATGTTCGATACCACAGGTCTGAGAGGACAACCTGGTTTGTGAATTTTAATTAGGCCATAGATTTTTGAAGGTACTCCATTATGGCATGTAAGAGATTTGTAAGTTTTAAGATCAATGTGCTCTTCATCCAAAAGTGATTTGATAATCTGATAATTTTTTTCTGTCTTTCATTAGCTCATTAGAATTGGCTTTTAACAAAGCTAAGCACCAACTTTCTGATTCTGATTGTTCTCAATTTGACAGGAACATTAATAATACTAGATTACAATTTAACAACTTACTTTGCTCACTAAAGAACACACATTCTAGAAATGAATTAAGTATTTTTTATAAATGTGTCTCCAAAGATGTTTCTCTAACGAAAAGATTTTTAAAAACCCATCCTCACATTTCTTTAATCAGAGCAGATAAAAGTAATTGTTCAGTATTAGTTTTTAAAAAAGATTATGAAGATAAAATGTCAGAACTCTTAAAAGATACTAAAACATATCAAGAATTAAATACCAACCCGATACTATCTATTCAAAATAGAAACAATCAGATTATCAAATCACTTTTGGATGAAGAGCACATTGATCTTAAAACTTACAAATCTCTTACATGTCATAATGGAGTACCTTCAAAAATCTATGGCCTAATTAAAATTCACAAACCAGGTTGTCCTCTCAGACCTGTGGTATCGAACATAGGGAGTCCGGTCTACCACCTATCAAAATTCATTTATAAAATTATAGAACCATTATCTTGTAACGATTTCCAACTAAAAGACTCTTTTGAGTTTGTCAATCGATTACGAAACTTTGATTTTTCACAATACCCTCACCATCAATTTGTTTCGTTTGATGTAGTATCCTTATATACCAATACTCCTATAAATATAGCCATAGATTACATCTCTACCCATTTTGACAGCCTCATAACTACCATTCCCCTAGACCTATTAATTGAAATCATTACGTTCATTTTTGATTCTTCCATATTCACTTACAACAATAAATTCTTCAAACAGATTTTTGGTTGCCCGATGGGTGGCCCATTATCCCCTGTCATAGCTAACATTGTGCTTGTTGCTTTAGAAAAAGAAATTTTCAATAATATTCCCCATTCCATTCCTATTTACTATCGCTATGTTGATGACACGATCCTTCTAATACCCGTAAATCATATAGATCAGGTTTTTAATCTTTTCAATTCTTTCAATCCAAACATACAATTCACAATAGAAAAATCTAGCAATGGTAGCATTCCTTTTTTAGATGTAAGTGTTTATTTGTCAGATGGGAGATGCTCCACTAATTGGTATCGTAAAGCAACTTGGTCTGGCCGGTATTTAAATTTTCTTTCCTATGCTCCTACCAAGTATAAAACATCTGTTGTATACAATTTAGTTGATAGAGCCTGTCTCCTATCAGATCACACCTTTTGGAATGACAACCTGAAACTAATTAAAGATACACTCATTAAGAACATGTACCCAGAACATTTTATTCTCTCAAAAATAAAGAAAAGAAAACATATTCTCACCACCTCATTACAGCCTTCCATTAACAACCCTTCCAATACTTCTCACAATTCCAAAAATTCAGATGCCAAATACATAAAACTTCCTTTTTGTTCTGAAATTGAAAAGAGAACACAAACTCTTCTTGAACCTTTTCATCTCACTCCCGCTTGGTTCAATCTAGAAAAATTGGATTCTATTTTTACTAAACTAAAAGATTCAACTCCCTCTAATTTAATTCATAATGTTATCTATGAAATCTCATGTAAGGATTGTTTCCCAAATCCACATCCATTAAAATATGTTGGACAAACAAAACAATATATACACAAACGTCTTACACAACATCAGTCAGCAATCAAGAAAAAAGACAATATTCATTCTGGTTTGAGTGATCACTCCATTCGTACAGGGCATACATTTGATTTTGAGAACACTAAAATCCTTAAGACAGAGAACAATTGGTTCAAAAGATTATTTTTAGAATCAATCTTTATCAAACTTACTCCAAATTCATGTAACTCTCAAACAGATTTCCTAGGTCTTATCAATACATACAAAAATCTATTACATAACCAATCCGAACATTGATGAAAACAAAACTCTAACAAATAACTTAATCACAGAATGAAATAAAATACCATAGTATACACCTTCCTTTTACTCTTCTATTTCACGTGAGATGGCATTATGGGTATTAAAACATATTTAAAATCAACAATAAACAAAAGAATTTACTCAAAAAAAAAGAGAAAGATGGGACCATATTGTGTTTTACTTTCGAGACTTGCATTTCATTTTTGAACGTGATTACAGCTGAATGATAGCATGTGAAAAGATCAATTAATAATCACTGTGATACATTCTCAAAGATGAAGATTTTAGTGTAATTATCCGTTTTAATAATATCACAACGTACATAGTAAGTGTAAAATATGTAAATCCTTCTTATGTATGATTTTTAATGTAAATTTTAGCTGTGTTGTCCTGATGATGCCTCAGATTGTAGGCGAAACGTCGACATAATAAATCTTTTATAAAAAGGGCTTTTTTGAGACAACCTTCCTTCTGTGTTTGAGCTGCCCTGAGAACATCACTTGGTTTTTTGTACAGAATTAAATTCTCTACAACTTTTGTCTTTAACATTTCTTCATACCTCTAACTCTTTTCGGGATAGAGGGCGGAGAGCGCGCGATCAGAGAATCATGTGAGGTCAACTGGTAGTCCCGATCAAAAACTCGTATATTAGGGTTATAAATTATTGCTAAATATTTAATTAGCATTTGTTATTAACTTTTACATTAAATTCATTTTTTTGGTTACTTATCTATTTTTAATTAAGTGTCAATTTATTTAATAACACTTACCTGGCCATGTGCATGTAATTAAAAAGGTGTTGAGGAAAATACTTAAAGTACATTTTAATTGTAATCTAACTTATACTAAAGACTTTCCAAATAAATAAATAAAAACTTGTAACTAACGTTTTTATTAAGTGTCATTTGATTAATTTAATATTGTCAAAATAAATATAAAAGAATAAAAATGTCGAGAAGAACAATTTCTAATTTCAATTCTCTTCTTTTTCTTCCTCTTCTTCTTCCTTCTCTTCTTCTTCTGACTATAAATTTTTAAAGTTATGAAAGAATTTAAGAGTTTACGGATTTTAAACAAGATTTACTTAATCATATTTTACTTCAAATGCAATTGGTGTAAATAGGAGTATAATTAAAATGTAATTAAAGTATGTCCCTTAATAATTTTTCATTTACAGAGAGATTATGAATGTTATTGAATTGATAAATTTTAGAATTATTAGATGAAAGATTGAATTTAATGTAGAAGTTAATAATAAATGATAATTAAATATTTAGCAATAATTTATAAACCTAATATACGAGTTTTTGATCGGGACTACCAGTTGACCTCACATGATTCTCTGATCGCGCGCTCTCCGCTCTCTATCTCGAAAACAGTTAGAGATATGAAGAAATGTTAAAGACAAAAGTTGTAGAGAATTTAATTCTGTACAATATCGATAATAAATACAAATAGCGTGAAACCCATAGAAAACGAGATATTTCCAAAAAATATAGAAAAAATCGATTTTTGTGTTTTTTGACCCCCGACTTTAACACTTGCGGCAATACAATTATATGTGAGTTTTGAGGAAAGTTTTAGGATGCCAAAATAGAAGTTTTTACGTTTTAATATACTGGGTATGTCGATTTTCCTAGGTTTACCCCCTATAATGACTGGACTATATGTAAAAAAATATTTTAGATGCTGTTTGTTTAAAAAAATTGACAGTTTCCATTAGAATTATAAACCTTCTTTAGAAATTCATTTTTGATCATTGCAACGTTTTAGTTAGTTGTTAGTTTGCAAGTTGTATGAAATTAAGTCGTATATATCAACATAAAGAAATGAATTTGTGACATTTATTCTAAATTCGGATGGTTCTAGAGATAAACTATTCATAATTAAAACATATTTTACCTTTTCCCTACGAGAACTCCCTTAACTCCTATATTTTTCATCGTATGAACACAAACAAGTGTATATACAACAATCTTATTAAACCAAACACAGCATTTTGAACCTCTCTCTGGGAAATAATTAGATATTTCAAGATATTTGTGACATTTCATTACAAACCAATTTTTTGTCAGTGCTCTTTTTAAACTTCTTTAACTTCTAAAGTATTCCTTTTAAAATAAATTAATAATTAACATAAAACATGAAACACGCATTTTAAAGAATATATTTTGTAATTAATTAAATATGCAATAACACCTAAAATGCGTTAACCTGATCTTACTTAATAAATTAGGTAATTCTCAATTCTAAATTGAAAACGTATCGGTAATGATTACCTACCTAATAGAAGCGTTCGATTATTAGATTTATATAATCACGATTATACATGTTCGACTACTTATATTGACACTCTACTAACTTATATTTACCGGACTTCAAGGTATAAATATTTGCTTAGAACGACGGATATGACATGGTAATTGCGTTCGACTACCCGCCGCCAAATTTTTACTGTTTTGTGTTGAGTTGAAGTCGACTTTCTTTTTCATAACGAATGTCAAATTAATGTAAAATACCGCAGTGATAGGCTCCGAATGTGCGACTATAAGAAAAGTATTAGGTATATTTTAGATAAGTTATAGTATGAAATGTGATGAAAATAGTATAAAGGACATTTCAAAGGTATTGCAGAAAAGAAATTAGTGCCCGTCGATAATTGCAGTAATTGTTACAGTTCTGCGAATGTGCGACCTAGCGAGATGCGGTAATTCCCAGAGAAAAAATTCCAAAAGACAGAAAGGTGTTGAGAAAAACGAAGTTTCCCATCGTTTTCCACGTCTTTGAATTGAGTAATAACGATTTTTGGTGAGTTTGGATTTTCATCCCTCGCAATTTCAAATTTCATTTATAACATCATTTCCTAATAGTATGTATGTAATGTAATGTATGCTTATATAGTGCCGATGTGTGCTTTTATCCCGGATGTGAATGCCACCCCTTCTCGTGGGTGAAAATATTGAACCCCAAAATAACCCCGGAAATCGATAGAGTGTTCAATTTCAAGCAAAAAATATTAGATAAACATTTCTTGGTAAATTAATATTTTCCGAGTTATTCACGATTGGAATTATTGAATGCATGTTTTTGAATGCTTTTTCAAAAATAACTCGAAAACAGTAAATTTAAACAAAAAGTCGTGAGAACAAAAAATATACGTTTTAAAATAACGAGTCAAATGGCGTTTTTATGTTTTCATCGCAGCAATATAACCCGAGTTACAGCCTGATGAAAGTTAAGGTTGATTTGAATTAACCTAGAATCGAACCTTTTATCATCAAATAACGTAAAAAGGAGTGGTTTTTCAAAAAAAATACTTAAAATGTTTTTTAAAGATCTTAATGAGACCTTTAAAATGAGCTAAGGTGAAAGTGATTTGGATGGAAAATAACAGAGTTATTACAAAAACAAAAAAATTGTATTATTAAAAAAATGAAAATAAATCAATGAATTTTCCACAAAAATGAAACTCAAATAATTATATAATTATTAGCTTTATTTATGTACCAACAACTTATCCTCAAATTTTAACCAGTTTGAAATGCTTACATTTGAAAAAACTTCAATTTAGTATTCAATTATTTTTTGAAATCTTATAACAATATTTTCCGTTTTTTCAAAATTACTCGAAAACTAAAAGATTTGAAAAATATACACGAATACTAAAATGTAGTATTGGTAGATTTGTATTGCATTCGTTAACGAAGTCGAAAAAAGAGGAATTAAAATGCGGTTTTCAGTTTGTTTGTATCTAGAGATCATACTTAATCATTTCTCAAAAGTTTCGGCAGGCTACAGGTCGCATTTTTTAAAGAATCACAACGAAATTTGATACAAAAATCAGTTGGCCGAAAATCTCGGTGGAGTTCGTTAATGGGTCAAATCGGTCTAGCAGTTTCAAAATGGCGGCTTGTTATTTTCAAAAAAAATTCAAAAAACTTGTATTTCGCGTCTGAGAGAAAAATGTTACTTAGGTTTTTTATTTGCCTTATAGAGGCGAACAACTTTTGTATAAAACATTCTTTCGAGAAACGTACAGAAAAAAAGTTTTTTTTTTCAAAAAATAAATAAAAATAAGAAAACCTTTTATTTCGCGTCTGAGAGAAAAACGTTACTTAGGTTTTTTGTTGCCCTTATAGAGGCGAACAACTTTTGTATAAGACATATCTTAGAGAAATGTACAGAGAAAAAGTTATTTGCAAATATTTAAAAATTTTGACGTTTGTATTTTTTCACACCTCGTATGCATTTTTTTGACACATCGTGTGTTATATTACTATATCCTACCCATAAATCTACCTTTCAGCCTGGCATGCCATGGGTTTTTTTTGCTGAAAGTTTTCCATTTTTTTTTTTAATTCTTATATGATGAAAACTAATTGAGATATTGACTTTTGAAATTTGCATATAATTGTGACCTTATTTGTGACCAAATTATACCTTTTTATAGCCCCCTAAATCGCATCCTTTAAAAATGAAGGACTTTAAAAGAAGTCCAACTTTACAAATCTGATAACCTCCAAATTACCTACAAAATAAGCTTTTGACCAATTAAATATCTTTAAAATTAAAGAAATTATCAATAACATACCATTTACGTTTTCCTGTAATTTTTTTCGGATCGAACAAATATCTCCAGTTTCAACTAAATATAACTTTTCGTAGTATTTAAAAAAAATCTACAATATTTTGTAACAAGGGGTGATTTTTAGGGGTTGAAACAGCGAAATATTTGAGAAATAATATTAAAAGTAATGAGATTTTATTTAATTGCACTCACAACATTGACCAATTTGAAATTATAGTAAACAATTTTTATATATTACCCTATAAAGGGTGGTTTTTAAGGGTTGAATAAATGTATTATACGACAAAGTAGATTTATAAATGGTAAAATAAATGTAATGTATCATAAATAGACCATTTTAAATTTTGAAATATCGATCAAAAAAATTGTTAATAAATTTCATTGTGAAACTATTAAACAGTTAAGACATCAAACTGTATTAAATAGATTTGAATTCACTATAAAATGCATCATTCAATAACTTGATCAAACAATTATTATTTTTTGCAAATTTTGACCTAAAGAGTAGTTTTTCTACAATATTTTATAAGAAGGGGTGATTTTTAAGGGTTGAAACAGCGAAATATTTAAGAAATAGTATTAAAAAAAAATAAGGAGATTTTATTTAATTGCACTCACAACATTGACCAATTTGAAATTATAGTTAACAATTTTTATACAATACCCTATAAATGGTGGTTTTTATAGGGTTGAATAACTGTATTATACCACAAAGTAGATCTATAAATGGTAAAATGAATGTAAGTTATCCTAAATAGACCATTTCAAATTTTGAAATATCTAAAAAAAAAATATAAATTTCATGTTGAGGGATGGTTTATAAAGGTTGAAGCTATTAAATGATTAAGAAATTAAACTGTGAATATTAAATAGATTTTAATTCACTATAAAATGCATCATTAAATAACTTATTTATAAAAATTATATTTGTTTTGCCAATTTTGACCTGAAGGGTAGTTTTTAGGGTTGAAAAATAGCTTTGTACTATAAAATGCATTCCCATACGAAAAACAGGTCTTTATTTAACATAGTAAAACATTATTAACATTCAAATACCGCTTAAATATGCAGTTAGTCACTTTTTTAAAAAGGGGCAGTTTTCACCCCTCAAAAACAAAAAGCACACATTTTAATCATACAACTTTTGACGAGGATGGTAGGACAAGCTCAATTGCAGAATTTCATCAAAATCGGTGCGGTACTCTAAAATTCGGAGGTTTTACAATATTTTACAGTGATTTTACAGTGAAACTATTAGAAAACTAGTTATTCCAGTAAAATAAAATAAAGATTCGTTGTCCTATAAAACGTACCTCAGCCTAAAGATATTCAAACAAGGGGATTTCACTTATCTCAAGGGAAAATTCAAAATTCTAAAATACTCTACGTACGTATACTCTAAGTATGTATGTATATTGAAAAAAAAATTTTTTTTGAAATCTGCTATCAAGTTTTCGTATTATCCAACTTTGGACTGAGGGGCAAATAGCGGCAAAATTTTTATTTTCGGGCGCGTTTATCTCCACTCTCGCGGTGAATGAATCAACAGACGAACTGGGGTAAATGTATTCGCTCGACCTTATTCGCACTGAATCACCGTAAGCGTAATCGCCTACGAGTTATCGTTACAATAAGATCCGATAAAGAAAAGGGCAGGAAGTCGAGCGATTAATTATTATTACACACATACCGAATATCGGGAGTTTTCACGTTTTGCGTAAACGGGAAAAGTTATGGTGTGTAATTGACCACAAGTACGTTGCGTACACTTTTTGTCCTCACCAAAAAGTGTAGTCGAAAAAAGTGAACGTCGGAGATAGAGTCAATCGGGTTACATACGTTCATGTTAATACACACAAACATTGCTTATACATTACACGCGGACCAGGTGTTTTGATGTGGGTTTAGTGAACGAGTAGAGGGAATGCAATTGTGGAGTTCGGTGAGTGTTGTTTTAAATGTCAACTGAGTTCAAGTAATATACGTTTGTAACCGTATTGTTTGACCGGATGTTTCCAATTAAAAGCGTACCCGATAGTACTTAGTACTTGAATAATAACGCAGCTGTGATTTTTTGTAAAATTTGGTTCCTACGTCACTTCCACATGTGGCCTTAAGCGACGGTGCCAAGCGCACTAGAATGTTTCTTTTCGGGCATTACTAATTTTTGAGCAAGTGTTTGTATAATTCCAAAATTTGCTTCGTGAAAGATACTGTATTTTTACAAAACTCGTTATTTTAAAATTAAATATTTGAATATCAAATATTGAAGTTAGGCGATTTAAACTTGAAAAGGGTTTCGAAGTAACTATCATAGAGAAAAAGAGTCATCGTTCAATTTCTACAAATTGCATAGAAAACTAATAAGGCGATTATGCTCTGTTGTTCAAGGTGGTTGATATGTTTCTAAAATATCTTAAAAAATCTCTAAGTTTGTATCTACCTCTTAGGTACTTAACTTCAAATAAAATATTATTTTAGATATATTCAGTTGTGAAATTTTTCATTGTTTCACAAAATTTAAATACAATGAATTATTGTTAATACAATGGATACGATTAATACGAATATTAATATTAATATTATTACTATTAATATGAATACAATTAAGTTGCCGTCCTTAAATCACGTGATGATTCTAAGGGGGGGGGGAGGTAGGGGGTTACCTCCTTATCGCGGAGAGGGGGTGGAGGTGTGTAATCGTATCACGTAATATTCAAAAATTGTCGGTATTTTTTCCAATATTACCTACCTAATAAATATTTTTCAAAATAAATTGTTTTTAAATTTAGTATTGTAATTACTAATTGTAATTACAATAGAAATTTCATTACAATTAGTAATATAGAATAAATTATATAAATTTCTTTTATCGAACAGAATAAAATTGGTATAATTTATTTTAAATTGGGGGGGGGGTCAAAAATTATCACGTGATTCTTAAGGGGGTATTACGGCATATCACGGTTTACACGTGATTTATGGACGGCCCCTAATACAATAAATACAATGAGTTAACTATTTTTAGATGTATTAAAAACCGCCCCTCTGATAGCACAGCACAGCCTATCACCAAGCTATCTTATTGGTTGTTTTTAGGCAATTTTGGAAAAAGTCTCAAATTTTTTAAAAACGTGTATATCTCCAAAACAAACAATTTTCTCTATATGCCATTGCCGTTTTATTTAAAAAATGTTTTTTAAAACATTCCATTTTGAAAACATAGTTTTCACACAAATTTCAATACAAAAAGTTATAATTCAGTGGATGTATTAAAAACCGCTCCAGAGGTAACACAGAACAGCCTGGACTTTCAGCTAACATATTCACAAGTTCAATTTTTGTCAAATTTTGAGAGGAATTTCAAATTTTCAAAATTCTAGTTGGAAACTACAGGCAACTAATGAGTTCTTGATATCAAAAATTAACGTTAATGTCTCCAAACCAACATATTTTTTTCTGTGCCATTTTTTAGACATTAGGTACATTTTGCAAACATCCTTTTGCACAAAAGAATCAGCACCTACCAAAAAAATATTTTTCAGTGGATGTATCATAAACTGTCGCTGTGATAGCACAGCACATCCTTTTAGCTTCATTTCGAAATTCACAACTTCAGTTTTATGTTAATTTTGAAAAAAAATGACTGCTTCAAATTTCCAAAATTCTAGTCTAAAATTCCAAAAATAAAACACAATTTTTGAGAAACTATTGCAATTTTAGAATAAAATATTTTCGCTATCGCTTCTGTAGAATATGGTAGGGATAGTCTTCTATAATAAATTTTAACAAAATTTTGGTAATGATGTGTAGTTATTTTGGAAAATGCTAAACTTTTACAAAACTCTGGTAATTTCAGAAACTACAGAAAGTTTCTAAATAACACATTTTGTGTCCATTAACTAAGGAACGTATTTTGGGTTTGCGAAAAATGAAACGACCTTAACTTTCCAAAACATTACTACTCTTAAGTCAACGCAATTTTCTTTAAAAAGTTAAATTTCGAGAGGTGTTGCATTTTAAAAATTTGCATTTTTTGATAACAAAATTATGCAGTTTGAAGCCTCAAATTTTGAAAATCTTAATCGAAAACTAAAGGAAATGATTCCGTGATATCCATAATAAAGGAATATCCAGAACAATGTATTTTTTCCTATACACTGTTTCTCTCAAAGAAATTTATTTCTCGAGATATCCTATTTTGAAAAGTTCCTTTTTTTTACAAGAATTTTTAAGTACAAAATTAGTTATAATTCAGTAGTTGTATCAAGTACCGCCTCTATGGTACGACAGCATAGAATATAGCTAGATGCATTTCAAAATTCATACGTGCAATTTTAGGCAAATTTGGGGGGGGGGGTATTAAGTGCAATTTTCTTGAAAAAATAATTGATCTTCGGGGGTATTATACATTTTCAAAAAAATTATATTTCATCACAACAATTTAAGTTCGAAAATAGTTCATAGTAATTCACCGACCACCTTATTCAGATATCTTCATTTCCAAATTCGTATGTTCAGTTTTCGGCAAATCTTGTAAAAAAACTGAAAACCTTAGATTTTCAAAATTCTAGTGGGAATCGATAGGAAATTGTTACTAGGTAACTCAATTTATTAAAAGAAATATTCCAAAACATAGCCATGTGTAACATCGTAAGAGTTTCTCATATGGATGGACCAAATATTCATGGGAACATTATTAAAGTACCTTTTAGGGAGTTTTAACAAAAAAATGTTTCAAATAGAAGTTGTAGCCATTAGTCTAAATTAGTCAGTTCAAGTCTAAAGTTTAGTAGGAATGGATAAAGCTGTTTTGGAGAAAATTAAGAAAAACTGAAAGATTGCAATAGTAAAGGGCCCTTTGCAGAATATCTGTCAATATAATGATAATGACATTCCATTAGAATTGAATAGTAAAGTAAATATACATTGTTTGCGAAAAATGTTTGACCAGTTTTTGAGACAATCCAAAAAAAACCTAACAATGACAAGAGTAAACTGCCCTTTGCCCTTAACGGAGGATTCTAATAAAATTTATGTAGTCGTGAGTATTCAAGGAAGCCAGCCTAAATACAAAATTTGAACTGTCCACTATTTATAGTTTCTGAGAAAACGTTGACCACATACACCATATATACACACAGAGACATGTTTCCAAAAACATGTTTTTCTAACTTAGGGGACCTCAAAATGTCCAGAAATGCCAATATCTCAAATTGCAAAAATCAGCACGATTACAATACGTTTTCTTATTATAGTGTGCATAATTATATGAGAAAGTGAAAAGTATATTGTGAGATAATAGAACGTCAGTGGAAAGGGAATGAAAATTGACAAATTTACTTAAAAAGGAACGTATTTCGAAAAATTAAACATTTTTGTTTTTTTAAAATTTTGATGGCAATGAAAAAAGCGTGTTTACTTTCCAATATTTTTATAGAAAACATCAAAAGATTATGCACGGACTTCCAAAATTGGCACCAGCTTGACCTACACTTATAAATGGTCCGATTGGTTCCTTGAAAATCTATGAAAAGTGCAGCCAACTTTCGAACCAAACTATTTTAACTGATCTGCTTCAATCCTTTAATTTCAAACAGAACACGGTCACCCAGAACACTTTTCAGGATATGAATTTTTAAGGATACAGGTTAAATTATTAAAGATCCAATTCTCCCCCAAGTTCCTTAAAATCGTAATTTGGCAACACTGGCCTCACCTAAATGAGGGGGGAACATGTGTTTTCTACGTCAGTCCACTTTTTTCCACCCGCCTTAGATAGTTTTGTTTATTTACATCTTAAACAATACGAGGGGGATCCAGTTTTAGAAACCGTTTCTAGTTCATATTACTCTCGTGGGCAATTATCGGAGTTGTTAACACCGCCATTATCCCGCCTGTTTATAAACAAACGAGAGAGGGTCACCTATTTTGGGAACAGCGACATTGTCAATAGGTAAATAGGGAAATGGTTTCAAAATACGTACCTAAGCAAATTAGATTTTTAACAAATAATTTTAAAATAGAGGACTACTTCCCAATAAGTAAGTTTAATATAGATTTCTTCGTGACATGCGTAGTTCTGGAGATAGGAAGTTTTAAAATGGTTTTTCCAAAATCTTACCCAATTTTCAAAATTCTACTTCAATATTGTAAAGGGTAATTTTCTGATAAGGAACTTTAATACAAGCTCTCACGTAAAAGGTATAGTTTTCGAAATATGAATTTTTGAAATATCGAATTTTTCGGAAAACTCAACTTTGCCCTCTCTTTAAAACTTAAATTCCATATTACAATTAATTACATTACCTTTAGTTTGATTTTACTTCAAAATTGATAGTAATATTAATTATTAATAATATTAATAAAACAAATATAATTATTAATAATAATATGTAAAAAATATTTCTCGAGATATGAAATTTTAAGAAAATACGTAATATTCCACAAAATTCATCCAAAAATCACCCCCTTCGCTGAGCCTATCATTTTCATTAAAGGATTCAAAAGTATCTAGATGTTTTCCATCCCCAAAGATGGAAATTATTTTGGGTTTTCGAAAAAGAAAAACCATCGTCAGTTTTCCAAATTTCTATGGATAACAAGAAGGGACGATGTGTTTTAATGTCAGAAATAAACGCTGGTTTTTAAAAAATATAGAAATTTTGAAAATTAGTACCAAACAATTTAAAAAAAAAAATTAAACAAAAAAATCTGGAGACAATCTAGGTTTTCGTCAAATTTTACTTTTTAATGTGTCGTATTTTTGAAAATCTGAAAAATCAGTAAGGATCTAAAATTTGACTAGAGCATTGAAATTTATCTCTTACAATACGGGGAAATTCGAAAATATCTACACATTTTCTGATATGAAATTCTGATAGAATTTCTAATATGATCTAATAGAAATTCTAATATTCTGATAGAAAACTTTGGGGGGTGATCCAGATTTAAAACCTCTAGACCTACATTGTAAATTATATTACGTTTAAGTGTTTGTTTTTGACCCATTACGATTTATCCAAAAATCAAGCCATTTCTAACTCAAAAATTTTTAAATTTTTAAATTAAATGGATATATTGGTTAAATTGAATTTTAGTTAATTATTGCTTAATTGAAAAATTATAATAGTTTTAATAACCCCTCCCTCAGTGAAGTGAACTTTCTCGATATGTAATTTAAGCAACAATATATTATGATTTTCATTTGAAATCTCAAAAGTAGCTAGCTACCTATTTTGAATCCTGAAAATGGAAACCTTTCTTTAAATGAAAAGAACAAAGATGTTAAAACTAAACAAGTGACGATCAAACCTTTAAAATTCTAACCTTACAATTATATATAAAAATTTAATGCTTCATTCTAAATTTCATAAGAATTTAAACCTAATTATTTCACATTAAATAAATTAGTTAGTTTTTAGTAGCATCACACAGTAAAGAATTGTGAGAAAACAACTAAATTTTTCGAGTACTACTTGTTATTAAATTTTCAGTTAAAATTTTTCGAGTATATTTTGGTTATTAATGCGTTAAGATTTTAGAAGTTATTCCAACTTTTGAGTGTGTTTGTACTTACTCATATACGAGTAGTACTGTAATCAAGTCTAATTTTCGAATTTGAGTTATTAGCATTTCTTGACATTTTAAGGCCTCAAAAGTAGAAACCACAAACGATTACAGATTTGAATTTAGACATTGTCCTTTATCAGGACCTCCCAATAAGCTTTTCATTTCGGCTAGGATAAAGGGGAACCACTTATTTTTGTCATTTTTCGTTTTTTTTTTTGGAAATTTAAAAAGTTTGTTCATAGTTTTTTTAAAACTTTTATTATGTATTTCAATATCGAATATATAAAAAAAGTTTAACAAGTTTTTTTGGCTAAAGGGCACTTTACACTTTTCAATTTTCGATTTTGGAAATCATCTCAAAATTCACTGCAATATTTTTTTTCTAAACTATGAGTAATTATTTTATTAACGAAGGTGTATAAAAAAGATTTATAATATTTTTCGCTAAATTTTATCTAAAGCGCACTTTAAACTTGTTATTTTTCAGTTATTGGGAATTTTCTCACTCTACTCTATTTTCTTCTAAATTTTGAATTATTTTTATACTATCGAATATGCATCATAAAGTTTAATATTACTTGGCAAAATCGTCTCTCAAGGCAATTTACTCGTCATTTTTCGGTGTTTTTTGTTCAAACATTTTTTTGAAACTCAATAGGTATTTCGCTGTTGAAGATATAAAAAAAGTTTAACAATTTTTTTGACTAAATCTTCTCTAAAGGGCAGTTTGCACTTTTCAATTTTCGATTTTGGAAATCATCTCAAAATTCACTGCAATATTTTTTTTCTAAACTTTGAGTAATTATTTTATTCACGGTGTATAAAAAAGATTTATAATATTTTTCGCTAAATTTTATCTAAAAGGCACTTTAAACTTGTTATTTTTCAGTTATTGGGAATTTTCTCACTCTACTCTATTTTCTTCTAAATTTTGAATTATTTATTTTATTTATTTATGCTATCGAATATGCATCATAAAGTTTAATATTAGTACTTGGCAAAATCATCTCTCAAGGCAATTTACTCATCATTTTTCGGTGTTTTGGAAATTTAAAGAAATTGTTCAAAATTTTTTTTGAAATTCAATAGGTATTTCGCTGTTGAAGATATAAAAAAAGTTTAACAATTTTTTTGACTACATCTGCTCTAAAGGGCACTTTCCACTTTTCAATTTTCGATTTTGGAAATCGTCTCAAAATTCACTGCAATATCTTTTTTCAAAACTGAGTATTGAGTATTTATTTTATCGACAAAGGTGTATAAAAAAAGGTTTATAACATTTTTCGCTAAATCTAATCTAAAGGACACTTTACACTCGTGATTTTCTGGTTATTGGAAATTTTCTCAAAATCTACTCTAATATTTTCTTCTAACCTTTGAATAATTTTCTAGTATCGACTATGTATCATGAAATTTAATATTTCTTGGCAAAATCGTCTCTCAAGACATTTTACTCGTCATTTTTCGGTTTTTAAAAATTTCACAGTACGCGAAGTGCGCCAAGTACTTTTCTTACACTTATAATATTAATTTTATTATCGAATATACACAGTAAAGTTTATAGTAGGAGAGCTGGTGTCAGGAAAAAACAACCGATCTGCACATGTTTCGAATGCTATTCATATGCGAGAACAACACCTACTATTAACAAAAAAAAGTTTCTGCCACCCCAAATCGGTGCCATTTTGTTAATAAACAATCGTCAATATTGCAAAATAGGGGAGTAATTTGACCGATTTGCACAAACCCCAAAATTTGAATACTGCTTCTTTTCATCAAAAGAAGGCACTCCGAACTGTTCTGCCATGTCTGATTGGTGCGAAAATCGTTCTGCCTGGGGTTTTTCAACGGAAAAATTTTTACCAATCTGCACAAGTTCCAAAATGCTAAACATGAATTTATAATGTTAAACAAAGTCCCCGAATACCATTCTGCCAGACTAAAATGGTGCGAAAAATGTTCTGCCAAACCATTTTCCGAGAGGAAAATCTGGAAAATTCAACCAATGTGCACAAGCTCCAAACTTTACAGACGACATCGTTATGACACAGAAACCATATGCGAACTATTCTGCCAACCCTTTTCGGTGAGAAAGTGTTCTGCCAAGTAATTTTCCAGTAAAAAAATCTTGAAAATTCGACCAATTTGCACAAGCTTCAATTTTTGCGCACGACTTTGTAATTATACAGGAAACTTATGCGAACTATTCTGCCAGCTTGAAACGGTGCGAAAAATGTTCTGCCAAGCTTTCAAGGAAATCCATAAAATGAGTAGAATAATCGAGCAAAATTCACACTATATATAAAACCGGGCAACTCATAGTTGGTTTACGGTGAAGTATACCTCCTGGATACGGTTTTCATGCAGGAATTCTCCCCATCCTCTATACCAGAGGTTTCCAAACTTTTTTCTCATAGACCACTTTCAAAATTTAGCTGATTCCGGTGGACCCCCTGCAGCTACATTTCTACCATATTCCCAAAAGTCGACAAAAAATTTTAAGATTTATTAATTCTGCTGTGAGTGGATGTCAAAAAAGTAAAGTTGGCCAATCAAAAAAGGGATTCCATCCAACTTTACTTATTTGACGTCTACTTACAGCACAAGGAACCAATCAATTCCCACTTATTTATTATATAAAACTCCCCACTTGGAGAGGTAAAAACAAAAAGGACATTTTTTGTGTTGCATTTATACAAATATGTAATTATTACATTATTAATTATTATTGTCATCGTATTACATTGTAATATGCTAAGAGTCGTAATCTAATTAAAATTAAACATTAATAACGTAACGTTACTTCTACAATGACAATCATAAAATAGTGTCAACACGTTGTACTGAATATGGAATACCTATGTTAGTTTTTACAAGAAGTTCGAATGGTTTCGGGGGCCGCAGTTGCCCAAAACGCTGGAAGATATTACTTTAGAGCCTGAGACCTCTTACTTAGATATTACTTAGCACCTGAGCATTACTGAACCCGAAGATACCGACTTAATTGCAGGTAATTTTCAATGAGAAGATAAACTGTAACTTGTTTACCTAACAATTAATAATGGTTCTATCCCTATATGAAGCTGAAGATGAACATTTGCATATGTCAGATACCTCAAGTGAAGAAGAAGTCTCCGACGATGATGAATAAATAATATGATGAATAAAAAAAGGAAAGAATAAATGTAAGGAAATATCTTTAATAGTAACAAAATAAATATAAACTTTTTTTTTCATAATTTTTTTTGTCAATTCCCTTCGTTGGAAGCCATAACATCGCCAAATTCAACACTTTAAGCACAATTTAATAGAATTAATGCAACATAAAGGGATTAGGCAGTATCATTATGTTACTCGAATGACTTAGAATTTCTCTGAGTAAATTTGACTGATACCACGTTCTGATTAAATTTTAACGAAAAAACTAGAGGGATGAATCTCTTCAAATTGACCAAAAAATACCGGGAAATTGCCAAATTAACTTACAAGTTCGAGGAGATTTTTAAGAATTTCGTGGTTTTTTATCCAACACTTGCTTGGCAGAACATTTTTCTCACCGTTTCAAGCTGGCAGAATAGTTCACATAAGCTTCCTGTGTAATTACGAAGCCGTGTGCAAAATTTGAAGCTTGTGCGAGTTGGTCGAATTTTCAAGATTTTTTTTACTGGAAAATTACTTGGCAGAACACTTTTCTCACCGAAAAGGATTGGCAGAATAGTTCGCATAAGGTTTCTGTATCATAACGATGTCGTGTGTAAAGTTTGGAGCTTGTGCACATTGGTTGAATTTTCTAGATTTTCCTCTCGGAAAATGGCTTGGCAGAACATTTTTCGCACCATTTTAGTCTGGCAGAATGGTATTCGAGAACTTGATTCAACATGACAAACTCGGATTTACCATTTTGGAAGCTGTGCAGATCGGTCAAAATTTGGTCTCCATTTTTCCGTCGAAGAAACCTAGGCAGAACGATTTTCGCACCAGTCAGACATGGCAGAATAGTTCGGTGTGCCTTGTTTTGGTGAATAGAAGCAGTATGCGCATTTTGGGGTTTGTGCAGATTGGTCAAAATTCTTCCGTTTTTTACAACCGTTTTTTTAAATAACAATAAATATTCACCAGCCTGAGGTGGCAGAAACGCAATTTCGCTAATAAAGTGGCATATTCCATATATTTATGTGAATGAAGTTAAAAACTTGTGCAGATCGGTCGACTTTTCTGACATCAGCTCTCCTACTATTAATAACGCTTTCAGCTAAATCTTAGTTAAAGGCCACTTTACACTTGCTTATTTTCGGTATTTCGGAATTTGGAAATTTTCCGAAATTCCATACAATATTATTTCAAAACTTTCGGTATTTATTTTACTATCGAATGTGTAAAATAGAGTTCAATAATATTGTTGGAAAATTTTTTATTCAAAGGACACTTTACACTTGTTAATTTTCGGTTTTTAAAAGTTTTTTTCTAAAACCACTGGAATACGTTTTTTAAACTTTTGAGTATTCATTTCACTATCGAATGTGTATAATAAATGTTAGTGACATCGTTCTCTAAATCGTTTCTGAAGGAACATTTTATTCTTGTCCTCTTTCGGTTTTTCGAAATTTTCCCAAATTCCCAAATTGTATTTAAATGTACTTGAAACATTCACACACAAAGACAGAATGTAATGCAAAAAAATTACCAAATCTACTCATTATTCAGTAAAGTGTACTTAAATGTGAGGGAAACATTAATTCGATATGAAAAATATGAAAGATGAAAAAGATTATTAAGTTCACTTTGGAGTAAATTCTACCCAAATGTGAATAAAAAATATGGACTGGATTTATTGTCAAAACTTACTAAATCTGCTTGCTTGCTGGTAAATTGTTATCAAAAATGTAAGAAATAGTAACTCATATATATTCCAAAATTTGCGAAAATTATCAAAAATGTTTGTTTTCTTGTCGATTCTCTGACTTTTTTTGAGGAGGACATTGCAAATAAAAACTAACTCTCATTACAATAAAAAGTAAATTTGATTGCCCTTGACTTAAATATGAACACTTTTAAAATCTGAAAAGGTGCAGCAGTGATCCGGGCTCTGATAAGGGTTAATTTATTTATAAAGGTGCCCAATATTACCAATATAGTCTTTTTAATGTTAATCCTCTCTTGAAATCGTTATTGAGTGCTCCTTAATCCTATATTGAAGAGTAGAGCAGTGTTATTCCTCGATAGTTCTCTGGGTGCGTTTCCTTTACTATTAAAAATGGGGGTAGGGTATTGTTATGCTACTCTCCTATTTATTCTTAAATAGGGTTAATATTTCATTTTGTAGCTTTTCCCTCCATATTTAAGCATCTCATTGGTGATTTCGTCTGGTCCAAAGCTTTATCTACACTTAAGGGACTTTAATGCACTTTAAGTTTGTTTAGTTAAAGTTAAAACCGAGTTCAGCTCGATCCACTTGACAAGAAAACCGCCACTGATATCCCACTCTAAATGTTTAGTCTGCCTCGAGTGAGGTGCCCATATGAATGAGAAACCTACTTAAGACCCAATTCGATCTTAATGACTTAATGGGCGTCGGGTTCAAGTGAGGTGACCACATGTCTTTCGCAGTCTCGGCACGGCGGCAACGTGAGCAAGACATACTCCCCCATCCAACCAATACCTACATCCAACCCCTACCAACTTATTTCCAACCCCTTCCTCACCGACGGTCGGCGTCCCAGGAATATCCGACCGGATTCCGCGAGGAGGAGCCGTGACTCACCTGAAGCCGCATACCGACGGGCTCGCCTCTCTTTCTACCTGACTCTTTTACCTTCGCACGGGAATGCAATGCACACACACGGCGTGTGTATTTGCTCAGGTAAACACGCTACTTGTTACGGACGCGTCAAGTTCGAGTTTCGGAAAAGTGCGGGTCCATTAGAGCGCTACCGGTGGTGAAAGACATGAATAATGTGTATCAGCAGGAGTACTATAACAGGAGAGATATGTGCTTTGTGAGTACCCATCTAAATTAGTTAGTATCTAAGTACACGTACGCGTTTTAGCGGTCCATTGTTAAAACTATCCAGCAACCGGAACCTGAAGGAAGTACGATTGCTTTCCTACTTAGCGCAATTTACTCGTGGCACAACCGCTTCCCGACCTGCTTGCCACTTCCATTAATTACCACGTTTGTTGTGTTGTTGTTATCACCAGAAAGCACACAAAGTACATACCAATTTTTCATTTAGCGCAATTTACACGTTCCCCAGTTGGGCAAATTAGCGTTTCCAACCGAAAAATTACCTCTACTACAGCTGACTGGTTTATCACATTTACTTTGTTGCGATCAACGTGCTTGCATTGGTTCATTCAAGCACAATTTACACATTCCCCAAATGTTTCTCCAGTAGGAAATTTACACGTTCTGTAAAGGGAAAATATTTGTTTCCGGCCGAAAAGCAACAGTGCTTTAAAGTAAAACAGTATTACCATTATTACTTTATCATCATTTTGACTGTGTTGTTGTTAGCAAAAAAGCGCATAGAAAGTATTTACAAAATTTTAATAGTACCTACCAATTTTTTATTTAGCGCAATTTACACGTTCCCCAGTTGGGCAAATTAGCGTTTCCAACCGAAAAGTTATCTCTACTGCAGCTCATTAGTTTATCAAATTTACTTTGTTGCGATCAACGTACTTGCATTGGTTCACTCAAGCACAATTTACACATTCCCCAAACGTTTCTCCAGTAGGAAAATTTACTTTTTCACCGTCTAAACTGAACCTACTGGCACTTCGATTGTTTCGTGGTGTTATCATTAGCAGAAAAACGCATATACAGTCGGAACTATTTCTTCTATGTGGCGCAATTTGCGCGTTCCCTAGAGGAAAAATTCGCATTTCCAACTTAAAATCAACAGTCCTTTGAAGATAGTATCACCATTATTGCTACATTAATTACCAGTATTGTTGTGTTGTGAGCACCAGAAGGCATAGACAGTACCTACCTTATTAGCGCAATTTGCATGTTCCCAAGTGGGAAAATTCGCGCTTCTAACTGAAGATTAACAGTCCTTTGAAGTAAAATTGCTGTCTTACTCTATTATCATTACATTATTACTTCATTATCGTTTTTGTTGTGTTGTTAGCACTAAAGCGCATAGAAAGTACCAACCAAATTTTTCCTTAGCGCAATTTACACGTTCCTGTGAACGAAAATTCGCGTTTCCAACCGAAAAGCGAGAGTGCTTTAAAGTAGGATAGTATTACCATTATTACTTTATTATCATGTTGATTGTGCTGTTGTTAGCAGCAGAACGCAAAGTAAGTACTAACCAATTTTTCGCTTAGTGCAATTTACACGTATTTGAGTGGGAAAATTCGCGTTTCTAAACAAAAGCAGCTTTCCTTTGAAGTAAAGGTTATTACCATCATTACTATATTACCTACCATTTTTGTTGAGTTGTTCTTAGCCCCAGAAAGTATAGAAAGTGCCTACCAATATTTTTCTCAGCGCAATTTACACATTCCTGATTGAGGAAATTCGCCTTTCCATACGAAAATCAACAGTCTTTTGAAGTAGGATAATATCGCCATTATTACCTTATTATAATTTTAATTGTGTTGTCGTTAGCACCAGAACACGTAGAAAGTACTAACCAATTTTTCGCTTAGTGCAATTTACACGTTTTTGAGTGGGAAAATTCGCGTTTCCAAGCGAAAAACAGCTTTCCTTTGAAGTAGGATAATCTTACCATTGTTATCATACTATTTACCATTTTTGATCAGTTGTTGTTAGCCCCAGAACGTATAGACAGTATCCACCAATATTTTTCTCGGCGCAATTTACACATTTCTGGGCGAGAAAATACGCTTTTCCAAACAAAAATCAACAGTCTTTTGAAGTGGGATAGTATTACCACTATTACTGTATTATTTATCATATTGGCTGTGTTGCTGTTAACCCAAGAACGTAAAGAAAGTACGTTTCAAATTT
The DNA here is from genome assembly GCA_946251905.1 of Cryptocephalus moraei. Lineage (NCBI taxonomy): Eukaryota > Metazoa > Arthropoda > Insecta > Coleoptera > Chrysomelidae > Cryptocephalus > Cryptocephalus moraei. The sequence continues at coordinate 14,399,443 of OX276463.1, forward strand.
TTACATAGCTCAGTTTACACGTTCCCAAGAGCGAAAATTGGAGTTTCCAACCGAAAAACAAGTCTTATTAAGGTATATAATATTATTATTACCATATTACTTACCATTTTTTTAAGTTGTCGTTAGCCCCAGAACGTATAGAAAGTGTCGAGCAATATTTTTCTCAACACAATTTACACAGTGAGAAAATTTGCCTTTCCAACCTAGAATTAACAATTCTTCGAAATAAGATATTATCAGCATTATTACTTTATGACTATACCATTTTGGGTTGTATTGTTGTTAGCACCAGAACGCATAGAAAGTACCAACCAATTTTTTCTTTAGCGCAATTTACACGTTCCCGAATGGGAAAATTCGTACTTCTAAACAAAAAGCAATCCCTACTTCTACTACAACTCTCTATAATGAAAATGGCGATGTTTCCATTGCACTGCCTTTTCATGTTATATTACAAATATATTCGACATTAAAATAAATATTAAAGTGTAATGACAATCTTTCAGATAGAAGGGTTCCGAGAAAATTTAGAAAAACTGAAAAATGTAACGAGCTCTTTAGAGCTGATTAGCAAAAATGTTATTAAACCTTATTATACATTGATGGTAGAATAAACGTTCAAAGTTAAGAAAAAAAAATTGAGGTATATTTTGAGAAAACTTCCAAAAACCGAAAAATGACAAGTGTAATGCAGCCTTTAGACAAAATTTTGCTAAAAATGTTATTAAACTTTATTATATATATCTGGCAGCAGAATAAAAATACTAAAAGTTTTAACATAATACTTGAAACAAATTTCGAGAAAATTCTCAAAAACCGAAATATCGCAAGGGGCCTTTAAATCGGCCGATTTTAATGTAATGCTCATTGGAAGGTCCTCGTGTTCAAATCCAAATTTGATTTTCGAGAATAACGCACCACAGACACACCTTCACAAGCATATCTTTCCAAAACCATGTTTTTTGGACTGGCATGACAGGACCTTGAAACGTCTAGAAATGCCAGTGTACTCAACTTCATAAAATCTACCCCATTACAACAGGGGCCGTCCATAAATCACGTGACGCTAAATTTGCCTTTTTTGAACCCCCTCCCCCCCCACCGTGATAAACCGTGATATGCCGTAATACCCCCCTAAAAATCACGTGATAATTTTTGACACCCCCCCCCCCCCTAATTTAAAATAAATTATACCAATTTTATTCTGTTTGATAAAAGAAATTTATATAATTTATTCTATATTACAGAGGAGAAAAATTAATTATAGTATTAAATTTAAAATTGGTTGGGATTTATAAATAATAAACGAAATAAAGAAGGTATAAGCTTTTCAATGTTTGGAACTTATAGGTATTTATATTTTACAACGTAAATAGTCTTTAGTTTAAAGGCAATAATATTTAAACGACGTCTATTTGAGAATTCAGTAGGGATTATAAACAAAATTTCTGCTTTAAGGTTGGTAGGTAGTATTGGAAAAAATACCGGCAATTTTTTAATATCACGTGATACGATTACACACCGTGATAAACCGTGATAAAAAGGTAACCCCCTCCCCCCCCCCCCTCGGAGCATCACGTGATTTATGGACGGCCCACACTTCATATATGAGTGAGTGCATCACATAAAAGGGTTAAAAGCCATCACTTTATTCGTGAGCGACCCACAGGTATCATTTCACTAGGCGCAATTTACACGTTCCCCGTACTCTTTTTCGAATTGAACCTCGCGTCGACCTCGATTGTAGTTCTGGCCTCGTTATGCTCGCCGATTAAACGAAATTCGGTTATGTCGCATATTACACCAACCGGAAATCGAGGATTAAAACCTCCATACGGAAAAATAAATAAATGATTGTATGATTGGATTAAGTGCCCGCATGGCGTGTCGTGTCAATTGCGTTTTAAGAGGCCAAAAGTGAGCAATGATTCGGACGTTACGAGCAAAAGAGAAGTTGGAAGTTGCGTGTTGTAAGTGCTTTGTTTGGCCAAGTACCAGTTCATATTACAAGTAATTTGACATATGGAAATCATTCTTTTTCTTCTATGCAATTTTGAAAAAGGAATTTTTCGCAAGAGGTTATCAAAAATACGAGTTTTTGAATTGCTGATTGGATAATGTAAAATAATAACAATACTGTGGTATTGAGTTTCAATTAGCTAGACACTGAATTTTGCGAAATATTGTGATTTGACCAAAAAGGTGTTTCAAACATTCGGAAACCACATTTCATATGCAAAAAATTATTTCCACATTTGTCATCAGTAAGTAGGGTTTTTACAATCGAACTGGCATAACGATTTAATTATTCAAAAATACGTATCTTGGAAACTACATATTTTACAGAGAAACGTATATCACATTTTATCATTAAGCAGTCCTTTAGTGTCTTTTAGTCGGAATCTTCAAAATTGGTTTTTGTGAGAAAACAAAAAAAAAACAAAAAAAAAGTTTTTCCCGTCTTGTTTTGCTTCTAACTTTTCGAGTATTGAATTTAGAAGAAAGTCAAACAGAGGGAAAAATTGCACAATCGCTTTTTACATAATATGGCATGGGATAGAAATTCGAAAATTTATTAGCGGTTTTGCAAAATAGCAATAAACAAAAAAGGTCGGCCCAAAAGAGGGGTTTTTGAATTGATTATTTTAGGCACTTTAAAATGGAGTTAGGACTTCCATATCACAGCTAGAAAATCTTGAATTTATAATAAAACAATCCTGCAAATTTCGTTTCGATCGGTTCATTAGATTTTGCATAATAATTTTGCAATCCAGAAAAATCGAAAAATCTTGAAAATTTTCAAAATTGTTTAAATTTTTTTCCAGGATCCGATTTTAACAAAACTGAGCATATATATAAGAGGGAACAAGCTTTCATGCACTTTTATTAGAATTATAAAATATTTATTAGAACAGTCTTGGTCATTGTTTAAAGTTTTTTTGTTTATATTTTTACTTATAAACAAATAGATTATCTCGGCGAATTTTTTGTAAATAAAATGCTGAAAACATAGCCGGAAAGTACTCGGAAAGACGATTCTTTTTATATGCAACAAGTTGCTATGTTGTTCATTAGCTTCTGAGATATAACTCCTCCAAGTTGATTAGTGTTTAATAAAATGGTTAATAATGGTTAATAAAATTACTATTTTTTCTCATATCTTAAGAAATGATTATTTCTTACAGTAACCAGTATAATATTTTTGTTGAAATTTACATTAAAAAGATTGAAATTTACATTAAAAAAATTCTCATTTCGAATTTTGACAAATTTATAAATTTGACACTAAATTTAAACAATGATTGTGGCCGTTCTAATAAATATTTTTTAATTCTGAAATAAGCACATAAAAGCTTGTTCCCTCCTATATGTGCTCAGCCAGTTTTGTTAAAATCGAATAGTGGAAAAAAAATTAAACAATTTTGAAAATCTTCAATATTTTTCGATTTTTCTGGATTGCAAAATTATTATGCAAAATCTAATAAACCGATCGAATCCAAATTTTGTGAACTCCTTTATTATAATTTGAAGATTTTCCACCTGTGAGATGGAAGTCCTAAGTACATTTTAAAGCGCCTAAAATAACAAATTAAAAAACCACTTTTTTGGGCCGTTTTTTTTTGTTTATTGCTATTTTGCAAAACCGCTAATATATTTTTGAATTTCTAACCTATGCCGTATTATGTAAAAAGCAATTCTGCAACTTTTTTCTCTGTTGAACTTTCTTCTAAATTCAATACTTAAAAAGTTAGAAGCAAAACAAATCGGAAAAAACGCGTTTTTCCATTTTTTTTTAAATTGTTGCATTTCAAACAATGTTCCCGACCTCTGTGCTTTGGAGGATAGGTCAATCCTTATTCTAGCCATTATTCCTAAGATATTCATGTAAAACAATGCCGTTACTTCTTACATCCCCGCCAAAACAGATGTGTCCTGGACTATAAATCATATGTGGGAAATTTACCTGGGAAATTCAAAATTATGAAAAGTCATATTACAGAAATTTAACTTCACGGATTTGCAAACTTAAACATCTACCACTTTTAGCACATGGCCGACATTCGCGTCATTGGGATATTTGGGTTTTTGAAAAATACTAAAAAGAATTTTTAAAAGCTCGTATCTCGAAAACTGCTTATTTTTCGGAGAAACTCATTAACTTACCAGAAAATCGTCTTATTATTTGGCACTATATTGCACCTTTTGAGGAAAACAAGGTTTATTTTTTGGAAATTTGGATTTTTAAAAAATATGTACTTCGGAAAGTAAATTAGTCCCTAAATACATCTTTTCCTTTCTATCATCTAAGGATAGCCCACTTTTTACATAGAAGCATATATATGTACTTAGTTTATTAATCAGAAAATTCTTAATTCTCTGTAATTAATACCTAACAAAATACTCAAATTTTTAAAATCTCACTAGATTGATTTTTTAAGTATTAATTTTTCATTATTTGGAACACTTCACTTTCTATAATTAAATTAATTTTTAATCATTTCTCGTTTAATAAATGATGTTTATTGTTTAGAACCAGAATTTTTAAAATCTGGATAGATTTTAGAACTTCATATTTTTAAAACTACACATTTTACTTAATAACATAACTTTTCCCATCAAATTTTTGAAATTTGTAAAATCTTGCATGATCATTTTACGAAATATTGAATATTTATGTTAAACACGAAAATTACGCGTTTAATAAAGAAACTTATAACATTTTTAACCAAATCGAAATTTTCTCGTAATCCACCCGAAGAATTTTGGTGATTATTCTACTATTAATGGAATGTTTATCATACAATATGAGAAAGTAGTCCGATGGACACATCGACATTTTCTTTACAATTTACAATCCACTCCAACAATAATATAATGGCATATTATTATTCCCACAAACCGTACCATTATTCCCATAAAATGTCCATAAAACACTTTTAAAACCTTCTCTTACTGCGCATGTCACACTTTCATTCCGCTTAATAATTTCACTATTCCACGACGCCCAATCATCATACGGCGTGAGTAACGCAAGTGATTCAACAACGGTCAGTAATAATTTTAATACGCAACGTGCGTCGAAACCGATAACGATGAATATAAAATCCCATTTTATATTCCCATTAACTAACACATTAATGCAATGATATGGCGTAAAGGTCATTACCGTATCGTCGGAATCCATCGGTGATTTAGGATAAATTAGTACCGAAAATGGGGCCAAATTGAAATTTAATCGTCAGGTGGATGTCAAATCAAGAAAAAAGACATTAGGAAACATAAAGTGTTGAAAATAACAACGGAAACTTGCGGTCATCGTAATAAATTAAAAAACTGACTTCGGTTTACCAACATTACATTCCCGGGAAGAGATTCCGCTTTCCGTGGAACTGGAGTAAACGTAAAGAAACTTTACTCTCGGCAAATTTGAGCTCGGCAAACAAGATGACTTGTGTAATAGCAAATAAGTCAGATAACAAATGAGAAGTTCCCATGTAGTATGTACTTAAATAGAGGAGATATATGGCAATAGTTAAATACATATGCATTGTTAGGTTAGGTGGTAAATAAAGCCGGCATAGTTAACCGACGTAAACAATGTACAAGCTAACTAGCTGAACAGTTTCAAGAAAACGAAATTCAGGAATTTCTAATAGCAAATTGTTCTACTCATTTTGAATGATACGTTAAAACCATAACAAATGAATTATGCTTCAGGTTATAATATCAAATATACATTCATCTCGCTTATCACACAGTTTACATGTTAAAATGTAAAATAATAGTTTGAGCACCGAAATCACTTCAAAATGTTAATAACAATTAATAACGTTAATCGTAAAAATGTGTTGAAGATGACACATCTTATCTATCTTTAATTGTTATATAGCAATTGCGTCAATTTAGCATAAATATAGTTTTTGTTTGGTTGTCTGTCAGGCAGTCGAAAAATATAAATTAAAATTTAATAAGTTAAAATATATCCGCAGAGATGCGAGTTGTACAGTTAAACCGCACATGCGCAATATGAGTCTTGGATAAGAGTAATTGGCTACGTTATTACAGCCCATAAGAGTAATTCGACTGAGTAATGACGTGAGAATTTTTAGTTTCCTAAGCACTATTTTACATAAATGATTACAGTATTTAGGTGATACAATATTGATTGTAATATAATATTGATTTATATAATTACAATTTCAATGATTGTTTAATGAAACTGAAGTTAATATTTATGAAGTAGTTTACTATTGTAACGCGAAATATAAACAGCAGCGCGAAATGTGTTTACTCTTATCGGACAGCGGCTTACCTCAAAGGAAGGCCGCAACGCTTAATTGAGCCATAAAAAAAAACGTCCCCAACGTCCCGGCAACATCTTATTAAGGAAGAATGATTTATTACCTTCTGGACGTTTCTACATAAACATTATTAGGAAAGAAAACACCAGAAGGTTCCCGATTAAAATCGTGATATGTATATAAGCGGGCTTGCGGTCGGAGAGAGGAGATTAGACGGGAAGCCACGACAAAGTAAACAGTGCGAAAAACGGACAAGCGAATGGTACAAATAAATAAAAAAGTTAAGTGTGTTATATAAATTAATTTGTTCAATAATAGTGTATATAAATTATGTAGTGTGTAGTGTATAATTAAGAACAGTGTAAATAAATTAGAAATAAACGTTACACTATAATTAGAGTGACAATGAATTTCATATAAATTTTGAAAATCAATCGTCAGAGATGAAAAATCCAAAATGTCATTAGAGACACATATCTAGCAAATTATAGAATACATTAAATTTCAACTTAATCGGTTTTAAATGAAACTCATTTTAGTTTACTCCGATATGTCTAGAATTCTACGAGCTAACAATATGAAACTTCGTCAGTCTCTTAGCAAAACTCCAATAAATATTTGTGAAGAATTTCACAGAACTTTGAGTTTGGGGGAATTTTCTACAAGTTCCCAAAATCAGTCCTCAGTATGATCAATAAAAATTCATTACTGTCATAACAGTAATCCATACTTTTAGAACTCTAAGGAATAATGACGATATCCTGGCAGTCTCCTAATCAAATTTCAGTTCAAATTTATAGTAAATAAAGCTGCAATTGAAGTTTCAGTGAATTTTCTACAAACTCCTGAAATCTGTCGGCAATATTCATTGAAATATCTATTCAGCCGTAAAGGACAGAACCTTACACCTTCGAGCTAATAAGGTGAAACACTTGAGTCTCTTTATGAAACTTCAATAATTAACAGTTACAACGAATTTTGCTACAGATGGAGTTTCAATGAATTTTTTACAAAGTCCTCAAATTAATAGTAGATGTACAAAAATTTATCAGAAAACAGATTTCTTCTTTTTTTTGTGACACGTTAACAAGTTAACTTTGGCATTATTTTTATGCAACTCAAGTTACTATTTATGGTGAATTTTACTAAAATTGGAGTATCAGTTACTGTAACTTTGAAATCCTGAAGCCTTGAAAGATGTTAATTTTTTGAAACCCCATTTGGCAATTAATTGAAATTTCTGGAGTCACTAATGAAACTATAAGTAATATTTCGCATAAATTGTACTAGGATTGAAATTTCTTCAAACCAGAAAATATTAATATTTTCAAAAATCCTATAATTCCTCAAAGGAAGTTTACATCACAAAAAACTATGGAATCTATTTAATTAAAATTGGGATTTATTCTTCACGAAATTTCCGGGTATTACTCACAATAAATCCTATTTAATTTACATATTTTAACAAAAATATACAGGAAATACTCGAACAACATCATGATTAATTATTTTACATATTTTATTATACATAATATCAATTAATATTAATATTAAGTAATTATCATTTGAATTAATAATTTAAACTATTTTTATTAATAGTAATATTAATTAATATTTATTATATATATTTTACATATTACACAACTCTATTTTTACGAAATTTAAAAAAAAAACAAGTGTAAAAGAGCTCTATGTTACTATACAATAATATTATTTAAGCAACACATAGTTTTTATTAATAAAACAATTCAACACGAGTATTTTCAAAACAATTGTAGTTAGTCTCTGGATTTGTAATAGGAATGAACTCAACAACCGATCATCCATAACATGCTGGATTAAGCCAATAGGGATCAAGTTTTCGAACTAACATAAGTGCCAAAAGTATATTGATAACATTACTAACGTTGTTATCAATATTAAGGAAAACCCAAGCAACCCCTAACCTTCCTACCAAATCTGAGAAAACGTTTTAGTGTATATCAAGCAAATTCGACCAACTCTAACCATTCCAATCAAGTTGCATGGCCAGAAAGATTTAAACAACGTTTTCATCTTTTTCAGATACGAAATAAAACCCAACAAATCAGCTACTTAGTTAAGATATAGAAAATAAGTAAAATATTGACAAAATGTTAAACACACATTTTAAAGAATATATTTTGCAATTTATTACATATTACTCGAAATCTAAAATGGTCTAGCTTGATCTCTCTTAATAACGTAATTCTTCTTATCTCTAAATTAAAAAAGTAACAAGAGCGATAAATAGAAAAGTTCGATAATTATATTTATATAATCACGATTCAAGTATACCTCATCCACTACTTGTTTAGACACTTAATGCACTTGAGACTTGTTTAGACATGACTTCTACGTAGAAAGATTAGTTTAAAGCGGCCAACATAACATCCCAACTACGTTAGATTACCCACTGTCAAATTTTTACTGTTTTGTGATTAGGTTGACGTACCGTCACATATCTTTTTATGTTCTCTGTAAAATATCGCACTGATGGGCTCGGAATATACGAACATAAGAAAAGTGTTATAATTTAGGAAGTTATCGCAAAACGTCCTGTGAAATCTAGTGAAAATTGTATAGGGGAGGGGCTATCTGCAAAGGTATTGCAGATGTGAAATTAGTGCCCACCGATAATTTCAGTAAGAGATACAATAATGCTTCGAATGTAGCGAGAGGTGGTAATTCACAACAAAATTCTAAAAAGGAAAAGGTAATGCGTAAGAGTTATGTAATTGAGAATTTTAGACAAAGTCCAAATACTTGACAACCCTTATATATAACAACTGATAACTATATCACCGAGGAAATCAAAGTAAGGATACAGAGTGGGAATAGGTGCTATTTTTAGTGTTGCCTACCAGACGAGACGAGACTTTGAATAATCTTGTCTTGTCTCGCAAAAATGTGGAAAGTCTCGTCTCGAAAACGAGACGAGACGAGACTCTCGCAAACCAGAATATCGTGGGCATCACTAGCTATTTTGCTCTGCAGCAACTAATAAAGTGGAAATTGTTACTACGAGCCCCAAAAATCAGAATATACCAATCGGTGATTAGACCAGCAATCCGTTATAGCTGTGAGACCTGGACACTTACAAAACACAACGTACTGCTACTCCAAAGATACTGAGAAGAATATAGGGCCCAACACAAAACCCAGTAACGGCACTATATCGCATAAGAACAAACTCGGAAATAGGAGAAATATGAAGTCCCAACGACTACGATGGGCTGGACACGTCCAGAGGGCTCCAATGACAGGTTTATTAAGACAGTGTGGGAACAACATGATTGGGGAGACCCAGTCTGAGATGTTGAGACAACATAGTCAAGGACCTGAAAACTATGGGAATCGACAAATGGAAGGAAGCCATGTTGGACAGATATGGATGGAGGCAGGGGGTCATTACAGCTAAAACCCATGAAGGGTTGTAAAGCTACTGAGAAGAAGAAAAAAAAGAAAAGGTAATGCGAAAAAAGATGTTTCCCATCGTTCTCTACGTCTTTCGATTGAGTAATGATGATTTGTGGTGAGTTTGGAGCGGCGGGCGAACTTTCGACACGGAATATTGAGAGTACCTGCTTTAATCGAATGGTCAAATAATTTTAAAAGAAATTTCGACACCGGCTTAAGACAGGTAGTTAGGAAGTGGTGAAGTCGAGTTGTCTCCCAAGGGGAGCAGGTAAATTTTTTTCGTGTCCGAATTGTCGTGAGTACATGTTTGATCCTTGCCCCCCCGGTTACATGTTTGATCCTTGCCCCCTTGCGTTTCCAACGTACTTTCGAGCGTATCACATGACGTTCACGTATCTTTTCGAAACTTGTCTGACCCACCTGAAATGACCCGAATCAACAGGTAGCCCTTCTGAGACAATTCGGTCATGACCTTTTTTGGGGAACAGGTAATAATTCGGATTTGGGAGACAACTCGAATCCACCCGTAGGAAGTGTATCGGTAGGAACTGTTCTTGTTCAATCCAATTTTATATTTTCGTCATAAAAATAGGAATTCCCGTGCAATTACAATAGCAATTACACATTGCACCTAATTCAACCATCAATACGCCAGGGTTAAATTTATTTAATGTCGAAAATACCTGTACAATAATACCACCTTTTCGGTCATGTTGTTGAAAATTCCCATCGTCCCCACCTGGTCGATGTCGAACCTTCCTCCGCCCGTTTGGAGTTATTAACCCTTCTATGTAAAGTGGCAATTTCAAAGGGCCATTTTAACGGATCTTTTCCTAATCTAATATTTAGTACATATTTGCTAACTAGTCAATCCAAAATCGTTCTACTAAAATAAAAATGAAATAAGAATTTGTGATCCTGTAAAACGAACCTCAGCTAGTTCAACTTTACCTGTGATAACATTTTTCCAAACACAAATACATTCATCTAATACACATATATTAAATTCAGACCCTTCTTTAACTTTATTCCTAACCAGTCCCTTAATCCCTTTATTCCATCAGTCTCAGTCGGTTCAAATTTGGTTTAACAAGTCTCGTTTTAACGTATACCGATCTCAATCTACCCTCACTCTCTTTCTTTAGCCCTCCTTTGCCGTGAGGCAGGTGCAACAGTCTCCCCCTTCTCGTCCTTTTTATCGCACCTCTCGCGTTGTTTGCCCTTTTATGCAACCCAACAATAAACCCGTCAGAGGAATTTTACGTGACATTAAGATAAGCGACGAAGAGGTGGTTATCTCGTACGGTCGTAGGAAATCCATTACCGAAAAACTTTCGGCCACACAGACACACGCTCGATTGTCTTGGCCATTATCGCCTCGGAGGGCCGAAGGAGTGTCAGTGCCCACGATGACGCCGTCCAGGTGCCTGGCCGCCTCGGTGGAGGCGGCGCTCCGAGCGGCGAGGAGGCCGTGTTACGTGAAATTGTACAGCGTGCGTTACACGTCCGCAGGGGTGGCGGTGAGTGCGAGATAATTTATTATTGTGAGTCATGTCGGAGGGACGTGGGGGATGTTTAGTTTCTGTTGCGACGGGCGTTCGGGAAGTCGCGGTAAGTTCGTCACGTGTATTAAATGAGGTGTCGTTAAGGGATCGCTAAAATTATATATGAGAACACTATTTAACAACTAACACAGGTTTCATAAATTTGTAGGAAATTCATTGAAATTTTAATTGTAGTTAAATTCGCCGCAAAATACTAATCGGAGTGTTACAACGAGACTGACTACATTGTAATTAATACATTAGCTGCAAGTGGCTCAAATTTACTGCTTTCTATTTTATGGCTAAATATGTTTTCAAAGTCTCAACGACGATTAGATTCAGAAATCTGTAGACTCTGTATACGGTAGAACGTGTAAACATTTACTAAAACTCCAATTAAAGTTCAAAACTGTCATAAATGTTCAATATATTGCATTTTAAAGTTTCAATACGGCGTTTTGTAGTTAGTGTTTCAAAGTTCAACATGAAGACTGAAATATCGACTGTAACTAAATTCACTAAAAATATTATTTATAGTAGTTTCATAACAATTCCAAGAAAGTTTCAACTTAATACATCTCAGATTTTCTTATCCTCAAGTTATAACCTCTTTTAGGACTAATGGGTTGTGCAATTATTCCTTCAATTGACTTGAATTGAAGAACATGTAGAAAATTTACTGAAACTCCAATTTGTGTGAAACTTCTAAAGTACTAATTGCAGTGGCATAAGAAGACGTTTTTCCTGTTCTCTTTTGTTTTTTTATTTCTTTCAAGTTATGGTTTCAATATGGCGTTATATTTTAGTTAAAGTTTTAGTTAGAGTTTAAAGTTCAAAAAGAAGTACTGAATACCAATTGTAATGAAGTGCTTCATGAAAATACCAACGAAGTTACAGCTTAATACAACTAAGGCCCACTTTCATAATCGACTTTAAATAAATAGGAAGCTTTAAAGCTTGTTAGAGCATTTCATAATTCCCGTTATTACTTTAAAGTGATACTAACTTTAAAGTCTCATGTTGGGTGACTTTAAAGCCACTTTAAAAGGAAGATCACGTGATATTTGTCGTTTTCCTAACCTCTTTGACAGAAGTGTTTTCAAAAAGATATTCTGAATTCTGATCGCATATTCATAAAGACCGTTTCGTTCGTAATGGATACATCGGATTCAGCATTCGCGAGTTCTAGCAGCTCTGACGAAGAAATCATCGTAAGGAGGCAAAAACGTTACAAAAAAAGAATTGATAATTTGAGTAATTGGTCAGACTATGAATTTTTTCATAGATTTCGCTTGAGTAAAGCTGCTGTGCATGCTCTAATAGAACATATTAGGGTAGATATAGAGCCTAGAACTAACAGGTAAGTTATCATTAGATCTTTTAAGCACATGCTATTAATATTAACAAAATATTAATGTTTATTCAGAGGAGGTGCTGTGAAAACAGAAACCAAGATCCTGATAGCACTGCGTTTCTACGCTACTGGAAACGTTTTATTATCAGTGGCAGATTTCGTGGGAGTTTCAGAAGCCTCAGCTAGTAGGATAATAAAACAAGTTAGTTCTGCCATTGCTGCATTAAGACCGAATTTTATTGAGATGCCTAATACCCGTCAGGAAATGGAGGAAATCGTTAGAGGATTTTATAACATCGCACTGTTTCCAAGATGCTGCGGCGTTATAGATTGTACACATATACGAATTATATCACCAGGTAAACATACATGAATGTGTATAATGTACGACATTGATTAGTTCACTAAAAATTATTCACAATCTGTTTATTGACATCTTTATATATTTGTATTTTTAAATTACAGGTGGTGACGATGCTGAAATTTACAGAAATAGAAAAGGATACTTTTCTTTGAATGTACAAACCATATCAGATCGTAACCTTAAAATAAGGAATATTGTAGCACGATGGCCAGGAAGTTGTCACGATAAAACAATTTACAATAACTCAAGAATAAAGCAGCGTTTTGTCAACGGAGAGTTTGGAAACTTTATTTTAATTGGTGACAGCGGCTACACCTTGAGTAGAACTTTACTGACACCAGTTGAAAATCCACAAACCGAACCACAAAGATTATATAATGAATCTTTAATACGAACACGTAACACTGTAGAACGCCAATATGGAGTTTGGAAAAGGAGGTTTCCAATATTATCCCTGGGTATAAAAGTTAAGTTGGAAACTGTAATGACAATAATTGTTGCAACTGCAGTATTGCACAATATGGCAATTGAAATGAACGAAAATATTCCTGAGGACATCGAAATCAACCAGGAAGACGTTGATGAAGTTGAAGGTGTCAATGAAGGAAATAATAATGAAATAGAAGGATTAGGAATGTTAAGAGAATTTCGAGAAATATTCATTAATGATAATTTTAATTTGTAGTTGTTATTAAAAATAAAAAATAATTCCTATCAAACATTTATATATTTATTTTATCTTTCACCCAAAAAAAAATTAAACTCATCACAAATATTAATCCATATTACATAAAAAAAAATCAACAAAAGTAAAATGAAAATAAAAATCGATCACATTCAAAGATTTGATGAAAAAATTGAAAGATCATTCAGTGGATTCTTTATGTTGGTTTTGATTTTTAATTTGAATATTTAGTAGTTCCATTTCTTTGTCATGCCTTTCCTGTTTTCTTCTGTCTTCATTACGTAAATTTTCAATCTTTTGCAGGAAATATATTTCTTTCAAATTGTATAGTGTGCGAGCTTCCTTTGTAGCATTCGTACCTTTGTTTCTTAAACACAGTTTTCTATTCTTTGGCTGACGGATACTATTTGGGGTGTAGGTTCTCCAGTTGTCGTTACTGTTTGGTTCAACATTTTCCTGTTCATAATTTGATGGTATTTCTTAAAATAAAAGTCAATTAATCAAATATAGTTTAACTTTAAACTAAATATTGAGAACATTGAAAATCGTTTCTTCATCAGCAGTGTTTCCAATGTCCTCTTAGTTAAAAAGTATGTAGATTCCTAATTACTGTTAATTAATGTATAAACAAAATAATGTGTACTAACCCGTTGAAACATCCAACTCTGAAGAGGCTAAAAATGGAGATGAAACAGTCCTTTTCCTAGAGGGAACGACAACTTCTTCTGATAAAATGATTATATTTTCATTGAAATCAGCGTTTTCTTCAACGGGTTCATCAATAGCATCATCATCAAATTTATTGAGCAAACCATTCACTGTCTTCTTGTTCATAACATCAAGCACTTCATCATAGAGTGGATTACTTGGGATGGTGTTTGGACCGCCTCCAGTTCCATACAAACGTCTATTCATATTTCCTGCATACTTACGCGCTCTGTTTTTATGTTATCGTATTTCGATTTAAGTTGCATTACTGTTCTTTTATTGTGTATGCTATTAAAATGAATCATAATGTTGTTCCAACAATTATCCTACAGGAATCTTAATTTTATTAGTAATTTTAACATTTATTCTTATACGCACCTTCTGGCTTTGCAAAACAACATCAGAATTTTTATTTTCAATGATGTCTTTATATTTGGCAATTATTTTTACAAGGGTAAACTCTTCCTCCTTCGTAAAATTCGTTCCCCTTGGTAATTTTTCTTTTTGTTTCGACATATTCACATTCACAAGAACAAGATCACAATGAACCGTCAAAATTGAAGTCACAATTGAAGTATTTTTAATGAACGGAATTTGTTTGTTGAGGTTATGTTGTGAAACACTGAACGCAAATATTTCTCAAAACTTCAAAAATAGGCTAACCAACACATCTCTAACATTTTAGTATCTAACTTTACCTAAAGTAGCTTTATGAAATACATGAATTTAAAGTTAATTTTAAAGTCTTAAAGTCACTTTAACAAAAGTGACTTTAAAGTCAGTATTATGAAAGTGGGCCTAAGATCTTCCAATTATGACCTGTTTTATGAATAATAGGTTTTGCAGTTATTCCGACAATTAACTTTAATTGGAGTTTCGTAAGAGAGACGTTTATCTTATTTTGTC
Source organism: Cryptocephalus moraei (assembly GCA_946251905.1). NCBI lineage: Eukaryota > Metazoa > Arthropoda > Insecta > Coleoptera > Chrysomelidae > Cryptocephalus > Cryptocephalus moraei. Next base: position 14,414,744 of record OX276463.1, read on the forward strand.
TTTTGTTGTTTTGTTTATTTTTTGCTCAATTATTTCATTGTATGGTTTCAATATGGCGTTTTATACTTGGAGTTTTAAAAGTTCAAAAATGAACTAAAATACCAACTGCAACGAAATTTACCAAAAATATTAACTACAGTTTCATAAAAATGCCAAGGAAGTTTAAGCGTAATTCACCTCAGATTTCTGAACTTATGACTTCTTTTAATACTAACGGGTTTTTGCATTTATTGCTAATCGGGGTTTCATCAAAAAGGCATTCTTTCTACATATTTTCTATTTTGTTATTGTTTTTGTTTAATTTTATGGTTTAAATATGGCGTTTTATAGTTATAGTTTTCAAGTTTAAAAAGAACTCCTGAATTACCACCTTCATCAAAATTCACTAAAAATTTTAATTATGTTTCATAAAAATACCCAACTAAGTTTCAACTTAATACAACTCAGATTTTTGAAAGTTATGAGCTCTTTTATGAATAATGAGTTTTTGCATTTATCCGTACAATTGACTTTAGGAAGTCGTAGAAAATTTACTAAAACTACAATTTTTGTGAAACTCTTAAAGCACTAATTGGAGTTTCGTAAGAGAGGCGTTTATCCTATTATCCCTTTTGTTGTTGTGTTTATTCTCTTGTTCAATTATTTCATTTTATGGTTTCAATATGGCGTTTTATACTTAGAGTTTTTATAATTCAAAAATAAGTACTAACATACCAACTGCTACGAAATTCACCAAAAATATCAACTATGGTTTCATAAAAATATCAAGGAAGTTTAAGCTTAATACACCTCAGGTTTTTAAATTTATGACCTCTTTTAAGACTAACGGGTGTTTGCATTTATTCCTTCAGTTGAATTTAGGAATTCGTAAAAAAATCTCTGAAACTCAAATGTTTGTGAAACTCTTCAAAGTGCTAATCGGGGTTTCATCAAAAAGGCATTCTTCCTATTTTGTTATTTTATTTGTTTAATTGTATCGTTTCAGTATGGCATTTTCAAGTTCAAAAAGAAGTGCTGAATTACCACCTGCAACAAGATTCACTAAAAATTTTAATTGTGTTTCATAAAAATGCCTAAACATGTTCCAGCTTAATACAACTCAGATTTTTCATAGTTATGAGCTCTTTTATGAATAATGGGTTTTCGGTTTTTGCATTTATTACTACAATGTACTTTAGGAAGTCGTAGAGAATTTACTGAAACTACAATTTTGGTGAAATTCTTTTAAAATACTAATCGGAGTTTCATAAGAATGGTGTTCTTCCTTTTTTCTCTTTTGTTATTTTTTTCATTCAATTTATTGTTGAGTAATGCTGATACTAGTATATAGAATTAAGTAGGAAGTTATCACAAGTTTCAATTGTAGTCAATTTCACCACGAAATATTAATTAGATTAACTAATTTTAATACAACAGTATAGTTTTAATATAAAAAAGATATGCTTTAATTGGCAGTGACTGCTTTGGCTTGCGCTTATGGTTAAATATATTTTTATTCAATATTTATTATTATTATTATTATTATTATTATTATTATTATTATTATTATATATTATTATTTTCTATTCATTTTATTGTTGAGTAATGCTGATACTAATTTCAAGAATTTTGTAGGAATTTATCAGAAGTTTCAATTGTAGTCAATTTGACCACGAAATATTAATTAGATTTTTAAAAATAGAGTGACTAATTTTAATACAACAGTATAGTTTTCATATAAAAAATTTTATTATTGAGCTGACATTGGCTCAAAGTTACTGCTTTGGCTTGCGTTTCTGGCTAAATATATTTTCATTCATTATTTGTTATCATTATTATATATTATTGTTATTATTTTTTATTCATTCTATTGTTGGGTAATGCTGATAATAATTTCAATAATTTTCTAGGAAGTTATCAAAAGTTTCAATTCTAGTCAATTTCACCACGAAATATTAGATTACTAAAACTAGGCTGACTAATTTTAATACAACAGTATAGTTTTGGTATAAAAAATTTTAAGCTGAATTGGCTCAAAGTTACTCTTTTGGCTTGCGCTTATGGCTAAATATATTTTTATTCTTTATTTATTATTATTAAATATTTTTTATTTTATTTATTATTTTTTATTCATTTTATTGTTGAGTAATGCTCAATGATACTAATATCAAGAATTTTTTACGAAGTTAGCAGAAGTTTCAATTGTAGTTAACTTCACCATAAGATAATAATTAGATAACTAGTTTTAATACAATATCTAGAAGATGCCCATAGTTATTGCTTCCGTTTTTATGGCTAAATTTATTTCCCAAGTCACAATTACGATTGCATTTAGGAGTTTATATAAAATTCATCTCAACTCCAATTAAAGTTTCAATATGCTATAATTTGTACTTGAAGTTTAGTAAAGTGAGTGACAGTTTCAATTGATCGGATTTTAGGCTTTCAAATTTATAAACTTTTCTTTTATGACGTCACCCTGACGACTAATTTAAGGAAATACTGTGACTAAAATTCTTCACAAATATTAATTAATTTGGTAAAAATACCAAGGAAGTTTCAACCTAATACGTTTCAGAGTTTCGACGTTATAACCTCTTTTAGGACTAATGGAGTTTTGTACTTATTCCAACGGTTGATTTTAGGAACTCGTAAAAAATTTACTGAAACTCTATTTTTTTTTTCAAATAACACTATAAAGATTTATATCAAAACTAATACTCCTATTATGGTATAATAAATCTTCCTTATTAATAATTTAAGAGTCGTAAAGAGAATGATGATTTCAATAGTTTATTGAGTCACTGACGAATGTGACTTCCACTGACTATTGATTTCGAAAATGTGTCACATGTAGATTTATTAGAAATATTATTTGAATTTCATAGAGAAACTCCTGTACTTTCAATTCAGCTCTTTCTTATTTCCGCCTAAATTACTTTTTAGTTTCTATTAAAATACTCACTAAGGATTAATTTCAGGAATTTGTAGGAATTTAATTGCAACTCCACTTTTAGTACAAAGTATCAACTTATTTTATGGTATAGTTTAAAAATTATGATTTTTCTTTTGTGATTAGTAAATTTTCTTCAACTCAAACTCCAAACTGATATCATCAGTTTGTAATAAAATTCCTGAATTGTTACAAAATTCGTCACAAGTGTGAACTAGAGTGTCATAAAATGACCTACATAGTTTTGATTTATGATATCGCAGTTTAATAGCTAATGACGTCTCTTATGACTCCAGGAATCGATTTGCTAGTCGTATTGTCCTGATTTGTGGGATTTTCAGCAAGTCGTTGAAACTCCAACTCAGTTGTATAGTACATGTAGTATAGTTGTCACGTCAATTTGAAGCACTCCAAAAACCCATACAATTTTGATGAATGAATGAACCCAATGAACGATGATTTGTTTGGCGTCTCGAGATTTGCTGAGTTTGGAAAAATTACAAAGTTTTGTAAAGGAAGTTGTATGTGATACATTTAACGTGACCGGTGATCAGCAGACTTCCAGCGAAGATGCCATCATCCGCCGCTGATTTACAATCCGATTGTTTATTTACCGGTAAACAATCGCACCTACGAGGAAGTGTGCAGCTACAGCCAGCTAATAAAATTGAAACGATACAAACAAATAATTTTATATTTAACCCTCCCCCCAAACAAAAGAGAGTCTAATGTACACATCCTCTCCTCTCCCGGCTAATAACTCCTAATTCGCCTCCTGGGGGCTTTTAAAACGTTACCAGTCGATGAGACATGTCCGTGGGTTAGTCGGTACAGATATTTCCTGCTTTGATTGCTTTCGGTGACCATCGATCTTGCTGAAGTGTAGTTATGGACGACGTTAAGATGGAGAGGCAGGTAAAGCAACAGGTGTAACGTAATCATAGCGGTAGTTGATAATGTTATAAAGGATTGTCGGGTAATTGAACTTAACGAGTTGTATAAGGTTGGAGCGGACGTGATGGAATTGGCGCTCGTTGAGTCGAATGAGCGATTTCGTGTCATTTTTGGATTTGTGGCGCATTTGAAACAAATGTCGAATTGGTTTGAAGTATTGTCATTTTCATAATATTTGGAAAGAGACTGTTGTTATCCCCCTGCCCAAAATGTATAAACACTCATCGTATTCCGATCTTCATCCTTTCGGTGTATTGCCAACACTTTCAAAAAATCTAGAAAAAAAATTATCATAGACCAATCAGTGAATATTTAGAATATTATACACTTCCGTTTCGGCGCTAGTAAATGTTAGGGATGACGTTTTATGGGCATGGTATTAAAGTAACCACACTGCGTTAGTGTTATTTAGACTTCTCCAATGCGTTTAATACTACTAATCATCACCCTTCACCTTGATATGAACTAGTTAACTTTACAATTCTTAACTATTTGGATTATCGTAAGCAAGAGGTTTATGTGACAGCGCTTATTCATCCTCTGAAATCATTGTATCTAGAGTGCCCCAAGGATCAATCTTAAGTCCAATATTTTTTATACTATGCACATTAGACTTTTCTGCCAGTCAATATATGGCTTTTGCAGATGGGACGTTTACATACCATGTAATCCAATGGCATTTATTTCATTCAGCTACCGAATGTATATAAATCATGACTTGGAGTCTTAGTCTACATACTTATTATATACTATATATTAATAGTCTCTAGACTTATTGTAAAAATAACTCGCTTCACCTCAGTCTCGACAAATCCAAAGTTCCATTTGAACTTTGAACTAAAATAGAATTCTTTTTTGATAATTTTTGAAATGTACCTTATAAATAAAAAATCTCAGAGTAACTTATTTCATTTTTTATTACTCTACTAGTTACAGCGTTTATATGCACATTTTATGATCAAACAAACAGTAAAGCGTGAAATAGACGTGATGTCATTCCTGTATAATTTCTTATCGTTTTGCAGTAAATTATTCTCCGAACGAATTAAACGATTTAAAATGTTTGAAACAGGAAAAAAAGTTTATTATGGCAAAAAGTTCGCATTTGTAGCACATTTTAGGCACTTTGAAGGTAGTACGTTTTAATGAAAACTTAAAAGGAATCGTTTACGTTAATTGATTAATGCTGTTAATGGTTAAAATCTCTATAGTTTCGAGAATAATTTTTTACCGCTTAGGGAAAACAACGAATTTTCCTATTCACATCAACATTTCATAAATTTAATCATTTTTTCAAATCATAAATTTAACTATAATTCGTTATAACATCAAACAGTGATAATAACGGGAATTATCGCAACACAGTTAGAATTTCGGTTGGTGTCAGGTGTGGGATGCGTTCCTCTGTAATAAAGACGGAATTTAGTATTTTTACTACAGTTGCAAGTAGGGTGCTCTTTTAGTTGTAAAATTTTAATATAACTACCGTTATGCTCCCTTACCGTTTGATTAATTGGAAGTCTTCAGTTTCTGTTTTCTAAATATATAGGGTTCCAAGATCTTTCTAATGAAGTTCTCAGTAGATGTTTACACTTCTCTGAAACGATTGTTCAACGTTCCCCCACTTTTCTTTATCTGGAAATCTTTGTGTTGTGTTTTGCAAATAAGACTTCTGAGAGGTTTTTCTTATAATATCTGATGGTTACTTTTGGTTATTTTCTTATAATCCTTTCCCACAATTTCATTTTTTTTATATACTATGTTTTTGAGGTTTCGGAAACCTTTCTACTAAGATTTTCAGCAGGTATTCTCTGAAACGATTTTCCAACCTTCTTCCCACGTTTTCTATTTTAGAAATCTCTGATTTTTGTTCTCTGAACATCTGAAATCTTTGAATTTTCATCATTTCTGATGTCAGTAATTTTTTGTTGGTTTCTACGTTCTCATAAATGTTTGCCTGTTATTATTTTTTAATTTACGTTTGTGATGCTACTGGAACTTTTCAGCCGACATTTTCATTTTTCTGGAACTATTTTCCAGAGAATGTTTCCCGTCAATTCTGATATTATATAATTTGGTTCGTTTTTACGTCCTTACATAAAACTTTTTCCTAAGTTTGCGTTTTTTAATTTAAGTTTCAGAAGTCTCTGAAACGTCCCTGCTGAGATTTTCACTTTTCAGAAACGATTCTCTAACGTTCCTGGTAAGTTTAAATTTGGAAAATTATTAGGTCTCGCTATTAAACTTAAATATCTGAGATTTTTAAACGTTCCTTACCCCTTTTGACGTACATTTTCACTTTTTTGAAAAGATTTTTTAACGATTCCTCTCACCTTTCGTTATTATGAAATGTATGATCCCTGTTTTCAAAAAACTTTGCTCATCATTTTTGATTTTATTATTTATTTTTGATCGTTTTTACGTTTTTTATAACCCTCTTCCATAACTTCTTTGTCGTACATTTGATTTCATTTAACTTTTCTATTAAAAATTTTCCCATGGTATTCCCATGTTTCATTGTTTTCTTCTGTTTTGTCTATTTTTCAAATGAGTCAATGAGTGTCATTACTTTTGATATCATTTATTTTTGGTGTTCTTTTGGGTTTTTCGTAAATAATTTTCCTAAGTTTCTGTTTTGTAATTTAATTTTCAGACGTTTCTGAAACGTATCTACTGAAACTTTTCAACGGATGTTTTCGCTTTTCTATAACGATTCTCCAACGTTTCTCCCATTATGTAAAGTTATTTCATCTACATTTTCCATATAGAACTTTAGGAACGACTCTAATAATGCCATGTTATATTAGTTACTTTTTGGTCCTTTTTTATGTTCTTTCCATTACTATTTACACTTTCAATGTAAATTTAAGTTTCTCGATTCCATGGCTACTTATAAATTTCTAGAATTGATCCAACATTAATAAATAATTCCACTCACTCCTTAATTGCTCACTTTATTTCATTCTATTGTATTTTATTTTAAAAATTTTACATCCTATCATTCAATTTATCATTTTATCTTTGAATTCATCTGTTTACTGATAATTTCAAAACACATAAATACGTCAAAAATTCGCAATATGGTTTAATTGATTGAATAGAATAGGTTCAAAATATATTTGTGTTGTGAATACTTAAAAACAATCTTTATAATAGTTATTTTCATATAAGTCAGGAAAATCTCACTTTACTCACTGAAGAGAAGCTAAATTGAAATACGAGGCACTTTATGCAGAGTATTTTAAAGCTCCGAGTCAAGGTTTTGTATTAAAATTTTCCGAAAATTGTAAAAAAGGCGAAATTTACAAAATTTAGAATATTTTTAAAAAATTCCAAATAAATCAAGTTTGTCAATTTTGTTAGCAACTATAGTTACGAAGTAAACCACATCGAAAAAATTTCATCAATTTAGTGCGTGTGCTGTGAAAACAGTGTATTTTGCGTCATGCGAAGTCTTTACAGTGCTAGTCCGAAAAATTCATTTTTTCTGCGCGTAAATAAGCAGGAAAATGTTATTTCTGAGACTATTTCCGGAGAAATCTTTTAAAAGTCCAAATAGTCCAGTAAATGAAGGAAAAAACTGGGTTAAATTCTGCAAAAGGATGAAACCGGGGGCAATTGTAGGTCTCAACGTCTCAACTGGGTCTTTCGAAATACCGCGACATGGTGGAAAATGACCCCCAAGTTCCAAAAATCCATTTTCCGCCAATATCTCCGATAATAGGGCATTTAGAGAATTTTTCATTGGACACAAAAGGAACATCAGTTCATTATCTACAAAAATGGTCCTTAAGATTTTTTCCGAAAACTCGACAGTTTTCGAGATAAGGGCCCCGAAACGAGCCGTTTACTTGTTGTCGAGTCAAATTAGCATTTCACTGGCAACTTTTTTCGAAGAGATCCGATTGAGTTGCGGTGTTTTGCAAAATGTTCAGGAAGTCGTCTGTAACAAAACGTAAATTTACTCTTTACTCTCACAATTTTTTAATTGTTTTTTGACCCATTTTTGTTACAGTATTGTTGAACATATGGTATATATCACAAGCGGTTCAACGAAAATGTCTCAGAAATGTTTTCTCGGGAGTTTTAAAGATCCCTCTTTATCACTTTACTGTTAAATTTATTATTTATAAGCCACGTAAAGTTTAAAAAAAGAAAGATAAATAAAAATTATAGATCACCCGGTGAACTTCGTATCACCTACATATATTTTTGAAAAAATATTGTCAAAACGTAATACAAATTTTTTATCTGCATTAAATTAAATGCAACACAGTTATACACATAATCAATTTAAGGAGTTCTGATTTACTATATTTTTTGTGTTTTTTGCGCTAAGTAAATATATAAAGATGATGATTTTACGACTCGCGAACACGCGACGTATAATTGCCCATGCGCGAAACCGGGAAACTCCAAGTTGATTCCGCAAACTGTCCTTGTATTTGCAGGTGTATATTGTCTTTTTAAATTTTTAATGAATAATTTATCAAAAACTACCCTGAAAGTAGTTATGAAATTTTCGTGTACAATATGCGTTGAACCAAACGACGTCATTTGAAAGCAATTATTATATTTTTGGATGTTGGCCAAGAAATGTTTAGTCATTTCCCACCCCAGAAACTAATTAGCGTAAGTCATCTAGTGGTGGGAACCACCAGCGTTGAATCCAGTAGGTAGATTCACCGCTGTATTTTAACGCTTTACAATATTGACAAATAATTGTCATTTCTCCAATCGTTACGGATTGGTCGGCACAATAATCTATTTCCGGGTCATAGTGGAATGCTACTCGTTCCAAGTTTACAGGAACACTGCGTCTCCGGAATCGCTCTATTTCATTTTGTCTTGAAGTGCGCTCCATTTTTTGGATATCTGTTGCTCGTAGTACGTGTATGACCATCTTGGTGTTGATTCTGCCATGTCTTCTTCAGCTTGTCTAAGTAGTTTTGTTTGTTTGTTATTTTTACCTTTAGTTTAACTCGTCGGTAATCCTGTTCGGTCTGTTGTTTGGGTTCCTTCACTTCCGGTTTTGGGTCTTGTATTTGTACATCATAGACTTGTTTCTTGGGTGTTTTATATTCCTCGTGTGACGTCAGGTACAGTCGAATTGTCTTGTAGTTTTCCTCCATCCTTTTGAAATAGTGTGATTTTATAAAATTGTGCTGATCGCCAAGTCCAAGTTCATGGAACGCCTTGTTGTTCTCTTGGGCTTTCCCCCATAGTGCTTCTAGGTGATCAATCCTTTTTTGTAGGTATTCCTTTGTTTTTCTTGCACTTCCATCTTTCTTGCAATTGTTATGTAGTTACATGATTTCTTGGGCTATTTTATCTTGTTCTTGAATCAATTCATCTGCTTGTTTTATCTTGTCGTAGTTGAAGTTGTGAACTTTGTAACTTAGTTCTCCGGAAAAAGTAGCTGTGACTTACTGAGGACTTTGCTTGTATTCTTGACTTTTTGCCGTTGTGTTGGCGTCGAAGTTCTTGAAGTTTTGGAGTTGTAATCACTGGCGCCTTTTCCTCCGGCTGCAGTGACTGGATGTGTCCGTCGTTTCGAATTTGTAGAATTTATAGACTCGGTGTCCGAAGTCTCGAGGACTTCCTCGAAGACCGAGGAAGTCCTGGAACTCAGGAATAAAAGAGGCAATGGAAAAGCGTTTTTTGACGGAAGACGCATACGAGGATAAAGAAACATGGAGAGTGGGATGCGGAAGACGGCCACGGCTGTAAAAAACCGCTGTATATATATATATATATATATATATATATATATATATAGACTCGGTGTCCTGGTGAAGTTGCTTTGACTTACTCAGGACTCTTCTTGCTTACTTGACGTCCCGCTTTTGTGTTGGCGTCGAACTTCTTGAAGTTTTTAAAGTTGAAATCACCTTCGGTTTTTCTTCCGGCTGCAGTGTTTCGATGCGTCCGTTTTTTCGAACTTGTAGAATTTGTAGACTCGGTGTCCCGTCGATCTAAATGCTCCTGTGTAAGATGTGCCCTATCTCATTCCACCCTAAGCCTTTCTACTTCATAATTATTCACTTGTTGAAGAACGTTATTATTATCTGCCTCTCGCTGGTCGTCAGTGCGATTTGCACGTGAGGTAGCTCGTAGCACATTTGAATTACTCCGACGACCTAAATCAGATCGTTTTCTCCCTGGCATTTTAAAATAAATAGTTTTCGCGCACTGACAACAACTGCGCAACTGATCACAGATTGTAATAATTTTTTATTTGACAACCAACTGACAGTATGATTGGTTGCCTTGGCGATTTGTCCCCAAAATTACAAAACGTACATTTTTCAGTATTTCCCTTACTTATTATTTATGTTTCTCGCCACAAAAACCTTCCCTGAACTTCCACAAATATTTCAAGATCAAAATTAGCAAAATCCGTCCAGCCGTTCTGGAGTTCATGCCCAGACAAACGAACAGCATTTCATTTTTATATATATATAGAGATTGCTAAATTAATGTAACTTACGCTATTAACGTTGGGCATTGAGCTATTAACAAATTAATAGCTCAACGCCCAAAATCACTAGAGAACCGAATTTTTCCGATATCTCTGGCTTCTTAAGGCGAATCATCGGCACAAGATTGTTGTAAATATAATTGTTTATTGTTCGATTGTTGTAACCTCGCTAATTAACAAATTAATTACTATACGCCTAAAATCATTACAGAACCGGATTTTTTTCCAATAACTCTTGGGTTTTTGAGGCGAACCATCGGCACAAGGTTTTTGCAACTATAATTGTTTATTGTTCAATTTTCGCATGGCTACATGCCATGTACATGGCCACAAACAAATAAATAACTCTACAGCCAAGATCATTAGAGAATCAGAATTTTTTCCAATAACTCTGGGTTTTTGAGGCGAAGCATAAGGTTCTTGCAAATATGATTGTTTATTTGTTGTGACCTGGCTAATTAACAAATAAATAATTTTCGTCTGACAAACGTAGAGACTTTGAAGTTCTTCTCAACGATTCGTCGTGGCCCGGTCGAAACTATCGCTTGGAGATTTTTCGTACATCTATTTATCAATTGTTGCAACCTGAAAAATTGCTGTATTATTCAAGTAACCTTCCATTACCTACACAGTTGCATTACAAGGATAATTTGAAGACCTAGGCTACGAGTTCTGAATGGCCCCATTCCATTACAGAAAAAAAACACCAATGTTCTGACATTTATCGGATGAGAGTTATTAATTTGTTAATTAGCCAGGTTGCAACAATTAAACAATAAACAATTACGGACAATAACCTTGCGCCGATGGTTCCCCTCATGATTCTAAGGATATTGGAAAAAAATCTGGTTTTCTTACGATTCCGGAAGTAGAGTTATTAATTTGTTAATTAGCGAGGTTGCAACAATAAACAATTATACTTGCAACAATTTTGTCCGATGGTTCGCCTTGAAGCCAGAGATATCGGAAAAAATTCGGTTGTCTAGTGATTTAGGGCATTGAGTTATTAATTTGTTAATTACCCAAGTTACAACAATTTAGCAATAAATAATGAATTTAACAGTAAAGTGATAAAGAGGGATCTTTATAACGCCCGAGAAAACATTTCCGAGACATTTTCGTTGAACCGTTTGTGATATATACCATATGTTCATCAATACTGTAACAAAAATGGGTCAAAAAAACAATTAAAAAATTGCGAGCGTAAAGAGGTTAGATTTACGTTTTGTTATAGACGACTTCCTGAACATTTTGCAAAAAACCGGATCTGAATCGGATCTCTTCGAAAAAAGTTGCCAGTGAAATGTTAATTTGACCCGACTAAGTATCTAAATTTTGTTGGCAACTAGTTACAAAGTAAAAAACATCTAAAAAATTTCATCAATTTTGTTCGTGTCGTGTAAAAACAGCGTATTTTGCGTCTTGTAAAGTTTTTACAGTACTAGTCCGGAAAATTCAATTTTCCAGCCCGTAAATAAGCAGGAAAATGTTATTTCCGAGACAATTTCCGGAAAAATCTTTAAGAAGCCCAAATAACGAGACGAAAAATCAAAATCTCCCGTTTTTTCCAGGACAACAAAGCCATGGTGACGCCCGCCCAGTCGGAGCGCTCCGTCGCGACGTCGTCGCCGTCGGTTCGCGTCAACGTGACCGACGCCGTCGCCGCCGACAAGACGTCGTCGTCGCCGTCGAAGCCTGCGACCAGGCTGCGGCTCGGCGAGCGCGTCAGGGTCCAGCACGTCGTCAACGCGATCGTCGGCCTGTTCGGTAAGTCCCACACGACCGGAAAAGACGAGAGGAGACGTCCCGTATATTAAACACACGACTGACGTGACCACTTATCGACGCGACCTCGCGCGCAGGACGCGGATCGCTCGTCGATCGAGTCGTTGTGTAATGTCCCCGCCGATTTGTTGTCGTTACGTGGCTTTTTTTAGGTTAATTTCGAAGGTACCGTCTCGTTCGATCATCCTTGCGATAGTAGCTCGGACGGCTTCGCCCGGCCGCCGTCGCAGTTAGTTCAATTCCGCTTCAAAACCGCAACAAAGTATCATCGGAAAGTCATCTTATCTTAATTACTCGACGATATTGTTCCATTACTCACTTTAAATATTTATACACACATACTCATTTCATAATCGCATCGTCATCGTCACCTCAGCTTGTCAGTATTCGCACCTCCGCCACTCGACTTGCATGCGATATAACTTATACGTTGTTCTTTTTTCTCCTTAGCCGTAGGTCATCCCTGAATTAATATAGAAAAAAAGGGGGATGAACGCCTTCTAAAGATGCGTATCGCCAGGTTCCACGTGTGTAAGTTTCCGTTTTGGAAGAACTGCACCTGAGGACGGTCGACCGGAGGGGAGAAACGTCGAAGTCGAGATTGGGCACACCGGGATTCGGACTGTACCGGAAGGCTGAGACACGTCGGACGGTTGCCAGGTATACTGTCCGCGAAACGTGAGATTTCGATCAATTGTGCGGTTACAGCAAGCTATGGTACCTACATACATGGTCTCCAACATAGCTAGATTAAGCTGTTTTGTGGATACGAAGAAGGTTTACGAAATAGACCAAACTGATTCAGTTCCGTGTGTATGCAACGAGAACAAGCTACGTAATGATATCAGGATTTTTGTGCCTTAAATTTCAGTGCTTTATGAGTCAAACAAAGAGCTACAGAAATGCTAGATATGCAGACTGAACCAAAATTAACCACACGAACTAAAAACCTCGATCAGTTTGAATTTTATGTAAAGCTACTGAATATTGGTTCTGTTGAAGGTAAACTATGCCAAAATAAGGCGTACTTAGCACCATGAACCGTTTGGATTCGGTCAAGGTAAGCAGACATAACACACTTTGTTACCATGGGAAGGTACTGCGACATTACATCATATAATTTGGTCCAGATTTGGTCATATTACATATCCAGCTATATCAGAGTTTTAAACTTGAAGGGTTTAAATTTGGTTCAGGTGTGTTTTGTTGCTTCGTACTTGATCCTCTAAGTAGACCAAACGTAACTAGTTTGGATTTGGTTGAGGTGTGTGTGTATGTGGGTTTGCAGCAGTAATGAATTTTGTAGCGATATCAGGATTTTGTTGCCTTAAAGCTAATGGCGTTTGTTGCCATGAAACTTCATGAAATGTTTTGAGCTTCAAACAGAAAGTCACCACAATGCAGGATATGCAGACTGAACCAAAGTTAGCTCACGAACTGAACACTTCGATCAGTTTATATCTGATGAAGCCATAGTTGCTTCATGCTGATTCTGCTGAAGGTGAAATAGACCCAAATGAAGCGTATTTAGCCCCATTGTCAGTTTAAATTCAGTCGAGGTAAGCAGATATAGTCTGTGCTAACATAGGAAGGTACTGCAACATTGCATCACATAATTTGGTCCAGTTATGGTTAGATTACATATCCAGCTATATCAAAATTTTAAACTTGACGGGTTTAAATTTGGTTCAGTTGTGTTTTGTTGCTTCATACTTGATCTTCTAGATAAACCAAACATAACTAGTTTGGATTTGGTTGAGGTGTGTGTGTATGTGGGTGTGCAGCAGTAATGAATTTTGTAGCAATATCAGGATTTTGTTGCCTTAAAGCTAAAGGCCTTTGGGACCTTCGTTTCCATGAAACTTCAAGAAATGTTTTGAACTTCAAACAGAAAGTCACCACAATGATAGATATGCAGAATATACCAAAATTAGCTCACAAACTGAACACCTCGATCCGTTTATATTCGAGAAAGCTATGCATAGTTGCTTCATGCTGATTCTGTTGAAGGTGAACTAGATCCAAATGAAGCATATTTAGCACCATTGGCAGTTTAAATTCAGTCAAGGTAAGCAGATATCGTCTTTGCTAACATAGGAAAGTACTGCAACATTTCATCGCATAATTTGATCCGAATTTGGTCATATTACATATCTAGCTATATCAGAGTTTTAAACTGGAAGGGTTAGAGTTTGGTTCAGTTGTCTTTTGTTGCTTCGAACTTGATCCTCTAAATACACCAAACGTATCTAGTTTGGATTTGGTTGAGGTGTGTGTATGTGGGTGTGCAGCAGGAATAAACTTTGTACCAATATCAGGATTGTGTTATCTTCAAGCTAAAGATCTTTGGGGTCTTTGTTGTCATGAAAACTTCATAAAATGTTTTGAGATTCAAAAAGAAAGTCACCACAATTCTGGATATGCAGACTGAACCAAAATTAGCTCACGAACTGAACACCTCGATCCCTTTATATTTGAGGAACCTATGCATAGTTGCTTCATGCTGATTCTGTTGAAGGTGAACTAGACCTAAATCAAGCGTATTTAGTACCATGGACAGTTTAAATTCGGTCAAGGTAAGCAGATATAGTCTTTGCTAACATAGGAAGGTACTGCAACATTGCATCACATAATTTGGTCCAGTTATGGTTAGATTACATATCCAGCTATATCAGTGTTTTAAATTGTAAAGGTTCGAGTTTGGTTCAGTTGTAGTCTGTTGCTTCGTACTACGTCTACTAGATAGATCAAACATAACTAGTTTGGATTTGGTTCAAGTGTGAGGAATAAACTATCTATTGGTATCAAAATTTTGTTACCTGAAACCTCGCGTCAGTGAAGTACTTTGACCTACAAATAGAAAGTCACAGCAATGCTGGATATGCAAACTGAACCAAAATTATCTACACGAACTAAACTCCTCGATTAGTTTGTATTTGGTGAAGCTATACACAGTTGCTTCTGTTGAAACTAAACTAGACCAAAAAGGGAGCGCATTTAACACCATGGAACGTTTGGATTTGGTCATGTTAGCAGAGGTACTACTATACCATAATACTACACAGACTTTTAAACTGGAAGGATTTAAGTTTGGTTCAGTTATGCTTTGTTGCTTCGTACTAAGTCTACTAAATAGACCAACCGTAAGTAGTTTGGATTTAGATCACGTGTGCGTGCATGTGTGCAACAGGAACAAGCTATGTAATGATATCAGGATTTTGTTGCCTTAAACTTCACGTCAGTGACGTGCTTTGAACTTGAAACAGAAAGTCACAGCCACATTGGATATACATACTGAACCAAATAGTTACACGAACTAAATACCTGGATTGGTTTGTATTTAATGAAGCTATGCATAGCTGGTTCATACTGGTTTTGTTGAAGGTAAACTATACCAGAGCAAAGCACATTTTACACCATGGAGAGTTTGGATTTGGTCAAGTTAAGTAGAGGTAATATAGTTCACTACTATTAGAAAGTACTGCAACATTGCATCACAATTAGGTCCTGATCTGGTCAGATTTCATACTAGAGTTTTAACTGGAAGGGTTCAAATTTGGTTCAGTTACGCTTTTATGCTTCGTACTAGATCTATAAAATAGACCAAAAGTACCTAGTCTGGATTTAGTCCAGGTGTGCGTGTGGGTGTCTGTGTGCAGCAGGAACAAGCTATGTAATGATATGAGGATTTTGTTGCCTTGAACTTCGTCAGTTTAAGCTTAAAACAGAAAGTCGCAGCCACGTTGGATGTGCAAACTGAAGCAAAATTAATTACACCAACTGATCAGTTTGGATTTGGTCAAGGTAAGCAGAGCTTGCTACCATAGGAAGATACTGCAACATTGCGCTACGTAATGTGGTCCGTATTTGGTCGAATTACACACATAGTTTTAGACCAGAAGGTGAAGGAACGATGAATTGCAAACTGGACCGACTCAGATTGGTCTCTATGAAGCCACGCAGTCATATTGGAGCTTCACGTTGTGTATGGAAGGTAAAGTCACATTGGATCAGCAAAACGAACCAAAACTCAACAATCCACCGGATTAATAGTAGATCGCCATTACTGAGCGTGGAGGTTGAAGATAAATTGGATATCTTTGATTTGATCACTTGATCTTGTGGGAAGATCTCAAGACTAATAGAGCATAAGATGAATAGGAAAAGTGTTACGCTGCAGTTTCCATACCAGCGATATTGAGTGTATGGTAAAATTAGTGGAAGACGTGCATTAATAAGACTACTCCGTAACAGACAAGTGATATTTGGCTGCACCTGCAGGTTCCGGTATAGAAGATCGCCATTTCTCAGCGTGGAGGTAGAAAATTAATTGGACATCTTCGATTTGATCAATTGATCTTGTGGGAAGATTTAAAGACTACTAGGACAGAAGATGAATAGGAAAATTCTTACGCTGCAGTTTCCATACCAGCGATATTGAGTGTATCGATAAAATTTGTGGAGGACGTGCATTATTAGCACTAAAAACAATGAAACTACTCAGTATCGGACAAGTGATATTTGGCTGCACCTGCAGCTTCCGGTATAGTAGATCGCCATTATTCAGCGTGGAGGTAGAACATAATTAGACATCTTTGATTTGATCACTTGATCTTGTGGGAAGATTTCAAGACTGATAGAACATAAGATAATAGAAAAACTCTTACGCTGCAGTTTCCATACCAGCGATATTGGGTGTATCGGTAAAATTAGTGGAGGACGTGCATTATCGGTGCCAAGAACAATGAGACTACTCAGTAACGGACAAGTGATATTTGGCCGCACCTGCAGCTTCCGGTATAGTAGATCGCCAGTACTCAGCGTGGAGGTTGAAGATAAATTGGACATCTTTGATTTGATCACTTGATCTTGTGGGAAGATTTGAAGACTACTGAAACAGAAGATGAATAGGAAAACTCTTACACTGCAGTCTCCATTCCAGCGATATTGAGTATATGGGTAAAATTTGTGGAGGACGTGCCATATTGGTGCTAAGAACAATGAGACTACTCAGTAACGGAAAAGTGATTTTTGGCTGCACCTGCAGTTTCCGGTATAGTAGATCTCCATTACTCAGCGTGGAGGTAGAAAATTAATTGGACATCTTTGATTTGATCACTTGATCTTGTGTGAAGATTTCAAGGCTAATAGTCTAATTAATAACATAAGATGAATAGGAAAAGTGTTACGCTGCAATTTCCATACCAGCGATATTGAGTGTATGGGTAAAATTAGTGCAGGACGCGCATTATTGGTGCTAAGAACAATAAGACTACTCAGTAACGGAAAAGTGATATTTGGCTGCACCTGCAGCTTCCGGTATAGTAGATCGCCATTACTCAGCGTGGAGGTAGAAAATTAATTGGACATCTTTGATTTGATCACTTGATCTTGTGAGAAGATTTCAAGACTAATAGAACATAAGGTAATAGAAAAACTATTACGCTGCAGTTTCCATACCAGCGATATTGTGTGTATCGGTAAAATTAGTGGAGGACGTGCATTATTGGTGCTAAGAACAATGAGACTACTCAGTAACTGACAAGTGATATTTGGCCGCACCTGCAGCTTCCGGTATAGCCCGAATCCCCAGCCCTCGAATTTCGACCCCTTCGCCTCCGAAGACGAGACCTCCGCTTCGCCCCACACCCTACACCACGCCCCCTCGATCATCTTCTACCTTCTTCTCTTCCAGTCGTCGCCCTGATCATCGTCACCGAGTACGGGATCCTGCCCTCGGCGAGGCTCGGCTACGTCTGCGGAGACCCCATCATCTCGCACAAGTACCGCGGCGAGGTCGTCACGCCCCTGATGCTCGGCCTCGGCTCGCTGCTGCTGCCGCTGCTCGCGCTCGTCTGCACCGAGCTGCTGACGCACGAGTCCTACAGGAGGATCGACGGGAAGAAGGTGTGGTTCTACTACAAGGAGTGCGCGACGGGCTGCATGCTCGTGCTGCTCGTGACGGAGGTCGTCAAGGTGCTCGTCGGGGAGCACAGGCCGCACTTCCTCGACGTCTGCGAGCCGGACACGGGCAGGGACTGCGTACCGGGGAGCTTCGTCGAGGAGTACAGGTGCACGAGCACCAAGTACAGCGGGTTCTTCGTGAGGGACACGTCGAGGTCGTTCCCGTCCGGCCACTCTTCGGTGTCGGTGTTCGTAGGACTGTTCTCGGCGGTGAGTAGTTCGTAATTGGCGCAGTCAGGGTTGTTCGAATAACTACACCGAACACGCGTACCGCGGAAAATAACACCGCTACCTAATCCTCTAAGTCACCGACGATTAGCATATTAGGCTATTGACTATGTCGAAAATAACAGGGGTAAAAGGAACTAACGCGTGCAAGGTATTTCATTTTTTCATATGGTCAGTTGACCTCTAAAGAAGTAAAATAAAAAAGTGCTACTAAATTTAGCCATGCGTTTTTGGGAACGGGGTAAGTTTGTCCACTATTCGAATTTTCGGCTATAGGGCAAAAACTATGCATTTTTCGATGATATGTGCGTAGGATTTCTTGTAGAGAATTAAATTTCCTATGAAAATGATGTTTTTTAAACTCAAAAAGAATTTTTCTAATGAAATAAATTCAAAAAACAAAGTTAAAAAAAATGGAAAAATTTCAAAAAAGTGTTTTTATTTTATTTTTGACTATAACTTTCTTCTGGGTGAATTTAGGTATAGTCATTGCTTCATAGAAAAGAAAGCTTATGAAATTCTCTTTAAAACGGTGGCTTATAACACTTTATTTTATGCAATGAATAACGTATGTAGAAAAATTTAATATAAAAACTGATCTTATTTATTTATATTTAAAATATGTTTGGCACCGAAAATCACTGCTCTGTTTTCCATCATCAAAATTATATTTTCCACGCAGTAAACGTAATTGCAAATTGCTTCTGCATGCAAGAAAGGCTGTAAATCATACTGTGGATGCCGAAAATTGGGGATAAACTGCTCAATATTTTGCAAGGAATGTATGGACATTAATTGCGAAAACGTTGATCTTACAAATATTTCGGAAGAAGCCATAGCAACTGATATTGATAGAGAAGCAGGCGTTGCACTTGAAAATATTTCAATAGAACAGGAACTATAAAATTTACTGCTTACTTTATATAAAAATAAATATAATAAACCTTAATATTTGTAGCTTATTACTGCAATTGTAAACCTCCAACCATTTAAATTAAATATGTAGAATATGTTCTAGTAGAGTAATATCCAATATTATTGATAAATTTATTTTCATAAAATTATTATTGCATAAAAATCTTTTTTTTTTTTGAGGTAACAATGTGAAATAATACACTTTTTAAAGAAAAATTAGAAAATAGAGAAAAAATGGCTGAATTCAAACGTTTACATCTCAGTCAATATTAAACATATAATGTCTTATAAGGCACCATTTTAAAGAGAATCTCATTCTTCTCAAATTCACTGAGAAGAAAGATATAGTCAAAAATTAAAAAAAAACAGTTTTTTGAAATTTTTCCATTTTTTTAAATTTGTTTTTTTTAAATTCATTTCATAAAATTTTTTTTTCTATTCCAAAAAATTTCATTTCCATAGGAAATTTAATTCTCTACAAGAAATCTTACGACACATATCTTCGAAAAATGTATAGTTTTTGCGCTATAGCCGAAAAATCGAAAAGTGGACAAACTTACCCCGTTCTCAAAAATGCATGGCTAAATTTAGTAGCACTTTTGGATTTTATTTCTTTAGAGGTCAATTGACCGTATGAAGAAATAAAATACCTTGCACGCGTTAGTTCCTTATTAAATGACATAGTCAACAGCCTATATCTAGACCACTCTATTTACAAAATAATATATTGCAAAGATAATAGCACATTCCAAGTGTCTTTTTTTACATTACTGCATGAATTCTCCTTGATTTACGGATTCTCTCTTATGATTTGCTGTACATTACACTCGGTGCTTTTGACCAATACTGCGAAGCGTTAGTCCTATCCCATAAATGAAAGGACATTTACAGGACAACCTTTCAATGATTAGGACGTTCAAATAACAAATATGCATCATGCATAAAATCCGAGGCTTACTGATAATAATCGAAAACAACTTGTATTATTTATTCACTTTGTTATAACATTATGAAATCATCGTAACGTCATTCCGACGACTAAAATGTTACAACATGTAACAATTCTACTTTCTTTAGAGAACCATTAAAACCTTTAACCAAATTACCCTTTTGTTACGCCAATTACGCAACCGAGCTTATTCGTCACGACTGTCCAGACCAATTAGCATCAATTAAAGTGACCTCATTGCCTTGCACATGCACACGATGACTCCGCCAACGGTCTGAAAGGTACTTAAAGGCACTTATCGTAGATAGGAAATACGTATACGTAACGGCAATTAAGGTTGTTGTCGGGAAATCGAATTTGAATTTTTACTTGATGGGAGAGAGAGAGAGATGTAGTTTGTATTTGACGATATTGTCTCATGATGAAACCTAGAATGTGCGTTGATTTTGTCTAAAAATTTACCAAAGGGAACTCTTATGGTAGGCACTAAATGAACTATTGCAGTGTAGATCCAATGGCAGTTCTTAGCTAAACCGGGCAGCGCGATCTAGCGCAGCTAACTTGTAAGTCCACGCACAAGTCTACGTTTTCTCGTGACGGTGATACTTTCTATCAACTCAGTAGATATATATTGATCTACGCAATGAAAACGTTAAAATCTTTCCTACAACCTATTCCCTATTTCCAGTACGTGATCCAGACGCAGCTGCCGGTCAGGAAGACGGGCCGCCTCCTGAGGCCGTTCCTCGTCTCGGTCTGCATCTCGTGGGGCCTCCTCTGCTCGCTGACGAGGATCACCGACAGGCGGCACCACTGGTGGGACGTCGCCGCCGGGATGACGCTCGGCGTCCTCGGCGCCGCCTACACGATCGCCCTGGTGAGCAGGAGCGTCGGCCGCAGGATCGACGACCCTCCGCGGATATCCGCCTCGACGACGACGCTCCTCGACGTCAAGAACAAGGACGCGACCAGCGTCATCATATAAGGGAAGACGAACGGCCGGCGAAGTGTCCGAGTTACGAGAAAGCGTGCATCCCATTGGTCGAGGTGCTTGTGTGTGTATGTAAGGATTTGGTTAAGTGGAAGAACAATAAATATACCATTGGACGGAACCTAAACCTCACCATAACATTTTGTGACCATTGGAACACGGTCACCTAACGGCGTGATACAATGAAACGTCTCATTAGGTGCGATATGTTCCAAAAATGTTGAGACGTATTCTAATAAATTACTTTAACGCGGCATCACGTGAAACATTTGAATCTTGTTCTATACATATTCTGGCCACTGAATGAACATTTAGTTATCTAAAAAACGACCATAGATGAAACATGCTTTAATATTGTTCCTAACGTGTTCTAGCCAGTGGAATGTGCCTAAATGTGACAAAATAACTTGAGCTTCCATTCGATGGAACACGTTCCTGCCGCCAAACTGCGAGCATTTAACAGAAACATACCATGTTCCATACATGCTCTGACCAATGGAATAGAAACATTTAGTCACATGACAGTACATTGTATAGAGCATATCCCAATTACATTACAGGACAGTTTGTGGCCAATGAAGTCCAAACACTTAATTATATGACAACAGAACAAATTTTTTAACTAATGAGACATTGCCATTTAATGACAACACGAATCGACACCTCTCATTAGGTGCAATATGTTCTAAAAATGTTCAAGTGTATTCTAATTACTTTAACGCGGCATCACGTGAAACATTTGAATCTTGTTCTGTACATATTCTGGCCACTGACTGGGCATTTAGTTAGGTATCTAAAAGACAACCATAGATGAAACATGCTTTAATATTGTTCCTAACATGTTCTAGCCAGTGAAATGTGACTAAATGTGACAAAATAACTTAAGCTTCCATTCGATGGAGCACGTTTCTGCCGCCATACTGCGAGCATTTAACAGAAACATAACTTGTTCCAAACATGCTCTGACCAATGGAATGGAAACATTTAGTCACATGACAGTACATTATATAAAACATATCCCAATTACATTACAGAACAGTTTGTGGCCAATGAAACGTAAACACTTAATTATATGACAACAGGACAAATTTTTCAACTAATGAGACATTGACATTTAATAATAACACGAATCGACACCTCTCAGTAAGTGAAATATGTTCCAAAAATCTTCTAAACATTCCATTAGACACAACATACTGTTTCAAATATGTTTGGCACTTATTTGACAGAAAACACAGTCCCATCGAATGAAACAGGTTTCAATATCAGGTAATGCAATGAATTATTCGAGACGTTAAATTGGATTGAACATGTTCCAATAATATTGTGAAAATGTTCTATGAAACATAAGCACATAATTATGGTGGAACCAAATGCCTCGTGTCTATTTGCTGTGGCCGGTGAAATGTAAAACCATACAACCGATTAAAATATGTTCCAACCAATGAAACACGGGCTTTTAATAACATACTACAAGACTTCCAAACACGTTGCACCCAATGGTGAATACGTCATATGACATAAAAATTCCCATTCATTTAAAATTATCTGTTCTGACATGTTCCATTGAGTGCAATATGTTTCCTTGACATACTAACCATACCTATTGAGAATGTGGGCACTTAAATGACAGAAACTGAAACGTTCCATTGGGTATAACATGTAACACTCCAAACATTTTGACGAATTGAATGCAGACTAAAATCATTACTTTCCATTGATTGGAGCAATTTTTTTGTACACCAGTCGTTATGTTTAGTTTCTTGGTGATACTCCTCAATGGATGGAGCCATTCCAAACGACCAAATGTTATATTTAAGAATGTTTCGATGAAACCAAAGGGATTCAATCGTAGCCAAACTGTTAGTGTGGGTATTAAGACTGATGTGACGTGAAATTTCTGACTTGTTTTACTCTCAGTATTGTTTTAAAAATGTTTTTCTTCATCATCTACATTCATATTTATTCCATTGTAAATAGCCACTCAGTGTTATAAGTATACATAGGTAGGTAGTTAATGTACAAAAATAAAAAGAATAAAGATTTTTTTACAATACACCCCGCTTTTATCTAATATGAGTCATATTGAATGACCGTGCAGCATGTTATCTCCATCTACGCACAGATGATGGGAATCTGATTAATCATTGTTTGTAATTGCGGAACGGTGGTGCTTACTCATCGTAATTACTTTTAAAATTACGGAAAGCACATTTAACTATGCGTTACATGATGTGCGTATATGAGGATTATTCTGCTTGTACTGTTAAGCTGTTTCCTGTAAACTTCTGCTCGCTAAATTTCGATTATAAGACAATAATAAATAAACGATAAGTAGTATCATTTAATTCCTTTGATATAACCGAAAAATGTGTAAGGTACGTCAATATCACAATGATGTTTACATGAATTACTGGTAATATAATTACTCAGATAGTATTATTAAATAGTAAAAAATATAATACAACAAAAGAAAAAAAGTCCTTTATACAGTGTAGAGACCTTTAACAACAACAATCATTTTAAAACTTACATTTTAAATTAATATAAATACAAACTGAAAAAATATGTAATTTTAAAACAAGAATTACTTTTAAGATTGTATTTTGGAACATTTTTGAAATTTTTTTCTGGTAAGGAATTATACGTAATTAAACCGATATATTGGGTTATATGTATTAGTAGGTACATGAGTTCTATAAAGTATTACGGTATGTAGACACGATCAATACAACAATTAAAAAAAGTAGTATAAATAATTTTATAAATCATAAATACAACTTTAATCAAATTCATTAAGACAATAATTACATTATTTACGTTTTATATATTTGCATTATGATGTTAACTTTTTTGACAAATTATGCAATATTTAACTGTATCCTGAACCTTGATCAAATTGAAACTAATTAAATTTTGGCAATATTCAAGTGTCAACGTTTATTATCTGTTGTCATAAAAGGTATTAAAAATTTACCATTATTAAAATATTAGTAAAAACGGTAAAATAATCAAAAAAATACAACTTTTCGTTATTTTCTCCACATTACGCCACATTTAAAAATTCAAAAAAAAAATCATGATTGACAAACGTAACGAAAATCGACGAAAATACAGAAAAAGACCGGAAAATGTTTTAATTTTTTGTCATTTTGTTCCAACAACTTAAAAATTCAAAAAAATTACGTTGTGTAAGGTTGCTTCGGGGTGGATTGATGGCCGACTTCACTTCATAACCGTTTATTCGTACTGTTAATTTACAATCTTCGCTCTCGACGCTGTCAAGCGAACCACACCGACTGACACATCGTGCGTGCGTTCTTCTTTTTCAGGGTGGATGCTAGGACAACGGCGCTAACAATAGAATACTAGATATATACGCTTACAGTTGGTTAAGGAAAATATTTTTTTTCCGGAGAAGCACTAGTTCTAATTTTTGGGAAATCAAATTTTAAAATTTTTAATGGTTTTTATAGATCTGAATTTTTGCCAAGGATTTTTAAGGATTTTTTGCCACTACTAATATCTAGGTACTAGGTATTCATACGTACTTTTGGTTAATGAATGTGGATCATTCATGAAACAATTGTAAGAGAATTGAAACAGGTATTTGTAGTCTCATCCCGGCTGAGACTACAAATACCTGTTTCAATTCTCTTACAATTGTTTCATATTTCACTGATTAATTCGAGAACCTATTCCATCTACAGTGGATCATTCACTTGTTATCACCCAAGCAAAGAAAATAGACCCAATATTCGTAAAAACTTCTTCTAGAATCTCCCAAATTCGGAGATCTAAGACATATTTATTTTACTTTTAGATTTACTTATTGAAATGATCCAGATTAGACCATAAGTGTATAAATATTATTTTATATTTCATATACGAAATATATCTAAGATTTGAAAACCTCTTCTAGGATCTCTAAGATTCGGATTTTTGTGGATTCTAGAAAGTTTCATTTGAGAAATACAAATTATTTTAAATGAATCGGATTGGACCTTCCATGCAAAGGTAAATCTGTTGTGTCTTTTACAAAAAAATATATAAATAGAACATCCTAGAATCCTGCACACTTATTAAAAAATTAAAGATTTAATGAAGTACCTCTGGACCTGAAAAATACATCTAGTATGTACATGCTACATGTTGTATGGTAATAAAATGTTTTTAGAGCATCCAAGATCTCAAGTTTTAAAGATTCAAGAAGGTTTTGGCTAATTCCAGAAATTGTAAAATATCCGGATTGGACCTTCTTACTTGTGAATCTAACTTGTTGTCTGGGGTATTTAATTAACCTATCAAAAAAAACGTACACTAGACTATTTGAAGTACCTTTTTGAACCTTCAAGTCTCAAAAAAAATCACTGTTACCGGTGAACTTCTCCACCTGTCTACTAAGCTACTATCTAAATTCAAATAGGGACCTTCTAGGTGTTCAGATACCCAATCTACCCAGGACCTGGAATGTATCGAAAAGTTAATAAACATTCTTCTAGAACTAAACCAGGGAAAGGAAATACATCCAATATTTTTGAAGTACTTTTGGTATCTTCAAGAGTAAAAAATTGGAGTATTAGTTCTTGACGAATTTTGAGAGATATTAAGCACTTTAAAAATTTGGAACTCTTTCAACTGAACCGAACAAAAATTCGGTAAACTCATCTAGACTTTAAATTTTGTCTTTCTTGAAGGTTTTTTGTCGCTGTAGCCTTTTATTATTGTTTTAGTGATTGTCATATTTGATCTAGTTATTAAATTTTGAACCTACGTAGTAGGTATGAAATCCGAGTTTTCTGAGATATTTGAAGTTTTCCAAAATTGTAATCTTGTTTAACGTAACATTAAAATGTTGGCATCTACAGAACGTATTCAACGAAATTTCTGTTTGTTACTTAACAAAACTGGTGGGTAAATGTTACATTTCCATTCTGGTGGAACAGTGCACGTGTATGTAGAAATATCTTATGATAAGCTGCATAAGTGGCCAACAATCAAGTTTTCCATCCTCCTTAATGTGTTGCCGCACGAGAACCGTCACTTGAAACTATATCGCCAAAAATACAAATAGTTATCTAAATCTGAAAAAAACTAAGAAATTCAAAAGACGCCAACTATCGCTACTTGAATCGATAACCTTCTTTCCTGATAATCGATAAGCTCCATAATAAATATCGTCTGTAGTACCTTAAATAGCACACAATCTTATCAAACGCGATGAGACATTCATTACAGGTGTATTAATTAAAAATTTATTTCATGGATTTATTTCTGTAATTGCCATAATCTTATCTTCCAAGCCGTCAATAAAAACGAAGCAGATCGCGCTTATACTTTGGTTCGACAGATAAGTAAATGAGTGATTTAAGGAATTATGGACGAAATCGGACCTGAGAGCACGTTAATGCAGGTAATTCTCTCATTTCTCACGTCAATACAAGTTATAATGATTACCCTTTAGCATAATTTTCAAATAGGTACATGTAGCGAGACAAAAGTGCTTCGATGGATCGATTTGACTTTATGTTTTCAATCTTGGAACCTGAGTTTTCTAAGGTTTCACTTTGAAAGTTAATTAAATTCTCTTAAGCCGATGGTCATTGTTCCATTCCCAACTGCCGTTTTGTATAGTTACAGTGAATCTCAGTAGGCACTTTCAGAATTGTTACGTATTGTAATTGTTTGTTAATTGACTAACGTTTAGAAAGAGACAGACTCCCAATTTCGTAATCTCACCTTGCCTGGAGAATCCCAACTTACGTTATAAGTTTCATTTATCAACAAAGCAACTCGCACATATTTATCTTATCTTAATTTACCGCTTTCTATTTATATAAATTTGATATTAAAACCTCATAGTACGTAGATCGACTACTTTGTGTGACGGTCTCTATTTTTATAAGATATTAATTAGTCGGTCTACTTAAATTTGATGTTACAATCCGCATTCTCCTTTCCACGTTGACATAGAACACCAGGAGAACGTCACGGAAAATGGACAAGGAGTGGTGGAGGAGCCAATACAAAAGACCTCAGCTTTACATCGACCTGCTCGTCATGACAATAGGTGAGTCAGTTTTCGATTGGGGGAGTTTTCTGGGAAAGTCGCATTTTCCGGGAAAATTTGATTCTATTTTTAGTGCTTTTGTAAATGTTTTCTATGTGGGAAGAAAAATCGTGAGTTACATGCGATCAAATTCTTTTTGAATTTTATAATTGGGATGATATGTAATTTAGTGTTTGTACTTAACAACTGCAACCACCTGAAGCTTTGAATGGATCATTTGAAATGTAAATTACGTTAATTTCTTATAAAAATTCAATTTTTAAAATAGTATTACAAAATTAAACTTCAAAACTAAGACGAAGAAGACTTCAAGGAAAAAGCTTTATATAGTGTGTTAAAATATTTCTGCAAAGCATTGTTTCCACAAGCAACTCCACAACGTTTTTCACTAAACTCCAGAACTCCCAACATTGAAGGAGTTAAATTCAGAAGCTAGAAAGAAGAACTCTTGCGGAATTATAATGTTTCTATAATATACACTAGTTCTGACTATTATTCCACAACGTTTATAAATGTTTTCCAAACTCCAAGACCTTCAACTTTCAAAATAAAACTTCAAAACTGAAATACAGAAACCTCCTGAAAAAATCTTTATAGAGTGCTTAGAATATTTCTACAAAACAGTTTTTGTAGTCAACTCCAAAACTCCTCTTGCTATTTAATAAACTCCAAAACTTCCAACTTTAAAAGCGTTAAATTCCAAAACTAGAAAGAAGAGCCATTCCGGAAGAATACTTCACTTAGTGTTAGTTATACCTACAGTTTCTACAATACACACTCTTTCTAATTCATAATTTCGCAACTTTCATAACTACTCACTAAATTATTAGACCTTTAACTTTCAAAATGAAACTTCAAATGTAAACAGAAGAAACCTTTTAAAAAATCTTCACATTTTGTTTCCATATGAAACCCCTGGACTCTTCTCGCTATTCACTAAACTTCAAAACTCCCAACTCTCAAAGCGATAAATTCCAAAGCTAGAAATGAGAAACTTACGTAAAGACACTGTGCAAAGCTTGTTGTTAGGTATAATGTTTCTAGAATACATAGCTTCTAAGGAATAAACCTATAACTTTTCTACTCTACAAACTCGAAGACCTGGAACTTTCAAAATGAAACTTCAAACCTGAAAGGAAGAAACCTCACGAAGAAAAGCATCATGCACTTTGTTATAGCATTACTATAAAGGATCCTGCAATTTCAAAACTTTTCTAGCCATTCACTAAGCTCTTAGATCCAAATTGAGTCTCACCACTTAAATTTTCCAGTTTTCTGAACATTCTAGTTTTATAGATCCTAAGAAATATCTGAAGTCAATGACTCATTGAGATGATTAGGCGATTGTCTTTGCACTTTGACGCGTTTGGTGATTTAGGGATTATTATAAACGTAGATTGAAGCCAGTACGATGGTGTTTGTCCTGTCTCGTATATGGCGTTGAACAATTTCACCAGAACCTCTCTGTTTTCCTCATTCAGCACTTTCATTGCTTCCGTAGGGATGTTGTCAAGTTCGGGAGCCTTACCTGAGTTTGCTGTGAAAGTGTACTTTTGCTGTACAAAATGTTTCCACCAAGTGAAATTTCAATGTTTAATTGAATATTGAAGTCAATAATAAGTCCTTTGCAGAAAGACGTTTGTCAGGAAGTTCCTTCGTTTCCCTGTATTTCCATATAGGAAATTTTGTTGCAGAGACCTAAAAGAGTAAAAAGACCTAAAGTTGCAAAGAAGTTTGCAGAATTAATTGGAAAAAAATTGATCATAAATGTGTTTCTGATAAATTGTAGTGGTAGTAATTGCAGTAAGACAACAAGTACGTTGGCACTTTATTTCAAAATAAGGAAATCGACCTGTAGGAATTAATTGCATTGCATAACAATTATTCACCGCGTAATACTACATTAGGAAACTGTAGTAAAGCGCCCGGAAAATTTTTAGATTAGAATTTGCGTAGACCGTCGGCAGGGGTCTTAGTAATACGGGATGACCGGAAAATTCTCTATCCTAATCGGCGAAGGTCGGAAATAATTGGTGAGTCGGGAAATTAATTGACAGCGGTCCTACTAGAAATTGGAAAGGGAATTCCGTTTGATATTGTAAAATAAAATGATACCAAGTAGGTAATTGCATTGCATAATGATTATTCACCCCGTAATACTACAATAGGAAACTGTAGTAAAGCGCCCGGAAAAATTTGTAGCTTTGCATCTGTGTAAACCGTCGGCAGTATTCTCAGTAATACGGGGTGGCCGGAAAATTCTCGATCCTAATCCGCGAATGTCGGAAAATTGGTGGTTTAATTGGTGAATCGGGAAATTAATTGACAGCTAGCTAAATTAGAAGATAGTAGATAAATTGGAAAGACAGTTCGGTTTGATATTGTACAACAAAATTATACGAAGTAATTGCATAATGGTTATTCACCGCGTAATACTACATTAGGAAACTGTAGTAAAGGACCCGGAAAATTTGTAGCTTAGAATCTGTGTCAACCGTCGGCAGGAGTCTTAGTAATACGGGTTGACCGGAAAATTCTCGATCCTAATCCGCGAAAGTCGGAAAATTGGTGGTTTAATTGTAGAGTCGGGAAATTAATTGACAGCGGTACTACTAGATAAATTGGAAAGAGAGTTCCGTTTGATATTGTACAACAAAATTATACGAAGTAGTTGCATTGCATAATGGTTATTCACCGCGTAATACTACAATAGGAAATTGTAGAAAAGCGCCCGGAAAATTTGTAGCTTTGAATCTGTGTAAACTGTCGGCAGGATTCTCAGTAATATGGGGTGCCGGAAAATTCTCGATCCTTAGCCGCGAAGGTCGGAAAAGTCATGGTTTCATTGGTGAGTTGCGATGTTAATTGACAGCGGTTCTATAAGATAAATTGGAAAGAAAATTACGTTTGATATTGTAAAACAAAATTTAACGAAGTAGGTAATTGCATTGCATAATGATTATTTACCTCGTAATAGTACAATAGGAAATTGTAGAAAAGCGCCGGGAAAATTTGTAGCTTTGAATCTGTGTAAACCGTCGGCAGGATTCTCAGTAATATGGGGTGCCGGAAAATTCTCGATCATAATCCGCGAAGGTCGGAAAAGTCGTGGTTTCATTGGTGAGTCGCGATATTAATTGACAGCGGTCCTATAAGATAAATTGGAAAGAAAATTCGGTTTGATATTGTAAAACTATATCATACGAAGTAGGTAACTGCATTGCATAATGATTATTCACCGCGTAATACTACAATAGGAAACTGTAATAAAGCTGTCGGAAAATTTTTCGCTTTGAATCTGTGTAAACCGTCGGCAGTAGTCTTAGCAATACGGGGTGGCCGGAAAATTCTCGATCCTAATCCGTGAAGGTCGGAAAATTAGTGGTTTAGTTGGTGAGTCGGGAAATTAATTGACAGCGGCACTACAAGATAAATTGGAAAGAAAATTCCGTTTGATATTGTAAATAAATTATACGAAGTAATTGCATTGCATAACAATTATTCGCCCGGAAAATTTGTAGCTTTGAATCTGTGTAAACCGTCGGCAGGATTCTCAGTAATATGGGGTGCCGGAAAATTCTCGATCCTAATCCGCGAAGGTCGGAAAAGTCGTGATTTCATTGGTGAGTCGCGATATTAATTGACAGCGGTCCTATAAGATAAATTGGAAAGAAAATTCGGTTTGATATTGTAAAACTATATCATACGAAGTAGGTAACTGCATTGCATAATGATTATTCACCGCGTAATACTACAATAGGAAACTGTAATAAAGTTGTCGGAAAATTTTTCGCTTTGAATCTGTGTAAACCGTCGGCAGTAGTCTTAGCAATACGGGGTGGCCGGAAAATTCTCGATCCTAATCCGTGAAGGTTGGAAAATTAGTGGTTTAGTTGGTGAGTCGGGAAATTAATTGACAGCGGCACTACAAGATAAATTGGAAAGAAAATTCCGTTTGATATTGTAAATAAATTATACGAAGTAATTGCATTGCATAACGATTATTCGCCCGGAAAATTTGTAGCTTTGAATCTGTGTAAACCGTCGGCAGGATTCTCAGTAATATGGGGTGCCGGAAAATTCTCGATCCTAATCCGCGAAGGTCGGAAAAGTCGTGATTTCATTGGTGAGTCGCGATATTAATTGACAGCGGTCCTATAAGATAAATTGGAAAGAAAATTCGGTTTGATATTGTAAAACTATATCATACGAAGTAGGTAACTGCATTGCATAATGATTATTCACCGCGTAATACTACAATAGGAAACTGTAATAAAGTTGTCGGAAAATTTTTCGCTTTGAATCTGTGTAAACCGTCGGCAGTAGTCTTAGCAATACGGGGTGGCCGGAAAATTCTCGATCCTAATCCGTGAAGGTCGGAAAATTAGTGGTTTAGTTGGTGAGTCGGGAAATTAATTGACAGCGGCACTACAAGATAAATTGGAAAGAAAATTCCGTTTGATATTGTAAATAAATTATACGAAGTAATTGCATTGCATAACGATTATTCGCCCGGAAAATTTGTAGCTTTGAATCTGTGTAAACCGTCGGCAGGATTCTCAGTAATATGGGGTGCCGGAAAATTCTCGATCCTAATCCGCGAAGGTCGGAAAAGTCGTGGTTTTATTGGTGAGTCGCGATATTGATTGACAGCGGTCCTATAAGATAAATTGGAAAGAAAATTCGGTTTGATATTGTAAAACTATATCATAAGAAGTAGGTAACTGCATAGCATAATGATCATTCACCGCGTAATACTACAATAGGAAACTGTAATAAAGCTGTCGGAAAATTTTTCGCTTTGAATCTGTGTAAACCGTCGGCAGTAGTCTTAGCAATACGGGGTGGCCGGAAAATTCTCGATCCTAATCCGTGAAGGTCGGAAAATTAGTGGTTTAGTTGGTGAGTCGGGAAATTAATTGACAGCGGCACTACAAGATAAATTGGAAAGAAAATTCCGTTTGATATTGTAAATAAATTATACGAAGTAATTGCATTGCATAACGATTATTCGCCCGGAAAATTTGTAGCTTTGAATCTGTGTAAACCGTCGGCAGGATTCTCAGTAATATGGGGTGCCGGAAAATTCTCGATCCTAATCCGCGAAGGTCGGAAAAGTCGTGGTTTTATTGGTGAGTCGCGATATTGATTGACAGCGGTCCTATAAGATAAATTGGAAAGAAAATTCGGTTTGATATTGTAAAACTATATCATAAGAAGTAGGTAACTGCATAGCATAATGATCATTCACCGCGTAATACTACAATAGGAAACTGTAATAAAGCTGTCGGAAAATTTTTCGCTTTGAATCTGTGTAAACCGTCGGCAGTAGTCTTAGCAATACGGGGTGGCCGGAAAATTCTCGATCCTAATCCGTGAAGGTCGGAAAATTAGTGGTTTAGTTGGTGAGTCGGGAAATTAATTGACAGCGGCACTACAAGATAAATTGGAAAGAAAATTCCGTTTGATATTGTAAATAAATTATACGAAGTAATTGCATTGCATAACAATTATTCGCCCGGAAAATTTGTAGCTTTGAATCTGTGTAAACCGTCGGCAGGATTCTCAGTAATATGGGGTGCCGGAAAATTCTCGATCCTAATCCGCGAAGGTCGGAAAAGTCGTGATTTCATTGGTGAGTCGCGATATTAATTGACAGCGGTCCTATAAGATAAATTGGAAAGAAAATTCGGTTTGATATTGTAAAACTATATCATACGAAGTAGGTAACTGCATTGCATAATGATTATTCACCGCGTAATACTACAATAGGAAACTGTAATAAAGTTGTCGGAAAATTTTTCGCTTTGAATCTGTGTAAACCGTCGGCAGTAGTCTTAGCAATACGGGGTGGCCGGAAAATTCTCGATCCTAATCCGTGAAGGTTGGAAAATTAGTGGTTTAGTTGGTGAGTCGGGAAATTAATTGACAGCGGCACTACAAGATAAATTGGAAAGAAAATTCCGTTTGATATTGTAAATAAATTATACGAAGTAATTGCATTGCATAACGATTATTCGCCCGGAAAATTTGTAGCTTTGAATCTGTGTAAACCGTCGGCAGGATTCTCAGTAATATGGGGTGCCGGAAAATTCTCGATCCTAATCCGCGAAGGTCGGAAAAGTCGTGATTTCATTGGTGAGTCGCGATATTAATTGACAGCGGTCCTATAAGATAAATTGGAAAGAAAATTCGGTTTGATATTGTAAAACTATATCATACGAAGTAGGTAACTGCATTGCATAATGATTATTCACCGCGTAATACTACAATAGGAAACTGTAATAAAGTTGTCGGAAAATTTTTCGCTTTGAATCTGTGTAAACTGTCGGCAGTAGTCTTAGCAATACGGGGTGGCCGGAAAATTCTCGATCCTAATCCGTGAAGGTCGGAAAATTAGTGGTTTAGTTGGTGAGTCGGGAAATTAATTGACAGCGGCACTACAAGATAAATTGGAAAGAAAATTCCGTTTGATATTGTAAATAAATTATACGAAGTAATTGCATTGCATAACGATTATTCGCCCGGAAAATTTGTAGCTTTGAATCTGTGTAAACCGTCGGCAGGATTCTCAGTAATATGGGGTGCCGGAAAATTCTCGATCCTAATCCGCGAAGGTCGGAAAAGTCGTGGTTTTATTGGTGAGTCGCGATATTGATTGACAGCGGTCCTATAAGATAAATTGGAAAGAAAATTCGGTTTGATATTGTAAAACTATATCATAAGAAGTAGGTAACTGCATAGCATAATGATCATTCACCGCGTAATACTACAATAGGAAACTGTAATAAAGCTGTCGGAAAATTTTTCGCTTTGAATCTGTGTAAACCGTCGGCAGTAGTCTTAGCAATACGGGGTGGCCGGAAAATTCTCGATCCTAATCCGTGAAGGTCGGAAAATTAGTGGTTTAGTTGGTGAGTCGGGAAATTAATTGACAGCGGCACTACAAGTTAAATTGGAAAGAGAATTCCGTTTGATATTGTAAAAAAATTATACAAAGTAATTGCATTGCATAACGATTATTCGCCCGGAAAATTTGTAGCTTTGAATCTGTGTAAACCATCGGTAGGAGTCTTAGTATTACGGGATGGCCGGAAAACTCTCGATCACAATTCGCGAAGGTCGGAAAATTCGTGGTTTAATTGGTGAGTCGGGAAATTAGTTGACAGCGGTATTACAAGATAAATTGGAAAGAGAATTCCGTTTGATATTGTAAAACAAAATTGTACGAGATAATTGCATTGCATAATGATTATTCACCGCGTAATACTATAATAGGAGATTGTAGTAAAGCGCCCGGAAAATTCGTAGCTTTGTATCTTAGTAATAAGGGGTGGCCGGAAACGTCTCGATCATAATCCGCGAAGCTCGGAAAATTGGTGGTCAAATCTGTGAGTCGGGAAATTAATTGACAGCGATACTACAAATAAATTGGGGAGAGAATTTCGCTTGTTATTGTAAACACCTGGGCAAGCATATTGAAGTTATTTGGCAAATGGTACTTTTCAAATTTTATACTAATATTATGTACCTCTTCCAGCTGTCACCATAATAGTCCTCACTGAATTCGGCTTCATCCCCGGCACGAAACTCGGTTTCACCTGCGGCGAGCCGCTCTTCTCCCACAAATACACCGGAGAAGTCGTGACGCCGGAGATCCTCGGTACCACCGCCGCCTTCCTCGTCCTCGCCGTCATCTGCACGGTGGAGCTCCTGTCAGCCGCCTCGTGGACCTCCATCGACTACTGTAGGGCCTGGGAGTACGTCAGGCAGTGCCTGATCGGTGGCACCCTGACGCTGCTGCTGACGGAGGTGGCGAAGACCATCGTCGCCGAGCACCGGCCCCACTTCTTCGACGTCTGCGAGCCGGACACCGCGAAGAACTGCACCCCGGGGGAGTACGTGTTCGACTTCGAGTGCACCTCCACCAGGTTCTCGTGGAGCTCCGTAGTGGACTCGTCCAGGTCGTTCCCGTCGGGACACGCCTCGACGACGGTCTTCGCGGGCATCTATTGCACGGTAAAGGGCGCTTTTAAATTGGGTTGGGATTGTTGAAATGGGAAGAAATTAGAGTTGAAGTTGATGTTGATTTCGAGCAAGTTGAATTTAAAAAATCCATGTGTCAGCTAATAACATTCTGCACATTTAAAAAAAACGTTATGCAACAAGTTGATTGATACATAATGTTTGAGTGGATTAAACCTCTGAAAATAAGTATAGCAATTTGCCATAAAGATAGCTTATTTGGACCTGAATTACTTCCAAAATTATTGAAAATGAAGAGTGACCGTTATGTGATAATCAATTTTTTTTTAAAAAGTTCTTTTTTTCAGTTTTACACGTTTGTCTTAAAAAGTTTTATAACAATCTGAATTTTGAACTCTATGTGAAAGCTTAAAGAATTCTCAAAACATTTTTTAGACAAAAGTTACGATATGAGTATATACATAACGCATATGAGGCCTAAACGTGTGAAAATAGACATTGTCTTTAAAATGCCGTATCTCCCAAACGAGGCAAAACGGTATATTCCGGTTTGGCAGATTGGACGGGCCCGAACTGCACCGCTTTGACTTTAGCCACCCCGCTGCGTTAAGTAGGGATAATTACTTACGAACCGCTCTCGGAAACCAGGCGAAGCGGTGGATAAATGTACGCTCATCGGTGACGAAAAATGCGGTTGGACATATTGCCGCCAAAGATATTGAAATATCGGGCGAATATTATACTTGGGACATCTCGATAAAACAATACCACTGGCGGACTAGTAGTCCTTGTCATATTAAAAAAATAACGTTTTCTTAATTTTAAAATTTAAATTTAGTGTTAAGAGATTTGACGATCCCTTAATATTGAGTTGGTGGTAACATATACTATTTTATTTGGTTTCACTGGACTACACTCACAATTTCTAAGAAATTCGTATGAACTTAAATCAAATTGTAATAAATATATTTATTTATTTAATACTAAACAGGTTTAATATTAAACTTATAGGCCGTGAGCCGAGTCCAAAAAAGTGTCTCATAGGAAACCACTTCAAATTTTGAACATAGATTGCCCTTCACGCGAATGACCAAAATGTGCAAGTCTGGCAGCTTTGAAGTGGGGCGTTTAATGGGGGTGTAATGTCAAAGTTACCCCTAATTGTGGGTCTCAAAGTGCGTTAAGAAACCAAATAAAATTTTATGGATTGCTTTGTTCGTGATGCACATTTCACTAAAAAAATTATGCCAGGCACATAGGGTGTTTGAGCCGGTTTCCTATCAGTCAAAGGGGGTCGCTAAAATTGCTCTGTTTGGTGATGTCTGGCAGGGTGACCGACCCACCCTTTGTGTCTGGCATAATTTTTTTTGAATTGTGCATCACGAACAAACCAACCCATCAAATTTTATTTGTTTTCTTATCACCCTCAATTAGGGGTGACTTTTAAACTATACCCCCATTAAACGCCCCACTTCAAAGCTGCCAGACTTGCACATTTTGGTCATTCGCGTGAAGGGCAATCTATGTTTTAAATTTGAAGTGGTTTCCTATGAGACTTTTTTGGACTCGGCTCACGGCCTATTACTACATATTGCATATCTTTCAATTTCGAAATACAAATTGGATGCATATTTAAACGGGTATTCAGAGCATATTTTTCCAGCTCTAATTATTACCTACGACCTATACGTATAAATACCTTGTAATTTAGTCACAAGAAGAACAGTATTTATTCGTTACCAAATAATAAGTAATACTTTTTGTCATTGCAAAACAGTTTGGTAACAGTTCTTATTACAAGTATCTATTTCATTTCCAAAAATTTACGCGACCGTACGGCGTACGGCGTACGCATAGCCACTTCCTTCATTCCTTTGGATTTTTCACCGACCGTGGTTAGGTAGCGACCCTACTTAACGTAGCGGGGGGGCTAAAGTCAAAGCGGTGCAGTTCGAGGCCGACGGGCAGATTGATAGCTTATTTGGTCCAGAACAACATATCCAAAATTCCCAAAAATTAATATTAGACTGTCTAAAAAAAGTTTTCGAGCAATCTGAATTTTGAAAAGTGCAAATGAAAGCTAATAAAATTTTGCACATTTTGGAAATAAACGTTACGGTAGAAGCTTATACATAACACACCTGGGGTTTAACCGCGTTTAAATATTCATAACCATTAAAATGTATCTCCTGGAGGGGGCAAAATAGTATATTGCCGTTTGTGAGGAAGATACAATCACTCTGAATAACATATTCAAGACTTGCGATGATTAAGGGTGGTCTTTTTAAGATATTCAGTTTAACAATAATTGTTTCCTGAATTGTTTAAAATTAATTTAAATCTAGCATTTAATATCATCCAAAATTCACCAAAAATAGGGATGACCTTTTTGAGATATTTAACTTTTGAAAAAGTTACTTTCAGTTTTCCTCGTTTACCTTAAAAAGTTTTCGAGCCAGTTTAATTTTGAAAAATCATGAAACCTGATAAAATTCGCCACATTCTGAAAAAGAGGTCATGATACTAGCTGATACATAATGCATATAAGGTTTAAACCTTTGAAAATAGGTATTACTTTTGCACGGCCGTGTCTCCAGTATTTGCCAAAATGGTACATTGTTGCTTGGTAGAAAGATAGCTTTGGTCTTGAATAAGATATTTAAAATTCGCCAAAATGAATACACGCTTTTTTGAGATATTCAATTTTAAAGAAAAAAATATGTTTTTCCAGTTTTTCTCCATGTCCTTATTAACCTTTGGAGCAAGTTGAATTTTAAAAAAAGTCACGTGAAAGCTGATAAAATTCGGCCCACTTTGATAACAAAAACGTTGTGATAGGAGCTCATACATAACGCATGTGAGGCTTAAACTTCTAAAAATAGATATTGGTTTCGAAAGCCTGTATTTCCCGAATTGGGTAATACCTTGTCGCAGAAAGACAGCTTTATTAAGGTCGGTCTTTTTGACATATCCAATTTTGAAGAAAAACGGTTTTTTACGTTTTTTCCCGTTTTCCTTAAAAAGTTTTCTGGCATTTTCGATTTTGAGACACTCATCTAAAATCTGATAAAATTATGACCACTTTGAAAATAAAAACATTTCTATAGGAAGATTTTGCTCAAAACTATAGCTATTTGAAAATTTCCTGTTACTTATAAGTGAATTTTGACATCTAGCCACAGAGCTTCAAAAATATTTTTCAGAAAAATGAATAAAGCACATTTCTATAAAATTACAAGTAGAACAATATCCCAAACTTTAAAATCGGAGCGTTAAATTTTTTTGCTCGTTGAACCCATGTGGATTGAGCTAAATATAAACTTTAAAATGGCTCAATCTGCAGCTATGATGAATGGTACTAAGTCTAAAGTCTAGTTAGAAAATGAATTCATTCTGATTTACAGTAACTTAAATAAGCGAATTTTAATTTTTTTTCTCTTATGCGACTCCATGTCGCGTCTAATTGAAAGGTTGGGCCCTAAGTTTATATGACAAGACAACTATTTGGGCAGAGTTGATACTGATGCGGGGATCAAAAACTATTTAAAGTTGAGTATGGAGGTGTTATTCAACCAGGAGTCTTTTGAGGTAGTCAAAAGTGTACGCAGATTGGAACAACTACGTCAAGTTCTAACTGGGCCACCTAACGGAAACACTGTAACTCCACCACAACCTTAGCTTCAAATCTCCATCTCATCATCCTATTCATCAATCTCAAGATGCCAATACTAACCGAGCCTCGTTTTCTCTTCCATTTAGTACATCCTGCATTCGAGACTGCCGACGGTCAAGACCGGGGAACTGATGAAACCATTCCTGATCGCGGTGGTCCTGACGTGGACGTTGGTGTGCTCGTTGACGAGGATAACGGACAGGAGGCACCACTGGTGGGACGTCCTCTGCGGGTCCGTCTTAGGTGCGATCGTGGCCTGTTACTACATCAGAATCACCCAGAAAATACTCACTCGGATGGAAATCGAAGATGAAACGAGTAAAAGCGACAGGAACGAAAATATGACGAACCTCAGGCTGCGATCGCAAATGGTCTGAGCGCCGTTCTTGTCCCTTGTCGCTTACAAGACTGATGATGTATTTATTATTTCGTAAATGTACATAACGCTTAATATATATATTTTTTTTAACGACGTGGTACGTACGAGTTATTCCCGTCATGTCCCATCCGCCGCAGAGAATAAACAGCTCTCGTATTTTTATTTTTATTGTTTTTTGTTCGGAGGACTTTTCCCTTATCTCCGGGAAACACTCCCCGGAGCTTTATTGGATTTATCAGATAAAGCTCTCCGGGCACACTTGCCGGGAATTAATAATGTCTTCGGTTCGGTTCCCTTCTGTTTCCGATAGCGAACATATTACCTGTTTCCATTTTTTTCCCACCCCGAGGATCTTCATCCCCTGCGCCGGGAGGGGATCAATGGAGAGAATTACGAGGAGACGTGCCGAGGACGAATTTTAAATAGTTATTGGAACAATGAAATATTTGAATATATGGAAATGTGAGTATAGTTCCATGATTCGACCTTGTAATTTTCTGCATGTTGTTCTGACATTTTCAAACGCCCAGCTTAAGTAAATTGGTCATGTACGCGGCGCAGACGTTTACCATTTTAAATTCAAAATATCAGAAACCCTCAATACTCCATTATATTCACATTCACAACATAACACCCCCCAACTTCAAATTGCTTCAGAACTAGCATTTACTGTGTTATAGCATTTTTTTAATGTTTGGAAAAATTTCAAATTTTGTACTTCATATTAGTGCGTATATCAATAGCAAGTCTGATCATTGCTAACTTCACTTCTTACAAATAGTTGCCAAAATACGGGCAGAAAGTATCAGCCAACATTTTACTGTTATTGTTATTTATTTTATTTATTGTTATTATTTATTTTTATTATTTTACTGTTATGTTACTGAACTATACTTATTTTAAGGTATAAAACCTCACAGTTCGGTCTTAATACGTCATAAAGTGCGCCCACTGCACTGCGCAGAGGTTTTCGTTCCATCATTTTGAACCACTATATTGGAATCCAAAATGGAGGCACCTAACTTGAAAGACGCCATCTTCATATCATAATTAATACTGCGAAATTATGGTGTGTCTTAGATGTTTTAACACCTGGAAGATTACTTTATTATATCAAACATTCGAAAACTTTTTAAAATTTGTTTTAAAAACACTCGATTTATGTAAATCGTCCTTATTGCGTGTCCTATGTACTGCGCAATCGTACACCGCGCTTTTCCTTGTTATAGTGTCTTAAACCGCCATATTTGAATCCAAAATGGACAAACTTGGCAGACCAGAGTTGTCATTCGTTACGTCACATCCTAATATTAATACGGTTTGTGTTGGAAGATTGAACATGTGGAAAACTACTTTTTTACATCAACTTTTCAACGTTCCAAAAATTAGTTATCGTATTTTGGTTTGAATTTTGGAAACGTCTAACATTTTGAACTTCCGGTTTTTGTTTTCGGGCAGTTAACAATTTCAAAAAAAGCTTTATTTGCAAATGGAAAAATGCTTAGAACAGTGAGTTTACGTACATCAATCTTAGCGTATGATAAGGTGGGCTGCGCAGACCTTAAAGCTGTTTAAAGTTGTCTTGAAACTGTTGAAACCTGTCCTAAAGTTCCTCTGAAGCTGTTGACGACGATTATATAGCTGTTCTGTAGTTTTTGAACTCTGTTTGGAGAAGAGTGGAAGGAAATGGCCCATGTGAGCCATACCTACCTACCACGGATGAAGCTTAGGTAAAGTCACTAGATATATAAAATACCGTAAACTCCGCCATTTTTGGGCAAAAATTTGGCGCCAAATTTGTACCTATTGCTAATGTTAAATAGAAATCAATTTTGTACTGTATTGTTAAAAAAAAGCACAACTGTATACTGTATCAACATGCGTTAATAATTGAAATGCAGATAGTAAAACAATTAATTAAAACAAGCAAGCATTGTTTTCATTATTTGTTGTTAGCAATTCAAATTTGGCGCCAAATTGTTTGCCCAAAAATGGCGGAGTTTGGGGGACTTTATATATCCAGTGACTTTAAGCTTAGGGAACTACGAGCGCCCTCTGTAGGTTACAGTTCAATATTCATAAATTATGACACCTTTTCGAAGTTTAGAAGTGCAGGAACCTCATTTTTTAGAAGCTTTTGTTTTGGTGCAACTAATTTTGTTTCGGTGGATCAAAACATGTACTTCAAAATTAGAAAGATCTTTGAATGTGTTAGAAGCATGAAACTCTCAGTGCTCACTGAAAGCTCTCCATATACAATTTTGGGGAAGAGAAGGGAGGATAGGAAATTTACAGATTTCTACTGATTACAAAAAAGTTTCGGG
Source organism: Cryptocephalus moraei (assembly GCA_946251905.1). Taxonomy (NCBI): domain Eukaryota; kingdom Metazoa; phylum Arthropoda; class Insecta; order Coleoptera; family Chrysomelidae; genus Cryptocephalus; species Cryptocephalus moraei. The sequence continues at coordinate 14,456,375 of OX276463.1, forward strand.
ATTTTAATTTCTAAAGAAACCAAGACCGCTACATTGTCGGTGTTTCTTTAACAAAGAATGTTGTAAAGTTGTATATGAGGCAATTTATGCCGACTTTTGATAAAGTTACGAAATATCTGTGATTTTGGGACAACGCAAGGAATGTGAGGTATTTAAACATTCCCGAAAAATTCTTGAAATATCCGTTTTCCCCGTCGGGGAGCGCTAGGGGGGTGTAACGTCACTGCAGGGCAGTAGGACTACTCTCTCTATATATACAGAGAGAATGAAAATGTTCGGGGTATAGGGCTCACCGTGAGTGCGAGAGAGAATATGGGAATTAAAACGTAGTAGAAAGAGAGACGGTTTTCTTCTTTCTCCCACTCTCCCCCCACCTCCAGTACACAACATCTCCACTTCCACACTTCGCTGCCGCTCGGGCGCTCGCATAATCTAGGAAGCAAAGCAGTGCGAAAATTCAATTCATTCCCAATATGTATCAATTTATTAATTGTTGTTAACTTAAAAAAGATAATATTATAAACGAGATGATCAATTTAAAAAAATTGACGTGATCTTCTTGAATTCTCCAATTACTTAAATAATTTTTATTGCTTTCAATTGACACGGTGGTCTTAGAAAAATTATTTAATTTACAATCGCGTAACTTGTTGAAAAATTGAGTTAGATCGATTTTTACTACGGGACCATATTCTTTCCGGTGTTGAGAACACACCATAATTTATTTGAATTTTTTAATTGATATTAGATAATTATAAAGCATTATTTTATGTCATGTACTCTCTTCAGAAACTGTGCGCTCTTCCCAAAATAGCCACGCGGAAGCCTATTTTCAGCGTTAATTTAAAATAATTAGCAATGAGGAAAGTTACGGGAGGTAGGACAATTTTGTTGGAAATTTTCTCCTCTTTTAGAATCTCTTTTCAGATTTCGATTAGCTCTTGTAGTTTCTGAGTTATTCACGGAAAACTGAATGTCCTTTTTTCTTTGTTCTTTATGATCCTTTATGATTTATGAATGTCCTGATTGTCCTTTATAACTTTTGCAATTTTTTCTTTAATTTACAAGAAAAAACGCTTGTAAATTAAGATCAACAATTCCACGGAATATGGTTTTTTAAGTGCCTCTCGAATCTAGTTAATACTTTGTGTTTCAAACTTTGAACAAAAAATAGAATTGTTACTAAACTTTTACTTATTACTTTATTACCGTTGCTAACGCACGATGTCGAGAGTCAAAATTTATTGTGAGAAATGTTCTCCTCTTTAAGAATATTTTTATTTATTTTCTTCATTATTAGTACTTCTCATAATAAAACAGTCATTTTGTTTTTGGATGATAACTCAAAAACTATACAAGATAGCGGGAATTGCAAAAAAGATCCTTAAAGAGGAGGAAATTTCCTATAAAAAACTCCTGGCTTCCCGATCTCTAGCTCTAACATTTATAATGGTAATTTGGTGTTGAAATATGGCTCCGCACGGCCTTTTCGGGATGACGCCGGCTGTAAAGTTGAGTGCCGCACCTAAAAAAATGTTATTAAACCAATAAAAATTGATTTAAAAATTTGAAAAATTTATGGTGTCATTTCAACACTTGCAGAAAGAAAGTCCCTTTGAGACAAAAATGTTTAAAGGGGTTTTTCGTAAAGCTAGCCTATTGTTAATTATACCTATTTAATTTCTTACCTCCATCTACATTGAAAGCTGGATAATTGTTTAAATAATCACCTTACAAATTTTTTGCCTCCTGGAATCCTTTCTATGAGTGTATTCAATAAGATGGCGTCATAAAGTTGTATAAATTTTGTTTATTTTGTTTATAATGAATTTTCGAAATTAACAAAACTGGTTTCGAAACCATTAAAGTAGGCCATTTATTTATAAACAACTTATAAACAAGTAGCGTTAAAAAATTTTACCCGCAATAATTTAATTTTTATTTCAAATAATATAAAAACAACTAGGTGTATCATAGTATATGAGAAAAAAAATTTAACAACAATTGTAGGTTTTTTCATTTTTTGTTAATTTAGAAAATTCGTTATAAACAATATTTATACAACTTTATGACGCCATCTTATTGAGTACACTCATAGAAAGGACTCCAGGAGGCGAAAAATTTGTAATGTGATTATTTAAACAATTATCCAGCTTTCAATGTAGATGGAGGTACGAAATAAAATAGGTATAATTAACAAGGCTAGCTTTACGAAAAACGCATTTAAAATTTTTTTTCTCAACGGGACTTTCTTTCTGCAAGTGTTGAAATGACACCATAAATTTTTCAAATTTTTAAATCAATTTTTATTGGTTTAATAACATTTTTTTAGGTGCGGCACTCAACTTTACAGCCGGCGTCATCCCGAAAAGGCCGTGCGGAGCCATATTTCAACACCAAATTACCATTATAAATGTTAGAGCTAGAGATCGGGAAGCCAGGAGTTTTTTATAGGAAATTTCCTCCTCTTTAAGGATATTTTTTGCAATTCCCGCTATCTTGTATAGTTTTTGAGTTATCATCCAAAAACAAAATGACTTATTTTTTCGTTTTTTTGTTAATAATAATTGCAATTTTTGTTTGTAGGAAAAAACGAAAAAACACATTGGTCAGAATTGCAATCCGCGTCGAATGAGCCATCGCTCATATTTTTTTTACCCTTCTAACTATTTTTCTCAGGAAACTCACTTCTTGACTAGACTAACTGATTTGGTATCGATCCTGTATTCCTTCGTCCAGTTCGTCCTTCTAATTTAGTTTGAAAGTTAGAAATAGTGATAATTCTTGTTATGACTCTAAAAAATATGAGCAAGACCTCATTCCGTTTGTAATGACGATAAACAATTGCAAGATATTAACAAAATAAGTAGAGTAAAAAAAGAAAAAGGTTTAGTTTTTTGAAAATTACTCGAAAAGTACTAATAATGAAGAAAATAAATAAAAATATTTTTGAAGAGGAGAACATTTCTCACAATAAATTTTGACTCTCGACATCGTGCGTTAGCAACGGTAATAAAGTAATAAGTAATAAGTTTAGTAACAGTTCTATTTTTTTTTTTCAAAGTTTGAAAAATAAAGTATTAACTAGATTCGAGTGGCACTTAAAAAACCATATTCCGTGGAATTGTTGATCATAATTTACAAGCGTTTTTTCTTGTAAATTAAAGAAAAAATTGCAAAAGTTATAAAGGACAATCAGGACATTCATAAATCATAAAGGATCACAAAGAACAAAGAAAAAAGGACATTCAGTTTTCCGTGAATAACTCAGAAACTACAAGAGCTAATCGAAATCTGAAAAGAGATTCTAAAAGAGGAGAAAATTTCCAACAAAATTGTCCCACCTCCCGTAACTTTCCTCATTGCTAATTATTTTAAATTAACGCTGAAAATAGGCTTCCGCGTGGCTATTTTGGGAAGAGCGCACAGTTTCTAAAGCGAGTACATGACATAAAATAATACTTTATAATTATCTAATATCAATTAAAAAATTCAAATAAATTATGGTGTGTTCTCAACACCGGAAAGAATATGGTCCCGTAGTAAAAATCGATCTAACTCAATTTTTCAAGTTACGCGATTGTAAATTAAATAATTTTTCTAAGACCACCGTGTCAATTGAAAGCAATAAAAATTATTCAAGTAATTGAAGAATTCAAGAAGATCACGTCAATTTTTTTTAAATTGATCATTTCGTTTATAATATCTTTTTTAAGTTAACAACAATTAATAAATTGATACATATTGGGAATGAATTGAATTTTCGCACTGCTTTGCTTCCTAGATTATGCGAGATGCGAGCGCCCGAGCGAACAGCGAAGTGTGGAGGTGGAGATGGCGTGTACTGGAGGTGGGGGGAGAGTGGGAGAAAGAAGAAAACCGTCTCTCTTTCTACTACGTTTTAATTCCCATATTCTCTCTCGCACTCACGGTGAGCCCTATACCCCGAACATTTTCATTCTCTCTGTATATATATCTTGACTAACAGGCAGTAGGCAGTATTACTGCGTCGAGCAAATCAGACCAGTTGATGATTGATCTGATTATTTTTTAACTAGTCGTGTATTTATAAGCGAAAAATTGTAGCGTCGGTGTTTCGTGTTTATTGCTTGCGAGACAACCCGTGAAAATCCACGGCCAGTTAATAACTTGAATTAAACCAACAAGTAAAAACAGCAAATCCATTTAGCTGTTTAATGTGAAAGGGTTCACCTATTACCCATGGCTTAATTACACGGGACGTCTACTGGTCCTGTACGTGACAGCATGAGGCGTTATAATATTGTGTGCCGCATTTTGAAAAAGTCTCGAAATATGTGGTACAACTAGATTCGTTACTATTTTTGGAACCTTTTACAAATTTTTCTGATACTAAAAAACGAGCTTATTTAACCATTTTCTAAATTCTAAAATCTTTAACTTTCAAAATGAAACTTTAAGATTAAAAAAAACAGCTTACTTTATACAATTTTTCAGAATTTTACTATAAAAAAGTACTGTTTCCTCAGGCAACTCCACAACTCGTCTAGCTATCTAACTCTATTCCTTCTAAATTTTAAAAATTGAAAGGTTAACTGTTCCGGGGAAATGATTAGACAAAGTGTATCAGTTATACTGTTGTGCAGAAACTCTAAACCGTAATTCAATTCCAAATGCAGGAAGAACGACCTCCTGGGAATTATAAGAACGGATAAAATATTAAATTCCTTTAGCTGTGAAAAGTTGAAGGAATTCACGTTTTACACATGACGTAATTACACGGCCCATCTACTGCTCCTGTACGTGACAATATGAAGCGTTATAATGTTGTATGTGGGCGATTCCATGTCAACTGTCGTGAGGTTGGTGCGTCATATTTTTTTTTTCCAACCAAAACTATTCCGTTCTATTGTAGGTTCGACTACAAGTATTATCTCAAATTTTCAGACAAAAATATTACTACTGGCGTTTTTTATGGCCAATTTTCGTTTCTTTCGCGTTTTCAGTTTTCGATGACAAATTTTCTCCAAAACGTTACCGGAAACACATCGCACGCTGGAAAAATTTTAGAGTACCCATAATCGATGTAAAATTTTCCAAGGAATCCATTCCCGCCCTCAGAATTGCCCTAAAATTTTTCCATTTGCGAGAAATCCTAAAACACCATTTTTTTTAAACTTGCTCTATCTCTCAGGTGGAAATTTTTGGATTTTTTTGAAGAAACGCAAAATGTTTAGTTTTTAGTGTACTTTGAGGGACTTGTAACTTTCCCGTGTGTATTTTGGTTTCAAGTGCCCAAACATGCGAAAAATGGCAAAAAATGGACGAATCAGTCTAAAATGGTGCATTAAGCGTGAAAAAGGAGTGTCAAAAGTCTGGAATATTCATGTGGACCTCAAGCTCAATCCTCAGCGATGAAGTCAGATCATTTTCATTAAATACCAGACCATCTGGAGGTCCAATATTGTGAGATTCGTGCAAAAACTCAAGAAATATTTTGAATTGCTCGATACTTTGATATTCGGTTTATATGAACTTTGGACCCTAATATCCAGGAACTATGATGGCAAATGACGTTGAATGACGAAAAATCAAGTGATTAAGATATAATATGACAACACCGAACATTTCCTTTTATGGAGACATGAGGGCAAATCAGCATCTTTTGGACATAAGATACACAGACCAAACGTGCAATTCTCGTTTTTCTGGGCTACAAACTAAATTAGCAACAGGCAAACTGACGGATCTGGGAATCAATAAGTCTAAGCCACTTGATTGAAGAAAAGTACTGAAAACTCTGCGTCCAGATTCAATTCATCCGAAATCATTATTACTCCTAGATGCCACACGTCATTGAAGATAAACGCTGCATATTGACCAGCACATTTGTCATCCAAAATGGTATGTTTGCATTTTATTATCCAATCATTATTCGAAGAGAATTGGTGATAACCTCTTGTCCTTGTAAACAATGCGTGGTACCTGGTGCGAATGGTACCCATTCAATTTGTGTTTGTCAGATCCATCAAAATTTCAAACTCCTTCTAAATCGTACTGGCACAAAATTGACCTCTAAGAATCTTGTTGCTAATTTAGTTTGTAGCCCAGAAAACGAGAATTGCACGTTTGGTCTGTGCATCTTATGTCCAAAAGATGCTGATTTGCCCTCATGTCTCCATAAAAAGAAATGTTCGGTGTTGTCATATTATATCTTAATCACTTGATTTTTCGTCATTTAACGTCATTTACCTTCATTGTTCCTGGATATTAGGGTCCAAAGTTCATATAAACCGAACATCAAAGTATCGAGCAATTCAAAATATTTCTTGAGTTTTTGCACGAATCTCACAATATTGGACCTCCAGATGGTCTGTTATTTAATGGAAATGATCTGACTTCATCGCTGAGGATTGAGCTTGAGGTCCACATGAATATTCCAGACTTTTGACACTCCTTTTTCACGCTTAATGCACCATTTTAGACTGATTCGTCCATTTTTTGCCATTTTTCGCATGTTTGGGCACTTGAAACCAAAATACACACGGGAAAGTTATAAGTCCCTCAAAGTACACTAAAAACTAAACATTTTGCGTTTCTTCAAAAAAATCCAAAAATTTCCACCTGAGAGATAGAGCAAGTTTAAAAAAAAAATGGTGTTTTAGGATTTCTCGCAAATGGAAAATTTTTAGGGCAATTCTGAGGGCGGGAATGGATTCCTTGGAAAATTTTACATCGATTATGGGTACTCTAAAATTTTTCCAGCGTACGATGTGTTTCCGGTAACGTTTTGGAGAAAATTTGTCATCGAAAACTGAAAACGCGAAAGAAACGAAAATTGGCCGTAAAAAACGCTAGTAGTAATATTGTTGTCTGAAAATTTGGGATAATACTTGTAGTCGAACCTACAATAGAATGAAATAGTTTTGGTTGGGAAAAAAAATTATGACGCACCAACCTCACGACAGTTGACATGGAATTGCCCATGTTGTATTTTGAAAATGTGTCAAAATGTGTAATACAACTACAACGTGTTTCAAAATGATTGTCATCTAGTTGGCGTTGGAATTTCTGTACATGTAATTTTTGATGTGCCTCGCTCTATTGATTTGAACCTGTCTAATTCTGACAACAAGTGACACTTTGAACATTTATTGTGAAACTGGCAATCAGTACTGCTAGTAATTAACGGCCCTTTTCAGGGCCAAAACAAATACTACAAACAGACGAATACTCAGAATCCGTTTTCTTTTGACAGAGAAAAGCCAGAAGTTAAAAGAGGTTAAGTAGCATATTTTGAGGTTATGTATAGCTAGTAGAAACTCCTATTTTCGCAAGGCGGTTTTTTTAATATTATATGGGAATTCCACAGCCGACTAGATGACAATCATTCTGAAACACATTGTAGATTCGGTACTGTTTTTGGAACATTTTACAAATTTTTCTAATACTAAAAAACGAGCTTATTTAACCATTTTCTAAACTCTAAAATCTTTGACTTTCAAAATGAAACTTCCAAATTTAAAAAAACCACCTTACTGTACATAATTTTTTCGAATATTACTACACAAGGTACGGTTTCTTCAGGCACCTCCAAAACTCTTCTAATTATCTAACTCAATTATTTCTAAATTTTAAAGATAGTAAGGATAACTGTTCCTAGGGAATGATTAGACAGTTTATCAATTCTGCTGTTTCTGCAGAAATCCTAAAACCTAACTGAACTCCAAACGCAGAAAGGAGAGACGTCCTGGAAATTAAACGGACGGGTAAAAATTGCATATTCTTTTAGCTGTTTTATGTGAATGAATCCACTTATTACACGGCCCATCTGCTGCCCCTATACGTGACTATGTGAATGTAAAGAATGTTGTAGTGTTGTATGCGGTATTTTGAAAAAGTCCCCAAATGTATGATACAACTAGATTCGGTACTATTTTTTAAATTTTTACAAATTTTTCTAGTATGTACTAAATAGGGGGCATATAGAAAATTTGTTTCGATTTTAGAATTCTAAATGTTATCTAACTTTTTAGGTACTAAATAAAGTTGTAAAAACCCCATGGCATGCCAGGCTGAAAGGTAGATTTATGGGTAGGATATAGAGTATTATAGCAGAGACGACGTGTCAAAAAAATGTATATTAAGTGTGAAAAAAATACAAACGTCAAAATTTCTAACTTTTTCCAAATAACTTTTTTTTGTACATTTCTCAAAGATATGTTTTATACAAAAGTTGTTCGCCTCTATAAGGGCAACAAAAATACTCGTTAACATTTTTCTCTCAGACACGAAATAAATTTTTTTTGTTTTTTTTTTAAAAAAAACTTTTTTTCTGTGTTCTTAAAGAGTGTTCTTTTTAAAAAAGTCCCAAGATAAGGCTGCATCCCCGTTGCGATTTAGTTTGTTAACTAATTCAGCCGTGACTACCAAGTTCTATATATACAGGGTGTTAGGGGTTTGACATGTCTGCATTCAGGCACTATCCCGGAGCAGTGGCAGGAAGCGACCACCATACTACTCCATAAAAAGGGAGACAAAACATGCCTGGAAAATTACCGGCCAATAACTCTCCTCAGCCATCTATACAAACTGTTTACCAGAATCATAACATCAAGGCTGGATAATAAACTCGAGCTTTACCAGCCAAGAGAACAAGCGGGTTTTCGATCCGGTTTTGGGACTAATGATCACTTGCAGAGTATTAAGACTCTCATCGAGAAAACCATTGAATACAATAGACCTCTAGTCCTCCTGTTTATAGACTTCCACAAGGCTTTTGACACGATCGAGTTGAAAGCTATACTAGACGCCTTGAAAGAATGTCGTGTTGACTATAGATACTCAAAATTCATCTATAATATATACAAAAACGCTACTATGTCAGTTAGACTGCATAAAGCCAGCAACCGCATTGAAATCGGAAGAGGTGTGAGGCAAGGGGACACTATGTCTCCTAAAATATTTATCACTGTTTTATAACATGCCTTCAAAAAGCTTAACTGGGATAAAAGGGGAATAAACATAGATGGTCAGAAATTTAGCCACCTCCGCTTCGCGGACGACATTGCCTTAACAACGGATGACTTGGGAGAGGCAAAACAAATGCTCCACGAATTAGAAGATGCATGCTCCGGGGTTGGTCTAAAAATGAACTTTTCTAAAACGAAGATCATGACAAACCTTGTCATGAGCGAAGGTATATACATCGACAACACCGAAATTGAATTGGTTGAAAAATATACATACCTGGGCCACGAAATTAGAATATCTAGAGACAATCAGACATGCGAGTTGAACAGAAGGATCAACCTCGGATGGGCGGCCTATGGAAAGTTAAGACACGTCTTTAAGAGCGAACTCCCCATCTGTCAAAAAAGAAAAGTGTTCGACCAGTGCGTTCTGCCAGTGCTCATATATGGCGCGGAAACACTCACCTTAACGGTGACATCAGCGAGAAAACTCAAAGTAGCACAACGCAAAATGGAAAGGTCAATGCTTGGATTGAGTTTGAGGGACCACGTCACAAACCAGGACCTGCGGCGAAAAACCGGTGTGAAAGATATCGTCGAACGAATAACCACATTAAAATGGAATTGGGCAGGACACGTGGCCAGAATGAGTGACGATAGGTGGACAAAGAGGTTACTGGAATGGAGGCCACGCACAGATAAGCGAAATAGAGGAAGACCACCTACACGTTGGACTGATGACCTAAAAATAGTTGCAAACAACTGGATCCACGCAGGTCAAGATAGACGCGGATGGCAAGCCATGAGGGAGGCCTATGTCCAGCAGTGGACGATAAGGGCTGGTTGATGATGATGAGGGGTTTGACTGCTTTTTTTTTAATAGGTGATTGTATTCATCAAAACAAACAAAAAAACCTCATATAACAGGTGTCCTAAAACCAACCGTTTTCGAGAAAAAAATTAGCAAACTTCTAATATTAAGGTGTGAAAAATTCAGGTTTATTAAAGAATGTCACATAATTTTGTACATGAAATGACTATAAGATGTATTCTTTTAATGTATTTATGTTTAATTTGTAACAAAACAATCTTTTCTTTAAAGAATAATTTTTTTTTCCAATCAATAGGACTCGATAAAATGACTACGATGTGGTGTGGCAACACCGCGAATGTATCGCACGCGTCGCGAAATGAGAGCCAGACAGTGACACTAGTGACAGTGACAGTGTGCATCTTTGAACGTATACGTGAATATCACGATATGCTATTAATTTACGGGGAGGCGCGTTGTAGTTCTACAAGTGCACGTCGTATCTATCACGAACGATTTCCTCAACGGCGACTGCCTAACCGTAGAACATTTGTTGAAGTGAGAGAACAACGGTGGACTTTTTAAACACATGCTGTAATAAACAGGTAAATATTGAAAATTATAACATATCAATAACAGCATGATCCTTTTCTAATACTGTTAGTGGCCCTGAATTACTGATCGCTATTGTTTTACCATTTATACATGCAAGTGTAATAATTACATAATTGAATCAATTGGAATCACAATTATTTCGTTTACTATTACGTACAGCGTAAAGACGGCATTTAGGAAGAGTTCGCAAAAAAAAAACGTCATGTTTACGTTTCCTTTCTTGTCGATGTTGCCAAGTTGTCATGAAATACCTTGACAAAATAACTCGACTTTTCTCGAAAACAGTTGGTATTAGGACCTTCGTTATATAAGGTTTTTTTTGTTTGTTTTGATGAATACTATCACTTATTAAAAAAAAGCAGTCAAACCCCTAACACCCTGTATATATAAACTTTTGAGTATTGATTAAGTATGATCTCTAGAGACCAAAAAACTGAAAACAGCATTTTAATTCCTCTTTTTTCGACTTTGTTAACGAATGCAATACTAGATAAATCTAGGTACCAAAAAAGATGAAATTTAATGAAAATTGTCATGGTCGTAAGGTAAATTTCAGTTCTTATGAATAAAACGGCAGATCGATGATTACAGGAACTGGTATAGCTTGTAGAACTTGTTACCATGATTTAATTACACTATTTCTAGAGTTTTTGAATGCGATTTGTGATTTTGAACAAATATGAATGATTTTCAAGAAATAGAATATTTTGAATTTCCGACTTTAGAGTTTATTATTGTGTTAGAGACTAGATCACTGATTATTACAAACTCGGTTTCATAGATAGTATTTAGTTGCCGGCTTTAAAAAGTATCCTACGTCATTGGTATTGGAAAATATCCCATACACTTTCCGGAACGGAATTCATTTTTGGGACATTACTATCAATTTATGACTGATGGTATCAATAAAAAGCGTCGTGGAAATGGAAAACTCAATTTCCCCGAGCTTTATGCCAGCAATAACCGCGTTTACTGCAACAGTAAACTCTAAAAACAGTAAAACCCGCTGGGCTCGTACTTATTGTGTATCACGCCCCGCTCGACCGAAGTTTTTCTCCTAGAAAAAGGTGTCGATGAAAACCAACAACCGGGAGGGGGGACCACGAAAAAAAATGCTCCCCTGGTGACCCTCGAGGGGTGCTCGTGTCGCACTTTCATCGCCCTCACCCCCCTCCTTTCCGGCACCCTTCGAGGACCGAAACATTATCAATCCGTCCGTTCCACGCCCATAATCCGGGCAGGATGAACAAAAGACGTGACTGCATACAAATTTGTTGTAGTCGATACGCAAAGGCAACACAATAATGAATTTGTTGGCGCGGTCTGGACCGCATCGGGGATGGCGGGTCGATATGGATGCCCCGCGTTTCTACCCCCTCCAACCCCTCCCCCTCCCCCTCAGCCCGCGCGCGTGTGTGTACGGCGTGTGCCAGGGGCGACTCTCCGAATTCTCCTCAATTCCTCCCGATTCCCCCGGGCGGACACAATCGATCACGAGACATCTCAATACTTAAACACCGGAGGTATAATCAACTTCCCCCTCTTCGAGTCACCACCGCGACAACCTCCCCGCGACCCCTCCTCGAGGGGGAGACGTTTAGCACCCCTCGAGACTCTCACAAAGGAAATGAGACGCAGGAAAGGGTTTTTCTTTCATTGTTCCCGACGACGACTTATCAAGGAGGGGGAGGAGGAGGAGGAGGATTAAATTTTAATTTCGTAGGTAAAGTGTTTTCGTTTTAATAACCGACTCGTGCACGAATAAAAAGTTACCTGTACGGAAAGAAACCGTGTTGGTACCGAGATTAGACCTCAATTCAAAAAATTCAACAAAAATTAGGAAAATATTTGAAACGTTTTTAAGGAGCAGAAATTTTATGGACACCAGATGAGATAAACGAAGCAAAATAAGTTCCAACTGTACAATACATCATTTGTCGCAGTGACTGACACTTCGAAAATCGAGCGGTTACCCGACGTAAACCCTCCATTATTCATTAATTCGGGTTCAGGTAATTCAAGAACAATAATAATAATGCAAAGCAATACAATAATTAGGGGGGTTATTAGAAATTCAAGTCAGTTAAGAGTCGGTCGGGGACTTTGAAAGCGTTCAGATTAAAATTTTTGACAAACTTTTGGCTGGAGAACCCCAAAATTAGAGGGGCCCATGTATTAAAATATTCCTTTGTAAATCTGTGTGGTGAATTTGTGTGTCGGTACGAAATAACGATAAACCGTGTTTTGATTGGTACGCTTCGTCCATTACGTTTAACGAATTGCATGTGCGCTGGGAAACGAAACAAACGCTACACTTGGTGTTCCACGTTGGTCGCCAACTTATGATCAAATGATACTACATTAATCTCTCAAAATCTCTCTACCTATTGTAGTTTCCCTCAGAGTGCGATGGCGACACCGTATCGCTAGCATTCAAGTAAATACCACACGTACTCGTAAGCACACAAAACATTCGACTCATTGCACACACAATTTTGGATCGAGTTTTTGACCAAGCTAATCGGGATGGAGATATGGCGCAACGTTGCGTTAATAATCGGACTTAGTTAAAATAACCACTGAGGAATCTTATTTAATTAAATGTTCGTTGGCTATTTTGACGCTAAAAAAACTTAAGGTAACAATCTGAATCCTTAAGATTACACTCCCAATTTTTCAGTAGCTGGAAATTCAAAACGCGAATCTGCATTGTTCATTATATGTTGAGAAAAATCAGGAAAATATTTGAAACGATGTTTTTAAGGAGCAGAAATTTTTATGGACACCAGATGAGATAAAAGAAACAAAATAAATTCCAACTGTACAATACATCATTGAATGGCACTTCACAAATCGCAGCGGTTACCTGACGTAAACCCCCCATCATTCATTAAATCGGTTTGAGATAATTTCAATAACAATAATAATCAGAAGGAAGGAAAAACTTCTGCTCATCATGGCCACTGTGAGAACTTGAACAACCTCCTTTTGTTGAAGTCTGTTAGTCGGGCAAACATTGTCCTTTTCTACAAGAAACGACTGTTAGCAAGAAAGAAGACAATGGTACTTATCTGGTTTTTGAATAAATGTCTACGACATAAGGTGTTCCCTCCATCGATTTCCATCAGGACAAACTCGGATTCCAATACGGCTAGAAGATCTATCTTAAAAGCTAAGGAGTGTTGGATTCGTTTCGAAGTTAGAAGATTAAACTCCAAACTCAACTACATCAACGTGGAACTGAGAACTGCCTTCTACTCCATCACTTCTCTCCTGTCCAACCTGGAGTTCGATGTTTTTCACCGAAATGATAGAGATTATGTTGAGTACATAGGTAAGAATATTTTCAGGCACCACGTGAACAAATTGAATCGGTTAATATCTACATCTTCCTATCTTTATAACGTAAGAAAAGAGAAAGGAGTTTTTTCTTCTCGTACGTTCCACAGTCGTATCACTAATTTATCCCAAGTTCAAATAAAGTGTTGGCAAGACATAGAAGTTTTTCCTTCCTTCTGCTCATCATGGCCAACTGTGAGAACTTGAACAACCTCATTTTGTTGATCAACAATAATAATGCCAAGCAATACAATAATTCGGGGGGTTCACAAGTGAGGCTAGTAACATACTTGTGGTAAAAATAACTCTTAACGCTCCTAGAACTAACAATGTTGGAATTAGGATTAAGGAAATTAAATTTACTAGAATAGGATTCTGGAATATGATATATTTTAATGACAAAGACCAAGAGATCCTGATAGAGATCAAAAGACACGAATTTGACATAGGTGCTCTCTCCGAGACAAAAAAGAAGAGCAAAGGTAACACCAAATACGAAGATTATAATTTTCATATATATCGGAAAAGAGAAACATGAAAGAGCTAAATCGGGAGTCTGCTTAGTGGTACATGAAAAACTTCAAACCAACATAGAAAATATTGTCGCGAAGCGACCCCAATTAGCGAATACAGGTCAGTTGAGCCAAATCAGCACGGAGCGACCTCGACATAAAACCTTCAGGCAAGGTACGTAGCCCAAAAACTGGCACGCGGCACAAAAGAAAAACAAAACATTATTTTGGTATTTATACCGAACGATCAAGACGATCAGGGAATCAGTCATCCAGCACCCCGTGTCGCTGCCAGTTTGGGATTACGTCCGTGCCAGACCACCCTCGAAGCCTAGGACCATGCCTCGCATTGGGGGAGCCTTGCACCTACCGCCCTATCGCATCTATTCTATATTTGCTCGTTCGTTTCATTTATGTCTCGCCTTCATCATTTGGTTTTGACTCGCTCTCCCCTGTAATCTTCATCAGTCAACCATCTCGTGTCCACTGCTGGACGTAGGTCTCCCTCATTCTTCTCCATGCATCTCGGTCTTGTGCTGCCTGCATCCAGTTGCTGTGGCAGCGTTTCAGGTCATCGGTCCATCTTGTGGTGGGCGGCCTCGGTTTCGGTAGGCTTCTTGTCTCGGCCTCCACTCTAATATACGTTGTGTCCATCTGTTGTCCGTCATTCTGGCGACATGTCCTGCCCAATTCCACTTGAGGGTTGTTATCTTCTCTATCGCGTCCAGGACTCCTGTTCGGCGTAGAATTTCTTGGTTTGGAATTCGTTGTCTGAGAGAGATACCCAACTTGACGCGTTCCATGGCCCTTTGTGCTACGCGAATTTTGTACACTGTTTTGTTCGTAAGTGTCAAGGTCTCTGCTCCATAGGTAAGAACTGGCAGCACGCACTGATTGAATGCTTTCCTTTTAAGGCTTACTGTAATATTATAGTATACAGGCCAGCCTGTAATATTAATGTTTAAATAAACATGACCAATTTTGTCGTGTGTTTACCGTCTCTACCAGGCTACCACCCTCAACCGCCTGGGTTTTTGACATATGGTGGAGGCGCCCATTTATATCAAAGACAGAATATAGCAAAACAATATTTAAATTCCAAGACACGGTAATTACCCACATTATTAGGGTATACGCACGGGACACAACTAATCCATCAGAAGAGTAGATGCCTTCTATGAAGACCTACAAAGGGTACTCGACGGAATACAAACACGGGATGAAGTTCGGAGACTTCAATGTAAAAATCGGGACCGATGTGAAAGTACATCTAGCAAAATCAAAATCTACAAAACGTATGTTATACCTGTGGTGACGTATGCCATTGACATAAGGCCGAAAATGCTCAGACCATAACACTATTATGTACAACAGAAGTGCGAATACTGAGATCAATAACAGGCTATACAAAGCACGACATTAAGAGAAATGAAGAAATTAAAGATCTGTCGATTACAAGACGTAGTAATATGGGCCGGAATAAGACGAAGACAGTGAAGAGACCACGTGGATAGGATGTCCAACAATCAACTACCCAAAGTATCAAAAACGGTAAAATCTAACAAACGAACCTCAATTCAACAAAGGAACTTACAAAACAAATAAACGATATTACACGCACTTAATGAAAACTCAACTACTGTTTTGCTCAGAAATAATAAAGTTATGAGAGTGATACTTTCTGCTCAAAAAGACCTTTAACCACCATTTTACTCAGAAAACTGTAAGTTATGAGAGGTATATCCTTTACACAATTCTGTTTGGAAGGTTGCAGGAGTTACGTACGTTTTCATGAATGAAGGAAGTAAAAGACCACATTTCCTAAAGTGGTCAGGCCAGTTACAATGAATTTCTTGAGTTAATCCGGGAGCTTTCGTAACCACCTTTTTCGGTGTGTACGAACTATTTAAAATTTCAAGGTTCTTATTTACTTACGTTCTCCCATCATATTTTATTGTTTACCACATCATACCACATTGCTTCCTGACCTTGCCCCTGCGTTCTAATAACACGTTACAAGTCCGTTCAGTGGAGTTCATTACAACAAAACGCGTAGTGTTGTAGTATGGTTTCCTTGACCAAACATGACCTTCTCAGGTTGACTCAAGTTGTATTATAGCAATATGCTTCCTTGTAGCAACTTGTAGATTTATGTAAATAGTGTCATAACCATATGATTTTTTAATCAAATCGTAGTAAATCAAGTTTCCATATTAATCAGTTAATTAAAGCTTGCCTAAATTACCGACGGCTTCACTCAGGAAGTGGTGAATTTGCGGATCTGTGTGATTCATTAAGTATGGGTGGTTAAGTTAGGTTGCTCATCTCTGGTATCTTTATCGCCGTAAGTAAAGTAAGGAGGTACATATATTTTATGAATCTCCTTACTTTCTGAGCAATAAAATGCGAGGTTAATAACTCTGGTATCTTTATCACGGTTTGAGAACTAGCAACGGCCCTACCACATTGAATATGCCAGTTCTCTTTAGGTTGCTTAAACCGCGATAAAGATATCAGAGTTGTTAACCTTGCATCTCATTGCTCAGAAAGTAAGGAGTTGCATAAAATATACCAATATACCGTTAATGTGCCAATTACTGTCTAACTTCGTGCAAAATTAGACACCACCAGAGAAAGTAGGACCGCCGTCGCGTCACCTAATGACCCACAGACCGACACGCCAGACGAACACTCCATCATCCCCCTCCCCCTCGCGCAGTTATACGCAAAAAGCTCGCTCGTAACCGAACCGACGGACCCGTCGTCCCTGCGTCCTGCCCTGGAGGGGGTGCGCGCCGGGAGCCGTCCTCCTCCTCCTCCTCCTCCTCCTCCTCCTCCATCGGCGGCCCGGTCCTCTCAGGGCGCCGGTACGCGTCAGACCGACGGCACCGTCCGCCCCCCCAGCGTCCAGACGTCGACGTCGCCTGCCGCGATCCGGACCCCCTCCCCCACCAGATCGAACGAGGACACCGTCACCGGGGCGCCAGGACACCAGGACACCAGGAGGCCAGGGCACCAGGGTTAAGCGCCGGGAGGAAGATGTAGTGATGGGAGGCGAGAGAAAGTGACTAGCGACGAGAAAGGAAGAAATGACCAGGAATTTGTACACGCATACGGTAAGAGGAAAAGGGGGGAGGCGTGGTGGAGGAGCTCCTCCACCACGTCTGGTGTATTTTGGGACAAGACAGGGATATTATTTTCATTCCCGCTCTTTTGTTAATTATTGGTAAATGCTCCCTTGTAGAATGTTAGCTAATCTACACTCTGGACCATCTGCTTGGGTTGGTGTATTTTCGGGAAAGTGATGGAGATTAATTTGGTTTCCATTCTTCTGTTAATTGCTTGTAAACGCTGCCTTGTGCAATGTTTGCTGGTCTACACTCTGGACTATCTGCTTGGATTGATATATTTTGGGAAAGGTGAAGGAGATTAGTTTGGTTCCCATTCTTCTGTTAGTTGCTTGTAAACGCTGCCTTGTACAATGCTAGCTGGTCTACACTCTGTACAATCTGATTGGGTTGGTGTATTATGGGAAAAGAGAGGCAGATTAGTTGGATTCCCACTCTTTGGTTAATTATTGTTAAACGCTGATTTGAAAAATATTAACTGGTCAACACTCTGAACCATCTGCTTGGATTGATATATTTTGGGAAAGGTGAAGGAGATTAGTTTGGTTCTCTGTCTTCTGTTAATTACTTGTAAACGCTATGTTGTACAATGTTAGCTGGTCTGCACTCTGGACAATCTGCTTGGATTGGTGTATTTTGTGAAAAGAGAAAGACATTAGGTTAATACCCACTCTGTTGTTAATTATTGGTAAACGCTGCCATTTACAATGTTAGCTGGTCCACATTCTAGGCAATCTTCTTAGATTGGTGTATTTTTGGAAAAGAGAGTGAGATTAGTTTGATTCCCACTCTTTTGTTATTTATTGGTAAACGCTGCCTTGTACAATGTTAGCTGGTATAGACTCTGGACCTTCTGCTTTTGTTGGTATATTTTGGGTCAATACAGGGATATTCGTTTCATTCCCGCTTTTTTGTTAATTATTGATAAACGCTGCCTTGTACAATGTTAGCAGGTCTACACACTGGAAAATCTAATTCGATTGGTGTATTTTAGAAAAAGAGGAAGAGATTAGTTTGATTCCCCATTCTTTTGCTAATTATTGGTCAACGCTGCCTTGTATAGTGTTAGCTGGTCTAGACTCTGAATCATCTGCTTCGATTGGTGTAAGTTGCGAAAAGAGAGCGAGAGAGAGAGAGAGAGAGAGAGAGAGAGAGAGAGAGAGAGAGAGGGAGAGAGAGTTTATTTTTTTTTATTCCCACTTTTTTGTTAATTATTGGTAAACGCTGTCTGGTTGTCTTTTACAATGTAAGTTGGTCTACACCCTAGATCATCTGCTTGGATTGGTGTATTTTGGAAAAAGATAGGAAGATTAGTTTGATTCCCAATCCTTTGTTAACTATTGCTAAACTCTACCTTGTACGGTAGCTAGTCTGCATTCTGGACCGTCTGCTTGGATTGGTCCAGGTCGATTGCCCCTTCAATTTAATCTAAGACAGTCTGCCCATTAAACATGTCCCACCACTCCTCCTTGAAGCAATCATTTCTGTTGCCTAACCTGCTAACTAATAGACATGCTTCTGGGTAGCCAATCATTACTGTTCCACTAAGCTCTTCTACATCTATTTTTAGTTATTTTTATGATCAGTGTTTAATGCTCCACTAACTTTGGTACCTCTTACAACTTTGTTCAATTTTGATTCCTCCTGCCTTTATAAAGTGATCCTTTACTATTTGCATTTTATTGCAGTTTGTATTTCTTTGGTTTCTAGAAGATGGTTGTTTTATTTGCAATCACTAAGGCTCGAATTGCATGCAATAATAATACATCAAATTTGCAGCATCATATACAAAAGTGAATAAGAAACTAATAAATATGCATGTCACTCCTCTTAGATAAGTCCAATAACATTTGATATCA
The DNA here is from genome assembly GCA_946251905.1 of Cryptocephalus moraei. Classification (NCBI taxonomy): domain Eukaryota; kingdom Metazoa; phylum Arthropoda; class Insecta; order Coleoptera; family Chrysomelidae; genus Cryptocephalus; species Cryptocephalus moraei. The sequence goes on from OX276463.1 coordinate 14,475,590, forward strand.
TTTATTAACTCTATTACTTGCACAAGATTCTATTATGTACAATACCATTGAATGCAATTAATGAAAATAATTTCATTATTAACTGAAATTTTTTTTTATTGAAATTCAATTTCACTTTCATAAATTATATATTTACAAGCCGTACCCGGCATGCTTTGCAATGCCACGTAAAGTTTAAGAAAAGAATGATAAATAAAAATTATAGATGACCCGGTGAACTTCGTATCACCTACATATATTTTTGAAAAATATTGTCAAAACGTAATACAAAATTTTTATCTGCATTAAATTAAATGCAACACAGTTATACACATAATCAATTTAATTCTTTCTGATGTACTATATTTTTTGTCTTTTTTGCGGTGCGTAAATATATAAAGATGATGATTTTACGACTCGCGAACACGCGACGCATGCGCGAAACAGGGAAACTCCAAGTTGATTCCGCAAACTGTCCTTGTAACTGCAATTGTTTATCTTTTTAAATTTTTAATAACTAATTTATCAAAAACTATCTCGGAAGTAGGCATGAAATTTTCCTTTAAAATATGCGTTGCACCAAACGACGTCATTTGAAAGCAATTATTATATTTTTGGATGTTGGTCAAGAAATGTTTAGAGTTATTTCCCACCCCAGAAACTAATGAGCGTAATGGTTCTTGTGGTGGGAACAATTGTGGCAATTTTACTTTACCACCAGCACAACATAATCCAGTAAATTCACCGCTGTATTTTAACGCTTTACAATATTGACAAAAATGATTGTCATTTCTCCAATCGTTACCGATTGGTCGGCACAATAATCTATTTCCAGGTCGTAGTGGAATGCTACTCGTTCCAAGTTTACAGGAACAATGCGTCTCCGGAATCGCTCTATTTCATTTTGTCTTGAAGTGCGCTCCAATTTTTGGATATTTGTTGCTCGTAGTACGTGTATGACCATCTTGGTGTTGATTCTGCCATGTCTTCTTCAGCTTGTCTAAGTAGTTTTTTTTTTGTTTGTTATTTTTACCTTTAGTTTGATTCGTCGGTAATCCTGCCTCGGTCTGTTGTTTGGATTCCTTCACTTCCGGTTTTGGGTCTTGTATTTGTACCTCATAGACTTGTTTCTTGGGTGTTTTATATTCCTCGTGTGACGTCAGGTACAGTCGAATTGTCTTGTAGTTTTCCTCCATCCTTTTGAAATAGTGTGATTTTATATGATTGTGCTGATCGCCAAATCCAAGTTCATGGAACGCCTCGTTGTTCTCTTGGGCTTTCCCCCATAGTGCTTCTATGTGATCAATCGTTTTTTGTAGGTATTCCTTGGTTTTTCTTGCACTTCCGTCTTTCATGAAATTATTATGTAGTTATATGATTTCTAGGGCTATTTTTTCTTGTTCTTGAATCAATTCAACTGCTTGTTTTATCTTGTCGTAGTTGAAGTTGTTAACTTTGTAACTTAGTTCTCTGGAAAAAGTGGCTGTGACTTACTCAGGACTTTGCTTGTCTTCTTGACTTCCCGCCGTTGTGTTGGCGTCGAAGTTCTTGAAGTTTTGGAGTTGTAATCACTGGCGGCTTTTCCCTCGGCTGCAGTGACTGGATGTGTCCGTCGTTTCGAATTTGTAGAATTTGTGGACTCGGTGTCCTGGTGAAGTTGCTTTCACTTAGACAGGACTCTTCTTGGTTACTTGACTTCCCGCTTTTGCGTTGGCGTCGAAGTTCTTGAAGTTTTTAAAGTTGAAATCACTGGCGGTTTTTCTTCCGGCTGCATTGACTCGATGCGTCCGTTTTTTCGAACTTGTAGAATTTGTAGACTCGGTGTCCCGTCGATCTAAATGCTGCTGGGTAAGATGTGCCCTAACTCGTTCCTAAGCCTTTCTACTTCATAATTATTCACTTTTAAACGCAATTCTCTCATACCAATACGAACGTTATTATTATCTGCTTCTCGCTGGTCGTCAGTGCGATTTGCACGTGAGGTAGCTCGTAGCACATTTGAATCACTCCGACGACCTAAATCAGATCGTTTTCTCCCTGGCGTTTTAAAATGAATAAAGTTTTCGCGCACTGACAAACTGACGACAGATTGCAATAATTTTTTATTTGACAACCAACTGACAGTATGATTGGTTGCCTTGGCGATTTGTCCCCAAAATTACAAAACGTACCTTTTTTAGTATTTCCCTTAGTTATTATTTATGTTTCTCGCCACAAAAACCTTCCCTGAACTTCCACAAATATTTCAAGATCAAAATTAGCAAAATCCGTCCAGTCGTTCTCGAGTTCAAGCCCAGACAAACGAACAGCATTTCATTTTTATATATATAGAGATTTTGTTCGTCCTTTCATTGAAACTTTATTTCTTGACATGCTTTATCACCAACGGTCTTTTACCAATAATAGATTAGGAAAATTAAAACTAAGGTTTAAAATTGATCATTATAAAAGTTAAAAATTCCATAAGAATAATATTGTATACGTGCCAAAAAATAAACACATTCTGAAATAATTTTAAAACAAAACTAGTTCAAACGAGCCAAAAAACTAAAATCGTAACTTAAAAATCTTTATTTTCCAATTACTTATGGCGTCTTCCTATTACATATTATTGTTGTAGGTACAAGTACGGTACAACTGAGATTATCTAAACAACAGCTATTATTAATTTAAAATAAGTAATTATAAATTACTTAACAAATTGTAAAATATCAACGTAAGTCTTGACTTCTCATGTCGATTCATAGGGTTTTATTAAGACGTGCAATTGTAGCAAATGTGTAAATCTATTATATTATGTAGATAAAGGAAACTTAATTAGATATTTAATTAAAGATTAACTAATTAAACTTAACAGTCCCCCGAGTAAATGAGTGCGATTAAAATGATTGCGTCGACATTACCGGATTCCAAGTGAACAGCGAACTAAAGTTCACTTCTAAGTTTAAGTTTTACCAGAATCTAAAGCGAGCAATTCCTGCAACTTCCTAAGTAATATAGTACGGAGGCTGTGACTTTCGTAACTTTACAATTTTCTTAGCAAAATGGCGCGTAAATTTCTTTTTGATCAGAACGTGTAGATGAAGTCACTCATGTGTTCACAAGTTTGTGAGCACAAAAATAACAGGAATAACTTTGTAAGCAAAAAGTGCAAAATGATAAATTTGTTACGTTCTACATTCTGAACAAAATGGTGCGCAAAAAGTACTTATCTTATAACTAATAGATAAAAAAATTATAATATTAACAATTAATTGTAGAATAAAACATCACGTTAAACCGTTCTAAGCAAATATTGGTGTAAAAGCAAAAAAATTATTAATTAACATTTTCCTCAACAACTAACTAATATATACTGGGACAACGGTGACTATTAACTTTCTGAATAGAAATGTTCTGAATAGGAAATACAAAAGTTGAAGATAACTTCTCCATTTTATGATCAGAAAAGGAGCATGGAACTTTCACAACGCTGTAAGCTGTGAAATCAGGCGTTAAGCAGCATGATATTTTACTTTCTGTAGGACACTGTGCAAATGATTTAACTCCCATAACATTTTCTGGAGAAAATAGTGACTGCAATAATTTTATGAGCAAGAGAATGCAAATGATGCTATTTTAACTTTAGCATTCTCTTGGCAAGATGGTACGTAAATCCGCAACTAGAAAGCTCAGAAGAGCAAAAAAATGAATTCTGAATTTTGAGTAAACAGAAATGAACAAACAAGAATTATTTTATTTAAGAGAGACATTACTTTCAAGCACTTATTGCCGGTTCGGTAATACTTGCCGGTATTCTGCTAAAGCGAAATATTTTTTAATTTTATAGGAAACATTTAGTTAGGGGATTTTTAAATATCTCATTACAATTTGTTCCTATATTTCCATAATAACCGCTCTTCATCACTATTTATGCAAACAACTTCAAAATATCATTAAACTATAACGTTCACAATTAACGATAAAATTATTAGAGTACCTTTCTTTAAAGTTAGTTGGTCAGGACGTTATCGAAGTTATAATTTTTTGCATAGAAAAGAGTGAAATGAGGAAAGTTATTCTCTTTTCTAATGTCTTTTCCTCCAATTACTTATTTTTGTTTGTATGTTTATCATGAATACCTTGCTACCTGACCTTGCCTGTGCGTTCGTATATCTACGTTACATGACAGTTCAGTGGAGGTTATTGCAATACAATTGACTTCATATAGACTGTACTAGTACAACTGCAGCAAAGAGACTTGTTAAATTGTGCATATAAAATACCCCAACTGATTACCTTATTACAATAGTAACAAACTTTCTAATTAGGTGAATAATACAACTTAAAAGTCTTCCAATTGTTTCCAAGGTAAAATACTGGTCGCAATTAAAATATTTAAATATTTCATAAATACAGTGAAACCTCCTGATGTGGACACCTCTGCAATATGGACGCATAGGTTAGGACACATGGGCAATTTATTTGCGGCAAATGTGGACACTTTATTTTGGTTTTACCCTATTTTAGGCCGAAAAGATGTTTTGAAACACTTGTTAGCTTCAATGGAAACTAATGGATCAACTAAAGATTTATCAAAAAGCATAAATGTTTTGCAAACGATTACATGGATCTCGAAATCTTGGGAAAAACGTAACAACAAACATCATTCAGCATTGTTTTAGAAAAGCCGGGTTCAATGTGCAGAACATATTTAAAAATGAAGTCGACGAAAATATGGACTTAGCTTCATTAAAAGAACTAACTTCATCTCATTCCCAAGTTGCTTCTGACGATTATGTTCAAATAAACACTATTTTATCGACAGAAGATAATGATTGCAATATTAGAGCAATAATAAACCATTGTCAACAGCCAGATCAGAAAAACAGATCAGAGTGTCATGAGAAAGTGAATTACTCTGTGCTCTTCGGTATTCAGTTGTTAAAAACTTTTTGCTTACAAAAACATTTGGGTGAAGGATTGAGATTGATTAACAATTTTCATGTTCATTTAGAAGAGCACATTGTGTCCAAAAAACATTTAAGAATTACGGATTTTTTTCAACAATATTCATGTTTAACTCCCTAATGTGGACACCTCCCTAACCTGGACAAAATTTTTGCTCCCCCGGGTGTCCGTATTGTAGAGGTTTCACTGTAATAGTTTAAATTTTTGGTTTGTGAGTGTCTCCTTCGAGGACGGAAATGGAGAACCCTTCACGTGGCAATAATACATGTGAATTATTAAGGGTGGCTTCAGCGAAGGTGGATGATCCTCCACATGATTTCATTATATGTTAGTTCATAGGACTTTAATACTTCATAGGACGTTGAATACAGGATCCTCCACTTTGAAAAATCCCATCTGTTTGTGTGTAGTTTTATTGAATTCGATTTCATCTTTTTTAATGGACAGAAAATAAAATTTCTATGCAGTTTGAACAGAGCAGCCAAATGAAAACGATACGTACGATACGATACTGCACCCCTGCAGTTGTTCTTCTCATGTACCCTCGGCCTCGGGAATTTGATGGTTCGAGGTGAGATTTCAACTCATATTATCAATATTATCATGTATACAATGTATCATTATCATGTATTATACAAGCAGTACCCGGCATGCGTTGCAATGCCACGTAAAGTTTGAAAAAAGAAGGATAAATAAAATTTATAGATGATCCGGTGAACTTCGTCTCACCTACATATATCTTTGAAAAATATGGTCAAAACTTAATACAACATTTTTATCTACATTAAATTAAATGCTACACAGTTATACACATAATCAATTTCATGCTTTCTGATGTACTATATTTTTTGTCTTACTTTGCGGTGCGTAAATATATAAAGATGATGATTTTACGACTCGCGAACACGCGAAGTATAATTGCCCATGCGCGAAACAGGGAAACTCCAAGTTAATTCCAGCAAACTGCCGTTGTATCTGCAATTGTATATTATTTTTATTAAATTTTAATAAATAAATAATTTAACAAAAACTACCTTGAAAGTGGACATGAAATTTTCCTTTACAATATGTGTTTCACTAAACGACGTCATTTAAAAGCAATTATTATATTTTTGGATGTTGGCCAAGAAATATTTAGAGTCATTTTCCACCCCAGAAACTAATGAGTGTAATGGATCTGGTGACGGGAACAATGGTGGCAATTTTACTTTACCACCAGCACAACATAATACAGTAGATTCACTGCTGTATTTTAACGCTTTACAATATTGACAAATGATTGTCATTTCTCCAATCGTTACTAGACCAAGAGCTGGGCACGAGATTTCAACATCATCAGTAATATGGAATTCGTAAACAGGAATAAATTCTATTACCATCAGTTATTAAAGTTCCGAGCAGGCGGACAGCTTACTGGTTGCGAAGGGTAGTTATAAGGGGTGAAAGTGTTTAATTTTTAGGGGAAGTTTCGGCATCGATAATAAGCTTAAAAATCTATGTAATGATAGGTCTTACCATACCTAAACGAAATTCCAAGCGGCGCACACATGAGTAGGTGCAAAGGGGGGGCGGACAAGGGTAAAGGGGGTGAAAACGCGGAGAGCTAGAGCCGAAATTTCAACGTCATCGTCATCAGTAATATGGAATTCGTACACAGGAATAAATTCTATTACCATCAGGTATTAAAGTTCCGAGCAGGCGGACAGCTTACTTGTTGCGGAGGGTAGTTATAAGGGGTGAAAGTGATTAATTTGTAGGTGAAATTTCGGCATCGATAATAAGCTTAAAATTGTATGTCAAGATAGGTCTTACCATATCTAAACGAAATTCCAAGCGGCGGACACATAAGTAGGTGCAAAGGGGGGGCGGACAAGGGTAAAGGGGGTGAAAACGCGGAGAGCTAGAGCCGAAATTTCAACGTCGTCATCATCAGTAATATGAAATTCGTAAACAGGAATAAACTCTATTACCATCAGTTCTTAAAGTTTCGAGCAGGCTGACAGATTACTTGGGGCTAAGGGTAGTTATAAGGGGTGAAATTTGATAATTTTTCGGGAAAATTTCGGCATCGATAATACGCTTAAAATGTATATAATGATAGGTCTTACCATACCTAAACGAAATTCCAAGCACAAATTAACAACTTTCGCGCCTTATAACTACCCTAAGCCCTAAGTAATCTGTCCGCCTGCTCGGCACTTTAATAACTGATGGTAATAGAGTTTATTCCTGTTTACAAATTCCATATTACTGATCATGTTGAAATTTCGGCTCTATATAGCTCTCCGCCTTTTCACCCCCTTTACCACTGTCCGCCGCACCCCTTTTGCACCCACTTATGTGTCCGCCGCTCGGAATTTCGTTTACTAATGGTAAGACCTATCATTACATACATTTTTAAGTGTATTATCGATGCCGAAATTTCCCCTGAAAATTAATCAATTTCACCCCTTATAACTACCCTCCGCAACAAGTAAGCTGTCCGCCTGCTCGGAACTTCAATAACAGATGGTAATAGAGTTTATACCTGTTTAGAATTCCATACTACTGATGACGATGACGTTGAAATTTCGGCTCTAGCTCTCCGCGTTTTCACCCCCTTTACCATTGTCCGCCACCCCCTTTGCACCTACTTATGTGTCCGCCGCTTGGAATTTCGTTTAGATATGGTAAGACCTATCTTGACATACAATTTTAAGCTTATTATCGATGCCGAAATTTCCCCTACAAATTAATCACTTTCACCCCTTATAACTACCCTCCGCAACAAGTAAGCTGTCCGCCTGCTCGGAACTTGTATAACTGATGGTAATAGAGTTAATTCCTGTGTACGAATTCCATATTATTGATGACGATGACGTTGAAATTTCGGCTCTAGCTCTTCGCGTTTTCACCCCCTTACTATTGTCCGCCACCCCCTTTGCACCTACTTATGTGTCCGCCGCTTGGAATTTAGTTTAGGTATGGTAAGAACTATCATTACATAGATTTTTAAGCTTATTATCGATGCCGAAACTTCCCCTAAAAATTAATCACTTTCACCCCTTATAACTACCCTTCGCAACCAGTAAGCTGTCCGCCTGCTCGGAACTTTAATAACTGATGGTAATAGAATTCATTCTTGTTTACGAATTCCATATTACTGATGATGTTGAAATCTCGTGCCCAGCTCTTGGTCTATACGGATTGGTCGGCACACCCAATAGCCTATTTCCGGGTCGTAGTGGAATGCTACTCGTTCCTGGTTTACAGGAACACTGCGGAATCGCTAAATTTCATTGTGTCGTGCTCGCTGCTGTTGTTTTTGATGTGCCCGAACTCGTTCCATTCTAATCCTATCTACTTCATAATTATTCACTGTGGAATGCAATTCTGTCATACCAATACGAATGTTATCGTTATCTGTCTCTCGCTGGTCGTCATTGCGATTTGCACGTGAGGTAGAGGTAGTTCCAAAGGAGATGAACCTTACGTCATCGTGCGCAAAGAGACGAAAATATGTCGAGTTGCCGAATTATTATCCGTGCTAAAAATTTTAAACTCAAAGACAAAACGAAAAGACGCAAGGCAAGAAGACTTCTGTGTTTGTTTTGAACATTATTTAGTTTGGGGTTACTGGGGTGAGAGCCATAGGGGGTACAACCGTGCTCGAGGACCGTGGTTCGGAGCCCACGTTAAACTGTAGGTCCCGTCCAGATTAGCCTTGCAGCAAAAAGGAGAGGTTAACTACTCTCACACACGCACTCACATAGTTTGAGGTTAGATTTTCATGGTCCCACGTATTTGTATTTGACTTGCGTTTTTCCTGCTACCTTTGTGTCTTTCTGTACGTTTTCTCTGCGATTCATTACAAAAATATTTTTATTTCAAGACTAATCATCGATTTCTCTCCCCAATTCAAACTTCCCGCCCCAGTTGTGGGTTGCTCGTTTTTGACGAGCAACGATTATAGACTAAACCTCTATCTCAAAAATGGTTAACCGTTTTGTTAAAAATGTTTTGAATAAGATTTGAAGAGAATTTTTTGCTTAACCATCCCTATTATAGATGCAAATTGCATCGAAACATCGAAAAAATGATTTTTTGTGACATTTGATCAATACCTTAAGACGAGGACACGAGATTTTATGAAACTTTGAGACAACATTTAGTATGTCAAAATAAAGGTTTTAAGAGTTTACAGCTTTTCATATCTCACACCGAGGTTGACTCTATTTTATCTTAATGATTGCACTATAGGTCGTATAGACACGCTTTCTGTCCAGCATCGATGGTGACGTCACAGAGTTTGCCAGGCAGATTCGGCGAACTGAGTAATCCTGGTAGTCTATAATCGATGTGTTCGACCAACATTTTTACCATCACTTTACTTCGTACATATTTGAGCGGTCCCGCTAAAAGTTTGCGCATATCAACTGTCACTGAAGGTTCATATCATTTGGAACTACCTCTAGCTGGTCGCACATTTGATTGACTTCGACGACCTAAGTAAGGTCGTCTTCTCCTTGGCATTTTCAAATCAATAAAGTTCTCACGCACTGTCAAACTGATGATAGATTTTAATAATTGTCTTGACATTTATTTATTTGACAACCAACTGACACTACACTTTCATTAGTTTGATTATAAATGTCTAATTACAAAACGTACCTTTTTTAGTATTTCCGTTACTTATTATTTATGTTTCTCGCCGAAAAACCTTCCCTGAACTTCCACAAATATTTCAAGATCAAAATTAACAAAATCCGTCCAGCCGTTCTCGAGTTCAAGCGAGACAAACGAACAGCAATTCATTTTTATATACAACGTGATGATCAAGAATGACTGTTTGAGTTGGCAATACTGAATTTCATGTTTAAATGGTACAACTGGAGTAACATCCAGTTGGTGACACTGACAGCGTCATTGACAGATGCCATTTGCTATTTCAAATTCAAATTTCTGATATTCTTTTCAAATTTATTTATTTAAAATGGTTTTCACGTTACAACACGTTATTTTCATTGGAATGGCGAACTTTCGAAGCGGGATTTATAACCCAATTACTGGTTGGCAGTACTCTCTCGAAGCGACATACCAGCAATTTCAGGAAATGTTTTCGGGGACTTTGGTCACTTTTGCTGTCTTTCAGCAACATTGCATGCGAGTAGTTGAACGTTATTTAAACACAAGGAGCGTAAGCAAACAAAAATACACATGTATATAAAGTTGGCGGACCATCCTCACAGGCTGGCAAAACAAAATAGTGGAGATTTTGTGTCTTTTTTGTAGCTTTTTTGTAGCGAGAAAACGAATTTTGTAGCTTTTGAATAGCCGGAGCTATAAAAGGTGGGCTAACTTAATATTAAGTTAGCGGCCACCGCTATAACTCATACACGGAATGTAATAGGATGCTCTGGTTTGCGCAGGAATTTGTGTCTTTAGAAGTACTTGAAAGTCACTGGGCCAAAAAAATTTTTTGGCCACATTTGGCCAATTTTGGCCAAAAATGACAAGATGTTCAATCATCACTCGCGGTTCAATTTCATGATATAGTAGCGATCTTAACAATCATTTGGCATTGAAAACCTTCTGTTAATTGGCCGAAAAAGCGGGCAAAAATTGCCAGAAATGGCCAAGAATTCTAAAATGTCTTATTTCGGCCAAAACGTGCTAAATCCTGTATATACCTGAATTGTTCGAAAAGCGGGCCATGGGAATTTAAGCAACAATGTGGAGGATTTAGGAGACTCTGTTAGACACTAAAAGTCACTTTGCACAGCGGGCCTGTGGAGCTACAAATTCTAAAAGGACTTATTTCGGCCAAAACGTGATAACTCCTGTATATACTTCGACAGTTCTAAAATGTGGGCCCAGGAATTTTCAGACACACTGTCTAAGGATCCAATAGATCCTTCTAGCCACCGAAATTCACCTTAAACTGCAGGCCTGTGGAGCTAGAATTTCTAAAATTACTAATTTCGGCCAAAACGTGATAAATCCTGTATATACTTCGACAGTTCTAATATGTGGGCCCAGGAATTTTCAGACACACTGTCGAAGGATCCAATGGATCCTTCTAGCCACTGTAATTCCCCCCAGACTGCGGGCCTGTGGAGCTACAAATTCTAAAATTACTAATTACGGCCAAAACGTGATAAATCCTTTATATACTTCGACAGTTCGAAAACGTGGGCCCCGGAATTTTCACACACTGTCTAAGGATCCAATGGATTCTTCTAGCAACTGGAATTCACCTGAAACTGTGGGCCTGTGGAGCTACAAATTCTAAAAGGACTTATTTCGGCCAAATCGTGATAACTCCTGTATATACTTCGACAGTACTAAAATGTGGGCCCAGGAATTTTCAGACACACTGTCGAAGGATCCAATGGATCCTTCTAGCCACTGTAATTCCCTCCAGACGGGGGGCCTATGGAGCTACAAATTCTAAAATTACTAATTTCGGCCAAAACGTGATAAATCCTGTATATGCTTCGACAGTTCGAAAACGTGAGCCCTGGAATTTTCAGACACACTGTCGAAGGATCCAATGGATCCTTCTAGCCACTGTAATTCCCCCCAGACTGTCGAAGTATATACAGGAGTTATCACGTTTTGTCAAACAAGTCCTTTTAGAATTTGTAGCTCCACAGGTCCGCAGTCTGGGGGGAATTCCAGTTGCTAGAAGAATCCATTGGATCCTTAGACAGTGTGTCTGAAAATTCCAGGGCCCACGTTTTCGAACTGTCGAAGTATCTACAGGATTTATCACGTTTTGGCCGTAATTAGTAATTTTAGAATTTGTAGCTCCACAGGTCCGCAGTCTGGGGGGAATTACAGTGGCTAGAAGGATCCATTGGATCCTTCGACAGTGTGTCTGAAAATTCCAGGGCCCACATATTAGAACTGTCGAAGTATATACAGAAGTTATCACGTTTTGGCCGAAATAAGTCTATTTAGAATTTGTAGCTCCACAGGCCCGCAATTTCAGGTGAAATACAGTTGCTAGAAGGATCCATTGGATCCTTAGACAGTGTGTCTGAAAATTCCTGGGCCCACATATTATAACTGTCGAAGTATATACAGGAGTTATCACGTTTTGGCCGAAATAAGTCTTTTAGAATTTGTAGCTCCACAGGCCCGCTGTGCAAAGTGACTTTTAGTGTCTAACAGAGTCTCCTAAATCCTCCACATTGTTGCTTAAATTCCCATGGCCCGCATTTTCGAACAATTCAGGTATATACAGGATTTAGCACGTTTTGGCCGAAATAAGACATTTTAGAATTCTTGGCCATTTCTGGGTATTTTTTATTGACCCCCTGCTAGCTTTTCTGAGCTCTCTGTGTACCACATGTTCGACCTGTCGACGTATATACAGGATTTCCCATGTTTTGGCAGAAATAAATAATTTTCGAATTTTTGGCCATTTCTGGCAATTTTTGCCCGCTTTTTCGGCCAATTAACAGAAGGTTTTCAATGCCAAATGATTTTTAAGATCGCTACTATATCATGAAATTGAACCGCGAGTGATGATTGGACAACTTGTCATTTTTGGCCAAAATTGGCCAAATGTGGCCAAAAACTTTTTTTGGCCCAGTGACTTTCAAGTACTTCTAAAGACACAAATTCCTGCGCAAACCAGAGCATCCTATTACATTCCGTGTATGAGTTATAGCGGTGGCCGCTAACTTAATATTAAGTTAGCCCACCTTTTGTAGCTCCGGCTATTCAAAAGCTACAAAATTCGTTTTCTCGCTACAAGAAAGCTATAAAAAAGACACAAAATCTCCACTATTTTGTTTTGCCGGCCTGTGAGGGTGGTCCGCCAACTTTATATACATAAAATACACGGGTAGACCTTCTAGTCTAAACGGGGAAGTTGTCGAGGATATCAGAACTCGAATGCAAACAAATCCTCGCAAATCCTTAAGAAAGCTCTCCCTTCAAACAGGTTTGGTCCGTATGCCCCATATTCAACCAATTTTCATTCTTACCCATAAGACTTCCACTTTTCCATGTTCTAATTCTCGGTTTTACAGGGTTATCATATGGAAGTTACAAGTTACTCCACTGTGCTTAAAAAGTAATTAATGTAACACCCTTATTAAATTTACATATTAAATAATAATGATATCCTTGACAATATCTTCTTTTCCGACGAAGCCTGGTTTCATATCATCTCAACGGCTATGTGAATAAACAAAATTACAGAATTTGGTCAGGTGAAAATCCTTACGCTATCAGAGAGACACATTTGCACCCGGTTAAAGTTGGTGTTTGGTTGGCAGTCTCAAGGACGCGGGTGTACGGGCCAATATTTTTTAATTTTACCGTCAGTTCGGAGAGATATATCCAACACCTTTTGAGGCCTTTTATAAACCAATTAACAGACGAAGAGCGTCAAATTGGATATTTCCAACAAGGCTCTGCATGGGCACATACGGTTCGTGCTACTATGGGATATTTAAGAGAGAATTTTGGCGTCAGAGTAATTATTCTCCGTTCACGAGAAGTTCATAGCACGAATTTTTACCTGCATACAATTATCAGTCCTAAACCATAGGCGCAGCATTTCATATAAAAAATATCTAAAGCTGTTAGGGAAATCGTGAGTAATTGTTCAAATATGACAGGAGTTGGAGAAGCAACAGTTTATGGTTTTTTAAAAGAAAGAAAAAAAGGGGTTGCCGAGCCACAAAAACATCCAGGACAAAAACCAAAAACAATCGACGATTTTGATAAAACTGCTGTACGTCGTAAATTTCATTCTTTTTATTTAAATAAAGAAATACCTATCTTAGATAAAATACGAAATGTTAAATGGTATTATGGAAGTGACGATTTGCCCCATATTGGTTGTACAACATTATGGAAGTGCCTAAAAGAAATAGGTTTTTCGTGGAAAGCATCTGACAGAAGGGCGTTGCTTCTTGATAAAGATTATATTGTTTGTTGGAGGAGGGAATATTGAGGAGCGATTAAAAGGTTTCGAACCGAGGGAAAAACCGTTTTTTATTTAGATGAAACGTGGTTAAATGAAAGGCACACTGTTTCGAAAATTTGGGCTAATAGAATATTACTGATTCGCAGCAGGCTTTCATGGAAGCTTATTCTAATGGATTGAATCCACCAGTGGGAAAAGGTCGTCGATTGATAATTACGCATACTGGTGGTGAAAATGGTTTTTTAAATAACGGTTTATTAGAATGCACTTCTAAATCTACCAAAGATTATCATGAGGAAATGACTGCAGACGTATTTGAAGACTATTTTGTGCAGATGTTAACTTTCATACCACAAAATTCAGTAACAGTAATGGATAACGCCAGTTTACCACTCGCGTTTACTAGAAAAGTTACAGGCTAGGTCTAGGAGAAAGGACAACATAATTAACTGCCTAAATGATAAAAAGATCACATTTGACGGTACGATGGTTAAAAAGGAACTTATGCAAATCGTTAGAACAAATAAACAGGAATACAAAAAATGAGTAATCGACGAAATAGCCAAAGATCGCGGGATAATTGTGCATCGTTTACCTCCATACCATTGCCAACTGAACCCCATAGAACTTATATAGGCACAAATAAAGGGTACAAGAAGTAGCGAGATCGAACACTACGTTCAAATTAGATGATGCAAGAAGACTTTTGCATGAAACGTTATCTAAAGTAACTGCAGACCATTGGAGAAAATGTAGTAAGCACGCTATAGAAGAAGAAGAAGACAAGTTATGGGAAGTAAATCACATTGTTGATGAAATAGAACCCATTATCATTAGACCAAATGACGACACATCGGATTCCGATTGTGATGATGTTGATATGTAATTATTAGTATATTAGTCAGCGCACTCTGGAGATGGGCAAATACAGGGCGATGATGGAGAGTGCCCAGAGAAGGACCCTGCTCCGGGTGGTAGGGGCGTATAGAACCGCGTCCACTGCAGCAGTGCAGGTCGTCGCGGGGATTCCCCCCATAGACATCCTTGCCAAGGAAAGAAGACTGTTACATAACATCGGTGGGGGTGCGCTGGCCGGCACAAGGAGGATGGCCAGAAAGCGCACCCTAGGACTATGGCAGAGGCGTTGGGATGATAACGACACAACTGCGGCGTGGACTAAAAGACTCATACCAAACATAACAAAATGGGTGAGCTGCGGTCACAAGACCCAGGGACACTGGCTAACCCAATTCCTCACGGGGCACGGGTCCTTCAAGGCGTACACCTTTCGGATCGGGAGATCAATCAGCGATCGATGTGACTGCGGGGGTGTGGACACCCCGGAACACGCAATTCTCCACTGCCCCATCTGGAGGCAGCACACGGGTGCCATCAGGGGGCTGATAGGACCGATCTGGACGCCGGAGAACCTAATCTCGAGGATGATAGAGGACAAGAGGATATGGGAGGTAGGGTACGAGACGATCACGAAGATCATGAGGGAGAAGTACGCCAAAGAACTGCGGCATAGGGGACAGCCCGGCCCCGCACAAACGGCGGGAAGGGAACTGGTCATACGCTTAGAGAGAATCCCTCCCCCCCCCCGGACCCTGAAAGGGAGCTGATGGTTCGACTCGAGAGGCTCCCAAGGCAGGTAGCTGGACGGGCACCGACGGCGAGAGCGGAGAGGCTCCCCGTACAAGATCGGGACAATGCGGCCAGAAGGGAGCTGATAATCAAAGTTAACAGGGAACGTAGGGGGCTGCCCAGGGTAGAATTTCCAACTTTTCTCTTGCCGGGTTCCCCTGCCTATCTTAACCCTTCGGTTGATGGAACCTCCCCTCACAGGGAGTATCCCAATCGGAAGGTTGGCACTACATATGTTTCTGCTTCCCGAATAGGACAGTCCATCGTCCGAGCCGAGGCTGGGCTTGCAGGGGGTCTCGCCCATCCCGGTGAATATACCCGGGGCGGTGTTTATTGCCCGTCCCGAGGTAGTGCGTGTAGGCCTCATGGCCTCAATTCGGGAGAAAAAAAAAATAAAAGTATATTAGTCAGTAGTTGTAATGTAGCGACAAATTGCTCTTTTGTGAATTTATTTAATTAACTATGTATTATCACTTATTTTGTAGGTATATATTAACTTATGTTTAAGTAAGTAGTATTGACAAATTGCTATTAGGCAAAGTTTAACCACGCCGGTCATTAAACTGTCAGTTCT
This sequence comes from Cryptocephalus moraei, assembly GCA_946251905.1. Taxonomy (NCBI): domain Eukaryota; kingdom Metazoa; phylum Arthropoda; class Insecta; order Coleoptera; family Chrysomelidae; genus Cryptocephalus; species Cryptocephalus moraei. Next base: position 14,491,666 of record OX276463.1, read on the forward strand.
AACCCTGAAGAAAATGGGAAGAAAATGTTGTCTATCTTAATTAAAAAATTGTTAGGTATAATTTAATCCTGGTTAAATAAAATTTATGTCTTAGGCACTATAGAAGAAATTCTCATTTATACCCAAGCGGGCGACACTGTCCAAAAGTTTTTCGTTTTCGCTTTGCCCTATCATTCGGTTCTATTGTATTTGAGGGGTAGAAGCAGGTAGCTTCTACCTACATACCTACCTGCTTCTGACTCAACAGGGAGGACAAACCGAAAGTTATTATACAAACACACACTGCATATGGAGAAACGATTACGAATTTCCTTACTTTTTTGAACCACCCAACAGTGCTTCGGACACCCTTTTGAATGTATAATTAGGTGCTCTGCTATCAACTTCTCGTGAACGGATAATAGTCAGGGCATTTGGACAAGCAGGTCACCAGATCTCACTCCATTAGATTTTTCGTTATTTGGGCTCTTGAAGGGCAATATCTTTAGGAACATATTGTATACTGATGAAGAGCTGCAAGAGGCAATAGTTCAGGAAGTGGCAAACATTACCCCCAATATGCTGGTGAATATCTTCGAGAGCCTAAAAAGGAGTGTTATGTCTGGACCAAAATGGGGGCATTGTGAGCATTATTACCTTTAGCTGTTTAATGAAATTATTGTTCTGTATTTCGAGTTTCATTTTTTAAGCGTTAATTTTTATTCACATAACCTACAATCTTATCGCTGATTGTTATGTCAAATTTTTTTTAAAATGTTGCCAACTCAAACAGTCATTCGTGATCACCCAGTATATAGAGATAGATAGATGTTTAGTTTTTCGAGTGTTTTCGCAGGTGGCAGGCCCGGGCGGGCAGCTCTTCGTCACCGGGCGGCCCGAGTACCTGGGGCAGGTCGTCGCCTCGCTCGCCGTCTCGCTGGGGCCGCTCGCCGCCGGCCTCGGTAAGGGCTACAGCTCGCCGGCGATCGCCTCGCTGCTGAAGCGCGACGCCGACGCCTTCCCCGTGACGGGGCAGCAGGCGTCGTGGCTCGCGTCGCTCTCGCTGCTCGGCGCTCTGTTCGGCGCGATGTTCGGCGGCGTCGCCGTCAGGTGGGGCCGCAGGAAGACGCTCCTCTGCGCCGGCCTGCCGCTCTCGGTCTGCTGGATCGTGACCGTGTTCGCGGTGAGCGTCGAGGTGATGTGCTTCGCCTCGCTGTTCGGCGGCTTCCTCGTCGCGATCGTCCAGCTCTCGGCGCAGGTGTACGTCAGCGAGATAGCGGCGCCGTCGATTAGGGGCGGCCTCAGCGCGATCCTCAAGATCGCCGGCCACCTCGGCATACTCGTCGCGTTCGCGGCGGGCGCCGTGCTCGACTGGAGGCAGCTCGCGAGCCTCATCTCGCTCGCGCCTGCGACGATGTGCATCGCTCTGCTCAAGATACCGGAGAGTCCCGGCTGGCTCGTGCTGCAGGGCGAGTACTGCGAGGCGGAGAAGTCGCTGCGGTGGCTGCGCGGCAACGCCGCCGACCTGCAGCTCGAGCTGCAGGTCCTCAGGGCTCACGTCTCCACGCAGGTGAGCACCCCCGGTGAAGGTTCGTCTCAGCGGACGCAGCCAGTTTTGTTAAATTTTTTTAGTCCGAGTCCGAGATTCTAAAACGAGCCGCTTGCGGCGAGTTTTAGAACGGACGAGGGCTTGGAATGTCTTCTGCAACGAGTACTTTACAACATTTTCTAGGTTCCGGCTTCCATTTCATTTTTATTTATGTTTAAATAATTTAAAATTTCTTATCTGAGGAATTTTTGTTATCGTGACATTTAAGTTGGTATTACTGCTGTTTCCTAGACATCTGTCAATTTTCACACCATTTTCAAATTTAATTTCTTTGTTTTCTCGCATAGGTGAGCAAAATTGACGTATCAAGTGATTCATAAGTGATATAATCAGATCATTTCACTTTCACTTGCAATGTAAAAGGAATACCCCATAAGCCACAACCTTAGATTCATATAAATTTTACATACCCCCGCCGAGGGTCTTACTGTACAAAAACGAGGAACCGTAAGGTTTTTATTTTATAACACACCTTTCAAAATACAAAAACGGATAGCTTATAGTCAACACTTGCAATTCCCTATCCCATCGACGCGGCGGCCGTATTTATTTTTAATTTTGTTTTGACAGACATCAGACAGCATTAGGGGATATCTTGTTAACAACCCAACAAAAAAATTACCAAAAACAATGCTTTAATAAGCCTCATTAAAGCACTGTTTTTGGCCATTTTAGTGCTAGAATACTTGTCATTTTAGTGCCGGAACATAGAAAACAAGTTCTATGCCGATCTTTCTGTAATTTTAATATGTTGCAAATCTATAGAGTGAACTATGGACAGTACGATCGGTAATAATTTTTTTAATTACAAGGGTTTTTTAGCACTAAAAATCGGTTAATTTGGGAAAGACGCCGCCATGTTGTTGTTTTAAAGTTTTTCTTTTAGTTCACTCTATAGTGGTTTTGATGCTGATTAATACCCACTTTCCTTTTGCTCTTCAGACGTTCTTGTAGGTCAAAATCACGTCCCCCGTGATTTTTTGATATTTTCTTTTAAAAATCTACAGTAGTCAAAACACACGCCGGATTATTGTAAAATATTTTATTGTAAAAATAAATGTGTAAAGTTTCATTTAGATATCACTTTTTATTCTTAAAAATGGCATTTACATTTTTTTAAAATTTTGTTTCAGAGTGTACTGCCCCCTTAAGAAAACGGAAATTTTTGCAAAAAATTTTACTGAGATTGGTCACGTTTGATATCCATTTTTTCAATATTTCAATACGTTATTGCAACCACCACCAAAGAAAGAACGTCTCTCGGCGCGCCTAGTTAAGTTGATCAACAAGGATCGGCCATTCCTCCAAACCGGAGACTAACACAAATTTGCATGTAAATTGTTCTGTGGCGTCGAGCCGACGGAAATATTTCACCAAAAATGTTGATGAATGTGGTGTGGATCCCGTGCATCGTTCCCGTACTTCATTCGTATTCTACTTTCCTTCCAGCCGTTGCTCGCGAATCCCAAGCAAGTCGTCCGGCTGATCCGCACCCCGGCGCTGATCGCCTGCGGGCTGATGTTCTTCCAGCGCTTCTCCGGCGCGAACGCGTTCCACTTCTACGTGGTGAGCGTCTTCAAGGAGACGTTCGGCGGCACGAACCCGCACAGCGCCGCCATCGCCGTCGCCGTCGTCCAGCTCCTGTCCTCGCTGCTCTCCGGGCTGCTCGTCGACTCCGCCGGCAGGCTGCCGCTGCTCGTCGCCTCGAGCGTCCTGATGACGATGGCGCTCGCGTGCTTCGGCTCGTTCGCCTACTACGAGGAGGCGAACCCGAAGACCGTGCCGAGCCTCGACTGGATCCCGCTGCTCTGCGTGCTCGTCTTCACGGTCGCCTTCTCGCTCGGCATCAGCCCGATCTCGTGGCTGCTCGTCAGCGAGCTGTTCCCGCTCGAGCAGCGCGGCTTCGGCACGGCGCTCGCGACCAGCTTCAGCTACCTGTGCGCCTTCGTCGGCGTCAAGACGTTCGTCGACTTCCAGGAGCTGTTCGGGCTGCACGGCGCCTTCTGGCTGTACGCGTTCATCTCCGTCTGCGGCCTGTGCTTCATCGTCTGCTGCGTGCCGGAGACGAAGGGCAGGGACCTGACGGAGATACACGCCGGCGGCGCCCGGTGACAGAACGCCATCGGGCAGACCATGAGGAAGGTGTCGGTCAGCGTCGTCGAGAGGTACTGCTAGCCGACGCGACGTCCCCGCCACGTTGTGATACCACTTTGACGCTTCACCTCAACCAGTTGTGATCGCGGGGAGCTTTACCTTTTTGGAGATAACGAGAGTCGAGGTTTGGTTTCGTAGTCGGTCCGAGAAAAGTTCCAAAAAAGATACTATATCTATAAGTAGACGTCTCAACTACCGAAGATTGTCCAGCTTCTCTAAGCTGGCCATGGCAATGTAAACCAAAGGAAAACACCACGTCTTCACCAACAGAGCTCAATTTTGAATAAAGCAGTTGGTGAAGACTTGGTGGTTTCCTTGGTTTAGACGTCTCAAAGGCACACCCATCCAATGAAACACATATCGATGTTTAATTAGGAACCAATATATTTACTAGGACATGTTTAGAGTCCCTAGGACTCATCTTCAGCTACACTCTGCCTGTAAAAACAATCACAATAGTGTATATAATAAACGATTTTTGTTTGTTACACACTTCTTGTCCATATCAATCATCTCATCCTTCGATGTGTGAAGTCAAAGTCAAAATTCGAAGTCATCCGGATAAAATCAAACAAGTTAAAAGAAATTAGTAAAAATTATAACAATTAACCATCACCCACACGACGGAACGAGGTGACTAGATTCCTCCAACTGAAATGTAAATAAAAATGTATATAAAAATAGTAAAAATAGTAAAACAAATTTTAACTTTAGGTTTTATTTCTGTTATCTTTGTTGGTTTTTGTACAATTCTTTTCTATTGTGATTGTTTTCTGAAGATGAGTCCCAGGGACTCGAAACATGTCCTAGTAAATATATTGGTTACTAAACATCGATACATGTTTCATTGGGTGTGACTTTGCGACGTCTACTTATATTTCACCTCCCCATCTTCGAGTATGGACTTCTTCCCAAAAATCGAATACCTAGTTAACTGTCAGACGACATTAAGATACATTATACACTGGGCTAATACAAGAAACTTGCAAATCATTTCAAAGACACATACGCTCCTTTGAATAATCTGGAACCCTTCCAGGGTGTCAGGAAATTTTCCAAGAGTCATCTAGATGTATCAGGAAACATACACTCATTTGAATAATCTATAACCCTTCCAGGGTGTCAGTAAATTTTCTAGAGCCTTCTAGATCTATCCTTAAACTCGAAAAACCGAGCTATTTTCAGGCACTTAGAATAGTTATTTGTGTTACTAGTACCTAAAATACTACAGTTGTTGCGGACAAATCGTTGCTTTTTTCGGACGAGGCGATAGCCGAGTCTGGTATAGCCACAGAGTTATAAAATACACAGAGCTGACAAACCATTCATATATACGCATTTTCTTGTCGCCAGCATTGATATGGAGCAACGCGGTGATGTAAACATATAGTGGGGAAAGACGTGAGGTAGGAGTAGGGATAGGAATGGGTATAAACATAACCAACTTCCACTAAGATAGAAGATAGGTTAGGATTCTTATAATCCTGTTTTCCGCAAACTTCACAGATTTTAACCATTTCTATTAACTGTTTTTATAAATGCGGGAAGTAAACAAATAGTATCCGTAGCAAACTACACGAACAAACCTGAAGAAATACCTAAAAACGCCAAATAACACCGATTGTTTACAGTACTTAAATCATAGTAAAATTGACCTTGTGCCCCAAGACTAGTTTACGTGGTAGAAACCACGGTTGCCGGTTTTATCGTCGAATATATTCGATCTAACGATCTGTATTTGTCTACATGTATTTTAGGAAAGTTTTATAAAACAAAATATACCTAATTTATTTCCACAATGAACATATTTGTATCGATGGAATAGCACTACATGTAAGAAATAAGTATTTCTCCTCCTTACACTATGGGCATAGATCTCATTTTCCATAAAAAAACTATATTTTGTGTAACACTGGCAACATTATTGTTTATCCCCATTTTCAGCCATATTTAACTATTCAATGTTGGCTACACGAAAAATGTAAATAATCATCTCTGTTATTCTTATAACTCTGTGGGTATAGCAGATGAGTCCGTAATAACTTTCATTAGGTACGTGTTACAAACAACATTTTTTTGTTAAAGCGCCCAAAAACACATTAAACCTGTTATTATGTATCCAGTATGATTAATGTGAAGAGTGCAAGTACTTTTTGACAATAGTGAGCTTCGAATTTTGGTTACCATGTTATCATAGTAACCAGATTCTTAATGTAAACACGAAAAAATTTTGACGACTTTTTTACATAAAATGCAGAATCCAGTAAATGTTACCGAAAACGCCAAGGAAATAGGCATGATGACAGTAACAAAGAATTACTGAAATAACGATACATATTATAATATATTACATAATAAAATAATTCTAAACAAATATATTAAAGTTAATATTTCAAGCGGGATAAACTGTATAATAGGAACCAATATATTTACTAGGACAATTAGGACATGCTTAAAATAAAAACATAAAATATAGTAACCCGCCATGCGACGTGAAACGTCAATTAAATCGAATGACGTCACTTCTATGTAAACACCATTTTGTATCATTCGATTTCCTTGTGTTAGCGCTTTTACCGATTATTTCTGTTCGGTATTTATTATTATTTTGTAATTTGAATCTATCTTATTGTCTGGTTTTGTGTTTCGAAAACGATAACCAAGAAAAGTTAGTCATGGAACCTGGGTTCACAAAGGCAATCAGCTTTATTTTCCCTAGAATAGATTTGATGGTGCTGGGCGTATTTATTACGTCAAAAAAAGACTTTTGTTCAGCAGAATTTAGAAATATTGCATTTTACAAGTTGATGTATTTATATAGGCGTGACGTCACAAGCGACGCCATGGCACCTACGAGTGTTTTGGCACGAAAGTCTTATTTTAGCTGCTAAACATTTGTTTTATGCAGAGATTAGTATATTTTTTGGGAACAGTAGGTACATATTTAAGAACACAACATGGTAGTTTTTCAAAATTAGTCATCATGCCTATTGTTGTATTGAACCATTATGCTTTATTTACCTAGGGACTCAAATAAGTCCATAAAATAGCTATTTTTGGGGGCGTATACAAAAATAATATTTTCAAATACTGCCTTGGGTGTGTGACTCTCACAGTAATTCTGGCATTATTCTAGAAGTGTCTAAAGGCCGCCTGATACTTAGCTACATTTACTTGGAACTTTTTTGGAACTTTCTTCACATAATTTTATGGTCGGTTGACGTCCTTTGCGATTTTGATTTCTGATAGGATGACGGCGTTTCCAGAAAGTAAGACGACGCATTTTTGAAAAATCCAACGGAAGCAACTATACTACTAAGGGAAACAGATGCATTTTCGATCATGTAGTTTTGCATTTATGTGATAGTCCTTATCCTAACTAAGCATCAGTGGACGACATTACGTTAATCGAGATGTGGGTGTACACACATGTGTAATTTTTTTTTCAAAATGCTGTCATCGCTGTTGAGGTGAAACCAAAGTTACATGTCAGTTTATGGGTGTATATATAGTACACTTATTATTATTTCGTTGATAATCATGTTGAAAAGAAGAGGGCTCGGGGAATCCCCTTGCCGAATACCAAGGCCCACAGTTATTGGATCAATCAGGACGCCATTTATTTTTGCTTCATTCTGATCCTCTTCGTAAATATTTTCTATAGCTTTGATGAGGTTATGTGGGATTTGCCTGTTGTTTAGAAGGTGTATAAAGTCTCTTAACTGGATACGATCAAACTCCCTTTCCAAATCAATGCAACACATGTATGCTGGTCTGTTGTATTCGGTAGATATTTCTGTTATCTATCTTATGACAAAAACTGCGTCTGTACATGATCTACCTGATCTGAATCCTTGTTGTTTATCCGCTAAGGAAGTAAACTTATTAATTTTGTTTGTTGTAAATTTTCTTGGTTTTGTTATAAGTTTCAGTGTAGTGTTTAAGAGATTTACACCTCTATATTTTGAAGGCAAATTCTTCTCCTTTTTTTAAACATAAAGCAAGTGATTTTAGTTCGCCACTCATTGGGTATCATTTGTTGGTAAAGGATTTTCAAAATGAGAAATTGCTGTATAAGATATTGGGCACAATATTAGAGTAATTTGTCTGGGATCCCATCTTGCACTGGGCTCTTTCCCAATCTTGCTCATGGATGTAAATTTCAAGGTCCAAGCCTCTTTACCATATAGCAGAACTAAATAATATAACAGTTAACCATACGGTAACGTGTTCGTTACTGTATTACCGTTACACGTTGTAACGTGTAACAGTTTTATGTTACAGAGCAATGGGTTCATTTTAGAGAAGACGTTTCGGGCATATTCTATCCTAGCTCTTAGAAACCGTCGTTACTTTAGCTTTGCGAACATTGATGTGTAGTCCATACTCGTTTCCTATTTGAGAGATCTTATTTAATAAACGCTGCAGAGATTCTTCGCTCTCAGCAGTAATGACAGTATTATAGCATAACTAATATTGTTCAGGGTCTCACCATTAATCTTTATACCTTATACATAATATCTTATACAGTCCTGTCTGACTCCTCTTAGTACTTTCATTACTTGACTTGTGCCCGTTTCTCTTCTAACAGCAGCTGTATATATTGCTAGTAGTGTTCATCAGAAATTTATGTCATTATATTTTAGGTCTTTTCGCTTTCAACAGCCAAGTAGTGTAGGTACTATGTTTGATTTTATCAAATGCCTTTTCGTAATCAATAAAACACAGATATATACATGTTGATTCCTCTGTTGATTCCGACATTTCTGCATAAGGATAAGCAGACTGCATAATGCGTACCTATCAAGTGACCATGGGTTTATGAAATCCAAATTGCACGTCTCTTATATCTTATTTACATTTGGTATATATTCGATGATGTATTAGTTATAGCAGTTTAGGTAGTTTATAGTATACAAAAACCATAATCAGCTGGCTGATTACAGGTGGAAGGTCCGTCAGTTGATGCGTTTCTCGTATCAGCTGACCAATTTTCTACCTGTAATCAACCAGCTAGCTATGTTTTTTGTTTTACGTATACTATAAACTACCATATACTATAATTTTACTTAATATGCTATGATATTTTCTTTATTTTTCCCACGGTCATCTGACTACTTACTGTCTTTGTTTTATGCACAATATAAACTAATTTGGGTTTCGCCTCATCAACCATGACTTGTGGGTAGGTGGACCGTTCGCACACCCACCGCTAGCTAACTATAATATCATCGACTGACGCTTAGTTAGGATAAAAACTGTTGTATAAATGCAAAATTGAATTGTGGAAAATGACTAATCTAAAAATGTAGCTGGCTCCCTGACTAAACGTACTAGTTTTGTTTATTTCAATTTTTCATCGGGTCTATGTTTAAGGCAGCCATTCAGGCCAATCTGCAAACATCATTTCATAACAATTGTTACGAATAACAATAACTCTCCTTACCTTGATTGTCCAGGATCGAAATAAAATCAGGAAAATCACTTTTTTTTCTAAAAAGAAAGTTGTTGTGGAACTTAAGATTAACAAACACGGACAACAATAAATGGGAAAATTAAACCATGTTCCGTTACTACTGTTACTTATATCAACTGAATTGAGATGAGTTGACAACTGGACTGCTGACCACAACAATCGTTCTATATCAATTAAAGAGAAAATTAAAGAGATAAGTCAACTTCGATAAATGAACAGGGAATATTCTTTTAATGATACCAATAAAAGAACAATCATATATTCTGTAAGAAACTTGATATACCTATAACGGTTTTTATAATAGACAAACAACAACAGTAACAGATGAAATTAATGTAACTAAACTTTTGTATTAATTGAATTGAAATGGGCTGTATATTAATTGAAGAAATATGATACAAGTCAACCCAGATAAATCAACAAGGAACTTTCTTCTATTGATTCCAATAAAAAAAAACAATTATACTGTTCTATAGGAAACTTGATATGCTTATACCGGTTCTTATGATTGATAAACAACAGTAACAAATGGAACTAATAGAACTAAAATTTGGTTATAAATTGAATTGAAGTGGTTCAAATAACAATTATCAACTTAGATAAATTAAAGGTGAATATTCTTTTATTAACACCAATAAAAATCAGACATATTCTGTAAGAAACCCCATATAGTTATAACAGTTCTAATAATTTATAAAAAAGAGTAGCACATAGAACAAATGTAACTACAACTTTTACATTAATTAAATTGAAATGAGTCAACCGCGTAATTGTTATCTATAACAATTGTTATCGATTAATTGAAGAGATGTGATAGGTTGATCAGTTTGCCTTGATAAATCAAAAATTTATTGAGTTTTCAAAAACTTTCCAACAATATTTTTGGAAGCGAACTTTGATTGCTTTCTCTTGTTTACACTTTTGGCACATCAACAGTTATCAAGAATTGACCAATCAACAATTATTTCCCTATTTTCTCTCTGTATTTCACTCTTTCGTCATAACACGTGAAGAAACTTTTTGGAAGTTGCTAAAACTAGGTTAGTTCCCAGCAGAGATGCTGAAATTATTTCATCCAACAGGACGTTTCTGGAACATTTTTGAAACGTGATAGTTACGTCTAGCAGTCTACATCTAATTAGCAAGAACATGCCAAGAACATTTTCAGAACTAACCTAGCTCCTGCTGGGGCCAACTTAATTGATTCGTTTCTGAGGTAGTACTGATCACGCTAATTCCAGTGAAACGCCATTTAGAACCAGTTTGAGACATGTTAGCAACTCCTACCGGGACAACTCCGGCAAGAGTATCTGCATATAGTTTCTTTAAATCGCAAAGGACGAAAACCCGCATAAAGACCGTTTGTTTTTAATAGAAGCGCTCGATTGGTAAAACTGGCACTCTTTCCGTCTAGTCCAGGGCTAGGCTGGACCATGCGATTTTCCCCATGCTTTCCTAATATGTATTTTGCGTACCCGACTATTACAACTATTCGTAACTAAACATCGATCTTGAATCTTTCCCAGGGTATTTGTACGTTTCAAGCGTTTTATAAGCTTTCTCAGATAGAAGTGCTAGTGCTAAGTTTTGCCAACACCTGTATTGTATAATTTTTACATTTTATAGATATATTGACGTTGGATGTTTTTTAAGAGATTATATATCCTCTTCCAGGTTTTTTGAACAATCAAATACGATATTGAAAATTTTATATTTTATATAAGGTTAAAAAAAAGAGGAATTATTGATTCGAAAGTTGACTTTACAAGAATTAAGAGAGAGAGAGAGAACGTACAGTGTGTGTAAGTGTTTAAGTTAGCAACATATGGAAATAATATTACTACTAGTTTAGCAGGTGATCAAAAATTGAATAAGCTATATTTATATCTAATTAATCTTTATATTTTCTTAATATCTAATATCTTAATATCTCTTAATCTTAATATTTATATCTAATTAATATCTAATAAATTTCGGCACCCTACGGGACCCGAACCCACACCTCTGGGCTACCTCCCCAATGTTGATGACGGGAACCGCTCGAACCCTGAGATGTGGGTTCGAATCCTACTCAATGACAGAATTTTTTCAGTGTTCTTATCGTTTCAATTTGTGTCCTTGATAACAAGATCTATGTCCATACGTTGCCAATTTCACTAGACACACTGCATACTATTTATTATTGCCTCGCTTTTTTCGAGGCTTCACTTTGTGACAATACTTTAGGAAATCAATTCCAGACAATACCTAGACAATACTTTGTAATACTTAGAGTGATCGATAACTATTACAATTATTATTATTATTATTGATTCGACAATTTAGGTGCTACTTAGAAGCTTTAGCAATGATAATCACCTAACGTACCTAACTAGTTCTTAGTGAGCAATGTCCAAATGTCAATCCTACTTGTAATCGTAGTCCCTCACGTCGGGACCGACGCGGGAAGCTCTCTGTCCTGCCGTGACGGGACGACTTCGTCAAAAAAGCTCAATCTTAATAGCCTAAAATTTTCAATTGTATCTCATAAGTTTAGCAGTTAAAGTTACAGACAAGAAAAGCGACAATAATTTTTGTAGCGAGGTGAAAAATGAGTAGAGTAGAAAGGTTGTCCGTAGGGCACACGCGCGCGACTGGAAAGCCGGGGCATCTTGAAACTGTCAATTAACAATCTAAAAGATCTCCAAAAAAAAAGTTCGTGTTAACCTAAGCTCAAAACCAAGTCTTATAGGCTAGCTTTAAATGAGATATTAAGTGATATGTTTTGTCGTATATTTGGATCCTCATAGTGAAAGTATGGATTTTCTGATGATATAAGGGATTCTTCCATCTACAAACTAAGTGGCTTAATTTAATACATATTTCTTTAATCTACTTACGACCAATCTACCAACCTAATTTATTACTTATTATTTTTATTTATTTACCGCGTGACCAAGAGAGTTCGTAGGGAGCGCGTGTCAAGTAACTAGTGTCCAAATTCTGATACCCATTAACAGTTTTCGACAAATTTCAAAAAATTCTACAATCTCTTAAAATTCGCTTAAACTTCTAACAAGTCATATCTAGTTAGGTTAGATTGCATATATCTTATACGAAATATATTGCATAAGTGGATTCACTATAAATGTTTTATTATGATTGCATTCGTAAGGTTTAAAAATTTAATTAGGGCGCAAAGGTTTTAATACTTTAATTTTTTTTAAATGGGGTAAACCTTGCTTAAGGACTCAATAATTAATAACCTAGAGGAGTTGCATTAAATTTAAAGTAACAGCAACTCGTTGAAGAATTGTTGAAATACTCTATTGTGTAAGTTCTGAATCTCGTGCTCATAATTTGAAACAAATTTCTAGAACTCATACAAAATTCTGAAAATTCGGTTAAATTATTAAAATGTGTTTAAAAGATTCGGTAAAACTTTAAAGAAATTGTAAGTTCTGTGCACTCTTTACGACTTTTCTTAAATTTATTGACGTTGCCATTTCTGAATATTTCATTAGGGCGAAGAGGTCTTTATATTTCAATAATTTCTTTAAGAAAATGAGGAAATACAGTCTTAGTAATAATTTGGAGAAGCTACATTGAAACGATAGTAAGAGAAGTTCTATGAAGAATTTTTGAAAGCGGCAGGTTTTTAAATAATGAGTCTTGCGCCGATAATTTGGAGTATAGGAACGCTCGCGATAAATGAATTTTATGACATTCTCCTCTTCTTCGAGGTACTCAATCTTTAGATTTATTACCAGGCTATTAGCACATCATCATTTTGGCAGTCAGGACGCGACCCAACAATGGGCAGTACCTCATTTACCTTTTTCTCGGAGAGCTGCTCGAAATTCGGCGGCAAAATACCTACAATAAAAGCATTAAGACACAATAGACCCTTAACTTCTTGCGATAAGCAGGTGCGTCATAAAATTCATTTATCGCGAGCCTTCCTATATATTTTTAAAATTTCTTCTACAAAATTCTGAAATTTCATGAAATTGATAACAAGTCGTATTTAAAAAAAACTGTAAAATTTTAATGAAATTGTATGTCCTCATTAATCTATTATAATTTTTTGAATTTGTTGATTTTGCAATCTATAAATGTATCAGTAAGAAGAAGGGGTCTTTATATTTCCAAAATTTCTTTATGAGAAATACGAACGACTCAATATGTAATAATTAATAATATGTATATTGAACATTGAACATTTGAACATATTAACATTGAAATTAGTGAAACAACAATCCCTTGAAATTTTTTTTAGTGTCTATTGTTGAAATAGTCTCCCTTCTATAATTTCAAGCATATTTCTAATATTTTTTCTGCAAAATTTTGATAAGTCCACTAAGCTCGTCGTGTCTAAAAGACCCTATAAAATTTTAACGATATATATTCTGTTCATTAGGTGTGAATTTTCCTAAATATCGTGACATTGCAAGATTTGACTATTTCAATAGTACAAAGGCATCTTTACATGTGAAAAAATTATAGAAAATTAAGAAAATGAAGTATGACTCAATAGATATGCATTTGTGAAAAAAATATTATTAAAATCTCTTTTAAAAATCCTTTAAGATATCTTGAAATATTTCTTTAAAAATTAATTCGTTAAAAATCATTTCAAAACATTGTGCAAATGTGTCACAAAACAGGAAATATACATATACACACAGATACATAGGTGAACTTTATTTATTACTCTAAATAATTTATTTACATTTTTAATTATTTAACTATATAATAATGAATTGGGCTAACGAAGCAATATTAGCAAAGCTGACAATGTAATTTGAACCATAGTTGTGTTTGCAACTTTTGCCTGAAGTTATTACAAAATACAGATGTACGATTTTAATTAATTAATATCCTCGCAACTTAATACCAATTCACCCATCTCTAACATTAAGGATTCAATTGATTCATGCTTGTAATTCTAAACTTCCCTTCTGGAGCTTCCAGAAATAATCTCGCAACAATATATACATAAACTTCCAGACCAATTGAGCAACAAAATCGGGCCAGCAAATTCTATACTATTAAATTGAGCCTCATAATCAATCGAGATGGATGGCGGCGTTAAGTTAAAAAAATATATTTAATCTGGAAAGATATATTTATTGCCAGGCTTTAATTTTGTATCATCTTTAGTAATTGTGTGTATTAAGTATCAAATTTAAGTTACCCATTAAAATCAGCATAATTTAGATTTTGATATCAGTAAAGTAGGCTAGAGTGGCCGGGAGATAATGCAGCAATATTAGCAACGGTGAATTTAAATTATATGAAGTACAAATGTGTATTACAGTAGAAATACGAGTGAATAATTAATTATTTGTGAACAATTCAAATTGATTTTAATAATGATCCATACAGAAAAAGTACAAATACAAATAGTGGATTTAATCCAGGTTAATTGATTAATGTTGTCAGCATTAAATTCATCTCACTGGAACTAATAAAGCGATGATGAGAGAATTAAACAGGATTTTAAAAACTGAAATCGAAAACCATACATTTCCACGCTTTTCAGGTTAATACGAACTTTCCCCCTGTTACTCAATCCCAGTACTATTTCAGATTTTGCCCGGGAAACACCCCGCTAGAATCATTTTCATAAATTTCCGTGTGGGACCACCGTGTAGGTACTCCATTTTCTCCTCCATCTCGCCATAACACGCGATCCCCATAATATATCGACGCGTGTATATGTAGATGTAGATATTTATCTGGAACGATCGCTCGCCCCGGCTTTTTGTTTGTATGCAGCGTCGAAGAAAATGGAAAACAGTAGTTCAAAGGTGAAAACCCATATCTGGGGCGGCCACGTTTTCTGGGCCGTAATGGAAACGTGTGTTTATTGTATTCTAATCGATACGGGGCGTTAAATCGCCCGGCCCCGGCCCCGACATATCCGACTCTTAGCGACGTTCTTATGACGGAAAAATATTATCTACTTTAGATCGTAATTCTATTTACTATATAGAGACAACTTGGCTTCAACAATAATTTTTAACGCTCCTTTTTTTACATAAGTATAATAGTTTGTATTACTTTTTACTGGTAGAAGAGTTGTGGAAAAATAAAAGAAATAAAGTTGTATACACACAAAGTTCTTGAGTTTTATTCTATATGGTGGGCGCTAAGGCAGTCTAGACAAGGTACAAAGTCTAATACAAAAGTAAAAGACACCAGGACACGAGTACGCTTCGACATGTTTGTTCTAAGATCAAGATCTAAAGTCTTAATTGGAACGATTTTCTTTCCAAAGCTATTGGAACAGCTTGAAAAACCACTAATACAATTTTACTGCAATTTTACGATTAGTAATTTGGTACAATCAGTAGGTACAATTTTTTATACTCAATACCACATTATAGTATATATATGTAAGTTTGAAAACCTTAAACAAGTCACGTGACCAGCTGGTGTCGAATGCTCCTTAGAAACAACGTGCCTCGAGAGAGGTCAGAGGGCAGTCGCTGACGAACTAGCCATAGTCACGCTCGCTCTTCCTAAAGAAACACATGCGTTATATTTTCTTTAATACAATTATTTATTTTATCTGTGAAAACCAACAATTTGTGTTGATTCAGGTAAACCTATTGTGTAGTGTTATAATGTCACGTAACCATACAATTAATTTCTTTCATTACAGTAATTTCACTGCAACAGCACGTGTTGGTTATTTAACCTAACCTTAACCGTTCCAAATTTTTAAGTCTCTTCGATAGAGACTTGCATATATACAATATAGGAAGGCTCGCGATAAATGAATTTTATGACTTTCGAGGTACTTAATCTTTAGATTTATTACCAGGCTATTAGCACCATTATTTTGGCAGTTAGGACGCGACCCAACAATGGGCAGTACCTCAATTGCCTTTTTCTCGAAGAGCTGCTCGAAATTCGGCGGCAAAATACCTACAATAAAAGCATTAAGACACAATAGACCCTTAACTTCTTGCGATAAGCCGGTGCGTCATAAAATTCATTTATCGCGAGCCTTCCTATACATATACATACATACATTGGTATATACATACCAATATATCTAACTGTGTAATACTAATTTCCCGAAGAAATATTATGACAAGGTTTAAAAACCAGTTGAAACGTTAGTGATGTTATTACAAAACAAGTAACTAAATAAATCTAGTTCTAAAAAGGGATTACACTTGTGTCAAAATTTTGAAATTTTGAATGAAATTCGGATTTTTATATATATTCCAAGTTTGCACACATCAAGGTAGGTATACTTCTTCAAAAGATATGCCGTGTTTATGACCTCGCCCTTTAAGTGGTTTAGGACATTTCCTCATTAACAGCAACAAGTAAAGATCTAACGTGTTTCCGGATTGTGCCTATGAAAAATGACCAATACATAAAATTTAGCAATATCTCTAAAATATTTTGTAAATTTTAAGAAAAAAATGTTATTAATTTCATGAGCACTTCAACACCTTCAAGTTAATGTGAAAAGTTTACAGCGAACTGGAACTCGAGTGTTAGGTACTCTAGATTATTTAGATTATAGGGATTATCAGGGTCCAGGAATAATTGGCCTTGTGTGGTTCTGTTTTGGTGTGGTTCCCGATTTAATATTTATTTAGCTGAATCAGCATCAGAAGCTAAATAAAAAATTTAAAAGATCTCATAAATCTATTTATTAAATTAAAAACTTGTTATTTAGTCCGGTCAATTTAGACATCCGAGGGTACAAAAATTCCCACCCAGCTGAAAATTTGTAATATTGTTCTAAACACTATTATAAATGAAATCTAAAAAGTCCTCATAGATCCGGCACGTGGAAAGAAATTTACTCGGGGTCAAAGGTCACAAAAACGGGTTTTTCGCGATTTTCAGCAAAACGGTAAGTTTTATCATAAAAAATTAGTTCAGAGAAAAATTGTAGAGCAGATGATTATCTATAAAAAATGTCTCGGACTTGTTTTCCTAAGAGGCGCCGTTTCGGAGATATAAGGATTCAAATAGTTAGAAGAGTTGTAATCGTCATAATATGCACACGTTTCCACACCACCTTTGAGGTAGTCATCTACCAAGGTACATGAGGTATCACGTACCAAAAGAAAATTCTCACCTCTATTAGTTTTTGCCTCAAAATTATCTAGTGCATCATGAATTTCAGCTAGAGTATTAGGCAGCTTAGGAATTTGAGATTTTCTTCATCATCAACCAGCCCTTATCGTCCACTGCTGGACATAGGCCTCCCTCATGGCTTGCCATCCGCGTCTATCTTGACCTGCGTGGATCCAGTTGTTTGCAACTCTTTTTAGGTCATCAGTCCAACGTGTAGATGGTCTTCCTCTATTTCGCTTATCTGTGCGTGGCCTCCATTCCAGCAACCTCTTTGTCCACCTATCGTCACTCATTCTGGCCACGTGTCCTGCCCAATTCCATTTTAATGTGGTTATTCGTTCGACGATATCTTTCACACCGTTTTTTCGCCGCAGGTCCTGGTTTGTGACGTGGTCCCTCAAACTCAATCCAAGCATTGACCTTTCCATTTTGCGTTGTGCTACTTTGAGTTTTCTCGCTGATGTCACCGTTAAGGTGAGTGTTTCCGCGCCATATATGAGCATTGGCAGAACGCACTGGTCGAACACTTTTCTTTTTTGACAGATGGGGAGTTCGCTCTTAAAGACGTGTCTTAACTTTCCATAGGCCGCCCATCCGAGGTTGATCCTTATGTTCAACTCGCATGTCTGATTGTCTCTAGATATTCTAATTTCGTGGCCCAGGTATGTATATTTTTCAACCAATTCAATTTTGGTGTTGTCGATGTTTATACCTTCGCTCATGACAAGGTTTATCATGATCTTCGTTTTAGAAATGTTCATTTTTAGACCAACCCCGGAGCATGCATCTTCTAATTCGTGGAGCATTTGTTTTGCCTCTCCCAAGTCATCCGTTGTTAAGACAATGTCGTCCGCGAAGCGGAGGTGGCTAAATTTCTGACCATCTATGTTTATTCCCCTTTTATTCCAGTTAAGTTTTTTGAAGGCATGTTCTAAAACAGTGATAAATATTTTAGGAGACATAGTGTCCCCTTGCCTCACACCTCTTCCGATTTCAATGCGGTTGCTGGCTTTATGCAGTCTAACTGACATAGTAGCGTTTTTATATATATTATAGATGAGTTTTGAGTATCTATAGTTAACAGGACATTCTTTCAAGGCGTCTAGTATAGCTTTCAACTCGATCGTGTCAAAAGCCTTGTGGAAGTCTATAAACAGGAGGACTAGAGGTCTATTGTATTCAATGGTTTTCTCGATGAGAGTCTTAATACTCTGCAAGTGATCATTAGTCCCAAAACCGGATCGAAAACCAGCTTGTTCTCATGGCTGGTAAAGCTCGAGTTTATTATCCAGCCTTGATGTTATGATTCTGGTAAACAGTTTGTATAGATGGCTGAGGAGAGTTATTGGCCGGTAATTTTCCAGCCTTGTTTTGTCTCCCTTTTTATGGAGTAGTATGGTGGTCGCTTCCTGCCACTGCTCCGGGATAGTGCCTGAATGCAGACATAGGTTGAAGAGCGTTTGTATCTTCTCTAATAAAAGAGGGCCTCCAGCTTTTATTGCCTCTGCAACCACCTCGTCCTCTCCGGGAGCTTTATTGTTTTTCATTTTTGACAATGCTCCTTTCATTTCCTCGATGATGATATCTGGTATCTCCTCTGATCCTTGATTTACGACTCCTCGCTCTTGTGTAAGTACGCTGGGGTTTAGGGGTTCTTCGATGCGGCTCCGATATAATTCGTAATAGAACTCCTCCACAATGCTCAAGATTTCATCTCGATTTAAGGTGATGATACTGTAACGTTTATTTTATAATTTATTTACATTAATTGAACACTAATTTATTTAACACACTTAACTACTTGTTCACTAGACTAGACACTACATAATTTATTTGTACTGCTCCGCATTCGGATCGTATGTCGCGTTCACTTCTGCTTCTCTACTTCTCACTAACTCCCTCGATCACAAGCCCCCTTATATATACACCCCCAACCCCGATAAAGAACGTTCTAGTATATTCTAGAACGCCTACGCAGGAAATGTTCATGCACCTGTTCATGCACCTGTCTTGTACGCGTCGTAGTTATTCTTTTGAAGGAGTAAACATGTGTCGCTTTGTTTACTTCTCGCATTACACTACCATGTTTATTTCTCAGTTTGATTATTTCAGATTTGCCTTCGGTAAGATTGTTGCGTAGTACTTTCATACTTCTGTTCTTTTCTATTGTTTCTTGAGTTTTCCTACTGTGGTAGTTTCTGATGTCCCGTCTGATTTCTTTAGAGACTTCCTTGTTTTTTTCTCTCATTTCTGTTCAGGTGGTGTTTCTATTTTCTCTCATTTTGTTCCGCTCGAGGATCAGATTTTTTGTGGTTTGGCTAATTTTGTGGTTTGGCTAATTTTCTGGGATTGGGAGATTTTCTTAAATTTATATTATTATGAATGAGAAGAATATCTGATACGGTGAGTGTTTCGACATCGCCTTGTCTGAATTGAGAATTTAAAGGTATTAAAGAATGGTTGCGTCGGTTAAGCGGATTACACCTGCATTGTCCGCAATTCGTGCGCTACCTGCTCTCAACCCATCGGTTGTCCGCAGTTCATGATCACCCATAATATGTATTTTATATGTGTAAGTTACACTGACCGATAGAATAATATTTTTACTTGTATTACAGCTTCAGTGATGTATATACGTGGTGTACTTATACATGTGGGAATTTATGATGATAATTATTCCAGGATGGAAATAAAACACAACACTGTTCCTGCTAAAATTCCTTTACTTCCTTCTTCGCTTATTTCTCTTACAAGACTGGCGACTGGCTCGTCGCAGAATAATCGCCAAGGGCATAACATAACCCATTATATTTGTTTACTTTACATTCTAAAGAAGGTCTAATAAAATACTTGCCGACTAGGCCCACGTGTCGTCCCGCTGATTCGGTGAAAAGCTCACACGGCCAATCCTGACACTAAATTCGTCCTCGAATTTTACCTTTTATTTGGCCAATACTACAAAATTATCATTTCCATCTTTTATCACATATTCTAGCAAAGAGCACGTCATTTCAACGTTCAGATATCCCTGATCTAAACGCAAAGAGCACGTCTTTCAACTTTTTAGCAAAACCTCACTCATTATTGCAAAGAGCACGTCATTTCAACGATAGAGTCCTAATGACTTTAACGCAAAGAGCACGTCTTGGTCTTTCAACAAATAACAAGATATTGGCTATTCATCAAGGCAAAGAGCACGTCATTTCAACGTTCAGATACTCCTGATCTAAACGCAAAGAGCTACGTCATTTCAACCTAAAAACCTTAATTTTTTTTTTTTTTTTCAAGGCAAAGAGCACATCATTTCAACGTTCAGACACTCCTGATCTAAACGCAAAGAGCCACGTCATTTCAACCTATAAACTTTTTTTTTTTTAATTTTGTGGTATTGTTTGGCCTTACTACTTTGTTAAGTTTTAATATCAAAGCTCACACGGGCATAGTTCAGCAAATACAGCAAATATTCATAATGACCACGATGTAATAGTAATTCACTATTCTAAATATAACATATAAACATTTTATCATATCAACAAACAAGAACAACAAGCAAAAATGCAAAAATCAAAGCAATTAAACAATGGTTATTAAACGTTTTCTTCCTCAAATTCACCTGGCCATAAACGCATCATGTCACTAGCAACAATTCTTTTACGATTAGTAGCTAAATTTTTTATTTCTACCCGGTCATTAGGCAATAACTGTAAGACCTCAAATGGACCTTCGTATCTCGGATCTAATTTGGATAGGTGAGAATTTCCAGATGGATGGAAAACTATATCTCCTGCTTTAAAAATTTTAGTTGTTCTTCGATTTTTATCGAATCGGACCTTTGACTCTAAGCCGCAACGTAGAGATCGTTCGTATGCGATTTTACGATCATTAATTAAATTTCGATCAGTGGTTGTCGTTGGTTTAATACTTTCTGTTAAATTTTGGATCGCCCTGGTATCCATAATTTGTCCTGTTAGCAAATAGAGTGGGGAAAATCCAGTTGTTTTTTGGATATTGGTATTAAGAGTTAGTTGCAACTTAGGAAGAGCGCTCGCCCATTCTGACTTATTGTTATTTACTTCTACTCTGAGTAGATCTAGGACTGTTGAAACGTATCGTTCTACCTGCCCATTTCCACGAGGAGCACTTTTAGCAATAAGGTGTTGAGTAATGTTTAATTTAGAAAGTAATTCTTTGACCTGCTGGTCGGTAAAATTAGTTCCTCTATCACTTATCAATCGTTCAGTATTTCCGAATATATTTAAATAAATTTCTAGGTTTTTACAGGTTTCTGGACCCGAAAGAGTTTTTAACGGAATTAGGAATAAGTGTTTTGTGAAAGCGTCTATTAAAAGAAGAACATGTTTGTAACCTTGTGGTGTTAAAGGGAATGGTCCAACACAGTCACAATGCACTGTGTGAAAAGGGATTGGAATTTTCTCAATAGGGTGTAATAGTCCCTGTTTAGGTCCAGTGTGTTTTTTATTCGCAATACATTTTAGACAATGGTCACAATATTTTTTGACGAACCGTGCCATTCGCGGGAACCAGAAATAATGGTTTATCTTGGCGAAGGTCTTATCCGGCCCGACGTGTGACTGTTCATCGTGGAAGATTTTTAGTAAACCCAATCTACTTCCTTTAGGAACGAAAGCTCTGTAAATTGGTGGGTTTTGACCCGGGTTAATTTTTCGAAATAAGATATCATTTTGAGAAAAGTAGTCGTGAGTTAGCTGACCTTCGAGTAATTTTGATTTGATATCCCGAGTTTCGGGGTCACGTTTTTGGTTAATTTTAAGCCAATTATCAGTAGTAAGAACGTTCACGGGGGTGATACGATCGGACTCTTCAGATGGTTGCGGTGGATTTCTACTAAAATAATCGACATGCGGAATATATTTACCCTTCCGGTATTCGATATCAAAGTTAAAAGATTGCAAGTAGAGCCACCACCTTGCGATTCTAGGCAATAAATCCTTCTTTTTCTGGGTTAATTTTAACGAGTTGCAGTCGGTGATGAGTTTAAATGTGATTCCATATAGGTAAACGCGATAATGTTTTACTGCATAGTAGACAGCTAGAGTTTCGAGTTCGTATGAGTGATAGTTACTTTCTTCCTTGGTAGCACGTTTTGAAAAATAGGAGATCACTCTTAGTTTATTATCTAATTTTTGGAAGAGTATGGCCCCGAATCCCAGAGAACTCGCATCTGTATGGAGCTCCGTGTCCAAGGTTGGATCAAAAATCGCTAGAAGAGGTCTTTGAGACAGAAAAGCACTAACATAATTTTTGGCAATTTCCTGATCAGTTCCCCATACAAAATCAACTCCTTTTTTTGTTAGGTTTGTAATACAGGCGGTGCGTGTTGAAAATTCGGGGATGTATTTTCGGAAATACCCGGCTAACCCCATAAATTGGCGGACCTGTTTTACATTTTTTGGATCGGGCGCATTAAATAAAGCCTTTAATTTTCCTTCGTCAGGTCGCACACCATTTTGAGAAATTTCGTGACCAAGATAAAGAATCTTTTCTTCAAAGAACTTACACTTATTAATGTTTAGGGTGAAACCCGCTGCGGTAAGTGAGGCCAAGACTCGATCGAGTTTATCCAAACCTGTCTGGATGGTTTTTGATGGAATGATTACGTCATCCATATACACCAGCGCGTCAGAATTTTTGAGCTTACCTAGAGCCTTACAGATCGCCCGCTGAAATACTGCAGGGGAGTTTGATAGGCCAAAGGGTGAACGCAAATACTCAAAATGCCCGTCAGGCGTGACAAAAGCCGTTTTAGAAATAGAGTTTTCAGCCATAGGGATTTGGTGGAACCCCGCGGCCATGTCGAGAGTAGTAAAATATTTGCTCCCACCCAGCTGATCGATTTGGTCGTCTATACGAGGCAATGGGAACCGATCTTTAATCGTTATTTCATTAAGAGCGCGGTAGTCTACGCATAAACGTCGGCTACCATCTTTTTTGTGCACCAGAATAACTGGACTAGCAAAAGGTGATGTGCTTTCACGTATGATATTGTTTTGCAAGAGGTCGTCAATAATCTCTTTTACTTTTTCTCGTTCGGATAAAGACATTCTGTAAGGGTTATAATGAATTATTTTATCGCTTTTTAATTTGATTTCCATTTCACCGGTTGTTATTGCGCGCACAGAATTACCAACAGCAATAGAATCACGATATTTTAATAATAAATTCATCAAAGTATCGAAATCGGCTCCACTTAGTGACGTCTGGATTTTTTCGGGGGAAATAGTTATGTTTTGGATCATTTTAGATCCTATTTTATTTGAATCTTCAAGGTAAATTCTAGACCCACGCGAGTCTGTGCAAATTCTAATTCCTTTATGGTCAAATAAATCCCTACCTAAGATTGCATCTAATTTTATAACTGAACTTTCAACAATGTAGAAATTAATTTCAAAGGCCGTGCCCTCCCTTTCAACCAGTAAATTAGCCCTCTGACAACTTGGTACTGAGTTACCTCCTATACCTGTCAACATTATAAAGGTCGGTTCAAAATAACAATGTAATTTGTGTGCAACTCTTTCGGAAAGCAAACTACACTCTGCACCTGTATCAATTAAACAGTTTACGATCAAATTTTGTATTTTAAATTTTGTGCAAAAATCGTTATCCAAGTCGATGTGAAAATAGTTTATTTTGGAATATCTGGGTGAAGTTTCCGATTTATTTCGATTTTTAAAGAAGCATTTTTCAGCAATATGACCAAACTTTTTACAAATGTCACAAGGTTTCGCGGTTCCAGGCAGATTCGAGTGACTCGCGTTATTAGTAGTATCGCAGTTAGATAGCCTACGCGATTTCATACAATTTCTGCTGATATGACCAGGTTTTTTACAAACATAACATATTCTTTCTTCATTATTATGTTTGAACGGATTCGGGCGTTTTGGTGCCCCTACTTGAAGCTGAGGACTTTGTTTATTAATTTGATAGTTACTAAGCAAGTTAAGTAAACTCGAAATAGAATCAATTGTGCTATTAAAAGCAGCTGTTTTGACATGTGTGTCTGTTATATCACCAATAACTATCTCAACTATTTGACTATCGCTCAACTTAAAGTTCAAAGAATTTAATAAAGATATTTTCTTTCTAGCGTACTCACAATATCCTGTGGCTTGGTCACTTTTGTACATGCTAGCCTTACGTAAACGCTCGCTGAGATTCCTCTTGGCAGGATAAAGCTGACAAAGCTCGGCTCGAAAACTCGCCCAAGTTTTACTTGTCGGGCGCCAGTTGTCGTACCAATCCTTTGCGTCACCTTCCAGGACGTTCGCGGCTCGACAAAGCTGTTCGAAATCAGTCCACGTGAACGTGGCCGCCAAGGTCTCAATATCGTTGCACCAACCGATCGCTCCCGCATCGCTTCTCGAGGGGTTGAATGCTGGGATGCTAATTGGCGCAGAGGGTGCTAGCGCCGCCGTCGAGGCTGGCTGGGATTGCTGCTGAATTCCCTGAAGTACTGCTGTTAGAACACTCGTCAATTCTTCCATTTCGGTACGCTTTTAACACTCAGAGTAACACTTAGTGTTCGTATTTACGTTACGAACAGCTATAAATTGCCCACGCGCACACACACGCGGAATCAATCACTTTGCACTATATCTTCTTATCTCCTGTGGTTCTTTTAGTGGACGAATCCCACTTCTGATGTGGGAATTTATGATGATAATTATTCCAGGATGGAAATAAAACACAACACTGTTCCTGCTAAAATTTCTTTACTTCCTTCTTCGCTTATTTCTCTTACAAGACTGGCGACTGGCTCGTCGCAGAATAATCGCCAAGGGCATAACATAACCCATTATATTTGTTTACTTTACATTCTAAAGAAGGTCTAATAAAATACTTGCCGACTAGGCCCACGTGTCGTCCCGCTGATTCGGTGAAAAGCTCACATACATATTATGACTATATCTCATATATCTCAGAAACGGTGGCTCTTAGGAAAACAACTCTTACACATTTTTTATAGATAATCATCTGCTCTACAATTTTTCTCTGAACTAATTTTTCGATAAAACTTACTGTTTTGCTGAAAATCGCGAAAAACCCGTTTTTGTGACCTTTGACCCCGAATAAATTTCGTTCCACGTGCCGGATTGATGAGGACTTTTTAGATTTTATTCATAATGGTGTTTTGAACAATACTACCAATTTTCAGCTGGGTGGGAATTTTTGTACTCTCACTCCTATTTTTTGGTCTAATTTGACCGGATTAATTATACTACATTTTGTTTAAGGATGTATTCTGTTTCAATTTTCCGAATACTGACCTTCGCCGGCAGTTCCTTTAACAACAGTCCTTTAATTTATTGTTAATTCACTACGGAAATGCTACAAACAGGTTGACGAGATAAAACAGCGGATCTACGTAGCCCATCTTAATACAGAAGTCATTTCTATACACACATAATAACATAACCATTACATTGCTTCCAAAACGCTATTTGTTGCGTTACTATAAAGATGTACATTCTACTAAACTCCTATATATTTCCTAGACATTTCCTAAACTCATAATTACTAGATGCATTTAAGTGATAATGTTGTCGTAAAATGTGTTGTCGTTACTAGTATTTCCGACTTCATATTGGTATTGTAACTTTTATTTCTAATTTATTCACATTGTTCTTAATTATACAATACACACTACTTAATTCATCCTAACTATTTCCTAACTAATTAATTTATATAACACACTTAACTTTCAATTTATTTGTACCATTCGCTTGTCCGTTGATCGCACTGTTTACTCTTTCGCGGCTTCACGTCTAATCTCCCTCTCCGACCGCAAGCCCGCTTATATATATATCTCAATTGTATTCGCGATGGTTCCTGAAATACCTCGATCCTTCTTTTCCTTAATAATGTTCATGTAGAAACGTCCAGAAGGTAATAAATCATTCTTCCTTAATAAGATGTTGCCGGGACGGTTTTTTTATTGCTCAATTAAGCGTAGCGGCGTTCCTTTGAAGTAAGCCGCCGTCCGATAAGAGTAAACACATTTGTGTTTACTCTTACAAATTACAAATGTTTACATTTCGCGGTACAGTATGATTGGGTAGTTGTCGAACAGAAACATATTGTCACGCTTCGCGGAGCCAGATGGATCCGGAGGGGTGCTCGATTTGGGCGTGATAGCTCAAACGCTAAGGTAGATTAAACAGGGAAAACAAATTGGTGAGCAACGCATCACTAATAACAATAATTAGTGGAGTGGAGAGAGATCCTAGATTGGAATTGTTAATTCCTCCTTTTAATCTCTCCAGGGTAGCTTGGGACATGTCTCGTATAGATACAGGAGGCACTTTAGTGCACGCAGCTATATTAAATATCCAGATGAATATTTTCAACAATCTTTTGAAGAGGTCACACTTTGTCTCTTCGTGAAGCAGAACTTAATGGAGTTGTTAGCTCCGCCTCCGCCCATTTAGAGTGACAAAGCAACGTGTCTTTTTTATTTGCCTCTTGCTCCCTCCGGGCACAACGTGCCTTATGGTATGGGTATACGTGGTAAGTCTATGTACAACGTGATCAAGAATGACTGTTTGAGTTGGCAATGCTGAATTTCATTTTTAAATGGTACAACTGGTAATTTGAATTTGCTATGTCAAATTCAAATTTCTGTTATTCTTTTCAAATTTATTTATTTAAAATGGTTTTCACGTTACAACACGATATTTTCGTTGGAATGGCGTACTTTCGAAGCGGGATTTATAACCCAATTACTGGTTGGCAGTACTCTCTCGAAGCGACATACCAGCAATTTCAGGAAATGTTTCCGGAGACTTTGGTCACTTTTGCTGTCTTTCAGCAGCATTGTATGCGAGTAGTTGAACGTTATTTAAACACAGGGAGCGTAAGCAAACAAAAATCAACTGGTAGACCTTCTACTCTAAACGAGGAAGTTGTCGAGGATATCAGAACTCGAATGCAAAGAAGTCCTCGCAAATCCTTAAGAAAGCTCTCCCTTCAAACAGGTTTGGTCCTTATGCCTCCTATTCAAACAATTTTCATTCTTACCCATAAGACTTCCACATTTTCATGTTGTTCTAATTCACGGTTTTACAGGTTTATCATATGGAAGTTGCTCCACTGTGCTTAAAAAAAAATTAAAGTATCACCCTTACAAAATTTCCATCGTCCAGTCATTAACGCCTCCTGATCACCCGCAGAGAGTTTTATTTTGCAATTGGTTCAATGACATATTAAATAATAATGATATCCTTAACAATACCTTCTTTTCCGACGAAGCCTGGTTTCATCTCAACGGCTATGTGAATAAACAAAATTACAGAATTTGGTCAGGTGAAAATCCTTATGCTATCAGAGAGACAAATTTGCACCCGGTTAAAGTTGGAGTTTGGTTGGCAGTCTCAAGGACGCGGGTGTATGGGCCGATATTTTTTAATTTTACCGTCAATTCGGAGAGATATATCCAACACTTTTTGAGGCCTTTTATAAACCAATTAACAGACGAAGAGCATCAAATTGGATATTTCCAACAAGACTCTGCAAGGGCACATACGGCTCGTGCTACTATGGGATATTTAAGAGAGAATTTCGGCGACAGAGTAATTAGTCAGGGCATATGGCCAAGTAGGTCACCAGATCTCACCCCATTAGATTTTGCGTTATTTGGGCTCTTGAAGGACAATGTCTTTAGGAATATATTGCATACTGAAGAGGAGCTGCAGGAGGCAATAGTTCAGGAAGTGGCAAACATTACCCCCCAATATGCTGGTGAATATCTTCGAGAGCCTAAAAAGAAGAGTTACTTTATGTCTGGACCAAAATGGGGGGCATTTTGAGCATTACCTTTAGCCGGTTTAATTAAATCATTGTTCTGTATTTCGAGTTTCATTTTTAAGCGTTAATTTTTATTCACATAACCTACAATCTTATCGCTGATTGTTCTTCTTCTTCTTTTATTTGGCCTTCGCTGCTATGTCGATCCAGCCACTTACATAACGCTGATTGTTTTGTCAAATAAATGAAACAAACTTCCTGGCGAGGGGGTCGCGCAGGGGAGGCGGAGTTCGTGACGTAGACTGGCGACCCAGGTCTGAGTTTTATTACCTGTGTTCAATCTAACTCTGGTTTCATCTATGCTCTGTATTACTCTGACAATTCGGCGTTTGGCTGGCGTTTTCGTTTGTAATTGACAACAGTTTTGAGTTTTTCAAAGTATTTTTTGCATCGCCGGTCACCGTGTGACGTAGATGACGTTGTGGTAGGTCAGGATCGCTTGAGGCAACCTATTTAAAGTTGATACGCCTTGTCTGGTTGTAGCATTGCAAACCCTTAGGCAAAAAAATCCTCCAGGTAGGATTGCCAACTCAAACAGTCATTGTTGATCACCCTGTATTTTACTAGCCTCATGACGCACGCAGGATGTCCCAATGGATTTCTAGTGTCGGCGGTGGCTTCTTGTGGCTAGGGCCGCTAGGGGATCCGGGGATCCAGAACGTATAACCATAGAACCACATAACATTTTATCTATATATATAAAAATGGATGTTTGTGTGTATGTTCCGCATAGGCTCCTATACCATTCGTCCGATTGCAACGAAATTTTGGTGAGTTGTAAGGCGCATGTCCTTGAAGGTTCCTGAAATGGTTCCGCGTCAAAAAAGGAGCCAGGGGGCCGAAACGGCTTAAAAATATATACATGACAGGCAATATGTCACCTTTATTTGACAGACGAGTGACTGACAGATGGCGCCATCTCGCGGCGAAAAGGTAACTTTTAAATGTCGAACAGTTTGTCAGCGCTTTGAGCATCAAATTGCTCAAAAGCATTCTGTTAATCTATACATATATATAAATGGATGTATGTTTGTTTGTATGTTACGCATAGCTTCAATACCATTCATCCGATTGACAAGAAACTTTGGTGTGTTGTCGTCCGTGAAGGTTCCTGAAATGGTTCTGCGTCGAAAAAAGACAAGGCGTATCAACTTTAATAGGTTGCCTCTAGCGATCCTGACCTACCACAACAGCGCGAGACCGATCTACGTCACACGGCGACCGGCTATGCAAAAGATATGTACTTTGAAAAACTCAAAACTGTTGTCAATTACAAACGAAAACGCCAGCCAAACGCCAAACTGTCAGAGTAATACAGAACATAGATTAAACCACAGAGTTAGATTAAACACAGGTAATAAAACGCAGACCTGGGTCGCCAGTATACGTCACGAACTCCGCCTCCCCCGCGCGACCCCCTCGCCCAGAAGCTGTTCAATGAGGTAACCTATTTAAAGTTAATACACCTTGGGAAAACGAGCCAGGGGGCCGAAACAGCTTAAATATATAAAATGCTACAGTTCGATTGGCCGTATATGCATGACAGGCAATATGTCATCTTTATTTAACAGACGAGTGACTGACAGATGGCGCCATCTCGCGGCGAAAAGGTATCTTTTAAATGTCGAACAGTTTGACAGCGCTTTGTGGATCGAATTGCTCAAAATCATTCTGTTAAAAGTAGAAATATTTCTGAACGTGTGTGAGTGTTAGTGGTGTTATTTGTGAACTTTGGACATTGGACAACAGAAAACAAGCCCATTTATTTTATACTTTCGCTGTGAAGTATGCCTCCAAAAGAAAAGCGATTGGCAGATCCATATGTGAAGCACAAAAATAAAAGACTACGAGCTTCGGAAAATGACGGGCAAAGGGAAGATAGACTAAGGGCCAAATTCAGAAACGCCACTCACCCTACACCTACACTCAATTTTTAAGTAAAATCTTCACTACACTCAATTTGGAATTCATAGACTTTCTTCAATTGAAATGTCCCTTAAATTGAGTATTAGATTGAGTGAGATTTGAGTGGTTGAAATTCACCATTTAAAATAATTCCACACCATACTTTTACGAGTTTTGACTTTCGTGCAGATGGTCATTAGCGTCGTTAGTGACAGTTTTTTGTGCATTTCTGTTTATGTTAGATGGTGTTAGCAATATGGATGTCATGGCTAATGAGTTCAACGAATTTGTAGAGTTCATACTGTAACGTTTTTTACTATCGACTAAAACTAAAACACTACGCGATTATCCTAATTTATTTATTTCTTACACTACACTTAACTTAACAATCCCTTAATTTAATTTATATTCGTATACACAGCTGTTTACTTAACGCGCCCGATCTCTCGCTCGAATGTTTACGCACCGGTTCTTCAACTGTGTCCGCTTCGGGTCCGACATTCCCTTTTTATGGCAGGTAGAAGCTTCTCGTCGTTTGCCGGAATAGTCCCGAAGCTTCTGGAGATCATTCTAGAATTCGCGGAACTTGTTATCGCATCGAACTCTCTCGATTGTTCCCGTCGTCCTTCCCAGAATTGCAATAAGGCGAACTTGTGTAGCTCCCGGCGTGTTTATGTCGCGGCCGGCGAGCCGTTTCGTTACACTGCCCCCGCCTTAAAGATGTTTCGTCCCGAAACGTGTCCCTGACAGGCCCATGTAGAAATCTGCAGTTGGTCCCCTGTCTGCAGCGCGAGGTTTGGTGGAAATAACATGCCACGGTCTTCTTGTGGGGACTCCTCTCAGGATTCCAACAACACACCAAGATGTCTACCCCGGTGAAGCGAAATAAGACCTCCAGCATATTCCTCACGACCCTCCAGTCCAAGGCGTCCAATCCGCAAGCCAGTTTCGGGATTGCTAACTTAGTTAGATCTTGGCTAAGTAGGGTATCCCTGAGGTCATGTAGTGCGTCCCACAGGTCCAAATAGGTGGGTTTGTGAAGGGACCTGATCTTGGTAACCAGGTAGAAGAGCGGCCGTTGTGATCCATCTTCCTTAATCCTCAGCGCTCGCCCGACTGCCGGTCCTTGATGGTGGAGTTCGTCCAGTTTGCCGAACCTCGACCGAAACTCCGCGGCAATTCCCCGGGACATCCGCAGGTCCTGGGCCACGCAATGAGCCAGCGCATATTCAGGCGGTGTTCCGAACAGATCCCGTTGTTCTTCCCTGGTCACACCGAATCTGGCCTTCCCGGTCCCACCATACGCAGCCATAAACTCTTCAAAAGAGGGCTCATCCTCTTGGGGCCGTAGTTGGCGCACCTGTTGATCTTGGTCGTGGTCTCCCTCGAAAGGCGCTAATCGGTTGTAATGCACGACCCTGGGCTTCCCATTCGGAACTTTGCTGATCCGGTAGATGACGTCATTTATTTTTGTCTTCACTGTATATGGCCCTTCCCAAGCTTGCTGAAGCTTCGGTGATAACCCTCGTCTCCTTTGTGGGTTGTACAGCCACACCAGGTCTCCTTCTTCATATATGCCGCTGTCCGCCCGAACGTCATAGTGATCCTTCATGCGGTCGCTGGCGACTTGGAGATTCGTCCGCACCATCTCGTGAACCTGGTCCATCTTTCTGCGCAGCTCGGTAACGTAGTCTTCCCCAGCCAGATCTTCTCCCGGTTTGCAACCGAAGCTCAGATCGCAGGGAAGCCTCATCTCCCGCCCGAACAGTACCCTTGCTGGTGTCTGGCCGGTGGACTCGTTGATGGCAGAACGGTAGGCCATCAGGAAAAAGGGGAGATGTTGATCCCAGTCTCGTTGGTGTTGAGACACTACCTTCGAGAGGTACTTGCCCATGGTGCGGTTCATCCTCTCCACCATTCCGTCAGACTGAGGGTGAAGCGCCGTCGTTCTAGTTTTGCGAATTCCCAACTTTTCGCAAACTCCCTGGAACAGCTCGCTCTCGAAGTTACGCCCCTGGTCGGAATGCAACTCCAACGGTACTCCGAAGCGGCTCACTAGCTCCTTCACCAGGACATCTGCGACAGTTGTGGCTGCTTGGTTGGGAATCGCGTAGGCCTCTACCCATTTCGTGAAGTAGTCCATCGCCACCAGGATGTACTTGTTGCCGCAATCGGTTTCAGGAAATGGTCCAGTAATGTCTAGGGCGATCCTCTCGAAAGGACTTCCCACATTGTATTGTCTCATCGGGGCTTTCGGCTTGCGGTGCGGTCCATTGCTGGCTGAGCAAACTGTACACTTCCTGCACCATTCACGAACAGCCTCAGAGCAGCCCACCCAATAGAAACGCTCGCGCACTTTCTGCAGGGTCTTCTTTACTCCCAGGTGGCCTCCAGATGTTCCGTCATGGAGGTGACGTAGCACTTCCGCCACCTTGATCTTTGGTACGATGAGTTGGAATCGCCTTTCTGCGCCACTATCGGATTCGAGCACCCTCTTGAGCAGTCCATCCTGTATCACCAGGGAGTCCCACTGTGCCCAGTACGATTTCAGGGTCCTAGAGGATGGGGCCACTTCCTGCCATTCCGGCCGACGTCCCTCTTCTCTCCACCTCAGGATCCGTTGGAGTTCAGGGTCGCCTTTCTGCGCTCGCCGCAGCCCGTCTGGTGACCAGTCCTCGTCGGTGACCGTCGTGCGGCAAGTTGAAGCCTCCTTTACCTCTGCACGACTGCAGTGGGAACATCCCTCCGGACACGGTCTTCTTGAAAGAGCGTCAGCATTACGGTGGCTGGTTCCTGCTCTATGTTCGATGTCGAAGTCGTATTCCTGAAGACGCTCAATCCACCGAGCTACCTGGCCTTCCGGGTTCTTGAATCGCAGGAGCCATCTGATCGCCGCGTGGTCCGTTCTCAACAGGAACTTCCTCCCGTACAGGTACTTGTAGAAATGTTCTACTGACTTCACAGCGGCTAACAGCTCCCTTCTGGTGACACAGTAGTTCCTTTCGGGCTTGGACAGGACTTTACTGAAGTAGCCAACGACCCGCTCTTGCCCATCTTGCAGTTGTGACAAAACCCCTCCGATTCCGTCGTTGCTTGCATCTGTATCCAAGATGAAGCGTCCCTCTTGGGTCGGAAACCCGAGAACAGGGGCCGTCGTCAGGCGTCTTTTCAAGGCGTCGAAGGCTGCTTGGCATTCTTTATCCCAAAGGAAGGCTCGTTTCTCCTCGGTTAGTCGTGTCAGCGGCTTTGCAATGTCAGAGAACATTCGGACGTAACGACGGTAGTAAGTGCAAAGCCCCAGGAAACTCCGCAACTGATGCTTGTCCTTCGGTGTTGGCCATTCTTGGACTGCTCGCACTTTTTCAGGGTCCACCTCGACGCCGTTACTGCTGACCACGTGACCCAGATAGTGTACCCTCGTTCTTAACAGATGGCATTTCTTTGGGTTGAGCGTCAGGTTAGCCATTTGGAGTCTCTTGAAGACTTCCTCCAAGTTTGACAGGTGTTCGTCAAACGTCCTCCCTACGACGATTATGTCATCCAGGTACACGAGGCACGTTTTCCAGGAGAGCCCTCTGAGTATGTTCTCCATGAGCCTCTCGAAAGTAGCAGGCGCATTACACAGCCCGAATGGCATAACCGTGAATTGCCACAGTCCAGATCCTACTGTGAAAGCCGTCTTCTCCTTGTCTGCAGGGTCCATTTCTACCTGCCAGTAGCCACTCTTCAGGTCAAGGGTGGAAAACAGCTTCGATCCAGCCAGAGTATCCAGGGTGTCGTCTATCCGGGGAAGAGGGTAACTGTCTTTCTTCGTCACGTTGTTCAGTAGACGATAATCTACGCAGAACCTGGTATCTCCATCCTTCTTCTTTACCAGGACTACAGGAGATGCCCAAGGACTGCTAGATGGCTCGATGACTCGCTCTTTCTCCATGTCGCGGATGATCTTCTCCGCTACCTCCCGCTTCGCCTGCGGCAACCTCCTCGCTGACTGGCGGATTGGTCTCGCGCCCCCCGTATCGATCTTGTGCCTAACAATACTCGTTCTCCCAGAAGGTAACTTGTCAGACACAAAAATCGATCGATATCTACGGAGTAGCTCAATAAGCCTCTTCTTTTCGACTCCAGCGAGAGAATCGCAGGCGTCCACTAGAGCTTCCTCCACTTTCGCGACTCTGCAGCCAGCGCTCCCCGTCACCTGGTGGATCAGTGACGTCACTGGTGAGCAGGTTCCCACTTTGGTCCCCTTGCGGATGGTAACTGGGTAGTCATTGATGTTAATGAGCCGGACTGGAATTTCATCACCCAGCGTTACCAAGGTCTTCCCTACTAGAACGCCTCGGCCCACCTCCACGTCGTGGTTCCAAGGTTCCACTACGGCAGGATTCCCTTTTCCGGTGACGCCTTGAAGTCGGGTCACCACTATCGATTCGCTCCTACTCGGCAGGATCGTGTCTTCTGTCAGCTTTATCTGATGGGCCGTCTCACCCTTGGTGTGCAGGAATATTTCCTCTGGGCCGACCTGCATTACTTGTCGTCTCAAATTGAGTGCGAAGCCGTGGGTCTTCATGATGTCCATTCCCAGGATGGCGTCCTCTTCTATGTCGGCGATCATGACCCGGTGTGGCGAGAATCGTGCAGTGCCGATCTTGATCTCGACGTCTACTTCTCCGTGGACGGCGGCAGCTTCGCCCGTAGCCGTTCGCAACCTCCACTTGGACTCCATCACTCTCTTCCCTCGCGTGTTCAGCAGGCCTGGCTTCAGGATCGTCTTGGATGCCCCGGTGTCGATCAGTAGAGTGTGCTTCCTGCCGTTAATTTCGCCATCCACGTACAGGCTGCCACCTTCACCTCTCAGGGTAGCTATCTTGATGAGGGGGTCTTGGAACGGGTATCGGGTCGGAGCTGCCCCCTTGGAGCCGACCCGATTTAGTTTTCCGACGTCTGGGCCGTTGTTGGCTTCTCCACCCTAGGGCGCTTGCAGTCCCTTCGGATATGGCCAACCTCTCCACACCCCCAGCATTTCGCCGGTTCCCTTCTGTCTCCCTTCAGCAGTCCCTTGAGGGCGTTGAGGACAACCTGCTCCAGGGCGTCCTCCTTCCGCTCGGCTTCCACGCATGTGTCGTCCCCGACCACCGCCCGAACGCGGCCACAGCTCCTTGACGCCTCCGTCGCAGCCTCGTATTCCAGGGCCATCGAGAGGGCATCCAATGTGCTCTTGGGACGCGACAGCCGTACCGCCCGCTGCATTTCCACATCCCTCAAGCCGTCGATGAAGGCCGAGACCGCGAGACTCTCCGTCATGGACTCCGCCGCTTCCGGGTAGGCGAATCTGACTAGTTTCGCGATGTCGGCTTCGAACTCCTGGAGGCTCTCTCCCTGCTTCTGTCGACGGTTCTTCATTCGAGATTGGTAGACCTGCCCCAGGTGTGCGTGACCGTATCGCCTCTCCAGCCTCTGGACGAGTAGCTCGAAGTTGTCCAGCTCCCCCTCTGGAACAGTCTGTAGCACGTCGAGGGCGCTTCCCCGGAGAGCGACCGTCAGCGCCACTGCCTTGTCCCTTGGCGCCCAGTTGTTAGCTTTCGCCGCTGCCTCGAACTGCCGGAGGTAGTTCTCCCAGGGAATTTCCCCGTCGAAAGTTGGCGGCTTTACTCGGTGGCTCGCAGTAGGGACTGCCTCGATCCTGGTTCCCTCCACCGAGTCGTTAAACGGATTACCTGGACTGGACATGTTTTGCGGACTGGGCTGGAAATGCGTGGATTGTAATCGGCTCCCTAATTCTCGTAGTTGGTTTTCCAGTTCCAGTCGTTGGATTTTCTCGGTTTGAAGTGCGCTGTTAAGATTTTCAATTTTACTATCCAGCTCACCATGGAGTTCTCCTAGATTGTCCAACTCGCCGTGCAGCTTTCCTATTTTGTTGTCCAACTCGTCGTGGAGTTTCCCTAGTTTGTTGTCCAGCTCACCATGCAATTTTCCCATTTCATCATGGAGTTTTTCCATTTTATTGTCCAGCTCGCCGTGGAGTTCTTTTATGTTGTTATCTAACTCGCCGTGGAGTTTTCCCATTTCGCCATGGAGTTCCTTCATTTTATTGACAAGTAGGCGCTCACCTTCTTCCTCGAAACCAAAAGTTTCAGGGTCGTCTCCATTGTTGGTTAAATATTCCTCCAGGCGTTTCTGTAGCACTGTTTTCGACCCTGTCGTTTCGAGTTCTCTATCTTCTAATTCACGTTTGAGGTCCGTCACTTTTAAATCGCGTAATTTCCTCATTGTTCTTAATTTATTTCACTAATTAATCCGCACTCTGACACCACTGTAACGTTTTTTACTATCGACTAAAACTAAAACACTACGCGATTATCCTAATTTATTTATTTCTTACACTACACTTAACTTAACAATCCCTTAATTTAATTTATATTCGTATACACAGCTGTTTACTTAACGCGCCCGATCTCTCGCTCGAATGTTTACGCACCGGTTCTTCAACTGTGTCCGCTTCGGGTCCGACATTCCCTTTTTATGGCAGGTAGAAGCTTCTCGTCGTTTGCCGGAATAGTCCCGAAGCTTCTGGAGATCATTCTAGAATTCGCGGAACTTGTTATCGCATCGAACTCTCTCGATTGTTCCCGTCGTCCTTCCCAGAATTGCAATAAGGCGAACTTGTGTAGCTCCCGGCGTGTTTATGTCGCGGCCGGCGAGCCGTTTCGTTACAATACAATATATTGAGGATGAAAGATATTTACCAGTTCCTACCTATGATAAAATTGTAGGTAGCACCCTAAGATGTAAATGCGTACCGAGGGAAAAGTATGATTTGTTTAATAAGGCAATTAATTGTTTCAGAAATTATATCAGAGATTACAACAATCCCCTTCAGCACTTAACCAACTTGGAGATCTTACAGAGGTATAGATTTGGTGGAGACACTATTCGACATATTATTTTTCCAGTGGTATATAGCAGGCATAGAGGTGGAGACTCTTTTAATTGGAACTTTTTTCCTTGCACACATACTTTTTTGGAATGCTCTTTGCTCATTGTTTCAACGTAAACGATTTTGCAAAACGTGATTCCAAATTAGGTGACGCCTGACATGCGCCTGACAGTTGCTGTCACAAAACACATGATATATGCACAGAACACCAAATTGAACTAACACAGTCAGCAGCGAACACGACGACTTGCGATATTGCCAAACATCCTTCCCTCAAATCATTCTTAAATTGAGATGTATTTGAGTAACTTGATTTACACGTTTCTGAATTCCAAAATTGAGGAGAAGGCGCATTCACCCTCATTTTGAGATACAATTGAGTGCAGGTAGAAATGAGTGTGAGTGGCGTTTCTGAATTTGCCCCTAAGAAACCCTTAGTTTAAGAAATGCTCAAGCCCGCTTATTTGAAAAAGACGACTAAAGGGAAAATAGACTATAAACCCTAAGATTAAGAAATGCTCAAGCCCATTTATCTGAAACAGAGGAGCAAAAGGAAGATAGATTAGAAATGCCCAAGCCCCCTTATCTGAAACAGACGACAAAGAGGAGCAAGATTGGAAATCGAAGGAGTACGAATTGCTCGAGCCCGTTCGTCTGAAACAGACGAGCAAAGGGAAGCAAGATTGGAAATAGCCCAAGTACGTATTGCTCGATCAAGACGAATAACGCACGCTGATTGAAACCATTTTCATGGAGTGTGGAAAAAGGAATGAGACAGGGTCGTCCCCGGCGAAGCCGAGTACCTACATCGGTTATAAAAAATAATTGCAAAGCAATATTTTTTTTCCTTTTCATAACATTCTACAACATAATCACAGCAATGCAATGCATGGTATTGAAATAAATTATGTGTTTTCTCGGTAAATCTATATTCGCTAGATTACCTATTTTTATTTAATTGTTCATTTATTTTATATCAAACTGAGCCACAGCGAAGCGTGGCCGGGTCACGGCTAGTATTACATAAAACGGCGAAAAACGTTAAAACCGCGAAGCACGGAACAAGAATAATTTGCATGAAACATCAGCAAACATCTGGCGAACATAGAAAGCGCCGAACAACAATAATGACGGAACACCGAAATTTCCAACCACGAAACATCGAGAGTCCACCAACAGGCGGGAAGAATAAAGCTCTTTGAATTGAAAAGTATGTACGGTTCCAAAGCGACGGTTTTCAGTGTATTTCTGTCTACAAATACCAGCAGCACCTTATACTCCAGTTACAATTATTGTATTCAAAATATATCTGCTTCCAGATATTCGGATATCGCCTTGTCCGGAAACAACATCGATTCGTCCGCAAAAACTGTATTTCAAGTACTTTGTTACTAAAATAACTATATTATGATATAACATGGCTTAAATGATATACAAATTTTATTAATAAAATAATTGACATCATTTTTATAGTAGAATAATTGTGAAAGCAAAATGAAATTTAGATGAGAGATTTATGTGTGTTGACTTTGGTTTTAAATATTCATTTCTACAGTATGTACTTATCACTTTCTACATTTGTTAATGGAAATTAAGATAACAGAAATAACTATTTCTGCTAATACTACGGCATATTAAGGATATGTTTTGTTAATGGCCATAATATTATAGCGTTAATACAGTTTCGTCAGTAAATAAATAACTTTTTTATTGAAGTTGTAAAAATAAAATTATTGATGTCTCACCCCTTCAGCTGTTACAATTAATCTAGTGAAATGTTCCATTGGTGATGAGCTGAAGGTGGAAATATTAGGAACTTTATATGCTAATTATCTTGACTTCATATGGTATCGACTGGAGGTCATACCTCTATAAATACGGAATTGTCTCAGCTAGGGCTTATTATTATTGGGCCAGCGGGCCAGCTCACATTACACACATCTTCTAGTTATGGCTGTGGTTATGGCCTATAACGGATTCATTCCGTGAACATAACGTAGACTGTTGATCCATTTGTAGTCTACAGCTGATCTAATTTTACTTTTTTGAATCCTAAATTATAAGATAAAATAATTTAGAGTTTAATAAGTCAAATAAAGTCCAAAATAAAAATAAAGTAGTTAGGTCGAGACATATGATTTATTTAATTTTGGATCTGTCGCAAACAATAAGTGAATCTAATATGTAAATCTACTAAAAAATGAAAATAGTAAAACATACATGAAATATTGTTCAATGAAAATAATGTAAACTGAATGCTTTGTAGTTGAATCTAAAATTTGCTGCGAAGGATGAGCGAATGTAAAATGGGTCTAAAGTCTACAAAAATAAAACAATTTTTCCCCATTTGAATCACGAATCTGTTACGAGCCGAACGAGGAAATCCAAAAATTTGCTGCTCGTTGACCTGAAAACCCACCGGCGAAAAAGGTGCTACTTTCGCAGACTCATTGCATAACGTAATAATTCGTTTTACTGTCGAATCACTAGGAACTACGTAATATCTCGCGAGTGTACCACTCGGTTATCTTTTTTTATCGAAACGGAAAGCAGAAGCGGCTCGTCACCAAAGAAAAGAAATAACCATTCGACAACGAAAACTTCAGGGGTAAAAAAGCGTGCTGAAGTTGGATTCTCATAGCTCGAGTTAATTGATTTTCTTTTTCATCTTGTACCGTTTGAATTTTGGAAAATTATGAAATACAAGTTTTGATCTGGAGTGATGTGTAGGAGTGGTTGCATAAGTAACGGTGGAGGTGACATGTCGCGTCTCTCCCGAATGTAGATGAACGAAACGTTCATTGATTAGAATGCAATTGACGTCGGTTGAAACGGGAAAGTTCAGGCTTCCCGTGGCTTCGAGTGGTTTTAAAAGAAATCAAGTATTAAGCGAGTTGTGTACCTGGAATTGAGGAGTCCATCTTCTGTGGAGAAATGGTGGGAAAGTGTATCTTTCTCGTTCCTTGGTATCAGTATGTGGTATTCTTAGTAGAACGAAGAGGAGGTATAATAATAGAGGGATTGATAATGCTGTAAATTTGAAAAGAACGAAAGTGGTATTTTGAGAAGAACATCGTGTATTGTTGGTTGCCGGTCGCGGCCGACCTCTGGATCGGGGTCGTGCCCCCGTCGTCGTTCCGTCAATGCGAACTGACGTCACCCACAGCGACCAATCGCCGTGAGACAGGCCAGTCGGCCACGAAAATGTTATTGTGATTGTTGATGATAAACGCATAGTTTTTGATGTAGTCGTCTGTCGGGATCGTAATCGGGCCGAGGGAGAGAAGCCAGAGAAAAAGGGACGACAGGAATTTCGCTCTCGCGTGTGTTCCCCCTCGAGAGATTCACCGTAACGCCTGGTGCCCTCGCGATGGAGACGCTGCCCGTGACGCTGATCGTGAAGGCGCCCAACCAGCAGATCGAGGACCAGACGGTTCAGTGCGAGCTCTCCTGGACGATCCAGAAGCTGAAGCAGCACCTCTCGGAGGTCTACCCGAGCAAACCGGTGAGTCGGATCCAGGGGATGTTCCAGGGGACCAGGTTACATAGTTACGAAACTGATTATTACCTAAACATGAGCATTACGAGTACTCCGTCATGGCACGATTTGTGCTGATTAGATTTAATGAATGTACAGCTGATTCTAAATTGTTTTGAGTTCAAAGTTCAACTCGATCAACAATTAATTTGAGCCTTCTTAAAAATACCGTCTATACTGGCCAGAATTCGGGTACTCTTCTGACATTTCCGGTACCATATCACACTGGAATGACGCAATGGCAATACTCTCTGAAATTCAGGCACTTATGCCACAACTTAGACGTGCCAAGTTATCAATATTGGCACTAACAATTCAAGTACCTAATATAAAACTAAAAGGCAAGAAATGAACCGTCAGGATGCCGGGCAGACACCCGACAACTGTGTGTCAGTCATTTAAACCCTTCGATCATTACCTAAACATAAGTATTACAAGTACTCCGCCGTGACAGGATTTGTTTTGATTATGATTTAATTCGGTCACGACCATCACACAGCTGATTCTAGATTGTTCGTACTTCAAAGTTCGACTTTATCAACAATTAATTCAAGCCTCCATAAAAATACAGTCTGGATTCAATGCAGTAATACTGGCCAGAATTCGGGTACTTCTCTGACATTTCCAGTGCCATATCAAACTGGAATGATGCAATGGCAATACTCTCTGAAATTCAGGCACTTGTGCCACAACTTAAACTTGCCAAGATACCAATACTGGTACTAACAATTCAAGTATCATAAAACTAAAAGGAAAGAAATGAACCATCAGGGTGCCGAGCAGTGATTTAAACATTTCGATCTACCTAAACATAAGTATTACAAGTACTTCGTCATGACACGATTTGTTTTGATTATGATTTGATTCGGTAACGACCACCACACAGCTGATTCTAGATTGTTCGGACTTCAAAGTTCAACTCGATCAACAATTAATTCAATCCTCCTTAAAAATTATCAGATCAGGAATACCTACTCTCTGGATTCAACACAGTAATTAAATACTGTCTAGAATTCGTAATTTCTCTGACATTTCCAATGCTGGCAGTACCACGTCGACCTGAAAAAGCATTCTGCAGTGGGAAAACTGTCTGGAATTCAGATATTTGTCTCACAACTTCAATGCCCCAAGTTCACTAACAATAAAATAAGTGAACCGTTAGGGTGTCAGGCAGGCGTGAAACTGTGTGTCGGTCATGTAAATATTTTGAAGCTACCTGAACATAACTATACATAACCATACAATCATAACATAACCATACTAGTACTCTGTACTCTGTCATGACATATTTGGTTTCGATTAGATTTGATTCAATAATCGTAAGGTACAATTGATTCTGTATTATCCAAGAGCGTAGAATAGAATAGAAAAATTGAGAACTATTACCCTCAACGCCACGGATCTACTCGTGAGTTTTGACGTCGTATCCTTGTTCACACGGGTTCCAGTTAAGGAAACATTAAACTACATCTCGAAATTATTCCCAGAAGACATCACGGCCCTCTACAAACATTGTCTCACCACTACATACTTCCAGTGGAACAATGGGTTTTATGAACAAATTGATGGAGTAGCCATGGGGAGTCCATTAAGCCGGTTAGTGGCTAATTTTTTCATGGAAAAATTCGAGGAAAAGGCGATAAAAACTGCAAGTAAAAAGCCAAAACATTGGTACAGGTACTTTGACGATACATTTGTTATTTGGGAACATGGAGAAGAAGAACTACAAAAATTTCTGCGACATTTGAACATCATAAACCCAAAAATCCAGTTCACGGTGGAAAAAGAAGAGAACAATTGTATTGCCTTCTTGGACGTTCTCGTCATTAAACAGAGAAATGGAACATTAGAACACACGGTATATAGAAAACCAACACCTACGGACAGATACCTGCACAAGAATTCCAACCACCATCCTAACCAAAAAAGGGAAATGATTAAAACCCTAGCTACTAGAGCCACACACATCTGCCAAGGGGAATATCTTCAGGAGGAGAAAAAACACTTAAAAAAGGTGTTACAGAGAAATGGATATACAAAACAAGAGATCACCAAGGCCCTACGAAAAAGCGAAAAAATTACGGGAGGCAGAGAAATGGAACAACGAGGAGTGGTATACCTACCTTACATAAAAAACATCACAGATACAATAGGGAAAGAGATGAGGAAGAAAGGAGTAATATCAATATTTCGCCCCACCCGAGGAATACAGGAGAGTCTAAGGGGCCCCAAGAGGACCATTTGTCAACACCAGGGGTATACAGAATACCATGTAAATGCAGAAAAGTCTACATCGGCACCACAAAACGATCCACCAACACAAGGATAAAAGAACACAAGAGGAACTGCTGCCTAGGACAAACAGAAAAATCTGCGGTAGCAGAACACACTTCAATGGAGCCTGGAGACCATCAAATCCTGTTTGAGGACACAC
This sequence comes from Cryptocephalus moraei, assembly GCA_946251905.1. Classification (NCBI taxonomy): domain Eukaryota; kingdom Metazoa; phylum Arthropoda; class Insecta; order Coleoptera; family Chrysomelidae; genus Cryptocephalus; species Cryptocephalus moraei. The sequence continues at coordinate 14,534,631 of OX276463.1, forward strand.
AGATTTTGGCCAACACTCAACATTTTCACACACAACTACATAGAGAGGCAATTGAAATTTTCAAACACAAAAACAATTTTAACCGGAAAGAAGAAACTTTAAAGATAAACAGTACCTGGATTCCCATACTTAACAGAACGAGAATTAAACCATTAATCAAGGAAACGTTCAAAGAAGGGACAGGTATACGCGGAACTGGACAAATGGACATCTTAACAGATAATCATGGGAGCACAAAAACAAACGCAGCAAGGTCTAAGATTGTCAAGTGTCACGAAGTGTCACGTCGAAGATTCAGTCGAGGGTAATTTTCGAAGCAGTCGAACGCTTAGAAGACTACCACATCGCCTCTGAAGATGTTTGCCGCAGAAGCAGACGAAACGTCAGGTTACTTAAACCTTTCTGGACCACGGCCAACTAGCCCGGAAAAACGCATTTGCACACTTGATTCTGTATTGTTCTGAGTTCAAAGTTCAACTGGATCATCAATTAATTCAAGCCTCCTTAAAGATACCAATTGGATTCAACGCAACAGTACTATCCAGGATTCGGGTACTTTTATGACATCTCCATACTGGCTCTACCATATCAAACTCAAAAAAGGTTGTGCAGTGGCAATACTGTCTAGAATTCAGATACTTGTCCCGCAACTTAAACACCCTAAGATACCAATACTGGCAGTAACAATCAAGTAGTATAAAACTGATAGAAGTGAACCGTCAGGGCGCCGGGCAGATATGAAACTGTGTCGGTCATGTAAACACTTTGATCATTACCTATAATGATACTTATTACGAGTACCTACTCCATCAGGATACAATTTGTTTTGATTCTAGATTGTTCCCAATTCAAAGTTCAGCTCGATCAACAATTAAACCGAGTCTCTGTAAAGATACTATCTGTTCTGTATATTATAACTATATGAGATTAGGGTTGTGATTCTGAATTTTATCATAAAACTGTATTTCCGTACCTTACGAGACAATCATTGGAGTAACATTTACTGATTTACGATATCTGAGTTCTGTGAAGTCAAATAACGATTCTCGTAAGTAAAGAGGATAGATACAAATGTGTGAATAAATCGGTTTAATAAACACCCTGTATCCTAAGTCATAGTGTATGAAGGGTCGTTGGTAGTACAGACTCCTGTAATTGCCAGTTACAAGTCCTGTGGATTGTTCGAATATCATTTAATATAATTTCACCAAAACTTCCAAATGAATTGTGATGTGTGTAAAGTATCAATACCAAAAATTACATATACATACTGGACATTTACGGTACCACATTACATCAATACTGGTGATACCACTGCAAGTATTCAAGCATTATCAAACTTCGAAAGTATTGCTTAATAGTAGTACTGTCTAGATTCAGATATTGTAACTAAGACAACATTCAAGTAGTGTAAGAGATAAAAACACATACAGACCTTTTCTACAGAGTTGCAGTATGGTATAAACATAAGAGCGAAAGAAAGGCCATATATTTCTCGTTGGCTAAACAGAGAAAGAACTTTTGCGACGTTGCTAGCTCGCGAAACATCAGGTATCGCACACTTTACCAGCTGGCATTAGGATATGTATGAGGAACACACGTACAAACGTTTTCATTCGCTGTATAGCCTCCGAGGGGAATATTTGGAATGGGTCCTGGACTTGGACTGCGGCTGACAACGTTGCAAAACTTCCTTCTCTGTCATACTAACGAACTACTATTAGTTTCTCTTTTGCTCTTGTTGATTTCAGGCCATGCATTTTAATAGAAAAGCTCTGTATATTATAGTTCAGTAAGCTGTGCTACCAAAGTACCAGTTCAAGCGTTGTAACACTTCAAATATTATAGATACCGTCCAAGATTCATTTATTTATCTGGCAACTCAAACGCTTCATGTTACCAAATTAAATATAATTACAGTGAGTTACGATTAAAGCATTGCTGTATCCCACAAATAATGTCCATAATTCTGACAGTTAAACTTCTACCATGAATGGAAATATTGTTTCAGGTATTATCAAAAGTAACATTACTTCGAAGGATCGCAATAATACTTTCCAGAATTTGGGTACTCAACTCAACAGCTACTCAAAATATTTTTTGTTAGTACCACAATACACTAATACTGATGATTGATGATAGACTAGAGTTACTTATCACGTTATGACCGTACTACCTACCTAAAATTCTGATATTGTCACACGCCTGAGGGCCCAGGGCCCAAAGGGAGTGCCCTGGTTGGGGGTGTAGCTCGGTAGAAACTAAAAAGAAGGCATGGTAACACAGACAATATTTATTTGAGCATCAAATATAGGGGAGAGAACATCGGAACAAAATTAAGCGAGTGATCAAAAGTAGAAAGTGAGAAAAGGTTGAAGGGAGGTGGTTGCTTACTGTTGGGCGACGATGGGCAGCAGGCGCAGGGCTCCTCCAATTAGCGGCATGTCGAAGGACGGACTCTCAGACGGGCAACGTGACGTGGTACTTGATGACTGTCTCCTCGATCGTTATGATCGATCCGTATAAATATGTGCGGGATGTTTATGAACGTGATGTCGTACCCGTCCGAGAGTCGTGTCGTCCTTCGGTTTAATGTCGCCAAAGATTACATTTGCTAAAACTCATGTATATATGTACTTCAATATGTGGTACTACGAAGTACCAGTTCAAACATTATAACACCAAGACTATTGGTACTGTCCATGATTCATTTTCTTATCAGGCAACCCTTACCCTTCGTGTTACCTAATCAAATACAATTACTGTCTAAATACCAATTAACGCATAATGACTGTCCTACCTGGAATAACCAAAGGTAACATCGCCGAAAACGCATGTATAGTTCGATATGTTATACTACCAAAGTACCTACCAGTTCAAGAATTGTAACCCTTCAGGTACTACTGGTATTGTCCAGGATTCATATACTTATCTGACAACTCAAAGGCTTCATAATCAAGGCATCACAATGATATTCCCCCATTATTTCTTGCTACCAACATTAGCAGTACAGGCAGTACGACTTAATATTATCAAACTAAAAACTTATTGCTTCACAGTAATGTTGTCCAGAATTCAGGTACCTTTCTTGTAACCTAATCACCTCTTCGATCAATATCGGCAATATAAATTCAAATATAAGAGCTACACACTCCTCATTCGAGTACTGCCTGGAAGTTTTCAAAGATTTGGTACCAAGGTACCATTTCAAAAGGGTCAAAATTAAAAAGATATTTATATTGCGATTATCCAAAATTTCACTTTTTTGGTAACTTGAACTAACACTGGTAATATCGATTTCCTGGATTAAAGAAACCATTGCATCGCATGAATATTGTCTTAAAATTCCAGTTTCTGATAAATTTAATAAGTGTCAGCAATATCAATCAAAGTATTGTTAAAGCTATAAATCATTGTATTATACGAATCTTGTCCAGAATAACAATTTTCTAGTAATGTTGCTTTCATTACTAGCAATACTAATTCATGCATTATCAGAGCCAAAAGTTAGATCACACTAATGCTATTCAAAATTCGCCTTTTCTTTCACTTTTAACCAATATGCTGGCAATACCAAGTCAGGTGTTGGTGGAGTTAAAAACTATTGCGCTGTCCAAATACTGTCCTGAATTTCACTTTTCTGGCAATTTCAATTAACGCTAGTATTGCGGTTTACAGTTAAGGTTCCTCTTCAATGTGTTACGCTAATGAAGTTGAGCTAATTCAATATTTACACAGGGTATCTGATATATGCCAAATGTATGGAGTGAATGTCATGTAGTCCACTAGGTTATATCAAATATAGAATTTCAAATGGCACTTCAGTTCTCTCGAGATATACGAAAACACAAAGGGTGAGATTGGTTTGCATGACATCCTGTTCACTTATCATCATGACAGGAAACTGTTAAAACGTATTTGTTTTCGAAGGAAAGATGGGTGTTTAACTCTGCAAATGTTGCTAAACAACCAAAAATATTAATGTTATACATTCTAGCAACTTTAAAACCTAAATGAACTTTAATGTAAGGCTCCTGTTCCCCTCAGATTCCAAAAAATTGCTACAATTAAATCAAGTCTCGAGGAGTTAAAATGGAATTTTATAGTTATTTGCTCGTTATCAATGGAAAATTTATCCACGGCCTAATTTAATCAATTTATGATCTCAATAAATAAAATATCCAAGGATAAAGTTGATAAGCTACTGCCATAGGGGATTGATGGTAATATACTGCCATTAAATGTAATTTAGGTGTAACTTATTCAAGTAATCATAGACCAGATTCGTTGACCCCCAATAACCCATTGAAGTCTGATGGATTATTAACACCACTATCAGCATTATCTATTTCTATGTTTTCATTATTAACATCGTTTTCTAAAAATGATACAATCGATTTATGGTAACTGAAGTGAGAAACCAATACATTTGAATGAAACTTGTCTAGGTACCTTGTAAATGCGGCATCTATTGTTGTCCCATATCTTGTTGTACCGACATTTCTATCATTAGACATATTTAAATTTAATTCTGTACTCCACGTGTTCGATTGTCGTATCGCATATAACATGCTCTTCCATTCCTCTTTATCTATATATAATATGTATATATCTCTCTTTTCTCTTAGAAAGAATAGACCGGTGGAGAGGGAACACTCTGCATGCTCTTTCATTCTGTTTCTCTATGTATATCGCTCTATTTTTCTCTCCCCCCCTCTCTCTATCAGAAAAATAGCAGTATAAAACTTACATGGTATTCTGTACCTATAGGTACAGTATACCTACTTATACATGTATACATTGAGTCGCTAATAGGTACTCAGCATATGTGTATTAGCTCGGTGAAAATAGATATTCACCATTGCATAAATTCCCAAGAAGTGGAAAATTTACATAAACGTTGGGAATACCATTGTAATGAAATTGTAAAAATTCCCCATCGATCCCATATGTGCAAAAAATTTTATGCGAGGTTAAAGTTCGCAAAAATGGGTTTTTTGTATTTTTTTAGTGAAACTGTTAGTTTTATGATAGGAATAGCTCAGACAAAAATTGTAGACCATGCAAAATCTACAAAAATTATCCTTACACTTTTTTAAACAAGATTCACCATTTCTGAGAAAGAACGATTCTAAAATTTACTAAAATTGTATTCTGCATAATATGCATACGTTTTCACGCGTGCTGTAGTACGAGGAGGACTTTTATTTTAGATGTACTGGCTTGTTGCTCTTCATGTTGTCTCTTCATTGCAGAAATAGTACTCTTTCGTTTGTAGAAAACTACATTTGCAACTTTACAAAACTACTACGACACTGCACATGAATTGTCACTGATTTTTGGTCTTTTAGGTAGTCAGTAAATTCATTACCTCGTTCAACACTTGCGCCAATCAACATCTTCATGCCACGATCAACTGTGCAAAGGTTTATTACAAATGAAGCAAAATTGTGACCTATTTTAAAAATTGAATACATACAGTACAAACTTTAGTAAAGAATATTAACAATAACCACGTGTTTTCACAACGTGGTCACATAAAATGAGGGTCTGGGTTTCTTCTCAGCTCATATTCTCAGAATTATCATTCAAAATTAATGTATTAGTCACGCAACTATTACTGTTATGTATATTATGCATCCGATGATGTACATCAGCAGCGTAGTCATGCATATTATCGAGGATACAACTTTAAATCGCTTTTTAAAACTTTTAAAATATTTTTAACGAAGTAACAGAGGAAACAATAAAAGCGGCTCGAATCTCGGGATGCCTGGAAGAAATTGTCTGAAAGAACAAATATCTTAACACCGAAAGCAAAATCAAAGTATATAAAACGGCCATAATAAGAGCCACCATAACATACGGGGTAGACACAAGTAGAGCTCTACAAATGATGAGAACAGTCGAGAAATGGAAACGTGAAGGAGCATACAAGGCAAAACACTATATGACAGAGTACGGAACGAAGATATCAGACAACAGTGTGGAGTACAGGACATAGGGAGTTGGGTGAGACAGAGCCGAATGTTTTAGAACAAACATATAAAGAGAATGGAAGACAGCAGACTCGTTAAAATGTCAAGGGAAGACATGTTGCCAATGAACAGGCAGTAGCCCACTAATATGATTCTCCATATTGGAAAGAAGAAGAAGAATCGCTTTTTCTCAGAAATGGTGAATCTTATGGAAAAAAGTGTTACGACAATTTTTGTAGATAATTGCGTGATCTACAATTTTTGTCTAAACTATTTTTATCATGAAACTAACCGTTTCGCCAAAAAAATCCAAAAAAACCCATTTTTGCGAACTTTGATCTCGCATAAATTTTTTTGCACGCATCGGATCGGTGGGGAATTTTCACAATTATAATTATAATGAACGTAACTTAACGTTGATGTAAATTTTCACTTTCTTGGGAATCTATGCAAGGATACCTCTACTTTTTGGGCTAACTTAACCAGACTATATAGGTATATTGTATATGCTTATGTTATAAGACTCGTTTGGATGACTCACACTATTTCATGATGACGCCAAGTTGAAGATTTTACCCCATCTAAAAACTTGTATTTTTCTCAAGCGCCCTTATAAAAAATGTCTTCAATAATTAACCCTTAGAAACCCCTGGCGATGACATTTTCGTCTGATTAGGGACGTTTGACCAGTTGATGGTATACATTTTCGTCTAATCCCTTTTGGGGGTGAACTTTTCGAGGTATACATTTTCGTCTGATTATGTTCGACTACCTGCAACGGTTCTCCGCCACGGCCGGCGATGAGCATCCGAACTCGGACTCATGATATTTCACATTCTACAGCAAATTCTGATGATGCCTACTAGGCTCAGTGAGTACATGTTTAATCCTTGCCCCTATGCGTTCAGTGAGTACATAGTTGATCCTTGCCCCCTTGCGTTTCCAAGGTACTTTCGAGCATACGAAAATGTATCGGTTGAATGGATAGAGTAGTTCAGGTAACAGGACTACCTCTCGATAATTAGACAGAAATGTGTCGACCCTAGAAACCCAATTTCCACGCTCTAAGACGACCTAACTCAAATTTTCTTCCGCCTTTCCAGCCTAGACACGAACAGAAACTGATCTACTCCGGCCAATTGCTGAGCGACACCGTCACCCTCAAGGAGGTCCTCCGTCACTTCGAGGGCCAGGAGACGCACACCGTCCACCTGGTCTGCACGCCCAAGTACTCCTTGCCGAGCGAGAGGCGGGCGCCCCCTATTCAGGTGTCGGCGCCCCCGGCGGCCGGCCCCGAGACGCCCCAACAGCCGGCGACGGCGGCCAACGGCGAGACGGTCAACGGTGAGAACGTCGAGGCGGCGCCCGGCCTCCAGCAGAACCTCCAATGGACGAACGGGGGCTCGCAGGTGCCCCTCGACGCGAACCAGTACGCCATGCAGCTGGCCTGGATGCAGCAGGCGTACTTCCAGTACATGACTCAGTACATGCAGTTGTAAGTGTGTTCGGATTTGAAGTTTGGAAACGGGTTTTATTGAAGAGACTACTTCTTATGGCGGTATAATTCTACGAAAACCAAATTCAATGTTGAAACTACTTCCATTGAGTATTGAAGTGCCTACCACTATAGAGCATTATTTAAATTTGTAAAAGTTCTTATTAGTGATGAAGTAAGCATGATTAGTGCAAGATTGTTAGAACAAATTAACCAGCGATTAAAACAAATTACTGGACATTTTACAACAAATTTTGGTGGATTTGACATTATATCGGGTGTTTTTTTTTTAATTTCACCCCATAGTTGGCTGTGGATAGTGTTTGTGAATGCGCCTTACTAAAAAATGTCAAAATTGACATAACCTCACTTTTTTAATAAAAATTGAAACTGCTCCAATATTAGTTACTAGTGTCTTGAAAAAGACAGCTTGGCTCTATTAATTAGGCGTAGATGAGTGAGCTGTCTTTTTCAAGACACTATTAACCGATTGGAGCAGTTTCAATTTTTATTAAAAAAGTGAGGTTATGACAATTTTGACATTTTTTAGTAAGGCGCATTCACAAACACTATCCACAGCCTACTATGAGGTGAAATTTAAAAAAACACCCGATATTAATTGGAGATTTATGACAATTAATTGCCTCTGGTGATGGGAACTCCCATATATAAACAAATTAATACAAGACTTACTGGACCTACTCCATGGCATGGATTAAAATTTTTCGAATTAACAGAGATAATGATACAAAGTAATGTTATATTCGCAAATGCTTTAACAACGGTTGGAGATGGTCAAAAGGTAAATGAAGAAGAATTGGAATTGATACAATCCAGATTTTTAACAAAAGAAGAAGCTGAGAGCAAGTGTCCAAATGCTGTAAGACTTTTCTTAACTAACGCGGAAGTTCAAGAATAAAACAATCGTATTTTGAGTAGTGCAGACAATAAATTCGTGTCAGTAGCTACAGATATTTACATTGGCTGCCACAATGCTGAACAAAAAGGTTTTGTTAGACAAAAATTACATAAAATGCCTGCACCAGAAACTGGAGGATTGCCATATGAAGGAATATTTGTTGTTGGCAAACATTATAGTATGACAACTACAATGATTGATGTTTCAGATAGCTTAGCTAACGGTACTGTTGGTAAATTATGTTGATCAAAATGGTGATGGAGAAATTACAATAATTTGGATGCTATTTCCTAAAAAAGTTGTGAAGAAAATTACGAAATAAATGGAAACGGTTTATGAGTGATCATAACATAAATTCAGAGGCAGTTCCAATATTTTCAAGAACATCAACCACACCACTCAATAACAATAAAATAATAAATGCAAAAAGAAAACATTTTCCATTACTTAGTATGTGCATGTGCAATGACAATTCACAAATGTCAAGGAGGTACTTTTGATGAGATAGTTTATGACTTTAACAAAAGACATAGTTTGGAATTAGCATATGTTGCTTCATCTTGGGTTACCAGAATAGAAGGATTAAATATTGTTTCAAAAGATAATAGCAATATACTTTTATCTACTTTGAGTTACTAATGATCTCATTATTACACCGAAAGTAGTGTAATAATATTCATATTATTACACTACTTTTGGTAACTTTTAGTTTTGTTAGATTGGTATTTCAGCCTGTCATGGAGACGTGCGTAGACGTCAAGGTTAAATTATTAGTATTTCAATAAATTTCTTGAGCAGCTTTGCGTATTTCTGGGGATGCACAGCTCAATTCTACATTTTTGTCTTCCATTTCGCGCTCGTAAGTATGTAGTTATTGAATTTATCCTAGGGCTACTAGATTTTCAATTTCAAATACGAAACGTCAATGTCAGTGACGTCAGTATAACCAACCCACGCAAAAATTCCCTAGTGTAATACGAAAACTTGAACAGCCAAAATTTAATGAATTAATAAAGCAAAGTAGATAAGATAGTATATTACACACGTTTATTAAGACACATTGTCACACTCGTTCTATTAAGGCACTCCTCGCTTCGCTCGTCGTGCATTAAAACTCTCGTGTGACAATACTGTCTTATTAAACTAGTATAATAATATACTATTTCACAGTAGGAAGCATTCAATATAGATATCTAGATAGGTTTTATTAAATTTTATTCAAACGTTTTTATTTCATATTTTAGTTATCATAAGCCAATAGTTTCATATTTAGAATGGGGTGCTACTGAAAATGAAGTTTTAATTGAAGAGAATCGTCATAGGAAGTAGTCACTTTTGTCGGTCAGTCCCGCGACTGCCACATTTTTTTTTAATCATGTGATGTGGAAAACAACCAAAGTTTTCCTTTCGATTATGTTATCTCGAGGTATTGTGAGACTGATTTAAGGAGCGAGATAACGGGAGCGTCACCTAAGTAATTTGTTATTCAAATAGAGGATGGTTTGTACTCATTTAAATTGCGCCTCATTAACAACCTGGTGCTATGATTACACAAAACTCGCTTTAAATTTACGGTGTTAAACGTCATAATTAGTTCATTTATTTAAGGAATTTAAAGCGGAATTGCTAGGATTTAATGTAAAAAGCCATTTGTTTTTACCTTATTTGGAGGATATTAATAAGCACAGAGATTAAGTAAAAATTTATAAGGTAGTAAAAATGGCTCGAAGACCGTAACACTACAAGAATATTTTTTAAGTTAAGGACAAATGGACACATTGGGTATATTCATCCTCCTGAGTTGATGAAACGAGTTAACTTAACCTCACAGTTTTAGATCATTTGGTATGTCCCACAGACGATAAGTTTAACTAGGCGGCGTACTATAAGAAAGTATTACTTATTTACATGCCAATATAGAAAATGGACGCGGTGTAAAAGGCCATTTGTTTTTACCTTATTAGGAAAATATTAATAACCACAGAGATTAGGTACAAATTTATAAAGTAGTGAAAATGGCTTGAAATGTGGTTCGAAGACTGTTCATTGAATAACATTACAAGAATAATTTTTAAGTTAAGGACAGATGGACACATTGGGCATATTCATCCTCTTGAGTTGATGCAACGAGTTAACATAACCTCACAGTTATAGCTCATTTGGAATGACCCACAGACGATAAGTAAGTATAACTATGCTGCGTAATCATAAGAAAGTATTACTTATTTACATGCCAACATAGAAAATGATAACGATACAGTTATATAACGATATAACTATAACAGATAGACAACCAAACAGTTGTACATAAGCGTATCAATAATGAGGGTCAAAAGGAAGCAAACTGAGTAACTATCAAATTTAGTTTCTATTCATTACGCAACATAATTATTTTTGTCCAAATGAATCTTATCCTATTTTGTTGCGACATATTCAACCTTTTTTGTCGTTTCACGGTATATTTCAATGCTGAAATAATTTTTTCATTAACTATTAAAATACAAATGTGGTCGTCAACAGGACCGTTACCATTAAATGTGCAAAAAAATTCTATACGTCAGAAGTAAATATACTGATACTTGAGATATTGAACCCTCAAAATACTTGAAATCAACAACATTGTTAACATATCTATAACATAACAAATACTTGTGGTTTTATTGAAATATCCAAAATATTTCTCACTCATTTTTAAACTGAAATATTGACAGGCTCTCTTTAATAAAATTGCCTTTATCGACCTGAGCTTTGACACCTTCAAATCCTATGCCCTTTTTAATTTAAAGCACTATTACGTCTTAACTTATGTTAATCTTTTTTTGAGAGAATGATTTAGAACTTACGTTTTTAGAATTTTGACATATTTTCATTTGACAGATTATGACATATTTTCCGTTCAGACTTGGTTCTTATACCAATACTTAAAACAGGAAATCTTCTTTTCCAAATCCCAAAAGTACGTTCTATGACATTTCTTGTTCTTATTTGGGATTCATTATACAACTGCTGACTTACAGTATTGGGACAATTGTTAAAAATATATGAATCATGTGTGGCACCTGGCCATTTTGAGACAATGTCTGTTATAATATTTTGAGCATTACACACCACTTGCACATTAAGAGAAAAATAACCCTTTCTATTTCGGAAATTTTCTGCAATTTCTCCACCTAAAATATTACTTTCATTAGCTTATAAGTTAATATGAATAAAGTAAGTTTTACATAACTTACATATATAATTACCTGGCGATTGCAGTCTGATGTGAGTGCAATCGATCGCTCCAAGTACTTGTGGGAAACAGGCTAGTTTATAAAATTGCAAGGTTGTTGCTTGTTTCTCTTCTGGAGTTTGAGGCATGTAAATATAGTTATGATGTAATCTGGCTATGGCATAAATGACGCGTTGTACAATTTTTCCTACTGTTGATTTGTGGATGGCACCAAAATCTCCTACTACGATATAAAATGTCCCTGTCGCTAAGAACCGGAGAGCAATGAGCAGTTGCTGCAGAGGTGAAATTGTGTAGTTTCTACAATTCAAAATAGGTAATTTTTCAACATTATTAGTAAGATTTAGAAACTATATCTTATGAAATAGTGGATAATGTAATTCAGGGTATCAAGTTTCTATCTCATTTATGAATATTAGTCATTCTTACCTGTTTGTCTTAGGTTTTAGCTGATCTTCGATTTCTGTTAATATATGTTGCACGGTGTTTTTCGACATTCGGAAGCGCTTCAAAAATTCATTGTCATCCCACTGATTAATATCATACGTGCACAGTTTTCTAACATATTTTTTTCTTTCACGATTCACTAAATCCACAATATTAACTAATTCATGGTCTAATTGTATTTCTAACTCCGCAGTAATCAAATCCATTTTGGAAACTTTTCACTGCAAGTAAGGTGTTATTCCGTTTTATCTGCTTTGTAAGATCTAATAGACTGCTCAGACTGGCTTATAAGATACAAGCCAGTTAAAGTCACTTAACAAGGAGATTTAACTTAAAAAGAAGTGGAAAGACGGATTTTTAAGTTACAAGACAAATAAATTTATTGAACACTTCACATTACAAGGATGTGAAAGACCGGCCCTAAAATAAGCAAATTGTTTATTTCAATTTTTTAAATTGTTTTTAATAAATTTGTAACAAAATTGTTCTTTAAGAGTGAATTATTAAAACAGTAATTTTATAAAATCTTATGCTACTAGTAAATCGCTGAATTGAATTTTATTAAAATAATGTTTTATATCTTACACATTACATCTTTATATCTGTAATGGCTTATGTAGGTATTTAATTCATTTGTAAAAACTTATAATCACTTATCTCAATCCAGACGATTTGTAAAACTACTTAGGAGTCAAATAATTTTTATTTGACTTATTTATTATGACTTAAGACTTCATTTAAATGATAAATGATTTACGAGAGCTCTGTTGTGTTCACAGTAATACATGTTGTAAAAACTAATTACCTTGTACTACTTTTAAATTGAAAAATATTGTATTTATAGCATTTTCTTAATATTGGCTGCATCTCCTTTATACTCAAAATCACCTTTTTTACAACGTTTAGAGCATATGTAGGCTGATTTTGTTAATTTACTAGTTGCAGTAAGTCCCAAAACGAATATCCAAATATTTATTTTAACAGCTTCTGCTGGAAACCTAAAATAAGAAAACCGATAAAACGCCATTGAGGCGGGTACATAACTTATGTAAATTTTATTACACCTATTAACAATAGTGTCTTCTTTGAAATTTATCTCAAATACTTGACAAGGTGCTTTGTAAACAAAAAAATGTCACGTTGAAAGCATACTAAACGGTGTTTCCACTCCTGTTGAAAGTCAATATATCAGATTTACATACAGCAGGGAAAGCAACCAAGTGCAATGTACATGCAAATCACTGTAGAGAATTCGTTAACTGAATTCATGCAACAGTGTAAATAAAGTGATATTATATTTATATGTATTTATTTATTAGCAAGAAATACATTTCTCCATAGGAAGATATAGGGAGATTATCTTCGCAATATATTATTTTGTAAATAGATGGGTCTAGATATATTAATTCTCTGTGGATATTGCAAATAGAATATTACAAATTCTGGAAATTGTAAATTAACCATTAAATGTTTCATTGTTGTGTAAGGGCCATAACAAAAACTAATTCAAAATTAATTATGTTAAGAATTTTCGTTAATAAGTATGAAATGTTCCATGAAAATGTCTACTTTGATGTTGCGTTAGGTGTACTAAGAGCATAGAAGACCCTTCTTCCCTGAAATGGAACATTGAATAGGGAGTTGCTAATTTAACAGTTAATGTGTATAGACCCTTTCAAAATCTTGAAATTAAGTGCTAATTTATTTTATTTTCATCACTACAAATGTTTTTACATGTAAAGGAACACTAAGCTAACTTAACCTAAGGACCTATAGTAATAACAATAGCGACAATTTTATTAAATGTAGCAACCAATATACCGGTTAAATTTTAATTTAACCCGTTTAATGTAAAGATCACAAGCTGCATTTCACTTTGTAAGTTAAAGCTTGCGTTGTTTTCCAGAGCAGCGAGTTCCTACAACGCGACGTTGGCCGCGCCGTCGGGCCAGGAGGGGGCGGGACCGCCGGGGGGCCCGACCCCGGCCGCCCCTCAGCCCCAGGCTAACGCTGTCGATCAGCCGGCCCAGCCGGAGGCAGCGCCGGCGGCCGCCCGCGACCCCGACAACCTCGAGCGGGACTGGCTCGACGTCTTCTACATGCTCAGCAGGGCGCTGGTGCTGTTCAGCGTAGTCTACTTCTATTCGAGTCCGATCAGATTTATATTCGTCCTGATGCTCGGCATCGGGCTCTACCTCTACCAGATTGGCTTCTTCAGGAACATTAACAACAACAATAATAACAACAACGCCGGCCCGCCCGACCCGCTGGTGCCCGAGGAGGAGCAGGCGCCGTCCCGCTTCATGGTCGTGTGGACCTTCTTTGCGACGTTCTTCGCGTCGCTGATACCGGAGATACCGAACCCAGTCTAACCGGGAACGGGCGAGACCGCCTCACAGTTTGTATGATTGGTTTCTTTCTTTTTTTTGGATATTAAATTTATTACGGTACCTGACCTGTAATTTCCAGCTAGGCTTTGTCGAGAATATGGGAGAAAGTGTCCCATCTTTTTGTAATTTTATACGGCAGACCCACACCAGGCCGCGCTGATCGCACGGGGTCTGCCTCGTTAGACGTGTATAGTTTTGCTTATTCGGATATTGTACATATTATTATACTTTACCCTATATTAGCTTTAACGAGGAAAATGTGATTTAAGTAATAAGAATATATTGTAAAAAAATGTTTTATTTTTTAATCTCCCTGACACACAAATATCCTAAGGAAAACTTTGCAACTTTGTATCTGATGGACATGCGTTTATTTTGGGTTAGCCACACACACACATACTTTTAAGTTAGTTGAACTCATCATCTTCCTCTTGACTTGGGGTTGAGCTCTCTTCTTGAATTCGAACAGAGTTGAAGTTGGAATCTTCCCGGTTGATTCTGGCCAGGAAGTATTGCAAGAGTCGCTCGTTTAACCTGGCTGTTTGTGTGATCTCGGGAGCTGGAAGAGGCTGCTCGTCGCACTTAGGCTCGTTCGAGTCTTTCACCGGCATTATTCTACTCCTAATTTTGGTAAAACAAAAATTCAACCACAGTTCAACAATGAATCAAATGTCAATTTTTGACGTGTAAAAGAGACGTTCTGTGATTTCACTTATTGTCGTTCCGTGGATCCCGTGCTGTTTCTAACCTCAAAAAACCATAACCTGTAAGCTCTTTTTGTTGGTCTCGTACTTAAATATTTTTAATAAACAGTTTGTGCTAATGGCTGTGTATGCGAGGTGCTCGATTTTCCGTAATATTCTCTGTACCAGCTCCAATTTCTACACTTTGGACAGACGAAAGTAAGTTACCGAACGAAGCTTGCCAGTTTAATGTTTCTTACCTTTCCAGGCTCTCCTACGCCGTTTACAGGCATTACAGGAACAGCTACAGGACGGTACAATGCCTGCAGCAATTCCACACCAGTGCCTACAATTTTAAACGTAGGAAAACTGCCGAAGAGCGGGTAAGCATAGTAGAACTAGGGGGATTTTTACGATTTTACCACCGATTAGTCTTGTGGGGCTTTAAGCGTGGTCCTTTGTGAATATTGTTTTGAATACCTAACGACCTCACTGAAATTTGGTTTTGTAAACCCGTTTCGTGATGTAATAAATTGTGGTATTAAAGGTGTTATATTGGTACTACTTTACCGACAAAAAAAACCGTCTTCTGATATGCACATGTTTCTAGAAATCTCCTAGGATCATAGAGTACACCAGAGCGAAGGGAGAGGTATTGGACGTGTGGCGAAACATCACTCCCAAGGAGCTAGCAGAAATTTACAACAAAGACTTGAGTTACATTTACGACATCTTCTTGAATCAAATCAATAGCCCCAATGTGCAAATATCCGATATGAAGTTCCTCCAGCAAGCAATACATCGAAGTGGTTGCAGGATGAGAATCATTGGTACGTGATAACTAGAGATTGGATTTTATGCAAAATGCGTATCTTTATGTTGTGGTATATTGCTTCAGTACCTTGTACTTATCCACTTCCCACCTTTACAATGTGTATTTTATAGTGCATATAATGCATATTTAAGCATTCTCGGATAAATGCATATGCACGCGCATATTTCTCGGTTATTTTGCATATTTTACCATATTTTCGCCATTGTCATGAGAACATCAGTGATATTTAAAAAAAATCTAATTTCTGTCAATCCTTAACAGGATGGGATTTACATTCTATTTATTACTTAGCACTAATGAGATAGAATTTCCAAAACTGGAGTTTTGAGACAGGATTAAATTAAGACGGATGTCTTTATAATGGTAGGTACTTAAAGGTAATCTAAAGGCTTTATTGCACAAAGTGCAACTAGAGAGGTAAGAAACCTTTCTTAGAAAATTAGTCCTGTAGAAATCTTAAATTTAAGAAAAAGAAAATAAAATTATTCAGATTTTGTTCATTCATAGACGTATGAACAAGGTTGTGCGTTGTGCTCTTGTGAAATAAATAGAATTTGAAAGATGCCGAAGGTGCCCAAAATGAAGTCATCTCTTCTGAAAAATTGGATTGGTGATTACGAGACATTGAAAATTATTAATGAAGAAAGTATTTTTTACACACTCTGTAATAAAAAGATAAGTTGATATCTAAAATATTTCTTTTGATATAGTACGTAAGTGATTTCTGATTTATAATAAATTGAGCAAATACTTAGTAATAATTAATAATTTAAACAATACTAAAAATTTTACTTCCTATAGTTTTTGTAACAGTGCAGTACTTAAGTAATATTTCATATGAAATAAATTTATATTTGCTTCAGATTATTTGCCAGAGTTTCAAATAGTGCAACTTTTAAAAACTACCCATTATCAGAACAGGACCTCTGAAAATTCGAATAAACCGCGGCAGCAGCTTTTGGAAGAAACCCTTTCAACTTCATAAGAAGGTTTTTCCAAAGATTTGTGTAATCTTTTTTCAGGTTGCAACATTACTCTGCACAAATTAGACCATCTAATATTTAAAAAATTGTTGGAAACTTATTGTAAGTCGATGATAAACCTATTAAGGCACCTAGTTCCTTAAATCTGCGCAAGAAATCTGTTAACGAGATTTATGAAGATATAACCGAGGGCATTACAAGGGAATTGAAAAATCAAAATCTTGGAATCTCTGTTGATGAAACTACCAAAGGGTCGTCAGGTTGCTAATTTGATTGTTGGAATGGTTCAGATCATCCTAAAGGACATTTGTTTAATGTAGATAATTTAGTCACAACCAATCATGTAACCATAGCCAGATTTGTTAATGAGTTCTTAGCTAATTTCATTTTACCTCATAAAGTACTAAAGTACCTTCTGAAAATTTTTTATTAATAGCAACTGACGCAGCTTCATATACATATTTTACATATGTTAAAAGTCCGCTGAAAGTCTTAAATTTTTTTTCCAGAATTTAATATGTAGGTACATTGTACTTTAAACCAGAAGAAAACACAAAGTCTTCGCCAACCAATATATTAGAGCGATATTATGAGCGACCGGTTTCGACTTCCTAAAAGTCATCTTCAGGCTCGCAAAATCAATGTTTTAGGGCTCCGGTTAAGCGACATGTGAAACGTCACAAAATAAAAAAAATAAAACTAAACGAACAGAGACAGTTAAAAATTATCACACGTCGAAACACGAACATTAATTAAAAATATATGGAGAAAGTCCTAATGGGGGTAACGTCCTCATCATTAAAAGGTTGCTCTGCAAATGTCCTTTTCAGTATGGAATAGGACCAACACTGACCTTCTAGAACATCCCCGAATGTGATCATCTTAGGCCCATATCCACCAATAAAACCCTTAACCATTTGTTAAGTAACTGTGGATTAACACTAACTAAAGGTTTACATTAATACCATATCCGCCATTACTTTTTGTTGTGTGTCAAATTTTGTTTACATGCAAAATTAATTAAAGATTTACGTGTGGATTTACGAAGTTCATGAAAGTTTTACGAATTCAGAATTTGTGTAGGTTTGCTAACATAAATCCAAAGAAGTAGGTGCTTTAAAAAAAGTTACATGTGGTTTTAAAGAAAGATGTATTTGGACCAGTTTTCAAGTTACACAATGTTTTCAGCCGAAGTCAATACTCAATACAGTCAATGTGGGTACAGTCCTATTATTATACCCCTATTACCCTATCCTAGGAAGTCTTGCTAGTCGATAAAATTTTTCTTGGGTGCTCAATATCTGCTCCATTGTTTGCGGCATATACACATGGATAGACCTTAATCCAGCTATAGCTCGAGTTACTTTATTAATTATACGAGATGCAGTGTTTTGAGCACATCCCATAAAATCACCGATGGAGATTTGGTGCCCATTTGAAGCATAAAATCGAAGGGTTAACAGTAGCTTTTAAAAAATCCAAAGTCAGGAATACTATCAAAATACTCGGGCCTTTCCCACCGATTTCTGGGAAACCCGTACTGCACTATATCGAGGATGTCTAGGTCATCGTCAAATAATTCATTTTCCATTGTCCAGCAATTATTAATATTAAGAGATGATATTTATTTAATAAAGCCCCATGACATGCCAGGCTGAAAGGTAGATTAATTATAGGTAGGATATAGAGTAATATAACAGACACGATGTGTCAAAAAAAAGTATACGAGGTGTGAAAAAAATACCAACGTCAAAATTTTAAATAAGTTTTATGACTTTTCCACCAATAGTAAACGACGTGTATTAGGTATTGTTTAACTTTACTACCTTTTCTCGTTTCGTGGGTGTTTTCTTCTCAGTGGATTTACTATAGATAAATCTACTAAAATCAAATTATTATTTCAAAACCCTGCGTATTGCGTCCACTAAACATAACCCTTCTTTAAAATAATGGACTGTTTGTTATCTTAACTGGCCAAAATTTGCCAGTTAAGTTTAACATTCGGTTAAAAGTAAAATTTTGTTGATTGGTATGGAAATACGTGGTTAACTGCTAGTTAAGAGTTAACTCGTTTTTGGTAGATTTATATCTAGTATTGCATTTGTTAACGAAGTCGAAATAATAGGAATTAAAATGCGGTTTTCAGTTTTTTGGTATCTAGAGATCATACCTAATCATTTCCCAAAAATTTATATGTATATCGGATATAACGAAATTTGTCGGCAGGCTACAGGTCGCATTTTTTAAAGAATCACAACGAAATTTGGTACAAAAATCAGTTGGCCGAAAATCTCGGTCGAGTTCGTTAATGGGCCAAATCGGTCTAGCGGTTTCAAAATGGCGGCTTGTTATTTTCAAAAAAAAATCAAAAAACTTTTATTTCGCGTCTGAGAGAAAAATGTTACTTGGGTTTTTTGTTGCACTTATAGAGGCGAACGACTTTTGTATAAAATATTTTTTCGAAAAACGTACAGAAAAAAAGTTATTTTTTTCAAAAATAAAAAAAAAATAAGAAAAACTTTTATTTCGCGTCTGAGAGAAAAATGTTACTAAGGTGTTTTATTGCTCTTATAGAGGTGAACAACTTTTGTATAAAACAATCTGTCGAGAAACGTACAAAAATAAAGTTATTTTTGTCAAAAAATAAAAAAATAAAAAAACTTTTATTTCGCGTCTGAGAGAAAAATGTTACTTAGATTTTTTGTTGCCCTTATAGAGACGAACAACTTTTGTATAAAACATATCTTTGAGAAATGTACAGAGAAAAAGTTATTTGCAAATATTTTAAAATTTTGTCATTTGTATTTTTTCACACCTCGTATGCATTTTTTTGACACATCGTGTGTTATATTACTATATATCCTACCCATAAATCTACCTTTCAGCCTGGCATGCCATGGGGTTTTTTAACATTGGTGGATACAGGCCTTAGTCGCTGAACCAGAGCCCTAAAACATTGATTTTGCGAGCCTGAAGATGACTTTTAGGAAGTCGAAACCGGTCGCTGATAGTTAATAAATTGGTTGGCGAAGACTTTGTGTTTTCCTCTGGTCTACATTACCATGGCCAACTTTGGGAAGCTGGACAACCTTCTGTCGAATATTGTACTTGTTTAGCTAATCGCTTAAATAGGGTTGCTGAAAAAGTTAGATTAGTATTTCCGGATATAAATAGTTTAATTAGTAACATGAAGTATTTTTGAAAGCGTTTTTATGAGTGCAGTTGTATAACGAGATGCGTCCCGGAATTGCGTTACCTCCAGAACCTGTCTTAACAACATGGGTAACATGGCTTAAGTTTTCAAGATGGACTATCCAAACAAGAATACAATTTGCAACAACGACGTGTTTGTCTATATACGAGTAGGAACGAATAGGCAACAGAACATACTGATTTTTCAGCAGCCTTTCACACTAGGTCCAATGTGAACAGGACGACATAATAGGTTACCGCTGCTGCCGTTCCAAATACACTCCGCCTGCACTGCAGCTGCACTACTGCTTATGTGAATGATACTTTAGGCCCGTATCCAACAATGTTAAAAAACGACAGTTATTTCTTAACTAGCAGTTAACCACGTATTTTCATATCCACCAACAAAATTTTGCTTTTAACCGAATGTTAAACTTAACAGGCAAATTTTGGCCAGTTAAGATAACAAACAGTCCGTTATTTTAAAGAAAGGTTATGTTTAGTGAACACAATACGCGGTGTTTTGAAATGTTAACAATTTGATTTTGGTAGATTTATCTAGTATTGCATTCGTTAACGAAGTCGAAAAAACTGTTTTTAAAAGTTCCTGTTTGTTTTTTGTCGAATTTTTTTTTACATCCTGTTTCCTATTTTCATAAAATATTTTGAGGGAATCCTTGTCCCTAAAAACTCCCAAGCTGGATGTAGCATTGAAAGAATTTGTAATTTCTTTCCATGCCTGCTCTTTATAGCTGTTAGATGTCTTATCTGTTGCTTTATTTTCGAGAATATTTTTAAATTTGTCTTGTATTAGCATAAACAGATTAAACTTTTCTGCTGAAGAAAAGTTCTGCTGTCTCTTCCTTTTACCTGCTGCATATTCTACATCCGGTGTATTCATCTTCCCGGAAAAAGAAAACAAGTTAAAAATATTACAGAAGAGTGTAATACTATACATACAACAGTATCAACTTATAACTTATATTCTGTCATTGTTGAATGAATTGTTATTTAAATTAGGAGATGAGTTGCTTTGTAGAAGCCTTTTTCGTTAGATTCAAAACGGGAGTATCGACTTTGGCTGAAAACATTGTGTAACTTGCAAATTGGTCCAAAATCAATCTTTGTTTAAAACCACAGGTAACTTTGTTTAAAGTACCTACCTCTTTGGATTTATGTCAGCAATCCTACACAAATTCACTAAACTTTCATGAAGTTCGTAAATCTCTAATCAATTTTGCATGTAATCAAAATCTGACATTTGTGGCGGGGTTGCCAGAATGTACCCTGGATATAACAGGGACTTTCCTAACTACACAACAAAAAGTAATGGCGGATACGGTATTAATGTAAACCTTTAGTTAGTGTTAATCTACAGTTACTTAACAAATGGTTAAGGGTGCTATTGGTGGATACGGGCCTCAGATCTACTATATTTCTTGCCAACAATTATGAAGGTATCAAAAGTGTCCTAGCACAATTTGATCCAATTACCCGTCTTGCCACAAAAGTGTATAACAATTTTCAAAGCATCTATTAAGATCTATCTAAGATTATCTATCTATCAAAAATAATTAAAAAAAGTACATGTTGAATATTGTAACAAGTAGGCACCTAATTAATATGTATGGATTAAATGTGTTTACTATCCTCAAAATAATAATTGCGTATCATACCATTCATAAATGCACACTGCATATTTAAGGGCATATATTGCGTATTTAATTGCATAGTTAGGCATTTTTTTAATGAATATTTCATGCATATTGGCACATTTCCTAGTGCATATTTTTCAGTCCTTATTCAAAACAGACCACCTTTGTTTATTGTATTATCGTTTTCTCGTCCAGCGAAACCCAAAGACGAACTGGAAGAGACCGCCGACATGGACGCGTACCCTCGCCCTCCGCCCTCGAAGTCCGAACTGAGGCCCCGTCCGCCCGTCGTCACCGTGATGGGTCACGTCGACCACGGCAAGACGACCCTCCTGGACGCGCTGCGGGACTCGAGGGTCGTCGAGCAGGAGTTCGGCGGCATCACGCAGCACATCGGCGCCTTCTCGGTCACGCTGAGGTCCGGCGCCCGGATCACGTTCCTCGACACGCCCGGCCACGCCGCCTTCAGCGCCATGAGGGCGAGGGGCGCCAACTTGACCGATATCGTGGTGTTGGTCGTCGCCGCGGACGACGGCGTCATGGAGCAGACCGTCGAGTCGGTCAGGATGGCGAGGCAAGCTGACGGTAAGGTGCATGGTTTCTGTCTGAGAGACGTAGATAGAGAATCAGTACAGGTCTTCTGCTTCTTCCCATGTATCCGTTAATGGATGTTTTCGACCACATTTTCCATTTGGTTTCTATTCCTAGCGGTGTGGATCAGTGTTTGTATGTTGTGCATTCTCGTCCATTGTCTAATCGTCTAATGTATCGCAATCAAGATAGTTTTTTCCTATCTACTCCTCTCCGACCTTCTACCTTACCCTCGATTATCAACTGCATCAACAATCAAAAATTATCAAATTTTTCGTTACTCATGACGTGCCCTAGGTATGCAGTTTTCCTCTTCTTAATGGTAGTGAACAGTTCACTATCTTTGTTAACAGAAGCTAGCACTTCTACATTTGTCACTTTTGCTGTCCAAGGTATTTTGAGTATTCTGCGGTATAACCACATCTCTGATGCCTCTACTTTGTTAATGGCATTTACTTTGAGGGTCCAACCTTCAATCCCATAAAGAAGTATCGACCAAACGTAGAATTTCAAAAATCTCAGTCCCAATTCAAGATCGAAGTCCGAACAAGTGAATACTCCTTTCAAACACAGGAATGCCTGTCGGGTCTGCTCAATGTGGCATTTAATTTTGAAGTCCGTTTTCAGATAACCAGACTCCCAAGTACTTAAATTTGTTCACCCTTTCTATGGTACAGGTCTGCGGGATGTATATTAACTAGGTTCCCAACCAGGGAGGTTTCTTTGAACCTTGAGTGTCTAAATATTTCTTTTGATTCTTCTGTTTAAACAATTGTATATACATGTAAGTACAAGAACATTTAATTCGGACATGACTAAGGTTTTTTGCCTACTTAAGCTCCATAACCATATTATTATTACCTGGGGACCGCTTCTAACAGGCGTGTAGTGAAATTGGATGTCTGCGAAATCATAGATTCGGTTTCATGAGATGTATTATGTTTATTATCGGTGTCAACTGAAATGCCAGAGATTTCAATACAGTAATTAAAAACTCGAACTAACATTTGAGAATGCCTTTTTGATTTTATAAGTTTATTAAATTTGCCAATTGCCAAAAAATGCCTAACTTCTTCAGGCCTCAAAGTTATTGACCACGGTCGCCACATTTATTTAAGGTCACTATATGTTGCTACGTCAGGGAATACGAATAAACTGAATCCATTTGATACAACAAAAACCTCAAACAAAATATCGATATTTACGTTTTTCCCAGAAGGTTCCAAAATTTCTGGAATATTCCTGAAACCTTAACTATGATCACTGAATAACGATCGTCATTACTGCAGATTAAATGACTTATTATTTGGGGGTCCAACGCCCCCTTCGAGAACTTCATTCCTTTAATAGCCACCCTTGCGGTGGTTACCTGCAAAGTTATCCTAATTAAAGTTTCCCATACCTATACTTTATTGTATTGTCTCTTTCTTTCGATTGCGTTAGAACTAAAATCTCTTATTAGACTAAGGTCAGTATTCACAGATGACACTAAAGCCTTTTGATCGATATTTGCATTTCATAGTCTAAATACTAAGGCGTCCTTTAATTGGCACATGCGTAATAAGTGAAATTCGCTGCCTTTATCGAAGGACGCTAATGACTTTTCTAACCTCAAACGTAGAACGTAGTGTATCGACAGGGTGTTGTTGCATTAAAACTGGACGTGTTGGATTGCTTATTTGAAGATGCAGTAAAGGAACTAGTGGTTCCTTTACCGAGAAGAGACATCAGGAATACTGCAAACCCCTTAGAACATTATTGTGAGGAGGACTTTAGAATGAGGTATAGGTTTTGTAAAAGGGGTAACTATGAATATTTTGCTGCTTCTTATTACTGAGAAATGGTTAGGAAATGATAACCGAGGGCTTCCTATATTGCCAATTTTGCAACTGTTGATTGCATTGCGTTTTCAACAAAGCAACAGTTACCAGGTAATAATATTTTGTAACTTTATTTATAAATGTCTAAGTTTAAAGTTTTTGCTGTTTTTCTTGGTTGTATCTTGGTCTGTCTTTTTATTTCTCAATATATGTTTTTTTTCCGCAAACAGTTCAATTAATAATACGTTTTCATTGACTGAAAAATGAGATTGTCTTTCCTTCTCCATTGCAGAACTATTTCTAACTATCTCTTCGATTCTATTAACCATATATACTCGAAAAACCGTGGATTATTAAAATGAACTTCTTTTGTTGTAGGGCCATGCCCTGTTTTTCTTCACGCTTCAAATTTTTGTCAAGTTCTCTTCCGAAGATAACCAACTTTGGCCCCATTTTTTGTGGTCTTCCTATGCTTCTTTTTCCTGGAGGTCTATAGTATCTTGCTATTTTTGTTAGTCTGGTATCATCTACTCTTGACACATGTTCATTCCAAAATTTTCTTCTTTGTCTTACGAATTTCGTACATTGTTGTTGTACATTGTCCAGCTTGGTCTTTCCTGCTATTGCTCTTAAAGTGTCCATTTCAACTGTACACAGTAGTTGTTTTCTCTTACTTGTTTCAGCTCGAGTCTCTGCCCCATATGTCATTATTGGTCTTATCATTGTCTTATATATTTTGACTTTGCTGTCTATATTCATATATAGGATATGATGACAGCTAGTTCAACTCTGTTGTCTAGCTAAAATGGCCTATCAGACGGTGTTGCCGCATCAATTACCTTCCTTTTACAAAAGCCGCTTTAAACGACCACTCTGACTTATATTGAGTATCTCAAACAAAAGTCGTCCTTACTTACATTAATAAAGCCTGACTATAAGTGTTGTCAAAGTTTGTAACCGTAAATCTGTTACAGTTCCGATTTTGGTCGCGATCAACAAGATCGACTCGCCGAAGGCGGACGTGGAGTCCACGAAGAAGATGCTGCTGGAAATCGGGATACAGGTGGAGGAGTTTGGAGGGGACGTCCAGGCGATACCAATCTCGGCCCTGAAGAGGCAGAACTTGGACCAACTCACGGAAGCGCTGCTGGTCCAGGCGGAGCTCTCCGAGTTGGGAGGAGACCCGACGGGACTCGTCGAGGCCGTCGTGGTCGAGAGCAAAGTCGACCAGCACAGGGGGAGGTTGTGCACTGTGGTGGTGCAAAGAGGTGATTTTATACAATCCCAGAACGCTGAGGTTTGTCCTATCAGACTGAATTTTGACGTTTTTCTGATTTTACTAGAAAGTGCTTTGGATAACTAGTTCAAAAGTACCAGTTATTAGTTTGGGAGATGATTCGTTTATAAGGCCTTTTATATGGCCTTTTGAAATTATCATTTTACATAGGAGGTTAGGCGCGGGCTTTGAGTCAGGCGGTCACTGTAGTCGTGGGTTCGAATCCCACGTAATCCATGGGTGTTGTGTGTGTTGCGGGAAGTGTGTAAAATGTATCCAAAATCCCGTTCCTATTCACGCTGGTAACCAGGCCGGATAGGATCGGATATCCTGTAGGAGGGCGGGACTAGAATACACACACCCTGAGTCGGTAGAGCACGGAGTGGTCAACTGGGGTGAGTGCCTTAAGTGGGTACAACCGTGCTCGAGGACCGTGGTTCGGAGTCCACGTTAAACTGTAGGTCCCGTCCAGATTAGCCTTGCAGCAAAAAGGAGACGTTAACTACTCTCAACCAACCAACATAGGAGGTTATTGGATTTAAATTTAAGAAAAGAACTCGCCAAAAAATGGCCATTAGTCAATCGAAAGAGATGGAAAACGATGGGAAATAACGTTCTTTTTTCGCATATCGCATAAACTTTTGGGTTTTTAGAAAAATGTTTTTCGTGAATTACCACATTTCTCTATGTAACACATTCGCAGAACTGAATCTCTTACTGCAACTATCGGCGGGTACTAATTTCTTTCCTACAATACCTTTAAAGTGTCCTCTATACGATTTCCATACATTATGCGGTAACTTATCTGAAATATAATACTTTAACGTAAGTAAGATATTCTATTCGCCGTTACAACCAAAAATTTATAAGTAGAAATCATTTAAATATAAGGGAAGTACCAATAGAATCTAGGAAACTTGTTCAAATGGAAGGTTATTCGAATGGAAATTTATTTGCAAAAAAATTATTCGAGTAGTAACTTGAATCTGAAAATTTTTTAAAAATATTAATTAATATATATTATATAATATTAATATTAATATAAGTTTTTCGAAAAAACATGAACAAAAGTTGCAGTACTAACTCTGAGTAATAACTTTTTTTCGAAACAATTTTAGATAAAACGAAGTTTTTGTTTAAACTTTACCATTTATTTCGGAAGCTGTTTTTCGAAAAAACCTGGTCGAAAGTTGCAAAACTAATTATCACCGATAACTTTTATTGAAACAATTTTGGAAGAAAAACGTTATTTATATGGAGTGGTGTACGGAAAACAAAACAAGGCCGATTTCTATTTCGAGGGGGGCACATTTTAGCAATATTTATCAACCTGTCGTTTCAACCCCCTAGGGGGGAGAGCAACCCCTTACAAAATTTTAAGTGGAATGGGGGGTCAAGAGGCACCTCAAATGAAAGGTCTTTAAGTCTCTTACAATGGTATAAGAAACTTTTTGATAAATTTAATAATATTCGGGATATATTGGAAATATTCATTGGAAATAGTGACCGTTTGTACGCAGTACAGTTATACAGCTACAATGAGTAAAGAAAGACGAGTCGGTTATGTGACGACAACAGCAGATTTTTACTCAACAATTCGTGGAAAACAAATGAATAGATACTTAACATCACTATCACTTTTTATTCCTTGATTGAATAATTAGGAGCACATTTTTCGAGGAATTATGTTATAATAGCGAAGTAAAGGTTGGTAAGGGCGAAGCAATTAACAGTTTATTAAGGTATTGGTAACACATGATCATATAATAATCTATAAATTAACTTCATTCGAACAAAGTTCCCTTCGAATAAATTTTTATTTGAAAAATTCTCTATTCGAATAAACTTCCATTCGAATAATTGTATTTGAATCATTTTCTTTCGAATAATTTTCCTGCCACCGTGTCAATATACATAGTCCAGCAATATACTTGAATCATGTGATTGTATAAATGTAATAATAGAACGCTTCTATTGATCTTGCTCATTGCACCGATGTTAGGTGTAAACTAATAGACATGTAAACTAAGGCCCAGTAGATTCATCCCTGGTTAAATCGATTTAACGTGTAATTAACTAAGCATTTCATTTTAGTGAAAGGTTTGGGGATTTTGAAGTTAGTTAGCCTTAACGAGCCGTCAAAAGTGGGTGTGCCACTTATTAAATTTAACACCTTTCCGGACGTGGCGTTAGTGATCTAAATAGCCGTTTAAATAATTATAGTCCGGTCAATTTAGACATCCGAGGGTACAAAAATTCCCACCCAGCTGAAAATCGGTAGTATTGTTCAAAACACCATTATAAACGAAATCTAAAAAGTCCTCATAGATCCGGCACGTGGAAAGAAAGTTACTCGGGGTCAAAGGTCACAAAAACGGGTTTTCGTGATTTTCAGCAAAACGGTAAGTTTTATCATAAAATTAGTTCAGAGAAAAATTGTAGAGCAGATGATTATCTATAAAAAATGTCTATGACTTGTTTTCCTAAAAGCCACCGTTTTTGAGATATCAAAAATCTATCTAACTCAAAAAGTTAGAATTACAAGTTGTGATCGTCATAATATGCACACGTTTCTACATCACCTTTGAGGTAGTGTCCTTAGCGCGTTTTTTTAACGTGGTTTCCCCGGTAGACCTATTCCACGGATCTGTTCCGATTCTGTTTAATTTTAAACTATTGAATAATAAAAAAATATTGTTAAGGGTTGAAAATGATAAAAGCGGTGTAAATAAAAATAAAAGCTTTGATGCATTTTGACTGCAAAATCTTAAAAGCGTTACAATATACATTACAATTTTTTCCCGGAAGTAAAAAGAATACCAAAGGTATAAAAATGTTATTTGACAGTACGTGAATTATAAACACTTGTGAAAAATGCTTCGGGCAGCTATAAAATGTCCCATCCATAAAAACTTCAGACTTTGAACAGAGAAATTGTAGACTTAAAATAGTAGAAAAAGCGACATTCCTTGAGTTCTATCATGTACCAAAAGAAAATTCTCTCCTCTATTTGTTTCTGCATCAAAATTATCTAGTGCCTCAATAATTTCAGCTAGAGTATTAGGCAGCTTAGGAATTTGAGATTTTCCTACATTTGTATTATTGTGAATGAGAAGAATATCTGATACGGTGAGTGTTTCAACATCGCCTTGTCTGAATTGAGAATTTAAAGGTTTTAAAGAATGGTTGCGGCGGTTAAGCGGATTATAACTGCACTGTCCGCAATTCGTGCGCTACCTGCTCTCAACCCATCGGTTGTCCGCAGTTCATAATATGCGTAATAATAAAACCCATAATATGTATTTTATATGTGTAAGTTACACTGACCGATAGAATAATATTTTTACTAGTATTACAGCTTCAGTGATGATGTATATACGTGGAGTACTTATACATATTATGACTATATCTCATATATCTCAGAAACGGTGGCTCTTAGGAAAAAAACTCCTAGACATTTTTTATAGATAATCATCTGCTCTACAATTTTTCTCTGAACTAATTTTATGATAAAACTTACCGTTTTGCTAAAAATCGCGAAAAACCCGTTTTTGTGACCTTTGACCACGAGTCAATTTCTTTCGACGTGCCGGATAGATGAGGACTTTTTAGATTTTATTCATAATGGTGTTTTGAACAATTCTACCAATTTTCAGCTGGGTGGGAATTTTTGTACCCTCACTCCTATTTTTTGGTCTAATTTGACCGGATTATTAGAATTGTCCCAAAAACAGTAAATATATATGAGTATGTATATGATTTGGTGGTATTTGATTTTGCGTGATATTAATGTTACCTCAACGTTTCTGGTCAGACGAGTTGGTAGGGAAGGTTAGTGTTTTGTTTGGTAGAGATTTAAACGTTACCTCAACATTTCTTGTTAGATGAGTTGGTCAACCTTTATTATAAGCATAGACTAAGTAGACTAACTACGTATAGACTGCGGATCCCCATTAGCCACGTTGTACACGGAAGGAGCGAGAGGCAAATAAATAAGGCACGTTGCTTTCTCACTCTAAATGGGTGGAGCTAACAACTCCGTAACCGTGGCGCTCTAAGCTCTATAGCCTTGTGTCAATAGAATGAAGAATTTGTTATCTCGAAAACTATTGGGAAAATATAAGAAATGAAATATAGCGGGGAAAAAAGTATAAATCAGAAGAAAAAATTCGTTTTCTTGGGGTTTAGAACCCACAACCACCAAAATAAAAGTAAGTGACTTAACTCACAAGGCTAGAGCCGCTAGAGGTTAGAGCGTCATGGTTAGCTCCGCCCATTTAGAGTGAGAAAGCAACGTGCCTTATTGATTTGCCTCTCGCTCCCTCCGGGCACAACGTGTCTTATGGTAATCCGCAGTCTATGTGGTAAGTCTATGATTATAAGATTTCATAAATAAGCAAACCATAATATCTTAGTACTTAAATCACATTTGTTTGAAAGGGTTCACCAAATTCGACTTGAGGGCTACTGATGAAATTCATTCAGGGTGCCCACACAGTCGAGAAATCAGGGAGTCAGGGAATTTTAAATTTAGTCAGGGAAATCTGGAAGTCAGGGATTTTGGAAAGTTTTTCGGGAATTTTGGGGCTACTGGGAAAAAAGGCGGAAATTACGAAGCCATTAATACTATCAGTTAGAAATGCACGAAAAAAATATGAAGAAGCTCTCAAACTGCAAAAGCAGAATAAAAATAAAGAAATTGAAATTGTAAATGTAGTTAGATTGGCAAACATCAAAATCCGTGAGTGTGAAGACCGAAAAAAAGTTGCGCAAGACAACTTTTACAATCAGACAGCAGAACTTGATAAAGAGATTGCAGATCTTACCAAAATGATCTCTACTAACAAAAAAATTTATAGAATTGCATATTTTGTACTCACGCGCAAGACTGAACCTCAAAGATGAAAAGAAACCAAACCATATGAGACCTGATAAGTTAAGGCATTATATTGTTAGATCTTAAACATAAGATAATTTCTCTGTGTAGGTACCCTCAAGAAGGGGGCTATTCTAGTCGCCGGCACGGCGATGGGCAAGGTGCGGATCCTGAGGGACGAACGGGGCGAGCCGCTCAAAGAGGTGTCGCCAGGTTACCCGGCCGAGGTGGAGGGCTGGAAGGACCTGCCGCCGGCCGGCGAGCTCGTGCTCGAGGTGAAATCGGAGAAGCGGGCCAAGGAGGTGCTCAGGTACCGTGAGGCGAAGCGGGAACAGGAGAAGCTCGAAAAGGACAGCAAGGTGATAGAACAGAAACGGCAGCAGCACTACTCGGAATACCGGCAGAGGTTGGAGATGAAGAGGAAGCTCGGGAGGTTCAAGTTGAAGCCGGAAGGGCCGAGGAAACCTGAAATCCCTAGAGGTAAGTGAGCACACATCTTAACTTGAAAAATTAATTCATGAAAATTACACATCTCTTTTTGAGCGAATAATAAGTGTGTGTAGTCGAAACCAGTAATTTTTTTGGTAAATGCGTTCTTTCAAATGGCTGAAGTTGTAAGAGCCGAATTTCGAATTGTAAATACTCTTGCATCAAATATAAAAAAAGTGTTTTTAGAAGCGTACAAGTATATAACGTTCGTTTATCTAATGTGGCCTTACCACCTAAACCTGTGGTCACAAGATGGGGAACGTGGTTAAATTGTGTCGATTTCGTGACAGATAATTTTGAGGAAATTAAGATGTAGATATATGTAAGGAAATGTGTAATGTTTTCAAAAATCAATTACTGCAAAGCCACTTGGTACATATTCAAACAAATTTCTTTCATATTGCTTCATCAGTTACCAAGTCTCACTCAGTACACAATATTATTAAACATCTTCGAAAGGTTAACTTCACAAAAAAAAAATGAAGGGTATCAAAAACTGGGGCATATAGTGCAATAAGTAAAGGAAACTTCTGCCGTGATGATAATTTTAATTTACATTCAGAACCATCTCTAATAAATAAATTTCAATTTGTTCCATTGACTCCTGCGAAGTAGAACGCAGCTGGTCCGCCTACAAGTTAATGTTATCAGATAGACCGCAAAGTTTTACTTTAGAGAACTTAGAAAAACACGTAATAGCGTATTGTTTCCATTGTAATACAGTGTAAACTCTAACGAAAAACTATATACAGTAAACAATGGTTAGCGGTTAGCGTGTATGGTTTATATCTGCATTGTTTAATTTTTTTCTCATTTCCTGTAACGTAAAATCCCTGTAATGTAAGAAATTACTAGATCTCTTGAGTTTCGTTATAGAGTTTACACTGCAGTTAACATATTTATTATAATTTATAATCAGTATATGATAAATTGACATCCACTTTTCTGCCTATACTGAAGAAACCTAATTGTAAGTCCTGTGAAGACCATAGGATAGGTTAATCAGTTTAATGAGTCAAGTATTAAAAACACCACTAGGAGCAATTAATAATAGAATTAATGTGAAGAACAATCAAGAAAAACTCAGTTTGGTTTCAAAGACAGCCTGGGTACCAGAGAGGCTCTTCTTATTATGAAATTATTAATGCGAAAACATTTTTGCTAGATCACGACCAAAGAAAAGACGTCTACATCTGTTTTTTAGACCATCAAAAGGCATTTGATAACATAAGACATGATCTCTTACTCCAGATACTGAGACGTTGGCCTTATACAGAACCTATACTGGAACCAAGAAGCTAAACTCAAACTTAACAAGCTATACACAGACACCATGAAAATAATGAAAGGAGTTAGGCAAGGATGTATTCTTTCTCCAGTCCTATTTCATATTTGTGTGAAAAGGAATTTCCAAAAAACCCTTGAGAATGAACAAAGAGGTATAAAAATCAATGGAACACCTATTAACAATCTCCGGTATCAGCGAAACCTCTATATAACGGACAGTCACGGGAACCACAAATTTGTCCGTTATAAGGAGGTGTCCGCTATTAGGAGGAAAGGATTACTTAAATAAAAAAAAATAATGATATGTGCACAAATGTAATTCAAAATATGTACTACATTTTCAAATTGCAATTTTTTTCCTTTATTTATTTTAAGTTAGACTGATTAAACAAAATAACCACTCAACATAAGGACTACCTGTTTATTCTGAAATATACCTGGAATTCCTGAATAGGATGATTGTAAATTTAAACACCTATTTAAGAGATTTAAGGGATTTATGGATCCAATTATGAAAGGTGTCCGTTATTTAAACTGCTTAGTAAAGCTGATTCCAGGAGATGATGATTAAAATTTGAAGTCCTATTTAAGAGGTAATTGTATTAACAATTATATAGAAAATGGTAGTTTTTAACTGTCCGTGTCCGTTATTTGGAGGGTCCGCTATTGGGAGGTGCTGATATCTATAAAACTCGATTAAGAAATTCGGGAAATATAAAACTCCATTATGTAGAGGAGTCCGTTATTAGAGGTTTTACTGTAGTTGTTAATAAATAAATGGAACTTGTAAGTAATACGGACTAAATGTCAATGCCTCTAAAACAAAAATTACCAATAGTAAGTCGCCAAAATAGAAGTAATGAACGTCTCTCAATCGATAAGCAGCAAATTCAACGAGTTGAAATATTTAAATATTTAGGAGCCACCTTGTGATGATGAAATAAAAATTAATATAAGTTTAACACTAACCTGCTCCATTGAGAAGTGGCTCTAGATGTAAGGCCCCATGTTGTTAAATGCTACGTGTAGCTTGTATTAACATATGGATTAACTTGGCCTATGAATCGCATAGAGGCCTTTGAAATGTGGACTTTACGAAAACTTTTAGGAATACCTTGGGTGGACCATATCAGCAATTAAGAAGTCCTACGAAGAGCAAATGAAGATAGACAATTGCTGGATATTATCAAGAAAAGAAAGGTAGCTTATTGGGACAAATTTTAAGAGGATCCAAATATAAAATATCCGAAGAGATTCTAATGGGCAAAGTAGAGGCTGTGGTAGAAGGTAGGAGAGGGCCAGGTTGGAAACAGCATTCATGGCTCAGAGATGTTAGGAACTGGGGGGGGGGGGGTGTCAGGGATGTTCAGACAATATTCAGAAAAGCGAAGAAGATTCACTACACATTATCAACCAATAGACTTCTATATTATTATACAATATATGAGCAGTGACTCGCCAACACGCTACATTGCTTACAGCACCTAAAGAAATGTGAAATATAATATGTACTGTAACGTATAATAGTAATAAGAGGTAGCTTTGTGATACTTAATAACTAGCAAATTTTTTTTTATATGTATGTAGTTCCTACAATAAAAAAATATATACAGGGTGCCCACAATATTTAGCTTTCGTAATTCCCTGACTTTTCCCGCCAAATTGTAAAATTTTCCCGACCTTATTTTTGTAATCAGCGGTCTTTCACGCGTGCTTCCAGGAAGTCTTTTCTTGGGAAAGTAATGGAAGGATCATAGGAAAAATATCATTGAAAACTTGTTAAAACGGGAGAAATAAAGTTTCTTAATAAGTCAACCCCGCTTTTAATTGACCCAGATATAATAGACCACCGGCTATAATTGACTATACCAATAGTCACGATACACGATACTATTCCAAAATCCGTTTTTCTTCACGAGTGACTCATAGTCACACCAAGTTGCGAGTGGCACACGCAAAACTCATAAAGTCACATACCTAAGTTAGCGCGATTTGCCGCTTTAGCAAATTTCCAACGTAAAGAGAGAGACAGAGAAAAGCGTAGTTGCCAAAATTTAAAAATCCGCTGTATAAAGCATTGGTCGAAACCCGTAAAATGGCAATATCGAGAAACTTGTTTACACAGGGAACACGTGGTCGGGGCACAGTGTCGGTGCCCGGCGAAATACGCGCTAGTCAGTACACGTGTGATATTCGTTTTTATTTTTCATTAGGCAATATTTCTTCCAGTCATCTGATTTCTGTAGTAGTGCTATAATTATTTCAATATTATAGTTGCAAACTAACCTTGTTTCATTCCATTAAATGATATAACTTCGATTATTTATATTTCGAAGACAAAATGAAACATACACGCCCCTGTTTCTACTTTCCCCTCACTTCGTCATCCCGCGGAGGACTAATTGATTCCAGGTATTTACTCCGAATTGAATCGACACTCGAGTATAGATTGTCATCTATCTATACTATCAGGTTATTCTTTAACAGAAATTTTTTTGAGTTTGGTTTCTTTTCATTTTTGAGGTTCAATCTTGCGTGTGAGTACAAAATGTGCAATTCTCAAAATGTTCTTAGTAGAGATTATTGTGGTAAGATTCCTTATAAAGTTCTGCTGTTTGATTGTAGCAGTTGTCTTGCGCAACTTTTTTTCAGTCTTCAAACTCACGGATTTTAATGTGTGCCTGTCTAATGTCATTTACAATTTCGATTTCTTTATTCTTATTCTGCTTTTGCAGTTTAAGAGCTTCTTCATATTTTTTCCGTGCATTTCTAACTGACAGTATTAAGAGGGCTCACGTCCCAGTGGAAAACGTCTTTGCACGCAATTCCTTTAAAAATTGTCTAATTTTGATGCGGTTTTTACTGAACTACTAGGAAAATTGTTCTCTTTGGGGTTAACTGAAAATTTAATTTTTGGTCAAGAGTAAACTGTAGTTATCTTAACAGTTTATACAATGAAATGCAATTAACCATTTGCGCATATTAATCATGCACTTAAATATGCGATTGTTTGTTACAAAAATGCGTTAATAAGCATGTAAAGTGCAAACCGCGAAGAGTCGCCCTCACGCGGGACAATTCCTAAACGTCACCTCTGCATTCGAACGGAACGTCAAAGTCGAAAAAAAGTCAAAGAAGTGTAGAGAACGTGTTATTAATTTCACTAGCCCGCTCCGCTTGCCTGTCGTGAGCCCTCTTAATGACATCGTAATTTCCGCACTTTTTTCCCAATAACCCCAAAATTTCCGATTTTTTTCCCGAAATTCCCGACTTTCCCCGATTGTGTGGGCACCTTGTATATAGTAAAAAAACTACTTCCTTCGTTGTTTTATAAATGCAATTTCAACTGTCTTTTTGCAAGCACATTTTTGGGGTTACGTCTGGAGCTTTAGTTATTAAAAATTTATTACTATTTTTAGATGACACGGGCCCGCCCCAACTCAACATCGTCCTCAAAACCGACGTCGACGGCACCCTAGAAGCCATCCTGGACGTCCTCTCGACGTACCATTCGACCGAATGCAAAATGGACCTCGTGCACTTCGGCGTCGGCGCCGTCACCCCCAACGACGTCGAGTTAGCCTCCACGTTCGACGGCGTCATCTACGCTTTCAACGTCGAGACGCCCCCGAAGCTGCAGCAGCAGATCGAGGAGTCCGGCGTCAGGGTCAAACACCACAACGTCATCTATAAGCTGATCGAGGACGTGAAAGAGGAGATCAACGAACGCTTGCCCCTGAAGGAGGTGGAAGAGAAACTAGGCGAGGCGACTGTACAGCAACAGTTCGACATCAGCGTTGGTCGGAAGAAGGTACCGGTCGCCGGTTGCAGGTGCGACAGCGGCGTGCTGAAGAAAGCCGCCATGTTCAAAGTGGTCAGGAACAAGGAGGTTATTCATACAGGTAACACTTCATTTCGACCTATCTTTATTACATTTACACTAGTGCTAACATTCGTTTAGCAGGAAATTATCGATTACAGTCATTTTTTCTCATAACCTAGCAGTTTTCAAGCATTTATTCACATTACCCGTCGTAGTCTAGATAATTCGTCTGTTTCAACCGCTTTCAGGTACCTTGGCATCGATGAGACACCTGAAGAACGAAGTCGAAGTCATCAAGTCGGGCACCGACTGTGGACTACAGCTCGCGGATAGCTCGATCAATTTCGAGAAGGGCGACACTATCATATGCTTCGAGAAACAGACGAGGAAGCAAGAGACCGACTGGAACCCGGGGTTTTAACCTCAGCGAAGCTCGTTTAACGAAAATCAGTCTTTAAGTATGACATATGAATAAATTAATTACGACTCACGCCCTCTCGCCTAATCGTTCCCTATGGTCTTCATCAGGATGCTCATGAGCGTCGCGAAACGTTTCCTGATCTGCCACACGGTCCTGTTTTTCAGTTTGTTGGCGATGAGTTCGAAGGCGGTCTCCTTGTCGTTCTCCTTCTGGAACGTCTCCAGGATCACTTTGTCTTCCTCCCTCTTCCAGGAGCGTCCATCGTCACCGGCATTGCTGTCGCTCTGCGACTGGATGCTGGAGTTGCTGTCCGTCTCGCAAACGTCCTGGGAGGACTCTTCGCAGAATTCTGAAACGCGAAAAGAATTCACCTGTGAATTTCTGTCGTTGTGGAATTATTTTTAGGGTAATTGAATTTTATTTTAATAAGCACAAAACTAGGCCAGATATCTGATAATCTGACAAGGAAAACATTCTCAAAATTGAATAAAATGAGATGTTAGGTGAGGTATCGACGAATTTGCTTTTTAGGCAAACTTTATTTTTCCAAATATGACCGAGCCACCTTTTCAGGTTTCGAAAATTATAAATGACGTTCAGACAGTCGAAGTGATATAAAACAGATATATTCTAATTTTCAAACCGAAGAACATAGGACATGTTCATAAAGTCAGCAATTGAGGATGCGCATACAATCGTTCCTAAATAACTTCTTGTTGTAGAAGCCGAGGGAGTTAGAGTGAGAAATTCATTGATATTGATAGCAAACTTGCACCGCTATGTCATCCAGTTCCAGATGCAAGTATGCTATCTGTCTCTCTCTCTCAACACCCTTTATATCGTCTATTTCAGTTCATAGACATTATACTGTCTACGATTTTTAGCGTTTTGAATTGCAACTACATTGATATGGATGTTATTGCAGTTTGAAATGTTCTGCATGCAGGCACAATTTGGCTTTACTATCCTGTTTTCTTTCTTTGAATATCAATATTTCTGGAGTCTGTAGAAATTATAGAACTGTCGACAGTTTGTGATAAACATTTTCAAGCCATTTTGAAGTCTACTTTTCATTTGTGCAATCAATCTGGAATCTGCAAATTGATTCTTAAAATGTGGTGTAGTTAGTAATATACAAAATTTAGATATAAAAATTACAAAAATAACAACAAGGGTTAACAACAACTAATGAAAACAAGGAGAGATACTGATAGAGACGACCCAGAATATAAGACAATAAATAAAATAGTGAAAAAAGAAATAAGAACAGATTTGAGAAATCATAAAACGAAACAAATCATAGAAACCATAGAAATTTATAAAAATATGAAAATACTAAAATCTAGCCAAACTAACGAAAAAGAGAAAATAACGAAAATAAGAAATAAACATGGCATGCTAATTACGGATAAAAGAGAGATATCAGTAGAAATACAACAATTGTTCGAAAAACTTTACACAGTGACGATACCCAACCCTAACGGTCCTAAATACATTTTAAAAGTAGGCTCAGAGGAACTACCAGAAATAACACTACAGGAGATTGAATATGCATTACAACACATGAAGAATGGAAAGAGTCCAGGAGAAGACCAAATAACATCAGAGATGTTAAAAATGGGAGGAGAGGTTATAATAGCAGCTGTAAAGATATTATTGAACAAATGTCTGATGGAGGGAAAAATACCTGAATCGTGGAACAATGCGGAGGTGGTACTCATATACAAGAAGGGAGACAACACAAATTTGGAGAACTACAGGCCCATAAGCTTACTGTAACACCTCTATAAACTTTTTACACGAATTATAACCAATCGGTTAACCGCAAAACTAGACTCATACCAACCAGTGGAGCAGGCAGGATTTCGAAAGGGATTCAGAACTATCGACCATCTACAAACAATTAAAACAATAATCGAAAAAACAACAGAATATAACATTCGCATACATCTAGCATTTGTCGATTATCATAAGGCATTTGACAGTATTGAAACCTGGGCATTTTCGACAGCAATGGAAGACGCCAGAGTGGATTCGAGATATTCTATCATCATAAAAACCATTTATGACAAGGCAAATTTTTTCGTAAAAATAGATGACACTAAAACAAACAAAATTAGAATCGGCAAAAGCATACGACAAGGCGACACCATCTCGCCCAAATTATTCACTTTAGTGTTGGAAAATGTCTTCAAGCAGCTACATTGGGAGGATAGAGGACTAAACATCGATGAGATGCATTTACATCATCTACGATTTGCCGATGACATTGTTCTAATTAGTACCAACATGTATGAGCTGAACATCATGCTCAATGAATTAAATGAAAAATCTAGAAAAATTAGTTTAGATATGAATTTGAACAAAACAAAAATTATGAGTAATGATATACAATATAACATCACTATGGATAAAACCATCATAGAAAACGTAGACCACTATATATACCTCGGACATAGAATCAAACTGGGCAAAGAAAATCAAAACGCAGAAATTAAACGTAGAATTTATCTGGCATCGGTGGCGTTCGGAAAATTGAGCTACATCTTTAAAGACAAACGAGTACCACTACGTCTAAAAAGAAAAGCTTACGATAGTTGTATACTACCCGTGATCACATACGGCTTGGAAACCATGGCTATAACAAGAAAAGTAGCAGAACAACTAAGAGTTACACAACGAGCCATGGAAAGAGTCATGTTGGGCGTCACCTTAAGAGATAGAATACGAAACAGCCAGATACGAGATAAAACTGGAATAACAAATGTTATGGAACGAGTAGCTGGCTTAAAGTGGCGTTGGATCGGTCATGAAGCGAGACAGGATTTGAAGAGGTGAACACACAGAGTTACATTTTGGAGACCCAGAGAGACATGGAGAAATGTGGGACGTCCCCAGAAAAGGTGGATCGATGATATTAGAGAGGTGGCGGGAAGACATTGGATGAGAATAGCCAAAGATCGAAAGGCATGGCAGAACATGGAAGAGGCCTATATCCGACACAGGATGAATCCGGGATGAAGAAGAAGAAAGAACAACAAGGGTTAAAAGTTAATAAATGCATAAAAAACGCTTGAAAAATGTTGGAATGGTTGTGAAAAATGGAATTTTGAATTTTTGAAGAGTCAATATACAAGCCGGCCAGATTCATCTGATCCCTGACCTTCAGTTGCCCACGAAACGTTTACCACAATCTTCGCTCGACCGCATATTGCGGCGGACCGTCGAGCAGTAAACATCTGTACAAGCTTGTTCAGAAGT
This sequence comes from Cryptocephalus moraei, assembly GCA_946251905.1. Taxonomy (NCBI): domain Eukaryota; kingdom Metazoa; phylum Arthropoda; class Insecta; order Coleoptera; family Chrysomelidae; genus Cryptocephalus; species Cryptocephalus moraei. The sequence goes on from OX276463.1 coordinate 14,574,284, forward strand.
TTATTGAAGATTGCTTCATTGGTAAGAAATAAGATTTTAAACGTGCAAACTCGTGTTTTAAATTCATGAAGGAAGAGGGGCAGAGAAATAAAATACTGGTACCTTTAGAGAAAAAACAGGAACGAGTGGCAAAGGCAACTGGAGTCAGCATTGTTATGGTAAAACGTATCCTTAGGCAGGGTAAAAATATTGAAAAAGGTGAACTGTTATCATTTGAGACTCAGCACAACAAAGGGAAAACTAAATCGGTTGTAGACAATTTTGATCAGGGGAACTTTTATCGAACAGAAAAGATCTCTCCATCCTTAAAACGCATCCACCAAAAATTTCAGGAAGATGTTGGGTACACTGGAGGTAGAGTTTAAGGAAAATAATGCAGTCTTTAGGATGTCGTTGGCGCAAAACTCAAAATAACCGTCGATTGTTAATGTAACGTCATGCATTAGACATTTCAGGTTGAACTTTTTGTGACGAATGATAGAATATAAATAAAATGGTCGACCGATTATTTATATAGACGAAACTTATATTCATTCGTCGCACACACAGGAGAAGGCATGATCAGATGAGATTTTCAAAACAGCACGAAAACCTGTGTCTAAAGGTCAGCGCCTGATAATAGTTAACGCTGGAGGTGAGATGGGTATTGTACCAAATTGTTCACTCATATTTAAATTTATTATGAAAACGGGTGATTATCATCATGAAATGAATTTTGTAAATTTTGAAAAGTGGCTGGAAACAAAATTGATTCCAAATCTTTCACCAAGAAGTGTGGTGGTAATTGATAATGCACCTTACCACAATGTGCAATCTGAAAAATGCCCTACATCAGTGTCTTTGAAAGAAGACATGAAACAATGGTTACGCGATAAAGGGATACAATTTTCCGATAATTTACTAAAAGTAGATTTGTACAATATCATCAAACTGCACAAGCCTAAAAAAAAAACGTACGCAGTGGACAACATTTTGCAGGATGTAGGGCACGTTGTTTTAAGATTACCGCCATATCACTCCGATTTAAATCCCATTGAACTTGTCTGGGCATCACTGAAACAATTTGTTGCTTCAAGGAATGTTACATATAATCTGAGTGATGTTGAAAAGTTGTGCAACGAATTCTTTGCATATCTTTACCAAATCTGGCTATAATTTCTAACAAATTTAAACCCTGTAATTTTTTGAACGTTTTGGAAATATGAGAGTAACAGTAGTAAGTTCAGGAATAACAGTAAGTTTCAAGTGAAATGGACTCCCTAGGAAGTGTGAAAGGTATACCATCTAAAAATTTGTAACTAGTGGCCTTTTTCATTGACGTGTGACCATCCATAATGGTTATAAGACTTACAAACTAATAAGATAAGAAGCGTCCTAGACTCGGAAAATTTCAATGATTTTGGAATATACCTACTTGTAAAAACACTGAAATGTATTTAGTTTTTTTGAAAATTTCAGATTATGCTAATAAAAATAATAGTAATAACAGTAATTAGTTTGTTGGGTATTTCAAATACCTTGGAGTCCCCGAAGAAGGCGTGCAAGATTCAGAAAATATGGAGACAGTCACTATTTTCAAATTTGAATAGTCATAACAATAATGGTAATAAATTGTAAGCTATCATTGAAGCCTATGAAAAATGTCTGTAAAGTCTTAAAATGCTTGTGTTAAAATGCTAAAGTTCACCTGAATCAAATTATATAATTTTGAATATCTACAAAATATAGTTTTCTTTTCAGGACAATTTAAACTTAACTATTTTCTGGACACAAATTTTGGAAACTAATTAACTTGAAAATTTTGGGAAAATATAATAATTCCAGTAAGTTTGTTCCTGGCATATTCTAAGCAGTATAGAGGAGTACTTTCCCTAGAGGCACTACAGAAAGTGGAATATTTTGGAAGGCCTGTAAAATTATGGCAACTATCGGCTCTTTTATGGTATTCTATATCAGTATACGTTTCTAAGATACATCAAGCGCCCTGGAGTCCTTAGAAATTGCCCCAAACTTCGGTATAGTTGTAATAAGTCAGCAAAGTAATTAACTTTTCTAAAACTTTGACCGTAATAATGGTAGTAACAATGATACATTTCTAAGATATTCCAAGTACCCTAATATGAACATACCACTCTCGGACTCGGCGGTCTGCTGCTCGGGACTATTCGGTTTTGCATCGCCACTGGCAGCGTTATTTTCCTCCGGCTCCATACTGTCTTCCAGGAAACGCTTCTCCTGGCCTGGATTCGCTCCCGGTTTCGAGGTCGCCTCGTCCTCGCATTCGCTCTTCCCGCCCTCCGCCGGCTTATTCACCTTCTCCTTGGTCTTTCTCAAGGAGTCGGCCCTCTTCCGATATGTCGACTTCAACTTCGGCGTTGACTCATTCTTCCCTGCCGCTTTAGACTTTGGCGTGTCTTTCGAGTCTTTCGCTGCTTTGGCGCTTTCGGACTTCTGCCTGGTCGAGGTCCTCTTTTTGGACTTCTTCTTACTGTCGGTGTCTTCGTCGGTGTCCTGAAATCGACATCGTTTGGTCTAATAGAACTTATATGATAGATGAGAACCAGAGGTTTATGTGATCAATCTATGGCAGTGGAAAAACGTTAGGTTAGGTTACTTATTGAAAGTTAAAGAAATTGCCTCACCTCTTCAATATTTTCTTTGGATGGTAAAATGAATCCACGTTTCTTCGTATGGCCGACGGTATCGACTTTACCGTTCAGTCTGACGTTGTGGTCCACATCTGGATTGGTGAGGAAGGATATTGACGCCGGCCTCAGACCCTTACCGCTCTGAATGTACGCTTTACCATTCAGGAACTTAAACAATAAAAATTTAATAGTTTTATTAGAAAAATTTTAGTCTTGCACTAGTTTCCAAACAATGTCCTACAGTCTTTGCTGAGCTCTTGCTTTATGTTCGATAGAATTTCTTATGATACATATAAAGATATTTCTCCTTTCTTTGGAATAAGTATTATCAATCTTTTCTTCCACTTCTTCAGGATGTTAAGGTAAATGTTCACTCATTATTAACCTTGGTGTTTCTAGTACACCTTTGTACTCAAAGTCAAATCAATTTAATAAAATATAGATATAGTACTTCCATTCTTAATTTAAGAAGCTACATAGTACTTCCTTTCTTAATTTAAGAAGCTACAAGCAAACTGTATGCCCCTACTGATCTTTATAACAAACATGAACAATACAACACTGGTGTATTCCTATGTATGCAGGTGAATACATAATTGAATACATGAATACACAATTGGCCAATTGTCATACATTAGGAACGGAAATACTGTATGCTCGTCCGGTGAACACAATGACATTAACCTTTGTGCCGCAGCATATGCAATGCCGGGACCGCAACTTGAACTCCGGATCCTCGATCTTATGGCAATTGCAAATGCAACTCGGACTGCCGTATTTGTCCTTCGAATCCGGTATAGTTATTGTCTCGTAGGCCTCCTCGTCGTCCAGCCTGGCCAGCTCTTTGTTCAGATCGATCGTCTCCGGGGGACCTTCCAATAAACTGTAAAGACGAAAGAGCAATATTTGTTAAAGATCCAAAATCCAAGATCCAAAAAGATTAAAAATAAAAAAAAAATACTCAAAATATACAAGACCGACATTAAAGTCAGTGTGTTTGAATCCCACATTATACAAAGGACATTGTCGCTCGTTTTATTTTTGGGGCTTTAATATAGCAACTTTCCCAGCAACTATCTTAGATCTATGTGATACCAAAATACTCCTATGCTGTTTGAAACATAATATTACTAAGCAATTAAGCTGCAAAATATCAAAGATTACCTTGGTGGTGGGTGCTCGTCCAAGAAATTCTGCAAGAACAGATCATTCAAAACGGCGTTTCCCTTAAACATCGGCAGCAAGGTAGTTTTGATCTGCTCCATGGTGGCGTTCTTATTCTGCGACAACTCCGCGAGGCACTTGTAAATCTTCTTCAGCTGCAACGGTTGGTCTTTGAAGTAAGTCTCTAACTTTCTCAAGAACTTTGTCCGATTGTTCAGCCTGATCCAGGGGATCAGCCTGTTGACCTGTGCCGCCTCCTGTTCCCTGAGGAAGAACAGGAACTCTTCAGCGAGCTGCTCGTACTTCGGCCTAAGGATCTTCTCCATTTGTTTGTACAGCTCGACGGCGTCGTTCTCCTCGTACTCGTTGAGGAGCTGCATGATCTTGTGGTAGTCGTCGAGCTCGAGCGTTTCCCTCATCTTATCATAATACTGCAAGGCGAACACTGCAAGAGGGCACAGATTGTTAATAACGATGGTTGAAGTGCATGGACGTGAAGTTACTTTCGTTCTTCTTCTTCTCTTCTTCCGGATCTTCTGGGGCGGTAATGGCGAGGTTCCCGAGGAACTCTCTCCGGAGCTTCGCTTTCTTCTTCTCTGCCCCTGAGGGTTCTTTCCGCGTGTTCGGTTTCAGCTTCGAGCTAGCTTTCATGAGATTGTCGATGTCTTCCATATTATCCTGTTGGCAAGTCACCTAAGATTTCAAATTCAGGGAAACACGAGAACTGTTTTTTGTAAAACATCATGACTTTTTTAAAAAAAAAATACTCAAAATATACAAGACTGACATTAATTTCAGTGTGCTTGGATCCCACATTATACAAAGGACATTGTCACTCTTCGTCCAGCAATGAAGAAAATGAGGTGACTCAATAGAAACGTACAAAACAATAAGTGATTAATAAATGTAGCTCAGTCATTTACACTCATTTACTTCCATTATTTGACTATTACCTGAACGATTCTTTGTTGGCCATTTTCGTTAGTGATGTTCAGCTTTATGTCGATATTAAGGTCATCCTTGTTGTCGCTCGTCTTCTTAAAGATCTCCATTTCCGTGTTCTGATCGTCACGTTGGAAACTGGCGCTGCTGATGATCGAAAAGTCGAGAGGGACCTTCACGACTTTCTTTTCGTCATTGGAATTCCTCTTCAGCGGCGAACCCAGCGTAGGCATGTTAGGCAACATATTCTCCTTCTGGTTAGTAACACTTTCGTCTTCGCTCGCCTCCTCCTCGAGCACGATAAGCCTATCCGTTACGTTCTTCAAGCAAGTCACGAAGTTAGACAACGGATCCGACTTTGTTTTTACAGGCGTGTTTTTATTACGCTTACTACTTCGTAGAACTCGTTTGTATTTGGTTGCTGGGGATTTGACGTTCACGCGCGCGTCCTTTCGCCCGGCGGATTTGGGGGCGAACAGTATCTTTCTTACTGGCGTCCTCTGGATAGGAACCAGCTTAGGGGGCTCGCTGCTGTACACAGAGGGTGACGAAGCGCAGACCACTCTTACCGGATAGGCTGCGCTTACCACCAGCGGGGTAACGAAGGGCCGCTGTGGGGGGCTATGTGGCAAAACCACGGTCTTCTGAAAAGTTTTTTAATCGTTAAATCTCAGTTGTACTAGCCGCAAATCGACTTCCTTGTTTACTTCACAGATCCACTCACAGAACATGAAATTTCTAACCACAAAATCACAAAACGCAAATGATATCAACGGCAAGCAACCAGCGATACAACATTGAATGGACAGAAATGGACTAGCTAAATAAACGGATAAAGATTTGTCCTACTATGACTTCAATACATGAGAAAAGTCACTGGAAATCACATGAGAAGGGATGGTTTTGACAGATTTTTAGCTCCCTAGGTGGACTTTTGGGGTACGCAGCTTACAGAAAAAAATTAATGGCTCCAAGTCTCTGGATTTGCTCAAAAAAAATCTGAATTCATAACTGGTCGCTTTTGGGATAGATTTAACCCTCACGGTGGTATTCAGAAACGATACTTAAATATTTCTTAAGTTAAATATGGCAAACGAGCGTCCCTGAATAGTGATTCGGGTTATTTACGAATTGGATTCCAGAAAGGTATGAAGACTAAACGCCGGTTTATATTATGGAAAAGATGGCACTGATAGTGAAGGTATTAAGAAAGGGATTCTAATCAAAATAGATTAGCGGGAGAAAAATATTCGATAAGAAACACATTGGGATAGTGAAAAATGTGGTGATAGTTGAAGAGATAATCGGTTAGGAAAAAGGTAGTTGATAGCAAATGACATTTCTGTACTATACCTTTAGGTAATCTGAGGGTAAAGTGTTTCTAAAAACTCGTCAAAATCATCGACATAGATAATTTTTTTAATGTAGAGTTTATGTAAAGTTTACGTAAAAGTAGAATTTATGAATGCTGTAGAGTATGAAAAACACAACTTGGAAAATACTTAAGAATTGTTTTAAGTTCAGCTATATTTGTCCTAGGGAATACAAAACCTTACTTAAGTAACCATTTAAGTAAAGACAAATCTTAAGGACTGTTTCTGAATACCACCCAGAATGTCTACAGGTTTCTTTGAGCCAATATGCCTAAATTTCTGAAAATTTAAAAAAAAACACGCAGTGTATATCGAATGGATAACTTATCAGATAAGTAGCATCTTTTCATAAACCTCTTCACTTCACTAACAAAAACTTAATGGAAACAGTGACAAACGCCTCTTGCGATCCCAGACCCAACCGTTGTACTTTCCCGTGACCTGTGTCATATATCGTAGTCACAATAGGGTAGATTAACCTCCAACCCAACTTATGAATTTCAAATAAAATCAACTCACAGTCGTGGGAAACAGGAACGTCCTCCACTGATAAGGCAGCTCAGAGGGCTGTCGCTGACAGGGCGGCAGAATGGGCTCCAGTGGCACTAGGTAATGCGTGACGTTTGGAGCCTTATGGTTCGAATAATAGTAGCATATGGGGTCGCCGGGAGCGTTCACGTACTTCGCATTGGTGATGCGAGCTTTGATTCTCTGCGGCTGGTGATAAGTAAGCATGTGCTTACAAACGTGCCAACCGACAGTCATGAGTTTAACTTCACCGAACCTGTTGATGTCGTTCTTGCTAACACAATCCATGTTGAGTTGCTCCAATGCCATGGCGATAAGCCTGAAAAGCAATGTTCCTCAGCAACCTCACTCAGTGTTTGTTGATTGTACTTACTGATCTTCTGAGTTGCAGAAACCCGGTTTGGATTTAGCAAACAGCTTGGGAGCTTTAAAGGGAATCTTCGGCAACAGTGAAGGGTACATGAAAACGTCGCTCCTCGAGATGGTCTCGAGTATGAGTTTCGGGAATGTGTAGATGAAAGGGGTTCCAGCCTCTTTGTGCCTTACACTGAAAATATTCACTGGAAGGGATCGTTGTATACAACAAATGATTTTACTTACGAAGCGGCCAATGTTTCGATGACGTGCCTGTGAATTAAGGAAAGTCAGGGGAGAATTAAAAGGAAAAATGACGCCTTACTCTTTCATTTGCTTCACTTCTTCATTGTTGCTCAATAGTAACCACTGCCATTTCTCCACCAGCTCCAACGCGCCACTCAAGTTGTCTGTGTGGAATATTGAGACAGTGTTTCCTCTACTAAGGAATTTGAAGTTCAACTGAAAATTTACAAAGAAGCAGGTTAACAAAATATTGAGGCAGTATTTCCTCTACTAAGGAATTTGAAATTCATCTGGAAATTTATAAATAAGCAGGTTAACAAATCCCAAAAATAAAAAATCACTGATCCATGGAAAGTCATTCAATCTAGTTATTTTATTCTGAATGATTCTTTCCTAGAATAGGAATCTCTTATATGAAACTAACTAACTCTTGGTATTTTACCAGGTACTCCTTGAGGGTAAACGAGTGTTCATGCAATTCTGGATGTTCATAAGTAAGGATAAAGTTCTGCGTCAACATCTGAACATGCTGCCGCAGTTGTTGTTCCAGCAGAGGGATTTGATTTGGTTCGAAGAATCGAGGCATCGACACTTCTTCTTCCTCATTGCATTCCGCATCGCATATGTCCTCATCTTTAATCTGAAATGGTATATTTCAGTTTATTTAGCTAGAGTAGTTATTTCATAAGAGGAGTCAGACCATAAACTTCATAATTTATTATATCAGTAATAAAAATCCATTAAGGCTTAATCTTTAGTTTAGTTTAGTAATATAAGAAATTATTTTTTATGAACGTTTTATAATGCAAGTGTTGACCTATTGTTTTTTCCCAATTAATCAATAGAGGGGAACCTGTTGTTTCCAACAAGACCATTTTAAGGTAAATTGAAAAGGCGCTCCAAATTTTGGGTTTGAATGTCGGATGACTTATCCAGTCATGCATTTTTCAGGATTAAAATTTGGAGCGCCCTTACAATTTCTTCACGTGAAAATGGTATTGCTGGAACCATAGGTAAGAACAAACTGAACAACCCATTATGAGCCTGTGTAAGGGTAATTTGTTACCTCCTACATATGTACCTCTGAATGAAATAAAGAAAAAACGAAATGAGACACTCCGGGAACGACTGAGAGGGGAAGCATAGCTTTCTTAAAGCAATGCATTACAAATGGATCGAATAAATATTTGAAAAAAAAACATGACGTAAAGTATATCCATTAATATTTAGGAAAAATAAATGAAAAAGAAAATAGTTCATTGAAGTATTGTCTTATATTGATACAATTCATGTTAATAAAAAGTATGCTTTAATTTAATGTATTATAAAAAACTTAACGCCAAATATAAAAATATGATCTATTCAATAGAATTGCATTCTACAAAGGTAAAATTGGTTTATGGTAGCTAAAATAAGAAACGAATGTATGAGATTCAATTTTCTCTAAATATCTTGAAAAACGGCATCCATGGTTGTACCATACTTTGTTGTAGACTCAAGTGGATTAGTATTTAATCTCGACCTAAATGTTGTATACAGAGCATCAAGTACCTTTTTGAATATTCTTTCGAAAAGCTATTCTATTCGTGTATGGGTCGCCAACTATAAAATTTGTATTATTTGAAAACATTAAATATAAAATACACAGATTTTAAATGATCCACCTAATATACTGCTTGAAAAGAGAGAACACAAGGAGACTGCAAGTAAAGCCGACATTTCTCCAGGGAATAGAGATTATATTAATAGAGAGACTATATCATTTTTAAAATAAATTATTTACTTAACTTTGATTGAAGAATAAAAATTTTAACAGATTCCTCTTGACTAGATTCATCCCTAGCTATTCCTGAATTTACCATGTTTTTTGTGATATAATTTAAAGGGAAAAAATGTATAGTTACATTTCACACCTAAGAGAGCACGCGTCTACAATGTTACAAAAAACAGTATAGGTAGGTATCTGTATGATACCTATACTGTTTTTTGCATTTTTTTTAGATGTGGCTCAAAATGAAGGAAAATTGTCCGCTTGGGCCCCCGAAACTCCCCCTACATTTTTAGGGCCCCAAGTGGAATAGAACTCAAGTTATGGACAATTGAAAATTGAAATTTTCAGGTTCGGTTCCAAAACCAAAGATTTTCAACCATCCATAACTTGTAAAAATACCCATTTTTATGAAAAAAGTTTCAAACAAAAGTTGTTTGAAATGCTTTAAACTTTTGGAAACTGCTAAAAAAAGTTCATCCAGCATGGTTCACTGTTGACGAGTCTGGGCGCCATTATTTGTCAGGCCGCCAAAAAATATTCAGGCCATATTCAGCGTTCCTGACCAAAAAAATCAGGAGCGTAGCTGGATCCGATACAAAACTTTTGAGCCCAAACAGAAGTTCGCCAGACCTAAAGGGCTGGTCCCAAATTTGAAGATTTGTGTTGAAAATTCAAATTTCCAGCACAATTCTTGTGGAAGGTTGCTTCAGCGTTGTCTTCAACGGTTGTGGACCTTCAAAAACATCAAGAAAAGCCGGTTCCGGACAATTCATCTAAAACAGTTCATCTAAACGACGATTCACCTAACGGTCAATTCATCGAAAGGCGAATTCATCTAAAATACCATTCATCTAAATACAACACATCTAAAGAGCAATTCGTCTAAACGGCAAGTTCATCTAATACTGATTTTGTTGAACACTATTAATTATTTTTACATTCTTTTTCATTTTGTTTTGTATCTACCTTATCAGATGAGCAGGTATTACATTAAATAGCATATCAGTTATCATATATACGTATTAAAGATCTCTGATTATTCAATCTAATCAATGAAATCGACACTATGGAATAAAACGAATGCGTTTATGCTATAGGTGTGACAATTAATTTTTTTTCACTTGTTGAGTGGTTACACATTTAAAACTGAGTTTAACCTGAAACTAATATAGCTCTGGACTTAGTTGTAGCTGCGTTACATCATCAGCCATTCAGTAGGACAAAGTGGACGAGTTTTCCGTAAAGGGCCTTAGCTGGAAATATGTATACATTCCATGCATAATGTAAAATAAAGGATAAAAAAATAACACATACCATAAATTTGAATACTATGTGCAATTCCTCGAAAATATTCCTCGAAATTTTCCTCGTTTTCCATAAAGCGTTCGACCAACCTTACAAGACGGTCAGTAACATCTTTGTATTTCTTCATGGTTGGATTAAAAGTTCTCCCACTACTGCTGGCTCCATCTTAAGCTCACAAAGACATTGTTCCCTTTTTAGTTCTTGTATAAATTTCCAAATTGTAGGGTGGGCACAAGAAGTTTGGAATTGGAAACCTCGATGCCATCCTTCAACGGCATTGGTTGTTTTAGGAATTTTGACCCTTGTGTTTGTTCTGCAGTTACACAGTTCAATTTCAAAAGTTGGAAGTTTTCGCCTATTTTTCCTTGTTGGTCGACCAATCAGGTTACCTACGAAGTAGTTTATAACATCTTCACATTTTTGCGGGAAAAAATCCGAATCCACTAGGTGTTCAAAGGCACGTATTACATTATGTATAGGCAGAAAAGCTAATGTAAAAGCTAAATGTAGATGTAAAAAACGATGTAAAAGCTAATGCGGATGAACGTTCCATCCATAAACCATTGAAGGTTAACCACTTCTGGTTAACCACATAAACCACTTCTGAAGGTAGTTAAGATTTTCTCTTGTGGAGAATACCACTAGTACACGGTCATCCTCTTTGCCCGAATCAAACGATAAGAAACTTTCTCCCTTTTTGTTCTTTGGTTTTCTTCAGGAAACACAATATCTCTCCTGCAATTTGGCAGGTTTGGACAATTCATCAATCCCATACGAACCCGTCGAATTGACATTTATAATAAATTTTGAGGATTAGATAAACTTTCCGTTTAGACGAATTGCTCTTTAGATGAGTTGTATTTAGATAAATTCGTCATTAGATGAATTCACCGTTAGATGAATCGTCTTTTAGATGTACTGTTTTAGACAAACTGTTTTAGATGAATTGTCCGCGATTCAAGAAAAGCAACAATTTGGGTGAGAGTCGCTTCTTGAATAAAAAATGTGCGTCAAGCGAAGTCGTCTGCGCTGAAATTTCAAATATGGTGAGTTTTTGAGCCGCCGGGGACTTGGGAAATGCTCTACTTATGAAAATAGCATGCCACCCTTAGTGACATTGATCCCCAGTCATCTTCAAGAAAACTTGTCGCTCATGGTTTGATATTGACTAGCAAACAATGGATTTCTGGGGGCTCAATGAAATTTTTTTGGTATCAAGGGATTTTTGCCGGAATTTACCATTTTTTTTCTCAGGGCCTTTAGGTCTGGCTAACTTCTGTTTGGGCTCAGAAGTTTTGTATTGAATCCTGCTACGCTCCTGATTTTTTTGGTCAGATACGCTGATGACACTTTTATTTTTTGGCGGCCTGACGACTAATGGGGCCCAGACTCATCAACAGTGAACCACATCGGATGAACTTTTTTTAGCAGTTTCCAAAAGTTTAAAGCATTGCAAATAACTTTTGTTTGAAACTTTTTTCACAAAAATGGGTATTTTTACAAGTTATGGATGGTAGAAAATTTTTGGTTTTGGAGCCGAACCTGAAAATTTCAATTTTCAATTGTCCATAACTTGAGTTTTATTCCACTTGGGGCCTAAAAATTTAGGGGGAGTTTCGGGGGTAGGGCCATTTTCCTTCATTTTGGGTCACATCTAAAAAAAATCCAAATTCAGCGTGAAACGTACCATATATTTATTAATAATACGCATGTACCTGTGTGTACCATGTGGTATAACATATATGGTAGTGGGGCGTGTGTGAGATGTTACAGATGTGAATCTGTAACTACATATATTATATAAAGGAACGACTCGTAGCGCGGCATGTCAGTGTCGTTCGGGTCGTTCGTTTTTTCGGCGTTCATATTTCTCGCTGATCCAGTGCTCTGAGCGTGACCCGCGATAAGAAAGCTATGCTCCCAAAAAATAATAAATAACTGGCCAAGTGAGTTTATATACAGGCATCTCTACCGCCACGGTGTTAATTTTTTAAAGTTTAAATTTTAAAATATTTGGACACAATTAGCCAATAATTGAGTCCCGATTATGGTATTATGAAATGAAAATTCAACGCAATATCATTGAAATGTGGAACTGTACAATTAACAACTGCACAACTGTAAAATCAATACTCACCGTATCATCTAGTTCATTATTGTTATTACTCTCCTGAAACTCATCGATGCAACTGTCATCCATGCTGATGTTCGCGCTCTCTGTAATGGTAGAGTCCATGTTGTCCGGTCGGGTCGTCTCCATCGTCTCACAGGTATAATCGAATAGTTCCGCTATCAAATGATTCAACTCCTTCTTGGAGATCTCCACCGCCTTGTCGGCCCTCAACTCCTCCTTATCGACGTTGTTGAACTGCTCGTCGGCCAAGATGTTATACTCCGGATCCAACTCCTCGTCCTCGGTCGGCTTCGCCACCTCGTCGAGCGGCCTCGTGAACTTCTTCAGGAAATCCATCCAGTCGTCGTTGTCGCAGTCCATGTCGTACATGTCGGTCGTTATGTCCGGCGGTATGAAGGCCTCCTCTATCACCTCGAGGGGCGTCGAGCTCAGGCTCAGCTTCGATCTGGTACGGAGGGCGATAGTCGCCTCCTCCTCCTCCTCCTTCGTTTTGATCTCTGGGATCTTGAAGACGCCATCTTCGGTCCAGTTCGTTTGAGTGCCCGACTCGGACTGGGCGGGGGTCGGGGGCGTCGGCGGCGGTAGAGACATAGTGTCGGCCACCGAGCTCTCTTGATCGCTCTTAAAAGGTAATGAGTGAAATCAAGCAGGGGCATATTTTGCCTCTTCGAAGAAGGAAGATCGACCATAATAACATAAACAGTTGATGCCTTGAGGTGATGCCTTTGAATATCAGATGAGAAGAGATTAGAGAAGCCTCAGGAGCCCTTATGGAAATGCTGGCAAGAATATTTAGTAAATGGCCCAATGGAGATACAACACCAGAAGAGAGAAGAACAGCTGTGATTACGCCTATACATAAGAAAGGTAAAAGAAAATTGTGCACAAATTATCATGGGATCAGTGTAATATGTATTGTTGCACGTCTGTATGGGCGTATCTTAAAGCGACGAATCGAAATAGTTATTTATACTATAAGGAATGTAAGTAACATTTACCAGTCGAGGACGAGTTTGCGCCCGAGCGATAGCGAGGGCTGGCAAAAAAAGTTCGAGACTGGTTAATGTATACTTACATCCCATATAGTATATAAAATTTTTCCCCCTCCCTGTATTATATGTTTACAAGAAAATGCTGGATATATTTTGGGATTTTCATACATTCGATAGCATTCTCATTAAATTATGCAGGCAGCCGTGATTCGTTGCCAGAGCAACATAAGCAGTTTTTATTTTATCAACAACGTCAAGTTGACAATTCATCGCGAAAAGTTTGAAGAAGTCGAATTATTTGATTCTGTGTGGACAAAATTGGTGTTTCAGACATAGAAGAATCAGCGAATATTGCTCGTTTATCTCTACTACCGGAAAAGTCGAAAAAAAGGTATGAAGCAGCATATAAATCCTTTAAGAATTGGTGCCAAAGCAAGACGGCTGCTGCAGTCTCAGAAACCTTGTTTTTGGCGTATTTCCACGAGAAAAGTGCTTTATTGAAGTCCCCGTCAAGCTTATGGTATATTCGATGTTGAAGTCCACCCTTTTTATAGAGGAAAATATAGATATTTCTAAGTATCCAAAACTTCGAGCATTTTTGAAAAGAAAAAATTATGGTTATAGACCCAAAAAATTTAATGTGTTTAACAGGGAAGATATGAATAAGTTCATGCTTGAAGCCCCCGATGATATATACTTATTGAAGAAAGTCGTAATGGTAATGGGAGTTGCTGGGGCGTGCCGTTCTAATGAACTCTGTGAAATGAAAATGGACAATGTTAAAATAAGTTAAAAAGTCATAATTGTGACCATTCCTGACTCCAAAAATGGAATGTCACTTACATTTACAGTGACAAAAAGTGACGACACTAAGGTTTGTCATTTCAAAATAATTCAAAAGTACATTGATACAAGATCACACATGACGACTATTATTCCGCGCTTCTTAATGCGATATCAAAATGGAAAGTGGACCAGCCTGTCGGGAAAAATATGTTTTCGTCAATTCCAAGTAAAATTGCGAAATTTCTATAGTTTGAGAACTTCAAAATGTATACTGGACACTCTTTTAGAAGAACGTTGGCAACTTTATTAGCAAATACTGGACTTGATATATTACTTATCAAGCGACATGGTAGATGGAAATCCGCTACTAATGCGGAAAGTTACGTAGCTGAGAGCCTCAACAATAAAAAGGAAGTAGCGAATAAAATTTTATACAATAAGACTTAATCAGAAGTCTCTTGCAGTGCTTCAACAGTGACAGAAACATTGGTTAGAAATGAAGGATCTGTGGAGTCAGAAAATGTAATACACATTGAGAAGAAACGAGAAAACGTGTTTCCAATTTTTGTTAATAATGTGAATAATTGTAATAATTGTACCATTAATATTCATTTCAATTAATGTCACCGGTTTTTTGTCCGGATTTTTGTAATATGTTGATGAAATCAAAAATTAAAGTTACTTATAATAATTTTAGATTATTATTTCCCTAGGGATGTAAGTGGACTTACATTTTGTCGTTAAGGGCAACCAATACCCTGTTGAGTAACTTTCACTTACGTCTGTCAAAGCAGTGTTAAAATAGGTTGCTTACAATACAGGGAGGGAGAAAACGATACGGACTCAGAAGAAAAGAGTGGGTTTAGGGCAGGACTTTCCTGTATTGACGGTGTATTCACTATAAAAAATGTCATAAAAAAAACAGAAAGAAGAAGAGAAATGCATATGGTTTTCATATATCTCCAGAAGGCATATGACACAGTGCCATTAAGTTATGGCCATGCAAGGAAAATAGTAGAATATCCAAAGTCTATATCCACATGGTGAAAAATCTATATTCGGGATGTAAAAGTGCAGTTAAAATTACTAACAAAATTTCCCAACTTTTATTGTCACTATAAGTTTGAGATGGGGCTACACACTGGCTCCTCTACTATTTAAGATATACTTGAATGAAGTGTTAAAATATTGTAAAAGAAAATGTAGTGGTATAGGAGTATCCATCGGTAACAACATTCTCTATACATTGATGCTTGCAGATGACTGTCTTACTAGCCACCAATAGATATGACATTAGCTACATGCTTCAAAAGTTGGATCAACAATCATTCACAAATCAACACAGACAAAACAGGATACATGACAGCAGGAGAAGAAAATGATAATAGTGAGTTGAAGCTAGACAGCTATGCAATTAAACACTGCTCATCTTTTAAATATTTAGGTGTAACCCCTTCCTTAAACGGACGAAGTAGTAACAACATTTCAACTAAGATAGAACAAGGAAGAAAAGAAAAAATATCCAATAAAGGTAACCACATAAGAATAACAAATGAAGTATAGTAGTTTAAAGTACAAGTTGCAGAAGAAATTCCAAGCCCGAGTCCGAGTTTTAGAACGGACGAGGGCTTGGAATGTCTTCTGCAACGAGTACCTTACAACATTTTCTATGTTCCGGCTTCCATTTCACTTTTATTTATGTTAAAATAATTTAAAATTTCTTATCTGGGGAATTTTTTTATCGTAACATTTAAGTTGGTATTACTGCTGTTTCCTAGACATCTGTCAATTTTCACACCATTTTCAAATTTAATTTAATGGTTTTAAATAAAATCGAAATCATGTCTCAAGACGGATTCTTGAGACATGATTTCGATTTTTCGCATCAAGTACAAGAGGGTGTTTATTTAACTCCACCGGAACTACAAGAAGTGACTTCAAATGCAGTAAGGAATTTCCTACCTGATAAGTCTAGATCTAGAGTCTATTTTTAATTTTGTTTTGAAAGACATCAGAGAGCATTAGGGAATATCTTGTTACCAACCCAAGAAAAAAAATTACCAAAAACAATGCTTTAATAAGCCTCATTAAAGCACTGTTTTCGGCCATTTTAGTGCGAGAATAGCTGTCATTTTAGTGCCGGAACATAGAAAAAAACTTATTCAATGCTAATCCTCCAGATTCTTAAAGTGGCATTCCATTATGAAGGTATCGGAAATGAGAATGTCTTAGCCATGTGTAAAGGTTTATATGAAGTCAAGTGACCGGTTTTGGCGAGTCACGCCATCCTGAGAACTGCGGGTCACTTAAAAGACATAAAACAATGGTCAAAACAACAAACATATATTACAGTACGCTCACCTGCCTAGTATTAAGTAAATAAACAGTAATGAGACTAACCACAAACAAGTCCACCATACAGTTAGAGTTGAGAAGCTCTCTCCCTCATTAATATGTAACATTAAAACAGGTACCATAGACTAAATCAATAAAATTAAAGCCAGAGAGAAATAATTTTTACCTCTTTAATGGTACTAGAACTGACGTTTTAGAATCCCTGTTCATTTTGAATAGTACTCTCCATAAATCGATTGTGTTCACAATTAAATCCGAAGTCAGCAACAACATCCCTTCATGGATTTATTAATTAACAAGGCTAATAATAGTTTTACCTTTTAAATTAATAGGAAAAGTACCACCACCGACACATTAATCTCATACTATTCCAATCACCCTTGGCCAGACAAATTGGCAACTTTCATAGTTATCTCAGACTGTTTACAATACCTATCAATAATCTCGATTTCAATAATGAATTAAACAAATTAAACAACTGGCAGTTAACAACAGTTACCCTTTAAAACTAATAGACAAGCTTTTTTCAAAATGTTATGATAAATTTAAACTTTTAATGGTTCTGTCAAGAACTCTGACCCCCTGTATTTCAGACGTTTATCTCATTTAGGTCCCATTTCTGAAAAAAAAATGTTAAGGTTTTTATAAAAGCTGATATTATCATCTCTTTCAAAACTCATAATAACCTAGGGTTAACCCTAGTGAATACGAAAGACAGGCTACCGTAGCTTACAAAATCAGGGGTTTATAAAGTCACTTGCTTATCATATGATGCATATGATGCATTCTATATCGGCCAAACAAGTAGACAGTTTTGGATTACATTAAAGGAACACGAGATTTGGATAAAAAAATCCAGAGAACTGAACAGAACCCTGAATTTTGGCACAATAAATTTAGAATACCCTAGTATGCTCAAAACGACAGTGTGTTGTGATCTTTCTTCACGCCACTTAACCCGACAACCCAAAACCTAACAAACTTCAACCCGGAAAGTATGTCACGCCCTCTCTCCAAACTACTAGAACCTCAAAACCCCAGATCTGCACGATACGCCCTCAGATCCAAACCCGGAGAAGTACGTCACGCCCTCTCTCCAAACTACAAGAACTTCAAGAACTTTAAGAGTTCACGTCACGCCCTGATCTCCGCCTAGAAGAACGTCTGCAGCCTTACAACCTGGAGACAAGATTCATCTCCGCAGCCACCCACGAGTTACGAGAGATATCTACATACAGTCCACTTCTCTATAGAGATCAATTCACACTTCGTTCAAACACTTAGTTCAGTGTGAGACAATTAAAATTTTAATTCATTCTAATAACATAGGTTTTCTGAATGATCAAAGAAACCTCTATGCTAGACCGGTCATTTCCTTTTTGTCCAATTCTCTAAAACAAACTTAATAGATATTCCAAATCAATTGTTAATTCTATTGTAATTCTCAAATTTTCTTTTCATATTATATATGGATTTTGTTGTACAATATTTATTTATCGTTCTTTAATTTGTTGCTGATGTCTACAATATGAGCAATATATATAGTTGTCAGACTACATAATATGTAATTGCCTACCCACTTAAATGAGCAATTGTATTTTGCTCACCTCTCGTTCAATTGATTTGTCATTGACAGGTGTTTATAACTATAGCCTTATTATATTTTTCTGCCTAAAGGTCATTGAGTACAACATATAGATTTTCTTCATTAAATATTTTTCTCTGCCTTTGATTTCATTGATCTACTCTACTGTAACCCTTTTAATGTTACATATTAACGAGGGAGAGACCTTCTCAACTCTAATTGTATGGTGGAATTGTTTGCGATTTGTCTCATTACTGGTTCTTTACTTAATATTAAGTAGGTGAGTGTACTGTAATTTACGTTTGTTGTCTTGACCCTTGTTTTGTATGTTTCCCAACACTTGATTTAATAAAGTTTCACATTTGGCTGACATTTCCATTCCCAATACCTTAAAAAACTTATTGTAATATGATAGACTCATAGAAACATAGATAATCTAGATTCTAGATCTTTAGTGATATTAAATAAGTAAAAAAAAGTCCAGAAATGCCAATATCAAATTCCGAAAATCAGTAGGATTACAATACTTTCTCTTATTAGGTATATGGGTACCGCATATGAGAAAGTAAAAATATACTCACTAAGTCCTCGTTGGGGTCATAGTCGTCCCCAGAGGAGTCCTCCTGTAGATCCTCCCTCATCAAAACCTCTACGGCAGACTTCTTCTTCTTCTTTGTGACTGGCCAGTTCACTGGAGGAACAGTGCATGTCACGGATTGGGATTTCGACATCAGCTCCCTAGAAAATATGAAATGGTATTACAAGTACATAGAACTCATACTTCCATAATGCTAACTTAATTTATACATATAAATTTAAAGGATACCCAGGCAATAAGAACAAGAGTTGTTTTGTGAAATCATATGTCGGCAAACCTGTGGTGTTACAGAATAATCCTCCATCCCCCAAGTTCTAATAGGGTATTGGTTTGGTGGTGATACTACAGATTGTCGATTATGTAATGAGAATGTGCTTGATGAGTGTAAACTGTTAGACTCCTCCAATTGGATTAGGATAACATTATGAATCTCATTTTGAACTGGCATTAAATGGGGGTTTCATAAAAGGAATTAATAACTAGAAACGTAAGCTGTCGTCTTCATGAGTGTCACTTGGTCTATTGTTTTACAGCTACTTTCTGAGCTCCCGTTTCAAAAAATTTATCATCTATGTATTTATTTTTAGAAATCCCTGCTTCCCTAACTCACGAGTGAAGCCGTGACAGACAGAAATGTAACCTTATACATAAAACTACATACTTAGCTTTGGCCCTGGTGAGCTTCGGCTCATAGACCAGCTCCACCTCCTCCTCCTTCTCCACCTTCTTCACCATCGTCTGCACGTCCTCGTTCATTAACACGTGCTTGATGATACTCTTGACGTTCGTCGCGTTCAGGTTGGTCTTCGCTGCCTTCTCCTCGAGAGACCGCTCGACCTCGTCCTCGAGACCCTCGATGATCACCTTCTCCGAGTGGGACAGCTGCAGTTTGGACTTCTTCGTCGAGCACTGAATGACGATCCTCATGTCGTCGCTCGAGTTCCCCTCGTCCTCGTCCTCCTTCAGCACGGAGTCTTCGCAGCTCATCTTCGAGCGGCTGGGTTTTAAAAAAATGTTTATAACAAACGGACATAACCTCGAAAGTGACGGAACGGAAAAGAGGGCGAACCGGGTGAACGAACGATGCTGTTTTGTGGAAGAGAGTTCCACAGAACGTGGAACTCATGACAGCCACAATGGGGTTTCCAGCTTCCATGGCTTTCTAATTCATAAGGCTCTGGACAAATTGGAAACCTAAAAACTGTTTTTTAATTTCAAACAAGTCTTTCAACAATTCGTAAGTAAACTGATATATGATTGTGATTTCGATTTTACAACCGATGCCTTTCCCTCATGTATATGTTTTGTGCTAGGATCCTCTCCGTGCTCCGTGAGCCAACATAACCTAACTTTGTGCAGTTTTGTTTTTAAATGTAGAAGGGGCGAAAAAGTGCCGAAATGATGGCAGGTAGACTGGGAATAACGCCCCCGGGTCTGCCGGATAACCCCTTGAGTCTGTCCTGGCACGACTCCACCTGGATCCCGATCCTCAACACCACCAATGTGATGGAGTACTTCTCCCAGGCTTCGAACCCTTTCTTCGACAGGACCTGCAACAACGAAATAGTGAAGATGCAAAGGCTCAACCCGGATCAGTTACAGTGAGTTTTCGGTAACATACCTATGTTTTGTGGGAACTCTTCTTTTAATTTCTCAAATGCACTTCTTTTGGGTTCTTCCTTGGATGTTTTGCTCTCAGGGATGATCTTAGTAAATTAAAGAAAATCTCACAAGATGAGAGTTTCTAACTATATTCACAGCTGACTAATGTTTTTAATCAGAAACATGACAGGCTTGGAGTACGCACTGTTGCACGTTCAAGAACCGATCCTCTACGTCATCAGGAAGCAGCACAGGCACAGCCCTACGCAAGTTACACCGTTGGCGGACTATTACATCATCGCCGGGGTGGTTTACCAGGCTCCAGACTTGGCCAGCGTACTGAACTCTCGACTGGTAAGAAGATTGGCACTAGTGTTTTCAATCCATTTGAGGAGCTATCAAAAATTGTATTACTACTATTGCAAAAGAGAGTGCTCATGTCCATTCAAGTGAACCGTGTGATCCTACTCTCGTGTTGTGAGAGAGCAATGTATTTTTGCTTCATTCCTCAACTGTGTTACAGGCATAACAATTTTTTTTACCTCAAATTTGGAAATTGTACAAGCGTTTCTAAGTCCCCTAATTTCAGCTGTCGGCAGTCCACCACTTACAGTCCTCGTTCGAGGAGGCGTCCGGTTTCTCCCGTTACCACCCGAGCAAGGGGTACTTCTGGGATTTCAAGTCCCAACGTGCCAACGTGGACAAGGTGAAGAAGGAGGAGAAACCGAGGGAAGAGCCTGGCACCATCTTCCAGAGGCAACGCGTAGACATCCTCTTGGGGGAGCTGATAAAGAAGTTCCCCATGCCGACGCCGCCGCAACCGAAGGCGCAGCCTCCTGCACCCGTGAAGCAGGAGAGCGATAATGGGAACGCTGACGGTAAAGATGTGAAAGTCGAGGTGAAACAGGAAAAGGTCAAGTTGCCTCCGGAGAAGAAAGCTAGGATTAATTGAGATGGAATGTTTTTTACTGGTATTAAAGAGGTGTTTAGTATCTCTGTTTATATTTGCAGGAATAACCCAACTGTGCGAAATTTTACAAAAAAAGCCGTTTGGAAACTGCTATCAATAGTTCCCGCTCTAGGACAATATGAACAATCAAAAAATGTAATCAAGACTGTTCTCCCAGTATGTATGTTATATCGATGTTAGAGGTACGCTCTCCATCTAAAAAATGAACTTCACGTGGATTTACCCACACACTTCTTTACTTACAAGAGGTATCTGATACCAACTCTTTCTATCGCATATGTTTGAATGGATGTTATTGGGATAGATGAAGAATGAAAATTATAAATATGGAATGAAATAAATTGTAATTCATCTTTAAAATATAATTCATTCTCTGTCTTTAAATTCCTCACAACGTATCAGAAAACATCCTACTGCTATCCTTCATTTTGTAGTTAAATTGCAAGAAGCACACTTATAAATTTGCAATATTATTATACACTTACTATACACCTTTCTTAAATGTGTGCTCTTAATATTAATTAGTCTTACAGCACGTTTACGAAAATAATGAATTATCTCGGCTTGTAAACAAGCAAGCCTTTTTGGCATAAATTAGTAGAAAAATAGCAGCTTTCAGATATTGAGGTTACAATAAAATTGAAAATAATTATGCAGCATAATGGAAATGTTTAATAATTTTGAAATATGTGGTTTTTTAAACAACATGCTGTTAAAATCATATTGTACGTAGTTATATATGTTACTCCAACTCTTAGAGGGTAAAATGAGCCCCCAGTGGAGGCTGTAGGGACTAATTTTTGCTTCTGAAGTTTAATTTTATGTTTCAACTTTTTCTTTTCCTTTCTTAATGTGTAAATAATAGATTTTAAGTTCTTCATTTTTATATGTAATCCCTCGTTTCCATCTTCAACATCTGAGATGTTCAAAAATGCTGAAGATGACTCTAGGGGTTCCTCACATTTGGTGACATGTTTTAGTAGCCGCATTTCCTTACGTAAATTTTCCCTAGCTTTCACATTCTCTGATACATATTTCTTAAACACCTCCTCCTTTAGCTTCAAAATGCTCATATAATGTCGGATTTGGGCATCACATCTAAGAATTTAAAGTGTAATTTAGTAATGAAATTAATTGATTGAAATATAACTACTTACTCCAGCAAATCTTTGCTCCGGTTTTGGTTAGCCATATGGTAACGGTCTTTCCAATGTTCTACATCCCTCGAACACTCATTGAATTCTCTTTGGAGTTCTTCACAAGTAATTTTAGTAACGTCGCAAGACGTCCCAAAACAGAGAATATTAAATAGCAAAATCATTAATAGAGAAGAATTCATTATGATGTCTGTCCCACGAGAAGGATAAGACTAAAGTAATCTGTAATCTAGATGAATTTAACACCATAGTGTAATTAAACACCTATATCTCGAGTTTAGCACGTTTTAGTATATTGTAGCAGGTAATATAAACCTTAAAAAACATATTTTTGGCAATAGGAAAAAAATTGTTGTAGTAAGCACTTTACTGGAGTAGGTATACCTATTTAACAATTTAACAACAAAATTTCTGGAGACCTGAAAATCTTTTGGGTTAAAATTTTTAGCAGTTATTAAGAGACGCTAGTCATTAAGGACGCTAAGAGTAACATTCAAGCCGAATTATAAATTCTTACAATCAATGGTTTATTAGCTATCATTATGGGAAAACGGTAAAAGGATACACTGGAAGAACAGGCTTCAGGCCTCAGGCCTCTGATGTGATTATCCAAGTCTTTAAAGCAGCATAAAAATATTTCTGGTTTTTTAACAAAACCACAAACCTTTTTTAATCAACAAATTTTAAATTTAATGGATATTTGGATAAACAATACTGACAACTTCAGAAATGTCATCATTTTGAGTATCATTCATTTGACGATGATCTCATATAGGTGGGCATGTCCTTCGCTTAATAGAACTTTAGTATCTTACACCTTTTAATCGATATGTTTTACCTTTTAAAAACAAAACAAGAGGTTGATTGTTGATGAGATGTTTGTACGTAGATAACAAAATCTTAATTAAACAATGTAGTAGTAGGAGCAATCAACGTGTTTTCCTTAATTAAAATATATCTTTCCTTTCACATATATGCGTATACATGAATTAGTAAAAATACATTTTTTTTTAAAGAATGCTATGAACTCTTGTTAGATTTTCAAATATATCCTGACGGCCCTTTTACCGGTTTTAAAACAACTTCTTTTTACGATCCGGAACTTAACTCCTGTACGAGTTGTACTAAATTAGCCTTTATTCGTATCTAAATTAGCGTTACAAATTTTAATCAGTTTTATTACACACGTACCTAACAGTTCTAATGGAATGTAGACGTCGAATGCAAAGATAAAGTGTCATCCAACGCGGTAAGTGTTAATTAAACATTGTTAAACATGATACATGCTCATAAATATGCAATAACGTAGTTTATCCTAGCATTATTTTAAAATTTGATAATTTTTACGTTTCCTTGAAAAGAAAATGGTAGGGCGTTCCTCGGGCATGCCTGAGAAAATTAAACCTCTTTTGTTTAATGTCGTTGTTTTAAGTAGTTACGTGCATAAAATATATAAAATAATGAAACGATTCTCAAGTTACCTACAAACATAATTTTAGTGGTGTCTTGGGATGCGTTTCTTTTTGTGAACATTTGTATAAAAGCTGTCTGATCTTTAATTTCAAAGCATTCTCTTTCCTCTATTTCATATAAAAAGGCGTTGGTATTTTTTGAAAAAAGTTGGCGCTTTACAACGGATGCAACTCTACCTGCAGACTAAAAAGTAAGTAAATTGACTTTTCCTGACTTAGAAAAATGTGTAGCTAGCAGCTAGCATCTAACTCTAATCGAATCCGAAGAAACCTGATACACCCATATCTCGGCTTCTTTGTGTGCATCTATTCCTGGGCGTCTAACGAGATAAAATTACCTACAACCATTCTGCATTGTTCGCAGAAGTACAAGGGAGGGAGTTCGGAGTAGGGAAATTCGACATTGTTAGAGTGGAGAATGCTGCGAATACAAAAGCGCAACATTTTCGGACTTTTCTCTCTAATATCGTCTCGCCGAGTAAATGCCGTAGTATTAAGAAAATTGGAAAGTCGGTACCTAGAAATTTAAATCATACCGTATTGCGGGGAGAATTGTATGAAGTTTCGTTATTACATGGCAGCTCTAAATAATTATAATAATAATCGTTTATCTTGTAATGCATATTAGTAGTTTCGTGGTTTCGTCCCAATTGCGATAAGGACTGGTGTCAAGTTCCTTATCTGCAGTTAACAATTAGTTCCTGGTAATTGAATTATATATATGAAAGCATCCCTTTAATGAATCAGTGGACCAAACGACCAGTTTCGGTTATCACTTATTAGTTTAATAGCATATGTATAGCCCTGATTCCAAAGAAGTAATTAGACTGATTCGTTTTAATTAGTATCTTCCTTCCTACTTGTAAAGGTTAGTCCCCAGTCATAGAAACAAAAAGAGGAATTTATCTTATGCAAAATGAAGATAAATATTTATTGGTACATCGTTAAACAACGCATATTTCATGTTAGTACATCTTCAAAATCTGGCATTACCATTTCATTAGTGCATATGCCTATTTGGTAAGTTAGGTAAAAATGCATATATTAATGCATATTTGAGCATATAGATTTTTTTGTCGAGGCTAACTGTAAATTTAGACATTTTATTGGACATTATTGCAAGTAACACTTTTTTACCTGCCAATTATTTAATAATTATATTAGGCATATATAAATAAAAGTACAATGCACATTGGAGCTCCAATGAATATCCAGTAGATATCCATTTTTCTCAAAATGTCACATCTATGCTATACAAAATATCTTGAAGTTGAATGTACAGAGACCTGATATAACGTTCATACGTCATGGACCTTTGAAAGGCCCATAATGGTTCTTCATTTATTTTTGGCCGTACTGGTCATTTATTTAGTAGTTATATAATGCATACATATGCCATGCACATTAGAAGTCCAATGAATATCCAGTAGATATCCATTTTTCTCCAAATGTCACATCTATTTTATACAAAATATGTTGACGTTGAATGTACAGAGACCAGAAATATGTTCATATGCCATGAACCTTTGAAAGGCCCATATTGGCTCTTCGTGGACTTAAATTGGACATATAGTGAACATTAATTAGACCAGCTGTGGACGTTATGGACATGAATTGGATTTGTTATGAGCCGTAACTAGAAGATCAATGCAATGTGATCTATGTTCTCTATGATCTATGTCTTCTATTATCCTCTATCCTCTAATGTGGCTTGGCAGTAGCTCTAAGTCGATTTCTCTTACATGGCGTTGCTCTTGTAGGTATATGCTTACTTAGTCAATACATATCTAGAATGAAGCTAAGTGTCAATATTTCCAACTGGTCACTTGTTAAAAAATCATGACTGTAGGTATATTGTAATAGTAAACAAAGGTAAATAAAGTGCTGTATCAGTTTCTGCTGCGAATCTTGTTTAGGCTTCCAAAATGGACTATATGGGCCAGTTATTTTGAAATATTTACTTGCATACTTACATACTACACTTGCTCTTAGTACCAACATAATATTCGATATGTTTCTAAGCATCTAAAACTGCTTAGAAAGGTATCTGGTATTAATGTATGTTTTAACTTAATGTCTCTTTTGATATATTTTAGTGCATATTGTTTACATGTCATATACATTTGAAGCCTTTGACAGCCTGTTAGCCCAAAGTAAAATCATTTTCATTAATTTCATTATGCTACATACTCAGATAATCGTTTTCCTTTATTACTCACATAATTTAATTAAAAGTCTATAAATCCTTGATCCGATTCGATCCCAACAAGCAAATACGAGTCTCGAGTGCGACATTTTTCAAGTGGGAAAATGGAAAAATTATCAATTGCCGATAATGTTAATCTCTCAGATCTGTACATTAGTGAAAGTGCGTGATTTAAGACCGTTTCGCGATTCCGCAGGTGCCGCACGTCATGTTGGAGTACGACAGCACCTTGGATCAATACATTGAGGTCGTCTTCGACGAGTTCTCAGAGAGCTCAGAAGGGGAGAATGAGGCGACGATCAGGAGGAGGAGGACGACAGTGGATCCTGTGCTCGTACTCACTAAGAGGAGGTTAAGGTGTTTATTTCGATTTATTTTTTGCTTAAAAGCGGGGAGAAATACCCAGGATGGGCCACGAAACCTACAATGAAGTATAATTCTCGGAGTAACACGAAGCAATACTAATTTCTGTTCACGAAAACAACACTTAGTACCTAATTTAAGAGTTAGGTACTCACTCTTAAAAGAGATAATTATCTTTAAAGTTGGCTTTACTAGTACTAGTAGATATTATATAGTAGTAGTAGGAGTAGTAGTAATATATATAGTAGATAGTAGATACTAGTAGGCTTTCCAAAACTTATGTTGTATAACATAATTAAAAGTTCTCTTAATGCTATCTGAAACTTACAGAATTTCCTTAAAATTTTTCCAAAGATGCGCCAAAAGCTCGTTGTTTAGGTTTGCTTACGTAGGTACTTATTTGATGATTTTTGGAGTAACGAATAAGGACTGTCATTGCATAATAATTGAGAGTGAATTTTACTTAGATTTTTTAGAACGTAGGTAGTACCTACTATACATAATTCTTAAATTTGGATCAAATTTATCTCATTGTAGCGAAAATTACACCCCTATTAAACTTACTTTCTTCTCAAAATTTAGCTTCAACTTCATTTCCATTGGCTTTGTTCCAATAATTTGGAATTTTAATATAAGTTACTCATGTGAACTTTCATATTTTTTGAGTGGTTAACATACATTATACACTTTTAGAAAACGTTATTGTCAAATCTGGTATTTCGAAATTAATATACTTACCCCCAGATGGGCTGCAAGGTTGCCACTTTTAGAACGTATGTCCACACAAGATTTTAAAGTTGTTTATATGGCAACATGGCATAATGGCACATGAGTAGGTGTCATTTGGGAAATTCTCAAAGTTTCTAAAAACTTTTTTTTTAATTTTTAGGTGATGGGTAGTAGGGGAGAGATAGGAGTTGGATAGGTACATTGAATGAGACACATATTATTGACGAATAAAAAATCCAAGGGACACAAAATAAAGGGATCTTTTTGGAAAATTACTATATCTATAGTAAATCCATTGAGAAAAAAACATTCATGAAATGAGAAAAGGTAGTAAAGTTAGACAACACCTAATACACGTCGTTTGCTATTGGTGGAAAAGTCATAAAACTTTTGCCGGGAATTGTTGATGTACAGAGTCGGTTCAGTGAAATTAACAAGTTTAGTTGTCTGATCTATGGTTGTCTGTTTACAAGCGTTTAGGAAAGTCGTTGACGGTGATAGTGGACTTTTAGTTGATGGTTTATTTTAACGTATCGCTATTGTTATTCAGGTTTTTGATATAAATTTGTATAAACATATTTCTGTGATCTATTGCAATTATGAAAAGACACCTTCCTTGCTCGCCTCCCAAAAAGAGACCTGGAACATACTTAAGCTGCGGGGAGAAAACCATTGTTTTAAATGTATACAGAAAAGAAAGAAATGAACATCCTTAGTGAAATCTTAGTAAAAGATAAATTATAGTCAAGGCGATCATTCTTAATGCGACCCTGTACTATTCGCTAGCTGGTCGCGCGCTTTGAATTTCGACGTTTGTGTTTCATGGAAGTTTTCTTCTCGGTGGATTTACTATAATGCTGTGTATTTAATTTTCCTTTCAAACTATTTTGTGGGATCTGCCAACATTTCTTGGCTCGTCTACAAATTTTGGAATTCTACTGATTCGTCTCTGTAGAAATACAAGCTGCATAGTTCAAGCTTTTGTTGAGTTTTCTGCCATTTCTGAAACCTCATCATAATTTGATCTTTTAACCTTTTAAACTTAATTTTAGCTTCAAATGTTATTATGACATAAAATTCTGGAAACCTTTTTGAAGACCAGGTGCTGGCTTTTCCTTCATTGTTCTTGCGTCCTTTAAGAGTTAGGTATACATCCCGATACTTTCTTATTGTATCACACAACGTTTTAAAGAAAATTAATGAATCTTTCAGATTTCGGACAGCTCCATCATTTGGTGTAACTGGCACAGCATGTATAGAGTCTCTCGAATTTAGAATAAAAAATATTTATTTCACTATTGCTTTTACTAATTTCAATGTTATTAAGTTGAAATTGTTTGTGTATATCTGCTTCTCTATTTCTGCATGCGTATGTCCTTCCAATATTTCAAATACTAGAGAATTCTCAAGAAAAATTAAATCGTTTTTGTGATATTCTACAGAAATATAACTAATTGCGCCTCCACCATATGTCACGCCCAGCAGGAGGAGGATGTATCGCGGAGTGTGCGCTAGGGGGTAGCTTAGGGTGGAGATCATAAGAACAGAAGAAAGAAATTCGTTACAAATAAACAGTTAAGGGTAGACTGGTCCGGAGATTACGTAAGAAGAAGTGGAGTCAGTTTTTTGTTTTAAATTACTTCACCACTTCAAATATAGTTTGGTCGCTAGTGCGCTTCAATGTGTAGGCAATATATACTAAAGAGTAATAATAGTAATAAACAGTAATAGAGCTTGATTTTTGGAAATTGTAATTTATATTATTCGATTCTATAAAGGAAAAAAATACGTTCAGGACTTCTAACGCCTGCGGATACGGGTTCATGACAAAGTTCCTATATTATTTTACCAAGATTCACCTCATTAAGCCCAAACATAGTATATAAAAATAACAAGGTAAAATGATACTTTAATGATACTGGCAAGCTTAAGGGCTGAGAGGGGCACTTTAGGGTGCGCTGTAGGGTGTTGTAACTCAAAGGGTGGTTTGACGTAAGAGAGGCATCTATTAATGCACCCAAGGAGCAATTGATTTACAAGGAGCGTTTACTAACTGACTAAATATAACATTGGCAGAGGAGAACCATTAGGGCTATAACTATGATAAGTAGTTAAACAAAATAAACGTGGCAAAGCTTACATGCCCATCTCAAGGGCGGCCAGAAAGTTATGTGTTACGAAGGGGATGATCCACTTTCCCGAAAAGAGAAAATTTGATTTTAGAGTCATCTTATTACCTTATTTCTTGAGATTAGTGTAGGTGGGGTTGGAGGGTGAAAATATGAAAATAAAAACTTTTTTAAGGAATTTGAGCCACTTCTCATGTATATGTAAATGCCAATTCAACCAAGTGAAACTTATTATTGGTACATATTACAACTATATTTGGTTCCAATTATATTCAAAATATAACCCTACTTATCCCATATATCGTCTTCATGTAAGAATTTCACATGTATCTGTTTTTATATTTTGATGCACAATAGGGTTAACAACAATAACGAATTAATATCTAACAACTTTCATGCCATTAGCATTTTTTAAGTGTCATTTATACCCGAGAGATGGTCAAGGGATGAAAAGACGAGAGTATACGAAAACCGTAGGACACGGTATAGTTTTTATTACGTACTTTGCTATTTTACTACACCACCACCATCTATATATTATTAACGTCGAAACTTAGGTGTTTTCCGGAATAAATCTTCCTTCCCCTAATCCCTCTCTCTATTCCCCACCACGAAAACCTCATCCCCGATTCGGCAGTTTTATATTATTTACAGCCTCCCGGAACAAAAACAAAAAAATCAACGAAACACACACATAACGAATACACAGACAGTTCCACTTAGCTAAATGAGACGGAATAATTTTTTCCCGTTATATTCCCGCAGCAAATCGAGGTCGACCATCGTGAAGTTGTTCAATCCGACAAGGGTGGTCAGGAAATCGGGCAGGCTGAACGTCTCCCTCACGAAACTCCCGAACAAGAACATATCGTACATAAGGGACCTCGGGAATACGTTATTGACTATGCGATGGAGATGGATATTGCTGACGTTGGTCCTCGTCAATTTCGGCTGTTTCCTGGTGTTCAGCGTGCTCTGGTGGATAACGGCCTGGAACAGCGGCGACTTCCAGGCGAACCACACGGGATTCGTTTGTACCGTCAACGCGAGAACCATGACAGGTAAACATCACGTAAACACCCGGGATAGTCCTCGTGCGGCGATTATTGGGATTACAAGCGTACATAACGATCGTCTCTAGAGTTTACTAACTTGTGACGTCATATCGATGCAAATAGCACCTTAAGTCACCCGACGAACTTTATAATAATAGTGCACTCTTCCAAACGACGGTTTAACCCGTTACTGTTTCCATTTTAAGCCACGTTCAAGCAATTTTCTACTTATTGGACTTATTTCAAATATAACTCACCATCACCTCATTGTCATATTAACGTGTTGCTGTTCAAAATGTTAAACTTAATCTATTTTAATTCTAAGTCGTGGCTGATTGTACGTTACAACACACAGAATACCACACTAAAGCATATATTCTATGATAACTAACTTTTCAAGTAGTTTCTTCTTCTATTTTAGGTCCACTTTCAAGCACCTTATTGTCAAATTACCCCGAACTGTTTAAAATGTCCAATTTAAACTATTTTACGTCCAAGTTGTAGCTCAACGTTAGTTTGACCCTGGGAAACCAGTTCTAATGAGACCTACGTCATCAAAACCGTGTTAAAACACACAAAATATCACCTTGACGCATGTGTTCAATGGCAACTAACCGTTTAAGCAGTTCTTGTTTCCATTTTAGGTCAAGTTTCTGGTATTCCATATAATAGACGACGTTATTCGGAGATAAAAACCAACTATAGGCAAGGCTATACGAATAATCCAAGCAACAAAATCTGAATTGTCTTGTTCAGGTTTTGCCTTTGTCAGGTAAGACAAAAACCTGAACCTGCTTTGTTTGCCCATGATATGACAACAATACAAAAAAGGGGAAGACTATCTACAACGAGCAATATATAATTGAGAAAAAATATGTTCAGAGTATAAAGTAAAGTATAAAGTAGTTTGTTATCCACAAAGAACACTTAAGTAATAGTCTTTCATGGAAAAGATCCATGTCAGAGCAAAAATACTCGTTTACGGAAAAAAACGTTTGGAACAAATATCTCACTTTATTTACCTAGGAACAGAAATATCATATTGTAATGCGAGAAGTAAACAACGCGACACCAACTACGACGCGTAAAGACAGGTGCACGAATTTTTCCCGGAATGTTGTTTACGAAAAGCAATTAATTGGTAACCTTATAAACATTTGCTGCGTAGGCTTCTAGAATGTACTAGAACGTTCTCGACCGGGGTTGGGAGTGTATATATAAGGGGGCTTGTGATCGAGGGAGTTAGTTAGAACTAGAGAAGCAGAAGTGAACGCGACATACGATCCGAAAGCGGAGCAGTACAAATAAATTATGTAGTGTCTAGTCTAGTGTACAAGTAGTTTAGTGTGTTAAATAAATTAGTGTTCAATTAATGTAAATAAATTATCAAATAAACGTCACATTGGTGTCAGAAGTGGGATCATGAAGAAGTTACGCGAATTAAAAGTGGCCGAGTTAGAAAAAGAACTCGAGGAACGGGAATTGGAAACAGGAGGGAAGAAGACCGAACTCCAGGACCGACTCTCGGCATTTTTGAAAGAAAATGGCCAGGACCCGGAAGTTTTCGAGTTCGAAGACGACGACATAACGAAGCAGTTCGCCGCCCAGAAGGAAGATATCACTGCACAAATCGCCGCCCAGAGGGAAGAAATCGCCGCCCAGAGGGAAGAAAGCGCCGCCCAGAGGGAAGACATCGCTGCTCAAATCGCTGCCCAGAGGGAAGAAATCGCCGCCCAGAGGGAAGAAAGCGCCGCCCAGAGGGAAGACATCACTGCTCAAATCGCCGCCCAGAGGGAAGAAATCGCCGCCCAGAGGGAAGACATCACTGCTCAAATCGCCGCCCAGAGGGAAGAAATCGCTGCCCAGAGGGAAGAGATCGCCGATCAGAGGGAAGACATCACTGCTCAAATCGCCGGCCAGAGGGAAGACATAATTACTCATATTACTGCTCAGATAACCAACCAGATGGAGGCTCAGCGTAAGGAGATTGAAGAGAAGATCAAGCAGTTGGAAGAACGACTAGAACAAGTCAGTAGCGGCGAGGGGAAAGAAGGCGAAATTAAACAGAAGACGAAGCAGTTGGAAGAACGACTAAGGCGAGTCAGTAGCGGCGAGACGAAGGAAGAAATAAAGGCGGTCGTTCAACAGAACTCGATATGCACTAATCGAGTGACGCCCCCAACGTTCGATGGAAAAATTCCGTGGGCCAGCTACAAGAAGCAGTTTGAGGCAGCAGCGGAGGCTAATGCTTGGTCCCCTCACGAGAAAGCTGTTTCCCTAACGGTAGCCTTACGTGGAGAGGCGTTGGAAGTTCTTCAGACGCTATCCACCGAGGAAGCCGGGAATTACAATGAGCTGCTGAGGC
Organism: Cryptocephalus moraei; assembly: GCA_946251905.1. Taxonomy (NCBI): domain Eukaryota; kingdom Metazoa; phylum Arthropoda; class Insecta; order Coleoptera; family Chrysomelidae; genus Cryptocephalus; species Cryptocephalus moraei. The sequence continues at coordinate 14,607,113 of OX276463.1, forward strand.
GACTGGAAATGCGGTTCGGCCAAACACATCTGGAGCAAGTCCATCAATCCCAGACGTCCAATCGCCGTCAGAGATCGAACGAGACCCTGCAGGAGTTCGAAGCGGACGTAGCCAGACTAGTGAGGTTGGCGTATCCTACGGCACCGGAACAGATGATGGAGTGCCTCGCAGTGCAGACGTTCGTGAGCGGGCTGCGGGACCAGGAACTGCAGAGGGCCCTGAGACTAGCTCGACCAAAAACTTTAATGGACGCGCTCGCCATCGTACTAGAACATGAGGCAGCAATGGAAGCCTCCCGCATTCACGGTTGTGCTCGAGCTGTTACCGAGGAGGTAGGCACAGAAAAACTCGTGGAGAAGGCCGTCCAGCAGATCATGGAGTTGCTGTTAGCACAGAAGGCGCGGCCCAAAATAACGGTGCCGGTAAAGGCCCCGGAAAAACTAATGCGGGTCGATAAAAGGGAGGGGACGTCGACCCGTGGCAATAGAAACCCCCGGGCCAGTATAGCCTCGTTTTCCCACCAATTGGGGAGCGCGTACGTCGATGGCACTATCGACGGGAGATCCCACGCCATGCTTGTGGACACGGGAGCTACGAAGACGATCGTACGCTCGGAAGTTGTGAGGGACCGTAGGAAGATTAGGCCAAGTAGGTGGCAATTGAGAACTGCCACTGGGGAGTAGGCAGTAATATACGGTGAAGCGACGGTTAGCATGACGTTGGGACGAGTAAAGTTTGACCATCCTGTTCTCATAGCCGAAATTGAGGAAGACGTCATACTGGGAATGGACGTCATGAGGAATCATGGATTCCAGTTGGATTTCGGACACCGAGTGTTGAGGATCGGTCAAGAAGAATTACTGCTACACAATCGTGATAACTTTGTGTTAGACGTAATAATGGCAGAAGATGTGATTCTCCCGGAACGAAGCGAAACGATCACCTCTACCTGTCTGAGGGGTGTTGTGGAAGAGGGAATTCCAGCCGTGATCGAACCAGAAAACGATGACAATCGACTGGCTCGGGGGGTACTGGTGGGAAAGGCGCTCGTTACTCTCTCAAGTGAAGTGCCTGTGCGACTACTTAACATCAATCAGTACCCGGTTACCATCAAGAAGGGTACGAAGCTGGGCACGTGTAAAGCCGCTTCGGCCATCGTAAGGGGCGTTAGTGAGGAAGAAAGGTCCAGACACACTCCGCAGGACTTGAAACAAATTCTTTCCCAGACCAGTGCGTTTCTCTTGCCCACACAGAAACAAAAGGCCAACGAATTAATAAATAAGTACCAGGACATATTTACCACCGAGAATGGGAAGCTGGGAAAGACTAAGGTCGTGACACATAAAATTGACACGGGCGAGACACGGCCGATTCGACAAACAGCAAGACGACTACCCTTGGCCAAACGGGAAGAAGCCGAGAAAATCATCAGGGACCTAGAGCGGGACGGGGTCATCGAGCCGTCAAGCAGTCCATGGGCCTCGCCGGTAGTACTGGTAAAGAAAAAGGATGGGACTACTCGATTCTGTGTAGACTACCGGCAGGTGAACAGTGTCACCAAAAAGGACAGCTACCCGCTACCACGTATCGACGACACACTCGATACCCTTGCTGGATCCACGATATTTTCGACCTTGGATTTAAAAAGCGGCTATTGGCAAGTCGAAATGGACCCTGCCGATAAGGAAAAGACGGCATTTACCTTCGGAAACGGCCTGTGGCATTTTACAGTCATGCCATTCGGACTTTGTAATGCCCCGGCGACGTTTGAGAGGCTGATGGAGAGCGTGCTAATGGGTCTGACGTGGAAAACGTGCCTAGTCTATTTGGACGATGTCATCGTGATGGGCAAGACCTTCGAAGGACATCTGAAAAACTTAGAGGACGTCTTCCAGAGACTGCGAGGTGCGGGGCTGAAACTGAACCCGAAGAAATGTCAACTCTTCAGAAGGAAGGTCTCGTACTTAGGGCACGTAGTGAGCAGAGAGGGCGTCGCCGTTGATCCGGACAAGACAAGTACGGTGAAGGAGTGGCCAATACCGGTAGATAAACACCAGTTGAGGAGTTTTCTGGGCCTCTGCACGTACTACCGACGCTATGTCCGGATGTTCTCCGACGTCGCTAAGCCGTTGACAAGGCTCACGGAAGAAGGACGAAACTTCTGTTGGGATGAGGAATGCCAGTCTGCCTTCGACGAGCTGAAGAGGAAGTTGACCAGTGCCCCAGTGCTGAGTTTTCCTCTGCCAGAAGGACAGTTCATTCTGGACACCGACGCGAGCAATGTGGGAATTGGAAGTGTTCTGTCGCAGCGTCAGGAGGGACAAGAACGTGTCCTTGGATACTTCAGCAAGGTACTCTCCAAACCAGAAAGGAATTACTGCGTCACCCGACGTGAATTATTGGCCATCGTCAAGTCCATCGAGCACTTCCATAAATATTTATGTGGAAGGAGGTTTTTGATCCGGACCGATCATGCTGCTCTTAAATGGCTCCTCCAGTTTAAGAATCCCGAAGGACAAATCGCTCGCTGGATCGAGAGGCTCCAGGAGTATGACTTTGTTATAGAACATCGGCCAGGACAGAGTCATGGAAACGCAGACGCACTCTCGAGAAGACCATGCCCTGATGAATGTCCTCATTGTCATAGAGCTGAGGAAAAGTCCGAGAAAGTCTACCGAACCACCGTGGTCGCCGAGGAATGGACACCATCCTCGTTACGACAAGAGCAAGAAAAAGACCCGGTTCTCAAAGAAATCCTGGTTTGGAAGGAGGGAGGAGAGCGTCCTGAGTGGCAAAAGGTATCACCTGGCTCGCCAAAACTCAAGAGCTATTGGGCACAGTGGGACTCGTTAGTGGTTGAGGATGGACTACTAAAACGCGTACTGGAGAGCCAAGACGGGACGGAGGAAAGACGGCAGTTGGTAATTCCCTCCAGTAAAATCCCGGAGGTCTTGCGGCACCTTCACGACGAGTCGTCTGGTGGACATTTAGGGATCAAGAAAACCCTGCAGAAAGTACGAGAGCGATTCTACTGGATCAATTGTTCAGACGACGTGAAGGACTGGTGCAAGAAATGTACTACATGTTTCGCAAGTAATGGGCCACAAAGACGACCGAAAGCTTCCATGAAACAATATAACGTCGGGAGCCCCTTCGAAAGGATCGCTATTGATATAGCAGGACCCTTCCCTGAGACCGAAAAGGGGAATAAATACATCCTGGTCGTAATGGACTATTTTACGAAGTGGGTAGAAGCGTACGCTCTCCCTAATCAGGAGGCAGAGACAGTGGCCGATGTGCTCGTGAAGGAGCTGATCTGCCGGTTTGGAGTACCCATGGAATTACACTCGGATCAAGGAAGAAACTTTGAGAGTGGCCTATTCCGGAGGATCTGTGAGAAGTTTGGGGTACGAAAAACAAGAACCACGGCCCTTCACCCTCAGTCTGACGGCATGGTAGAACGAATGAATCGCACCCTCAACCGCTATCTGGCGAAAATGGTCTCGTCACATCAACGAGACTGGGACGAACACGTGCCGTTCTTCCTGATGGCCTACCGCTCGGCCGTTCATGAGTCGACAGGACAAACTCCAGCCAAAGTCCTGTTCGGGCGAGAACTTAAACTGCCCTGTGATCTAATCTTTGGCGCTAGACCGGACGAGGACGTTTCGGGGGAAGATTACGTCTCCAGGATGCGGCAAAGGATGAACGAGATTCACGATCAAGTCCGATACCAACTAAATATCGCCAGTGATCGCATCAAAGAGCGTTACGACATCAACGCTAAAGAGGGTGGCTACCAAATGGGAGATCGAGTTTGGCTGTACAACCCACAGAAGAAACGTGGTTTGTCCCCTAAGTTACAGACCAATTGGGAAGGTCCCTATGTTGTGAAGAAACGAATCAATGACGTGGTCTACCGGGTAAGCAAACTACCAAATGGCAAGCCGAGAGTGGTGCACTTCAATCGGTTGGCACCCTATGAGGGGTCGCACGATGAGGCGGAGGTTCCCCGAGTAAGAAACACGTTGGCGCAGGAGAACGAACTTTCGTTCGAAGAATTTATGAGCGCCTACGGGGGTACCGGAAAAGCACGGTATGGGGTAACCTGTGAAAAACAACAATATTTGTTCAGCGTACCTGAAGGATACTCGTTGGCCCATTGTGTGTCCACCGACCTGGTAATGTCACGAGGTATCGCCACGGTTTTCAAGAAGAAGTACGGGCGCTTGGAACAACTCAGAGCGCAACTCCCGGAAATTGGCAAGGTTCTGGAACTACGTGACAACGTAAGACACATCTTTTATCTGGTTACGAAGGAGATCGGGTCCCTTAAACCATGTTATCACGATGTATGGCGAACCTTGCATAGGCTACGAGACCGACTGCTGGAGCTCGACATCAGGAAGCTAGCTGTCCCCAAGTTAGGTGCTGGACGAGATCAGCTGGACTGGAGGGTTGTCCGGAATATGCTGGAAGTAGTGTTGAAGAATACCGGAGTGGAAGTTTTAGTCTGCTGTTTTGGGCCTGCACCATGTCGACTCGGGAAGACGGTCCCCTGTTATTTTGACGCCACGTCTCGCTGTAAGCAGGGGGCTAACTGCAGGTTCCTGCATGGGCCTACCAGGGATACGTTCCGAGACGAAACGTCTCTAAGGCGGGGGCAGTGTAATGCGAGAAGTAAACAACGCGACACCAACTACGACGCGTAAAGACAGGTGCACGAATTTTCCCGGAATGTTGTTTACGAAAAGCAATTAATTGGTAACCTTATAAACATTTGCTGCGTAGGCTTCTAGAATGTACTAGAACGTTCTCGACCGGGGTTGGGAGTGTATATAAAAGGGGGCTTGTGATCGAGGGAGTTAGTTAGAACTAGAGAAGCAGAAGTGAACGCGACATACGATCCGAAAGCGGAGCAGTACAAATAAATTATGTAGTGTCTAGTCTAGTGTACAAGTAGTTTAGTGTGTTAAATAAATTAGTGTTCAATTAATGTAAATAAATTATAAAATAAACGTCACAATATGACAGAGACATTGATATTGAGAAAAACTATGAACATATCTGTAGCACCATAGATAGAACATTTAAAAACAATAAGAAATGAAACTAAACTAACTACTGAAATGAAGTTCCTTAGGAGGGTTAAAGGATGTATAAGAATGGATCACATAAGAAACGAAGAGATAAGAAAGGAGCTGAGAATATATGACATGAACGACAGAATACAGGAATAATGAAAAAAATTGGCATGAACATGTAAAAAGGCTGGAACCTTCGAGAATCCCTAAAATCACTTATGAATGTAATCCATAAGGTAGACCTGGTAGGGAGGTCACACAAGAGGTAGCGCAGCGCACTGGTAGACGAAATAAGCTATGCCAAAGACATACAGTGAAGAAGACGAAGAAGTTTCAAGCGTTCTTCTTATTCTGGAATAAAGGCAGCCTCTCCCGACTGTCGCGGACGTAGTGCTTTATGTGCTAATTAGTTATTTTGGGTTTTTGTTTTTGAGACTGACTCTTCGCGACTAATTGGTTGAACGTTGTTGACGCTAACGTCAACATTAATTTAGGTTAAGAAGTTGTAATTTATGGTGAACTAATTTTGGGAACTTTTCAACACGTTTTGTTTTACAAACAGATAATAGTCACTGACGCAGCTTAGGTAACAAGGTTTTTGGGATATCTAATTCAACTAAAAAGCACGTCTTATTTTATTACGAAGAATAACAACGCCGACAGAACGTCAACAAGTCAAGTTCAGAATCACAATAATTAACCGAGTCAGCATAACAAAGGCGTTTACGGAACGTGATAAGAAGCGCGCTCCAGTTAAGGTCAGTTTCTGCAACGCTAGGTCATTGTAAGAAAACAAATAATATCTCATTTAACCAATGTGAAATAAGATGTATAAAAAGCCCTGAAATTTGGTACAATAAACCAGTACACGATGAATGCTCAAATCGACAATGTGTTGTGATCTTTCTTCACACCACTTAACCCGACAACCCAAAACCTAACAAACTTCAATCCGGAGAGCACGTCACGCCCTCCGGAGAAGTACGTCACGCCCTCTCTCCAAACTACAAGAACTTCAAGAACTTCAAAGAGATCACGTCACGCCCTGATCTCCGCCTACAAGAACGTCTGCAGCCTTACAACCTGGAGATAAGATTCATCTCCGCAGCCACCCACGAGCCAAAGAGAGATGTATACAGTCCATTCTCTATACAGACCACTTCACACTTCGTTCAAACGTGTTACACATATTTGCCAATTTCGGAGTGGGAAAGGGAATTACACACCTAAATTTTCCTTTTTCTAATAACAATTTTAATTACATCCAGTTTGAATTTGTAATAAACATTTAATTCGTGAGTTAGTAGCAATTTCTTGTGGGGTGTAAACTCCTCATACCTTGACAATCCTGTGGATTCCTTACGGTACTTGTTTCTAGGTTTAATATTTCAAGTTGATAGGATCACAATTACCCCCACTTAAGGGTTGAAGAGATTGGGTAAAAAGCAATCACTTCTAATAGAATCAAAGATAAAGGGGTAGTAAATCACGATCGAATGTCTTATACTACTTCGCATTTTAGCGGATCAGAGTGTATATCCTCTTGTTTTAAGCGTGTTTGTCCAACTTAACTTTTTTCTTACATCGATTACCCCATGGTTTCGTTGATACCTAAAATAGAACATTTTGAATGTATATTCAGAGGCCACCTGAAGACGGCTACCATGTAGTCTAAACTGGTAGTGGCATTTTATTAACATCAAACGTGTTGGCAAGACTGAATTTTTCTTCTTTAAAAATAAAGCAGTTGATTGCAAAACTCAATTTCAGGTTATCTGTTACTGAGCATCGAAACAGTTACGACTATCGGATACGGTTATCGTTACCCAACGGAATACTGCCAAGGCGGTTGGATAATGCTTATGTTACAAGCGCTGTTTAACATTTTCATACAAGGGGCGCTGGTCAGTACCGTTTACGTCAAAGTTACTAAACCGTTTACTTACATAAGTTCATCGCTCTTCAGCAAGGCAGCAGTGGTAAGGACATACAAAATTTGGTATACTTACCCTCATGCTAAGGGAATCGTGGTGTCTGTCTTTTTCCTTTGTGAGTTGAGTTTCAGTTCCTTTTTCCTTATCTTTAGAGTTCCAGTTTACTTTGATCTCTTCCATTGTAATTCCTTCCCATTGACATTCCTCTTCCTTTTCCTTTGTAGGTGTCATTTGGTTGGTATATGACTGTGAATGTTGCAGTTTTTGTCTTTTTTAATATCTCTTTATATCGTCTATATTTATGATTTCGTGCATTGTAAATCTCATTTGCTGATTTTGCTCTTGCATGTAATACTTGTAATATGTATAATACTCAAGTCTTTACACAGTTCGGAATATCAACATCGGACCCTTGATTCTGAGACGACTATCTGCGTTTTCTTCTGGCACTAAAGCCTTTGATTCCGTTAATCAGTAAAAGCTGATTGAAATCCTGTAAAAAGCCGGAATTGACGGCAATGATGCCCGTATTATTACAAATCTGTATTGAGGACAATCAGCAAAACTAAGAGTCAACAAATCATACACTGACATTATAGATATCAAAAAAGGTGTACGGCAAAGCTCTATCCTATCCTCCTCCTCTTTGACTTATACTTTGAAGAAATATTCAAGACAACACTAGAAGAGGTAAATGAAGGGGTGAAAATCAATGGAGATACAATCAACAATATAAAATATGCAGATGACACTGTTATGATTGCCAACAATATTCCAAAGCTAGGTGGATGTTGTTTAGTAAAAATTAGTACCCAGCGCAACAACTAACAGTAGTCAATGCAAAATGGGGCTAAACCGTCGAAATTAGGTCGAAAATCGAGGAGGCCAGAGAATCTTCCAACAACATAACAAGGTTTTTTAGAAGTATAGATCTGCCTCTTCCTCTGAAGTTAAGAATGGCAAGATATTATTTGTTATTTTTGCTGCTGTATGGCACGGAAGCGTGGAAAATGACAGAAACAGTCATGAAGAAGTAGAAAGCGTTTGAGATGTGGTTATACCGTCGCATACCTCAGATCTTATGATCTGACAACGTAATCGACCAAGAAGTCTTACCCCGGGTAGGATTGGATAAAGAAATCGCTTACACAGACAAAATGAGAAAGTCAGAGTACCTCGGTCACACCATGCGAAGTAATAATTGTCATCTGTCGCAGTTAGTAATACAGGGAAAGCTTGAAAGTAAGAGGACATTGTGAACAAGAAGGTACCCTTGGCTGCCTAATCTCAAATAATGGTTTGGAATTGTCCAGCTGTTTAGAAGTGTAGCAAATAAATTTAGAATTGCTGTGATAATACTGGATGTCCACAACAGATATGGTACAATAAGAAGATGTAGTAATTGTGCTTATGCCTTTTTCTATGTCGAATGTTTGTTATGTTATCATCTACTCACCATTTTACCATTTGTCCACATTGCTACGATTACACAAAAAAGGGAAAAATCATTTATCCCTGTTAACTGTAACAAATAATTACAACTTTTTTTAGATTTGCATGAGGAACGGCAAATTACGTTTCATATTCCGCATCCATGACTTCCATCGCAAGATCTGGTGCGGCACCAGCATCGCCCTCTACTTTCTCGACAAAGAAATAGAAGGAGACCTGCCCAGCTACGAGATCATCAAGATGAAGATAGAGCCGCACGGGCTGTTGATCTTCCCTTTGGAGATAGAACACGTGATTGACGAGAAGAGTCCCCTGTGGACATTCAGGCCTTTGGACATTCTTCAAACGAAGTAATTGAAACAATTTTTGAAATTCCAACCAACCTTTCCATAGATCTTATAGGATATGCATTGCGCCTCGATTGGTTTTCGGCTGTGCTAACATCTGAGGGAATTGCTTGGATCAATTAATGTCATTAGGGTGACGACCAAAACAATGATATCAAACGCGCCATTGCTTATAACTAATAAGTATATGGAAGCTGTCTTAAGCTATCGAGATATAAAAATTACTAGAGGGAATATGTACAGTAGTTAATGTGTTAAAAATTTACTGTTAACTGAGTGACATCAATATTGCCGCGAAGCTCTTAAAACGTTAACAGTATGCAGGGTCGTACTGAAATATTTCTTTAAGACGATGGCTGCAATATTATTACAAGAATCGTAAGGGATTCATTAATTTTTATATTATAAAAAATGCAGCCTTACTTGTGTATAACATATTCATATTTTTAAACTTAAAATCCGTCTGCAAGGAGTGCAAGACGTCGAGTACGTCCCTGGTTGGTCCAAGGAACTACTCCAAATGTTGGCACACGGCTCTCTGTACAGAAGTACAGGCAACACGCGATCCATGTACTATAAGATCTTTGGTTCTTACCCAATCTTTCAACTATTCTCACCCAAATCTTCTAGGTACGAAATAATCGCGGTGGCAGAAGGGAGCTCCAACATAACGGGCAAAGTGTCCCAGAACAGGACTTCCTATTCGAATTCGGACATTTTCTGGGGGCACAGGTTCAGGCCGTGCGTGAGTTACGACGAGACCCTCGAGAGTTTCGTCGTCGACTATAAGAAGTTCAAACAGACAGTGCCGTTCGACACGCCGCTGTGTAGCGCGAAGAAATTAGCCGATATCTATTTGGGATTAGAGCAAAACGAGCCGAAAACGAATTGACCGGCAACCAGTTACACAACGAGTAATATATGTTTTGACCTGGATGTCTGTTGGTCCGTAAATTTTGTAAAAGATGTGGCGTATCCAAAATTTGAGTGGATCTTTAGACCAACTGTTTTGAAGAGGAAGGAACTGTATTCGACATTTTCGATAACGGGATAGGCACAATAGTCGATCGTGATATTATGTTCAGTGCTGTCTACATATTGGATTATTACCTTTTTTTAGGGACAAATAACATAGTAATATTAGTAAAGCTTGAATTGTATGAAAATGGTAGATTATTTAGAAATATTCGTTGGCAACACTGGCGACATCGAAACCCAAAAATAGTTAGAGTGAAATGTCAGTTTATCTACTTTGTAATAGATTCGTTTGAAAGGTATCGAAAAATAAACCCATTCGAATAACAGAGCTTTATTTATTCCTCATATTAACCGAGTTATAAAGTGTCATAGGTACACTGTCCCCTTAAATATCTCTGAAACTATTGAACCAAAATTTTGAATAAATGTTTAAAATACTAGTTCATTAAGTGGCGCAATAGTAATTTAAAGTACAAGTTGCAGAAGATTTCATATTCCAAGCCCGAGTCCGAGATTCTAAAATGAGCCGCTTGCGGCGAGTTTTAGAACGGACGAGGGCTTGGAATGTTTTCTGCAACGAGTACTTTACATTTTCTATGTTCCAGCTTCCATTTCATTTTTATTTGTTTATATAATTTAGAATTTCTTATCTGGGGAATTTTTTTATCGTGGCATTACTGCTGTTTCCTAGACATCTGTCAATTTTCACACCATTTTCAAATTTAATTTAATGGATTTAAATATAATCGAAGTCATGTCTAAAGAATCCGAATAGCATCTAGTACAAGCGGGTGTTTGACGCGGCGGCCATATTTATTTTTAATTTTGTTTTGACAGACATCAGACAGAATTAGGGAATATCATGTTACCAACCCAACACAAAAAAATACCGAAAACAATGATTTAATAAGCCTCATTAAAGCACTGTTTTCGGCCATTTTAGTGCTAGAATAACTGTCATTTTAGTGCCGGAACATAGAAATACATTTCTGACAGTATTTAAAAATTTTGTTTTAAGTTTTACAGTTACGCCATTTTAAAGTTTTTAAGTATAAGTGTCTTGCTCTATCTCTGAAACTACTAAACCAAAAAGTTGGAAAATTTTTCTCAAAATATTTAATTCAATTGTCTAAGTTCATGATGAGCAGTTTTTGATAAGTTTGTTTGGTTTAAAACTTGATTTTTTGGATGTTATTCGTCACAATTACATCAGTTAGGAGTTAACCAGTTACATTTCCGGGGTGCATACTCAGGGAGATCAATTCAGACACTTTCAGTGTCAGGCTATTTGGACTAGCGTTTCCCTGGGGTGTATACTCAGGGTAGCTAAAGGATGTTAGAAAGTAATGCTTCTTAAATATTTTTAAGGGTGGTGTTCGCAATTAGCTTTAAAAATACGGGGCCAAAAATTCTGACATAATTCCTGAAAATACTTCAGTATACTGTTTAAATAGGTGTGTTAAATTCTTTTTGAAAATTTTGGTTTCTTGGTTTTGGAAATATTTTTGTGTTCTCTACTTATCTTAAAAACCATTGGACTACAAATAAAAAGAAATTAAAGATTACATTAAGTTGTTTAAATACATTTTTAATCCCTGTCGACAATTTTGTTTCGTTTAAAATAGAGGTAGAGTGTGGCCAACTAACGGATTTGGGTCCATAATGGCGGCCGGCACGGGTCGTAAGTTTCATACAACGGCAATTATTGAAATATGTTCCAAGATCTATATTAAGTTTCATGTATGACGGGAGTGGAAAATCCATAAGCGTGCGTGCGTATTTTTGTTCATTTTGGTTAATTTCCTTCATTGTGTTTGTAGTGGTTGCATGTAGGGTTTCTAAAGTGTTTCCTGTAGCAGAGAATTATTGTTGGGAACATATTTAAGATCGTTCCCAAAATAAGTAAGTATTGAAGTGATTATCATAGTAGTTGTGTTGTATTCAGGCCATAACAGTGTATTTCCGAATAAGTGCGAAAGTTCGACATCATTATAGATTGCAATGCTAGATGTAAATACACTTTCTGAAATAAAATAATCCCCAGTTTAGAAACCATTTAGAAAAAATGAGACACATACCATGTAATCTAGAGATTTGTCATGATATTAACAAAAATCTCTTTTAGGTTTATTCGGTTTAGGTTAAGGATTTACAATCACAAAATACAAACTTTAAATGTAAAATGTACACGTAGCAGTAAGTCCATGGCAATGCAAGCAATACAATAAAAGGTGTTAATAAAATATTAGATTTTATTTTATTTCCCTTTTCATTGTAACATTTCCCAATGTTTTATGAGGGTTTCATCATATCACAAACCCCATAAATTTGTCTTATTAACAAATAATATACCTTTTTTTAATTTTCGATTTGCTAATGTTTTATAGTACTAACCTGAATCAACTCCAAGAACTAGAAGCCAGTCTCCTTATTATATTGCACTGTCTAGTTCATTTTTCGTAAGGGTTTAGTTTTTGTTTGTTTCTTCGTTTTGTTTGTTTTTGTTATGCATATAACGCAAAAGATGGTTATTGCAAATGCACACCACTAAAAAAATAATTGTTCCTAAACAATTTCATGCGCCGCCCATGTACTACAGCACAGGACATAAAAAATTAAATTCAAATTCGCGCTATTTCAATTCGCTTGCCGCCATTATGGACCAACATTTCAAATGAACCAATGAGTGCTTGTTACATAGTTGTCCACACTCTACTTTTCTAGGCACTCTAGTTTAAAAGTTATGGTTTTTAGATATTATTGAGCATAGTGTACCTATTCAGTTTTGAAATTACTTGGCCAAAAATTTTGAGAGTTCCTCAAAATATTTAATAAATTGTTTAACTATAGTATATTTAAAAAAATTTCAAAATTTTTCTTCGGTTAAATCTCTCATTTTTTTAATTGTTTTTAAATATATTAGATCCCCTCTTTATTTCTTAACCTGCCGGGCTGAAAAGTTTCCCAAATCACTTAATTCAATTGATTAAATACATGTTTAAGAGATTTTGAAAATTTTGTTTCGTTTAAAGTCATGATTTCCAAATAATTTTAAGGGTGGTGTTCCCATTTAGCTCCTAAGCTACTAGGCAAAAATAGTTTCTCAAAATACTTTATTTGATTGTTTAGATTGTGTTTAAGAGTTTTCAAAAATTTTGCTTCGTTCGAAATTTACTCTTTCTGTGTACAGCCTTACAGGTTCTCATTAAATTGACAAAAAGAAAATACAGTCAATAAGTAAATTTCACTTCATATGCTAATAGGTTTTGATACTGAGACTTGTTTTAAACTTGCATCATTGTATTCAGATGAAACAAAATAAGCTTCACAAATGTAACAATTCCTACAATTTCAATACGTAAAATTGCATACTTTCTTCCATACTAACGAATGAAAGCGATGGAAATTTCTACGGTTTATAACCAGTAAAAAGTATTTATTTGTGCAAGATAGATACTTGCAAGAAAATTATTACCTTCATAATGATATATTTGATTGTTAGTAATTATTAATTAGTAATTAGTAATAATTAATATGTATATTTAAAAAAAGAGCCCTGAAAAATTAAACCGGCACAGGTTATTAACCTTCTGTGAGTATTAAGTTAATGTATGTATATACCTATTATTGTTATATGTATATTGATATTCAATATACACTTTGTAAATAAATTAAACTCAATTTTCCTGAGAAAACACTACTAAGTTGTGCATACAAATAAGAGAATTGTAAACACGCCGGGAGCTACACAAGTTCGCCGAATTGCGATCCTGAGAAGGACGGGTCGAAGCCGACGGTCGAGGAGCCGAGAAGGTTCGATGCGATAACGGGTTCTTCGAAAATCGAATATTCTTGCAATTATCGCGAAAGTTCGAGAAGGCTTATACCTGGTATATAAGGAATGCAGGACCCAAGGCGAGACAGTTGAAAAAAGTTGTGTAAACAATCGGGTGAGAGACCGCGCGCGTTAAATAAATAAACATCTGTGTGAAATAAATTATAGTTAAATACTTATAACTTAAGAGTTAGAAATAAATAAATTAAGACAAATAGTGTAGTGTTTAGTCTTAGTAAATAGTAAAAACGTTACAGTATATTTGCTCTATTCAAGAATATATTACGGCGAAATGTACCACGAAATATACTTACCAGACTTACCCACAAGTCTTACCTGCAATATTTAGATTAACATATCACACTAATTACTCACTAATTACCACAATGTTTAAAAACACCACTTCTTACCTCATGGATAAAATTAAAAAAATAGTACGTAAAATCCTCACATCTCTCGAAATTCACAAATCACTACGAATCATCCTAAGATGATTGAAGAATATAATAATAATATAATAGCAAGAAAGATTGAAGGAAGGAAGTCTGTCGGCCGAAGACAGAATCCATGGCTGAAAGAGGCAAATGGCTCGGACGGGCATCTATAGAAATTTTCAGAGTTACGGTTTCCGGCAAAATATAATAGCCATTTGGATCACTAACCTCCGTGAGGAGACAGCGTTCTAAGAAGAATAGTGTCCTCATTTAACTATGAAATTACTGGGCCAAAAATTTTGAGACTTCCTCAAAATGCCTCGTAAATATCCTAACATATCCTGTTAATATCGTAACAGTCATGAATGTTCTTGATATATTCCCAAAATATAATAAAACTAGTTGTTGCGATTTCTATATAACACGGTGGTGGTAAAGTACGCAGGTCTCCGTATTTTTTCAAAAAAATTTAAGAAATGATATAAAAGGGCTTATATATCATTGGTAGATGGTATTTTTGATTGTTGATCGCTATTTTAATAATTCGGAGGAAATGGTGTATGCGCCATTGCAATAGCATGTGGTGTTCTAAATTTTGGTGAATTCCTAGGCTAACAAACAAACATTTGAGAAAAGTACAGGGTGATCAACAATAGAGACATAAAGCAACAGCATAAATTTGGACACGTATACGTATCGTATCCGTAACGAAACAGTATACGTGAGGGATAAGAAATGTTCTCAAGCAGAGTTAAACGTAAACGTAACACGTAACACGTAACCTATCTATTTGCAACCGACAAGACAAATCTGTTGTTTGTGCTTTAACGCCTTTAACTTATGTTGAGTTGAGTTTCGCTCTTCGCTGTAAAACACTCTATTCCTTCTTATGTCCATTTCGCACTACTCAAAAGGCAGTAAAGGTACTGGCACACCTGAATCTACGCTGTTATCGCTGTTATTTTACAAAATTTAAGGCAAGCAAAGATTACAAATAAATGTGGTTATGTTTCTTGTTTCTTATCGTAGACAAAACCATAACATAACACAGCATAAAAGCCATATAAATGTTCTACGGTTCGTTCAAATACGTCACGTATCGCATTACGATACGTATGCCGGATTGATACGTTTAACGTAACGGAACGGAACCCACGTATCGCTTCTGCACATGCGCACGTCGATTCGTATACGTATACGTGATGATTTTTAATACTGCTTTATGTCTCTAATGACTGTTTGAGTTGGCAATCCTACCTGGAGGATTTTTTTGCCTAAGGGTTTGCAATGCTACAACCAGACAAGGCGTATCAACTTTAAATAGGTTGCCTCAAGCGATCCTGACCTACCACAACGTCATCTACGTCACACGGTGACCGGCGATGCAAAAAATACTTTGAAAAACTCAAAACTGTTGTCAATTACAAACGAAAACGCCAGCCAAACGCCGAATTGTCAGAGTAATACAGAGCATAGATGAAACCAGAGTTAGATTAAACACAGGTAATAAAACTCAGACCTGGGTCGCCAGTCTATGTCACGAACTCCGCCTCCCCTGCGCGACCCCCTCGCCAGGAAGTTTGTTTCATTGTTTCATTTATTTGACAAAACAATCAGCGTTATGTAAGTGGCTGGATCGACATAGCAGCGAAGGCCAAATAAAAGAAGAAGAAGAACAATCAGCGATAAGATTGTAGGTTATGTGAATAAAAATTAACGCTTAAAAATGAAACTCGAAATACAGAACAATGATTTAATTAAACCGGCTAAAGGTAATGCTCAAAATGCCCCCCATTTTGGTCCAGACATAAAGTAACTCTTCTTTTTAGGCTCTCGAAGATATTCACCAGCATATTGGGGGTAATGTTTGCCACTTCCTGAACTATTGCCTCCTGCAGCTCCTCTTCAGTATGCAATATATTCCTAAAGACATTGTCCTTCAAGAGCCCAAATAACGCAAAATCTAATGGGGTGAGATCTGGTGACCTACTTGGCCATATGCCCTGAGTAATTACTCTGTCGCCGAAATTCTCTCTTAAATATCCCATAGTAGCACGAGCCGTATGTGCCCTTGCAGAGTCTTGTTGGAAATATCCAATTTGATGCTCTTCGTCTGTTAATTGGTTTATAAAAGGCCTCAAAAAGTGTTGGATATATCTCTCCGAATTGACGGTAAAATTAAAAAATATCGGCCCATACACCCGCGTCCTTGAGACTGCCAACCAAACTCCAACTTTAACCAGGTGCAAATTTGTCTCTCTGATAGCATAAGGATTTTCACCTGACCAAATTCTGTAATTTTGTTTATTCACATAGCCGTTGAGATGAAACCAGACTTCATCGGAAAAGAAGGTATTGTTAAGGATATCATTATTATTTAATATGTCATTGAACCAATTGCAAAATAAAACTCTCTGCGGGTGATCAGGAGGCGTTAATGACTGGACGATTTAAATTTTGTAAGGGTGATATTTTAATTTCTTTTTAAGCACAGTGGAGCAACTTCCATATGATAAACCTGTAAAACCGTGAATTAGAACAACATGAAAATGTGGAAGTCTTATGGGTAAGAATGAAAATTGGTTGAATAGGAGGCATAAGGACCAAACCTGTTTGAAGGGAGAGCTTTCTTAAGGATTTGCGAGGACTTCTTTGCGTTCGAGTTCTGATATCCTTGACAACTTCCTCGTTTAGAGTAGAAGGTCTACCAGTTGATTTTTGTTTGCTTACGCTCCCTGTGTTTAAATAACGTTCAACTACTCGCATACAATGCTGCTGAAAGACAGCAAAAGTGACCAAAGTCTCCGGAAACATTTCCTGAAATTGCTGGTATGTCGCTTCGAGAGAGTACTGCCAACCAGTAATTGGGTTATAAATCCCGCTTTGAAAGTACGCCATTCCAACGAAAATATCGTGTTGTAACGTGAAAACCATTTTAAATAAATAAATAAATTTGAAAAGAATAACAAAAATTTGAATTTGACATAGCAAATTCAAATTACCAGTTGTACCATTTAAAAATGAAATTCAGCATTGCCAACTCAAACAGTCATTCTTGATCACGTTGTATTTAATGAATTAATAAAGCAAAGTAGATGAAATAGCATATTATACCAGTTTAATAATATACTACTTATTTATTCTTTTACCCAAGCCAAGCAAACTAACCTAACCTTCCCGACTGAGTCGTAGGCCCAGAAACGTGCAAACCAAACAGAAATTAAAACAATCTGCAAAATTAAATGCGGCAAAATATTTTGACGAATGACTTGAAAACAATTTGAATTTCGCCTGAATATTCTATAATACAACGTTCCATGATGTTTCCGTGAAGGATTCTCTCGTTCCGTGTAGATCTAAATCCAAGATGTCTATCGTTTGTTTACGTTTAAGAGCAAATTTTATAAAGAAATATCTCGCTTAATAGACGAAATAAAGTAATTCCCATACTCAGGTAGGTTCTTCGTTACACGCTGCTTCTGTTGATATAATTTTTTTATTGTAGGGTGGTAACACTGACATGTTTTCACGAATCGAAAATTTGACATTTGACGTTTGTCATTTGACCACTGTATATCGATTGTTTAAAAAAATTTAAAGTCTATTAGAAGGCCATTATTAATAATAGAAACCCTCTAAATTGTGAGTGCTGAACTAGTGTCAAAAAATGAAAAGATGAAGGATAAAATCTGTAGTATATGTGTTGAAAATGTGATAGTTTTAATGTGTTCAATTAATCTGAATAATTTGTAATATGCCTGAGCAAAGTTCTGAAAATCTTGTTGTCTCTTTACATTATTATCCGATGTTTTAATATGTACCGCCTCTTTGAACAATCTTTCAAACCAACTTGATTCACGCTCTAATATCGAAACATTTTCAAAATCGAAATTTTGATTGTTTTCTATGGCATGTTCCACTAAACAAGAACATATATATCAACATTCCTGACTGTTACATGTCAGCTCCCCGAGAACATTCTCCCATTCATAAATATGTGTTTTATAGATTTTTAAGGTTTTGCCGCGTTAGATAGTTAAGATTTATTTAATGTAACGATTACAATTATTTCTAGTATGCAACACCCCAGAGTCGAAGGTTTCAGCAAAGAAGCCGGCGGTATAACCACTCCATATCCCCATAGAAAAAAATGGGATTGTCGACTTTAATGCAGACATCATATATTCAAATGTACTATGGATTTTTCCACCGCGGCAAAAAATTTGTTTCCATTTCTCCTACCTCCGCGAAAGCACTTTGCGAGGACTCTCGGTCGAGTGGACTATAAAATTGAAAAATGGATATAAACACTCTGCGTCAACTTCAATTTTTGTTTGTCAAGATCCAGGAAAGCGCACGATTGATTAAAGCCCGGGCGGATTGAGAAAATATCCTCACTGTCTCACTTTTTCTCTCTCTCTCTCTCTCTCTCTCTCGCCGTTTCGGTCCCGGCTCCGGCTGTCAATCCATTGAGAGCAGGAAATGAGAATTTTAATAAATTTGTTGCTCTCGCGCAACATTTCGCCTTTTGTTGCCGGCCGCCGCAGTGCCACGGAGCCTCGTCATTTCGAGACAATGCCAGAGTAAATTATTCGTCCGCCTTCTAGAATAAATTGAGCGTTTATAGAAAACGGAATTTTAGTCTTAACGATATTTAACGGCGATACAATTTACGGGAAACTACCTCTCTTATCTCTCTTTTTCCCATTTCCCGTTTCGGTGTGATGCAACAAATTAGTTTGTACGATTCCCGAAAGGGATACGTACATACTTCCTACATGAGCTCATGCATGATGTAATACAAGGTAATAAAGCAAAATGCAAGTTAATGTGCGCACGTGATATACGAGCGTTTCGAAAATTTCTCCCCGATTGCTCACGGGAGTCGCATATGAGCTGGGATTACGGTCGTGTTTGTTATGTGAAAATTCGCCGCCGACTACGAGATACTACGGCAACAAAATAAATTGAAACAGGAATATTTCCTTGAAGTAATTATTCGAAAATACGGATTTGTAATATTTTACCATCCACTTTTAAGGGGTTCTTGTTACGGGCTTTTCGCTAATTAGGTATTTTCATATTTTTTTGAACAGTAGCTAAATGAGAGCGTAGATGCCTATAAATCTTAAGTTGATATTAAGAAAAAAAAAAACTCAAGCAAAAAAAGTCATTTGAAATTCAAACACTAGGAAATGGCGCCAAAACCACCTTTCTGAAGGTTATATCTGACGTCACACCGCATATAAACAGTGTAGTGTATAAACGACACGAATAATAAAGTATCATTTACATAAGCAGCAGTGCAGTTGTAAGTGTAGTGCGGTGGTATTGTAAAATGTTAAGCCGTGTATGTTAACGACAGTGTTTACATCGACGACCTTGTGGGAAAGTAGTGGTAGCGGTAGTGTAGAACCTAGCAATAGCGAGCTTTTAGCTTCTGCACTACACGGTGTATTGGTGCATACAAGCACCAATCAGAGACGAGGACTGACGTCGGCCGCATCGGCGTGTGTTTGTTATGTTTACAAATTGTTCAACCTCAACTACAAGTTTTCAAGATGGACTATCCAAATCAAGAATACAATTTGCAACAACGACGTGTTTGTCTATATACGAGTAGGAACGAATAGGCAACAGAACATACTGCTGCTTCAGCAGCCTTTCACATTACGTGAAAAAGGCTTACAATGTGAACGTGACGACTTGATACGTTACGGCTGCTCCTGTTCCAAATACACCCCCCCTGCACTGCAACTGCACTACTGCTTATGTGAATGATACTTAATACAAGTTACTAGATTTGGTCGAAATTTAACTCCTACACTCCAGCGGATACAGTTAAGTAATAAAGTCGAAATTACTCGAAAAATCTATTTATGTACTGCAGAACGGACCCGTGTCTATATGCGGAGTGACGTCACGATGAGCGGTCGTTTCGCTGGTCCTTTAACTTTTCGCACATATTTACTGCTTTTATACCTGAAATACTTGGTCCTGGGTCTATTACACGATTTTTTAAGGTTATAAAATTTGTCTGAGGGTTCGTCCCTATGAATATAGATATACTTCGTTTAATTTAAAATATATGGCAAATACCTAATTGTGCTTATTACATTCGCCATTTCGCGATATGTAACTAGTCTGAGTAAGTAGAGCTGAGCATATATGCATTAAAAAGTGGTTTAAATATGCATGCCGTATGCAATAAAAAATATGAAAATTATGCATGATGTATGCAGTAAAGGTTCCGTATATGCTCTAAAATATGCATTAATAAAAAATTAACGAAAACAAAAATTATGAATGAATTAATATTTTCTTTAAATTTTTATGCAAAATGCAATTACAAATAAAATACACTTAATTTATATACAGTAAAACCTCTAATAACGGACACCTCCCAATAGCGGACATCTCTACATAACTGACAGTTATATATTATATTCCCCGAATTTCTTAATAGGGATTTATACATATCAGCACCTCCCAATACAAGCCCTCCAAATAACGGACACGGACAGTTAAAAACTACCATTTCCTATATAATCTCTATATATATAAAAATGGATTGCTGTTCGTTTGTCTAGCTTGAACTCGAGAACGGCTGGACGGATTTTGCTAATTTTGATCTTGAAATATTTGTGGAAGTTCAGGGAAGGTTTTTCTGTGAGAAACATAAATAATAAGTAAGGGAAATACTGAAAAAGGTACGTTTTGTAATTTGATATTTATAATCAAACAAATGAAAGTATAGTGTCAGTTGGTTGTCAAATAAATAAATGTCAAGACGATTATTACAATCTATCATCAGTTTGTCAGTGCGCGAGAACTTTATTGATTTTAAAATGCCAAGGAGAAGATGGACTTAGGTCGTCGAAGTCAATCAAATGTGCAACGAGACGAGCTCTCACGTCCAAATCGGACTGACGACTGACGACCGGTGAGAGACAGATAACATTCGTATTGGTATGACAGAATTCCGTTCAACAGTAAATAATGGAATCGAACGAGTTCGGGCACATCTTATACAACAGCCTTTAGATCGACAGGGCACCGAGTCTACAAAGTCTACACGACGCCAACACAAAAGCGGAAAGTCAAGAAACCAAGAAGAGTCCTGAGTAAGTCAAAGGAACTTCACGAGGACACCAAGTCTACAAACTCTACAAATTTGAAACGACGGACATATCCAGTCACTGCAGCCGGAGGAAAAGGCGCCAGTGATTACAACTCCAACACTTCAAGAACTTCGACGCCAACACAACGGAGGGAAGTCAAGAAGACATGCAAAGTCCCGAGTAAGTCACAACCACCATTTCCAGAGAATTAAGTTAAAAAATTCACAATTTCAACTACGATAAGATATAACAAGCAGATGAGTTGATTCAAGAACAAGAAAAAATAGCCCAAGAAATCATATAACTACAAAAAAATTGCAAGAAAAACGGAAGTGCAAGAAAAACCAAGGAATACTTACAAAAAGGATTGATCACCTAGAAGCACTATGGGGGAAAGCCCAAGAGAACAACGAGGCGTTCCATGAACTTGGGTTTGACGATCAGCACAATTATATAAGATCACACTATTTCAAAAGGATCGAGGAAAACTACAAGACAATTCGACTGTACCTGACGTTAAACGAATAAAACACCCAAGAAACAAGTCTATGAAGTACAAATACAAGACCCAAAACCGGAAGTGAAGAAACCCAAACAACAGACAAAACAGACTTACCGACGAATCGAACTAAAGGTAAAAATAACAAACAAACAAAAAACTACTTAGACAAGCTGAAAAAGACAAGGCAGAATCAACACCATGGTCATGGTCATGCACGTACTACGAGCAACAAATGCCCAAAACATGGAGCGCACTTCAAGACACAATGAAATAGAGCGATTCCGCAAACGCAGTGTTCCTGTAAACTTGGAACGAGTAGCATTCCACTACGACCCGGAAATAGATTATTGTGCCGAAGAATCCGTAACGATTGGAGAAGTGACAATCGTTTGTCAATATTGTAAAGCGTTAAAATGCAGCGGTGAAGCTACTGGATAATGTTGTGCTGGTGGTAAAGTAAAATTGCCGTAATTGTTCCCACCACCAGATCCATTACCTTCTTTAGTTTCTGGGGTGGGAAATGACTCTAAATATTTCTTGGCCAACTTCCAAACGTATAATAATTGCTTTTAAATGACGTCGTTTGGTCAAAAGCATATTGTATATGAAAATTTCATACCTAATTTCAGGGTAGTTTTTCATAAATTATTTATTAAAAATTTAAAAAGATAATATACAATTGCTAATACAAGGACAGTTTGCGGAATAAACTTGGAGTTTCCCGGTTTCGCGCATGGACAATTATACGTCGCGTGTTCGCAAGTCGTAAAATCATCATCTTTATATATTTACTCAGCGCAAAAAAGACAAAAAATATAGTACATCAGAAAGCTTTAAATTGATTATGTGTATAACTGTGTTGCATTTAATTTAATGTATATAGAAATTTTGTATTGTTTTGACATTATTTTTCAAAAATATATGTAGATGATAGGAATTTCACCGGGTCATCTATAATTTTTTTTCTTTCTTTAAACTTTACGTGGCATTGCGACGCACGGCTTGTTGTTAATAAAATTACTAATTTAAATTAGATGTGTAAGAAATATACCTCTTAAATCTTAAACAGAAATTCAAATTTTAATCATTATCTCCTGAAATCCGTTTTACTAAGCAGTTGAAATAACGGACATCTTTCATAATTGCATCCATAAATCCCTTAAGTCTCTTAAATAGGTGTTTAAATTTACAATCATCCTATTCAGGAATTCCAGGTATAATTCAGAATAAACAGGTAGTCATGTTGATTTGTTTGTTTCGTTTAATCAGTCTTAACTTGTGTTTCACCCGAGCGACATGTCTTCTGGTAAACGTAAACGGTTGTCTTTAAAAGATAAAGTCGAAATTATTAAAACAAGCAAATGAGTGGTAAGTGTTCGAAAATTAGGAGCAAAATTTAACGTCGGTAAAACTCAAATAAGTGACAGTTTATTATTATTAAATTACATTGGTGCACATATCAATATTTTTGTTATTTAATCCTTTCCTCCCAATAGCGGACACCCCCCTATAACGGACAAAATTTTGCTTCCTGTGACTGTCCGCTATATAGAGGTTTCACTACTTGAATAATACTTACAATACAAGAACAAAAAATGTAACCATAGCCTATAGGTTTTTACAGTATTAATGAATTTAGACCCTACTCATTATTATAATTGTTGCAATAGATAATGATATGTTTTTCAATGTTATCCATTAGAAAACTTTGTCTTTTATGCTCTAATAGCATTTTGTATTGTGAAAAAGATCTCTCAACGTCGCAGCACGTAACAGGGGCATATTTA
Organism: Cryptocephalus moraei; assembly: GCA_946251905.1. NCBI lineage: Eukaryota > Metazoa > Arthropoda > Insecta > Coleoptera > Chrysomelidae > Cryptocephalus > Cryptocephalus moraei. The sequence goes on from OX276463.1 coordinate 14,630,587, forward strand.
AATAAAGAAATTATTTTGAAAGTATTCGGTATCGCTCCGTCATCAACTTTTTCTCCCTCAATTATTTTTTTTTATATTTGAAAGAATAGAAAATCCATTATTTCTTTTTAAAAATTTCAATGAATTTGGAGTTAATTTTTTTCCCTACAGAATTATTGCCTAATTTTAAAATATTCTTTAAGCTGTCGACCAATTGGACTGACTCGCCTAAAGATAAAGTACCAGCCTCTATTTTTTTAATAGTTTCAGGTAAGATAGAATAGTAGGAATTGATATGAACCAATTGTGGTACGGTTTCTCGTTTTTTGAAATAAATTTTGGCATCTAGCTATTGACTCTGCTGATTCTGCTTCATAATATTGTTAACTACACTTCGTAACGAAGTGCCCCCTACCGGAAACACTCCGCATAGCAATTCTGTTCAAAGATAGGGAACTGTAATAATCCTCTGAACGAGTGGGGAAATCCTCCGAAACAGGAGGTACTTGCTCTCATTTCCACTTATGGGCGCGGTCTCATGAACTTAGAATCCACCAATCTATACCTGCCAAGGCGGTTTAAATATAAGCCGTTTCTGACCCAAATACAGTCAGTTCCGTACCCGCTTAGCGATTAACATCCGAGAGAAATCCGATGAATAGTGAGAGTGAACCGACCGTATCGCCATCAATTGTAAGTACTCAGTTGTCCGACAAGGATCATCTCTTAATTCTTGGGTTAGGACGTGCTAGGTCTAGCCGGTCGTAGTAAAACTCTCCAGGATGATCCTTCCGGAGTGTTTCTTACTACCTAGACTAACTTTGTATAGATTTCCCTAGGGTTATCCACTCGGGGTGCTTTATTACCTAGGCCGATTTCATACCAATCATCAACAAACCTTCAACTACGAGCAATGCTATTCATGGTAAATTTGGTTTATGTTTTAGGGACGAGGACAAGATAGATGCGTTCGCAGATACCATGGAGAATCAATTCAAGATGAACGAAGACCAAGAGGACGACATCGATTTCGAAGAGGACATCGACAGGAGGGCGGCCAAGATCAGAAGGAGAAATTGAGAGGACGAATTGGAACCGACGACGATGGAAGAGATGGAGGGGATCATCAGAACCCTACTGACGAAGAAGGCACCAGGACGGGACACCATCACAAACAAGATGATAAAGGAACTACCGAAGGAGGCAAAGAAGAGGATCCAGGAAATCTACAACGCGGCGATGAAGAAGAGATACTACCCACAGATATGGAAGGAGGCAGACGTCATCATGCTCCCGAAGCCAGGCAAGGACAAGAAATTCCCGCAAAACTACCGCCCCATAAGTGTTTTGAACAATTTGGGAAAACTACTGGAGAGGATACTACTGAGGAGGATCAAGGAGGAAGAGGAGGGGCTACGCATCATACCGGACGAACAATGTGGATTCAGGGAAGGACACTCGACGGAGCACCAGGCGCTGAGGTTGGTAGAAGAGACGATCAAGGACATCAACGAGAAGAGGACGACATGCATGGTATCATTCGACGTGGAGAAGGCGTTCGACAGGATTTGGCACAACGGACTTATAGCAAAGATGGACGGATTAGGATTCAAGACGGCGACGACCCAGATAATACAGGACTACCTACGAGACAGGAACTTCAGAATCGAGGACAAAGGGACGACATCAAGCAGCAGGAGGATGGAAGCAGGAGCACCACAAGGATCGGTATTGGCACCGGTCCTATATAACATCTACACTAGCGACATACCAATTGGAAGAGGGAACAGCCAACAGCCACACGAGAACCTATATCTACGCGGACGACACGGCGAAGGCGGCGACATCGAGACAACCCAACAAAGCGACGGAGTACCTACAGAGAGAAGTGGAACAAATGGAAGAATGGACGAAGAAATGGAAGATCAAACTCAACGCGGAGAAGACAGAAGCAATATACATAGGACCGAAGACGAGACGATCGACGACCAACATCATAATAGGAGAAAAGGAACTGGAATGGAAGGAAGAAGTGAAATATCTAGGAATCCACATAGACCGAGGATTTACATGGAGAAGGCACATAGAGGAGACCGAGAAGAAGGCGAAAGACCGACTGAATAGACTGGGACCACTAATAGGACGACGGAGCAAGCTGAGACTGGAAACCAAGAGGAAGATAAACCTGGCAGGAATAAGACCTATAATGACGTACGGAACAGAAGCGTGGGGACAAGCAGCAAGGACGCACCTGGAGTAACTGGAGAGGATACAGAACCAAGCGATGAGAAGGATGACGGAGGCACCATGGTATATGAGGAATGAACAGCTACGACGGAACCTACGTATCGAAGAACTAAAGGAGACCACCAAGAAGAGGACGAGGAAGACGATAATCAAGGCAATGGAGCACAGGAACCCACTAATAAGGAAGGCAACGGACTACGACGAGGACGCAAAATCAAAGAGGAAAAGACCCAAGACGGCAATGAAGAAAAACTAACCACATAGGACATACCAGGAAGATGATAACACATTAGGAGGACCACCTGGACGACCAGGACAATCCAGGAAATACCATCACGCGGAGGAAAGAAGAACCAAGAGGGAGAAGTAAGGAGCCAGGCGCTCAACATTAGAAACAATCAGGTCAACATACGTTGTTACCAATCATCCCAAGGGTGGTCCATTCGGGGTTGGTTAGTACGAAATCGATGCGTAAGTTCGTAATAATGTTCCTTTCGTAATTAGCCCCATCCGCTCGAGGCCCAAAAACCCAGAAATTAAGTGCCCGCGTATTAGATTTCCACTTGCACCGCTTGAATACGCCCTGTAGGGTTTAATACCGCCCTTCCTTCTAGTTCCGCTCTCGCTTTCTTCCGCCTGCTTCCAACCGCTTAAACCGAATATGCACTTGAATTATCTCGACTGCCATTCGTTCAATCAACAGATTAAAAATTATTCTAAAGGCACATCGATGTAATATCAATTTTATAAAAAATTATCTACAAGTGTACTTAACTAACTAATTAGGTTCGTTTAAACATTTCTTTTACTTCGTATTTACCATTTTATTTTTGTAATTGTACCACGTGATGCAACGGTTCAAAACGTAAAGAGACTGATTGAAAAATCTCGGCGAGTCTTTGAAATATGTTCGTAATTCTTCCATTCGTGTCGATGCCATCCACATTCATATTCCTCACGAGGTCTCTCACAAATGCCCTCCTCTTCGTCCCGAGACGTTGACGTATCCTCGTAATTATTCGAAAAGAAATTGTTTTCCCATTTTAAAATGCTAATTGCCAGGAATTAACCGAAACAGGGAGAGCGAGAGCAGATAGAGTCCCTGGGCGAGAGCCGGCCCCACAGTTTAAATAAATTGGATCGATTTATAACTTTCAGAATATAAATTAAATCATTTTTAATCTGAGTAATGGTCGGAAATTTCGATCGCGAGTCGGAACTTGTGGGAAATCAAATTAAAAGTGTAATTACTTAAAGTGTAACGCAATAGAGTGGTCGCGATCGGGACGCCTCAGGTGAGGAACCTGCGGTAGAGGGGGGAAGTGGATGGATGAAGGAGGGAAGGCAATAGAAATAAGTATTACTTTTGGACTACAATTATTACCCTTCACCGTCAGTATAATTATCTCTACCCTCCAATAAAATTATTGTTGAATTACCTTAGAGCATACTTTACAACACAAGATCATTAGTTTAACTGAAACTAGTTTCTAAAATTATTTCTGATATAGTTTTAAGAATTCACTAACCTCGATATTATTAATGACAATTGGTTACTTCAAAAATGTATAACGATATTATCTTCATGGGGATCTAATAAATTTTCATACAGATCCATGACATGTTTCAGGTCATAGTGCTTTATTTTTTGAATTGAAAATAATTTCTAAAATATTTATAAAAATTTACTAACCCAGCTATTTTACACTGATGGGTATAAAATTGTTTTAAAAATCATTCAGGGCATCCCCATCAGATGTTTCTTAAAACTATTCAGGATATGGTTTCTGGATTTTATTAACATTTAAATCAAATTCGCATGATTTCTTGATTTGTAGAAGTATTTGGAAATTATTCAGAATGCTTCTAATATTTTTGATTTCTAAATAATTCCTGAAATATCTTCAGAAATTTAATAATTTTAATATTATTTTTAATTTTTAAATGTTCACAATCACATTCCTTTCAGAAGGTCCTAACTTCATTTTGCGAAATTTTACATAATAAAAAATTTATATCAATCTAGAAAATGTCATTATTTTCAGAAATCTCACAATGCGAATTTCTGGAAATATTCTTGGAAATTTCTGCTATTCTGTAAATTTTTGAACTGCAAATAATTCCTGAAATATTTCTAAGAATTTGCTAATTCAGGTGTTGTATACTGGTAACTATAAAATTATTTAAAAAATTATTCAGGGCATCCCTTTCGGTAGGTTCTAACAACTAATCAGAACGACTCCTGGATTTTACTCATAACAAAATGATCTAAATCAAACTTACACTACTTCTTAATTTCTAGAACTTTTTGGGAATAATTTGTAACGTTCTTCTAACGTAATATTTTTGATTTCTTAAGAATAACAGAATTTTTTTCATTTTGTTATTATTTAAGGAATACCATGAAACACCTGAAAACACCTCGTGGTAGTTTACATATCAAACAAATTATATCAGTTTCTAAAATTTCATGACCTCCTGAAATTCCAGAAGGCTATTTTCTGGAAATATCCTTGTAAATTCCTAGCTGTAATATAGATATCTGACAATAAGCTAAGGAAATTTCATGATATCCTGAAATTCCAGAATGCCATTTTCTGCAAACATTCTAGTAGATTTCTAGCTGTATTATAAATATTGCGTTCTTATATGTGAAAATAAGCTAAGAAAATTTCATGACCCCTTGAAATTTCTGATGGCAATTTTCTGGAAACTTCCTTGTAAATATGTAGCTGTATTATAAAAATCTGGATTATTAAATCTGTAAATAAACTAAAGAAACTTTTTGATCTCCTGAAATACCAGAATGCAATTTTCTGGAACTATTTTTGTAAATTTCTAGCTCTGTTATAAATATCTGCGTTCTTAAATCTGTAAATAAACTAAAAAAACTTCATGATCTCCTGAAATTCCAGAAGGCCACTTTCTGGTATTATTCTTGTGAATTCTTAGCTGTATTATGAATATCTACGTTCTTATAACTGGAAATAAACTAAGAAAACTTAATGATCTACTGAAATTCCAGAATGCCACTTTCTGGTAATATTCTTGTAAATTCCTAGCTGTATCATGAATATCTGCATTCTTACAACTGGAAATAAACTAAGAAAACATCATGATATCCTGAAATTTCAGAAGGGCATTTTCTGGAAATATCCTTGTAAATTCCTAGCTGTAATATAGATATCTGAAAATAAGCTAAGAAAATTTCATGATATCCTGAAATTCCAGAATGCCATTTTCTGCAAAGATTCTGGTAGAATTCTAGGTGTATTATAAATATCTGCGTTCTTATATGTGAAAATAAGCTAAGAACATTTCATGACCCCTTGAAATTCATGAAGGCCATTTTCTGGAAACTTCCTTGTAAATATCTAGCTGTATTATAAACATCTGAATTCTTATATCTATAAATAAACTAAAAAAACTTCTTGATCTCCTGAAATTCCAGAAAGCAATTTTCAGGAACTATTTTTGTAAATTCCTAACTGTGTTATAAATATCTGCGTCCTTATATCTGGAAATAAGCTAAGAAAACTTCATGATCTCCTGAAATTCCAGATGGACAATTTTCTGAAACTATTTTGTAAATTCCTAGCTGTGTTTAATATCTTCGTTCTTAAATCGGGACATAATCTAAGAAAACTTCATGATCTCCTGAAATTCGAGAAGGACAATTTCTGATAATATTTCTGTAAATTCCTAGCTGTATTATGAATATCTACGTTCTTATAACTGGAAATAAACTAAGAAAACTTCATGATCTACTGAAATTGTAGAAGGCCATTTTCTGGAAATATTCTGGTAAATTCCTAGCTATATCATGAATATATGCGTTCTTACAACTGGAAATAAACTAAGAAAACTTCATGATATCCTGAAATTCCGGAAGGCCGTTTTCTGGAATTATCCTTGTAAATTCCTAACTGTAATATAGATATTCGGAAATAAGCTAAAAAAATTTCATGATATCGTAAAATTCTAGAAGGCCATTTTCTGGAAATATTCTTGTAGATTTTTAGTTGTATTATAAATATATTCGTTCTTATATCTGGAAATAAGCTAAGAAAATTTCAAGGCCTCTTGAAATCCCTGAAGGTCATTTTCTGGAAGCTTCCTTTTACATATCTAGCTGTATTATAAACATTTGGATTCTTAAATCTGTAAATAAACTAAAGAAACTTCTTGATCTCCTGAAATTCCAGAAGGACACTTTCTGGTAATATTTTTGTAAATTCCTAGCTGTATCCTGTATATCTGCGTTCTTACAACTGGAAATAAACTAAGAAAATTTCATGATCTGCTGATATTCTAGGCTAGTTTGTGGAAATATTCTTATAAATTCCTAGCTGTATAATGAATATCTGCGTTCTTACAACTGGAAATAAACTTAGAAAACTTCATGATATCCCGAAATTCAAGAAGGCCATTTTCTGGAAATATCCTTGTAAATTCTTAGCTGTATTATAGATATCTGGAGATAAGCTAAAAAAATTCATGATATCCTGTAATTCCAGAAGGCCGTTTTCTGAAAATATCCTTCTAAATTCCTAACTGTAATATAGATATTCGGAAATAAGCTAAAAAAATTTCATGATATCGTAAAATTCTAGAAGGCCATTTTCTGGAAATACTCTTGTAGATTTTTAGTTGTATTATAAATATATTCGTTCTTATATCTGGAAATAAGCTAAGAAAATTTCAAGGCCTCTTGAAATCCCTGAAGGCCATTTTCTGGAAGCTTCCTTTTACATATCTAGCTGTATTATAAACATCTGGATTCTTAAATCTGTAAATAAACTAAAGAAACTTCTTGATCTCCTAAAATTCCAGAAGGACACTTTCTGGTAATATTTTTGTAAATTCCTAGCTGTATCCTGTGTATCTGCGTTCTTACAACTGGAAATAAACTAAGAAAATTTTATGATCTGCTGATATTCTAGGCTATTTTGTGGAAATATTCTTGTAAATTCCTAGCTGTATAATGAATATCTGCGTTCTTACAACTGGAAATAAACTTAGAAAACTTCATGATATCCCGAAATTCAAGAAGGCCATTTTCTGGAAATATCCTTGTAAATTCTTAGCTGTATTATAGATATCTGGAGATAAGCTAAAAAAAATTCATGATATCCTGTAATTCCAGAAGGCCGTTTTCTGAAAATATCCTTGTAAATTCCTTACTGTAATATAGATATTCGGAAATAAGCTAAAAAAATTTCATGACATCGTAAAATTCTAGAAGGCCATTTTCTGGAAATACTCTTGTAGATTTTTAGTTGTATTATAAATATATTCGTTCTTATATCTGGAAATAAGCTAAGAAAATTTCAAGGCCTCTTGAAATTTCTGAAGGCCATTTTCTGGAAACTTCCTTGTAAATATCTAGCTGCATTATAAACATCTGGATACTTAAATCTGTAAATAAACTAAACAAACTTCTTGATCTCGTGAAATTCCAGAAGGCCACTTTCTGGTACTGTAAATTCCTAGCTGTATTATAATTATCTACGTTATTATAACTGGAAATAAACTAAGAAAACTTCATGATATCCTGAAATTCCAGAAGGCAATTTTCTGGAAGTATCCTTGTAAATTCCTAGCTGTAATATAGATATTTGGAAATAAGCTAATAAAATTTCATAATATCCTGAAATTCCAGAAGACCATTTTCTGGAAATATTCTTGTAAATTCCTAGCTGTATCATGAATCTCTGCATTCTTACAACTGGAAATAAACTAAGAAAACTTCATGATATCCTAGAATTTCAGAAGGCCATTTTCTGGAAATATTCTTGTAAATTCCTAGCTATATCATCAATATCTGCGTTCTTATAACTGGAAATAAACTAAGAAAATTTCATGATCTTCTGAAATTCCAGGCCATTTTGTGGAAATCTTCTTGTAAATTTCTATCTGTATTATAAATATCTGCGTACTTATATTTGGAAATGAGGAAAGAAAATTTCAAGATCTGAGATTCCCGAAGGCCATTTTCTGGAAACTTTGTAAATTTCTAGCTGTATTATAAATATCAGCATACTGATAATAGGATAAGAAAATTTCATAATCTCCTGAAATTCCTGAAGCCCATTTTCTGGAAATATTGTTGTAAATTTCTGGTTGAATTATAAATATTTGCGTTCTTATATCTGAAAATAAGCTAAGAAAATTTCATTGCCTCCTGAAATTCCTGAAGCCCATTTTCTGGAAATATATTTGTAAATATGTGGTTGTATTATAAATATCAAGTCGACCATGGCCGAAGCAACGTAACGCAACGGATTCATTTTTAAAATAAATTTCGAGGGTGTATCGTGATGCTTTTCAACCCGCTGCTCAACGAGATGCCTATAATGCTGCCACAAAGCCACTTCGTGACATACCCTTCTTCGACTCTACGGATCATGTAAGTCTTATCACCCTTGTTTTCGTTCAATAATTGCTGATCATTACTCACCATCATCTGTCAGTGTTTTCATCCCATAAAGGCGTCTAAACATTAAAATCATTCTCCCATTGTGGGTCAAATTTTGTTTGTTTCCTTGGTTGCACAAATTGATCCGTGATGTTGTATTGTAACGAAATAGCCTGCCATAAAGATAAGCGCCCGACGGAATGAGTCTCTTCAAAGAAATTATTAACGAGATAGATTCGGGGAACTGGAGGAATTCTTGGAAAGTCGTAAAATATTCGAGAACTATAAAGAAAGTTCGCGAGAGCACCGGAAACGACTCGATCTATCTGAAATTCCGATGCGACTAAATAAATAGCAGATGGAGAGCGATACAAAGTCAGTCGCCGGTAGACTAGTCGACGGATGTCGGCCAGGCCGGCCGTAAGATAAATAAACGGTGGTCTATATACATTAGATTAAGTGTGTAATATAAATTACTTAATTAGTAATAGTAAGTCAGATAAGATAAATTAGATTAAGAATTAGTAGATAAGTGCTAAGTGTAAGTGTACAAATAAATTAGTGTAAGTGGTTAAAATAAATTAAGTAAGACAACTCGTGTCGTGTAGTAATCCTCGCGTAGGTAACAACGTTACAGTATTTAACCTGTTTCTCTATCTCCTCTCTTTTGAGCTACAACCCTCAACAGCGCACTCTTAAGTGCTCCTCAGGCCCTAGGCGTGACAAAATCTGTTCGGTATTTACTCCTATTTAATGGCATACCAGGAAATCGTGCTGTATCTTCCAAAAACCTCACTATCCTAGCCTCGAATTTCAACAAACAGGTATCAGCTTTGAAGTTTTAATTGAAGTATGCATAGTGCGAAACGCCGAATCGATGACTCGACACGACCGTCCCTAATTGGATGACACGCGGCGTATTTTTTAAGGATCGCGACGGCGGCAAAGTATTCGTCACGTAAATCTTCAATTATTTATCACCGTGCTGAACTGTCCGAATTGTTAATCCGCTAAAGACGACTTAATTGATTCGCGTGGGGCGGCACGGAATGAGAAATGGGAAGAAATTGAAAAAAAGTCGTTATGTCCGCTGAATGTTTAATTTCCGGTCGACGGTGCAAAATAATTCGGGGCCGAGATACGAAAATTAATTGCTTCTAAACAACCTGAGAACGTCTCCAGGAGCCGGGGATTAATTTAATAAGATGTGGGGAGGGAAAGGACGGCGGTTACCGAGTGACCCAGATTGATAAAGATCCGGTTGTAAAAACGGTTTAAGTGTCTCCCTTATTTCAATGGGGGGTCGGTTTGGTAAAATTGAAATCTGTTAAAGTTTCGGTGCTCCTGAATGAATTTACTGCCCATTTATTTTTGCCATTTAAAACACATCAACCCCAACAGTGTCGTGTGATTTAAACAGACCCAACAAAATCAAACCCTTAGTAATCGAAGTTCAGTTAATTTTTCAAGATTCTCCCTGGAAATCTGACAGAAACATTTGAGCCTACCATCTTCCAAATTGCCATATTCATTATCACTCGATAATTTCTTTTGGAAAGCTAAGCCGGCTAATTCTGATCAGATCCTTTCGTGATGAAAGGCGAAGTTTTCATGGCCCTTTGTGTTAAAAGGTTTCGGCCATTGTTCGGTTACCGCTTCAGCCAACTAGTCCATTATTGTCTCTGTACAATTAGCCACATGTGGGGAAACGATATTATTGGAATAATGGCTTCTGCGGATGACGCTGTTTTAATGGATCGAAAGTGACGGATTAGGAACAAAAGAAAGAAGGAGTGTTTGCGGTTAACAATTTGAATGGAACGAGTCGAATGTGTAGTCATAACGACACAGGACAATAAATTTTTTTTTTGGTGATCTGTGGAGACTACTTAGAAATCGTTTTTAAGGCGGTGTATTCTGGAATAAAATGACATGAAATTTGAATATGAAGCGGATTTATACAAACTTCAATATTGACAATACATGCAACAATGACAAAGGAGATGAAATTCTTAATGAGAAAAAAGTAATTATTCCAACACTTACTTAAATATAACATAGTTGATAGGTCTACGGCAAAGTTGCACTCTATTACCTACTCTTTTTAAAATATACCTAGATGAAGCTCTACAGAATTGGACAAATATATGGTGCTTCAAATCGATGACAGTAATTTATATAGTCTCTATTTTGCCGACGACCAAGTAGTTATAGCAGAAGATCCAGGTGACTTGAATTACATGATTAGAAAATGAAAAGATAGTTACCAGGAGGCAGGATTAACCATCAATACCAACAAATCAGAATACCTGATTATCGGGAACGAAGACACTGATAACTTAGAAGTGGAACAGGAACATCTAAAAGAAGTGAGAACGTGCAGGTATTTAGAAGTTACATTTAACAAGCAGGGAAACAGCTAAGATGACATTAAATAAAGGAAAAAAGTCACCTTATCTCTCAACTCGATATTATGGGACAAAGACATCACCATAGAAACGAAGAAAAGAGTCCATCTTTAAAACTATAATAACATATGACGCAGAGGTATGGGACATTAGTAGGAAAAACCCTAGTAAATCTCTAGTAAACCGTAGTAAATCAGCAGAAATTGATTTCCTAACACGAGACTGCAAAAAGTCTAGATTTGAAAAACTGAGAAAAGAAACAATCAGAAACATGGCGCGGGCATATACATCAATCTGATAGAAAGAATTCAACATAAAGAGCTTAAATGAGAAATTTAAGTTCAGTTTCAATGAAATTTATTCTTGCGATATTTGAAGTAAGTTTAATTTTATGATATTAAAGTTACAGTTGGTTACGTAAATAGAATTTTGAGTTATCACTCTGTATGTATGTCGATATCAGTCACATGTGGTTCATAAGTTTGTTTAAGGGGTTCATTTTTCGTTTCAAATAAAATAAACTAATATTATAAGTAAACTAGCTAAATTAGTTAGGTTACGGCTACGTCTCCCCCTTTCAGGAGAAAATGAAAGATTCTCTCGAAACTCTGTGTATTTTTTTTTTGGACGAAAACTATTTTGTCTACAGTTAGTAGTTGAATGTATACGGCTTAGCTTAGGATGATGTAGGGCTTCATTATTTAAATCTGGGGATCTAATCTATATTTTCGTACATGTAGTGGTCGACACGAGACGAGAAACGACATGGTCTCGTCTCAAAAAATTCCCAAAAATTATGTCTCGTCTTGTCTCGTCTCGATCTGGTACAAGTCTCGTCTCGTCTCGTCTCGTGTCTCGAAAAGTCTCGAAATAAATAGTCGTATATAGATGGTACTTTTATAAATGTATACTTTTTTGATAACATTTACTGATTTTCTTGAAGTACCTATACAGGTGTGGTGAAGTTGAATGTACAGTAGTATTTTATTGATGTTATGTTTTGATAAAGAATATTTTATTTTAAGAAAATATTGAATTAAAGAAATTAAATTATAGAGAACAGGTACAAAATCGAAACTAAATATCATTAATAAATAGACTTGTTAGGATGCGAACTATAAAACAAAGTTATTAAATAAACTTATAAAATAAACTATATATCTTTATAAGGACAAATAAGAAATTAATATCATTGGTATATTATATACTATATGTGAAATTGGTATTATTTGATAGAATTATCAAATTTTATAAGTAAAATTACCTACCATAATTTTAGAAAAATGTGCTGGTGATGGTATACCTACCTATTTACCTCATATTAGCGCTCTCAGAAAAAAAAAAGATATTGTGATTAATCAAAACATACGTTTTTGACATAAAATTAGAGGGCACTTATTAGGTCCTTATTATGAAGCTGAATAACCTATGTTTAGAACTAGTTGGGACGGTAATAGTCAGATCAGCTATAGTATTATTTTATTCAATTCGGGATATGTCTCAACAATACCAACAACATCGCACTGGGAACTTGTAAACTGGAAATTTCATTTATACCTACCAAGATGTTCATCTATCAGAAAAGTTGTTAGATTTGGGAAACTACGCTACAAATGAATGAATGAATGAACATTACTGGTAAATATGTCCATTACTTCAGATAAACATTTCACACCACTGTACGTCTGTCTGTTGTATAATAAACCCTTCCAAAATTCTAAGAAAACGACGGGCTAATTATAAATTTTACTCCCTTACTGGACAATGGCACGGTTTAATCCTGAACCCTTTATTAGGTATCCTTTTACCTGCGCTTTGGTCCTCATTGCTATGGAGTTTGGTAGCCATTCATTTTACAAACGAAAGAAAATTCATAAATTGCAATTTCTTAAAAAAATCGAGACTTCGAGATTTTTCGAGACGAGACGAAATTATGTCTCGTCTCGAACCAGTACTGGTCTCGTCTCGGGCCCACAACTACGTACATGGTACAGTTTGGGAGTTACCCAAAATTCAAGAATGCCGTTGTTTTCGGAGAATACGTGTTATGTAGAAATGAAAACGGGAGAAAATCGCACGCCAAGTAAAAACTTATTTTGTTTTGAATTTTTGGAAATTATTAATAATGTTACATGTCAAAGATTTATTGTAATTTAAACTAAATCTGTTGCAAATTTCCTAGACGCGACGTTTTTATCTGTTTGCACTGAAAAAATTGTAAAATTAGTGCTTACATGTGGTTAAGTATCTACTGTTATGAAATCTACTAAACCTAGTTGTGTCAAATGGCTATAGGGTTATGTTTTTGACATGTGTATCATGTGTGTATGGTACATAATACCCACTTGTCATATTAATATAATGAATTTGAAAACATGTCAATTCTTTAATAACTTTCCTTGTTACGTAACGACGCTTATGGAATAGACAAATAGAGTCATAATATTAAACATATTCGCCGTCAGACGCGATTCAAATAATATGAAATGAATTCATAAACTGCTGATGGTATTACCTCATTTATTGTGGGTTAATTTGAGGTGTAATTTAATATTGTCCTGCGAACTTTTTTATATATTTATAGTGATGTTACATACAAGAGATTTATTATAATTTTAGAATTAGAAACTAAAATTGTTGCAAATTTCCTGGTTGCGACGTTACTTTTTGTTTATAGTACAAAAAATTAAATACAGTTAACTCTTATAAAATGTACTAAATATAGTGTCAAATGGCTATTAAGTTATGTTTTTCACATGTCTATTCATGGGTATCAAACATATTACTGACTTATCAGCTAATTATGATTTCCTGGTTGTGCCGTTACTTTTTTTATAATAAAAAAATTAAAAAAAAATTAAATGCAGTTAAGACTTATAAACTGTAATAAATATGGTGTCAAATGACTACTGAGTTGTTTTTCACATGTTATGTATGGGTATGAAACATATTATTGTCTTGTCAACTCAATATGATTTCCTGGTTGCGACATTATATTTTTTTATGCAAAAAAAATTGGTTGTCTGTAAAGTCGGTTTACTGACGATAATTTTACGTGATAACGTCACAAGAAAACATTGATGTAAGATTGCATACGTTAATTAATTGCATTGAATTATTATCAATAAATTATCATTGAATAATTTGCTTCTTTTAAAAAGCCCGCGATAACCAGTTTTATATTATAGAAGATTTTTTCGCACTGCGGTTGGCCGGTCCAACTTGTCATTTTAGACACATTGTTATGACATGTGTGAAGTTAAAAATTAATCTTGAACTTGACATGAATTGCTACGTAGGATAATTTTTGTCATTGAATACTAAATGAAAGCAGTCGACTTTTTATACGATCATTTATATCATTCATAATAATTTTTTAGTCGAAATCGTAACATAACCTATTATTACTGCACTCGCTGATCGATGCTACTATGTTTTAATGATGAAAGAACAAATATATGAGATTAAATTATAGCTAGTCTAAATCTTAAAATGCAAGAATCAATTACCTTATTGCCGTAATTGTGTTTGTAATAATCAATGGTATTAGCTGGAACTATCCAGTTAACTTTATGAATAGCCGGCAATACGTTAACGTCAAGCTGTGTGCTGCGGCTGTCTCTCTTTCACGCGGACCCAAGGGCCAGGCGGAATGGAAGGGAGAGGGAGATAGATGCGTCAGAAGCGAAACGCAAACGTACGTGTGCGTACAATGCGTCGCAAGCCATACGAAGGTCGATCTCTGTCACTTGTTCTCGCTCTCGCTTCCACGCATGAGTCAGGCCAGGCGTAACGTTACAATGTTTTCTGAGATGTGTAGCCCGCACATCGATTTATAAGACGTTTATCACGTAAAAAAATAAACGAAAGTAATTAAATACAGTTAACTCTTATATACTGTATTAAATATAGTGTCAAATGGCTATTGAGTTATGTTCTTCACATGTCTATGCATGGGTATGAAACATATTACTGACTTATCAACTCAATATAATGGATTTAAAGAAGTGTCTACTTTAGTAATTGAAAATAACTTACCACTTTTTGACATAACTAAATGGTTTAAAAGTTGCAAATCGCAGATTATTCCAAAGGTTTCGAAGGTGGCTAAATGTAAATCATTTTGCCTCTCCTTACTTCTAGAGAACGTAAGTGTTCTGAAAGGTGGCGTCCAAATTAGATTTATCGATGATATAAAAGTTTTCGAGTTTATTGCGACACATTTAATTTAAAACATTAAAGTATATTCGAAATGACCCTCGGTTCCCCCCGCGAAATTATTATAAATTAAAAGTTTCATTTTAATCTCGATTTAATTAACGCACTTAAAATGCGCCATTCTCCGCGCCCTCCGTCAACTAATGTACGTTTTGTGTTTTGTCGCCTGTTTCATGAATTTTTCTCTTGATGCATGCGAAATGTAAATTTCGACGCGGTTTATTCCATTCCGCCGACCAGCGCCGCTTTTGTAATTAAAATTTCTTTTGACGTCTCATTAATTTAACTCGTAATGCCGTAGGGGTAGTGTCGTTATTAAGTTTTGACGTCGTTAAGACTCTCAGGTCAGGAGAGGGAGCTGGAAGTTGCCCGACGACTTTCCGTCGTGCGGCTCTCCGCGATTCCTTTTTCATTAGTCGACGTACCCGATAATCCGCAAAACCGCGTGCGACCCTCCCGAGGGGGCCGACCGAGCCCCCATATCCGGTCCCCGTCGCCAGAATAAAAGGGCTTCTTTTACACTCGAGCCAACGAACAAACAAGCCCGAGCTACCCGAAGTCTCAACTAGGACGGAGTTCGGTCAACAGGATTATAATGTCTGCGGAGAAGTTGAGGAGATCACAAAGATTTTCGAATCGACTCTGCTATTGTTATATGTGTGTGGTTCGTTCCCTATATCGCCCTCTCTCTCTCTCTCTCTCTCTCTCTCTCTCTCTCTCTCTCTCTCGCTCTCTCTCTTTCTCGTCCTCGTTCTGGGTGGAACGTTGGAGCCCCGTTTGTGACAATAACTGTTCAAAGGGGAGCTTTAAAGCCCCGAACTTTAATATGGATTGCAATGGATGATCGGGGAGGTTTTAGGTCTGGGTTATTGGGAAAAAGCGCGAGGCGACCTCGGGGAAATACCCTCTTAAAACTTCTTTCCTAAATAACATACGGAAACTTACAACTTGAATAGATCCACGGTACAAAGGCATTAGTCGTATCACCTATATGGGGTATACACAGATTGGTTGTATTTCTCTCGGTTTAAGTTTCAGATTTTATATAGTGCGTTTGGGATACCGGCCGGGATAGTTACTGGCCCAGTGCAGTGCGGTGTCTAATAGTCTTATATTGTCGCGACCTAATTTAACGCCACCGGAGTCATCGTAATTCCTACAAATTCGTAATTCCGACCTGCAATTACAACTTTTGCAATAATTAATAGACGGAGAGCTGGCTACAGAGGGGAAGGGGTGACTCGGTGCAGCGGAAGTTTTATCAACTATAGGCTCGGTTGTTACAGATATAGCGTAAGGCGGGCCGCCAGAAGGTACCTTGGAAGAATAACGGGAGGATAGGGGGTTAAATATGCATTTTTTTTATGTAAACAAATTGATGAGGTGCAGTGCTAAAAATTTGCAAAATAATCGGAGATGGTACAAGTAAGTAGGGAAAAAATTGCCAGAAGACTAGGTGGAAGACAAAGACTCGCCAGAAGGCGCTAATGTTGCGAAAAAAATTGCAATAATTATGTGACTCGGTGCACTTCTGGCAATTTTTATACTCATCGTGTAATTCAAAACTAGATCGCCTGCAAAACGCCAGAAGGCTAAGTGGAAGAACGAGAGAGATATTAGCGAAACTCACAGAGCGTCGGTGGCCACCACGCCATGACTCAATTTTTTTTTTTTTTTTTTGGAAGCATAGCTTTCTTATGGAAGCACAGCTCGAAGCGCTGAATCGGCGAGAGGTGTTAACGCCGAAAAATCGTACGACCCGGACGGCCAATTATCGCGCCGCGCTAGATGTTTATTGACAACGTGTTACAATTGTTTTTGTATTGTCGGTTGCCTTCTCCGTGGTGACGCTAGCTATCAATCGTTTCACAAAATGCTTTAACTGTACAATAACAAAAATTATATCAACAGAATCAGCGTCTAAAGAAGAATCTACCTGAGGGTGGATTCTTAAACGTAAATAGACTGACAGTAGACATCTTGGATTGAGATCTACACGGAACGAGAAAATCCTTCACGGAAACGTTTCTGGGCCTACGACTACAGTCCGGAAGGTTAGGTTTGTTTGGTTTGGCTTGGATAAAAGTATAAAGAAGAATAAATAGTACATATTATATTATAGTAGATTAATAAGACGGAGTATCGTCACACGAGAGTTTTAAAGTACGACGAGCGAAGCGAGGAGTGCTTTAATAGAACGAGTGTGACAATACGTCTTATTAAACGGGTGTAATATACTATTTTGTCTACTTTGCTTTATTAATTCATTAAATTTTGGCTGTTCAAGTTTTCGTATTACCCTAAGAAATTTTACGTGGGTTGCTTATACTGACGTCACTGACATTGAAATGACCCTATATGAAACCAAACAATGACAGTGCACGATCTTCTTAAATTTTGTCATGAAAACAGTTACAAAAAGGAAGCAAAAACTATTCATGAAATATCTTCAATTATGTTAATAAAATCGCTAGAAGTGCACCCCATGATATAAAATATAAAATACAAAATAAATCGAGTCATCGCGTGGGCCACCGACGCTCTGAGTATCACTAATATCTCTCTCGTTCTTCCATTTAGCCTTCTGGCGTTTTGCAGGCGATCTAGTTTTGAATTACACGATGAGTATAAAAATTGCCAGAAGTGCACCGAGTCACATAATTATTGCAATTTTTTTCGCAACATTAGCGCCTTCTGGCGAGTCTTTGTCTTCCACCTAGTCTTCTGGCAATTTTTTCCCTACTTACTTGTACCATCTCCGATTATCGTCCAAATTTTCAACACTGCACCTCATCAATTTGTTTACATAAAAAAAATGCATATTTAACCCCCTATCCTCCCGTTATTCTTCCAAGGTACCTTCTGGCGGCCCCGCCTTACGCCATGGCCGTAACAACCGAGCCTGTAATTGATAACATTTCCACTGCTCCGAGTCACCCCTTCCCCTCTGTAGCCAGCTCTTAGACTATAATATCCGCTTCACGGTTATCAAACTCAAACCCACCTGCAAGGCGAGGTAGGTTCGGCAATTCCTACAAGTTCAACAAGCTTCCGAATACGCGACCTACAAAATATAAATTCAAACAATCATATCGATGACGCCTTTTCTTGATTCTGTCAGTCAGCGGGTAGCTCGCCAAGGCCTCGGTAGCCGCCCGTAACAGCCGTCCTCGCCTCCTGGGAGTAATCATGTAAGAGTCACCTTTGATGTAACGTTCATTTAATTATTTAATTATTTTCATTTAATATCTCGATATGTTTTCATTTTTTCCCCTTTCGATTATTCCACATTTCATTGTAATTTAGTTACGATAGAATAAAACTATATCTCCCGAATTGTTTTCTCTTTTCCACCTCGAGCTATCCCCTAGGACGCTCTACCGAGGTCATTCAGGGTCGCATAATTTCAACTGTACAGTAAACGCTGTCATAACTTTCTGCTTTTTCTTTATTCCTGTGCTAGCGTCAACGTTACTTAAGAATGCCTTAGTCACTTCAATTGTAATTAGTGCCTTGTCCCCATATATTTGTTTCTCCATATGCAGTCTATCAGGCAGCTCATGTCTTTGTCAATAATTATCATTGCTACGTAATTACGCTAACAGAATAGACAATTAGAGTCGTAAAACTAAACATATTCGCCGTCAGACACGTTTCAAACAATATGGATCGAATCCGTAAACAGCTGATGATATTAACCCCCACCCACCCACTGACCAGTAATAATTATTGAACGAGTGTCTAGTAATTCGACAAGGCATCGAGCCGAATCGACTCCCACCTTAAATGAATGAAGAGGGAGCGAGAGAGGGGAGCGAGGGGAAAGAATCCTGGAATAAAATGCGATTCCATAACTTCTAAGGGGAAGTGCGATAGGAGAAGGGAGAAATCCTTTCGGATCCGATAGAAAATTAATGCCCCGGGATAAATTGAAATTCGCCTGGTAAATTGTTGCCGTATCACTGAGAAATTACTTTCAATTAATTTGTATAATGGGGACGGGGGACGGGGGGTAGGATCGGTACATTGCCTCGGGAAATCGGGGACTGTCGTTTGTTTTTAATTATTCCTTTGGAAATTCGATTCATTATAAAAATTTATTTTTGTTGGAAAGCTTTTCGGAATTAATAAGGACGGAAATGAGCATTTCCGATTTGGAGTTAATGGAACATTTCAAATAAACACGACGGAACACGTCGTTTCATGGACGATTGGCTCCATTGGAAGTTGCAGTACGTGAAAGAAATCTTTTCGGAGAATTTTATAATGAATTGCGAGCCTAAATTCACGGGACCGAGAAAATTACCAAATTACAATCGCTTAACGGAGCGGAAATACCGCACCTTCAATTAAATATTGTTTTAATGATAACTCTTACTGATAGGTGAATCTGAAAATCCCTAGAAAGTCTTCATATTAAAAATATCACAAGGAATTCAAGTTCAATGCCTGCAACAGATCTATAAGTTTAGTTTCACCAAAGAGACTCAGGAACATAAATCATCATACTCAATACATCACTATGCTTTTACGTCCACTGGAGGAGGTCCAACAAGATCAAAATGTAGCATGAACTATAAGGTGAATCAAACTTTAAAACGCTTTAATCAACGATATGGCGTGTTTCCAAGAATTAAGGTGACTGTAATGTAATTTTATGAATAGTTTTTATGGTTAAAAATTGCTATTTAAAATATCGAAATTTAAAATTTTTGGGAGTTATAAAATACCACCTTTAGACCTCCCAATCGAGAAAGTTATAATAAAAAACTACTTCTTTTCATATTGATACATAGATAGAAAAATTTATAAAGATTTAGTGAACGTAATTAATGTATAACATTTGTGCTTTGTAGTTGCTCGTCTATTGAGGTTTTTTGGCATTTTTTACTACGTAATTAGATTCCATTATTAATAAAATTAATAACAAATCAATAATTAGATTCAAATATAATACAATTTTCATATATTCAAATCACTCAACTGGTATTGTTTATCATCAAACAATCCACTTTTTATTAGAAGGTAAAACCAGTTTATCACTAAATTTGATCGTTGTTTGTATCACAAATCATTGTAAACTTTTTTATCGTATACTCTAAAAAAAATATTACCAGAGTGTACCCTCGGCAATTACGGGTATCAATTAATTAGTAATTAGGGGTATTGGCATTCGAAATAATTATTTGCCCTAATTCCCTAAGTCACCTCACAGAACATAAAGGCATAATCACTTTACAATTGTCAGAAACCGAAAACCTACATTTTGTAACTTTCATTCTACGCGTGTCATTAATAAATTCCAAATCGAGTATGACACGTACATTAAACCAATTTCGATGTTAATTTGTGTATTTAAAATTAAATAGTGCCTAGTTTACTGTAACCAAGTGTAAACAGCGCCAATATTAGTGATATTGATCATCAAATGATGGGATGCATATTATGCAAAGTGCATGTCTGGTTGGTAAATTACACTAGATTAGCAGTTTTAATACCGTGTAATTTATACAAAGTAGGTTGTTGTTAACGAAACATACATATAAAATTTAGAGGAAATTATTTGCAATTGAATTGACAATTGATGATTTGATGAGACAATTAAAACCGTGCAAGGTGCAAGGTGAAACCATACCGTTTAATGATCTAGAACCTAGAATTCTAGAAGAAAATTAAACGGGTACATTAACACATTTATACAGGCGAGAAAAGAGAGGTACAAAAAATGCCATTACAAGTGGAATGAGTAAAATTATTAAAAACAATTTTGCAACAAATAATATTGGACAACAAAGATATGTCATGACGAAAAGCTATCAAATGTTATACACATGTTATTTATTTTAATCCACATCAAATCGCTGCATCAACATTGCATTTAAGGCACCTTTATTGCGTATGGACATTGTCACGCCTAAGGCGAGAAGTTCGTAAGGACCTTACGGGTGCCAATTTGGGTGTTGTAACTCAGACGGTAGGGTAGAAAAACATGTTAAACAAGCCGAAAATATTTCTTGACTCTACCGGCCAACGAACTGCAGGAGACGTTATGTGGCTTAATAATTGTATACTTTGACTAGGGAATAGAGAATAATTGGACACATGAGACAACAGTACATTTCCTCTAGTTTATGTGTAGAATAATTTACGTATTGGCCATGTTTTACGTCCGGGGCCCAGTTATTGCCCTTCTACGTGACGATATTCTCAGACAAAATTTTGTTCCTTCCGTCTGAAAAAATAATTAATTTTTGATTTCTCTGCATGCTTTAAAATATTTGGAAATGTGTTAATGGTTTTTTGAATAATTTTTAATTACTTCTAGCCCAGAGCTAAACATGAGCATATTTTTCAACTTCAAAATTAACCTTTCATTGCAATTGACACCGAGCCAATTACTGCTTGGGTTCTGTTCATTATACCTACGGAATTGTTAATAACGTTTTCTTTTGTAAGTTCGAAACGATCCATTCTCTGATGGAGTTAACGTACAGCTGAAGGGAATAGTCGTCGATTATGCGTACGCCAGTCTGATATTAAGCTAAGGTTCCTGCATAAGGGGATATAATAGAGTTAATCGCACGATCTTCAACTTCACCCTGGCTCGGCCGATATCGCGTTGATGGGAAACTGAAGAGAGATAAATGGAAAGTGTATGCGTGCGAGAGAGAAAGGGAATGGTCTACGTGGAGTGGGAAATAAATATTGTGTTACTTTGGAAAATAGAGGGTTTAAGTGGCGGTGATTTTTCAGTGAGCCACGATGAAAAGAGGCTTTCCCTTTTAACGGAAAATTTCGGAACCGCAATTTTTAGACCGCACAAGGCGTTGTGAAGATAATAACGTGACAATAACGATTCATCCTGCGACCACAGAAAGAAGAGGGAAGTCAGAAGTGTTATTTTATAAAAGAATGATTTCACAAGGCAGGATTTCAAACTTAGGTTCCAACCATATGGACTTACTGGTGATACCAAACTTGTCTCGAATTACTCGACGAGCTAATTTAAGGTAAAATGACCAGAAATGGTAGCCACCCACTATAAGAACCTACGTAAATTCGTCAGAGAGGAAAGTTAATGTTTAACAAATTAAAATCCTTAATGTTTTAACAAACAAATTACGAGTTAATATTTAACAAACAATTCTTTAAATACAATACGTTAATAGAAAATATGATGTATGATTTTCACGAAAAGATTTTGAGCCAAAATAAGATACCACAACGTCAAATTTGATATGGTTGAAAATTTCAAATTTAAGTTCCATAACCAAAATTCGTTCCTATGAATTTCACTACTTTATATCTGGAAAAGTAATGGCGTTCAAAAATAAACTTTTTCACTTCTGACATCGGGGTAACTTCTATTTTCGTTTGAGGTTGAAATTTTGGAAATTTAATTTTAGAGTATTTTTTGGGAAAAGGTCCCAAATTTTTTGGATTAAATAATACACTTTTGAATGTCGCAGGGTAGGTTTAGGGGACCCTTTTAAGTTTCCTGCTAAATTTTCATTTCGCTGACTGAAGTAGTTTCAAGATCTTTAAGTTAAACAAAAAGTTCGCTTTTAAGTAGAAGTAGTTCATAATTCTAAGAGTAAATCCGAATAAGAACAAAAGTTTATTCATTATAGAATCAGTGAAAGTAGATATACTAGGCCGATTCAACGATAGAATTCCGTGCATAACCTCACTTTTGCCGGCGACGTACCGCCAAAACTCGTTCGCGCCAAAATGTGGCAGCAGTTCGCGCAAAATCACAGAACACAAAAATCCTTGACAGTATCTGAAAGCATGGAACGTGAGTGGTGCGAAAATCTGTCATGTAAAGTGGGGGAACGTAGTGCCTAAAAAAAGCGCTCCAAAATTTGAAAGCGCTGGCAACCAGCACACAGCAGATAAGCGAACAGCAACAGAAAGAGAAGAAATGGTGGATGTATTGCCACCAAAATTAGGCAAAAGTGATTCATCAAAATATAGGAAATAGTGTGATGATATGGTTAATACATTTCGGGAGTGTATTACAATTATTGTAGGGTTAAAATCGTTTTTTATATGTTTTACATATACACGTTATAATTTTTAACGTTTGGTTTTTAATAATGGTCCGAAAACACGAGGACTTTTGATGTCCCCTCTCCGCTTTCGTCTGTGACAGAAATTATAAATATCCAGCGATGGGGTATTTTTAGAAAAATATTGAAGTCTGTTTCTAGATCAAATTTTTCAACCGCAATAGGTTAAGAAATATTTCATTTGTTTTGAAAAAGCACAACTTCCCTTTTTAGAAATTTATGTCTTGTGAAACAAATGTAGTACGAATGCAATTTTTTCATTTTCGGCATTAGGTAACCTTCACCTTTCGCATGCGACCAAAATTTTGAAACCCAAATTTTGAACCATTTTGGAAAAAAATGCAAGAGGTTAACTTCTTTCTTCCCTTCTCTTTCCTTATGTTACAAAAAAAACATACACTCTGGGAGTGCCGACAGTCGAAAGCTAGCTTTGTTTTACGTAACTATATAAAAGGTTAAAAATTATTGTGAGTTTATGAATAATATATTTATATGAATGACTCGCCAACGTTTTACTTGAAGTATATCAATAATATTATTTCAGTTTGTAATGTTATATACAGTTATAATATAATTTAATAATTTACATTATAAAATAAGCAATCGAATGAAAAAATATATTTTTCACGCTGCCGCTATCGTAAACAGCTCTTATATTCATAGATACTTAGCATGAAAATGGCACATAACATTCGTGTATTATTTTTCCTTGACGACGGAATGTAAATATTGTCATTTACATTCCAAGGAAAATCAAAAGAGTAAATCAAGTTGATTTATCCCTAGTTACACATATGCCAGACTGACATATGTAAGTCTGACGTATGTCAGTCAACTTATGTCAGAGTGACGTACGTCCAAACTAAATCAAACATTTTATTTTTTGCGGAATCATGTGGAAATTTTTATTGGCAGCGTGAAAAATCTAATAAGCCACACGGAGTGTATCGACTGTTAACATCCTCGGCAAGTGACAAGCCTCGGCTTCGCCTCGGCTCGTACACACTTGCCTCAAATGGTAAAACGTCTTTACATTCCTTGTGGCTTAAATAACTATAAAATTAAAAAAAAAGAATAAAATTGTGTAGAAACAGTTGCCGTAGTTACCAAATTCTGACGTCACACTTTTCTCGCGTATTTTGTCACGAGAAAATGATCTATTGCTTGGCTTATTCAACAATCAAGCGGCGCCGTGGACGATGCTTACTCACTTCTGCGCTTCCATTACTTTCTATAGCTTCTCTACGATCGTTTATACTAGTCCTTCTTCTATACATTCTGTTATAAGCTCTCTCGTTTACAGCCGTTCTAGCGTTGATTGAAGAGGTTTTCAGGTATCTTCAATCAAAGGTTATAGTTTGTTTTTCTGTTAACCTCTATTTTTGCTGTCAGGGCTAATTTGACCGGGCACATCGGTTTTATGAGACGGAACGTCAATATAAGAAACATTATTAGGCACAGGTACCGATACACCTCCATACCTCCCGGCCCTTCTGCTATCCTGGTACGCGAAATCCCATTTTCGGAAAAGAAATATTAGTGTAATTCAAAAGAAACTAAAACGGCGTCTTAATAACAAGAATATTGACAATATCGACGTGAAATCAGATGACGAACAGTTTATGACAAAAAAAAATCACCAATCCCGAAAACACGATTTAAAAGTAGAAGTACAGAGTGATCAAGAAATACTTTTTAAGTTGGCAACCCTACCTGGAGGATTTTTTTGCCTAGGGGTTTGCAACGCTACACCGGAAATCTCTGCACTCTGCATGACAGCGACAGCTAAATAAAAACAAATACTTTAGGTAATTTAAATTTATTTACGATTGAATCACCACACCAGAAAAAGTTCAATATTTAAAGATACTGCTCGAATTGAGCACCATTATGTTCTAAACATAATTTCACTCTCCGTTTTAGGCTCTCGAAGACATTAATTAACATCCGAGGAGAAATATTTGCAACTGAAACAAAAGTCTAGAGGTGTCAGGCCTGGTGACCTACTTGGCCAGATTCCCGTAATTATGACTCGATGGCCAAAAACTTCCCGCAAATATTGCATTGTGGCACGAGCCGAATCTTGTTGAAAGTAGCCATTTTCGCGCTACTCTACGGTTAATTGGGCAACGGATGGCTGGAGAATGTGCTGAATGTATCGTTCAGAATTAACTGTGAAGTTAAAAAACACAGGACCAATTACTCTCTGCCGCGATACAGCCAGCCAAACACCAACTTTAGTAGGATGTGAAATTCTTGTTCTAACAGCATGTGGATTTTCACCAGACCAAATTCTGTAATTTTGAGAATTAACATAGCCATTGAGATGGAACCAGGCGTCATCGGAACAAAAGGTTTTATACAGGATGTCATCATTGTTCATTTCCTGATTGAACCAGAACAGGTTATGAACGGTCAGGAGGATTTAAGGATTGGACCATCGAAAATTTGTACGGGTGGTATTTCAATTTGCTCTTCAACACAGTGGAAGAACTTCCATATGATAAACCTGTAAGTTACGAAACGGAATACGGGAAATTAGGAATAAGAGGAAATTGGTGAACTTTTGATAAGGATCAAACCTGTTTGGGGGGAAAGCTTCCTAACCGATTTGCGAGGACTTTGTTGCAGTCGGGCCCTGACGTCTTGCACCACATTTTCAGTGAGTACGGAGGTGGCTTTCCTTTCTTCACATTGCCTGTATTCAAATATCGTTGAATTACGCGCATGCAGTGTTGTTTAAAAACGTCGATACTGAATACAACTTCAGGAAACATTTCTTCAAATTGGTGCAAAGTGGATTCCAAGGAGTATTGCCATCCAGAAATGGGATCATGAACTGCACTCCGAAAATGAGCCATGCAACTAAAAATATCCTGTTCTAATATAAATAGTACCATTTTTATATTTTTATAATAAAAATTTGAATCATCGCTCAAGTGTCAATGCTGTCACTGTTAAACGTCGAAGTAGCTGTCAAGCAACCGGAAGTGGTTCCCGTTCTACCATTTTATAGTAAAATTTAGGATTGCCAACATAAACAGTATTTCTAGACAAGTTGTGGTAGCGGCGGCCGTGACGTCATATGGTTGGTCGTCTCACGGTGGGAAATTTTGCGTATTCACCCATGTGTTTTAGCAGTAGAAGAACCTCGCATAATGAAAGCTAGCTGTTTAAAAATCTAATCACTAAAAAAATCCCTTATACACCCGCAGGGTGTTACACATTTTCGTTTAGCGTGTAGGTTGCGAAGTCCGTGCGATTTTCTTCATGATTTGAACAGTTCATTGTAACTAATGCCGTATTTTATGGCACGTCTAATATTTCTTGACTTTTTCAAAAAAGATCCAGGATTTACTGTCCGCGTCGTCCACCGTCTTAACGACGACGTCTCAAGACGGCAGCGGGATCCCCGGCCCCGAAATTCCAAAATCCCTACTTACGCTCCTCTCCTAATTAGCCTCGCGGTTTTTTCCCTACCCCGGGACTCATTTAAACGGCGACGTTTCCAGTCGTCCCGTCACCCGAAACGGCTCCATTCAAAACACGCGTCAGATTATTCGGGCAAAACATCTCGGTTCTCCCTTTTCGGGACGTCGTGATCGCCTCCGAGCTTAACTTCGTTTCGTTTTAATGGAATATCCAGGAACGAGGGCCTCGCAGGGATGCGTGCGTGTGGAACTCGGCGAAAATCCCACGGGGTGGGGGAGCGGGAAATAAGGCAACTTCGGAAATCTTGACCGGAGTTAATTATCGGCGCTGATTTGTCAGATTAAACGTTTCTTGTGTTCCGGCGAAAGGGAGCGATCGGGACGTTTCGTCTTCGATGTCACGTACTTATTCCCAACGGTGCTTTATTAAATGGACTCCATGGGAACGCTGCTTCTTTCGAGCTTTAGTTTGTACCTCGTCTGTTATTGGTTGTTGGTAAGGCGTAAGAAAGAAATACGAGCTGTGTCATGATTGATTGATTGATTAAATGTACTTCATAGTTAACTTGTTTACTACATACTTATATAAGAAAATATTACCCTCATTAAACTTTGGAATAAATGCGAATTTTCCTTAAATGAGTTAGTGAGTGGATTTCAAATTATATTCTGAACAAAAAGAAAATTAAGCATATTGTAACGAAACAGCCTGCCATAAATATAAGCAACCGTCGGAATGTGTCGCTTCTGGGAACTACCTAACCAGGTAGATTCTGCGAACTGATGGATTTCCTGGGAAGCCCTAGAATATTTGGGAAGAGACGAGATTGTTCTGAAATTCCCTTTCTGCAAAATAAATAGCAGACCGCAGAGCGAGACGAAACAGTCGCCGGGACTCGTAAACAACCGGCCGACGAATGTCGGCCAGACCGGTAAACATAAATAAACATTTGTTAAGGTAAATTAGATTTAGTATTAGTTAAAAAGTGTTAGTTGATGTTAGCGTAGGCAAAACTTTACATTGGTAGATCTGAAGCCGTCGTGAGTGAAAAAGTGCGATAAGCCGACTAGCGAGAAGTGTACAAATAAGTTAGCTCGTTAAGTGTTTAACATCAATTAATTACTTAAGGAAGAAACTAAATAAATTAGGTATTGTTAGAAACAGTGAAAATAATAATAATAAACGTTACAATATTGACAATGTACTATTCTGAAATTATTGGTCTACAATGAAATATAACATGTACTCATACTGATACTGACTTGTTGAATATAATGAGATTACCCCCAATATTGTGACAATATATGTGAAATGGTCTATGGAATATCGGCTTAGGCGTCAAAAAATTAATTTTTCACCTTTTTGTCGATTCAGATAGATAATGAGACGCTTTTTCATATGGGGAAAACCAGAAAGTCATAATGTGTTGAAAAATTTACTAAAACTGAAGAGAAAGAGGAGTACAAATACGAAAACACCGTTTCTTTCGAAAATCTGGAATAAGGAGAGAGAGAGAGAGAGAGAGAGAGAGAGAGAGAGAGAGAGAGCGAGAGAGAGAGAGAGAGAAATATTAAATCTTTATTCCAGATCAGTCCTTAGTTGTTTACCTTTGAGTAGGAAAGTTGTTGCATTATGACTCAATACGTCCTGATATTTATTGTGAGATATACGAATTTTCACAATTTCCAGAGAAACGCTGGCTTCCCGAATCGCCCTCGTTACTTCAGAAAATTACAAGGAACCATATAAATGCCGCTTGATACGCCAAAGAGCAAATAAAGAGGCTTCCAAGTTGCTTGGCTGTTGAGTTGGCCAAGAGACTGTTGACGCTAGCTAGTGATTTATTGTAACCAAATTTAGGGAACTTTTTACATCATTTAATCATTGAAATTAACACGCGTTGTTTTCCAAAACAGAAAAACAAGTCATAATTAAGAGCGAGGATAGTTGTGTAAAATATTATTGGATTGTTTTAACTTTCGCACACGAATCAATAACACTAGCGATCATTTCATGTTACAAGAGGAAAACAAATTGCGACCGAACCTGAGCCGGTCAAGTTCAAATCCCCATACTCGGCTGACTAAGCATAACACGACGTCTAGGTAACGTGATGACAAGCGCTTCTCGAGAAGGTCATTGTGGTGCAAGGTAACAAAACAAAATAATATCTCATTTAGCCAATGTAAAATATGACGTATAAAAGCTCTGAAATTTGGAACAATAAATTAGTATACCTAGTATGCTTAAAAACGACGTGTGTTGTTGGTCTTAATTTACGTCAACCTACAAGCTCTCACGTTACGCCCTGAGAATTCTACGAGATCTTCAAGATACGACAACTTCAAACTTCGAGAACTTCAAATCCGGATCTGCACGATACGCCCTCAGATCCAACCCCGAAGAAGTACGTCACGCCCTCTCTCCACACGACTAGAACTTCAACTTCAGACCTGCACGTCACGCCCTCAGGTCACATCGGAGGGCAGGTCACGCCCTATCTCCATTCAACTAGAACTTCAACTCCAAGAACTTCGAGAGATCACGTCACGCCCTGATCTCCAATCTACGAGACCGTCTTCAGCCTTACAACCTAGAGACAAGAGTCATCTCCGCAGCCAACCACGAGCTACGAGAGATCCATACAGTCCACTCTCAACAAAGGCCATTTCACACTTCGTTCAGAGACTTTGAGACATGTTTAGGAGGTGAGTGGAAAACTCCTCATATTTAATTACTCCACAAACCATCAAGTGTCAAATTTATAATTTCAAAAACGTCCTAATCAATTTAAATAGGATTGAGGGCAAGTGACAATACTTTTAGAACAGCTAAATTGAGAGCCCCTGAAAATCCGAATCATCCCAAAAGTGTTCAAGAGTTCAATATAACCCTCCCCTTAAAAAACCCGGCCTGCGTTTAGGAGTAAATAGAAAACAATTCAAGTGTCCTAATGGAAGAAAAGAGCCAAATTAAGGGCTCCTTAGACACCTTGGTTATTCGAGAATGGTTCAAGGGAAAGTAAAGGGCCTCCTAACTACCCTGGTTATTCTAGACATATTTAAAACGTTTAGGGGATACATTGAGATGGCCTGAAACGCCCTGATCATCCCAGAAACGTACAAGAGGCAAGTTGTGAATTCTGGGAATATCGTCATTACTACTCAAACGATTAAGGGTAATTAAAAATCATCTGAAATGTCCCGGTTAGTATATATACTTTCAGAACCAAATTAGAGGCAAATTGAGAGCTCCTTTAATATATTTATAGCGTTCAAGAGCAAGTGATTAACCATTCATATTTTCTGGCAGGTATAGATCCATTCAAAAACGTTTAAGGGCCAAATTGAGGACTCCTCACATATTCTGATCATCGCAAGATTGTTCAAAAGCAAGTAAAGGACCCGTCATATCCTGGTTACTCTAGACATATTCATAAATATTTAAGAACCAAATTAGGAGCTTCCTAGACGTCCTAATTATTCCAGAAATATTCAAGAGACATGTTGATGGTCTTCGAATATACTGATTACTACAGAAACGTTTAAGGGCAATTGAGTCATCTGATACGCCTTGGTTAGAATTATGGCATAGAAATTTTCCCTAAAGCAATCTTCAATATAGCTGGGGTTTAAAAGCAATAAAGCAAATATCAATTTTAACTGTTGCCCTATTTCAAAATTTTTATCTTATTTTGAATTTAATAAAAGACATTAAAAAGTTAATAGTTCTTGCCCTAATATGAAAAATTTCCATAGGTCTTATAGTACGTGGCTTGCGCCTCGAAGATTGTCGGTTGTGCAAACATCTGAGGGAATTCACTGGACCAATTACAATATGTCGGCAATGAAAACGCGCCATTAATTAAAACTAATAAGTGTATGGAAGTTGTTTTGCACTATTGAGATATAAAAATCTCTATAGAGAATATAGTTTGAATAAGAATAACGTGAATATGGTCGCCAAGTATCTAAGACGTAAGTAAACAGTATGCAGTAGCGGACTAAAATATTTCTCTATGACTATGGGTGCAATATCATTACAAGAATCGAAAGGTATTCATTAAATCTGTATGTATAGAAAATGCAGCTTCTTACTTCTGTTTAACCTATTTATAGTTTTAAATTTTAAATCATTGTAACTACATATACGGGCGTTAGTTGCACGATTACGCAGTGCAACACGTCGAGTACGTCCCTGATTGTTCCAAGGAACCACTCCAGTTGTTGTTCCATGGCTGTCTAAAGAGAAGTATAGTAAAAGTCATGTTCTATAAAATCTATTAGAATTTCCTTGTAGTGATTGCTATTGCATTGTTAATAACACAGAAGATATCACTTTTGTACCTTTGTTGGTTAGGTTATCGACAAAGCGAGTTATGTAGTATGATCTACAGGAGAAAATAGTGAGGATGGAAATAAATGAAGTGCTGGACTCTTTAAAACCTTCTGATCATTCAATGAAGCGTACCTACGTATGCACGACTTTGTTGCAGTGTTTTCATTTCAGAACGTTCGAGAAAATCGATAGGTGATTTTTCTTTTTCGGGCATTAGCATGCACCGGAATTAATGGCATTATCCCGGTGTGACAGGAACGCTGAAATTTATCGTAGCCAGAG
Organism: Cryptocephalus moraei; assembly: GCA_946251905.1. Taxonomy (NCBI): domain Eukaryota; kingdom Metazoa; phylum Arthropoda; class Insecta; order Coleoptera; family Chrysomelidae; genus Cryptocephalus; species Cryptocephalus moraei. Next base: position 14,661,981 of record OX276463.1, read on the forward strand.
CCACAGTGGGGAGATGTAGTTTATGCGCGAATTATGCAAAGAGTTTCATACACATTAAATGAAGTACAGCAGAAAGGCCATTATATTTCGTCATTACTATTCCCGACCCTAATAGCGTTATTCCAATAAGCTCTTCATTAGGCATTATAAATGTCTGTCGGAATTTCTGCGTGTTAATTTAACAAAGGATGCCGGTTACCATAACGCTGACTGATTATTCATTCTAATTCTTCGTCTATAATGCGAAGATCTATAATTTAGCGGATCATGGGGATGACGGTGACTAACTCGTAATTAAACCCGACGAGAGGGAGGGGACGCTCCGCATTCCGGTTCTGGCTTACAGTTTGTAATAAACTGGAAGCTATGACGCGTTGCACGGTGTATATGATTGTAGTTAATTTAACTGGCCCCACCGTTGGGTTCAAAGGAAGAAATGATCACAATCAGAAGTTATGGGAACAATTAGAGTAGGTAACGCGTTTCGGATCAACTGAATACTCTAATGCAAAAAACAAGAAAGGCATTCTTATCTTATGGAAAATTGTTTTTTCCAAAATTCATGGAAAATAAATATCATGTCTATATAACCACGAAAAACCACGAAAAGAATAATGCCCACAAATAGGTATTGCTACTTTTTGATTTCGTTCATTTGATATTATTTATGTTATATATGCTCCTCCTTCATATCTGGTTTACACATTACTTTTCATATATATAAATTAGGTGAAATGAGATTTTAATACCAACCTTCAATTTCCTCAACTACGATGATATTTAATGGAAATTTCAATTTAAATTTAATTTTGAACAAGGGTCGCTAGAATTCCTCTCTCTCTCTCTCTCTCTCTCTCTCTCTCTCTCTGTAGATCTCTCCATAGTTATGTTCCTAACCACATCTCCGAGTGTGATACCACTTATGGTTTTCATTTCTGTAGTTCTGATTACTTGTTACGTCTTTTTTGTCTTTGCCCTGGTCTTTGAATGAATTTATTTGAATGAAACTTATCCAAGTATCTTGTAAATATAGCATCTACTGTTGTCCCATATCTTGTTGTATCGACATTTCTATCATTAGACATATTTGAAGTTAATTCTGTAATCCACGTGTTCGACTATCGTATCTCATGTAAAAGACACTTTCGTATCTCTCTTCCTATATTCTATATAATATAGTATATTGTCACACGCCTGAGGGTCTAGGGCCCAAAGGGAGTGTTCTAATTGGGGGTGTAGCTAGGTAGAGACAATGCAAAAGACAGAGTAACATTAATGAGGGTTTATTGGGTACAAAACACCTAGGGGAGAGAGCATAGTAAAAGGGCAAAAATGATAAATAGAAAATAGGAGAGAGTATACCAAATGACAAAAAGTTAAAGAGGTGTGGTTGCTTACTTACACTTGTGGAAGTGTGGCCGGTACGTGGCTTTCCCAACTAGCGACATGTCGAATAGGGCGGACTCTCGGACGGGCAGCGTGACGGGGTGCTCGAGACTGATGCCTGATCGATTTAATTGATCCGTATAAATACTTCTCGTTTGTTGACAAACGTGCCCGCCGCCTATCCGCGAGTCACGTATTGTTCTTCGGTCTAGGTCAACTCAGTGCTGAATTAGCTAGGCGGTCACCTAGTTTCACTAATTGGGGCTGCATCGCGACAATATTTTACACTCTTTTCTGTTCAAAAGGATAGACAGGCGGAGAGGGAACACTCTACACTATTATACTCAGCATATAGGTACACTGTATATGTACCACACGTTTAAATATACGACGACCCATCATTTTGCCCCATCTAAAATCGTTTATTTTTCTTAAGCGCACGTATAGATGTGTTCACTTTAATAAAAAGTAAAGTGTGAAAACCATACCCGACTGAGGACTTGGACTTGGACTTTTGTCTTCGCCTGATAGCTCGACCTCTTCTTTGCGTCAATTAGACTCACCAATAAATCGATTCGGGATTAACAATAAGGTCACGCAATTAACCACTCAAACTTCGGGAACGTGAACGTCAGGTTCCTCGCAGCGTCTTATCCCGGGATCCTTCCTCCCCGAAGTTTACAGCGAACAGAGTGGGATCCGCATTCACGCCTCACATCCTCTCCGAATACATACAAATCCATCCCCGTTCCACTCCGCGCCCGACGTCGGAGTTATCCCGCAAGTCCTTTCGTTTAACCCGCAGGAACGGATGATTTCAATTAGGACCCTTCTGATTGATACGTACGGGACCTGCCGGGGGCCCGGGATCAATCTTCCTGTCTCGTAAACTGTCACCTGCTGTTCGTTACGTCTCGGGCTCTCCCTATTTTTTCCCTCCGCGTTTTTTCGGCGTCGCCCGCGGCTCCAGTTAGATGTGTACGTGTATATATCCAGAGTGAGTGAGAGAGAAAGAGAGACAGATGGAGAGAAAGAGAGAGAGAGAGAGAGACCAAGGGGCTGGTATTGTCCCCATTAATTTTTCCCCTTGCTTTTTTAGGTAGTAAATTCTTGGCAGGCTTGCGCTTGCAGGATTTAATTAATCGAAACGAGAGAGTGGGTATTTAATTGGTGGTAATTAGTTATATTACTAATTAATTAGTTTGTGTGAGTAGTCCCTATTTATGCATTAATTTCTACTGATTATGAGGTTTTGAAAATGAGACGATTGTCCGAAACGTATATACGGGGTGAGTCTGGAATAACGCAAAAGCCTCTTAACTGAGCATCTGCACTAACGACAGGTACCCCATAATTTTTGTTGCCGACTTTTGTAATATTACAATATGTTATAGTACTCCGAAAAAATTCAAAATGTATTTTTATTTTATCGACAGACCTTTCTTTTTAGGGGTAAAATTCCGGCGTAGGTTAGTTGCGCGCAGTGGTCATAATTTTACCTTATTTAATAAGGGATGCCTTAGGTAGTACGGGTCAAGGGATTATCGGCATTCTCGGAATACGTAATTATTGCAAACGGATTATTATGCTAACAACATACCTTGCCCTTTACAAATACCTTTAACATTAAATTTCACCTTGCACTTTCCAAATACTTGAATTTCACGTTGCCCTCCACAAATTTCTTTACTATTGAATTTCACGTTGCCCTTCACAAATTTCCTTTATATTTCCTTACTCTTCTTAATTACGTATTTATCTCGTTGCGCGCAATTCGGCTCTTAATTTGGATTTTCTCACTCGTTTTCATGTAGAAAATGAGTGCTGCGTGCAACTCACCCCTGCCCCAAAATTCGCCACAATTTTTCTTTCAAATACTCCCTAAACGAATGCAGATCTTTTAATAAAACCAACGCCGGAATGTTAAGGTTACAAATAGGTAGGTAAAATGTTTAAGAGTTTCAACCGCTCTTTTAAATTGCAAAATCTTATTTGTTTGATGTATTGAAAATTGTTGTAATTCGAAGCGTGGGAAGAAATAATATTTTCAGGAGTAACATCCCTTAATTACATTTTTCTATTAATTAAATTTTCAAAAGTGTAAAAACTGATTTATTTCAGCAATATCCAAAATTTTTGATTTTTTAGGCTGATATCCTTGAGACCGCCGTTTGAGAAAAGCATGCAATCGTGAAAACTTTGATATATCTGCGTTCTTATAAGCATTTAGACATGCTCTCAGCATGTTATAGTACGATGTCCAGAGCGTCGAAGGCTTTTTTGTCTTGATTTTGTCCTGAAAATACACTATACAGGTCGAGGTCAGTTCTACAGTTGTGTCTTCCATTTCTCGCACGTAAGTAAGAACGTAGTTATTGAATTTGTTCTAGGGCTACTAGATTTTCAAATTCAAATACGAAACGTCCATGTCAGTGACGTCAGTGTGACCAACCCAAGCAATATTCCCTAGTGTAATACCAGAACTTGAACAGCCAAAATTTAATGAATTAATAAAGCAAAGTAGACAAAATAGTATATTACACACGTTTAATAAGACGTATTGTCACACTCGTTCTATTAAAGCACTCGTGTGACAATACTCCGTCTTGTTAAACTAGTATAATAATGTCACACTCCTGAGGGCCTAGGGCCCAAAGGGAGTGCTGTGGTTGGGGGTGTAGCTCGGTAGAGACTAAGAAGAGATGGCAACGTGGACAAATATTTATTCAAGCATTAAGTATGACAGGGGAGAGAACATTGGTTGCTTACTGGTGTGTGACGAAGGGCAGTAGGCACGAGGCTCCTCCAATCAGCGTCGTATCGAAGGACGGACTCTCAGACGGGTAGCGTGACGTGGTACCCGATGACTGAATCCCCGATCGTTATGATCGATCTGTATAAATATGTGCGGGATGTTTATGAACGTGATGTAGTACCTGTCCGAGAGTCACGTATTGTCCTTCGGTTTTAGGTCACCTCCGCGCTGATTTAGCTTGGATGGTGACCCAGTTGCGCTGATTGGGGCCGTGTCGCGACAATAATATACTATTTTCTTTGATATTACAAAAGACCAAATTTTCGGGGATGAAAGTTAATGGCGGATTTTACCCCTTAAAAGTCAATATCGGCAGAAAAAAAAATTCCTTACATCTTAAAATATTATAACATATCCCAATATTAACAAAATCGATGATTACTTGATGATTCTTCCGTTTTTAGTACATACAGGGTAAAGTTAGAGTTTCTCCTATGTACAAATAAAACTTTGGAAAACAAATGTTTGAATGTAGATCAAAAAACAAGATATACAATCAGTTATCCAAAAATATTTAGTGGTCGTGTAGACAATTGGATGATATATCTACACAAATTAAATGGAAGAATAACAAGTTTCATTTAAAACTCAAATATATAATGACATCTTTACTCACCAACCAATAACGTCACTTAGAGCAATTTTTACTCATCTAGATATATTTGCAATGTGATTAAAGGTTTAGCTAATTTTAAAATTTCTCAGCCCCATCGAAATAGAAATTTTGGGGTTTTCAAATCTTTCTGGATCTATTCGGGACCGAATGTGAAAAATTTCAAATTTATAGGTAATACACCATGTAGCATATTGCCTCTTAAACCAATTTGAGTTGTTTCATACTGACCTTGCATATATGTATAAAAGGGCGATAGTAAAATACACCAAAACCCATTATTTTAATGACAATGAGAGAATTGTGCAATCCGGTCTAGGGACTTAAACTGGCAACAAAGAAACCGCGAAGGAAAAATATTAAAAAGTTAAATACACATATTAATAAGTAGCTAACCTATACTATCTCGTAATGTTACGTTATGTATTTTCAACATCAACTTAGCCAACGAATTTTAATTCAAAAAATATTCATCGGTCGTTATTTTAACTAAGTCCGAATAACGCAACGTTGTGCAATACTCTCCATCCCAATTAGCTTGGCCAAAAAATCCGATCCGAAATTGTTTGAGATGAGTTGAATGTTTTGTTTACTTACGAGTACGTGTGGTATCTTACCTCGATGCTAGCGACAGGATGTCGCCATCAAACTATGACGGAAACTACAATAGGTAGAAACCTGAGATTTTGGTAGATTAATGTAGTACTATTTAATCATAAGTTGTGTAAATATGAACGAGAATCTCCTGTTAGTTTAGCTACTATCCCACCGTACATCAAATGCAAAACGCCAAAATCTGTCTCACTTAGGCATTGAGGCCTTTTATTACCTACTTCCGTTTTTTTTTTGGGAATAACTGAGGAAGAAGAAGAGATGGGTACGTGACTGACGTCATCTTATGGTGGGAAAATCAAAATTGCAAAATAGGGGTGTTCAGAAAGCCCGGATAGGTTAAAAGTCTAGAAAGAGGGGGAGTTCAAGTTCAACGATTGGCGATCACGTCACTTCCGGTCAGAGGAAGGGGTCAGTCGAGAGAGTAGTGAAGATGGACTAGTCTCGGGGACCCGAGCGGGTTCGGATGGCTGGACTACTGTGGCCCAGTTATTTAGTTTTGGGTAATTAGTAAAATTTAAGTCAGTGTGAAGTCGGTTCGGGACTGGGAAAGCGTTCAGATCAGAATTTTAACAAACCTTTGGCTGGAGAACCCCAAAATGTGAGGGGCCCATGTGTAGAAATTGTCCTTTGTAAATCTGTGTGGTGAATTCGTGTGTCGGTCCGAAATAACGATAAACAGTGTTTTGATTGGTAAGATTTGTCAATTACGTTAAAATGAATTGTGTGTGCGCTTGGAAACTGCACTATCTCCGTCCGCACGTCTGTACGTGCGAACGCTAGAGCAGAAGGAGTAGAACGGGTTCGTCGGACCAAGCCGGCGCCGAGCTCGCTCAAAGGGCTGTAAGTAGTGAGCTCCCGGGACTTCAAAAAAGGCCTTTTTGAAACGTTTAATCGATCGATCGACTATTTCATTAAATCCAAACCTTGTAATTTAGATATTAGTAATTTGCGTCATTTAGTTAAACAAATCTGTATCTTCTGGTTACAGTTGTGTTATTTGTATGTTTTGTTGAGGAAAATTTCAGTATTGGTTTTGCCATTGAGTTACGTGCGATCTAAGAAGACCGTACTTATTCGTTGGATTAACGTTGCTAGTTGTATCCGATCGATATTTTTGTGCTTCTTTACTTATTGGACTTATCTAATTAAAACCGATATAATTAAAATATTGGTTTTCTTTCGACCCGACCCAAAGATAGTCACTTGCTAGCCAGCCTTAGAAGCATAATTTAAGTAATAAAATAACGAACGTTACAGTAACTGTAAAATAGGCACTTACACCCCTAAGACCATGAAAATGGTAACCATTGATCGGTAACGAAAATTGAATACACTGATAAAAATCATAATGATGCATTTAGCAATCAAGTGGTTCAAGTCAGATACAAGCAACGGTTATATGCAAATTTTTGGACAGTATTCGAAGGAAAGGTTGATTTGTGAAATTTTTTTGGGTATGTAAGAGAAATTACTCATAACGTAAATGATTCATTTTGTGAACTTGCGAAGAAGAAACTTATTTAAAAATTTGAACAAAGGTTACTTCTTATGAACGTTTTTTTGACCTGCTTATTATTACTCTGCGCTACTTACGTAGTCCACTTAAGTACTTACACTACAATAACACAGCCCCACAAAAAAAATTAAGTCCGGATCTGTAGATCGGACATGTGCATTCTTATGTATTTTTCAAACGTTGAATCCGACTCCGGGGTCAGAAAAAGGCCTGCACCCCTGGAATAGTCCCCAGAGGCCGGAAATGGCCCCTATAAGGGGTGAAACGTGGATTCTGGGATGACGGATGCTCAGGCGAGATCAATTCATTCCCAAGCCAAAGCTGAAGTCGTTGTCAAAAAAGTTTAGAGGCAACTGGGATTCACCCTCTGAGGTCGGAAAATGGCCCTCGGGGGCCGGAAAATCGAGATTCGTAGGTCGGGATCGCAGCACTCGGATTTTCATGTACTTTCAAACTTTAGCAACGCAGGCGACGGCGAAATTGTTCTCTGGAACCAGAGGGTGAATGCCAATTGGCTTAGAACTGTTTCATCACCGTCTGCGTTGCTAAAGTTTGAAAGTACATGATTATCCGAGTGCTGCTATCCCGACCTACGAATCTCGATTTTCCGGTCCCCGATTGGCCTCTGGGGCCAATTCCAGGGGTGAAGGCCTTTTTCTGACCTCGGATTCGGATTCAGCGGTGAAAAATACATAAGAATACATATGTCTGATCTACAGATCCGGACTATTTTTTTGTGGGGGTGTGTAATTGGTCGTATCATTTAGTATTTTTCGGTCGTCTCAAATATATAAAGTTCAAAAATCCAACAATTTCATTTTTTTGTATACCGTATTGCTTTCATACTGTCGCAATGCGGCCCCAATTAGCGAAAATAGGTCGCCGTCTAAGCTTATTCAGCACCGCGGCGACCTTAAACCGAAGGACGACACGACTCTCGGACAGGTACGACACCACGTTCGTAAACATCCCGCTTGTATTTATACAGCGGGATCATAACGATCAAAAAAGCAGTCTGTCACCGAGTGTCACGTTACGCTGCCCGTCTGAGAGCCCGTCCTTTTCGGCATGCCGCTAATTGGAGGAGCCTCGCACCTGCTGCCCTTCGTCCTTCTATAGTAAGCAACCACCTCCATTTAACCTCTTCTCACTTTTCTAAGTTTGATCACTTGCCTTAATTTTGCACGATGTTCTCTCCCCTATATTTAGTGTCCAAATAAATATTGTTATGTGTTACCATGTTTTCTCTTTAGCTCCACCTAGCTACACCCCCAACCCGAGCACTCCCTTTGGACCCTAGGTCCTCAGGCATGTGACAATACCATAAGTAGAGTTGTGAAATTGTAAGGTAGAATATGGTAACAGCAATACAAATTTGTCCTTACATGAAATAGCTACAACAGTACGCTTTGAAGGCAAAAAAGGTTATTGGCACTGTTTATAAAAATTAAGGAATTTACTTGTTAATCGTCATCATATCAGATCTATGTGGAAGTGTAACCATCGCTTAATTCGTTAGTGCAGAAGCTATAAGAAATGTAATAATTTTTATGACTTTGTTAATAGATTCTCATCATAAAAACTCTACTTGAAAAATGCTCTGAATATCGACAATCACAACATAAAAAAGTAATGATATTTTCCACGAAAAATTAAAAAATAATATTTTGAGCATTTTAAGCCAGTAATTTCAAAGAACTCCTTCCCCACAACGCTTTAACGAATCGACGCGGCAAAAAATTGGAATCCTCGAAAACTGTATTAATCCACGCACAATATTGAAAATCCATGTAAAAACTGATTTCCACTGTAGAAATTAATGATTGGCGAACAACAAAAATCAACAAAAGACCAGCGTAACAAATATCAAAACCGATCAATCGGAAAGCCAAAGCAACGACCGATAAATCAGAAGCACCCATTATCAATCAACATTCCATTCGCTCGGTCGTCCGTTAGCTCAAAGCCATTTTTTCACGCTCCACTTTTGTTATTTTACTTTTCGCAATTTTAAATCCAGACTGCTCGACAAGTCCGCAGTACGTGCATACGTATTACGTAATATCGCAGAGAGGAAACGATTGTTCGAATCGACATTGGCAGAGAAAACGTACTCGTCTGGATGGAACAATCGCAAAACTGGCAGCAGAATGCAAACCGCAGTCTGCGTTTTGTATGGCGATTCAACACTTAAAATTGGTATCTTGAATGACACGATGCAAACAATTTCGCAGCTCTCAACTATTTCTACATGAGATAGCCAAAATAACCATTAATACTTACTCATGCTTGTAAAAGGGCAGTACTTGCAACTACATAATAACATCTTGCGACTGTATAGTGACCCCACATCAACACTCGAGGCAGATACGCGATTAAAATTGCGTACACTTATGTTGGCAAGCCGCTCGCACCAAATACACAGGGGTTGGTCGCACGAAGTATCTTAAATAAATATTGTGCTTCGGTGTATGGTAAAATGAGCTTTTTAAATGCAATCGGTACAACGGCATTTTACTTTTCTCAAGTAATTTTGTAAAGATTGTAAAGAAAACCTTCGTCATAATGATATTGTAACGTTTATTCTAATTTATTTACACACTGTCTTAACACTACTTAATTTATCTAAACTATTACTTAAAGAATTAATTTATATCACACTCTTAACGGCTAATTTATTTGTACAATTTCACTTGTCCGTTTATCACACTGTTTTCACTCGCGGCTTCTCTTCTAATCTGTAATGTTCGTCCGCAGCGTTCGCTTTTATAGCCCTCCATAATGTATTCCAGAACCTTCTTGATAGTACTCGATTCTTCTTTTCCCTAATTTGTTTGTTCTAGAAACGACTAGAACGTAATAAATCATTCTTTCTTTAAATGAATATTCGCGATTGGACTGGAAGTGTTTTTATGATCCCATTAGCGGAGCGGCCTCCTTTGAGTTGGGCCCGCCTCGTCCGATAAGAAGGAGTACGCTTACGCTGGTTGTTTGCATTTCGAGTTACAATATTTCTAAATAACCTGCACAACATTACAAATATAGAAAATCGCTAGAAAAAGCTGTAAATACCAGAGTGTAATTCATGAATCAAATTTTGCAGTTCTTGATGGAGACATTGTGTGTATTAACGTCCCTAGTATATCAATCCTAACGGAGGTGGCAAATACTGTATTGCGAAAATATGTCACATATATTTTAATTTGAGTTCAATTCAACCAAAGTTGCTGACATTCTAGTACCAATTAGACTTGAAAGGTTGAAATATGTGCTGCTAAGGGTGGTTCCGAAATCATCATAACAACCTCAATAAAGATAAAGTAAATAAAAGTGCGGGAATGTTAGCAGTGAAAGTGGAAAGTGGAACTCAATCAAAGTCGCACTAGATGATGTTCTACTTACTACTGCAAATTAGATTCAGGTTAGACTGGGGTTGAAACTTGTGCGAAGAATTGTTCAGAAATCCTAACAACCCTAACAAAGACCAAGAATTCGACCAAAGTCACACAAGAGGATATTACTCTACTGAAAATTATATTTGATGGTTGAAAATTGTGCGAAGGTTGCTACTAAACTCTCACAACGGCCCAAACAAAAAAGGTGAAGGTAAATGAATGATGTAAATGAAACTGGAAATTTGAGTTAAACTTAACCAAAGCCGCACTAGATGATGTTATTCTACTGCAAATTAGATTTAGGTTAGATTACAGTTTAGATATTTCCATAATTAAGGGGAAAATTGGCCACACTTTACCACGCTAGCCCCGCGGGTTCGTAAGAGGGTAGGGGTATAATGAATTTGATCTAGACGGTTCTAAGGGGTTTGGACATAATTTCCCCAAAGTAGTAGGAGGAGGTAATGGAAATAATAGCTCGCGTAGGCAGAAGCGCATCTTTGAAGTAGACAAGTCCTCCATCTTCACCCCACCAGGGGTTTACAAACTAATTCCGCATTGAAAGAGGAGTACGACAAGGCGAAACTATTTCCCCCAAATTGCTTATTTGAATATATGTTCAAAAGACTAAACTGGGAGGAAATGGGTATTAATATAAACGGGGAGATGCTCAACAACCTACGTTTTGCCGATGACCTAGTGCTGATTACAGAGAAAGTAGACGAAGCACAAAATATGTCAGAAACACTGAAACAACCCTCTGATCAAATTGGACTACGCATAAATTATTCAAAAGCAAAACTAATGACCAATCTTGTTATTAGTGGCAACGACCGAAGGTTGTCCAGGTTCTCAAAGTTGGCCATGGTAATTTAACCAAAGCAAAACACCAAGTCTTAACTAACTGCTTTATTAAAGATGAGCGACCGGTTTCGGCTTCATGAAGCCATCTTCAGGCTCGCAAATAAGTTGTTTTGTTTTAAGGCTCATGTTGTTCACATACAAAACAAATACGTTAACATACACAGTTAAAATAAATAAAACTTAGAAATTAACACACATCGAACAAGATTAACTACATAAAGTTCTTTTAGGACATGGATCAAGCCCTAAAGGCGTGAGCTTCCTCATACTTGAGAGGTTGGGAAGTAACTACCATTATTAGTGGAAATGTCTCGGTGGACAGGGCAAATATAGAACAAGTATATTCATATAAATATCTGGGGCATGAAATAAGAATTGGTTGCGACAATTAGACACACGAGATCCAGAGAAGAATAGGACTGGTATGGGCAGTATTCGACCAATTGAGATATGTGTTAATATCAGATCTACCAATGTGTTTAAAGGGGAAGGTGTTATATCAGTGTGCTGTGCCAGTACTTACAAATGGCGCAGAGACACTTACGCTGATTACTTATGATGATGATGATGATGACGACGACGATGATGATGATGATGATGATGATGATGATGATGATGACGACGACGACGATGATGATGATGATGATGACGATGATGATGATGATGATGATGATGATGATGATGATGATGATGATGAGATTAGGGTTGTGCGAAGGGTTGATTTAGAAATCCTCACAACAACTTAACAAGGACAAAGACGATGAAAGAGCGGAAACGATGCGGAGTAAGTAAAAGTGAAAATGGCAATTTGAGTCTCATTTAACCAAAGTCGCACTGCATAATATTATTCTACTGCAAATTAAATTCAGAGGGTTGAAATTTGTGCGAGGGGTTGTTTAAAAATTCTCAAAATAACCTCAACAAGGACAAAGAAGGAGAAAGTGTGAGAATTATGAAAGTGAACGTGGAAGGTGAAAGAGTTTAGATGAAGATATTTGCGTAATGTATGACAAACATGACAAACGATGCAAAGTATGGGTAAAGAGTGGAACTGCTGAGCAGCCTAAATATTTTCCACTTCAATCTAATGGCGTGCCTAATAATTGGAAACAGTATGGGATCATATACATTAAAATTTGCTTTACGGGACAATATCTATTAGTTTCACTTTAGCTTTCATTCATAATTTTGTAAGTATCTCATGAAGAGTACAAATTGGAATCACTATGGTTATGGAAAACCGTATGGGATTATAGATATTAATATTTGATCCAGAGGATTTAATCTATAAGTTTCACTATATTTTTTATGTATAATTTTCTAAGTATCCCATGAAGGGTACCTCATTTTGGTTATTTCATTTATTTTCTTTAATTAAGTTATTAACTTCTTTGCAATTTGAATTTTCATCGAATTAATGTACAGCATAATGCAGGTAATGCACGGATTTTTGAAGCCTATAGTCTCAAGTTTAGAGGTCATTTGGAAAAAAGGAAAATCCGTTTTATAGAAAGTCTTATAAAAATTGTTGTCACTTTACAGCTAAATATATCAAAGTCCGTTTTTGGTCCCCATTACCGTCTTCTCACTACATACTTCCTATTTTAAGTAAAGTACTTTTCACATTGACTTTTCCTCAGATTGCTACATCGCCTGGAATAAGCAGAAAATTAATTCGTATGTTTACCTTTCCTAAATTGTTTCGATTGTTTTAATTGCTGCCCCCTTAACTCCCATTGCCAAATGCCAAACGACTGAAATTCTCTGGCACAAAATTATCCTGGAAAAATTTGATTTTCGGAGTATATAGAATAAACCGCCTTTGTAAAAACGAAGTAATTTATTCCACCCAATTTACATTCTATTTTGATTTACACAGTGAATAATATTATTTACATAACAATTGTTTCGTTTAAAAATACAGCCTACAGATAGCAGAACAAATGTTATGAGAGGAAACAACCACACCGATCATTTTGTGTGTGTGTATCGATTCTGTGTTAGATTGTGGGTAAAAAAGAGTCACATATCGGTATTATTCAGAATGGAATTTTGAAATATTGGGTGATATTACAAGTTCTTCATCAAAACTGCCAATATGAATTGGCCTAAGTTAATTAACCGTACCGATATGAAACAAAGTACTGGCTTAGTTCAGCTTAACTAGAAATGTGGCTTTTTTTGTTAGATTATTAAATTCCCCGAAAGCATGCTCTCAGTGAGCTTAAAATTAGAGTAGTTTACCCCCCCCCAAGATTCCTAAAAAAAAATCACATTTAAACTAGAATCAGATTCACTTTAGAAACCACAGTAGTAATCAACGTACCGAATTTAGTATTAGAAGTCAATTTCGCCTTGCTACTTAAATTAGTTTTGAAGTTATGGAATCAAATTGATAGTAGTTATACTATGATGGTTCTGGCCCATTGGTTCACATTTCTGCCACCGGGAGTCAATGGCGGCGCCACTAGTCGCTAAGTGGCCTCACAACAAGCTAAATTAAAGAGCTTTCGAGCAGATTCTATTTGGAGAGAGGCCCCATTATAAGTGGGCAAGAACGAGCTTAGATTAACTACTATTGATAATGTTTTAAAAAATTTAACGTCTTAAATCTCAAAAAGTGAGCGATTTTGGACACATGTTCACTTGAAGATAATTTGGGCTAAACCATCCATCGCTACAGTTAGTGACATCCTTTTTTAACATCCCGTATAATGAGATTTTGTTGTTAATGGTTCAAGCAGTTACATACATATTTTCTGCATGGCAAGATTCAATGAAAGTTGTTGTATATCACCCGTTATTTTCAAACAGTAAGCTGCATTTTAACGGTATACAAAATAACATGTGTCGCAAATAAACAGTTTTACCATCAACGAAAAGATCACATGTTATCCTGTATACACTTTCGAAAAGTCTTGGTTTAACATCATTTCGAGTAAGTCTAAGAGTGTTATTAAGAGCATTTCGGATTTTAATTATGAGATACTTTAATTTTTTTTTTTACAAAATCCGGCCCTTACGATTTTCACTTCATAAGTTACAGCACAAACATACCTCGTTGCGATCGTTGTGCGTTCGAATGCACACAACACGTTTAACTTCATGGTCTGACGGTGCACGTCTAAGTCTTTGATTCGCCACGGAAATATTTCGCAAGAGAAAATGAAATTGATAATGTTCTCGCAGTTCTCTTTCGGAAATAATGCACTGTATGCGTTTGGTAAATGGGAAAATTAAATTTACACGAAACTTTTGCGCTGTATGAAAACGATGTTAACGTCACGGAGTTGTTCTCACCACTTGGAACGTAGGGGTTCAGGGTATAGATAAGTAGGGAATTGTAGTTCACCAGATAAGTTAACAATGTTTAAACAACCTATAACGCAGTAACAATACAATCAAGTTCAGAGAAGCAGTCATATATGCACCATTGTACATTGGTTAGGATGACTCATTACTCATTACAAATACAAAAAAAATATAGAAACTTGTATGGTTTCATATGAGTCGACAAATTTTTTCGAAGTTTCAAGAAAGCGTTAGAATGGGTGAAATTCCCTTGTTTGAAAATATTCAACTCTTTCGTCGGTATATAAACAGTATGTAAACATTTAGATATTTTCTACTTGACAAACTTTCATAATTTAAAAATTTTGAAAATGTTCACATTCCAGGCTGAATTTCATGTTTAGTGGTAGACACATGATCGAGATAGGTCTTGCTATAGTCTCGAATGTCTCGACAGACAAGTCGAGATCTAGGTAATTTCTGTCTCGTATCGAAAAGTCGATGAAGTTTTAAGTTTTACAATATCTTCTCTCATTAGAGCGTAATTCAATGGATTTTAAGGTATAGTTAAGTTTCACAATATTAACTCTTATTAGAGCGCAATTCTATGGTTTTTGAATTGTAGGGTAGGAATTTTCTAACCCAAATCTTTTTTGAAACATTCAGATCGTTAGAAATTTTTGTCCGTGGGAGCTTCAGGTATCATTTTGATTCCAAAGTTGTTTTGTGAAAAAAATACGATAAAAATGGTGATGTGTCATTCGGACCCTTCTTATATTTCATTAAGAATATTCTACACTAGAAAAGTATTTAAAGTATTAGGAAATTTCTTGGAGCGGACTGTTGGTATATTTCAAGAAACTGAAAACTGGCAAGTGTAAAGTGCCCTCCAGAGAGGATAGAGTAAAAAATGTTGATTACATATATTCGAAAAATATATTAATTTTCAAAGTTTGAAAGAAATGCTTGAAAAATTCAAAAATTCGAGAAATGACAAGAGCATTTTGTATTCCTCCGTCCGTGTGAAGTACATATATATTTATTCAAAAACACTTTCGTTTGGAATCAGTTGACTTTAAAACGTCTAGAAACGCTTATAACTTAAATTTAAAAAATGGACCAGAATACAATACTTTGTTATGAGTAAAAAGTAAGATACCGAAATGATTTTGAACGTCAAAGAACCTTCTTTTTAATTTTTGCATTTGAAGAATAACATGTAATAAGGGAATTCCAGGCACATAAATGGTCATTTTTAGGTTAGAAAAATTTAACCCTGCGGCTTGGAAAAATGATATAACATTGCCTTTTAACTACAAACATATGTAAATCTTTTAAATATTTTCAAAAAAAGAAGCGGAGCAAGGGATTATTAAATAGAAGATCGATTTGGACCTCACTGGCCAAATATGGCGTGCCAATAGGCCCAGTTGGTTGATTTTAGAATAGAAAATTTTTAAATAGGACCATTTCACCCATCTCAACTAAGGATTAATGGATGCCAAGTATATCTTTACCACAACGTTCCAAAGGAGAGAACTCAACTTCAGTTTTTCTTCCAATTAGAAAACATAAATCATTAATACGTCGAACAATGCATTATTTTCTTTTCATCGCCACATTACCAGTTTGAATGTTTAAAAATAAATTTCCATTCTTTTGCGATTTATAACTTGATCAGTTTTTGTTCAAAAAGAAGTTGAATTTTCATTTCATTCCCTCTTAAAAAGTCAACATTTTTTTATGAAGGGTGTAAGTTGATTGAGCGCCCCAGTAAACCTATTCCATAAAAATTAAATGTCGTTAGCAAAATTGTGTAATTTGATTATAATAGTTAGATTGTTAAGTAAAGTAACTGGTGTTAACGCTTGTTGAATCCCATAAACACCACTTTTCATTTTCACAAGACCATTGAAGTATAGTTTTGTAAAATAATTTATGAAGATTGGAAATTTTTAGAATTTCAGCTGACTTTTGCTCACTCATGAAGACTTGTATTTATGATATGCTTTTGAACCAGTTTAGAAACAACTTTAAAAATTTAAACTCAGAAATTTTCTCGCAGTAGTAAATTTATTTATTTTTGTTGTTTAACTTCTTAATTTTTATTCTTCTTTGATCCTCAACTTAATTCTTTATACTTCTACAACGTAAGGTTGTAGAAAACTTCTGTAGATTTTTGAAAATAATTTTTGGGACAATTTCAAAAACTTAAGACCACACATTTTCGCACAGAAGTAAATTTAGATTTTTTTATGTTTTTTTTTTTATTCTTTAGAAACTACCTAAGGCGGTGCTCTGTAAATTTTTAAAAATAAATTTTCGAGATTGAAAATCTTTGGGGAATCTTTAGAATTTCAGCTGACTTTTACTAACTGAAAGATTAATGAAAAGTTGTGTTTATGATTGCGTTTGAACGAGTTCAGGGACATTTAAAAAAGTCAAGATCAAGAATTTTCACACAGCAGTAAATTTTAACTTTTTCACGTTTTTTTTTATTCTTTAGAGTTTAGAGACTACCTAAGGCTGTAGGATACTTCTCTGTAGATTTTTAAAAATAAATTTTCGAGATTGGAAATTTCTGGAAAATGTTTTGAATTTCAGCTGACTGGCTTATTGAAAGTTTGATGAAAAGTTGTATTTACGATGTCCTTTTGAACCAGTTTAGGACAACTTGAAAAATTTAAGATCAAAAATTTTCGCACAGTAGTAAATTTTGGGAAATTTGTAGAATTTCAGCGGACTTTTGCTTACTGAAATTTTCATGAAAAGTTGTATTTATGATATGCTTTTGAACAAGTTTAAAAAGAACTTTAAAAATTTTGAATCAAAATTTTCTCGGAGTAGCATTTCTTAAGAGAGTAGGTACCTAAGCTTTTAGGAAACATCTCTACAATTTTCAAACAAACTATCTATATTTGAAATTTTAGGAAATCTTATGAATGTCAGCTGATTTTTGTTAACTGAAAGATTAATGTAAAGTTGTATTTATGATATGCTTTTGAACCAGTTCAGGGACAATTTAAAAAATTTAAGATAAATTTTCGCACAGTAAATTTTGATTTTTTTATGTATTTATTTTTTATTCTTTAGAAACTACCTAAGGTGGTAAGAAACTTCTCTGTAGATTTTTAAAAACAAAATTTCGAGATTGAAAATCATTGGGATAGCTTTGGAATTTCAACAGGATATTGCTAACTGAAAGATTCATGAAAAGTTGTATTTATGGTGTGCTTTTGAACCAGTTTAGGGACAACTTAAAAAATTTAAGATCAAAAATTTTCGCACTGTAGTAAATTTTGATTTACTTTCAGTTTTCTCAATTCTTAAGAATGTACCGAAGATTGTAGGAAACATCTCTGTAGATTTTTAAAAATAAATTTTCGAGATTGGAAATCTTTGGGAAATTTGTAGAATTTCAGCTGAATTTTGCTTACTGAAAGTTTCATGAAAAGTTGTATTTATTTGAACAATTGAACAAATTTGAACAAGTTTAGGACAACTTTAAAAATTTAAAATCACAAGATTTCTCGCAGTAGCAATTCTTAAGAGAGTACCTATGATTGTAGGAAACATCTCTACATTTATTTTATAAAAATAAATTACCGAGATAGGAAATTTATAGGAAATCTTATGAATATCAGCTGATTTTTGTTAACTGAAAGATCCATGAAAAGTTGTATTTATGATATGCTTTTGAACCAGTTTAGGGACAGTTTTAAAAATTTAAGATAAGAAATTTTCGCACAGTAGTAATTTTTGATTTTTATGTTTTTTTTTATTCTTTAGAGACTACCTAAGGTGGTAGGACACTTCTTTGTAGATTTTTAAAAACAAAATTTCGAGATTGAAAATCATTTGGGAAATCTTTGGAATTTTAACAGGATTTTGCTAACTGAAAGATTCATGAAAAGTTGTATTTATGATATGCTTTTCAACCATCTTAGGGACAGCTTTAAAAATTTAAGATCAAAAACTTTCGCACAATAGTAGATTTTGATTTTTGTTTTTTTTTTTAGTTCTTCAGAGACTACTTAACGTGGTAGGAAACTTCTCTCTAGATTTTTAAAAATAATTTTTCGAGATTGAAAATTTTTGGGAAATCTTTAAAATTTCAGCTTACTTTTACTAACTGAAAGATTCATGAAAAGATGTATTTATAATATGCTTTTGAACCAGTTCAAGGACAATTTTAAAAATTTAAAATAAAATTTTTTCCAACAGTAATTAGTAAATTTTGATTTTTTATGTTTTTTTTAATTCTTTAGAGACTACCCAAGGTAGTAGGAAACTGCTCTGTACATTTTTAAAAACAATGTTTCGAGATTGGACATTTTTGGGAAATCTTTAGAATTTCAGCTAAGATTCATGAAAAGTTGTATTTATGATAGGTATACTTTTGAATCAGTTTAGTGACAACTTGAACAAATTAAGATCAAACATTTTCCCGCAGTAGTAAATCTTTCTTTTGTAATTCTTTAGAGACCATCTAAGGTTGTAGGAATCTTCTATGTAGATTTTTCAAAATAATTTTTGGAGATTGGAAATTTTTGGGAAATCTTTTAATTTCAGCAGACTTTTGCTAACTGAAAGAGTCATGAAAAGTTGTTTCTATGATATGCTTTTGAACCAGTTTAAGAACAACTTTAACAATTCAAGAACAAAAATTTTCAAGCAGTAGTAAACATTTTTTTTGTTTTTCTTTAATTCTTTAGAGACTATCTAAGATTGCAGGAAACTTCTGCGTAGATTTTTATAAATAATTTTTTGAGATTGGAAATCTTTGGGAAATTTTTGAATTTCAGCTGAATTTTGCTTACTGAAACTTTCATAAAATTTGTATTTATGATATGCTTTTTAATCATCTTAGGGACAGCTTTAAAAATTTAAGATCAAAAGCTTTCGCACAATAGTAGATTTTGATTTTTGTGTTTTTCTAGTTCTTCAGAGACTACCTAACGTAGTAGAAAACCTCTCTCTAGATTTCTAAAAAGAATTTTTCGAGATTGAAAGTTTTTGGGAAATCTAGAATTTCAGCAGACTTTTGCTTACTGAAAGTTTGATGAAAAGTTGTATTTATAATATGCTTTGAACCAGTTCAAGGACAATTTTAAAAATTTATATTAAAAATTTTTCGCACAGTACTTAGTAAATTTTGATTTTTTATGTTTTTTTAATCTTTAGAGACTATCTACGGTAGTAGGAAACTTCTCTGTACATTTTTAAAAATAATTTTTTGAGATTAGACATTTTGGGGAAATCTAGAATTTCAGCTAACTTTAGCTAACTGAAAGATTCATGAAAAGTTATATTTATGATATACCTTGGAATCAGTTTAGGGACAATTTTAACAATTTATGATCAAAAATTTTCCCGCAGTAAACATTTCTTTTTTGTTTTTCTTTTAATTCTTTAGAGACTATCTAAGGTTGTAGGAAACTTCTCTGTAGATTTTTCAAAATAAAATTTGGAGATGGAAAATTTTTGGAAAATCTTTTAAATTTCAGCACACTTTTGCTAACTGAAATAGTCATGAAAAGTTGTTTCTATGATATGCTTTTGAACCAGTTTAGGAACAACTTTACAAGCTTAAGTAGATCAAAAATTTTCATGGAATATGTTTTCCCCCTTAAGGTAACTTGTTAGTTACGATTAGTCGGTTAGAACCAACAATTTTCATGGAATGTGTTTTCCCCTTAGGTTAATCTGTTAGTTACGGTTAGTCGGTTAGAACTACGAACTGGGCTTCGACAACTTCAACCCTCCCACCTCGTCCCGTGTACACCATACATCACCATTTAGCACTCGGATCTGGTTAAGCGAACGTGTCCGTCTCGTCACCGTTAAAAAAATATTCACTGGCAATCACTCCCGTGTCCGTGTGTCCGTCTCCTCGGCGTGTCCTTCTCTCCCTTACCGGCGCCGTAAATCGTCGGGAACGTCGATACTAAAACGGGGATTTAAAGCTACGGAAGTTAACTGTCGGCCCATCGTATCCTTTTTACGGCCGCATCGGCGAGGGGCCGGGGAGAGAGCAGCGGCGGCAGGAGGAGAATGAGGAGGACGAGCAGGGGGAGCGGGGGCGGTCGGGCGGCCGTCCTGTCACCTGCAAATAAAATTCGAATTGTACCGTTGCGAGTGCTCCCGGATCGCCCCGTGCGGTTTCCGGGGTGGATTTTACGGGGTCGTCGATTGAATTTCAGATTTTTTCGGGGGTGGCGATCGGGGGGGGGGGGGGGGGTATCCCGCAAGTTTGTAACTATTGACGATCGGAGACGACCGGTCGTATTTAGGGAAAGGTAATAATTTGTAATATACCCATAGTGATAAAGAAGAAGCGATCGAACTTGAGACTAAATTAAAATGTAACATTTTCCATTATAGAGTAAGAGCCCAGGACTGCCAGACATAACTTATTTTCTGAGAGGCAAAACGTGAGATACTGAGTAGCTTATGACCGTTTCTAAAGAGTCGCAGGATGGGATAAGCATGAGAGCGAAGGAAAGGCCATATATTTCTCGTTAGCTAAACAGAGAACGACCTTTTGCGATGTTGCTAGCTCGCGAAACATTACAGTCATCCCCTCCGCACACTGTACCGCACACATCCGAAAGTGTAAAGCGATACGCGACCGCGATACGCGTTGATTTGGACTGCGTGCTCGGCCGGCACCGTTGCAAAACTTCCCTCTCTGTCATGCTAACGAACTACTGATGGTTTCTCTTTTGCTCTTGTTGGTTTCCCAGCCAGCGTTTCGATAGAAAAGCTACGTGTTTGCAGGCGTTCAAAGTACATATACAAGCTACTCAGTATCTCACGTTTTGCCTTTCAGAAAATAAGTTACGTCTGGCAGCCCTGGGCTCTTGGACTATTACCCACATCTTCTTCTTCTTCGTCTATAGCCTTCGTTCATTCAACTCTAAACATAGATTTCTCCTAACATACGTCATTCTTCTCTGTTACGTGTGGCTTGTTCTAACGTGGGACCCCCGGTCTTCTTAGGTTCCCGTGTGGTTTAAGGCGCTGGTTTTGAGTCAGGCGGTCACTGTCGTCGTGGGTTCGAATCCCACGTAATCCATGGATGTTGTGATTGTTGCGGGAAGTCTGTAAAATGTATCCAAAATCCCGTTCCTATTCACGCCAGTAACCAGGCCGGATAGGATCGGATATCCTGTAGAAGGGAGGGACTAGGATACACACACACCCTGAGTCAGTAGAGCACGGAGTGGATAGTGGATCAAGCCTTAAGGGGGTATAACCGTGCTCGAGAACCATGGTTAGGAGCCCACGTTAAACTGTAGGTCCCGTCCAGATTAGCCTTGCAGCAAAAAGGAGACGTTAACTACCCTCAACCAACCAATCTTTTTAGGTTATTGCTCCATCTCATTTGTGGTCGTCTGGTCGTCCTCGGGTAAGGTGTCCTAGGTATGGTCTCCACTATTGGACTAAATTATTCCATCTGTAATATTGGTGTCTAACGACGTGACCTGCAAAATACCACTTCAGCCTGGCGACCTCTTGCGTGGGATCTGGAAAATTTGCCGCCAGCAATTTGCCGTTAACAATTTGCCTCATACGCAATTGATCGCCATCCGACTTTAATCCATCCCAAAACACATAAAGCAATATACAAAATATTCAAAAAAACGTTTATCCCAATCTTCACAATACTTAAAATACTAAACAAAAAGTCACAAGAAACGTTTAACTTTCAAATTCATAACACAGCATATGTACGTGTCAATAAGAAATATTATGCGCTATATCTCTTAGATAATCAATTATATCACCCTGTTCATTGTAGCCCCTAACAAGCCTTTGTGTGCGCTCATCACAATCGCGATACTTCTGCTTTTTTTCGCCTTGATCACTTCCACTTAAATATTGTTCAGTGCGCATTCGTTAATATTTTGTTCTTTTTAATACAATCTACAAATTCCCAAATATTGGGATGATAACCAGCGACTTGTTCCTCAAATTCTCTATGACACCCTTATACAAAATATGCCTTCTCATTAATCCTTTAAGAACAAGTTGATATAGGTTCCATAATCCATGGGAATACCTTGGTGGTCGACGGAGATGTCGCCTGGTTGGGCGGCCAATCCACGTATCGTCAAAATAATCAACAAAGTCTTGTGATTCTGGAGAATAGACACCGCTTTCACACAAATGTTCGAAAAAAAGTCTTGGTGCAGTAAAACTACATACGTTTCCTCAGACTTGTTGGGTAATAATGCATAAACTATTGGTAGAGATAAATTGTCCTTGAAGCCATGTATCGTATATAGTTGATAAAAAAGTAAGGGAACAGTTTTAAACGTTCCATCAGCATACCAGTGTTCACTTCACCCCAACAATTACAAATTTCATTTAGTACTGAATGTCAACATACGTTTGTCCTCAGGTTCAGAAACAAATTGTAGGAATAATTCTCCTTTGCATGTTGTTTTATACAAGTTTTTTTTATTGGTACGCTATTTTGCCTATTTATAACATGCTTTGGCGTGCGTAAATCGGGCTTCATCGCACGCGCCTGTTTTAAAGTCGCAATGGAAACGTATCAACAACGGCCATATCAACCAATAGCAGAGCGTTTTTGGCCGTAGCCGGACAAGCCGATTGGTCGCACGACGTGCGACGGGCCGTCACGAAACGTCCCGAGTGTCATTCAAATTAATCATATTGGGTATGCATTTGGTTTTGGTATAAAAAATGGTACTAACAAAAAAATATAGCTTAAAGTATTCGTGGATAACTGCTTTTTCAAACACTTGCTCTATTTCGAGCACTCCGGCAACGCCGTCGTGCTCGAAAACTCGCTCGTGTTTGAAAGAGCTCAATATCCACTCATACTTTAATATACTATTTTATACTGTTGGTTAGTCGTGTACCCAACAAATACCCTTCCATAGCTCTCTGGGTCTTCGTTACCAAATCCATGTTTCTCTCTGTGAGTGTCCACGTTTATCACACGTATGTAAGTATTGGAAGAACACATTGGTTAAATACTTTTCTTTTCCGTGGCCAGCAAATCTCCTCTTCAGCCTGGCGACCTTTTGGATAACATCTTCAAATTTAGTTTTGCTGCGGATCCATGTGTCCCTCTTCCTGTTGGTTAGTCGTGTACCCCTATATACTCTTCCATAGCTCTCTGGGTCTTCGTTACCAAATCCATGTTTTTCTCTGTGAGTGTCCAGGTTTTTGACACCCGTAAGTAAGTATTGGAAGAACGCATTGGTTAAATACGTTGCTTTTTATTGACATATTACAGTTATTTCATATCTAATTACTCTTGGATTTAAAAAATACGTTACTGACTTTTGGGTTAACGCAAATGGCGTAGAAAAAAAGCTTACATTTTACTACTCAGTACACCGAGGACGAAAACCCCAAGAACCAATCGTATCGTAATTTTAACAAGTCAAGTAGTAATTCTCTATCAAATAATCCTCGCACTATTAACCGACAAACCCCTGGGTCAATCCACCTTTACACGGGCCGCAAACATATGTTCCCGAGAAATAAAACAAACGTATCCCGAAATTTCGACCGCTCATACCTCTGTTAGTTGGTCCCATGAGGAGGACAGAGGCCGGCTGAGGTGTGTCGGGTCGGACCTCGACCACCAGGCTCTTCGCCTTGTACAGTTTGAAGAGGGTGACCTCGCAACGTAGCCTGAGGGCGCCCCAACTCCCTCCCACTCCGGAAAGTTCCAGACGTCCCGTCTTCTTTACTAAATTGTCCTCGTCGATCGCTATCTGCTCCGACGTATAACCGGGCACCTGGAAAAGGGAATAATGGATATAAGGGAATAGACTCGAGCAAGTCGTAAGCAACATATGTAGTCACATCAGTACACATATTGCCGGTGTCTACGAAGAGTATGATTCCTAATAAATTGTCAACGAAAATTATGACTTTCAGATAAGAATCGTCGAAAAAAATTATTTTCTTCCACATCCCCGCGAAGAGTATAACTCCCAAAAATTATCGGTGATAAAAAATGATTTTTTTGTAAAAGGCGGTGAAAAAATTATTTTTCTCTATATGCCCGCGAAGAGTATAACTCCCAAAAATTATTGGCAAAAAAATAACTCTTTAATAAGAGTCGGCGAAAAACATTATTTTCCTCTGCATGCCTGCGAAGAATTTAACTCCTAAAAGATTTGAAGGAAAAAAATATTTCCCAATGTATGACTGCGAGAAATATAGCTCATGTTAATGTGTCAACGAAGACTATAATTTATAAAAGTGTGCTGCGAAAAAAATTATTTCTGGAGAGATGTTAGCGAAAAAAATATTTTCATATGTGTGCTCGCGAAGAATATAACTGCTGATAGATTATCCATGAAAAAAAATAATTCTTCAATAAGTGTTGGCGAAGAATATTATTTTAATCTGCTTACCCACGAAGAGTATAACTGCTAATATATATTCGCGAATAAAATAATGTTAGTTATCCCTTATTGATTTCGCCAAGGATTATTATGAGTTAGAGTCTTCGCGGACGCCCAAACAGAGGTATCTTTCTTCGCCGACACTTATTAAGCGATCCTTTTTGTCGCCGCATATTATTAGGAGTTGTATTCTTCGCGGACTAAGAATTAGAAGTCGTTATTTTTAATGACACTTATAGAATAGTAATTTTTTTCACAGGATACTTCTTAATAATAATCGTTTTCGTGGGCGCATGAATAGAAATGACTTTATTAGCTGACACACGTCAAAGATTACTTCTATTCGCTGACGCATTATTAACAGTTATACTTTTCCCCCACACAATTAGAAATAATACTTTTTCCCGCCTTTATTGGAAGTTATACTCTTCGCCGCGTTTTAAAGAGTTATACTCTTCGTAGGCACCGGCGGTATAATCCATACAGCCCACGAAGAAACAAACAAAATTTCCAAATAAATGTTCTCGTTGGAATCATTTCCAGTGCTGTTGCTGGTACTACCACTCTTCCGCTATTTAACTAAGGTTGTTGTCACAACCGCAATTTTTCATACAAAGCTATGCTTAACAAGGTGTAATTCAACCACTTCGCATTACATACATCAGAGCTTCCATCTTCCCCTCTGCGCCGTTCTCCTTTAATCGACGTAACTAATGCTCAAAGTTAAACGGGTCATCTTCAGGGGGAGGCTCTCGAACGTGGAAACTTTGACCCCGTCGTAGTGGAGGTATTAGTAAGATTTAATAGGTTATTTCTCGGGGTTAGTTTACGGGGGCGAACGTATTTCGTATAGTCGTAAGTTCGGTAATGGTACTGTAGCCGAATGAGGGATTTACGGGCCTCCGAAAGGGAGATCGGGAAAAGAAGGGTAGCGTGGAGTCGTGGGAAAATCATTAGGGGGAAATAGTGGAAACTGTTCGGTTTTTAAAAAGCGTTGTCGTTTACCTTATTTCTGGAACTAAATGGGATCGTGATTAGAGTAATGGAAAATGGTAATAGTGTATTGCTATTCTCGGAATATTTGATAACAAGACCCCTTATTGCAGAGCCTTCATAAAGTATATATTTCCAAAATTTTAAGTTATATCAGATATATGGGAATGAAATTTTCGACCAACTGAACTTCATAAATGAATTCAAAAATTACAAATACCTTTTGAAATCAGCGATATTTAAATGCCATTTTTACAACAATACAACTTTTAGTACAATGTTTCCCTAACTCACACAGCAGCCATTTAACCTTGCGTTACCAAATAATTACAAGTTTTCATATGCAAAGAATAACGATGACAGAAAATATTGTAACGTTTATTCTAATTTATTTACACAGTTCTACACACACTACACTACCTAATTTATTTAGTCTAGTCCTTAACTAACTGTACACTTTTCGCTAGTCGGCCTGTCGCACTTTTCAATCACGACGACTCCTTGTCTACTGTGCCTTCGACCGGAGGCCCGTAATTATATACCCTCAATAATGTCTTTTCCAGAACGTACCAGATAATTCTTTCTCTAATTGGACGTTTCCGGATTGTCCGAGAAGGTTTTTATGGTCGCGCTTTTTACTGAATTCTCCGAAGCGGTCCCACTTTGGAGTGGACCGACTTCGTCCGATAAGTAGGAGCACGCTTCACGCTGGTGTTTAAATTTCGCGTTAAAATACTATATGTGATACTACAGAGAGGTAAAGAAGGTGACTAGAGCCAAAATGAAACGTGGGAATTTATATGAAGACTGGTCGAAGAAAACATCTGCGGAAGGATAGCGACTGGTGCATACTGAAAGTCTTGTGAACTGAAAAGAGCAAATCGGCTCCAATAAATTTAATATCCCACACGCAGTGTAATGATAGTTACCAAAAACTGCTAGCCGAAGACAGAGCAGACTTTCCGCTCGAAAATGAAGACGAGAATAACACCTCTAGCATAACAATATAGGACGTTGACGACATTACACTAAATGAGATTAAAATAGCATTAAGAACTATGAAACACGGACGAGCACCAAGACTTGGTGGAATCTATGGGACTGATTAAATATGGTACTGGAGAGCTGACGGATTTGATTGCCTATATTTTACTTGGTTTTTGAGAAATGACCATCTCCCTTCTGAACGGAAGAATGCGTATATATCTAATATACACAAAAAAGGGTGACAGGAAGATACCATAAACAACAGAAGGATAAATGTAACTAATTCCCTTTCAAGACTGTATGTATGGGAAAATGATAAAATACAGAATTGAAAATGAAGCAGGAGATGTTAATGAATAAAGTGGGTTCTGTGCTGGTCGCTGATGTACAGATAGCATTTTTGGTGCTGAAAGAACTCTTAGAAAAATGCATGACAAGGAACCTCAAAACTCACCTTGCCTTCATAGACTTAACAAAAGCCTAACACAGTGTTTCCCTAGAAAACTATGGCCCGCACTAAGAGAAAATGGAGTCAGTGAGATTTATATTGAGGCAGGTAAAACACTATATAGGAATATGTCAAGCAATATTAAAATTGGTAACAAAGTAACAGAAAGTAACTAAGAAAGTTAGAGGAAGAGTCCGACAAACGGGGCATAACCTTGAAAACTGATAAAACTGATTATATTTGTAGCTAGGAATGTGCAAAAGAAATCATCAGTTACCAGAAGGTGTAGTAAGGGGCACGAACTCTTGAAATATCTTGCCTCAATAATCACTGGTGATGGCTGCTCAAGTATACTTTGTCCAATCCGAACTGGAACGGTAACAAAAACACCTAATGGCTCTTTAAGTGGTGCCGCCCGTCGTCCATGGGCGTATCATTACGGATAATAACTCTAACAATGAATTCACTTTCAAATAGTATAAATAAATGGCACACACACACCACTGCTTCTCGAGTATAAGTGCCGAAGGAGAAGAACACCTGCTCCATAGAAGAAGAAGAAGACACAAACGAAATGCCGCTATGGTAAAAAAAAATTTACGATCCAATGGACCCTTTAGTTCTTTATCTGTAGATAACCATACATTCACATATACGATTTCACTTGGGCGACTGCACGAATAGGTACACCTACATTTTAAAATATACCAGTGCGTTTCTGAATAAGCAAAGAAATAAGTCCCATGGTTTTGTATAGAGATAACGGGCTCTTTTCGAATGTCCTCGGTAAATTCAGATTTTGTAGTGTGTTTCAATTGCTACTGGTTAAAGTATACCCAAGAGATAAATAGTAAAATAATCCATGGGACAGTTGTAACTAGTCAAATTAATTCAGTTCTGTGGAGCAACCAAATAAAAGAAGCCACCAAAATTAGAATATACAAATCCTATTTAGTTAGTACTACTAACCTATTTCCCTACTGTCTAGTTATTTGGCATTATTAATTATGTCTACTATTTTTTTCTTAATTACGACACTGATAAAATTTAAGTAAACGAGCTAATCCTGTGTTCAGATAGTTAAGTAAGTATATTTAACTTTAGATAATTTGAGTGTAATTGCTTAGAGCTAATGTGATTAAACGATTATAGATTACCTATTGCTTAACTAGTCATCTTTTGATGTCACTAATAGAAAAGTTTAGAATTACGCAACAAAACAAAATACGTATTACATTCGAACCTTCTATTACCGCCATGAAACAAAGCATTGTTATCAATTTTTGATTGATCTCTTTGATTTTCCCAGAGGACTACGTCATATCAAACCCATATCTAATATCTAATTCAGAGGGGAAATTTGCAAACTTGGCTATATAATAATATATATAATTATATTTAATATATAGGTATATACATATGACAAAATTTCGAACTATTAACCTGAAGATGTAATTGGAATGGTAATTCTGAAAGTTTAAGGTTAAGGACATGTTAGTTGTCTGGATTACGTCTTATCTTGATTACCGGTTTGATTTGATATTAATTTTCAAATTGTGGTTTTAAGAATTTTCTAACTCCAAATTCTAAATAGTTCACCATGGAAATTTTAAAAGTGGAAATTATTTTTTTGAGAATGGCGAAAACACATACATATGAATTTATGTGCGCCACCGTCAAAACTTGTATCTCAAATTTATGTTGAATTCACAAACGGAACTATAAATTGTCTTTAAAATTTTGGATAATTGTCAAAAGGAAAAATGATCAAACTAAAATAGCTGTTTTAAAACGAAATTTTTGGGAAAGGTTTCGGAAAATGGGAATTCGAGTATTTTACGAAATCTTTGAAGTTTGTCAAAACGAAAAGTGCACAGTAGTGCTCGAAAGTCAAAATTCGAGTCGCTTGCAGCAAGAAACGATTTTAAAAATTAAAATTTAAGTTGTTCGCAAAATTTCGGAAAATGGTAAAAACGGAAAACGCTCCCTTGCTCTGTATTGGGCGGAGTTTATAAATCTTTACTTATCATTTATCATTATATGTATTTAATATTTACATACTATATGACATCTATATACTTTTCAGTATCTAAAATTGTTTAGAGCATCTGGCATTAATGAATATTTTAAGTGCATATATTTTAGTGCACATTGCCAATTGCATACCTTAAATTTTTTAATATATATATTTAAACTCCTAGGATTAGTTCCACGAAAGCTTTAATTATTTGGGATTGAGGCTGCATTTATCTTACTACTGCGAACTAAATACATAACAATTTCGATTTACTACCCAGAGTAGTTGTTCCTAATTGCCTACAAGTCCTCAAAAAACATTTTAATACATCTTTCCCAATCCTAAATTATGTGTTATTAATATTGGGCACTGCTGTGGAATCAACTAAAACTTCCCTCATTAGGCGAAAGTAACATTACAATTACATTTCAAGTAAAAGTTTTAAAACAACTTCGAAAAAGTTTTCGCCGTATTAAACATTGCTTTATAATTTCACCAATTATGATTGGGACGAAACTCGACTTATCGTCCTCCGTCCCGAAACGCCAGAATATTTTGAATAATTAAAAAAAAACGATATCTAGAGTATGCTAATAACGTCAAGTAGTTATTACGTCATTACAAAGTTTTCATAGGTATCAGGATTAAGTTTCATATCCAATTTCGCTTTAGAAGTTTGAAATAAATCTGGAAAAAAATCGTATTTATCTCATCTTTCCTAAAATCCCTAAATGTTTTAAATCGTTAAAAAACTATATACGGAGTAAGTTTATGACATCTAGTTCGCATTACAAAGTTTTCAAAGACAACGGTATCAAATTTTATATTGCATCTCGCTTTAGAAATTTGAAATCTCACCTTTCCCAATCCGTAAATATTATGAATCGTTACAAAAAACATAGGAAGAGAAAGTCAGTGAAGCTAATTGCACATTACAAAGTTCTCAAAGACAACAGGATCCAATTTCATCCACTACCTACACCACTTTCGATAGTTATAATATTCCCTGTATATGCTAAACACTATTTTCGAAATGAAAAATAACTCCAACAAATGTACAGAACACCGGTACTAATTCATGCGTAGCAAATTACATACGGATAAACTGAGATTTGTTAGTCCCAAGTTGGAAACTATTAAATCGCAAATATCTGCCGTAGGGCGCGTGATCCAATGAAAAACTCCGGCAAATGGATCCATTACGAAGAATAATTGGTTAAATATTGCGATGTGCTAGTGCGGAAGGTTTAAATAATAACATCGGGGATTACATGGAATTTTTAAGATCTTGATGATAACCATGACTGTCCGATACGTTGGTAATTTCGTGATTTTAATATTGAACTCTGTGCTAACAACGTAAAGTACAAGGAAACTACAAGGAAAAAACCCCATGGCATGCCAGGCTGAAAGGTAGATTTATGGGTAGGATATAGAGTAATATAACAGACACGATGTGTCAAAAAAATGTATACGAGGTGTGAAAAAATTATAAACGTAAAATTTTTTACATATTTGCAAATAACTTTTTTCTGTACATCTTTCAAAGATATGTTTTATACAAAAGTTGTTCGCCTCTATAAGAGCAACAAAAAACCTCAGTAACATTTTTCTCTCAGATACGAAATAAAAGTTTTTTATAGACTACCATAGCGAAAGGACCATTTTGACGTACTGATTCTAGGAGGTAAACTGTCACTTTACCTGACTCGAATTGTATCTACCCATTTACAAACATTACAATTGTAAAAGGAGTTGCCTATCTTGACCCAAGACAAAAATATTGACATCACATAACCTAAGCTAAGATGGCCGTCTCGCGCTTTTGTTATAAATTTGTTGGACACTTTGGACAGTAGTTTACTTTGGTAGTCGATAAAATCTTGTATGCAACACGGCAGTAAAGTGTCTTTATCGAACGAGCTTGTTGCTCGACTCGCTAAGCTCGTCTCACAATCTTCAAGCTCGTTCGATAACGTGTCGCTTTACTGCCTTGTTACATAAATTAAAGTTAAAAACCTACGTAACATTTTTCTCTCAGACCCGAAATAAATGTTTTTTATCGACTACCATTGCGAAAAGTCCATTTTGACGTACTGATCCTAGGAGGTAAACTGTGACTTAACCTGACTCGAATTGTATCTACCCATTTACAAACATTACAATTGTAAAAGTAGTTGCCTATCTTAACCAAAGACAAAAATATTGACATCACATAACCTAAGCTAAGATGGCCGTCTCAGGCTTTTGTTATAAACTTATTGGACACTTTGGACAGTAGTTTACTTTGGTAGTCGATAAAATCTTGTATGCAACACGACAGTAAAGTGCCTTTATCGAACGAGCTTGTTGTTGACTCGCTAAGCTCGTCTCGCATTTTTCAAGCTCTTTCGATAAAGTGTCGCTGTACTGCCTTGTTACATAAATTAAAGTTAAAAACTTAAGTAACATTTTTCTCTCAGACACGAAATAAAAGTTTTTTATCGACTACCATAGCGAAATGGTCATTTTGACGTATTGATTCTAGGAGGTAAACTGTCACTTTACCTGACTCGAATTGTATCTACCCATTTACAAACATTACAATTGTAAAAGGAGTTGCCTATCTTGACCCATAACAAAACTATTGACATCACATAACCTAAGCTAAGATGGCCGTCTCGGGCTTTTGTTATAAACTTATTGGACACTTTGGACAGTAGTTTACTTTGGTAGCCGATAAAATCTTGTATGCAACACGGCAGTAAAGTGCCTTTATCGAACGAGCTTGTTGCTCGACTCGCTAGGATCGTTTCGCAATCTTCAAGCTCGTTCGATAAAGTGTCACTTTACTGCCTTGTTACATAAATTAAAGTTAAAAACTTAAGTAACATTTTTCTCTCAGACACGAAATAAAAGTTTTTTATCGACTACCATAGCGAAATGTCCATTTTGACGTACTGATTCTAGGAGGTAAACTGTCACTTTACCTGACTCGAATTGTATCTAACCATTTACAAACATTACAACTGTAAAAGGAGTTGCCTATCTTGATCCAAGACAAAAATATTAACATCACATAACCTAAGCTAAGATGGCCGTCTCGCGCTTTTGTTATAAACTTGTTGGACACTTTGGACAGTAGTTTACTTTGGTAGTCGATAAAATCTTGTATGCAACACGGCAGTAAAGTGTCTTTATCGAACGAGCTTGTTGCTCGACTCGCTAAGCTCGTCTCACAATCTTCAAGCTCGTTCGATAACGTGTCGCTTTACTGCCTTGTTACATAAATTAAAGTTAAAAACCTACGTAACATTTTTCTCTCAGACCCGAAATAAATGTTTTTTATCGACTACCATTGCGAAAAGTCCATTTTGACGTACTGATCCTAGGAGGTAAACTGTGACTTAACCTGACTCGAATTGTATCTACCCATTTACAAACATTACAATTGTAAAAGTAGTTGCCTATCTTAACCAAAGACAAAAATATTGACATCACATAACCTAAGCTAAGATGGCCGTCTCGGGCTTTTGTTATAAACTTATTGGACACTTTGGACAGTAGTTTACTTTGGTAGTCGATAAAATCTTGTATGCAACACGGCAGTAAAGTGCCTTTATCGAACGAGCTTGTTGTTGACTCGCTAAGCTCGTCTCGCATTCTTCAAGCTCTTTCGATAAAGTGTCGCTGTACTGCCTTGTTACATAAATTAAAGTTAAAAACTTAAGTAACATTTTTCTCTCAGACACGAAATAAAAGTTTTTTATCGACTACCATAGCGAAATGGTCATTTTGACGTATTGATTCTAGGAGGTAAACTGTCACTTTACCTGACTCGAATTGTATCTACCCATTTACAAACATTACAATTGTAAAAGGAGTTGCCTATCTTGACCCATAACAAAACTATTGACATCACATAACCTAAGCTAAGATGGCCGTCTCGGGCTTTTGTTATAAACTTATTGGACACTTTGGACAGTAGTTTACTTTGGTAGCCGATAAAATCTTGTATGCAACACGGCAGTAAAGTGCCTTTATCGAACGAGCTTGTTGCTCGACTCGCTAGGATCGTTTCGCAATCTTCAAGCTCGTTCGATAAAGTGTCACTTTACTGCCTTGTTACATAAATTAAAGTTAAAAACTTAAGTAACATTTTTCTCTCAGACACGAAATAAAAGTTTTTTATCGACTACCATAGCGAAATGTCCATTTTGACGTACTGATTCTAGGAGGTAAACTGTCACTTTACCTGACTCGAATTGTATCTAACCATTTACAAACATTACAACTGTAAAAGGAGTTGCCTATCTTGATCCAAGACAAAAATATTAACATCACATAACCTAAGCTAAGATGGCCGTCTCGCGCTTTTGTTATAAACTTGTTGGACACTTTGGACAGTAGTTTACTTTGGTAGTCGATAAAATCTTGTATGCAACACGGCAGTAAAGTGTCTTTATCGAACGAGCTTGTTGCTCGACTCGCTAAGCTCGTCTCACAATCTTCAAGCTCGTTCGATAACGTGTCGCTTTACTGCCTTGTTACATAAATTAAAGTTAAAAACCTACGTAACATTTTTCTCTCAGACCCGAAATAAATGTTTTTTATCGACTACCATTGCGAAAAGTCCATTTTGACGTACTGATCCTAGGAGGTAAACTGTGACTTAACCTGACTCGAATTGTATCTACCCATTTACAAACATTACAATTGTAAAAGTAGTTGCCTATCTTAACCAAAGACAAAAATATTGACATCACATAACCTAAGCTAAGATGGCCGTCTCGGGCTTTTGTTATAAACTTATTGGACACTTTGGACAGTAGTTTACTTTGGTAGTCGATAAAATCTTGTATGCAACACGGCAGTAAAGTGCCTTTATCGAACGAGCTTGTTGTTGACTCGCTAAGCTCGTCTCGCATTCTTCAAGCTCTTTCGATAAAGTGTCGCTGTACTGCCTTGTTACATAAATTAAAGTTAAAAACTTAAGTAACATTTTTCTCTCAGACACGAAATAAAAGTTTTTTATCGACTACCATAGCGAAATGGTCATTTTGACGTATTGATTCTAGGAGGTAAACTGTCACTTTACCTGACTCGAATTGTATCTACCCATTTACAAACATTACAATTGTAAAAGGAGTTGCCTATCTTGACCCATAACAAAACTATTGACATCACATAACCTAAGCTAAGATGGCCGTCTCGGGCTTTTGTTATAAACTTATTGGACACTTTGGACAGTAGTTTACTTTGGTAGCCGATAAAATCTTGTATGCAACACGGCAGTAAAGTGCCTTTATCGAACGAGCTTGTTGCTCGACTCGCTAGGATCGTTTCGCAATCTTCAAGCTCGTTCGATAAAGTGTCACTTTACTGCCTTGTTACATAAATTAAAGTTAAAAACTTAAGTAACATTTTTCTCTCAGACACGAAATAAAAGTTTTTTATCGACTACCATAGCGAAATGTCCATTTTGACGTACTGATTCTAGGAGGTAAACTGTCACTTTACCTGACTCGAATTGTATCTAACCATTTACAAACATTACAACTGTAAAAGGAGTTGCCTATCTTGATCCAAGACAAAAATATTAACATCACATAACCTAAGCTAAGATGGCCGTCTCGCGCTTTTGTTATAAACTTGTTGGACACTTTGGACAGTAGTTTACTTTGGTAGTCGATAAAATCTTGTATGCAACACGGCAGTAAAGTGTCTTTATCGAACGAGCTTGTTGCTCGACTCGCTAAGCTCGTCTCACAATCTTCAAGCTCGTTCGATAACGTGTCGCTTTACTGCCTTGTTACATAAATTAAAGTTAAAAACCTACGTAACATTTTTCTCTCAGACCCGAAATAAATGTTTTTTATCGACTACCATTGCGAAAAGTCCATTTTGACGTACTGATCCTAGGAGGTAAACTGTGACTTAACCTGACTCGAATTGTATCTACCCATTTACAAACATTACAATTGTAAAAGTAGTTGCCTATCTTAACCAAAGACAAAAATATTGACATCACATAACCTAAGCTAAGATGGCCGTCTCGGGCTTTTGTTATAAACTTATTGGACACTTTGGACAGTAGTTTACTTTGGTAGTCGATAAAATCTTGTATGCAACACGGCAGTAAAGTGCCTTTATCGAACGAGCTTGTTGTTGACTCGCTAAGCTCGTCTCGCATTCTTCAAGCTCTTTCGATAAAGTGTCGCTGTACTGCCTTGTTACATAAATTAAAGTTAAAAACTTAAGTAACATTTTTCTCTCAGACACGAAATAAAAGTTTTTTATCGACTACCATAGCGAAATGGTCATTTTGACGTATTGATTCTAGGAGGTAAACTGTCACTTTACCTGACTCGAATTGTATCTACCCATTTACAAACATTACAATTGTAAAAGGAGTTGCCTATCTTGACCCATAACAAAACTATTGACATCACATAACCTAAGCTAAGATGGCCGTCTCGGGCTTTTGTTATAAACTTATTGGACACTTTGGACAGTAGTTTACTTTGGTAGCCGATAAAATCTTGTATGCAACACGGCAGTAAAGTGCCTTTATCGAACGAGCTTGTTGCTCGACTCGCTAGGATCGTTTCGCAATCTTCAAGCTCGTTCGATAAAGTGTCACTTTACTGCCTTGTTACATAAATTAAAGTTAAAAACTTAAGTAACATTTTTCTCTCAGACACGAAATAAAAGTTTTTTATCGACTACCATAGCGAAATGTCCATTTTGACGTACTGATTCTAGGAGGTAAACTGTCACTTTACCTGACTCGAATTGTATCTAACCATTTACAAACATTACAACTGTAAAAGGAGTTGCCTATCTTGATCCAAGACAAAAATATTAACATCACATAACCTAAGCTAAGATGGCCGTCTCGCGCTTTTGTTATAAACTTGTTGGACACTTTGGACAGTAGTTTACTTTGGTAGTCGATAAAATCTTGTATGCAACACGGCAGTAAAGTGTCTTTATCGAACGAGCTTGTTGCTCGACTCGCTAAGCTCGTCTCACAATCTTCAAGCTCGTTCGATAACGTGTCGCTTTACTGCCTTGTTACATAAATTAAAGTTAAAAACCTACGTAACATTTTTCTCTCAGACCCGAAATAAATGTTTTTTATCGACTACCATTGCGAAAAGTCCATTTTAACGTACTGATCCTAGGAGGTAAACTGTCACTTTACCTGACTCAGTCAGGTAAAGACTTTTCCTGACTCGAATTGTATCTACCCATTTACAAACGTTACAATTGTAAAAGGAGTAGCCTATCTTGACCCAAGACAAAAATATTGACATCACATAACCTAAGCTAAGATGGCCGTCTCGCGCTTTTGTTATAAACTTGTTGGACACTTTGGACAGTAGTTTACTTTGGTAGTCGATAAAATCTTGTATGCAACACGGCAGTGAAGTGTCTTTATCGAACGAGCTTGTTGCTCGACTCGCTAAGCTCGTCTCACAATCTTCAAGCTCGTTCGATAACGTGTCGCTTTACTGCCTTGTTACATAAATTAGAGTTAAAAACTCAAGTAACATTTTTCTCTCAGACACGAAATAAAAGTTTTTTATCGACTAACATAGCGAAAAGTCCATTTTGACGTACTGATCCTAGGAGTTAAACTGTCACTTTACCTGACTCGAATTGTATCTACCCATTTACAAACATTACAATTGAAAAAGGAGTTGCCTATCTTGATCCAAGACAAAAATATTGACATCACATAACCTAAGCTAAGATGGCTGTCTCGGGCTTTTGTTATAAGCTTATTGGACACTTTGGACAGTAGTTTACTTTGGTAGTTGATAAAATCTTGTATGCAACACGGCAGTAAAGTGCCTTTATCGAACGAGCTTGTTGCTCGACTCGCTAAGCTCGTCTCGCATTCTTCAAGCTCGTTCGATAAAGTGTCACTTTACTGCCTTGTTACATAAATTAAAGTTAAAAACTTAAGTAACATTTTTCTCTCAGACACGAAATAAAAGTTTTTTATCGACTACCATAGCGAAATGTCCATTTTGACGTACTGATTCTAGGAGGTAAACTGTCACTTTACCTGACTCGAATTGTATCTAACCATTTACAAACATTACAACTGTAAAAGGAGTTGCCTATCTTGATCCAAGACAAAAATATTAACATCACATAACCTAAGGTAAGATGGCCGTCTCGGGCTTTTGTTATAAACTTATTGGACACTTTGAACGGTAGTTTACTTTGGTAGTCGATAAAATGTTGTATGCAACACGGCAGTTAAGTGCCTTTATCGAACGAGCTTGTTGCTCGACTCGCTAAGCTCGTCTCGCATTCTTCAAGCTCGTTCGATAAAGTGTCGCTTTACTGCCTTGTTACATAAATTAAAGTTAAAAACTTAAGTAACATTTTTCTCTCAGACACGAAATAAAAGTTTTTTATCGACTACCATAGCGAAATGTCCATTTTGACGTACTGATTCTAGGAGGTAAACTGTCACTTTACCTGACTCGAATTGTATCTAACCATTTACAAACATTACAACTGTAAAAGGAGTTGCCTATCTTGATCCAAGACAAAAATATTAACATCACATAACCTAAGGTAAGATGGCCGTCTCGGGCTTTTGTTATAAACTTATTGGACACTTTGAACGGTAGTTTACTTTGGTAGTCGATAAAATGTTGTATGCAACACGGCAGTTAAGTGCCTTTATCGAACGAGCTTGTTGCTCGACTCGCTAAGCTCGTCTCGCATTCTTCAAGCTCGTTCGATAAAGTGTCGCTTTACTGCCTTGTTACATAAATTAAAGTTAAAAACTTAAGTAACATTTTTCTCTCAGACACGAAATAAAAGTTTTTTATCGACTACCATAGCGAAATGTCCATTTTGACGTACTGATTCTAGGAGGTAAACTGTCACTTTACCTGACTCGAATTGTATCTAACCATTTACAAACATTACAACTGTAAAAGGAGTTGCCTATCTTGATCCAAGACAAAAATATTAACATCACATAACCTAAGCTAAGATGGCCGTCTCGCGCTTTTGTTATAAACTTGTTGGACACTTTGGACAGTAGTTTACTTTGGTAGTCGATAAAATCTTGTATGCAACACGGCAGTAAAGTGTCTTTATCGAACGAGCTTGTTGCTCGACTCGCTAAGCTCGTCTCACAATCTTCAAGCTCGTTCGATAACGTGTCGCTTTACTGCCTTGTTACATAAATTAAAGTTAAAAACCTACGTAACATTTTTCTCTCAGACCCGAAATAAATGTTTTTTATCGACTACCATTGCGAAAAGTCCATTTTAACGTACTGATCCTAGGAGGTAAACTGTCACTTTACCTGACTCAGTCAGGTAAAGACTTTTCCTGACTCGAATTGTATCTACCCATTTACAAACGTTACAATTGTAAAAGGAGTAGCCTATCTTGACCCAAGACAAAAATATTGACATCACATAACCTAAGCTAAGATGGCCGTCTCGCGCTTTTGTTATAAACTTGTTGGACACTTTGGACAGTAGTTTACTTTGGTAGTCGATAAAATCTTGTATGCAACACGGCAGTGAAGTGTCTTTATCGAACGAGCTTGTTGCTCGACTCGCTAAGCTCGTCTCACAATCTTCAAGCTCGTTCGATAACGTGTCGCTTTACTGCCTTGTTACATAAATTAGAGTTAAAAACTCAAGTAACATTTTTCTCTCAGACACGAAATAAAAGTTTTTTATCGACTAACATAGCGAAAAGTCCATTTTGACGTACTGATCCTAGGAGTTAAACTGTCACTTTACCTGACTCGAATTGTATCTACCCATTTACAAACATTACAATTGAAAAAGGAGTTGCCTATCTTGATCCAAGACAAAAATATTGACATCACATAACCTAAGCTAAGATGGCTGTCTCGGGCTTTTGTTATAAGCTTATTGGACACTTTGGACAGTAGTTTACTTTGGTAGTTGATAAAATCTTGTATGCAACACGGCAGTAAAGTGCCTTTATCGAACGAGCTTGTTGCTCGACTCGCTAAGCTCGTCTCGCATTCTTCAAGCTCGTTCGATAAAGTGTCACTTTACTGCCTTGTTACATAAATTAAAGTTAAAAACTTAAGTAACATTTTTCTCTCAGACACGAAATAAAAGTTTTTTATCGACTACCATAGCGAAATGTCCATTTTGACGTACTGATTCTAGGAGGTAAACTGTCACTTTACCTGACTCGAATTGTATCTAACCATTTACAAACATTACAACTGTAAAAGGAGTTGCCTATCTTGATCCAAGACAAAAATATTAACATCACATAACCTAAGGTAAGATGGCCGTCTCGGGCTTTTGTTATAAACTTATTGGACACTTTGAACGGTAGTTTACTTTGGTAGTCGATAAAATGTTGTATGCAACACGGCAGTTAAGTGCCTTTATCGAACGAGCTTGTTGCTCGACTCGCTAAGCTCGTCTCGCATTCTTCAAGCTCGTTCGATAAAGTGTCGCTTTACTGCCTTGTTACATAAATTAAAGTTAAAAACTTAAGTAACATTTTTCTCTCAGACAAGAAATAATAGTTTTTTATCGACTACCATTGCGAAAAGTCCATTTCGACGTATTGATTCTAGGAAGTAAACTGTCACTTTAACAAGCCGCCATTTTGATACCGCTGGACCTATAGAAACGACCAAAAAAACTAAAAATCGCATTTTAATTTCTCTTTTTTCGTCTTCGTTAACGAATGCAATACTAGATAAATTTACCAAAATGCAATAGGGTTGTCTTGCTTTCGTTCCTTTCGTAAAAGCCCTCAAGTAAGAGTCATTTTCAATATATGTTGAAAACTAGGGGTGGGTATCTCATCAAATTTACCTGCCAACCAACGACGTCACTTGGCTTCCCTGCATTTCACGCGAATATTTCTGTTAACTTCGGAGGCACTAGTTCTACTCTTCGACTTCTGTTCATTCATCAGAGTCGAAATCTCATCAGTCATCCATTCGTGGTTCCTCCAATTTCCTCCACAAGAGAATACATATAGGACCAAAATTTTTAATAAACCGAAAACAGAATTTGCGATTTCCATAACTAAATTGTATAGAAAAGAAGTGAAACTCTAATATCGTCCTGGGGCTTTGTTTGTGTCCCAGATCTCCTCCTGCGGCAGTAATAAATATAAAAACTTCACGGCTATTTTTTTCATCGAGAAATGCCCGCACGTTCATTTCATAAAAAATAAAAAAGTCTATCTCAGTCAGCACTAACAGTAAATTTTATTGTTATGTCATCTTCGACTCCCGGAAAAATTCATCCGGAGGAATCCCGAAAGGGAATTGAATTGAAAATTGCCGTGGAGCCGATCGATGGCCCCAGATCTCATGTGTAAAATATCTGAAAAGCAATAAATACGAAGTCGCAATAGTAACGGAGGATTGACTAATCACTCGTGAATTATGCGGTAAGGTTACAATTAGATTACGGATACACGGTCGAAGAGGCGGTAATGCATTTCGTCATTAATTTACGTAATGAGCAATTTCGCTGTGGTCGATGCAAAAGAATGTAAACTATCAACCGACTTCCGTTTCATCGCCCGAAATTGCTGGTAACACGATTTGACAGTCCTTCGTTACCTCAGCGAATATGAAGCTTCGCCAGGACGATAACCAATTAACATATAGATGATCCTTGATATAACACTTCATTTGACACATTACAACGGACTAATATCCCCATAAATGGATTTTGCTACCTCCTAGGGATGACCCATAATATTATAGTTGTACGTGTCGGCATCCCTAATGCTGAACAATTTTTTTTGTAATATTTATGTTAATAATATATGTAGTGCTACCATACCAGGACTTCTTAATAAGTTTTTTCGTTAAAATTCTTCGAAACAAACGGTAAAAAGTTGACTTTTGCCAATATTCGGTTTTTTGAAATTCGCTCCAGGGCTCATTTCAAAGTTATAACATTTATTCAACAATGCAATATGTGTAACAATGTATAGTAATATTTTTGGCTCAATCTTCTTTGAAATAATTTTACAGTTGTCGTTAAATT
This sequence comes from Cryptocephalus moraei, assembly GCA_946251905.1. Taxonomy (NCBI): domain Eukaryota; kingdom Metazoa; phylum Arthropoda; class Insecta; order Coleoptera; family Chrysomelidae; genus Cryptocephalus; species Cryptocephalus moraei. The sequence continues at coordinate 14,703,353 of OX276463.1, forward strand.
GTCTCCAAATTGGCTAATAGGTTTTTTTATAAACTTTAAATGCTTGAACTACCCTATAACATTATTGTTCTATACCTATATATACTTCTGAAGAATATTGACTTATTATTTTGCGTTTTTATTGAATAGAAGAGAATCAATTTGTAGTAAGACAGTTGCACAAAGGATACATATTGAACGAAGTGTGAAGTGGTCTCTGTTGAGAGTGGACTGTATGTAATCTGGGGTTGATCTGAGGGCGTAACGTGCAGATCTGGGGTTGAAGATCTCGAAGTTAGAAGTTCTCGTAGCTTGAAGATTTCGTAGAACTCTCAGGGCGTAACGTGAGAGTAGTCGTGTAGGGTGAAGTTAGGTCTCCCGACTCACACAGTGACAGTCTCCTGACAGTCTCACAGTCGGTTTTAAGATGAAGGGTGACTTTAAATCAAGACCAAAAACACACGTCGTTTTGAGCGTACAAAGTGTACTGATTTATTGTCCCAAATGTCAGAGCTTTTATACATCTTATTTTACATTAGCTAAATGAGATATTATTTCTTTTGTTACCTTGCACCACACTTTCTCGAGAAGCGCTCGTTATCACGTTACCTAGACGTCGTGTTATGCTTAGTCAGCTGAGTATTGGGATTTGAACTTGACCGGCTCACGTTCATTTAGCATTCAATGAAAACAATTATCCTGCGCAGCAATTCATGTAAGATTCAATATTAATGTTCAACTTCACACATGTCATAACAATGTGTCTCAAATGACCAGTTGGACCCGCCAACCACATTGCGAAAAAACCTTCTAATGATAATTTAGTGATAATAATTCTATTTAATTTATAAACGTATGCCATTTTTCATCAATGTTTTCTTACGAAGTTGTCAGGTAAAATTTCCATCCGTAAACCGAGTTTAGAGACAACAAATTTTTTATCGACGAAAGAAATACTGGTATTATTTTTTTTGTATCTATTTTAATTTTCAGTGCTCTTTTTGAGGTCAAAAGTAAAAACCACATGTTTTCAATATTGGTCTTTAACGCAAATTTTCCTCGTCTTTCGAATTTTCATATGACCTAATTCCCCAGCCTTTTTCACCTGTCTAAAATTTGAAAATTTTGTATTCCATTGCTGTGGTATACAGTGGTAAACTTTTGCAATAACGTTCACCAATATAAAGGAAAATAATTAATTTTTTGAAGCGACGCTTCTATACAAGCGTTATATTACGTTTTCTCTAGAGTTAGTTTAGAGTAAAATGCTGGAGGGAGCGTCACGAAAATTGGTAATGATGTAGCTACATATTGTATTGCATACATGATCTGTATAATACATACGATTCAGAGCGTGAAGGGGAGAGAATATAAGTTCTCCCACTCTCTCTCTCTCTCTTTCAGTTCTCTCGTTTTCTGGGTACGCCACGGTGATTAAATAGCCGGTTTTCAGCTCCACGTTGACCTCGAGCATGGCGTTTCCGTCATCGATGTTAAAGGCGTAAAGCTGTTAGATCGGTCGTAAAGAGGCGACGTTGCCGTTCTCGTGGAAAAGTAGTGAAAGTGTCGAATTGTGTTGGGAAGTGAAGATGCGTGCGTAACGCACCACGATGTCGCGTATTTTGCGAACTCCCCCTTTTTTGTTATTTATTTAGTCATATATTCGCATTTCTACTAATTTTTGGAGTTGCAATGTGCGAAGCTCAAGCGAATTCTAATTGTTTCCTAGTCCCGGACAGCGGGAAGTCCATCGGATCCTCCACGGCGAATGTAGATTAATTCCAAACCGACCATACCGAGGGCGTGCCATCCCCGGAAGTCGTACTTCCCTAACTTCGCTAATTATCGATTCAATTAACGTTCTAAGTTTGTAATTGAAGTTCCTGCCACGGTATCTTCCGAGGGGAGGACGCGGGAGGGGAGTTTGTCACCCCAGGGCGCCTCGACGGGTGGCGATACTATCTCGACGAAAAAGGGAAAAGTACGTTCGGTTTTAAAGACGGTGGCGGCGCATCGATAAAGCCGAAGCCGAGGAAGATTTTTACTAAATTGGTAATGACGAGGTAATCTGTACGCGGATCTGGGTACTTTTCAGCGTTACGTCGTGTGATTACAGGTTTACTATATTACTATTCCTTGTCATTTTCCTTAGATGTTAATCCGATAGAACGAATTGGATTGATTACCAACTAGTCTTTCGAGTGAGACATTAAGACTGTTTACGGAGAAACGCCACAAAGCTAAGGAAAACTATAATAGCCTCTTATTTTTTGGGTTAGCGAGAATCCACGCTTAATTTGTTAACTGATAATTTATGGCTTCACATTAGTTGACAAATATTTTAATAATGGAATTAGTGCTTCACAGTATTCTATGCTATCCATATGCGTACATACTTATCATTTATTCCCATTTACTTACATACCTGCTATTAGGAATGTTAAGAACTATTGATTAGACAAATTTATAAACAGTGTGCTTAAAATAGCTATGTCCCATATCCATACATATTCAATATAAATTCTTGTAATATATTATTAGTTATTTAATCGATTTAACTTATGAATTATATGTTTAACATATAAAATATTCAAAAATATCCAGTCACTATAGTTGTCTCCCAACAACTTTTTAGTATGTCTATAAATTTATTTCTAGGATGGATTAGTTCATTAGTATTTTAATTCGATTCCTTACTGCCATTTGTCAAGCACATTAAATTACATAATTCTAACATATTTAATATACTACTGAAATTTTTATTTTTGATCGTGGCTAATTGAAGCATTGTGAAATTCATGTTAATCACAATGTTAGTAGAGAGGGTATGGTTTTCCATATTACCCTTTCCGATAAGTGAATCTTGGAAAGTTTGACTTTTTAAAGGGTGTATTATGGGAAATTCTTCATTGCTCTTTAAGATATTCTCATAAATAAAAAAATACCCTACTGAATTCTCTACTTTCATTCAAATTTGCAAATTTCACAATATTAATTTTCGTATTTAGGACGCTTCTTAGACAATTTTACAATTTCGTTTTGTATCAAGTTACTTTAATTTATAGGTGTTCGATCTGTATAAGATTCATAGCCTTTATCCGTTTCCCTTTGTTTCAATTAAAACAATATGTGCAATTCCCAATTTGAATTTTCATAGCAAATAGACGATAAATTTAACGTGCTGTAGATCGAAATGAGAAATTTATTATCTAGTTGTAACGAAGCATATTTTTGAGAGTTGAGGGTAGACCACACACCGTGCATTTAACCGTGAAATCAAACCTACCTCAGTTAGATGGCAGCCGATAAGGCAATGTTCAATCTACCATTGCTTAAGTATCCAGACGAAACTTGGGTAGGTACACTTCCCCCATCAAGTCGTCCTATACTTGAGTATATCGAAGGTCAGAACCAATACTTGTTTGCCGTACAAGCCGTACGTTATTCGTATTTATCCGTTGTTGTCCGTTTCTGTCCTATCGACCGCCGACCGATATATGTAATTGTCTTATATATAATTGTGGACGTCACCGCCGTTATATTTTAGACCGACCGAACTATCTGTTACGTAATTGTCCCTAAACTGTGATTGTCACCGACCGCTAAATTTAAGACCGTCCGCATATTGTCTTATATGTAATTGTGGACGTCACCGCCGTTATATTTTAGACCGACCGAACTATTTGTTATGTTATGTAATTGTCCGTTACCGACCGCTAATTGTAAGTGATCTCTTGTATCGTCCGTATGTGTTAAAACCGTATATCATGAAAATATCCGTCTATCCGAACCGCTATGTGATAATTTTTCCCTCGTCGTATTAGCGAAAAATTAATTCACCACGATCTTCCGCTCGCTCTCTCCTAATGTAAAAGACCGTATTACCGAATATTAGACACTGCACGTTTTCCTATCGTCTCCGCATCTAGCTATTTCTCTTTCAATGTGAAATTGTTAGGATAATTTTCCCTTTTCGCATTTTCAGTATTAAGAGGTTTTTTTCCGTATTTCAGATCTTAATTGTTTGCAAAAGTATTGTAATTTTCCGTTTCCGCATTTTTTGCTTTGTCAAATAGTTTCGAATCTTTCCGATTTCATTTAGAATAAATTTTATTCCTCTCCCACTGCGATAATAATAATGTTTTCGTATTTGTGTGTTTCCTTTTCAAAATACATAAATAATTGTAAATAAGTTTTTGTACTTCTCCGATCTCCGTTCGACGACGTAGCGTCAACAGGTGTTAGTCGTATAAATTGTTATCACTGCCGTTTGGGAATAAAATAATTTAGGGATTTTCCATTTTGAGTGTGTGTTTCATTTCTACGGACAACCCTGGTAATCTCCTGAGTTCGTAAACTACCCAGGCATATTCCCGAGGGAGAAAATCCTTAACAATCTGGCGCCCGAGCAAAACCGTAAAAATGACCCTCGCCAACGCCAAATCACTCAAGTAACTGCGGCAAGTACGTTACATAGTTACTTCCCTTTCGTAAAAATATAATTAAACCCACCAGAATTACAAATAAGTAAACCCTCGGGGAGACCTAATTCCCCTAGGCGTGACAATATACATACTAAATATCGTTAGATTCTGCAATCGATTGCAACGGTTGTAATTTTGGGATTTATTAAGTGTAACATTAAATAGTGGAAAACCGTGGTAATGGAGAGAAAAATGCAGAAAATGTGAAATAATCTTTGGCGAGCTATTTAGTTCCCGCTTGGCTGCCGTTGAAAAAGTTTGTTACATATTCAGAGGGAGTGTCAAAACTTGCTATCTGATCATGAGAAAGTATAATGTTGGACACCGATTTCTGTCTAAATTCTCGCCTATTGGCTAGTCAGATTTGAAAATGGTATGCCAAGTGGGGGTTCAATTTTTAAGGAGATACTTATTTTGACAAGAAGGGAATTTTTTTGGGTCTCATAGGCAGAATATGGCGGATGAAGAGGTTTAGATGGTCTCATAGATTTTGATATTGATAGTGGATTGGCACTATGTTGAAAATTTAGTTAAAAATTAAGGAACAATCGAATTGCTGAAAAAACTATTGCTGGGATTGAATGTCCTTTCAAGGTAAGTCGTCTGTTACATGTTCTGCGTATTTCTGTAGTGTAGGTAGGTTTAACGTTTTGTAAGGGGTAAATTTAAGGATAAACCTGTATAAGGGAAGCCTTTGAGGTAATATTACATTGAATTCAGTTTCAAATGCCAGCTTGTTCTCTCATCATTGACGTCACGTAATATTTATAAAAATCTAAATATATCTTCAGGTATATACCAAATTCAGTTATAATTTGAGTACTATGCTAACAAACTTATTAGCTTTCATTTGAGCCCTCTCTCACTCCTCAGAGTGAAGTAATCAGGAGGATCGTAATCTATCGATCATACTGTTTATTAAAAGCCCATTAATATTCACTTATTTCCGTTCTGAGTTCTTATTCCACGGATTACATTTTACATGCCACAGCCCTATGACATGATGCCTGAAAATTTAAAATGAGAGAGGTCACGTTATTAAAAATTAGCCAATAAATTAGCCGGTGTCTCTACGAAGGAATATAGTTCATGTGTCCGTGGTAGCAAGTTTGTTTATCTTTTGAGGTTAGAGGAGTTAATCTTGTGAGGGTGTACCTTCTGAGGTTCGGATGGAATATCTATTGTAAAGTTTGAGTTTGGAAACTGTACTTGTAATGCTATGTTGCATCTGTATATTTCTGTGGAGCGATGAAGTCTAACTTTTTTTCTATTTTGCGACTGCCGCTTAGCTTAACGCAGCACATTTGTTAGACTTGATCGAGCTACCATTCGGGTATCTTTCAGACCCGTTTTCATGAAGGTGCGATCGATATAAATGTTTGTTTCGGGATTAGGACCCCGTTCCAATGAACTTTCCGTATTGTTGGTTGCCTACTATCAGGAATTTAGATGCTTTAGTAAAAGGACCACGTAACTGAAATCTATAGTTTAGTCTATTTCTTCGCACGCCCTGTATGAAAATAAATCTCCATTGTACAGCAAACTGTTGCAGTAATTAGTTGCGATAGGATTAACTAATCATAAAATCTCTTTACACTTTGCATAAATACCAACATAGACAAAATACAATTTTGGTTCCACCTTTAAGCGCCCTTGTTAGATATTATGGAATCATCCAAACGTGATATTACTATATATTGCTGTGAAAAGCAACGTATTCAAATCTTCCAATTCCTGTGTATAACCCACCATCCCCTCGATCGCTATCAATCCAACTCGCCCCTATTAGCCCCATCACATTATAGACGATTAATTCCTTTGGCAGTTTAAGCTCCCATTTATATGGATACCGCAAGATCGAACGGCTCGGGTGTACTCCTCGCCTTCTAAACGCGTTATATGGGGGTTTTATAGATTTGCGATTAGGGTGTGCGTGTGTGTGCGAGTGTGAGTGTGAGCAGCAACTACCGAGAGTTTGACAGCCATTCGGAATTCTAATAAGGATCTGGTTTAGCAGGTGCTCTGCTGAAAGTGTTTTTAGTTGCTGCGAGATGAAGGACGAAAATTGAGGAGAGAGATTACGTCGGGTAGGTTCCCAGCAGGATTCGTAAGGATTCGGTATGCGAATCATTTTCCAGAAATACATTTTAATAAAAAAAATGATCTCTAAATATGTCTTTTAAACCAAGCTCAGAAAAGTTTTCAAAAATGTAATGAACGTCAGTTGATTTTTGACAAGTTAGTTTAACTTTTAACCATAATTCCGACTTTTTTACCTACTCCAATCACATACAGGAAAATGGAAATTATTATAATTAAAAGTTCTAGATTCTGTATAATCTATACTATACTATATTTTTAAGTCGTTTTCGTACGTACGTATGCTCATTCTTAAATTTAAAATTTATAGTTTTTTGAAAATACTAGAATACGAAGTACCATTATAACTACTCAGACTTCATTCTAAAACTTGGTTATAAATTAGATGACCTATGAATCTGGAAACTTTGGTATTTTCCAGATTCTAATAGTCTTCTCGATTTTCAGTTTTCTAAATTCAGTATCCTTCGGGAAAGTCTGCTTCGTTATTTACGCAATAATTTTCATAAGTATATAATTCCAGTCTTCCAGATTCTATATAACCTAAAATATGACGAAATTGGTGAATCCAACTATCTACAAATATAGAAAATTTTCAACCTTTTCTTGGTACACATGGGTATGAAGATAATTTCATAATTATAGAAAATACATGTGTTTCAAATAAAAAAAAAACCTTCAGGTTACATCTGACCTGGGTTTCGTCAGGAATTGAAAACTCTTCAATAATATACTCTAATCGATGTCTTTTTGAATACTAGTGAATTTGCTTTCTAATTCTAACATATAGAATGTAAACTATTGTAGATTTTCTAGAATACGAAGTACCCTCAGAAATACTCACATTCTTTACAATGTACCTACCACTTCATCACAAATTGGATGTTATTTATAAATTTGGAAATTTTGGAATCTTCCCAGACTTTAATCGGTGTGAGAAAAGTATTCCTCAATCCTATAATTGTTTTAATGTGGAGATTTCTAGGTCCTATCGACTTGTAACGGGGTTGTTCGGAGAGAAGGACATTTCCACGGTACTACAGATCACTCACATATATCGGTCGGTAACGGACAATTACGTAACAGATAACAGAGAGTTCGGGCGGTTTAATCAAACGGCGGAACGATAATAGTTACATATAATTCGGTCGGTGGTACGTTCACAATCGGACGGTTACGTACCAAATAACGCATAATTCGGTCGGTTTAAATCTAACGATCGGTAACGTTCACAATTATATGTATCGGTCGGTAGAACGGAAACGGATATCAGACGCAACGGAAAAATACGGATAACGTACTGCTTGTTTCAGGCAAGTATTGGTTCTGACCTTGGATTAACTCAGGTACAGGACGCTGGAGGGGGGCGGTTGACTTACCTAAGTTTAGTCTGAATATGTAAGCAAGGGTAGATTAAGCATTGCCTTATCGGCCGGCATCTATCCGAGATAGGTTAGGTTTCGCGATTAACTGTATGGTGGGTGGTCTACCCTCAACTCTCGAAAATCGGCTTCGTTACAGACTATTAGATTTTATTCAGATGTTAAGAAATCCAAAATCTACAAAAATGTTATAACAAAAGATGTCTTAGAACCTGAAATATCTCGTGTCTATTCGAGAGTTTACTGATTTTGTTATCAGTTGAGTACTCCTAAAATCCAGGTAATTTTAAGTTTTTAATACATTGAAAATTTTACAGATCCTTCTAGATTCTAGATAACACGCGACTCAAAAATTTTGATCATTTATTCTTATGCTGTTATGCTAAATCTAGAATTTATAGACTTTTCTAGAATACGAAGTACCTTCAACACAATTGAAATTCTTGATAGTCTAACTAATGTTTATCAAGTTTTAACTTTAACAAATTTCGCGGCTTCTTTAGGTTTTCATAACCAGAATTTAGGATTTTGATGTTTCCTGGTCTTCTAGTCTTTAGTCAATATTTCAGATATTCGCCCAAAACTTAAAGAAAGATGTGATTCTGTGATTTGCAGAAAATTAAAGAAATTTCTCGAATATCTAATGTACTATACTTACTCGACCATCTACAAATTAATTTAACTTCGATACAAAATTTGGGACATTTTACCTAATTTTAAACTGTTTTCAGAAAAATCTAGTGTAGTATATTAAATCTAATTAGAAATTCATGTCACTTTTATTGCGCTAACTAACATTCTAGTCAATTTTCCAAAAAGTGAACTTAACCCAGAAATTCTATTTTAAACTAATTTTATTATTTCTTCAAAAAGTCAGATGAAATGATGAAATGCAATCGTTTACTTAGAAGCTTTTTTATATCATTTACCTGAAAAACTTATAGTCCAATTAAATTTCAGAAACTGAAATTTTAACAAAGCAATTTACCTATAAGTCAGACTTTTAAACGAAATTCAGTAGTTTTTCCAAACATATATATTATTGATTATGTCATAATTCTTGAAATTACATAGTGTCCACGTTACAATTTTTAAATAAGCTAAATTCTAGTGCATTGATAAATCCTGAAATTTACAAATATGGACAATTTTTCGGTATGGAAATTATTTCCTAATTATACACATACTCTTCAAATTCAAAATACCTTCAAATTCCTCTATAGATTCTACATTATTTAAAATCGTCAAAGTTGAAAATTCTACCTTATACTTTACTTTCACATCTTCTTTTCGACCCTAGTGAGTCTGCATGCAAATTCTTACATCTAGATAAATACAGAATTTTGAAGTTTCTAAAATAAATTGTACATTCAGAATTATTCACAATACTTCAAAATATAAATCTATAAAATTTTGCATATTTCCTGACCCAAATCGCTGTGAATGCAAATATTGCATCAATTCTGAAATTTTCATAGTTTAGACCCGTCTACAAAAAAAAAACTCTTTAAAAACTATTGGATTTTTTATGTCAATTAAGCCACATCATCCACTTTATAAGTCAGCATTTACCATCGGCTCATATTTTATTGCTAATTTATTGCTAATTTATTACGCAAAATCGATTTTATTGCTCCACCCCTTAGCGAGAAAAAGGCGCTAATCTGACATAAGACTTAAGCCACATCATCCACCCCTGTATCTCCGGAACCGTAAGAGATATATATATAAACCAAGCGGCATATTTTATTGCTAATTTATTGCTGACGATCGCGACCAGTAGCGCAATGCCAGACCCACCCCTTCAACCCTTAGTAATAAACTCACCCCCAACATATCAGAAAAATTGTAACAAAAAATGTATGTCCGTTAAATGCAGCCTGGGATCTTTATTACCATTTAATTTGTCATATTTCAACGAAAGCCCTAATAATGTCCTAATTAATTTATTACTAACTCTTAACACTTATAATTTATTTCACACAGAGATGTCTATTTATTTAACGCGCGCGGTCTCTCGCTCGAATGTTTACGCACCGGTTCTTCAACTCGCAAGCCTCGGGTCCGACATTCCCTTTTTATGGCAGGTAGAAGGCTCTAGACGTTTGCCGGAATATTCCCGAAGTTTCGGGAGATGATTCTAGAATTCGCGGAACTTGTTATCGCATCGAACCTTCTCGCCTCTTTGACAGTCGGCTTCGACCCGTCCTTCCCGGGATCGCAATTCGGCGAACTTGTGTAGCTCCCGGCGTGTTTATCGCGGCGAGCCGTTTCGTTACAATATAATCTACTACATATTATCTAATTTCAGATTACTTTTTAATTCGCGTCTAGTTTGAGAGTTTTTGAGTAGAACTAGAATTCTAGAATTTATACGGTTTCTGGTGTTCTAACCTGTAGTAGATTTTCCAAAAGTATTTCCAAGTTTGACTATAGAATGTTTTAGGAACCAAATTGAGCAGACAATCCAATGAACTATATGTAGTATATTACTACAGATTAATTCAAGTTTGCCATTCTACAGGACAATGCACCAAATATATTCTAGGAACCATATTGAGAAATCCACTTAAGAGCCTAGTCAATTTTCCAGGGAGAGATAACCTAGCAATCTGGATTTTAAATCAATCTGAGTAAGTTTCCAAAAAGTAAGATGATATTGGGCCAATTATCCAGAAACTATTGAACGACATTTGTCTGAAAATGTAAGAGCTAAAATCTTAAGGGAAGGAAGTGTAAGGCGTCCATTATTTTCTTGTTCGATTTCCCTCCCTTTTTGGAATTTGCAAATAGAAAACTCAATATTTCCATCGTGGCCGCGTTCGATGGAGACGCGAAATAAAATTTTTTGCAAGAATATGTAATTCTCGAAAGTTTCGCCGTTGGAAAATCATGCACGACTTGAACCGAATCATTTCGATTCCTGTCTCCCGGGGAGTTCGTCGTACCTGTGCTCTGCATGCATATATTACGACAGCGTCCCAAGAGTTTGCATTGCCAACAGGGGAAGTTTTTACATCTGCATATTATCCCGGAACGGTTTCAGCAGATCTTAAATGCAAACCTTTGTGAACTAGAAAATGATTTTCGACAAATAGGAAGACGTCCGGATCCTATTCCGTCAAGTCGGAGAGACTTAAACCGTCACCGGATTTTTATTACGATAAAATCCTCTTTAGATCCCATTGTACGTCTCACTTCCGAACAAAAATCTTAACGAAGAAAAACAGGTTTAACTTCCCGTCGAGACCCCGCAGTCGTGCTACTCCTAAATTACATTAAGTCCGGAGATAAAAACAACTTTCCCCGGAGAGGAATCAAAAATTTTTCTCTATCCGATGATGTTTCGGTAAAAGGATTTGAATTTTCCATTTGTGTGTATACGTACGAGCTCCTCACTTCGAGAGAAGTTCCATCATCTCGAAACTTCCGAAAGTGTACAAAAGCCGGGCCTAGAAAGTCTTAAAACCTCCCGAAAAAAGGTGGGGACGGGAGGGATTTATCGATGAAAAAAGTTCATTCGGGAAAAAAGTTCATGGAAATAATTTAGTAGATTAGTTGACGAGCGTTGAATAAATAATTTAAGAGGAAAGTTTTGTTCTAAAGGAAAGAAGTATCTCGTGCTTTTCAAAGACCAAAAGCGATGAGGGATATTTCAAAGGGAGAAGAAATGATTGGGAGTATTTTTCTTCTTCCCGTCTTGTTTTAACATCTCATTTTTTTGAATAAGGGTAATACAAACTATAGTCAGGAGCGTTCTTGATAATCCCCAAATATAAAAATAGTAAAATTTTTTATCTTGACATTTTTAGAGCCATGATTATGTTAATAATAATGAACGAAACGTCGGCAGTTTGATATATCAAGAATTAGTTGTTTTTATATTTAGAGATTATCAAGAACGTTCCTGACTATTGATCTCAGCTCCCCGAGAACATTCTCCCATTCTTCACGAAAAATAACTATACTTTTCGTTAAAAACATAGTGAAATAAATAATAAGTACTGCCACTTTCATTACCATCAATAACATCATGTAAAATGGTCTGTGTAGCTTGTAATTAGATGTATAATTTTTTGGTACCTGAATAATTATATTGTGGAACAAAAATTTTTCCATAAAATTAATTCATATCTTCCCCCAACTTTGCATTTCCTGAAACTTTCCCTTAAACCTATAATTGCTTGAAATTAAGTCAAGATTGCTACGATTGCATGAGATCACCCGAAGGCTCATCAAATTACACATCCGCTTGGCATGGATGTGACATATTACGAGGTAAATAATACTACACGTACGTTATGACGTTGATGTGAAAAGAGGGTTACCGTTATAAAGTTATAAATGTCATTATAAAACTTAAACGTAGCATCAGGCCGTGTGACTGGGTCACGTTTAATTGGAATAAAACATTGTACAAGCGACGAAGGAAAGAGAAATGAATCACTCAACAAAACTGGGTTAAATTTGGTAACTCAGGCCAGAATGCATTGAAACATATTTTGTAGGTTTTGTAGTTTGGATTGGCAGTTTATTATAAGCTGATGCTATTAACTGATCCAATGGTAATAGTGGAATTTTTGTGTGCATCCGTACTTTTTTTAAATTAACAGAATAAGTAACAATGAATTATTGTAGATTGTGTGACAAATGTCACTTTACTGACCAAAGGGTGTAGTAAATTCAAATTTAATTAAAATAAATAATAATAATAATAATAATAGATTGAAATGTAAAATAATTTAATTAATTATTAATTAATATCATTAATGTCATTAATTATAAATTAAGAATTAATTTATTGACATCGTCATAACAGGAATTACCATTACCTCGAATTACATCTTTAATTTCTCTGATATTTTTTTTATTTTATAAACTTATAATTTTTCCGAATGTGTTTAAAATTAATTGTATGTAATTGGAACATATTAAAAATTATTTTATTTTTGGATGCAGAATGAAACACTATGTTCTTGTTTAATTCATTTTAAATTACTGTTGTAGAATTCAAGCAGAACGAAATAACTTATATATCAACACTACGGCACCCCTCTGCACAAGAGAAATTAAACATAAAGAACTCAATCAGTGTTTTCGAAACTTCAATACCGGAAATAATATTTGCTACGACCGCCTAAAATAACAAGAATGTATTTAAGTTTGATTTATGTTAGCCCAAGGTCTCTGCAAATATTCCATTATTTAAGTTACCATACTTTTAGAACAGTTCTGGATAAAAGCTGTGGAAAATATTTAAAAGTTAAGTATATCAAAAGTGATTTAATTAAAAATGTAATTAAAAAATAATTTAAATTACGTTGTAACGAAAAGGGCTATAATGAGCCAGAACTTATTGGGAAATAGGCCGTATATCTAGGTCATGGTTATTACATGAACTTATTCCTTATTAATTAGACATTAATAGTACTAATCTTAATTACAACCTATTTAATATTAACGATTATTATAACTATTATTAGCAATACTAGCAAATTTCAACTTTTCAGAGGATGCATGTATGTTTATTAGATCATACTTGTTAGATAGGAAACAACGGGTTAATTTTGGGACTGGGTATTCTAAAAGCTTCACACCTACATCTGGTGTACCTCAAAAAAGCAACCTTGGTCCACTTCTGTTTTTGATTTTCATAAACATACTTTCAGGCTGTCTTCGGTCATCAGAAAGTCTCTTGTTTGCCGACGATTTTAAGTACTTTAAAATAATAAAAAGTAGGGAAGACTACCAATTGCTACAATGCGATATAGCTCAAGTTTTTAGGTGGTTTACAAATAACCAAATGCATCTTAATACTAATAAGTGTCACATAATTACATACACACGAAAAGCAAATTTTATTAAAAATCAGTATCATATTGATGACTGTGTGATGAATAGAGTAGGTCCTTGTAGGGACCTTGAAGTTGTTTTCCATAGCAGTTTGAGATCTAATGTACACTGTTAACAAATAATTAATAAGGCTTATATGGTTTTAGGATATATTATTAGAAATACAAAAGATTTTAATATTGAATGTGCAATTAAGCTTTAGAATGCTTTAGTTAGACCGCATTTGGAATATGTATCTGCGATTTGGACACCAAAAGCTGAAGTAGTCTGTGATATGCTCGAAAAAGTTCAGAAAAGATTTTTAAGATATCTGTATTTAAAGAAAAATAATATTTATCCATACATGATCTCCTATGATAGTACGCTACAAAGTTTTAATATCGATAGATTGAGTAGTAGGAGGCAAGCAATGTCTGTTCTTTTTGTATACAATGTACTGAATAATTTAAAGCACAAAGTAAAATTTAGTTTGTTGTTCCTAAAATTAATTTAAGAAATCATAGTCCAACATTATTTCATACTGATCCACTAAGCCTCTCGCCCCTCAATAAAATACTAATTAATTAATTAAGAAATTAAGAAATTAAGTCCATATTCTCGATTAAGTATAAGGGTAGTATTTGAGGGAATAGTGTCACTACATTTATCCCAAACTAAATGTGATTTGCAAACATCTCAGGAAATTTTAGAAAATAAAAAATTTGCTAGATATCCTGCAACATATGAAATTGTAAAAGATTCTAAAGTAGAATTGCGGACTGAATTTTCACAATTTTGTGAGTGGGGTAAGAAGGGAGGGTAAAACATTTTCCACCATAAGGTGGCGTCTCTTTAATATGCTTCAATCAACGGCTTCACTGAGGATTTAAAGACGCTGCTATGTTCTGCGTTTACCACTAAAATCAATATTTAGATTTACGACCTATTGATCCACCTCTACCCGACCATCAACTTTGAGAGCTTTTGTTGCGGGTTAAAGTCCAAATAATATACACCATCTTTGCTCAGCCATCTTAAAATTAACAAGGTGTAATAACAATAAAGTGTGTATACATATTGGCAGATTATCCTAATAAAGCAGTAATACATAGTATGCTCACTAAACTAAGCTTTGTATTTTGTTTTTCTGCTGCAAAACTTATTCTTGGACACGCTTCACTGAGGACTTAAAGACGCTGCTATGTTTTGTGTTTACCACTAAAATAGATATTAAGATTTACGACATGTTAATCCACCTTTACGCGACCATCAACTTCGAGAAATTTTGTTTCTGGTTAAAGTCTAAATAATATACCCCATCTTTGTTCAGCCATCTTAAAATTAATAATACGATACGTGTTGACATTAGCGTTGATAAATGTATGACCTTCTATGTGTTTCGGTTGGCAAAGGAAGTAGTGTACCAATATTTTTGATTTACAGTTTAGGAATGTCAAAATGTGTTGATTTTCTTTAATATCAATATCTCACATACGTATGTGTAAGGTTTGGAATAAAGACATATCTTACTCATAACATCCAACAAATTATAAGTTGAATTTGAATTGATATTTCCTCTTTTTTATTCAAATGTGGCCTTTTCGGTAGCCTGAAAAAAATCGGGGTGTTCTCCCGTTATCCGTCTAATGCAAAACGCATGAAATAAATATAAACGGAATAAAAGAAGCATGAATGGGAAAAAAGCCGCATTTTAGAGCATCCCGGTCAAGTTCCTTCGAAATTTACGGGACTCCTTCTTCCTTTTATTGTACCTTTTTCGACGCGCGCTCGGATTCGGAAAGCTATTGTTATCACCCGGGAGGGAGCTTGACCATCCCATGGATGTTATACGTCCTTCTGAGGAGGAATCCCGTCCTTTTCTCCTTCCGATTCCCCGTCGCGCCGCCCTCCCCACGGCCCGGAATGGAGATGTCGAACCGGCGGATTTATGTAACGGTTCGTTCCTACGTTAAATCGAACGACGACGACGGGGCCCCCGGCGATGTTCCATTTGTTCAGCTCGCATCAACTGTATTTTAATGGAATATTTTTGTCTGCTAGAAAAGCGAAATGTATTGGAAATGACGCGTGTTGTGTGGGCACTGTGTACACATCCAGCGAATGTTTCAAATGTAACTACGAAAATTGGACGATGTAGTCCAGAAGGCCATATTAACGTGCAAATACGTGTTTAAAACGAACACAAACGTTCTAAATATTACTTGTGTTCTAACGGCGGAACGATCACAGTTACATATAACAAAGGATTCGGCGGTCTTAAATCTAGCGGCGGTGACAATCACAGTTTACGGACGGTTACGTAACAAATAGTCCGGTCGGTTTACATATAACGGCAGTACGTTCACAATCAGACAATAATATATATCGGTCGGTAGGACGGAAACAGATAACAGAAAACAACGGATAAATACGAATAACGTACGGCTTGTCACAAACAAGTATTGGTTCTCACCTTGGATTAACTCAGGTACAGAACGATTTGATGGGGGAAATGTGCCTACTCGAGTATCATCTGGATAATTAAGCAATGGTAGATTGAACATTGCCTTATCGGTCGCCGTCTATCTGGGATAGGTCTGATTTCGCAGTTAAATGTACGGTGTGTGGCTTACCCTCAACTCTCAAAAATATGCTTCATTAAAAATTTAACCGATAACAAACCACTTTTACTGATGAAATCGTTGTATTTAAAAACTACGATTTATTTATTTGTCGCTTTCTGTTTAATAGGATTATTTCAATTCTCTCTCGACGAACTATAATATCGCATCTCGTGGCATGCCGATTCGTTAAGATAATTAACGTGACCTGGTTTGCGGTAATTGGAATCCGATAACATGTTATGTTTCATTTTTTGGGCGCGCGTTCGAGTCGAGTCGTGGTATTTCCGTTCTCCTATTTCGAGTGCTCGTTTGTTTACCTACCGTCGCGCACGTTTCACGGTAGTCATGGCACGTACGAAACAGACCACTAGAAAGTAGACTTGTGGTTAATGCGGCGTCGCGGTGTCTGGCCATGGATTACAGGAAGCATTGTTAACATAGAATGTTTAACAGAATGGGGCTCAATCCATTAACTATTGTTGGTAAAAATTTGAAAGTGTTCCGTTATACGGTTTGCCTGTAGTTAATGTTTAAATATGTTGATGCCCAGTAAGGGGAAAAGATATTCGATATTCTGGCATAAACATTTTTTACGGTTCCTAGAAGAAACCCGAAACTTCAAAAGTACGTCGAGCGAAGCACTTCATAAGAGGGGAGCTTGTTAAGCGGAGGGAGAGTAAAGGATTTTTGATTGGTCATGAGAGTAAGAGTGGGATTTGAATTACACATTACATTACACATTATATTTGAATTTGAGGTATACTTTTAGGAGTCTCCATAATTTGGGGAAACCAAATGTTTGATTTAGCGAATACCGGTCCAATACAATATCTACATCAGCGACGTACCAATTGGAAGAGGAAACAGCCACACCAGGACCTATATCTACGCGGACGACATGGCGAAGGCGGCGACATCGAGGCAACCCAACAAAGCGACGGAGTACCTACAGAGATAAGTGGAACAAATGGAAGGATTGACGAAGAAATGGAAAATAAAAATCAACGCGGAGAAGACAGAGGCAATATACATAACACCGAAGACGAGACTACCGACGACCAACATCACGATAGGATAAAACCAACTGGAATGGAAGGAAAAAGTACGATATCTAGGAATCCACATAGACCGAAGACTTACATGGAGAAGGCACATAGAGGAGACCGAGAAGAAGGTAAAAGACCGATTGAACAGACTGGGACCACTAATAGGATGACGGAGCAAGCTGAGACTGGAAACCAAGAGGAAGATCTACTTGGCAGGAATAAGGCCAATAATGACATACGGAACAGCAACGTGGGGACAAGCAGCAAGGACGCACCTGGAGAAACTGGAGAGGATACAGAACCTAACGATGAGAAGGATGACGGACGCACCATGGTATATGAGGAATGAACAACTACGACGGTGCCTACACACCGAAGAGCTGAATAAGACTATCAAGAAAAGGACGAGGAAGACGATAATCAAGGCAATGGAGCACACGAACCTAATAAGGAAGGCAACGGACTACGACGAAGACGCAAGATCCAAGAGGAAAAGACCCAAGACGGCAATGAAGGAAGACTAACCACATAGGACATACCAGGAAGATGAAAATACATTAAGAGGACCACCAGGACGACCAGAACAACCCAGAAAATATCAACAAACGGAGAAAGAACAAAACCAAGAGGGAGAAGTAAGGAGCCAGGTGCTCAACTTCGGATAAATATCAGGATGAACCTGTGTTGAATTAGCGAGTAAATATAGATAAGTTTATTGAAGTGTTAAGTGTTTGTGAGTGAGCCATCGGATCAATCCTCTGTAGCCTGTTGGACGTTTTCGTCGGATCACCCCACCGTAGCCTGGTGGCTATTCTCGTCGGATTAACCCTCTGCAGTATGGTGGCTACCGCAGGAGGTGATTTCACTTTAAAAGTGCGAATCGATCGATCTAACTATTTTCTGTATTTGTTGTTTGTTTGATTATGTTTGTTTAATTGTTTAAAGTGAATTTCAGAATTCACGTTTTGTATAGTTAGATAAGGAATTCTTGAATATTGACAATGTTATATTTCAGACTCTCCTAATTCTTTGGGTCACTAACATGATTAGGATTGCGGTAATCATATCCTGATAACACTATAATTGTGATGGTAGCCAGCGGGAAATGCTGCAGGGATTTTCAAAACTACTCCTTCTATATCCAGAAGCCCTCAACTTTTTATAAGGTATCCTGGTGCGCAGAGGGGTGAACGACCAGACAATGGCGGCTAATCCGTCACGTAAATTGTCGGTTGCAGTTAATTTATTGCTGCATCTTGGTCGAAGCTTCATTCATCACTCGTAGCGTCGTTTCACGCCCGAAATGCCCATAATGCGAGCGGAATTAGAGCCGGCCAGTAATTAACACGCAGATTAAATTAATCATTTAATTAAGCGGCGCAGACTTGCGTATATTACGCCGGTAATTGACAATAATTGTCGTCGATCGTCCTTTATTCGTTGGGGCTATATTTTCGGTAATTGCGATCATTATAATTTCCGAATGGGTTTTGTAGCCGTCTGAACGCTCATCCGTTCGGATTAAATAAACGATGTATCAGCCACGCCAGATTGTCCACCGGACGGGCTCAAAACCGCTCTCGCGCTATTATCTTAAATTGGTAGGTTGAAAATTGGGTTTTCTTTGAGTTTTCCATTAGTATACCTATTACGATCTAATCGGTCTAATCTAATCTAAACGTCCACTGAACACTGTTACTGAAATATATTCGTTATATTTAAGATATATAAAGGCCATTAAGCGTATAACCAGTAAACAGGATGATGACTTCAATGACTGATGTCAGTGCAATTAAAATGGTCGACTGTAAAACTGTACAATGCAAACTGCAACATCACCAATAACAAATATGTAAATCAAGTAAACCATACAAATGAGATATATTTCACGAAGAAAGTATTAATAGAACTCTAATTAATGCTCACTATCATTGTTAGTTTTTGTCATTTCATCAATTTACTTATCCGTCGAATGACACAAAATTCTACCCTACAACACAAGAGTCAGATCGTGAAATATTGTGTAGGTGATTTAATAGACATTCCATTTTATGGCGCGTTCAATACTGTTTGCATGGAGAATATTACCAAATTGGATGGAAATTTCAATTCTTCTACTGATCTTAAAGAATTTACTTGTTCTGTTTTGAAGATATTTGAAATGTGATCGAGAGGGATAGTTACGCTGGTGCAGAAGGGAGCTACTTAAAAGTCACAGTTGTAAAACCAGCTTAGCATTTACTATTGTGACATTTACCTAATTAATAATAATCGACCAGAACTTGTACAAAAGCACCATAAAACTGATTTTATACTTGAACGCAATCTATGAAAGTATTAAAATTTCTAATAGCAGGTTAGGCATCCCGCTCCTTCGCCGTTAGTCTAAGGAAAGCGTGCAGGATTTAATAGGCGCTAATGTCATCCGCATCACTTCATTGTCGTGAACACGGTGCTAATCGAATTGATACAAGTGAACAGCCACGTGTCGTACGACCAAATACGTTTCGAATGGCGGCGACAGATGGTGATAACGTCGAACGTGTCTTATGCAAATCCGTTTGCACCCACCGAATATGTCACGAAAATGGTAATGATCGTTGTCGTCGATTAAGACGATCGGTGTTTATCTGAGGAATGATCGACGTTACGATTAAATCTGTGTCTGATGAAATAGGCAAAAAGTTTTGATAAATAGACTAAAAATGTATATATGATATATAGGCAAACAACACAACTTGCTATTGAAACGCATGAATTTTTCGTACTTACTGATTAAAGCTTAGAAGTTCCTCGGCCGGCTAGCTCGAACTAATAAATGACTCAGGTGTGTTCGAAAAGAAATGTAAAAATCCAATTATAGCTGTTTAATTGAATAAGTCAAAGAACCAAAATAAGAATTCAACAATGTCCAAATACATGAGTGAGTCAGATTACCAAAACAATACCTAATTAATGTCCCAAATATATATTCCAGAAGTTCATAATACTTAATCTACACATATACTCAAAATACTAAAATACTGAAGTGTTCGCAAAGAGGTAGCAGAAACACATAATTACTTAAAGTTTGTTACTAATTAAAGAGGAAATCGATCGATTAAACGTTTCAACTTAAAGGCATTTAAGGGGGGAAAATATCGCGTTTATCACAACACACCGGAGGGCTCGGTGATCGTCGCAGGCTGGCGGAAGTCGTCCGTATACGGTGCGGATCGCCCTGTAAGTAGGCGTTCGCTCATGCAGACTGGACTCAAGGCGGATCGCCCTGTAAGTAGGCGTTCGCTCATGCCGACTGAACTCAAGGCGGATCGCCCTGTTTACTGGTGCCGCACGTAGACCTCTCACGCTGGCGAGTTGAACAGTGATTCACTCCGAAAGGCACTCGAAATCAACGCACTGATTTAACACTGAGTCTGTTATTTTGTGCCTGTTTATATTTGTTAACTTTGCCAAATTTAGCGCAGTGCCATTCCTAAAATTCTAGATTCTAAATTCTGGATCGAATTTATGAGAAAGTATATGTATAATATATTTTCAGGTATAAGTACTTTATTTGCATAAATTCATAGTTTCGTGGGTATTTCTCAGAGTGACATGCTTCTTAGAAATAAGTTATCTGTCCCGAAAACATGTCTTACCTAGGATTCCCTTCGTAAATTTCTAATCACCCCTGAAGTGAATAAATCCGACTAAAGTAACGAAGACAAGAAAAGACTATTTTCAACAGTGGATAGCTGACTACTAACCATCCTAACCCCTCCATGCTCGGAACCGTATGTACTATATTATAGGTACATCTGGTATATGCAGAACATGCATAGGATACTATATATATATATAGCTTACAGCTTTCCACGTTTTCGTGACGCTCGCTCCAGCATTTTACTCTACAGAAACCATAATATAACGCCAGTATACAAGATCCGCTACAAAAAAGACACACCCGGCCTCATAATACCCATGCACTGTTTCTTTCATAGCTTCATGTATTTTTCAAAAAGTTTTTTCTACATTCTTGGGGCCAGAAAAACCCCCATTAATTATTACTAGTATAAATTACACTGTTGTATTAAAATGTCATTATTTGAATAGTCCTCTTTGCAACATCGCCTACCTATATTCTACAATGCATTTTTCATAAAAAGGACTTTTATATAACGAGCAAAATAAATATTCTATCCAATAAATATCCAATATCTATTATTCTATCCAATAAAGTTCAATTAAGTATTAGCAACAAATAATATTTTAAATTTATTTTATATTGGAATAGTAATTTTAATATAGAAATAATTTACAATGGCAACAGTTTCTTCAAAAATGAGATATGGCAAAAATTAAATATGTTTTATCAAAATTGTATTCTATGCGAATGGTCGTCTCAAATAATTTCGAAACGAATTGTTATGTTTGAAATCAATTTATACTGCACCGTAAGAGTATCATTTGACAATTGACTGAATTGATTAGTTATTTATATTAACTGTTATATTATTTTTAATAATGACACGACCAGTTAAAGATAGAGTTTTTGCTTTGGTCAGTGCAATGGTTAAAGCAATTGTTCCACATTGGTTTCCCACAATTAAATAACCTTTTTCTTAATAACAGTTTTGACATTTGAATATTTGTTAACTGAATACGCACTCGCCAGGTTTGTGTCGACATTCAAGCATTTTCTATTTAGTATTCTCTTTTTTTTCGGTATAAAGTACGGTAAGTAAATTCGCTTAAAAAACTGAATGTTCTTCCCGTCATAATAACCGCGACCGGAGGCAACGACGTCGATTGCCTCTTTCACTTTAACGAGCCCTTAAACTTAATGAAGGTTTACAAGGACGGGAATGCCACAGATATTCCGATTGGATTACATCGTAATTCAAAAATTATCTTTTATTATTACGGCGAGTGGTGTTATCGGCACGGTTCATCGCACAGAAGGTTTATTTCTTCGGAATTGGCCGGAATTACTTTTCATACCGAGTGTCTTGGATGTGCTCAAACATATTATTTATTTTCTTGGTTTTCTTAAAATTTTCAGGAAGATTTCAGGACTGAAATTTTGCGACTTGGTTTGATTTGACGGACAAAACTTAATTTCGTAACGATACGACGATTGGTTACAGAGATACAGACAGTCGAAAGTTCTGAAAAATCTCAAAGGGGATTGGAAGAATTTAATAAATGAATTGTTGGGAATGAAGGCTCATGTAGATGAGCACGTTGCAGCATAAGGCCAAAAAAAAATAGTTAACCTTAAAGATGAGGTGAAGAAAAATAGCGAATCAGTCGATATATGGAATTTTTTTAACAAATCAAATGGGGTAAAAAAGGAAACGTTATGGAACAATTGCCCCTCTTATTCGAGTAAAGAAAATAAATAGGCAATGGAACACCCAAATTTGGTGTCAATATCTTAGTAACTTTATTTCGGTATTTACGGAGGGGTTGAGATTAGCATAGTTGTAAAAGATTTATATGTAGATAGATATGACATACTTTCTTTATTTTCATAATTTATGTGAGACCATTCACTACGACTTCAGTAAGTTATGGTACTACACGTTGAGCAGTTACACGTTACACATCTGATTGTCAAGTTATTTAGATTGATCGAACGAAAAACCATACAACTACTCCTCCGGTCCCAGTTGTGGTTGATTAAACAGTAACAATACCATTGATCACCGCTGATCGCGGACGCGCGCCTGTGTATATCTGTGTGTCCGTATTTAACGGACCCTCAATTACTGTATAGTGAATTTCTGGAATGGATGGCTGTAAACATCGAACTGTTCATTGTTTGCGTAAGAGAGCCCGATTGTTTGCAGATAAAGTGAAAACTGCGGTGTTTGTTTTCGTTCGTTAAATTGTGTGTTCAAGGGGGAGAACGTCAACAAATTCCGTAAAGCATACAATACTTGACGGAATCGAGAGAAATACTCGAAGCTATTTTCGTTAGGCGAGTGTGTGTATGTTTGTGCGAGTGAAAGAAAGAGAAGGAGCGAAAGGGAGGGAGGCTGAGGTGCCGAGATTATCGGCGTCGTAATGGAGCGAGATATTCAAAGCGGACGAGATGAAGACGTTAACGCAAATGAGAACTTATCGGTGGAAAATGTGCAAAAGGTGACGTAAGACGATTAAATGTGCTCCCTAAACTCAATTCCAAAATGGTAAAATTAAGCACAATATTAATATAATTCGTGTTTCGAAAGTCAATTCAAAATTGCCTGATCAGTTTTTGGGTACAACTGGATGTAGGTCTTAACATGAATGAGAAATTATTGTTGGGAAAAAATTGCAAAAATGCGACGTAGGAGCTTCAAATGATCTTGTTGAGTGAAAATGATCACTTAATTTTACAATTGGAAACTTAAGCACGCCATTAATTACACTCTTATTTCCGAAGGACAACTCAACAGTTTTTAATTAGGACTGAGAACTAAATACTGGAAATCAACCTTTTATAATTGAGAAATTATTGGAAGAGAAAATTTCTAAAGGGCAGCGTAAGACGATCAAATATTCCTGCCAAGTGAAAATGATCTCGACATAATTTCAAGAACCGTAATTTAAGCACACCAGTAATATCTTTCGTTTCTTGACAGTCAACTCAAAAATAACAGTTTAGTTTTTACGTCAAATTATGGAGAAGATGAAGTTATCAACATGAACGAAAAATAAACGTCAGGAGAAACGATAAAATCATCCTGTTAAGTAAGGATGACCTCGAACTAGTCTCAAAAACGGAAACTTAAGTACGCTTAAATCTTTTTTTGTTTTGAAAATCATCTCAAAATTGACAAACCAGTTTTTTAATAAAACTAAGATGAGATGAAGGTGTTAACTTAAACTGCAATATCGGTAGGAGAAATTTACAAAAAGTGAAGTAGGACCATCAAACCTCCATGTAAAACGAAAATGATTTCGACTTAATTACAAGTTCAAAAAATTCCTATTGAACCCTTTTTTTCGAAACTCAACTTAAAGTTGACAGTTCTTGAGTAAAACTGGAAACGAGATAAATGTGTTAACATAATTGAAAATTTATTGGTAGTGAAAATGTTGAAAAAGTGACGACAGACGATCAAGTATTACAAATCAAATCAAATAGAAATGATCTCGAGTTAATTTCAAAAATGGCAACTGAACCACGCTATTATTCATTTTCTCATCTCGAAAGTCTACTCAAAATTGACAGTTTTGTGTAAAACTGGGAATAAGATGAGGGTGATAACTAGAGAAAGGCAAATATGCAAATGAAAGTACAACAAATATGCACATAAATATGTACATTTTTGAATAGAAATATGCAAAAAAACTAACAAATATGCAAGAAATAAGCGATGTTATTTTTATTAAATTTATTATATGTATACGAAAAAAAGATATTAAAACAATAAACAATAACACGTTGCTCAAAGTTTTCATTTATAAACTTTTGTCTTCTATCTGTATGTATAAAATTAATAATGGTAATTTTTGTGAAATTTATTATATACAAAATAATTCATTAATATCCCTTTCCCTTATCCCATTCTCCCCTAAATCTTTTCGCAGAAAATTTTCTCGTTCACTAATTATTACCGCGTTTTAAGCGTCGTTATATGGTCACACGGACGATTATCAACTCGGTCCCGGCTACCTATCAACACGTTAACTCGGTCCTGGGGTTTTCAATCTTACGCTTGGAATTCCCAGGTATTAGTACCAGGTAAACTGGAATATTAACGTTATAATTGTAATTATTTGCTATTTTATGCATTTCATACCGTCTTATAGAGAAATATGCAAATAATTTTAGAACTGCATATAATATGCAAAATATGCAAAATATGCACTTTGCATAAATGCCCTTCTTTAGTGATAACATAATCGAAAAATTATTGGCAGGATAATTTCGAAAAGGCGACGTAAGACGATTAAATATTCTGGTCAAGTAACAACCCAGACAGCACAAAGACGTCTTTAAGACGTCTGATAGACATCGCCATTAGGCATTTGCGACATCTCAAAGATGTCCTGTGACGTCTGAAGAAGGTCATTAAAGTGTCCATTTCATGTAATTTGTTACAAAACGGTACGTTTCAAAGATGCCATCAAGGCATTAAAAGGACACCTTTACAACGTCCATCTTTCGTCTTCAAGACGTCATAAGGACGCATTTCTCAAGTCTGTAAGGCGTCTTAAAGATACCCCCTAATTTTTTAGGAGCGTCTTTAAAATGTTCATTTTATGTATATTTCACGTTATTTGTCACAAAACGGTACGTCTCAAAGATGCCTTCAAGGCATTAAAGAGACAACTTTATGACGTTCATTTTTCGTCTTTAAGACGTCATAAGGACGCCTTCTTCACGTCTGTAAGAAGTCGTAAAAATATCCTCTAATTTCTTAGTGCCGTCTATAAAATGTTTATTTTTATGTCCATTTCATGTTATTTGTCACAAAATGGTACGTGTCAAATATGCCTTCAAGGCATTAAAAAGACAACTTTACGACGTTTATTTTTCGTCTTTAAGACGTCATAAGGACTCCTTCTTCACGTCTGTAAGACGTCGTAAAAATATCCTCTAATTTCTTAGTGACGTCTTTAAAATGTTCATTTTATGTCCATTTCATGTTATTTGCCACAAAACGGTATGTCTCAAAGATGCCTTCAAGGCCTTAAAAAGATACCCGCAAAACGGTAAAGACGTCCAAAAGACGTCTGATTTAAGAAATTTTTTATACAAAACTACGCCTTTAAGACGTCTCTAATACTGCAGGCATAAAGAAGGTCAGGCATGAAAACGACAAAGATTGGACGTCATGGTCAGATTTTGAACGTCTTAAGGCGGGTTTAGCCAGCTCTCAATGCTTTATGGATAACTTGTAGTGCTTAATGAATAATAGACAATTTATTATGCATAATGCACAACAGAAATTTGTGTTTATACAACGCGTAACTTTTATGCATTAATAAACTGACAAATCAGTGACGTTTGTAATCGTTAACCTTACTTTTGTGTTTTAGATATTATCAATTCGGTTTTGCTTTTTCTATTCTCTTTTGAATTCGACTACAAGTGATCACCATGAACATAAAAAGATATACATTGATGAAAGCAAATCTTGCCTTCTATTTTCTGTCTCTTGTTACATCAGTCGTAATAGGTATGAATAAAAAAAAGAAATAGACGTTGGGGTGATAATCAATAAAAAAAAGAACGCGAAGGGCTCTTCAAGACGCTTTTTAAAGATATGTGGAAACTGGACAAACAAGATTTTTTCAAACATACAAGAATGACTTAGGACCAATTCAAGGAACTTCTGGAAGATAAGGAAATTATGAAACGAAACGTCATAGAAATAACAAGTCGATATTTTTTACATTCGCATAAGCATAATTTACCTAATTCGTAATGCATAAAGATAAAAGTTGGTCAACTTTGTGAATTGTGCATTATGCACTAAATTGTGAATTGTGTACTATGAGTTGTATAAACGGGTACATATAAAAAATTAGGTTACAAAATTATGCATTAAACACTAAGAGTTATTCATTGTGCATTAAGAGCTGGCTAAACCCGCCTTTAGAGACATTCAGAATTGGACGTCCTGAAGAAGTCCACTTCAGGCATAAAAAGATCATGCATAAAATTGACGTAAATCAGGCGTCCTTAAGACGTCCGCCTTTTAACATCTTCGGGACATCCAAAATTGGACCGCCTAAAGAGGTCCACTTCAGGCATAGAGAAGGTAAGGCATCAAAACGACATAAATTGGACGTCATTGGGACACTCCGCTCTGGACATCTTAGAGACATCCAGAAATGGAAGCCCTAAAGACGTCCACTTCAGGCAAAAAACGGTCAGGCTAAAAATTGACATAAATTAGACTTCTTTAGGACGTCCGGCCTTGGACGTCTTAGAGACTTCCGGATATGGACGTCTTATAGATGTACTTTTTATGTCTTAAGGCGTCCAGGCATAAAAAGGCTTAAAAAATTGTAACTTAAGCCCACTAGTGTCATTTTTCCTACTTTGACAGTCTACTCAAAATTAACAATCTACTTTTTAAGTAAAAGTGCGAATGAGATGGAGTTATCAACAGCGATGAGAAATTACTGGCAGGAAAATTTCGAAATAGTTATGTAAAAACGATCAAATCCTGTTAAGCAAAAATGTTCTCGAATTAGTTTCAATAATGACACCCAACTTAGCACGCTTGGATCTTTAATTTTTCTTCAAAATCAACCCAACATTATAAGCTCAGATTTTGTATAAAATTAGAAACGAGATGGAGGTATCAACAAGAATGTATCTGTAGGAAAAATTTCGAAACGGTGCTGTATGATATTCAAATTAAAAATCACCTTGAGTTAATTTCAAAATTGACAACTTGAGTAAGCTTCAATCTTTTTCGAAAATTATCTCAAAATTGACAGTTTGTATTTCGGAAAAATTAAGAACGAGACGCAGGTGTTAACATAAATAAGCAAAACCGTTTTCGTGTTTGAAGAGTCATCTTAGAATTAACACATCAGTTTTGGAGTACAATTAGGAACTAGTTGGTGTGAAGTTAAATGAGAAATTATCGGTAGAGAAAATTTTGAGAAGGTGCCGTATGACCATCAAATATTCCTGTCAAGTGAAAACGATCTCGACTCAATTTTACAAATGGTAAATTACGGCAGGCGAACTTTCGACGGCAAGTATTCAGGCTACCTGCTTTAATCGCAGGGTAAAATAATCTTACAAGAATTATCGACGGTCGGCTTAAGGCAGGTAGGTAGAAAGTGTATCGGTAGGAACGGTTCAAATTCAAGCCCTTTTAATATTTTCGTTTAAGATGGGATTTCCCGTAATTTGTGTATTCACTTGCCCTTACCCATTTTCCCTGCCCTTTAATATTCTCGTGATAAAGATGTGATTTCGCGTAGATTTTCCTTGCCCTCTTGTCCTGTAGTAACAAATAAATTGTTTTGATGTAAGTATATACCCCCTTATTTTCATTCCTAATTCAACCATCAATACGCTGGCTTGTTAAGTATCATTATAGTCGAAAATACCTGTACAATAAAACCACATTTTCGGTCATGCCGTCGAAAATTCGCATCAACTCATCGTAAAACACCTGGTCCCGTCGAAAGTTCTTCCGCCCGTAAATTAATCATATTACTTTTAAATATTTCGGCAGTCAATTCAAATTGACTCTTAGCTTGACCAAAACTTGAAAAAATTGATTACCATGTTAACGAGGGATAAACATGCAACCGTGATATTACTTATGCTAAGACATTTATTATTATGAGTATTATTATTGGTTATGGAGGAATGCCTGTGATTGTGAAAGGTTAGTGTACATAAACTATGACTATTGAATGTTCTTGTTACAACTGATGAAGGATATTTATGTCTCAGAAAACATTTTGAAGGATTTTTTGCTTCATCATAATTTGTAAAATCAATGATATGATGTTTTGAAAAAAAATTTTGTTATGGAGGCTTTATAAATTATATGAGGAAGTAACGATGCATCGCTAAGAGAATAAGGGTTTCGGATATTCTCTCTTTTAAATGTCTATGCTGTGATTTTCCAAGCATTTACTCAGTTTTCTGCTAAATGATATAAATTATTCGGTAGAAGTAAAGATAATTTTTGAACCGAAAATTAGTAGCCACTCTGAAATAATCTGAATATAAATGTAAAATCGGGAAAATATATGTTACAGTTACGCCAGCACGAAATCACGACGACGCCTAAGAACGTGGAATTACAAATTACTTCCTTAGGAAATCTTACGACGTCGTTCATTACGTACGGCGAGATTAAAATTTCATCAACGTTCAAATCCCGTCGGTAGGCATTAGAACAATCCCTAACGACGTAAACACGCGATGATTTGTATCGCTCTTAAAGGACGAAGATATATTGAAAATGTTCATTGAAAACTTTCCGTAACCACACACTCACATTCATACCTATATATACCCAGTGAATTAGGTTGGGGGAAACTCTTAAAATCCCATCTACCTAACTTGACGAAATTAGATGTAATCTGGGTTACTCAATTTAAGCTAGCACGTAGTCTTGCAACTAATTACATTACGGGATTCTAGTGGTGTTATCCGAAACAAATTATTATCTGGGGGAAAGATTTAATTAGTGAGACGGGAGTTCTTCGGTAGGGCACCTACTTTACTTCGAGACTTCCATTTGATATCGTTCGATAAACTGAAACAAGTTGCTTGACGGCAATACGAGGGATTTATAGAAAGTTTCAGGTAATGTTTTTAGGTGAAGTGTACATTACGGACTATTAATCACTTTTAAATTCATTTCGCACCCTCTCGCTCCACTGAATAATCCACAACTTTTTCTTAATACCCATAAATCATTAGAAAAATAAAGGATTTGTCCGAATGAGACGAGTCGTTGGTTTTTCGAAAGAACCGATACGGGTTCCCGTCGGAAAGCAATAACGCCCCCTTGCGAAATAAATCAAATTTATTGAAGGGAGCGAGAAGGGGCTACAGCATAATCGGTTTTCTTATGACGTGTGTAAAAAGTCGATAAGACAAGTTTATACGTGAGACGAAACGGCCACGGGGAGTTTCGTTATGAATTTTAATACAAGGATCGGAATAAAAAGATATGGTTCGGAGCGTAACAAACTTCTTCGATAAAAAATTTAGACTCTTCAAAGCCACACAAACCACTCCAATTTTCATAATTATTACAACGATAAACGCTTCGTTAGGTACTCACCCTTTCGTCGTTAACGTATAACGTTATGTTCGAAGCTGGGTAAGACGGCGGCGCATGACAGTCTGCTATCAAAGGTCTTCCGTGTTCTAAGCCCGTTTTGTCCACGGTGACAATTGGCACACCAACAGGAACCACTGAAATAAAATTACTAATTAGTGCAAAAATAGTGAATTTAATGCCAAAATTTCATAGCAAATTTACCTTGCTTTCCATCGTCGGAGCTTCAAAATGAAATGTAAATGCATGTAAATTATTTAAGGTATAAAATTATGATGAATATCCTTCGGGTTTTCAAAGTGGTGCTCCATCTTAATCAAGAAGGAGTCCCTTGATATTTCGGTATTTCATTTTGAGGGAAATCTTGTTACGTCATGAGTTGACGTAGGTGTAGGTAGGTGTTTTGTCTACACAATATTTCATATTCGGTACTATTTATAAATTGTATAATTTATTTCTAAAGGAACAACGATCTGTCGGAATCCGCTCCTTCTCTATCGGTTTTGTATTGAGGTTTAAAATATTTCTTACATGCAATGGGCACCATACGATAGAAAAATAATGTTCGAATTATTATCAAATTTAGATGATGATACGTAAGTGATGTTTCAATTGTATTAAGTAAGTGACTTCATCATTTATTCAATTTGTAACACCCTGCATGGGTGTTTATGGGATTTTACTCGGTTATTATGTTTAGATTTTATTATTAAACACCCTGCAGAGGTTACTGGGATTTTAATTGTTTATTACTTATGGATTCTATTATTATTGTAACACCCTGTAGGCGGTTAAGGGATTTTAATTGGACCAAAGGAAAACACCAAGTCTTAACCAACTGTTTTATTAACGGTGAGCCGTTAAAACAGTTGGTTAAGACTTGGTGTTTTCCTTTGGTTAAATTACCATGATCAACTTTGAGAAGCTGGACAACTTTCGATCGTTGATTTTAATTGGGTTTTAATGATTGACCTCATTATCGTGTAACATTTAGAAAGAGGACCCTGTATATGAAAATTACTTAGCGGAGTACGATAAAATGTAAGTTGTTTAATTCATTATAAACAAAGCGGGTTCATCGCTGCCAGAGAGAGTGGTATGAAGCTAGACACCGGACATGACATTTTAATAAAATTAGAACGCAAGTAAGTGAATCGCGCTGACGGCGGAAGAACGACTTTGTCGTCGTACTCGTGGCTACGAACTTGAACTCTGCTGAGTCAGTTAAAGGAGCGTGGATTGATTGAGTCGCGGAGACGCGAAAAATCGGGAGTTTGATAATTAATTAATCAGAAAAAAGGCGGGACTTATGAAGCTTAAGGGATAGCCATAGGTCAAGTGGGTAAGACATGGCCAATTACGAAATTGGAGAAATAATTTTGTAAGCAACTTAGGGTTGTGAAGGGGGAAAGCGAGGTTCCCTCTAGACAAGAGATTGTGGAGAAAGGATTCGGTTGTAGTCTGGAACTCCGAACGGTAGAGTTTTTCGAGTCGGGAGTGTTTCTGAGTGTTCCGTTTTTTAAGGTTCTGTAATTTTGGGAGTTAGAGTGTTGAATTATATTCGCGGGGCAAAGTCTTTGAAGTAATACGAGGGATTCGTAAGTTGGGAGAGTTAAGTTTTGAGGGAAGTTTTTTTTTTGTAGCGGGAGTTTAGAGTTTTCAAGGGAGAACAGTGCTTGAAATATAAGTTTTCCCAGAGACCGAGTTCACGGGAATTTAGAGTCAGTCACGAGGGAGTCACGACAAATCTTTGGGTCGAATTTCAAGTTTGTCTAACTTTTTGTTGAGAGCGCTTTACGCCAGAACCTTTTGATAGTGGAGTCGTTTGAGGGAGTAGAGTCAATCGTTCCGTTTTTCCGCGAGAGCGAAAACGTGTATTACGATGACCTCCTGCTGAGCTCCGACGTCGCAGGTTTCCACGCCAAAGCCGAGGTTGTCAGCAGAGTTTCACACCGTAGCCCCGTGGTGAGTCAGTTCTGATTTGGAAGGGTTGAACTACCCTTAAATTTTGGGGTTGGTTTTGGTACGCCGTATGTCGCTATAAACTAGATATACCGATTAATAAATTCTTTAAGAGTTACGTCCTGGTATCGTACCGCGTCAAAATTTCCATATACAGGGGCCCCAAGACAAGTGAAGGTCGATTATAAAATTTGAGTTATTTGTTTGGGTTATAGTTTCCTGGTTATCCAGGTTTTTTTAAGGGAATAGGTTTATCATTCTTATTGACCTATTTTTGAAGGATTTTTTTGTGGTTCGAATTTAATTTGTACTGTTCGACAGTGTTGGGTCAACCGTTCTTCTTGTTCTTCTCAATAGAGATATTTTTTTTAATCAGTCGTTTAATTTCGCATCGAGTAAAGCAGGCATTCGAGAAGCGCTACGTATTCTTGGGGAATCAGTTTTAGAGTAAATTTTATTAGATAAGTCAATCCCACCCAAAGTAATATCAGTCCTTAATCTCAGTTAAGATTAAAATGATCTTTTAGCATTTTATTGATTTGCCAAAAATGACCGGTCATTTACAAATTAATAATTATTTACACAGATTTTTTATCATACTTGATTAATGATAGAACCCAACTGGTTTCATAACTTAATAACTTATGTTAGCTGACTACTAGAATTATATTACATTCATATTTATTAAGTGGAACTGTTGACGCTAGCGTTAACATTATTTAAGGGAATTTTAGGTGAAGAAATCATAATTTATTGTAACCGAATTTAGGGAAATTTTGACATAATTTAATCACTGAAATTAACACGCGTTGTTTTACAAAACAGAAAAATCATTCATAATTAAGAACGAGGATAAGTGTGAACAATATTATTGGATTGTTTTAACGTTCGCTGACGAATCAATAACACTAGCGACTATTTCACGTTACTAGAAGAAAACAATTACGATTAAACGTGAAGCGGTCAAGATCAACTCTCACACTCAGCCGACTAAGCATAACACGACGTCTAGGTAACTTGATAACAAACGATTCCCGAGAAGGTCAGTCTGGGTGCAAGGTAACAAAAACAATAATATCTCAGTTAATCAATGTAACACAAGATGTATGAAAGCTCTGAAATTTGGGACAATAAACCAGTATACGATGTATGCTCAAAACGACAGTGTGTTGTGATCTTTCTTCACGCCACTTAACCCGACAACCCAAAACCTAACAAACTTCCACCCGGAGAGTACGTCACGCCCTCTCTCCAAACTACTAGAACCTCAAAACCCCGGATCTGCACGATACGCCCTCAGATCTAAACCCGGAGAAGTACGTCACGCCCTCTCTCCAAACTACAAGAACTTCAAGAACTTCAAGAGATCACTTCACGCCCTGATCTCCGCCTACAAGAACTTCAAGAACTTCAAAGAGATCACGTCACGCCCTGATCTTCAATCTACAAGACCGTCTTCAGCCTTACAACCTGGAGACAAGATTTATCCCCGCAGCCACCCGCGAGTTACGAGAGATATCTACATACAGTCCATTCTACAAAGAGGCCACTTCACACTTCGTTCATGGTCCTTCGAGCCGTTCAAGTCCAGCGACCCAAGAAAGCTCCTGAGTAAGTCAAAAGCAACTTCACCAGGACACCGAAACTACAAATACTACAAGTTCGATAAGACGGACCAGTTCACACTTTGTTCAATGTCCTTCGAGCCTTTAGAGTCCAGCGACCAAACAAAGCTCCTGAGTAAGTCAAAAGCAACTTCACCAGGACACCGAGACGACAAATACTACAAGAACTTCATCGCTAACACAAAGCGAGGAGTCAAGAAACTAAGAAAGCTCCTGAGTAAGTCAAAAGCAACTTCACCAGGACAACGAGACTACAAATACTACAACTTCGAAAAGACAGATCATTTCACACTTTCGTTCAGGAACTTTAATATCCAAAAATGAGTAACAGAGCATACAGATAATTTAGTAAAATTTTAGTTGCTACTTATAAAAACAGTATATATAAACCTATAAAAACAATTATAAAAAAATAAACAAGTCGTGAAGGATGTGCGTTTCGCAAACGCATTTCCAGATTTCGTTGGAATCTCCTTATCTTCGTATTATTAATATAGCTCTCGTTCGAAAATGTATTGTTAATTTAAAAAATAGCCGTAATAGCTGGGTAAGTCACATTTATTTTATATCAATATTTATACATTTTATATTATATTATATTAATATTATTATTTTATATTATATATATATATTTTATGTTCATATCACATTTATTACATTTATATGTAATTTATTCTTGATCTGTTTCGATATTGCGTTGGCTATTGCTACTGAAACTTCAAGGCAGAATAGTAATTATTTTCAGGAATAGTTACAAAATTATTTATGCCTCATACTGGAGGGGTGAGTTTATAATTAGGGGATGATAGGGATGGCTTTTTGGATACAGATTAAGGTAGAACAACCGTTGTTTTTCTAGAACCAATGCAGCAATATATTTTACGTAATAAAGAAATAATTTAGGATTTTAAGATCTTGACGTAGAAAATCGCTGCGGTAACTCTATGACTATATTCTTTACTTCCATTATCCTTCACATTATATTTTATTGTTGTTATAAGTAATACGATATATTACGTTCTACAATTTTCCCAAATACAACACTACTCTATTATATGAGAATTTTAACAATTTTTCATATGTAAAACAATGTGTAAAAATAGAAACGGACTATTTAGTAAGTTTTAACAAACTCCATCCAATCGCTCACGATCGCGTTAATTGAAAACAACTTTCGCCGTTTATCCTTAAAATCCTCCAGTTCGAACGAGCCGGTTTTCTAAAATGGATTCTGTTAGAGAATTTAAATTAACTTACTTAATTATTACGGTGAGTGCAGCTAGGACTACAACAGATGTTACACTTAGATAATGAAACAGCGCAGAGATCTACTTAACGACGAATCGATATTTAGTAGCGGGGTGCTTTCTGAAAAATTATTCTAAGTATACGTGGTCGTTAATCTCCGAGATAATAGCTTGAGCTGTTTTAACGACTTGAAATTACCAATAAAATATTTATTTGAAGTAGTACACTTGGAAGTTTTACGTTCGGATTTATAGGACGTAAAGGTAACTAATAATCACCGAGTTGGAACGGTTATTTTTCTAATACTGCGGAGTGATAGGTGTTGTTAAGAGTTAAATAGCTTAAGCCGGATAAATTTGGAGAAATACGAGGTGTTTATCCATAGGATGAGACAATAGCCTGGAGGTAAGAAAATATTAAGATTACGTTCCAAACATTTTCTAAGACCGTTTCATAAATTACAGTGCTTCTGCACACAAATTGTGGCATAAGAAATTAATGCAGTAATTTTTTGGGCAAACCTTGGTGACTTCAGCTTTAAATTCAAATATTGTGAATTTTTCACCCGCACTCACTTTCCCTCCGGTCGACGCGCGGGCCTATTAACATTTATCTACTACGAGATATCTCGAAGGATCTTGAGGGTGTTCCCGTGTTATGGCGGGGATTTATGTTTCATGAAACTGCTGAAAGTTATTCAACTTTGATTGGGGTTGTTCCGCAATCAACCTGGCCCTATCGACGCGCCTCTCCCCTCGGGGGAGGTTCGCCGGTAAATTGTCTTGACTCCGACCGATAGGCTTTTTTATTATTAGTGCTTTCCTCGGCGTTCAATAGAAGTTTCTTAATGTGTTTACGGCGGGAGTTCGGTCGAGCGGAGGTAAGTTGTTAATTGCGTCATGTGAAATCTAAAATAATATGTGGGAACGCTGTAAGGGTATTTATTTTGGCTGGTTATACAGTTCGGCTCAGATTCCTTGGTTTGTTTTCGAAGCGATAGCGACGAGCGTTAGACGGGGTGAAATAAACCCTATACATAGACGACTAATATATCTAGAATTATTCATTTACGAAATAATATATTGCGAAGATAAGAGCACAGTCTAAGCAGTTTTTACACTGTTGGATGGATTCAGTTGACGAATTCTCTCTTACGATTTGTGAGTGCATTGCTATCGTTGCATTCGTTGTACGTAAATCTGCAGTAATAATGAGTTTTGGTAGGAGTGGTAACACCGATACGTATGGTTTCAACGTGCCATTTGTTTGTTTCCATTGTACTTCGTGATATATTTGATTCCCACATGCACTGTGGAATGTTTACTATTCAGTAAGAATGGGAATGGCAGACACTAACAATCCTGTGGAAGGTTGGCATAGAAGCTTCTAAAGTCACCTCTCGGCCAACCACCTTAGTATATAGAAGTTTTTGAATGGTATTCGGAGAGAACAGTCTCTACAAAATATTCATATAGAACAAAACACCGCAGGAGTTCTACCACCGCAACCTCGAAAAAAATACAAAAACAGCGCAGAAAGATGACGACGACTTGTTGAATTATTAGAAAGGGAAAATTCATTAAAATATATAAGAGGAATAGCACATAAAATTGTTATTATTAACAAACTCATATCCTCTAGGGTCTCTAAGTGGCGACTCATCGTATGGGTAGATAAAGGAAAATGTCTCAACCACGTATGAAATGTATTCAGTAACAAAACGGTGACCGGTTTCGGCTACAAGCCATCATCAGACCTATTAAAACATACGAACAAAGAATATAGAACATAGACCAGATGAAATCGATAAAAACAACAACACTAACCATAAATACATGTAACACTCCGGCCAAAAGGTAGAAACCTTCGTAGAAGTAAGGATGAAATCTATATTAATTCAAGGATGTTGCCAGAAAAATTGAGATCGTGAGGGAAAACCACTCAATACTCTTATCTTAAACAATGTTCAATAAAACACCTTCACACTACGGTGCTTAGTGTCCACAACTCGCAACCACGGCATAGCCATCTCCACACATTACTATCCCTCACTAGGTAGTACGATGTTGTAAAGTATAATTCACCATCTCGAAACCGAATTGTATTCGAAGGCTACCTGTCGATTCGGGGAATGTCAGGTGGGTTAGACAAGTTTCGGGAAGCTTTCTGATACGTGAACGTCATGTGATACACTTGAAAGTACGTTGGAAACGCAAGGGGGCAAGGATCAAACATGTACCCACTGAGCCTAATAGGCATCATTAGAATTTGCTGTAGAATGTATAGAAAATCTATTGTGTATTGTATATTGTATCTAGAAAATTGTGTTAATCGGTTTTAGACGTTTAAGCCCTTAGTGTCGACTTGGCCTGTCAGTTAAGGTAATTAGTTGCGACTACCTGTTTTCTGTGGTGTTGAGTTGGTGTATTAACATTTATCACCATAAAGGTAGAGTGTCGAGATGGCCTGTACCGTGCCTAACTTCGATAACCGGGAAGCGGATATGACTTATCCGTCACTTAAAAATTGCCATTGCAGGTGGGCTTGAGTTTGATAACCGCGAAGCGAATATAAATTATTGCAAAAGTTGCAGGTCGGTAAATCGGGTAAATTACGATGACCCCGGTGCCGGTAAATTCGGTCGCGACAATACTTCACAATCTCATTCAGAAAAAGTTTCCACGTACATGTGCAGCTTAAGTAGGACTAACCCTCGAATAAAGTCGTGAATTATTTTCTGAAGATCAATCTGAACTGTGAATATTTTAATTTACATAGTCATACCACGAACTGCAATTCCGATTATCCTCATTATTCTCCAGTGATTTTTTTCCTTGTGGAATACACGGCGAAATCTGCGTCATCCCCCTCTCAAATATTTGCAATTTAAATGCAGAATCGCTTAACTTCGGGGGGGTGTCCTTTTATTATTCCGTTCATATAAAAATTTTTGCATCACAAACTGCCATTTACGGACAAGCTCCTTCGCCGTATTCCGATATTTAATCTTTAACAACGCCCTCCCGAACAATCGCTCACCACGCTTAAACACGTGTGACGCGAATGGAATTAAATCGGTCGATCTCTCCACTCTTTTCATTTCCCGTGGATCGAGATTCTGGGAATAATATATTCCCCTGGATCAACACGGGCACACTCACAAACGCCCCGGGGAATGTTTTCGGAGAACGGGAGAGGAAATTGTGCATCTTGCATCGAGATTTCTCCTTTCTCTCATCTGGATCCGATCGATCTGGCGAGAATGATAAGGGGGCGCTCGGGGATGACCGAATATATGCGGGACGAGCCCGCATGGAAAATATGATGGATGCCTTTTATTCGTCGCGGCCTAATGACGACGTGAAAGAAGCTGGGATTTTCCTAACGAGAGGCATTCGGATAGTCGAGGAAGAACGGAGGGATCCCAAGTAAACAGTTAATTTTGTTTTGCATCGAATTCTACTAACTCTAATTTATCGACTCATGAATAGAGAAAGTTACTGGAGCATTCTAAATTTGGTTTGCATCAAACGGGGCGGATTGAAGACAATAGATTTTAAAATAAATTAAGTGGAGACCTTTGGAGGCCAAAAATTGTATGGTTTAGGAAAATATTCGCAGTAATATAATACAGTTGCTTTGAAAAGTTTTGTGAGCCCTTAGGGAATACAACATAATTTGTTACCGAGCGGAAGTTTTATGTGACGTTACTGCGAAATTAGTTGGTGTTTAAAAATATCAAGAGTAATTTTGAGTAATTTTGTTATCAAAACCTTGGCTTTTTCTAAATTTAACGAGTGTATAGTTTTAATTGGTTAGGGAAACTTTTATTTAGGTTAATCACCTGTTTAACGAGGGACATTACACATATCTTATTGATGATCAATGATAATACAGTATCTCGAATCCACTATGGCATATTCCATCTTACACATCTAATTTTATATCAGTTATCTGAAATATCAAAAGTAACAGGGTTATCAAACATTAAATATTCACCCTTTATTCCATTTACACATTTTTACTTTCTCATATGAGGTACTCATATGAGAGAGTATTGTAATCGGGTCGATTTTTCGAAATTGAGTTATTAGTAATTAGCATTTCTGAACGTTCTGAGGTCCCCTGAGTCCAAAAAACATGTTTTTGGGAAACCGTCTGTATGTATGTGTGTATGTAAGTCTGTGGTAGGATTTTCTCAAAAACCAAAAACCACAAACGGTCAAACTTTGTATTTATACTTTGTACCATACCAGGACGTACAAATATGCTTTTCATTAAAATCGGCCAGGATAAAAGGGTAGTTTACTCTTGTGATTTTTCGGTTTTTTGAATTTTTCTCGAAATTCGCTACAAGAATTTTTTTGAAATTTTGAATATTTATTGTACGATTAAATAGGTATAAAAAGTTTTCTAACGATTTTGGCTAAATCGTCTGTGAAGGGCACTTTATACTTGTCAATTTTCGGTTTTTACTTTCTCATAATATGAGGTACACATATATGAGAGTATTGTAATCGGGACGATTTTTCGAGATTGAGTTATTAGCATTTCTGAATGTTTTGAGGTCCCATGAGTCCAAAAAACATGTTTTTGGAAAACCGTCTGTATGTATGTGTGTATGTATGTCTGTGGTAGGATTTTCTCAAAAACCAAAAACCACAAACGGTCAAAACTTTGTATTTAGACTTTGTACCATACTAGGACGTGAAAATAAGTTTTTCATTAAAATCGGCAAGGATAAAAGGGTAGTTTACGCTTGTCATTTTTCTGTTTTTTGAATTTTTCTCGAAATTTGCTCGAAAGAATTTTTTTGAAACTTTGAACATTTATTGTACGATTAAATAGGTGTAAAAAAGTTTTCTAATGATTTTGTGAAGGGCACTTCACAAAGGGAAATCTTCTGTGAAGGGCACTTTATACTTGTCAATTTTCGGTTTTTTTCAATTTTTTTCTAAATCCACTCCACGATTTTTTTTAATTTTGAATATTTATTCTACTACTGAATATGTATAAAAAAGTTTTCTAACGTTTTTGGCTAAATCTTCTGTGAAGGATACTTTATACTTGTCGATTTTTGGTTTTTTGTATTCTTCTCGGAATTCGTTCCAAGAATTCTTTTTAAACTTTGAAAATTTATTGTGCAATTAAATACGTATAAAAAGGATTGTAACGTTTTAGGCTAAATCTTCTGTGAAGAGCACTTTATACTTGTGGTTTTTCGGTTTTTGAACTTTTCTCAAAATTTGCTACAAGAATTTATGTTAAATTTAGAATATATATTCTACCATTGAATTAGTATAAAATAAACTTTTCTATCGTTTTTTGCAAAATATTGTGTGAAAGGTACTTTGTATCATTCTTCAATTTTTTGAATTTTTCCCGAAATTTGCTCCAAGAATTTTTATATAATTTTGAGTACCTATTCTACATTATATATATATATATATAATATATAACATTACATATATATATTATATAAAAATGTTGGATGGTTAAAAATAATGGACACATCACGATTTTTTACATTTTAGACACTTTTACATTTTACACATTAAATATGTGTTTAATATGTAGTCAATACATGATTTCGGTAGTACTCTTCAAAACGGAGGTGTAAAATCGGCATAATGGACTATCTAGTGTACAACACTTTTTACCTACCACTGTACTAATCCAAATCTCCATGTTCGCTTCGTAAAGCACTCTTCTTGAATTCTCAGACTCCTCGTTTTTGGAAAACATCAATTCGTTCATTACCACCCACACTATAAAAGCAGAGAATAATTTAATTTTAGTTCTAAAGTTTTCCCCTGGCATAAAACAATTTTACTGGAGTCTGCTAATAAATCAGAATTAATTGATACATCTATTACAAAATTAACAAAAGTTTCAGGGTTACGTCTTAATTTGCAAATAAATTAGTTCTTGTCCGATTCGCTTGAACAATGTGTTGATTGAACTTTAACCAACTAAGTTAATCGTGGTACATTCCAAAAATTTATTAATATCATACAGCTAATTTTTTTAATTGAAAATGAATTAACGTAAATTGTATTGAAATACAACAAGGGAGACTTGCATTATAGTTGTTAGTAAATTATGCTGCAAAATTAAAAAAATCACAAGTATGATCGCCAATGTATAAAATTTGATGTATGACGTTACAATTTACCTTAAATGGGAGCTGTTAAAAAATTAGATATTTCAAATTATTTACGACATCTATACAAGCCATATTTTTATATACTGACTTCCAACGTGATATACGAAAGCACATGCAAGGTCAGATAGCGAGGTACAACGTGATCAAGAATGACTGTTTGAGTTGGCAATACTGAATTTCATTTTTAAATGGTACAGCTGGAGTAACATCCGGTTGGTGACATTGACAGATGCCATTTGCTATTTCAAATTGAAATTCTGGTATTCTTTTCAAATTTATTTATTTAAAATGGTTTTCACGTTACAACACAATATTTTCATTAGAATGGCGTACTTTCGAAGCGGGATTTATAACCCAATTACAGGTTGGCAGTACTCTCTCGAAGCGACATACCAGCAATTTCAGGAAATGTTTCCGGAGACTTTTGTCACTTTTGCTGTCTTTCAGCAACATTGCATGCGAGTAGTTGAACATTATTTAAACACAAGGAGCGTAAGCAAACTTAAAAACCAACTGGGAGACCTTCTACTCTAAACGAGGAAGTTGTCGAGGATATCAGATCTCGAATGCAAAGAAGTCCTCGCAAATCCTCGAGAAAGCTCTCCCTTCTAACAGATTTGGTCCTTATACCTCCTATTCAACCAATTTTCATTCTTACCCATAAGACTTCCACTTTTCCATGTTGTTCTGAGTCACGGTTTTACAGGTTTATCATATGGAAGTTGCTCCACTGTGCTTAAAAAGAAATTAAAGTACCACCCTTACAAAATTTCCATCGTCCAGTCATTAACCCCTCCTGATCACCCGCAGAGAATTTTATTTTGCAATTGGTTTAATGACATATTAAATAATAATGATATCCCTGACAATACCTTCTTCTCCGACGAAGCCTGGTTTCATCTCAACGGCTATGTGAATAAACAAAATTACAGAATTTGGTCCGGTGAAAATCCTTACGCTATCAGAGAGACACATTTGCACCCGGTTAAAGTTGGTGTTTGGTTGGCAGTCTCAAGGACGCGGGTGTATGTGCTCATATTTTTTAATTTTACCGTCAATTCGGACAGATATATCGGCCTTTTGAGGCCTTTTATGAACCAATTAACAGACGAAGAACGTCAAATTGAATATTTCCAACAAGACTCTGCAAGGGCACATCGGCTCGTGCTACTATGGGATATTTAAGAGAGAATTTTGACGACAGAGTAATTAGTCAGGGCACTTGGCCAAGCATGTCACCAGATCTCACTCCATTAGATTTTTCGTTATTTGGGCTCTTGAAGGACAATGTCTTTAGGAACATATTGCATACTACTGAGGAAGAGCTGCAAGAGGCAATAGTTCAGGAAGTGGCAAACATTACCCCCAATATGCTAGTGAATATCTTCGAGAGCCTAAAAAGGAGAGTTAATTTATGTCTGGACCAAAATGGGGGCATTTTGAGCATTACTTTAGCTGTTTAATTAAATTATTTTTCTGTATTTCGAGTTTCATTTTTTAAGCGTTTATTTTTATTCACATAACCTACAATCCTATCGCTGATTGTTATGTCAAATTTTTGATAAATAAACATATCCGGTTGTAGTGTTGTCAAAAGAACAAGTAACAAATTGTCTAAAAAGTGTTGCCAACTCAAACAGTCATTCTTGATCACCCAGTAGTTATCATAACATTTTTATCATAGTTTACTTTGCTATCTTCTTATATCACTTTACAAGCCAATTCAGCGTCGATTTCTTGTAAAACAAATCAATGTTATTACACATGTACTACATTGTATACATACAACTAACTGAAAACTGTTGTAGCAGTGATCTGTCACATTGATTTAAAGTGTCTTTTTAGAAGTAAAGTTGGAAACTGGAAGTAAATTGGTAACATAAAATAGTAAATTTATC
Source organism: Cryptocephalus moraei (assembly GCA_946251905.1). Classification (NCBI taxonomy): domain Eukaryota; kingdom Metazoa; phylum Arthropoda; class Insecta; order Coleoptera; family Chrysomelidae; genus Cryptocephalus; species Cryptocephalus moraei. The sequence goes on from OX276463.1 coordinate 14,746,451, forward strand.
TAAATTTAAATATTTGAAAGTGGTTATATTAATATTAATAATAATTAATTACTCTCATGAATTAGACAAAACGCATAGTATAACTACGTGCCGTAATAACTAAAGCGAACTCTTTTGTTCCATAATCACCCCACCAACTGCCAACACAGTTGAATAGTGTACTAAAATAATCTCCGCACAATAAGTATCCCCATTATCATCAACATTGAATACTGAGCCCTCGGAATCGAAAGAAACGTCCGAAGTTGTAAATTTACTCATCCTCGGAGGGCGATGGCGAAACGGCATGATAGTCTCGGGGGCCCCAGAGATCTAACCTCCTTCTATTAATCCGCCACGGAAAGGTCCGACTTAGATCATATTATCCCCGTTAACGTCGATAGTGGGACGTGGAAAAAATCCTCCGATCTCCGAATGTATTCGGATATCCGTACCGCAATTCGGAAAGTGGGCTAGCGTGCGACAAGAAACTTAATCAAACCGTAATCTTGAAACTGAAAAATGACCGGTGGTGCTCCGAAAAGGGGAAACGCGAAACCGACTCGTATATATACGGCGTAGTCCGGGAGGCGAATCCATTCGGGGAACGTGAACTCTACGTAAATTCTTCTGCGACGTGCCTAATTGAGTTATTCCGTGATGGGAAATGAACTGTGAGGAAAGAGAGGAGGAATTAGCCCTAACGAGTTCGGTGTCGGAGGACAAAATTGTATTGGTGAAAAGGCGGAATATTTTTTTTTATTGAACAATCTGATTATTTGAAGTTAATGGGCGCAGTTTTGTCACGTGGGAGGAAGGTTGTTTCGTTTTCTGGCGTGATGATGCTAACGTTAAAATTACTTAAGAAATTTGTTGTACTATTTTAATCGTTAATTCAATTGAGGAATCTTCAGTAATTTCTGCATTGAGAAACCGTTTAAAAAATTAATCTACATCTACACCCCACATATCCAGTGTTGTTAAAAATACAATTGTAAAAGTATTTAAATACAAATACAAATACTTTTTCAATGAAGTAATTAAAAGTATTTTAAATACAATTTGTGAAAATGTATTTAATTACAATTACAATTACATTGGCAATGTATTTAAAAGTAATTTAAATACATTCTATATTAAAAATTTAACAATAGGAAAGGACTTACTGGGATTTAGAAAAAGTCTTTACCATTATGCAAGAAAATTTACTTAGATTTCTTTTATTGAGTAGTGTACAGGTAATAGAGAGAATAAATACAATATGAATACAAAATTACTTAATTATCTAATTAATCTAATCTAATGATATTTTAAAAATAACAAATTTTCCAAATGTTCGTCAGACAATTTATTTGAGAGTGATAAACGAACTGAATGTCTTTATTTTCCAGTTGTCAAACAGGTAAACTCGGGATTTCGACCAATACGAAATCAACATCAATGAAATTTTACTTGTATTCTCAATATTTCTCCGAAAATAATGGTTAAAGCAGGGAAAGCCTTGACAAAGCAGATTATCTCCCTAACTAACCTGTTTCGGCGTAGGATAATGACCCATTATCACAAAAATTATTACTTATTGCAGTTATCAGTATTTACTGTGTAGGTATTAATGATGAGTCATGGGTCATGGGACTCATGGGTGTATACCCAACTGTGGATTCCCCATATAGTGGCAATAGTTGAACTTTTAAATACAAGTATTTAAGTTTAATTACAAGTATTTAAAATTTTGAGGACAATTGTAATTAAATTACTTTTGAATTACAAAAAAGTAAATGTATTTAATTACGTATTTGAATGTAATTGATGTAATTAAAATACATTTTTAAATACTTGTATTTAAATACTTAACATCACTGCACATATCCTTCTACGCGGCACATATAAGGCTCTTAAGAGGTATGTTGGGCCCTATCTTGTTTGTACAACTCTTAGGCACGTTATACTTCTAACGACAGCTCCTCTACCTTGGGGCAGAGTTACGTGTCCTGTTAATCACCTGCGTTTACAGCCCACCTACAGCGCATGACACCTTCGTTCAGTCTCTTATGAAAGGGTTGCCTAAAGTACGTATCAAGGTGAGGCCCGAGTTTACATGGCTACTAATAGATATCTTTATTTATTTATTTGACATGTTTTACAAAATACAAATATGGTAAAGTTTGTTTTAATGCGTACATCATGCAATGGTAATTCGCCTATAGCTTAGACACCAATCGTTTATAACTTATCAATCATTTTGTGTCTTTATGGTGTGTTCAATTGCTCTCCCTCTCTCTCTATCTATTTTTCTCTCTCTCTCTCTCTCTCTCTGTATCTCTTTCTCTTAAATAATCAGTGCTGCGTTACTCACCAGATTATTTTTTGATGTATCTCAATATCTGGGGCCCTGAGCTCACCTCAGGGCTTCTAAGACCGAGGGCGTGACAATATGTTGAACTCTTGAAGGAAATATTATTCTGAGACTAACAGTTCTAAAAAGCGGACATGCTAAAGTTTTAAGTATGAATAGATTTAATATCGTTCTCTTGTGGAAAGAAATCGAAGATTAGACGATTTTAATGGATACAGGTGAATCAAAAAGTGGGATTGTTGCAGGTATGAGTGGCAGGGCATAACGTGCCACTGATGTGTAGTTCGTACCTACTCACAAAGAGCAGCCTGACACGTTATGGAAGGTAAGAGTGCTAGATTAGAGAATCAAAGTACACCTTTGTTGTTAAGTACACCGGTTTATTGGAATAACCCCGGCGTATACATAATTTGGTTGTGAATATTCATAACAAAATGATAAAAACATGAAACGTGTCGCGGGACACGAGTTAGGAACTTTAGTTCCTTTTAATTAACAACCAATTTTTTTTTAAATTATTTCTTAATAAAACTGTAATGTTTAACGTGAAACAGTGACAGTAAGACGGGCATATAATACACAGCATTGGTTCTATAAGTAAGGCATTGGAATATCGTTCCTCGGTGCGTCAAGCGCGTGGTCGGTCTCTCTCTCTCTCTCTCTCTCTCTCTCTCTCTCTCTCTCTCCCACTCTCTCCCTCACCCCTCCACTCTCTCCCACTCTTCCTCTCTCCCCCCCCACCGAGCCACTACGAATGCCTCCGAGCCGCTACGAACGCTGCCGAGGTAACGCTTTCCGGTAACGCTTTCCATTTAACGGTCAGATTTTTTGCGGCGCGACCACCCTCGCTCCCCAATCCCTGGCAAAAGTAACTAAAGTTCCAATAAGCATGTTTACATGCATCAATACACTTTCTGAACATGAGACATGAACAAAAATTTTCAGTGACTGCAGAATCAAATTAAACCCGGGAATGGTTTTACTTTGTGATGTGAGTTTACTACTCACATTATCATTCATATCCCTATACCAACATTCATGATGTTCAAAATCGCTACCTATGTTATTTGTTGGCCCTCTACCCTCCTTCTCCTTAATATTAGTAAGCATGATTTTCCTTGCCCTTTTGCCCTTAATTCATTCTTCACACCGCATAATGCTCTCTCTCTCTCTCTCTCTCTCTCTCTTTCTCTCATATTTTCTTTCGTAGCATATGTCCTTCATGGTTCCATTTATTCGTTCGATCCCGAATTCACCTAAAATTAGGAGGATAATAGTATTAAAGTATTAAATAGCCACATAACATTTCCAAAAAGATCTCGAAAATAAACCATTTTCCTCACCGCAAAATATCTCCTATGGGTTTGATGACCTCTTTTCTGGCGTTTTCATGAAATTTAGGAAAAAACAAACGTTACCCGCAAAAGGTAACGTCACCAATCTTGAGTCAGTAAGCGTTGAACTAAGTAAAACAATTAAATGTTCCATCAACAGTGTCGATGTTATCGTCGTCAAAGGCACTTCTCAATTTCTGACAAAAACTCAATCTGTAACGATTTCTGCCGAACGTTCCCTCGTACGTTTTAACGTGTCGAGGTAACGAGCGAATTAAACATTCGAAAACTTCCCGGCCCGATTACATGTATTCGTGTGAACTCGCAATGTTTCCGCTTCCGGAGAACGACATAACGACAGCAACAAGTAATCCTTCAAGTCCCCGGATAAGTGCATCGTACATATTTCATGAGCGTTAGAGTAATAGCCAGAAAATATATAGCGGAGTCCGATATATAAAGCACTTGACCCCGGCCAGAAACGTTGTACGCTCGCTGCGTTAGTTTCATTACCGCCCGAAGAGAACTCAATTTATGTGATAGATATAAGCGGCGGCTCACTTAATATGTAGATGTATACGTACACATCCGGCTTAGTTTATAGGGCCGCCGGAGCTACCGTTTAACCCCCTCAACTCCCGGAGTGTTGCCGCCGCCGGCTGACAAGTGACCTCTTAGTTCGTGCGATCTGCCGTGCGAAGTTACGTAATCAATTTTAACGGCAAGGGAGGGACGGAGAAAGGGATAGAGAGAGAGAGAGAGAGAGGGAGAGAGGTGCGCGAAATTGTTATGAAAATCGGAAAGGCCGCTCTTGACGCTTAGCTCGGAGGTTAATCCTGTTGCTAGTTTACGTGCTCTCGTAAGTGGGGACCTGACGTTGTGAGGTGAGCGTTTATCCCAAACGGGCGAACAGCCAACTTTTTAATTTATTAATGTATAAGATTTAATACAATTTTGAAGGGCAATAAATACGTTAGTTCGGGTTAGGTGGATAGGAAATTCGTATTCTTCCCAAATTGACCACCTTCCCTTTTTGTAAGGAAACGACAAAAATATATTTATTCATGTGCAGGTTGAACAAGACTATTAGCTTAACCAGACCGACTTTATGAAGAAATTTTATAACAGATAGTGACTTTTTCCCTAGAAAAAATGGGCATATACTCAAAAGTTTGAAGCTATACCCACATTACCGAACAGATGGAACAATAATCTGGTGTAATCTCCATCAAATCGTCAAAACTTCGAAAATTATACGTGCGTCTTAATTACAGTGGCGGATGTCCGATTGTATATGTTTTACAATATTTTAACATTACAAATTCATTGGACGTTTTTACACCACTTCATACAATGTATTTTCTATAGTTTAGAAGCCCTATTTTGTGTACAATTTCCCCTTGAAATTTTTCTTTGAATTAAATCAGTTTCAAATATTTTATTTAGTTCTTGGGAAAGTGATACAAATTTTTGAATGAAATTTTCTGGTTTGGCGATTTTGTCGAATGAATTTTTAATGACATTATCTCAATGTACTAATATATATTGTCACGGTCCTAAGGAGCTAGGGCACATAGAGGTGTTCTGATTGGGAGTGTTAGCTCAGACGAACAGAAGAACGTAAACAAACAACATTTATTGCCAAATAAATAATTGATTTTGGTTAATTCAAGGTAGAGAGCGAGAGAGAGCCCATGATAAGGGCCAGCAAAAAGAAAGTGAACGTAAGGAAAATAATTATTAAACAAAAAAGACAAAATTAAGGAATGGTGAAAAAATATACCTACATAAGTCCCCAGGGGGCTACGAGGAGTCTCGGCATCTTGTAGCGTATCGTCCCCAATGCAAAACAGATCGTAAAACAATATGTAGTTCGACCGGCAGCACAACGAGATACTTCATTGATTAATTGATTTCGATCATTCGTATTTATTCACTGGAATGTTTTTCGCGGTGTGCTGCTCGGTTTGGTTAAACACACGTGCCTCGCCAGGCGATTCCTTTATGACGCCACGTTTTGGTAATTCACGTTGTGCTGAGGATGCGTGTTCTCATTCTGGATTCTCGCTACAATATGTGCAAAATAATTTTGATTTAAACTCTACATAATTTCTTGTTCAAAATGGACATACAAACGAACCTGGGAATCAAAGTACATAGTTAATTTTATAAAAAAAAAATTATTCAACGTAAAATAAAAGGAAACTAATTTTGAAATAACCTGATCATAATTTTAATTATAAAATGTAATCTCAGGTCTTCAAGTCAACGCTTGACAATCTTGGACTCAATCAAGACTATTTTTTGTTTTATAAAAAAATTGTTACGCTTATGATAATTGATAAAGCACATAAGATACACTAATTTCGATCTAAACAGTCCAATATATCTTGCCCAAAATGGAACTTCCACTCATAAAACTAATTAAAGTTTCGCAATTTTACACTCAATCAAGTTCATGTTTTAATAAAAATGTTATGATTACAGAGGTTGATAATAATGTCAGCAAAATAGTTTTGACTAAAACTGTTCCTTGTGTCTGTCCAACATTTCCATATTCTGTCTATATACCCAAAGTAAGTCTTAAAACGAGCCAAGGTTCAATCATAAGGTCTATTTTACAAGAAAATTAGAATGTTTGCTATGGTTGACACAATATTTAAACGACATTGACATCGTATGATTATAACTATGACTATGATTATGATTGACACTACATTTGAACTAAACAGTTCAATATTTCTTACCCGAAATGCAATTCGAAATTTTGTAACGAGTTAATGCTTGGCAATCTTACACTCAATCATTGCCACTTTATAAGTAAATTGTTATGTTTGCTATGAATGACAATATATGTTGGCAAAATAAATCGTCCATATTGTGTATCCAAATTGCCATATTCTCGGTCTAAAGTAAAACTTGAAGTATTAAAAGAACCAAGCCTTGACAATCTTACATTTAATCGGGTCTATTTTATAAGAAAATTATAGGGTACTTTGTTCATGTCTGTCGCAGACCAGAGCACTTAGGAAATTCGAAAAGTGTGATAAACTTTCCGACAGTTTACAGAAAAATTTAAAACACAGAATAAACAAATAAAATTTTATAAACGAAGAATTTGAAATATGATGTTAAAATATTATTCCCTCTAATATATGTTTAAGAAAACTGTTTAAGAATACATATTATTGTAATTATATTATTATCATTATTATAAAGTGGTAGATTACGTATTTTATGGAGAAAGAGCAGATAGCTAGAAAAAGGTAGTCACCCACGCTAATAAAGAAATGATAACGGCCTAAGCCGAAGGCGAATCAAATGATGTAAATTTCAGTGTTGGCGGGTAACAATCCTCGTTTTGCGCTGGTTCAAAAATATAACGAAACAACCTGAAATTAAATTGAACAAATACTGACATATAAATGAACAGCAAACTAGGAATTTCACTGTGTTGAATTTGACCGACGACTGATCGAGCCCCTCTTGACCCGTTGCGTTGGTATTTGAAGTACTTAAATTGTTGATTCAGCATCTTCCGTTTAATCGATTACATTAATCGAAGCGGACGATAAATCGCAATATTGTTCTAGCCGGCAGGCGTGTTGTTGAAAGTAATTAATAGTGGATGAGAAGATTATCGCTATCCCGGGACGTGACGATATCACGGTTCTTACGTTTGCCATTTGTACGCTTGATTTTATATGGGAAAAGTTGAACCTTGTTCATATTACTACGTTAATGAATAATATGGAAAAGGAAAATCCCCCCGTCCATGAAAAATAATAAAACTCAAGTATATAGAAACATAATCAGAATTTCAAAGTGGAATATACGTAGCCTATGTGTGGCAGGAAAACTCGCCAATGTAGATGCAGAAATGTATAGACTGGGGATCAAAATCCTGGGGCTAAGCGAGGTACGATGGTCAGGCAGTGGAAAGCACAGGACCGAAAATGGCGTTCTCTATTACTCTGGTGGCAACGACCCCAAACACCAGTATGGCGTAGCTATACTCATCGCCTCCGAGCTAGAAAAATCGGTAATTGATTTTATCCCACTTGGAGAGCGAGTGATGCTTTTGAGACTCCTCACTACTCACAGAGTCATGAACATAATTCAAGCATATGCTCCAACAGGGGACAAACCTGACGAGGTGGTTGAGGAGTTCTACTCTGCTTTAGAAGAAGCCATGAAAACAACAAAACAAGGGGAAATTACAATTGTTCTCGGCGACTTCAACGCCAAAATCGGGAAGGGTGCTGATGGCCAGGTTTACGGAGATCCCCTCCCTAGGAGTCACGAGACCTCACAGTTGGTGGGAGGGTGAACCCGGCGGCCTGGCACATTGCCGGCTTCCGGGGCCAAGGAGTGACTCACCCCCCCGCACCGTCGGGGGCCCGGAAGATGGGGTGAAAACCCCCGTGGGAAGGGCTCCCGGCACGGGGTGCTGGGGGGGGCGTTGGTTTTTTCAACGCCACTTGAAGACCCGGCTGTGTACCGGACATGGACAGAATATGGAAGGTAGACGAGGAATGGTAACGACGGACTCGGCAAAGATATGGAAATAAACCCTCGCCAAGGGTATAAACGGAGCACACTTATGATGATGTCAGGTAAAAAGAGAAGTGATCCCCGGGGAGGTCTCAGCGATGAGGAATCCTCCACCGACTTGACTCTCCAAGTCGGTCTGCCCAAGAAATACGGGGTGGGCAACATGGCATCGAATAAGGACAATAGCAAGAAACTACGTCAACAACGAGAAACTCAGGATAAGAGTACTGAAAAGGAGGAGAGGGAAATATCCACGGAGGTGGAAACATTGGACACCCCCCAAACCCTCAGCACGGGAACAGCTCAGGGAACGGGGGCCAAGCGGGGAATGGCTAGTAAGGGATCTCCCGAAGACCCACCTTCCCGCCTGCGGCATACGGACGCAGACCGCAAGAACCCCGTGCGCGTGGACCGACACGACGGCGAGGACGCGCAAACGGATACGGATACCGGTGAAGGGACCGAGTCTGAAGTAGTCACTGAGAGAACGCTACAGAAGAGGAACAAAAAGAGGGGCCCACCCACTTGGGGGAGTATCTTGTCAAAGAAGGTTGATAAGCTACGGCAGTCAAGAACAGATAGGCACCAGGAAAACGTTACTTTTCCCTCTGAGCAAAAGAAGACAGGGCGGGTCACGGCGACCCGCGTCGACAATAAAGATCTGAGGGTACAGAGCTGGCCCCACAGGCCGATCAAGGTGGAGCCCGAGAGGTGGACCCAATGGGAGCAGGAGGATCTGGCACATTTTGACGTCCCCAGAGGGGGCAGCGACAGCAGCTCCGAAGACGATGCTCCACTAATAAGGATGACATGTAGGAAAGGCCAGCCGGAAATGCCGAGGCTATCCCCGATGGCGGCCTCCGAGGCATCCACCGACGAGGAACCGGAATCGCCATGCCTACCAAACCCTTTTGCGGAGACGCTACTCCCAGCACGGCCCCTCGAGGAGCGGACCGACTGGGAAGTGGTACTACACTTGTGCGACACGGTGGCAGGGATGAACCTACAGATAGCTAAGACCCTCGCCCACACGACAGTACGGAAGGACACAAAAAACCTCGCATGTCACGCACAAATTAGTGCCAGGAAGCTGCAGAAAGCTGCAGAAAGACTCATGGTGAGGAGCATGCATGAGGAAGTTTTCGGAGTAAGGGACTCACACGATGAGGACAAAACCAAGAGGGAAAAAGAACAACGGAAAACAGCACCGAATTTATCGGTCATCATAGAGTCAATGGCGAGAACGGTCCCGAAACGTAGCGTGACCAATGGAGAGAAAACGAACACACATACGGACTGTGTCACTGCGCCTTCCCTAGCCGAAAATGCGGCTGGGGCGGCAAACGGTCAGAACAAGAAGAGGAAAAGGTCGCCAGGAGGCGACGATTGCAGTATAGAGAAGGCCAAGCGGTGTACGGCCGCTACCCAAACTGATCACGCCATGCCAGAGGGGACAAAGGCAGAAAACCAGCGCCGAAAACCAGGAGGGCACGAATGTAGAACAGTGGGCACTCAGACGGACCCGGAGCAGGAAGAGGACTTGCCAGTATGCTCCCTCGAGGGTATAAATACCCCGGAGGAGGCCTGCAAGATCGGGGGAAGATGTTGGGCACCGGAGGCTTATGCGACGACGGAGCTGATCGTAGGAAGCCCGTTGGACACTCCGGGTAGCACTGTGAAAGTGCTACTACTAGACGGAAAGGAGGACGGCCCGGGAGCGGCTTACCGTAACATGTACGGTAGGCGTTTCCCAGCCATAACAGAACCCACAGACGGGTTGGAGGTGCTAGAAATCACTACGAAGAGAAGAGCAGCCCTGGGAGCGACACTAGACACACAACAGGTAATTGTACTGAACTTGGACGCCCCCCCGGCAACGGCGTGGGCACAGCTAAAGGCATTAAGAGCGGAAATGGAGAAGGACCTCGAAGTCTGGTCGGTACCATCAGCATAGAGAACCTAAGGAGACTTACGGAGATGGTCTTCTGGGGATCGGGAGTTAGGGTGAAAATATTCACCAGAAGACAGGCACCCCCGGCTCGAGAGGAGGGGCCCAGGCTCCCTCCCGATAGGCGGGAGTCCCGAAGGATCATCGTTAGCCAGGGCTCTCTGGAATACAGCGAAGTAGTAAAGCAGGTACGTAAGAGCCTGGAGGACCATGGCGGCGCAAGATGCGTTAGATCGGTACAAAAAACTAGGGGGGGGCAAGCTCCTAATCACCACGGACCCAAACACGGGAAAACTGGAAAAACTTGTCGGGGCTCTGAGGGAGGGGGCCCCGCCAGAACGTAGGGTCGAGCCCTTGAAGCCAAGGAAAAACAGGGCTACTCTCCACATAAAGGGGCTCATGCTGGGCACCGGCGCGCAGGAGATTAGGGACGCCCTGGAGAACGCCGGTATTACGGATAACGTAGAAGTCGGTACACCTCGCCTCTATGCGGGGAGCATGATGGCAGTGACGGTCCGGCTTGCGACGACCGATGCCCGGAGGATTCTCACCAGGAAGGAACCACTGAGAGTGGGTCTAGTAAGATGCAGAATCGTGGAGCGACCCACGGAGCTCAGATGCTACCGTTGTTGGGAACTGGGCCACAGAGCGTCGGGGTGCAGGGGGCCTGACCGCTCGGCGCTCTGTTGGAAATGCGGGAAGGATGGTCACAGACAGCAGGAGTGCGAAAACATGGAGTCATGTCCCGTCTGCGTTGTAGACGGACATAAAGCGGGCACAAGGGCGTGCCAGAAATACCGGCCGGCAATGACGGATGGAGCAAACGTGAGCAGAAACACGCATACAGAACCGGGACCAGCGAATTCTCGAGACATGGAGCTGCACGGACGGGAGGACGCCGTGCTGGAGGTCCCCCCCGAGGTGCGCACGCAGGTAAGCTGCCAGACAGATGGTAACTATCTGTTTCGGCTTACCATGTAGTAGCGAGGGGTCACCTGAACCCCTAATCCGGGTTTCCCGGGAGGGGGGAAGTAGGGTGACCCACACGCAGGCGTTTTCTCCCTTACAGGGTCCCCCAATAACAACGGAGGTTCCCTTTTATCCCTGCTCGCTAATGGCACCTGGAGGTGCTATGCCCCCCCACAGGGGTAATCCCCTCAGGTCGCCCTTTCTATAACCTAACCTTGGCTTGACCCGGACCTAACACCGTCCGAGCCTAGGGGGAGCCCGCAGGGTTCTCTGCTTCCCCCAGGTGAATTTACCCGGGGCGGTGTTTATTGCCCGCTTCCGAGGTAGTGCGTGGCCTCATTGGCCTAAAGTCGGGGGAAAAAAAAAAGGTTTGCGGAGATCACGGACTGGGAACACGCAACACTAGAGGCGATCGATTAGTGTAATTCTGCACAGAGCACCAACTCTCGGCTGCCAACACTTTTTTCAAACAACATCCTAGACGTCTATACACGTGGAAATCCCCAGCCGATCGTGTAAACCACATAGTGAGAAATCAAATAGATTTTGTCCTCATCAAGAGCCATTTAATGAAGATTGTCAAATCAGCAACGACATACCCTGGCACCGACGTCAATAGCGATGACAATCCCGTAGTAATAAGTCTGCAGCTTCGATACTTCACTAGAGTCCAACGCCCAAATAAACCAAAGCGAGTCGATGTCAAAAGACTTCTTGATCCCGAAATACGAGCCAGAGCAACTGAGAACCTCGAGTCGCGCCTTCAAATATCTAAACTTTTGCAATGACGACGAAGTAGAGCCACAGTGGACTATATTGAAGAAGGCACTTTTGGAAACCCAGGAGAACGACATTGGATATGCACAAGCCTCTAAAAAGCAACAGTGGATAACAGATGAAATTCTCCAACGTATGAACGAGAGACGGAAATACAAAGCCACAGACGATAACCGATACAACGAGCTGAACAAGGCAGTGAGATCAGAATGCCGAAAGGCAAGGGAAGGGTGGCTAGCTGAAAAATGCAGTGAAATGGAGGCACTAGACAAAAAGCACGACTCCTTTAATCTGCACAAAAAGATCAAGGAATTCACAAACACACAACGCAAGCAGATCTACGGTATTTTGAAGGACAATAAAAACAAGATCTTAACGAGCGTTGAGGAAAACCTTAAGAGATGGAAGGAGTATGTTGAGGCCCTCTTCAACGACACACGACCCCACGAAATACCTAGAGACTATGATGATATCAATGAGCCCAGCCCTGCTATCACGATAGAAGAAGTGAGACGTGCTATAAAACTCCAGAAAAATGACAAGGCTGTAGGACCCGACAACATTCACGAGGAAACCCTGAAACTGCTCGTCAATACAGATGATAGAGGCCTAAAACTTATTACATCGCTGTTCAATTCAATACATGAAACTGGAAACATACCAACGGACTGGCTGAGGTCGACGTTCATTGCTCTGCCAAAAAAACCGAACGCTTCTCAATGCGACGATCACCGAATGATAAGCCTGATGTCTCACGTCCTCAAGGTATTTCTTCGCATCATCCACACTCGCATATATGCCAAATGTGAGAGACAGGCTGGAGAAACGCAATTTGGATTTAAGAACGGAGTGGGCACGCGTGAGGCTCTCTTCTCTCTAAACGTCCTCACACAGCGATGCAGAGACATGAATGTTGATATATACGCCTGCTTTATTGACTTCCGAAAAGCTTTCGACTGTGTCTCGCATCAGAAGCTCATCGAGATCCTAAAACACACCGGAGTTGATGCGGGAGATCTGAACATCATCACGCAACTGTACTGGCATCAAAGTGCAGAGATTAGGATAGAGAGCACAACATCCGAAGAAATAGAAATCAGAAGGGGTGTTAGACAGGGGTGTGTCCTGTCCCCTCTCCTCTTTAATATATACTCGGAGGCAGCGTTCCTAGAGGCACTGGAGAATGTGGAAGGGGGCGTGAAAATCAACGGCACCCTTATCAACAATATAAGATTCGCCGACGATACGGTCGTGGTTGCCGACAGCCTCTCACATCTCCAGAATATGATGGACCTCATCGTTGAACACAGCACACAGTATGGTATACAAATAAACGTTGCCAAGACCAAGGTGGTTGTGTTCTCCAAGGCACCAAGACGAGCGATCCTTCAAATTAACAACCAGGTAGTGGAACAAGTGTCATCCGTTAAATATCTTGGAGCTCTCGTCAACGAGAACAGTGACCCTAAAATTGAAATCAAATCTAGGATAGAACAGGCCAGAAGGACGTTCATCTCCATGAAGAAACTCTTCACCAGTAGAGACATTAATCTACAGCTCCGGATACGCTTACTACGCTCTTACATCTTCCCAGTTCTACTCTATGGCTCCTAAAGCTGGACATTCTGCCAATCAATGGAGAATCGCATTGACGCCTTTGAGATGTATTTGTATCGCCGTATACTGCGTATATCCTGGATGGACAGGATAACCAACGAGGAAGTGCTAAGGAGAATAGGTAAAGGAAAAGAACTGCTGACAATCATTAAAGAAAGAAAGCTACAATACATCGGGCACGTAATGAGGGGGGAGCGGTACGAGTTCCTTCGACTCCTCATCGAAGGGAAGATAGTGGGCAAACGATCTGTGGGCAGACGGCAGAACTCATGGCTTAAGGATCTGCGGCGATGGTTCGGACGGACATCTATAGAGATTTTTAGAGGTGCGGTTTCACGCACCATTATAGCCAGTTGGATCGCCAACCTTCGTAGGGAGACGGCGTCCTAAGAAGAAGATGGAAAAGGAGAACTAGTTGTATGATAATAATTATATATAGGTATAGACTCAGTAAATTATTTCCAGAATTACCCTTCTTTTCGTTTCATGGCATAAATTTTTAATTTTGTTTGGTGTGCACTTTATACAATAATTTTATCAGTAATAACATATCTTCCGGTAAAATGTACATGATCTCAACATCATATTAATCAGGAATCATCATAATAACGAGGACATGAAACCAGAATGTATCATCCAACCAGAGTAATACGTGACAAATTAGAAATTAGAAAGTGTGTACAATTTACGCTATAGTTGTGTAAGTAATTACATAATTTTCTATGAAATGTACATACTGGTAAAATGGCAACGAGAATTCGTCATGCTATGGAGGAGACGTGACCAGAATGTATCATCCTATCAAGGCAATACGCGACGAAACAAAAATAAAAGTGTGTAGAAATATATAATTGCGTAAGAAATTACATATTTTCCTGTGAAGTGCACATGATCGTAACATGCTAACGAGGATTCTTTATAATAGCGAGAAGACGAAACCCGAATGTATTATCTAATTAAAGGTATAAGTGACGAATCAAAAATGGAAGTGAGTGCAATTTACACGAAAATTGTGTAAGTAATTACATATCTTCCTGTGAAATGTACATGATCTTTACATGTTGATGAGGTGTTGTCCGGACAACGAGGAGATGAAACCCGAATGTGCCATCAAATCTAAATAATACATGACGAATGAACAATAAAATTGTCAGCACATTACACTATAACTGTGTAAGTAGTTGTACACCCTTCAATGAAATTTACATGACCGTAAAATGGTAACGATGATTCGTTACGATAACGAGGTGACGAAACACGAATGTGTTTCCATCAAAGCAATACATGAGGAATTAAAAATAAAAGTGTATGCAGTTTACATCATAACTGTAAGTAATTACATATCGTCCTGTGAAATGTGCATGATCTTAAAACGTTAATGAGGAGTCGTCATATTAACGAAGAGATGAGACTCGAATGTTCCATCCAATCAGAATAATACATGACGAATCAACAATGAAATTGTCAGCACTTTACACTATAATTGTGTAAGTAGTTGTATACTTTCCAATGAAATTGACAAGACCGTAAAGTGGTAACGATGACACGTGATGATAGCGAGGGTGACAAAACATGAATGTGTCCTCCAATCAAAGCAATACGTGAGGAATTAAAAATAAAAGTGTGTGCAGTTTACACCATAACTGTAAATACGTACATATCTTTCTGTGAGACATACATGATTGTAACACGGTAACGAGGATTCGTGATAATAACGAAGTGAAGAAACTCGAATATGTTATCCAATTAAAGGAATACGTGACGAATCAGAAATAAAAGTGAGTGAAGTTTACACCATAATTGTCTAGGTAATGACATACTTCCCTGTAAAATGTACATGATCGTAATATGGTCATGAAAATTCGTCATGATGACGAGGTGACGAAATTTGAATGTGAAATTCAATCAAAGAAATTGTAATGAATCAACAATAACTTTTAAAATTTTGGTTAGGGGACGAGTCACTAGTAACCAAAACGAGGGTGTATGTTCTCAAACAGCTCGTTTAAAGCGTATTATTTATAAAAACCACCCAGTTCCGCAAGAAATGACCATCATAACATTCCCGTTAAATAATATACATGGTACTAATTTAAAAAAAAAACGGTTCGTTGGAATTTTTCCGGCGCCCTAAGCCCCATAAAGCTCTGCTGTTGGAAATCTCGCACCGAACCGCTTTTTAATGGAACGAAAATTCTCTCGACGTTGTATAGTATAATGGCCTCCCGCACACACACACACACACACACACACACACACACACACACACACACACACACACTCGCGTCGACATCCTGTAATTAGGCAATAGCAGTTCTTTACAAGTGTGTGCGTTCCCGTCGGGGAGTTGGAACAAAAGGCATACACACACCTCACACACACACACACACACACACACACACGTTCGCGTACACACAGGCAATAATTCAGTGGGGCGAAACGGGGGCGGTCATTTGTCCAGTTGATTATTTAGCGGGTGCTGAGTCGGAAGCAGGACTGGACCGATTCAATCAATCAAGCCGTCCGGCCGGCGTTCGACCGGATCGACACGAGGCTAAGGTTTGACAATGACATCTTGCTCGGATCCGCTGCGAGTCGTAATAGATTTTAATAGATTCACCGATTGACCGTCGGCGGCGGCGGCGAGGAGAGGGGGAGGGGTTATGTCACCGTGACGAGCTATCCAGTGGGAGAGCGGTCCGGTTGGATTAGACGATAACGGGCCGAAAAGCCACTCGGGTTCCGAAGGGAAAATGAACTTTAAAACAAATTAACCAAGAGAACTGCAACCTTAATTGTTAAGCAATGCTCGAGCCCATTAAACACACAAAAGTTTCTTAATCCGCTGTAGAAATTGAGGCTCAATTAGCGTTTAAATTTAACTTGAAATTGTTTTCGAAACCATACCTTTTAAAATTATTGATAATCAACGTTGCTCTCTTGTAATTAGTCTGTAGAAATTACTGTGACAAACTTAACTAACCTGGAGTAGTATGTCGTCCACGGTGTCCTCCCAGTTACGGCGGTCTCATTTGCGGCAACGGCCATTTTCTATTCCATTTGCGGCACTCTCGATACAGATACCTGGATTCTAAGAGTTCAGTCATAAACATTTTCCCACTTGCGGCGAGTCGCAGTTAGCCAAATTTAAAGAGAATTTGTAAGGGTCAAATAAAATCACCAGGAGGATTATTTCACAAATTATTCTAATTTTTGAACATACGCAAGAGTTCTCAAACATTTATGGATATTTTTAGTAACGCTAAAAATATTGTCTTGGAATTTTGCAGAGCCTAGTGTCCTTTAGTAGTTGCGAAAATCAAAATTCTGTCATTTGTTCCGTCATTGGCAAGTAGAAAGTCCGTTCCGTCATTTATTTGTGTATCTTTGACAAAGCAGATCGATATCGCTTCTGGATTTTGGTTCTTGTCGATTAACTTGGGAGTATTTCCTTGAACGTACATTGAACTTTTCACTCCTCTCAATGTAGGAAGATCGGTCACAATTTCGCAACCCCGGTTAAAAAGACCGCCGATTTCTTCTTCAAATATCTTCCGGATCGATGGACTATCTTCTCTCGCCCGTTTCTTTGCCAAACTGCCGTGTTTCTGGACTTCTGCTTTGGCGACGTCTGGCTTGCATCCATTTATATGCACTGACTGTTCGTCTTATTTCTTCCCCATGAAACGTTACAATTTTTCCGGTGCACCGTAGTTTCTTGTCGTTGATGTATAAAAGCGAAGTTTGACCGTTGTTTAACCGAGTGTAAGGATGATATTAACTATTATTAGTATATAGTAGGGATACTATAACTCGCCGCAATTGGGAAAGTGTTTATGGTCACATTCGTTTAGAAACTGACTTGACTACCTAGTACGCCGCAAATGGGACGAAAGATGGACGTCGCCGCAAATGAGACCGCCGCATCTGGCACGTATTCGTCGCTGAAGCAATTAGCGGTAAAATATCCACTCGACATCGACATTATGACATACTGTGTAAAACCACTGGATTGCTCATGTTATTTGGTCGGTTATCACGGTTTGTCAACAGAGTAACTACACCCCTTTTTGCAAGGGTCACTTGCTAAAAATTGCCTGCGTACCCCTATTAATCGTAATAATTATGGTTAGGTACTATTAATCCTACTACTAATTAACCTTATTTAAACGAAAAATATAGTAATTATTGGTACTCCGTTATCCTAAGTGATATTGTTACCTACACGCGTATGACCTTGACGGTCACCTCATTAATATGCGTCTATCTTGTTGGGAAAAAGAGTATAACTGGGTAAATATTACTTTTCATCTAACACTCTTGAGTTTATCAATTCGTATCAAGGTATCAACAAATTTAATTTCAAATTGTTCGTCTAACGTGTTTAAAGTTACTTCATGAGTCCCGCAAGGTAACAACCTAGGACCATTATTTTTGTGCTCTTTGTCGAAGACCTGTCAGATTGACTTGCTCACTCTACATGTCTCTTGATTGCTGATGATGTTCAGATATGTAAGAGCACTTAAACTGCATCTTGCTGCAATTTCAATCCAATGTTATACTTGTCTCAAAGCTGTTAAATGTAATAAAGATTTTTGGAACGCCAGATTCCTCGGAAATACTTGTCGATGGTATAACAGGGTCACTAATTTTTATTGAGCAACTTCTGAGCAAAACTGAACAAAAGAAATTTTCTTTCCAATTTCTTAGAATGATTCATGCGAGTCAACTCTGAAAACAAGTCAAAATTTTCACACGTAATAAAATTTGTTGAAAGAATGGCATTTTTGAAAGAAAGTGTGTTGAGGTTATGATTGGACTATCGCCATGGATTTTAACTGAGTGACTTTCCTGAGCACAATTTAGTGAAAAATAAAATCCTCTCCATGCGAAATAGAATGATCCTGGCGAATCTTGGACGAGTATTTCAGATTTCAAATAAAAAGAAATTTGTTGAAAGAGTAACTTCCTTGAAAAAGGTGTGACGAGGGTATTATTGGACTATAACTATATAATTTTATTAGACAACTTTTTGAGCAAAATAAACTGAGAAGAAAATTCTTTCTATGTGATATAGAATGATTCATGAGGATTAACTGGAGAAGCATTTAAGGACTTTCAAGGGAGTTTATAATGAAATTTTTAAAAATAATAGTTTCCTCCAGAAAATTGTGTTGAGGAAATATTAAATCATTTCGCTATCGCAATTGATTTTCATGAAGTAAATTTTTAAGCAAAACTGGGTGGAAAAACCTGTATGCAAGCGATATATAATGAATCTTGTAAAACAATTTTGCAGCTGTTTCAAAATTTTACAATACACTGGATTGAACTACCACCATTGATTTTTCTTGAATGAAATACTTTAAAATAGTCATGATCATAGTTGGATCATAACATAAATACATATTTTTGTATTCAAAGGAAAACTGGTTCAAAGTGTATTAAAATTTGGAAACGAATAATAATCACATGATCACGACAATCATCGATAATAATCACGATGAATAGTAAAATTTTCTAAAAGTATTTAATTGTCCTAACACATTCGGGAATGTTAGGAGATTGTTGAATGCCTACAACTTCTGTAGATGATGTTCCAACAGTATCCAAGAAACATTTTGGAAATTTTTAAAAATGTTCCGATAGTTTCCCAAAAGCGTTTAAAAGTTCTCAATGATTTTTGAATACTTGTACGTCCTTGAACAATCTTGAACAATCAGCATGAATCAAAACCTTTTCCAAAAAATAATTTGGAATGTGGGAACACTTCAATATAATTTTTAAAGACCAGGAGGTTTTCATTTCCTGGAAAACATTTGGACATTTCATAACAGAGAGGAGTATAGATACTATTCCAAAGGTGTTGAAAATTTTCAAAATAGGTTTTGAAAGGAGTGAATGGTACAAGAATATCCGTTATATTTTAGAATCACTTTAATTCCAGGTGTTTGTTTATTGTGACCAAAATTAGTAGACTTTCGTATTTATTTTTCTAATTGCTGATCGAAGGAGAATATTTGAAAGACAAAGTTGTAGGTACTTGGAAAATTAATAAAAAAATGCGTATGCCAAATTTTACTGTAAATTAAGAGAATAAAAAAACATATTTAAATACCATTTGTTTAAAACTATTTCTCTCATAATAGCCCAAAACGCCTAATTTTGCAAAGAAAATCTTGATCTGCCAAACTAAATAACGAAAACGAGTGTTCTTCTTTATTTCACTTCTATAACGAAATTTAAGTTGCCTCTTTACCATTGCATTATTTCATCTTTTAGTTAATTCAACTGGACTAGAGATAAAGACGAGGATAGATAATTAACGATATAATACTCAATATCATACGATGGAAACGGGTTACAACTAGATACCAATATAGTAACCTTATGAAGACTACGAGGACAGACGTGGATTGATTACATTGTGATATAACTTGATATGAAAGCAGTACAGTGACAACTGTGAGGTGATTAACCCAACTCGAAATTACTGTTGTCGACATTCGAAGACAATACGCGCAATTAAGCTTCATAGTTCGTAATCATTCTTTTCGTTTCCTTAGTTTTAGTTGTCTAGAGAACAAGATCTAGTAAACGCAACACACGTAAAGATATCCCATTTAAATTGCCGCACTGGATGTATTATAGCACAAAACACGAAAAATATGCAAGAACGGTCGTAACTTGCATACAGGGTGTCCGGGAAGTACAACGCACACTGTCGAGAGAAGGTTGGAGATTTTAAAATAATCCCAGAGTTTCATATACGGAGCTTTTCTATCGAAACGCATCGTGGGAAATCAACAAGAGCAAACGAGAAACTAACAATAGTTCGTTAGTATGACCGTTGATTGAAGAATGTTACATTCTTAACATTCTTCAATCAACGGTATGACAGAGCAGGATGTTTTGCAACGTTGCCGGACGAGCAGGCAGTCCAAGTCAACGCGTACCGCGGTCGCGTATCGCTTTACACTTTCGGATGTGTGCGGTACAGTATACGGAGCGGATAAATGTGATGTTTCGCGAGCTAGCAACATCGCAAAAGGTCGTTCTCTGTTTAGCCAACGAGAAATATATGTCCATTCTTTCGCTCTTATGTTTATCCCATCCTGCGTCTCTTTAGAAACGGTCTGTATATTTTTCAAAATGTACCCTGTGGTTAAACATTTTAAAATTAACCAGTATTCCCAGTTATAGTACGCAAGTGGCAACAATGAATTCCTGATACAATTTTATATCAGGAAGCACTCTTGCTCTAATTCGCTGGAATAAACGGTTGCGGAGATAACTTGAATCCCCTATCGCAGTCTCAGCAGTAAGCCCATTCGCCATTCCTCCGAACAACACTTCAAAACGTAAAGACTACTTAATATCATCCTTCTCTCGCCTCTTTCCATAAATTTTCGATGTAAACTTCTCACGACGTTCCTTTCGCCGTTCACTTTCAAGATATTACAATATTGACAACGGCTTAATAAAAATTCCGCAACGTACGTACTTTCCCGCTCGTGATTCGCACGATATTGTTAAATAGGTCCCATATCTTTAAGAGTGATCCCGAACGGTTTATGTATTATCGCGGGATCGTCCTGGAACCCTCCGATAAACCATAGATTCGAATGCATTTCAGGTTCAGCTGTTGCAGCTCGGAGCGCTGATATATCATCCGACGTTTCATCACGGCCTGGATAATAATGTTAGAGGGGAGAGTGAAAGAGAAGGAGAGAAGGAAGCAACAGACCCTGCTAATGGCTTTCCAGCTCGAGGTATGGAGGAGAGATTTATTTTGGAATTTTTCTCGGAGTTCGGTTTTATGTGGAAACAAGGGAAGGCGTTACGTTTGTTGTTATAGCTACCGGGGAGAAGGTCCGCTTCCGGAAAATTGTCGTTTAAGATTCCGGCGGTTTAGATATTACGTTTTATTGCCATAGGTTTAATGAAACTAGGAACGGTATTCGTTCGGAATTCTGATCCATCACACAGTGGAAGTTCGAAACTTATTAGGGCGGGTTGACTCTATTTATGTTCTGGTAATGTTAAAGTTCGACCATAAAACAGTGAGCGGAAAATACACAATGTAAGGAATTCATTCGTCGGAGAAGGGAATAACTTCATGGAACAACTTAGAAATTATAATAATAAAGCACTGCGTATGTCGGTTGGAGTAAGCGAAGACGAAGACATCTCAAAATGAAGATTTCATCTGCTTACGAAATTTTTCACCTCGAAAAGATTTGTTCGACATTCAACTTAGTTGTTTAATCAATAAAATTTTCTTCTCCTTACCTACATGTATTAGGCACATTGCCTGTTACGGTACCCATATTTTGCGTGGTCGAAATGTATTCATTTTCTGCTCTACACCTATGCTGTAGTCATACGTTAGATCACATCCCAAATATCAGAAGTGTCTGATTTGTTCAATTATTTCGTCATTAATAACTAACTTATTGTATACCTACGAAGGCTGTTGGTTTTGTTTTGTCTCTGGATATTTTCTTGTCATATTCATTACAAATATTTTGTAGTTGGTATGTGCCTTTCTATAGTTTATCTTCTGTTTTTGTGATGAGTATCAGGTCGTCGGCGTATGCAATGGAGTTAAAGATTGTGTATTTATACAGGTATATTCCTTCGTCGTAACTGTTTCTCCGTTTGCGCATTGTATCGTCTATAAAATTATATTGAAAAGGTTTGGTAAAAGACCGCATCCCTGAAGAAGTCTTAATCCTCCATAATCTCCATATCTACTCCATAATCCAATGTCTTAAATTTAATATTTTCACTACATTAAATACTCTCAATCAAGATATGAAATCGACAAGACTAATTTCTGGATGCTCAACTTTACCACACTTGAACAGATATTTCTAGAAAACCAGTGAATGTTAGACCAGACTCAGATCGGGACGAGCAGGTACATTACTTTTTGTATTTTCTACCACTAGAAATACATTTCTAATTAACGTGCAGAATGAAATGTTTATTTACCTCTAAATTGATGTCTGGAGTTGACATGTTTTACTTGTCGACCGATTTATTCACGCACCAGTTAATCTGCGTAGAGATAAAAACTGACGGCATATGGGATATCTATCGGAAATGTTCGTATTATATTTCCTCGTAAACGCCAATAAAAGAAACGATTACCAACCCGAATACGACGCTCACCGATTCAAAACGCGACTCCAAATTCCATCGCGTCTAAATGCCGCTACTTACGTTCGAGTTATTATTCACGAGATCCCATTGAAATCACATACGAGCTCGAATTACATTGTCCCGAGAACCACTTTGTTACTACACTGAAGTGCACCGTTTATCTTCCATAGAGCGTATAGAGAGCGCACCAGATGCACTGTACGCCATTTGTTGTAAAATTTAATCGGAAAGGACAAAAACTAGCGGATTCGGCTTGTGTGCGGGATTCGTCATGTGATGCACGATTTTTATGAATCACCAGCGAGCGAATGTAAAGCACGGTTACCAATAAATTGTAGTGGAATGGATTGGATTGTCTACCATCGGGGGTTGAGTGGGCAATTTCGATGTTATAACATATTATATTACTAACACACAGCTAACTATATAATACCGTTACGTCCCGGATAACAGCATCCTAGACATCATTATTAGTGATTATTTTCATTCAGATTTGCTATAATAATTTCATGAACACCTGTGCCGCGGGAGATGGTAGCCCAATAGAATTACGTATATTCTATTCAAAACAAATCCCGATGCACGTCATTTTGATGACTTCAGAACACTTCCAATACTACCAACTTTATATAGTTTCAGCACATCGCAATTTATGTGTTCCGTGTATATTTTTGGGTTGGCAATATATATGGTTATATATGGCGATGTGCTGGAATTATATTAAGTTGGTAGTATTGGATAATTTTGACGTCATCAAAATCACGTGCATCGGGATTTGTTTTGAATAGAGTATAGACTAAAATTTTCTCATTACTATGGTACCTGGATCCTGAAGCGATTGGACGGAGTTTGTAAAAACTTACTAAATAATCCATTTCTATTTTTACACATTGTTTTGTGCATGAAAAATTGTTATATTTCTCATATGAGGGAGTAGTTGTATTTGGGAAGATTGTAGAACGTAATGTATCGTATTACTTATAACAACAATAAATTATAATGTGAAGGATAATAAAAGTAAAGATATAGTCATAAAGCTACCACAGTGATTTTCTACGTCAAGATCCAAACCAAACTCATAAATTATTGCTTTATCGATTTGTAAATTGGTGCAATGTAATTAGATCAACTGTGATGCTCGAAACAAAAAATAATAATAACGAAATAAGGAGTTAGTTTGATTTCCTACTGTTATTTATGTTGTCAGGACACATGAAACCGACCTGATCCGACTTCAGTGTTTAAATTTTAAATAATTTAATTTCAGGATTTCAGGAAACACCCCTTGGCCCAATCGTACTGCTCCCGAAAAAAAGTTGTTTGCCGAACGCTTTGAATGCGCTCTAGCACAAAAGCATACGTTTTCTTTACAATTTATTAATGAAACACAACTTTTCAACGGAACACCGCAATGCGAGAACACAACGGCCCCTTCATTAACCGCGAGTGTTCCCAGCCACAAATATTTGTTTAACGGGCGCTACAATTTCACTCCACGTCTTTTCGTTTCGAGAACAACGTTGTAACGCAATTAGAGCGAAATTTTTAAAAGTAAAACGATAAATTAATCAGAAGTTGCGTCGCATCCATCACCCCGGCGACAGTTAATAATGAAGCTAGGTAACCGACTCGAAGGAAGACTTTTTAGTGCAGGGGATGGAGCGTCTCCGTTGATTGGGTTAGACGTTAAATCGACTTCACACAGGAGAAGAGGTCGGAGGCAATGTCGCCCGATCCTGCGGGAGATGAAAATTGAATATAGAAGTTTTCCACGGTATTGTCTCATATTTTTCTTTAATCAAGAAATTGAATTTGCGCGAGTCGTCTACGGGCGCTCGCTCTCGGCGACGGCGAGCATACGAAGGGGTGAGATTATTAAACAAATTGAGAACTCCCCGTAGCTTATCGCGTCGAAACGTCAATAGAAGACAATTCTTGCACTCCTCCGCTCGACAAACTTGGAATTCGTGAAATGAAACAATCATTTTGGAAATGATTTTGTGTTATGGGACCATGAATTTTGACGCTTCATTGAGATTACTGGAACAAACTTGTAATAACTATTTCGGAAATATAAATTATTAGTTTGAAAACTATTATTTTAAAAAATGTGGGCTTTTAAAGTTACATTTCATACCGGAGGTTAAGGGGTGAAAATTCAACACTCATAATATAATCGTCATTAGTCAATCGAAAGATGTGGAAAACGATAGGAAACTACCTCCTCATTACCTTTTGTTTTCTTTTAGAAAAAAAATATTGTTCGTGAACTACCATTTCTATCTAAATCGCACATTCGCAGAACTGTATCTCTTGCTGCAATTATCGGCGAGCACTAATTTCTGCGCTAACTTTGAAGTGTCCACCATATGATTATCACCAAATTTCACAAGACATTTTGCCATAACTTATCTAAAATATAATACTTTTCTTATGGTCGCACTTTCCGAGACCCTTACTGTGTTAAGGTTTTAGCTAACTGTGTTAATGAGTCATTAGTCATTACATTAATGTTAATTTTTCAATTTAGTGTTAATAAAAATTAATGGATTAAGCAACGTCATGTTGACGCTAAAGTCAATATTATTTAAGGGAACCTTTAGATTAGGAAATATATTTTATTGCAAACCAATTTTGGGACCATTTTACCTTATAGAGTCAATTTACTAAACACGCTTTGTTTAACAAAATGAAGAATAACACTGACCCAACGTAATAAGGTCAATATTGTACAACTAAAGTGAGGATTGTTGGTCAGCATAACAATATATCTTTGCAACGTGATCGCAAACCCGCTTCGGTAAGGTCAATGAACCAAGTCTTGGACATTATAACATAACATTAAACAAAAAACGACTACGTTATTAGATAACATTATACAAAACCTAATGAACCATTGTCGTCACCTAAAATGAATTAATATTTAAGCTCGCGAAATTATGTCAATAAATTACTATACCTAGTATGCTCACTAAACGAAGATGTATAAATTGGTATTGATCCGAGTCCCCTTTGATCTTAAACCGATTTGTGAGACGCATTTTGGGAGGTCCTTACTTCATCTTAACTACAAGCTCTCACGATACACCTTGAGAGTTTACTCCAGAGATATTACATCATGCCCTGTCTCTAATCTACAAATAACACACCTAAGATCTGCACGATACAGATCTACGCTGCAGATTACGTCACGCCCTGTCTCCATTATACAAGACCGTCTACAGGTTTACAACCTGTAGATGATACCCAGTACTGTTGCCACTCAACGAATCAACGAAGCTACAAGGTTCTACATACAGTTTACTTACATACAGACCACTGTGCCACCTTCGTTCAATCATGTTAGGACATTTTTGGTTTAATGGATGTTAACAAAATATATTTTCTAAAATGCGTGTATCATGTTTTGTGGATTTTTCATTTATACGATTAATATTTTGACTAGCTGATTTGTCAGGTTCCATTCGGTGGCTAAGAATCAAAATGTTGTTTAAATTTTTCTGGTCAGACGACTACATTGGGAAGGTCATGGATTGGTTGGGTTTTGCTTCAGTTACTTGAACATTTCTGGAAAGATGAATTAGTCGAGACGATTGGGGATTGGTTGGGTCTTACTTGATATAGTCATTTATGGCCAGACGAATTGTTCGGGAAGGTTAGGGTTTGGTTGGAATTTGCTTGACATTAATAAAGCGTTAGCAATCCGCTCATCCACTTTACAACCATATTGTTATTAATATTATATCTTTTATATTTCCATTAGTTAAAAAACGTAATCCATACTGGCTTAATCCAGTATGTTATGGATGATCAGTTGTTGATTTTATTCCAGACATAAGGCCATATAAAAACTGGAATTGTTTTGAAAATTCTGAAGTTAAATTGTGTTGTGGGACTGTTTTTTAATAAGAAATTTAGTGGTATAATGTTTTGTAACACAATTATTTAGATCTGAATTTTGGAAGATTCATAAAAATCGGAGAAGTGCCTTAAAATTCAAATATCATTTGGAGCAAATTTCAAAATAATTATTCATGATGTTCGCTAATTTTTGGTATATTTTTGTTAAACTTCTTTCCATTCCCTACCAAGATTCGTTGATCGGATCGTATCCCCGTTATGCTTGTCGTTTACACACATCCATTTCTCCATTTTTTTAGAGCTGTCACATGAATTCCAATATGTCATAACAGTTTTAAATCGTTTATTCGGTTATTTCTCTACATTGTTGCAATGTTATAGTGAATTTTGAATATACGCGTGTAAATGAATGGTCTAAGTTAATTAGTATCGCAAAATTCATACAAATAACTTGTTGGAACATTAAAAATATGACCGTCAAAGTAGCCAATCTTAGCAACAATTTTCAGTTTTTAATTTTTTTCCTAGACACTCTGGATTTAGTGAAGTTAATATTACCTTCTCCAATTTACTAATGATGTTCTCTTATACTAAAAAAAAATTGAAAATTGTAAAATTGCAAATTGAAAATTTTGAGGGAAAAGTTCGGTTCCTAAAATTCTATAATTTTTCTAATGAATTTATAA
This sequence comes from Cryptocephalus moraei, assembly GCA_946251905.1. Taxonomy (NCBI): domain Eukaryota; kingdom Metazoa; phylum Arthropoda; class Insecta; order Coleoptera; family Chrysomelidae; genus Cryptocephalus; species Cryptocephalus moraei. The sequence continues at coordinate 14,773,700 of OX276463.1, forward strand.
CACCAAAAGTGAAAACCAAATCTTATTTTGGTAGATTTTCAAAATAACAGTCGTTGAAATTCAAATGTAGATGACGAATACTACAGCAAGATGGTCATAACCGAGAAATCTTCCCGTCGAATGTGCGAGATCCTGACCGTCTCAAAAATCGTTTGCGTCGTAATCGAAACTTTTCCGCTCGACGTCGTCTCGCACTCGTCCCTACAAGAACTAACATCGTCCCGAATCTGCCGATGATCGCAGTCGATCCATCTTATTTACATGTTCCCGGGCGCTTCGGCGGAACTGTTTTCTTCCCCCCTTCTTCATAAATCTCGCGCGCTTGGACAATAATTGGATGAGAGAGCGAGAGGGGCTGTCGGGATTTAACGTTATCAAAGGTGGTTTGTTTGGGCGATGCTCAGGGGCGCGAACTCGAAAGGGATTTCGAGGGGATCTTCCGGGGAGATATCTGGTTACGCGGTTATTAGAAGGAGCGGGGGCGTTGAAAAATGGAAGCAGACGACCGGAGTTCGAGGAGTGACGTTGAGGGAGGTTTCGCTCTTTTCTCGCGGTAAATGCCGCGTTATTAATTCGTTTAAGTCGGGACGTTATGTGAGTCGGGTAGGGACCGTTCGGTTTCGGCACGATTTGATCCGCGATCCCCACGGCTTCGATATTGAATTATTCCCGCGCGACGTACTGAAATCGTCCTTGGGACGTTTACGGCGGTCACGAGATAACTCCAGAATTGGAAGTATGGAGACGACCATTGTAAAGCTATGCTGACTGACAAACCGTGACAGTTTAAAAAAATATGCAAGTAGTGATTGGAGTCAAATCAATAATTCTTAAACTATTTTCTAACGAGTAAATTTTCCTACATCAACATAAACTGTATTAGACATGATATGAATATGACTTCATTGTAACGAAACGTTCCTGAGGTATCATGCTTTGTTTGATCTATAGACCAAAGTAATTTAATTTGTATCTATAAGAAAATGCGCAATTGATTAAAAACCTGCTTTAACAGTTAGTTTACTAAAACTATGCTAGTTCACGTGATGCTATTTTATTAACAACACAACTTAATTTCAAGTGAATAAATTGCAAATAATTTCCTAAGTCTAAAACTTCCCTACAATTTTGCAAGTATATCGATCTAAGATTTATTTAAATAAGACTGAAATTGATATCGCCATTATAAAAATATTGCGAAACATCTGGTTTTGTTTAATCTCTCGATATAATAAACTTAATTTCTAATTTTGAGAAATGAGGCAGTTGTCAACAAATTTCAGAAACTTTCTTGGTAGTGACACTTAGGTGAAATAATCAGTACTATTTAATGAACATCCGAAATTAATTTCTAACTTTCTAAATTTCTTAATTTCTAAGAATTATTTTTAAAACAATCAAATGCACATATTGTCACGCCTCTGGTTCAAATGGTCCCTGGGGTATTCGATGTATGGGTGGTTGCTCAAAAGCTGAGGTAGATTTGGACAGATTAAACAAATTAACGACATCCATGAGGCCCAACAAAAAACGATCTACAGTGGTGTAATAAGAGTGAGAGAAGGATAGAGAGAGAGAGAGAGAGAGAGAGAGATATTGCACACATCAAAATGACACCAAATAATTGATTAAATTACTGATAATTCAAATCAAAGGAACTGTCAAATTTTGACCACATTTATAACAAACTTGTTGTATAAGAAATTTCTGTCGATGTTAACGAATAGAACACGTTCTACCCTTGGCTTAATTACCTGCTCCAAATACGACCGTGTTATAACTGACAATATTAAATTAATTCAGTAAATAAATAATTTGTAATTGTTCTGTTCTAACTGCGCAGTAATACCATACTAAATTATGTTAGATCATGATTTGAACATAACTGCCTTATGACAACATGTTTCTGAGATATCATTATTTGTTTGACGTAGAGACAAATGGATCTTACTTTTGTAACTTTGTGAGAATAAACCATTGTCAGAAATGCTATTGAAACTTTTAGTTTATCACATATATCATTCATCTCTTGTTATTAAATGAACAGCTTAATTTAATTTCAAGGGAATTGGTGAAAATACTAAATACTATTTTTGAATCTACTTTGAATTTAAACAAATAGTAAGTCGTATATAATTTTCCAGCATTTTGCAATTTTATCATAATAAAAATAAATAAAAATAGAAAATTTATTTTTTCATCTTGATTTAATTATAATATCGTTATGATTAAAAGTTTCTGAGCAATCTTGCGTTGCTTACTATATGCATTCGTATAAAATAATCTAATTAGTAACCTGAGAAAATGGAAAATTGATAAAATAATTACTGAAACTCTTAGTTTCATGAAATATGACTAATTCATTTAATGTTATTGTATTAGTAAAGAATGTTTAATTTTACAGAACCGATGAAAAGACTAAAGATCTCTATTTAAAACAACGAAATATACATAATAATCTAAACTAATCAAGTTAATAATTCTTAAGTATTTTCCTTCACTTAAAATTTTTCTGTAACTTCGCAGGAATATCAACATATCCCTTAGTAAAATGAAATTTAAATATGAACTGATCCTAATGAAAAATTTCTGAGATATATTATCTTTGATCAATGGAAAGATGCAAGTGTTACTTTGACAAAAAGACAAATATCAGAATATTAATTTGCAGCGTAATGACACTGACAATTTATTTATTTTACTTAGTAAACAAGCTAGTTTAATTTCAACAGATTCAGGGAGAATCTTAAATTTTTCAATTTATAAATCAATAAATTTTCAATACACATAATGATTAAACTTCATCAAATCAACGATTTATAAATTCAAAAATTTATCAAACGATTCAAAAATAATTTTTAAAACAATAAAAACCACATAATTACCGAAGATTATCAAATAAATAATTTGTAAATAATTTTCTAAACCGGAAGTTTTCCGACAACTTTGTAGGATTACCGACATACTTTATTAAGATATGGATTAAATATAACCTTGTTCTGAGTAAAAGGTATATAGATATCATATTGGATTTGGTATAAAATGTAATGTTATTTCTCAAAGCTAACTTGTTACTGTGAGAAGATTGAGAACTACTAGAAATGAACTAACCAATAACACTGAAAAAGTTAATGGATGATTTTTAAAATAACCTAATAACCCTTATTAATTAAATCAATAGTTTGTAAATAATTTCCTAAAACTGAAATAGCCATGTAAGAATATCGACATAATTTGTTATTTATATATGATCTCGTTTCGATAAAAGTTAATAACACGTCTTGTTTGATATGATTGATGATTTCTATAATTCCGAAATTGAAACTTTCATAATTTTATCAGTACTTGATAATTCTTGAGGTATTTCGATATTCCAAAACACTTACAGAATTTACTATTTCCAATTCAGTTTAGATTGCATCTCACAATCCTCACTGGTATCTCCTAATCGTCGGACGAAGAAGAATTGAGTTATATTCCCTGACGACTTGCTCGGCGAACATTCCACGATGTTAGCCGAAAGTCGAATTAATTGTTTTAAGTGATTAATAATGCCGGTTTGAAGAGCAACTGAAGTGTAATATCTAATAAGCCTCGTGAATTAATCAGGAATGTCTGCCAGTCAGATTCCTTACATTCTCCCCTGCTGATATCGCAAATTGGATTTTGGCGGGCTTTCCCAGGGAACGTCCCCGATTGTAATTCCTCGAGAGTTGCGAATAACCGCGGGTGTTGCGTTTTTATTGCTGTTATTAAAAAATTGTTAAAGCTGCCTTAATGGATTTATTACGTTAAAATCTATAAATCAGCCCGCGCTTTTTAATATCTCGGAGTATATTAAACCCATTAAACCTCCACCTGGTTTAATAACCAAGACTAATCCTAATTACCGTCTTTTAGTAAAATATAGCCAAGTTATCTTTCTTACCGGGTCTTAGTTAAATTAATCCCTGTGTACTTTTCCGCAAACAAAGCGCTTATTAAATACCAGTTTTAACAGGCGTAATGACGCTGAGCACGAACTTAAACCCCGAGTTCTGTTTGAAATAAAAACAGAGTCTCACTCACATACACACAAAGGGAAGGTAAAAGAAACCACGCAATTTTCCATGTTTTCAGTTCGTTTGTGGAGAAATGCTGTTCTATTACGTTTCGAAGTTTTGCCTATAGGAGTGTGGCGTGACAGAAAAAAATTCAATTCGTTCCAACAACGGTCTTTGTCGGAGAAAAAAGAAAAGATTTAATGTCAGTAACACATATCGAAGGTTCGTGTGTCAATCTCGTGTAGTTATATATACAGGGTGATACAGGAATAGGATAAAAGATACAGGGGACAAGATAGATTGATATATTGTCGCGTCCAAGGGGATGAAGTTACCCTGAGAGCGCGCTAGGGGGTAGCTCGAGGTGGAGAACAGAAAACGATTAGGGAAATATAGATTTACTTTAGTGTAACTGAATACAGTGCAGTGTGGGCTAATCAAAAGGGCAAAACGAAAACAAATGAAAAGAATGTAACAGTTAAATGAACAACGTTACAGGCGAGGACGGCTGTTACGCGTGGCGACCGGGGCCCTGGCGACCCACCCACTCCCCACTGACTGACTGAATAAAAAAAAGCCCCTATCGATGTGACTCCTTGAATTTATATTACTGCTTGAAATTATATTTTGTAGGTCGCGTATTCGGCGGTTTGTTGAACTTGTAGGAATTGCCGAATGGGCGACCAACGTCACCTTGCAGGTGGGTTTGAGTTTGATAACCGTGGAGCGGATATTAATTATTGTACAAGTTGTAATTGCAGGTCCGTAACTCGTAGGAATTACGATGACCCCGGTCGCGTTAAATTAGGTCGCGACAATATCCAAGGAACATGATACAGAAATACAACTTTGGAGCTCATACCCAGATCGAATCGTTTATACAGTCGACTCACCATTCGCTGTTGGGGAATTATTTTGTGAAACTAAACTCGACTGAAGTTCCATAATACGGCGCCATCTCACGACCGAACGGGATTCTTTAAAGCGTCTCCCTTCCCCGTTAGCTCACTTAGCGATGAGACACGTAATATAAGTGCATTTCTTGGCGTAAATACCGACGATACTTGGAATTCCATTTGCATAAATGAATCCTGATATCCTTTCGGCCGTACCCGATAAGGCTCTCCTGGAGAACATCGGGACGCGGGGCGGAAAAACGGGGAGAGAGAATGACATAATCTGTGTGTTCTGCTATTCCGATCCGTTTGCTCTTTAAAGCGGTCGAGTGTGGGATGTTGCGAATCGGGACCGGAACGGGGGATTAATAGGCAATTATTGGGAATCGACCAATGGACGCTTAACATGTAGAAATTCTACTGGGACTAGTGGGAAACTTGTCATAGGGAAATTCCGGTTAGAATTACCTTATTTACCTATTTCGAAAAAGGTGTCTTGGGTAGCCAAGAACCACTCTTACGAAAGATGTAAGAGATAATAATGCTATTGAGGTTAATCAATTCTACAATTCAATTTTACTTTCTCATATGAGGTACCCATATATGAGAAGTATTTTAAAGTCCAGTCCACTGTGTCCAAAAAACATATTTTTGAAGAACAGTGTATTATCACACGCCTGAGGGCATAGGGCCCAATGGGAGTGCTCTGGTTGGGGGTGTAGCTAGGTAGAGACTAAAAAGAAGATATGGCAACACGGACAATATTTATTCAAACATTAAGTATTATAGAGGAGAGAACATTGACAAAGGGCAAAAAATAATGGTTAGAGGGTGAAAAGAGAATGTAAAAGTGGAAGAAGTGGTTGCTTACTGTGGTGTGACGAAGGGCAGCAGGCGTGAGGCTCCTCCAATTAGCGTCATGTCGAAGGGCGGACTCTCAGACGGGCAGCGTGACGGGGTGCTCGATGATTGATCCCCTGATCGATTTAATTGATCAGTATAAATACTTGTCGTTTGATGATAAACGTGCCCGCCGCCCGTCCGCGAGTTACGTATTGTCCTTCGGTCTGGGTCACCTCAGTGCTGAATTAGCTTAGACGGTGACCCAGTTTCGCTAATTGGGGCCGAACTGCGACAGTATTTTGTAACATTTTTCCATATATATTAAGTTCTCACTGGATTTTTGAAGCGAAGCTTCTATACTGGCATTATGTGTTTCCTCTAGAGTAAAATGCTGGAGCGAGCGTCACGAAAATGTGTAATGCTGTAGCTCTATATAGTATTGTATACATGATCTGTATAATACACACGATTCCGAGCATGGAGGGGAGAGAATATAAGTTCTCCCACTCTCCCGTTTTATCTCGTTTTCTGGGTACGTCACGGTGATTCGACAGCCGGTTATCAGCTCCACGTTGACTCCGAGCACGAAGTTGCCGTCTTGATGTGAAGATGAGTGCATAAGGCACCACAATGTCCAGTAGTTTGTGAATTCCCACTTGTTTTATTGTTTTTAATGTCAAAAGGGCATGTAGTTACTATTTTCCTCAATACTCATTCTTCTTCCTTTTTGAATGACTCTTGGTTCATTTCTGTTGCTATTTTCATTCGTGTGGAATTAGATTTTGAAACACACTTCTCTATTTTAGTGCACTGTACGGTTCTAGGGATACGTCCGAATCCGGAAAACCATTAGAAGTTCCAATGCTTTTATAACGCATTTCTATGTAGAAAACTGCCAGGAATCGAATAAAAATATCATGGTTATAATAATGGTGACGCAAAATGCTAAAATGAAAAATTTCTAATAGAATTCCGTCTTTTAGCCACTTGCAGTCCATTTTGGAAGCACAAAATATTTTTATCTAAAAGCTGAGAAAACTATATAAATTTGAGTGTTCAAAAAGCTGTTTTATAAAAGCTTGAATAAAAAAAATTTATACTGCGTCCGGGATGTAATTAGTAGACTTTTCGTTATATTTTAACACCAAGAACATATTTCGAAATATTTAAAGTTGAAAAAAAAGATTCAACAATATTACTAAATTAGAAAATTCAATTCCCAAAGATGAAGGAGGTAAGATTAATGAACTATAAATAAAATTGAACCAATTATCACTTACAAAGAAGAATAGAGAAGGAAACAAAATTCGGAAATTCCATTGGTTGAATCTCTATGAAATTGAAGGATATTACAATTTTAATTTAAAAAATCGTTTCAAAATTAAATACTGAAAGAAAGGATGAAATTAAAGGATTATAAAGTAGATTGACTAAAAAATTTAAGTTAACCACGAACGTATGAGATTAAAAAAGAATTATAATGAAAATTGGTTTAAAACAGATTAAAGAAGAAAGGAAGACTCAATAATTGTTGCTAAAATCGTTTTAAAACTAAGTTCTTAAAGAATCGAGTAAAAATTAGAGGTAAGTAAGAAGTAACTAAGTAAGTAGAAGTAATTAGAAGTAAAAATGACTTATTCTAAGTTTACACAGAAGAGAAGAGGAGAAAAAATCATGGGAGTTAACATCGGCCCAGCATGAAACATTTAAAAGTCAAAGGGAGACAGGTTCAAGAAATCTAAATTCTAAAATCCTATATTCTAAGTTTCAGATTCTAAACTTATTACAAAATTTAAATTCCAGTAGATATATGGGAAATGATACATGAACTACAAATAACAATTAACCAATTTTTACTTATAAGGAACAGTAAACAACAAAATTTGGAATTTCGTCTTCAGAATTTTCTGTGAATGAATTCATCCAGAATTCATTTTTTTTTCAAAATGGAAGAAGGTTTCAATTTTCAATTTTGAAAAAATTGTTTTAAAATTCAATTCACGAAGAATGCAGAAGAAATTAAACAAGTTGAAACTAGATTAACTAAATCTAAGTTTAACAAAGGACGTAAGGGAAAAAGAGGAATCAGAATGGAAACTGGTTCAAAACTCAAAACTGGTTCAAGACTTTCTAAAGTTTCAAAGAAGAAAGGAAAATTCCAAAATTGCAACTAAAATCGCTTTAAAATTAGATAATATTAGAACAGAGTGAAGAGAATTCCAGAATTAGGAATAAAAATGACTTATCTAAGTTTATAAAGAACAGAAGAGGAGAAAACAAGAATTGAAGTTAAATCTGGCTCAGCTTCAATCTTGTAAGAGTTACACTGAACCAATTTCCACTTACAAAGAACAGTAGAGAAGAAAACAAATTTCGAAATTTCTATCGGTTCAGAATTTTTTCTGAACCAGTTAATCTTTTTAAATCTCAATTTGAAACAATCAATTCAAAATTCAGAACTTACAGAACACAGCAGAACGAATTAAATAAGTAGGAATTATAGTGACAAAATCTAATTTTAATAAGTACGTAAGAGAAGAAAACGAAAATTCGAAAAAGTGCTACTACAAAAATTAACATTTTACAAAGTCGAGTTAAGGAAAATTCAAGAATTATTACTAAAATCGCTTCAAAATTACAGCTTTAAAGAATGAAGTTCAAAGGATTTAGGAATTACAGGTGAACATCATTTAATCTAAGTAGCATAGCTTAATACTTTTCAGAGTTGAAGAAAGAAAGATTTAAGAATTTTACTAAAATCGCTACATAATTCAATTTAACCTGAACCGATTTTAATTTAGAAAGAACAGAAGAGGTGAAAACAAGATTAGGGACGACTATATTAAATTGAAATCTTTCACATTTGAACTAAGTTTCAATTTAAGTTGGAATCAAGAGTTTCTAAATTTTATCTCGGAGAATGATAATTACTAATATGGCCGACCTTTTAATTATATCTATTCAAATTGATATTTTCCGGGAAAAACGAAGGGTTCCATTTAATTACTACTTTAGCTTGACCTGAAATTAACGAGTATATATATGGCACTCTATTGGAAAAGTCTTGAAATGTGAAGGAAAAGACAAAAAAAACGATATTGTTATAGTGTTTCATATTTAACCAAGTAATACTTCTTCACCGTAGTTTCAAAGGAAACTTTCGGAGTTGGTTATGAACTAAGCCATCACCTTTCAAATCTCGATTAAAATTTCATAAGGGTACGCTACGGACACGACTAACACAACTTCTCCATTCCCACCGAAAATATTAATACAACTCAGTTCGTTTCGCAAAAACTGCAGAAACTATAACGGCATTAGGAATTACGTTTCGAGTCCCCTTAACTCCTCCTCGAACGTTCACGCAAATGAGAATGCAATTGCTCGTTCCGCGCCACGTTAGATCTGCTCGTTCCTATAATGCACCTCTTATTACAAGTTTTTAACGCTGCCAGAGGAGTGCATTAAAGATGAAAACGCTCCCGAATCGCTTTTAATCGCCTTGTTTCGCCGTAGTACTTACTAATTATCCTTTACGACGTGAACTTCGAGACCCAGACTCCCCCGTCGGTAATTAAGAAATAAATAAATGTAATAGCTTTCTGATTATGTTCGTTACAATGGAAATAAATTGGGTATAACTGGGGGCGAATTTGGAACAAAGACGAAGGAGGATTATCACTCGGAGCTACCACATTTTAAAGAGGTTCACACTAAATGTGAAATAATCGAGTGTGTACTTGTGTACTGTAGTGACTTGACGTAGTTTGCAACGACAACGACATATCGAACACAATAACAAAAATCGTTAACACTTGTCAGGAAGATACGGAGGGTGTGCGTCAAATATGAGGTAACTTCGTTCACCAGAAAACCCAAAAAAAATTTCTGTATTTCATTGATCCTGCAGTGATGAGGTAGGAGTTACTTTGACACCTCAACGTGCGCAGATAGGTACACTTATGATAACGTGCTCTTATAGAGAGATATTCCAGGTGTATATATCCTGGACTAATAAGGACGACGAAATTGCTATACCTAAGTGTGCTTAGTCGCTTTTTGAGATCAAGTGTGCCTTACTAGGACGAGTGCCAGTCTTTATTAATCCACACTTGCGGTAGATTAAATCAGTATTTTTACCTTACGCCAGGTTAGTATGCAATTAAATTGAATTGTAATATCAAACTAACACGGGGTTTGAGGTTTTAAATCAAACTAATTAAGCCAGAATGCGTTATTACGTAGGATGTGTAGGATGTTCCATACAACCGCATTACTGTTATTAAGAAACACCTATACTGATGTGAGCAATTACCTCCAGAATTTTTGGCTTCATACTGTATAATTGAATTAAGCAAAACGCGATATGCTTTTATTGAAGTTATAGAAACATAATTCAAATGTGCTAGAATGATTGAATATTGATTTCGAGTGGGACAGAATCCTTGACAATTTAAACATTTAAAACAAGATTTAACATTGGTTATGGATATATCTGAAAGTGAATGAATGAAGGAACCATGCTAGAAAAACGCTAATCTCATGACATCTGATTGGCTTAAATGTTTGTGTTCTTTGACGTGATGGATTAAAGAGCACAGCTTATTGGTTGAACATCGAACACCTTCAGTAATCTTACATAGATTCGTTAAGTGATCATAAGGCGTATCAAATCAAAGGTGAAAATTTACGTGAAAAATTGAAAAAAGAGCCAATAACGAATTTTTACTCAGGAGTTGATAGCACGTTTGCTGAGTTTAACAAACATGATACTTAATCCATTAATCACTACAATTATAGTACACACCTCCCTCTTTTATTTTTGTTAGGGATTTAACAAATCTGTTCCATCGTTATTGAAAAGAGAAGAATCGATTTTCTTGATAAGGGGTTTAAGTCCCTGAATTAAGTAATCATCTACCTCATTAAGGAAACTCCCGTAACTATTTTGAACTTTTGACTATGGTTAGATTTGATTCTTAACTACCTCTTGAATATTAATGTCATCAATTTACCAGAAAATTGAGGTAGCAAAGTAAATTACTTAAGAATTACCAATTTTCTTCTTACCGCAACTACAGAGTTTTATTGATAATCTTCCATGAGTGTCTTTAACGAAAATTCAATGGAACCTACAGTTACATAATTACGTAAAATATAACACATTGTAATTTTTGATCGCCAAAAAGTGTAAAAAGAAATAATTATTTTGAATTTTAATACTTAACGCAACATATGGGTAGCGTAAGTAAGGTAAATATTGCTGTGCAGGCAGAAATATCTTAACAAGGTTTCTTATAGACAACATAAAGGAGATTTGCAGAATATATGTAACTTTTGTAATGTACAAAAACTGTTGACCAAATTGAAAACATTAATAAGGGGCAATTAACCACCTAAAAATTAATTGATTGAATCACTACGTACCATAGCAATGTGAGAGAAATCTGCTTAAGGGACCTTCTTAAGAGGTGAATTTTTATTGTATTATCTACGCTGACTGGAGGTGTTTTACTCTTGTATCTTACTTTGCAAAAGTTTGTTACTGTGAATATTAATTACGGAAACAAAATAGTAATGAATTTGGTGAACTGATTTCAGTTATGTGATCAAAAATGATAAATGTTTCTCGGGGGTTCCAAGGGTACAAATTAACTTTTTCGTACGTAACTCTTTGGAGATTTTGAGTAGATCTTATGATAATATCAAACTTTTGCCCTTATTCCATTTAGAATAGACAGTTTGTCTCAGAATTGAAATAAAAATTCATAATTAACATATTATTGAAAATTTTCATGTCAGAAAAAGTATTTCAATCTTCAGGAAAGTTATGCTGACCAAAAAGTTTCTGGCTTTCATGTACACTACCAAGCCCCTTAAAGTTTGTGGTAATTTTAATAAAAATTTTACAGAATGCATTGAGATTTTCAACCTTAATCTTTTGGAAAACGGGTAAATCTCATCGAAACAAGACCAAACAATTTACGTCTAAAGATTGATAGTTTCAGAACGTTATGTCAGAGTCTATGAATAGTTCCGTACTAAAATGTTATGGTAGGTTTATTCCCAGAAACCCCTAAAAGTCATATTTAGTTTGAAATAGGTACATTTGCCAACCTATAAATTTAAAGTAGGTGTAAGGGCTCAATATTGTTTTACACTGGAAGTTAGTTTCGAAGATGAAGAAATTATTTAGTGTTTAAAAAATTTTAACGTCATGACTCCCGAAACAAAATGTTTTCACTAGAACTTTTCTACATAGGATGGACCATAACAACGTAACGACATAAACGTAAATTTGAGATAACTATTCCCTAAAACATTTCGAAGAACGCCAACCACCTGTTTCAATATTCTTTCAACTATTGCACGTTTTAAATAAATCTATCAAAGCCGAATATCCGGAAAGCTATGCAAGTGCCGTGTATTCCAGACACCGCCAGACGTCTCGAACCGAACATATATCCAGCACCTCAGTGCTAGAATTTTAGTGGAATAGTTACCCGACAGACGAGGACGGTTACGTTACAACGGAATGCTGTAAATCTACCCGTTTCCACCTACCTGCAACTGTCATAGGCGCCGACATCATTTGTGTGTGGAACAAGGGCGCGTCGGCAGACACCTCGCACTGATACAACCCCGAAATGTTCCTGCCCACAGACAACAACGTCACGTTGTGGGCGTTCGACACGGAGACCTGGAACAATAAACGGAGACAGGTGAGAAATAGGCCCGGAATGATATATCGCCGGCGTGGCGGGGAGCAGGGACGTGTTTCTTTATTAGTTTATCAGTTCGACAGGGCGAAAGGGGAAATTCCGCCTACGTTAGGCTAGCGTATGTGGAAACTTAAAGGGTGACGTTGGCGTTTCAAGTCGAGAGTCGAGTGTTGATCACTGTGATTCAACCGGAAGATTTTCCGGTTCTGTCCCTGGGCGAAGTCATATCAGTTAACGTAAACCTTTGTTTATTTTCAACGAAAACAACGCAATAATAAAAAGAATAGTCGGTTTAAATTTGCCCAAACCTTCACCTGATGAGGTTAATGTTTGTAACTAAAACACTCGAGGAAGAGAACTTAAAGTATGATTACAGGACCATAGCACGATTATGGTTTTTAAAAATTTTAAAACCCTTGGCACATTTCCGTTCCCTATTGCAATAGGTTATTGTAATGCTACTGTGACCAGTGAGTTCAAAATTTGCCACATTCAATCCTCAGGACTTGAAGTAATAAATCCAATTAAAAGTTATCACAAAATACTGACTAATGGCATCAATAATCCAAAAGGAGATGAAGATACCTTCGTAAATGTCAAAGCATTCAAATGTAACTAACCCTACGTCAACTCGCCCAAGAAATAGAGTCTTTGGATATAGGCTTCTCCCTAGAAAAGTTTTATTTAAGTCCTGCTACTATCTGACTAACACCTTTTCTTTTTGTGATGGAGTTTGTATATTCATTACATCACTTTGTCGTTTTGTGAGAGATATCCCGGTCATTTGTCTCTCCATCGCTGTTATTCAAAGAATTTGCATCGATTTCTTCGTTATTGTTCATGTTTGAACTCTATATGTCAGTATCAGTGTAACATAGTGGTCGAGTAATTCACTTCGCAGACGTATGCGGATATTTTTCTTAGTTAGGATGCCTTTCATCTTTCTAAAAGTTACCCACGTAACTCTTTCGTCTCTTTTCTCTTGTACTTGATTGTCTCTACTCAAAGTTATTGTATGGCCTAGGTAAATATATATTGACACAGTTTCTAATTGTTGACCTATGATGACTCTATATAATATAAGGGTCTCCATGACACTTGATATTGATATATTCATACAGAGTCCAACTTTTTCTGTTTGTAGTTTCTCCAGTATCATGTTTTCTAGTTCTCTTTACATTCTCTGATATAAGACAAATATCACCTGCGGAACTTAGATGATTTATTCTTTTCCTGTTTGCGAGTATTCCCTTATCTATCCAATTTAGTAGTTTGAATACGTCTTCAAGGGTAAGATGAAAAGGTTCGGTGGTATAAAACCTTGTCTTATACCTCTCTCAATTCATATCGGTGTTGTGTTGTTATGAAGTTGTATGACGGAGGAGGTAGGTATATATTATATGTAGTTTTATCAGTGTTACATATTCATTTCTACGTAACTATTCAGTTGTAGATCGATTATTACTTTAAGAAATTGAAATATATCGGGATAACGTACATGAAAAATTGTATCAAATTCGCTGTAGAGCGATTCACAAGCGCTATTGGTACGTTCCGTACTATCAGTACAGGATGTCCATAAATATTGTGGAAATACAGCTGTGTCAGATATATAACAGTAGACTAAATAATCCGCGTATTTAATTATTTTTTTAATTTCGTGGAATTACGGAAAATAAATCTGTCACAAAGCAATCTTCAACATCGCTAGGGTTTAGAGATAATAAACCAATCCATTTTAACCACTGTCCTATTTCAGAATTTATATCTTTGTAGTTTGAGGGTAAGCTCAAATTTTGAATCTTTCTATACCAGATTAGGCCAAATGAAATCTAAATCCAATTATTACTATTTCTGGCTAAATTTTTTTGGCTACTCTCTGGATTGATTTCTCAAAGTCACAAACAATTTCTTTTGTTGTTAATATCAAACTTATTGAAGAGGAATACGTTGTAAGTAATTTAAAAGCTTTTGAGTAAGTTTGACAATGCTTTTCTGTCAATAAAATAAAAATTGAAGGAACACAGCGCTCTTGTTCAACTGTTTGTATTATGAGTAATTGCAGAAAAAAATGATTGGGCGGTAGTCAAAATCCAACCATCAAAATTTTTTGTATTAAGGTAAATGAATAAAAACTTTCAAAAATTAACAAAAATTAGTTGTTTTTACTTTTATATGAAGATTTTCCCTGTATAAATGATTGTGATCGTTATTATTTTTTTTTTAGCTAAACTTGTGCTTATTTATCTATACCGCTTTACAAGAGCTTTTTGAACATCTATACGAGACAACGCGTACAATTTCTTTTACTAGATCGGAAATTATGATTTTCGAAAATAATAATTTTTTTACCACGTTCGCTCATCATGGTTTCCATGTTTAGAATAGGATTAAACCGAACAGAGTGGAACCGAACCGACTCAAAATCGAGAATGAATTAAATGGAATATGTATATATGAGTGGAATAAATGGAACCTTTAACTTCACCTGTGGAGGATGAAAGAATCTTGAAAAATGGAATGAAAGCGCAATAACAACGGGTCGTCATTAAGTAATCACCAGATATCTTAACCTCCTCGTTAGTGATGAGTCGTCCTATCACCTTATTAAAATTTTACCCTCGCATGGTAAACTGACCGCGGTGCCGAATCGATCACCCCCGATATATATTAGAGAGGATATAATTGATTTCGTACTCTGTTCTCCCATCCGGGCCCGACCAAGTAGTAAAACTACTAATCCCAAATAAATTGCACTTAACACCCTCGTAACATTCAAATTCTCAAGACGCGACATAATCTCCGCCATCCGAATATTCCTCCGAACCAGCAGCAGGAATTATTCCTGAGCGGAAATCTCACCCGATGATGAAATCGGGGGAATTTCGAGGATCCTCTCCTCTGGGAAATCAATTTTTAATTAGGACCGCTGAAAAAAAACGGGGAAAGTAAATGAATTCCTGTTCAAAAACCCGCCGATTTTGTTAGGCTAGAAACGGACCGAAATAGTCGGTTAATAATTAATCCCTCGAAGACGTTTCCTTCTCCACTTTTAATTTCCCTTTGTTTTCGTGTCCCGGGATGTCGGGCGAGGAGGACCTGACGCCGCAGGACGGGAAATTAACAAGGACCTTTTATTCATTGATAAGGTTTCAGTCGGACCCGACGAAAGAACCGATCGATACGTACAAATGGCGGTGCGGCCTCTGATGGGGACGTTGAAAGTTCTACCGCACTACTATTAACTGATTAAGTTCGAAACGAGGAGGAATGTAGTCGCTTCATACAGGGCGATGCAGAATTCATCATCATGGTGACGAGTTTAGGTCGGAATGTCTTATAAAAAAAAATTTGGCTGTCTGTAAAGTTGGTTTACGGACGATAATTTTACGTGATAACGTCATAAGAAAACATTGATTGAAAATTGCATGCGTTTATGAATTGCATTGAATTATTATTTATACGAGCATTTAAATCATTCGTCATAATTTTTTAGTCGTAATCGCAACATAACCAATTATTACTGCACACGTTGACCGATGCTACTTTGTTTTAATGATCCAAGAACAAATATATGAGATTATATAGCTAATCAAACCCTCAGAATACAAGAATTTATTACCTTATTCCCGCAATTGTTATTGTAATAGTAATAAGCAATGGTATGCACAGTAAATATTCAGTTAACTTTATAAATAATAGTCGGCAATACCGTTAACGACCAGCTGTGTGCTGCCGCCGTCTCTCTTTCAGCCGGACGGGCCGACGGAGTGGAAGGGAGATAGATGCGTCAGAAGCGAAACTCTGAGGCCGACCATACCTCTCTATCGCTTGTTCTCACTCCCTCATGGCTCACATTGGTTTTGTAGTGCCGATCTCTCTTTCACTCGGACGCTGTAGTGGAAGAGAGATAGATGCGTCGCAAGGCAAACGGAAAGTTCGATCTCTGTCACTTGTTCTCGTTCTCGCTTCCGTTCTCGCTCTCGCTTCCAAGCATGGGTCTGGCGTAACGTTACATATTTTCTGTAGTAAGCTATTTCATAGTTTATTTGTACACAAACTAGTGAGCAACTATTGCTGCATTGTCCAATACAATATAGTCAAGTTGTAGAGTACCCAATTTTCCGAAAGCAAGGAACTCAAACAGATGCATCTGGAATTGCTAGTGGGGCTATGCAAAGCTGATGCAAGTCGTATTGTAATCGAACCTATTTATTTAACAGTCGAAAATAAAAATACATAAAAATTTCTTTAATATAATTGACATTATACTGTCAATATTGACATACCGCCAAATCATTGTCGGAGATATGAGGGCGATTTCGTATTATTTTGAATCCCAAAGTTTTAATAAACTTCTGTTTAAGAATGCGTACCTCACGAGATACATTTAATATTCCAAACAACATGATTGTCTGCAGCTGAGCAACGAGTCAAAGTTGTCACCTTAAACTTTGCTCCTTCGCTCTGGGGTCACAATTATTAAATGCACTTGTTACACAACAAACTTTACGGATATTGTACTATAATGCAGATATGATACGTAAAAGACTATTAAACGTCAAAATTATGAACATCTAAATTTCACAATTCTAACGACTTTCAACTCGTGTACTTTCAACTCGCACGTATGCACATTTATTTGTGATCCTGAAAATGCGCAGTAGTTACATTTTTAAATTATGCTGCTCGACAAAGCAAAAATTTAAAATTTATTTGATAATCTCTTTCCCGGCTGCCGTCGTAATAATCGCTTTATTATGGCAAAGACAACGACTGTAATAAACCGTTTTACATTCATCCCTCAAACTGATTAAAAATAAAGAACGAGAGACAGAGAGAGAGAGAAGGAGCGAATTGAAACTGTAAAAAAGACGTAGACGTTCCCCCAGCTAAACAACATAATTCATTTTATAGAATTCGTTGCCGTAGATAAAAGGGACGACTCGTAAAGAGAGATCACGATACATAATCCCGGCAGCGGGGCTTGTTTACAAATGGTCACCATTAGAATGTTTAATACGTTCGAGAAATTCTTGTTTTACAGTTCGTTTGAACTTTATAGAGATGTTTTGTCTTCGTGAAAGCCTTCTCCTTCCATCTCTCTCCCTCTAGACGGGATAATAATTGAAACAACAGTTTAGGTGGAGATTAGGGTCGGAGAAAGAGAACGAAACGTCGATCGATGCAGCTGGCTTGAGCGTTAAACGAAGCTAACGGATCAGATCAGAGGAATCCGGATAATTAAGAGAAATTTTATCCTTCCTTTCCTCGTAATTTCATGTAGACAAACAACGGGAACATACACGAGACAAAATATCTGTAATACGGCAAATAAAGATTTTAACCTAAAGAGGTTTTCCCTTCTTCCTCCCTTTTTATACTCCGGCGATACATTAGACGGTTTTATCTTTCCTGTTGCCCTTTTTCTCTCCTTTTCGAAAACCCGAATACACATCAAAGGTCCGCTTAAATGGAAGTCGTACGGTTAATGTAATACAATATTAGTTAAGCCTGAGCCCGCAGTGCTTTTTGAACGATGGAGAATTGAGTTTCGAGTTTCCAGTCTACGTAAACGAGAATGATTTTTTTACAATTCCACTTTGGATAATATTTACTTTAACTTTTTGCTAGAAGTACGACAGTTTCGAAGGAGAAGCCCGTCGCCGCGGAAAATTAATATTACTCGACTGGCAAAGGGGCAAACAATTTAATCTGGGAATTTCGGAGGGGGATTTAAAAAAAATTGAGCCGTTATAATTGAGAAAGAAAAATTTTAATTTTGCGTGATGCAGTAAATGCCAGTTTTTTAGAATAACACTACTTGTTATATTTATTTATGGTACTAGTGTGTTATGTTGAAAATAAGTCACGCGAGAAGATTTATACCACGAGGCCGTCAGGCTGAGTGGTATAAATTCTCAAGTGACTTAGGAAACATACCACGCGAGTGGCATACAAAGTTTTATCCAACAAGTTGAAGAAATCGTTTTTTTATGAGATAATAATTAATAAGCTTTGTGATCAAATCAAAGCTACATGCTCCTCAGTACCCTATAAATGTCAGAATTACTTGACAGTGACTTTTTTTACATTTTGGTTAAAATTGGTTGTTTGTTTGGTTGCCACGGGCAATAAATAAATAAATAAATAGAATACTAGTTTAAATATGAACGTGAGTTATAATCCATAACTCACTAGTGAGTTATGGGTTACAACACACTAGTGTGTTATTTGATAGTTTACTTGTCTAAAATGACATTAATAATGACAGTCATAACTGTCATGTGTTGGATAAAGTTTATAAAAGTTACTTGTACTTGGGCCAGTCACATTTCGTAATATGCCGGGAAATGAGATATTTTTTTGAGAAACACAGGCTCGAAATGATAATACAAACTAAATAAAGCTAAACATTAGACGAATCACGAGAAGTATTTACAGAAACGTCAGGTCTAACATTAAGAACGGAGCAGCTAGATTTTCGGTCCAAAAATTATATTTCCTTCATTAAACTACATTCAACTCTGATTCATATAGAATCAGCTCCATCAATATACAAGCGTTAGTTCTGAGCGGTCAAATTTTTTTCAAAAATTTTAATTGATGTGATAAAGATTATAATGTTTCTTTAATTTAATTTTGAATCATTTGGTATAGGTCCCATCAACATTTGCTTCTATACGTTTAACCTTTTCAGGCTATTGACTGTGTCAAAGAAAATGGGTGAAAGGTACTAAGGCATTTAAGTCATTTTATTATTTCATATGGTTAATTGACCTCTAAAAATGATAAAATAGAAGAGTGCTACCAAATAGATCCTTGCGTTTTTGAGATCGGGGTAAGTTTGTCCAGTTTTCGGATTTTTTCCTAAATAATAATAACTCAAACTATTTTTTTTAGTAAATATTTTATAGAATATTTTTGTATACAATTTAATTTCTTATCTAAATGACTTCTTTTAAAGTCCAATTCATTTTTTTCTCGACAAAATATATCCAAAAAACTAATGACAAATCAGAATTATATATAAGGGAAATTAGCTGAATGAAACCGCCAATTTTCCTCGCTCTAAATGGTTAACACCGTAGTGAATAGTGAAAGAAAGAATGAATGAAAGAATGAAATTACACCCCCAACTCCGAAAAATTGACAACACTGGGTGGAACAATGTTAAAAAATAAATATGACGTGATATACGTCTTATATATCGGTGTGAGGGCTACCTACACGTCCCAGAAAACATTGTAACGTTACCCCAGAGCCATGCGTGCGAGCGAGAGCGAGAACAATAGACAAAGATCGACATTAGCGTTTGCTTTGCGACGCATCTATCTCTCTTCCACTACACGTCCGAGTGAAAGAGAGACCGGCACCACACAACCAATGTGAGCCATGCGGGAGTGAGATGACGCATCTATCTCCCTTCCGCTCCGTCGGCGGCGACGGCGATATCACACAGCAGGACGTTAGCGGTATTGCCGACTATTATTTATATAGTATATCTGAATAATTACTGTGCATACCATTGCTTATTACTAGTACAATAACAATTGCGGCAATAAGGTATTTAATTCTTGCATTGTAAGGGTACGAACATACCGAAGATGTCGCGGTCGATGTCGCGGTCGATGTCTAAAACAAAACAGTGCTTTCTTATGAGACCGCACATACTAAAGATGCTTTCATCATCGCACCCTCGCGGCTTACCTAAAGGAAAAGCGTATTCGGTATGTTCGCCCTCACATCGACATCGACCGCGACATCGACCGCGACATCGAGGTATCTTCGGTATGTTCGTACCCTAAGAGTTCGATTAGCTATATAATCTCATATATTTGTTCTTGCATCGGTCAATCATGTAAGGTTCAAGATTAATGTTCAACTTCACACATGTTATAACAATGTGTCTAAAATGACCAATTGGACCAGCCAACCGCAGTGCAAAAAAACCTTCTATAATATAAAATATCAATGGTAATTCAGTGATAATAATTCTATTCTATTCATAAACGTATGCCATTTTTCATCAGTTTTCTTATGACGTTATCACCGACTTTACCGGTTTTTAAGACTTTTGACTAACTTTCTTCTGGGCATACGTAGGTATAGGCATTGCTTCACAAAAAAGAAAGCTTATGCAATTTCCCTGCTCCCCTCCTCCCCTGACTTTGCTTGATTAAATTGCTTTGGGATGCAAGAAAGGTTAAAAAGGTAAAAACTGTTAAACGATTTGCTAAGGAATATATGGTCGTTAATAGTGACAATGTTGATGCCTTGGATACTTGTGAAAATACTTTTACTAATAATGATGCAGAAATAAACATTGCATTAGAAAATATTTCAACTTTAATTTAAAGATCAATTAAATGTAAAATCTGGTGTGAAATTGAAATAAATAAATTTATTTTCAACATTAAATTACTCAGTGATAAACTATTTATTACATCAAAACAAACATTTTCATGTAAAAATACCAAATAATACGTGTGGAAAGAAAATTGTAAAAAAGATGGAAAAAACGGATAATTTCAATAGCATTTATCTCAGTTAATTTTTATGGTAAAAACTTTATAAACCACTAACCTATAACGGAAATTGCATAAGCTTTACTTTTTGTGAAGTAATGCCTATACCTAAGTATCCTCAGAGGAAAGTTATAGTCAAATATTTCGAAAAAGTAAAATTTTCGAATTTTTTCAATTTTTTTAACATAGTTTAATGTTTTTTTTTGTTGAGAAAAAAGCTCTATTGGTAGCACTCTTCGATTGTATCATTTATAGGGCTCAATTGACCATATGAAATAATTAAATTCTTAAACGCCTTAGTTCCTTATTAAATAACACAGTCAGTAACATATTTGCTTTGTGCAAAGCACTTGCGAGTTCTGCAATCATTTTCACGGAACCCCTGGCATTCTCCTGCGTTTTAAACTACCTTGGAGTCACGAAGGGAGTAAACCCTACAAATATAATCGCACAAATACCAGACTCTAATGCTGAAATACTGGAATCCATAAAACGCCGAATTTAACAAGTAACTATGGTTGACGACGACAAAAGGGCGTAGCATTGAGATCGGGAAAATCTTCGTTAATATGTTGATGAATTCAGGATTTATCCATAACGTTTTATGTTTAAAATTGATAATGAAATGTAGTGTTACTTATTTACAATTAGGGAAATTTAGTGTTTCCTTCTGAAAATTACCCTTTTTACCCTTTTACAAAAAACTTTTGAGAACAAAATTGAATACATCCGATATATTCAGTCGATAAGAATCAAAACTATTCAAAGTAAAATAAAAAATAAAAATAATAATTAGTTATTAAAAAAGTAAAAAGTTGCCGGGACTTTTGTCTATGAATCCGTTAACCTTCTCAAATCATTATTTCGCATAACATGTCTATTTTGCATATTTTGTGAATTTTGTCAAGATTTTGTCAATTTGACTAATACGTAATGGTCGATCTCATAAAGAAAGTTTACTGACGTCGTCATTTATCATTCACTAGAAATCTCTAGAAAGCTCCGACCCCGTTGGCCAAGCGTCTTATTCGTGTAACCATTTAATTTCAACGGACGTTGAATCCGAACATCCGCACGAATGTATTAATCAATCAGACTTCTTATCTCATTGAGGAAGTATTTAACTTAAATAATTACGATGTTATTTCCCGTGGCATGCGTGCTCGTGAAGTTACAGTAACAGATCTGGCTGCGCAGATTATTAAATAGATCTTTAGTAATTAAGACAAGAATGATGTGATCCAGGAATTAATGGGATTATCAGAAATATGTAGTAAAATTAAATTAGAAAATTATTGTTGGAAATGTAAACGATTGGTATAATATTGTTGTGTGTAGTTACATTTTATACTGAATGAATTATGAGTATGTTTCTAAAAGATATTTTACAAATTGGTAGTTTTCCCAGATTTGCAACTTTGTGTGGTAGATTGTTTCCTCCCATGTTAAACAAATTTCCCTGATTCCAAACGAATTGACCACGTCGATATGTATTAAAGTAAACACTTGAAACAATCCCGAGTGTTTGCTGCTACATAGTGTCGGTTTCATGGAACTACTCTTGTTTAATGAATCGCATCACAGTTGCGAGTAAATAAATGCCGAAGACTAGTTCAAACGGACGTTCGAGTTATTTGCAATTGCTAGCTCTACGACCGTTCATATAATTTTGCACAGTTAGACAATGAGAAAGCTGGCTCGTTAGATAGTATTTAGTTTCGGGATATGCAAATATTAATTTATCTTAAATAACGTTGGAGTTTCAATGCAGTTATCATCTTTGTTTCAAGTGGCTAACTTATAACTAAAGAGGGGAAAGTTAGGCATTAAAAAATAAGGGAAATGGCATAAAATTTCATAAAAAAGGCACAATTTATCTGCATAAAAGGCAATTAAAATAACAAAAAAAGGCAACTTAATTGACAAAAAAGGCAACTTAAATGACGAAAAAAAATTTTAACATATCTTGTTTTTCCTACTAAATACACAATTTTTTTAAAGAAAAATGTATGTAATAGTAATATGAATAATATTGAATGAGGAAAAAGGCATACTCCTCTTTAAAAACTTATTGTACGTTTAATTGATTAAAATCAATTAACTGAAATTTATCTAATTTGAAATTGCATTATCTTAAATTGAATTTAAGTATATGAAACTTTATTAGTTTCCCAGGATAAATTTTAAAGCCGAAGTTTCTTTGATTCCTAGTGGCGTTGATTCAGTATCAATATCCTGATGTATTTTTGCAATATCCATAATTATAGCAAATCCTGGATTTTTCAATATTACTAAATTTAATTTTGTTGCAATTTTTTCACCTACGTCGCCGCAAACACGTCGATTTTTATTTTAGTCACATTAAAGAGCTCCGCTAACTTCGATAGACTGAAACAGCTCTCCTCCAATTAATTAATTGCATCTGGTATATGTGAATATTTATTTCTGATGAAAGTCAATCCTTTTTTCACCCCAGGATTCCTAAATGCATCTTGCGATTAAAACGCTGATATAGATGGATCCGCATTATTAGGGCCATCGCTCAAACTGACCTTAATAACGGCTTACTACTCCCATTATTGATTTTGAGATTTTTCGAGTGAATACCACTAGTTAAATGCTGAGTGACATGGTATTTTTTTGTAACGTGTAACTCAAATATTTAAAAAGAGTAATACAAAAATTAATAAGATGGCACTTACAGGTTTGGAGCATTTTTCCATCCACAATTAAATTTTTGTCTATACTCTTTTTCCCAAGAAGATACAAGCATATTAATGAGCTGACAGTCAAGGTCATAGGCGTACAGGTAACAATATCATTTAGGATAACGGAGTACCAATAATTACGGTGTTATTCGTTGAAATAAGGCTATTTAGGGGTAGGGTAATAGTAACGAGAATTATTATGACTAATAGGGGTATGCAGGCAATTTGTAACAAGCGACCCCGTCTTCCTGGAAAAATACATGTAAAGGGAAAACGCGAAACGCCACTGATAGTGCAATATCCGCTCGCCGGATTTCTGCTTATCTCTTATCTTCTTCTTCTTCTTCGCCTTAGGACCTTTTGTTCCGACACCACTAAACAAGGTGGCCCCTTCAAAACTATACAATAATAGGTAAAAATGCAGGTATACTGCTTACCATAACGGCGAAATTTCTTTGTCCTCAGGCACATGAAAAATCCCTCTAGTGACGATCAGCTCATTAATATGGGTCTATCTTGTTGGGAAAAAGAGTATAGTCGAACCCACTGGTCCATCTGGGAGAACTTTACTGGTGGAATCGTATAAATTTTCTGATCTTTCGAAACCAAACGCTCACAATGATTTCAAATCATCAAATGGTTACTATTGAAACACTCCACAAAACTTTTACCTGATGACTTTTCCATTAACTCTAAGAAATACAGTAATCTTTATAGTTTATACAGTCAACTACCTTAATATTCCCTGGAAGTCCCAGTTCTAAACGGTATAGTCCAGTCATCTTAGGCCAAATTAGGTGAATATCTCGGAAAATCGACATACCCAGTATATTAACAAGTAAAAACTTCTATTTTAGCCATCCTAAAACTTTCCCCAAAATTCACATATAATTTGGATGGCCGCAAGTTTTAAAGTCTGGGGTCAAAAGTCACAAAAATCGATTTTTTCTACATTTTTTGCAAATATCTCGTTTTCTATGGGTTTTTCGCTATGTATATTTGTTATCAATATTGTAGAGAATCAAATTCTCTACAACCTTTGTATTTAACATTTCTTCATATCTTGAACTGTTTTCGAGATAGAGGGCGGAGAGCGCTGGTCAAAGAATTATGTTAAGTTAACTGGTACTACTAGTAGTCCCAATCAAAAACTCGTAATATTAAGGTTATAAATTATTGCTACATATATAAATATCATTTTTATTAACTTTTTCATTAAATTCATTATGTTTGGTTACTTATCTATTTTTAGTTAAGTGTCAATTTATTTAATAACACTTACCTGGCCATGTAAGTAAAAAATTGTTGAGGAAAATAATGAAATTAATTAATTGTAATCTAATTTATACTAATAACTTTCTAAATAAATAAAAAAGAAAGGAATTAAATTTGTAATTAAAGTTTTTAGTAAAAGTGTCATTTGATTAATTTAATATTGTTAAAATTAATATAAAAGAATAAAAATTTCGAGAAGAACAAGTTCTAATTTCAATTCTCTTCTTCTACTTCTGACAATAAATTTTTAAAGTTATGAAAGAATTTAAAAGTTTACGAATTTTAAACAAGATTTACTTAATTATTTTTTACTTCAAATACAATTAGTATAAATGAGAATATAATTAAAATGTAATTAAAGTATGTCCCTTAATAATTTTTCAATTACGTACAGAAAGAGATTATAAGTGTTATTGAATTGATAAATTTTAGAATTATTAGAAAAAAGGATTGAACTTAATGTAAAAGTTAATAATAATGCTAATTAAATATTTAGCAATAATTTATAACCTTAATATACGAGTATTTGATCGGGACTACCGTTTGACCTCACATGATTCTCTGACCAGCGCTCTCCGCCCTCTATCTCGAAAACACTTCGAGGTATGAAGAAATGTTAAATACAAAAGTTGTATAGAATTTGATTTTCTACAATATCGATAATAAATACAAATAGCGTAAAACCCATAGAAAACGAGATATTTGCAAAATATTTACAAAAAATCGATTTTTGTGCTTTTGACCTCCCGACTTTAAAACTTGCGGCCATCCAATTATATGTGAATTTTGGGGAAAGTTTTAGGATGCCAAAATAAAAGTTTTCACGTTTTAATATACTGGGTATGTCGATTTTCCTAGGTGAACCCCCTATGATGACTGGACTAGTAAGTAATTCTCGGTGATAATTATAGGATGAGCCGGATATTCAACAAGCATATTATGAAACGGTTTTTTAAAAGGGTTAAGATAGTTAATATGATTAAGAGATTTCAAACTACCAAATATTTCAGAAAAAGGGACACAATTTTAAAAAGAGGCATATGTTTTTTGAAAAAGGCACAAATTTAAACACACTAAAAAGGCAAAAGAGCAGGCAAAATGCATTTACCTAACTATCCGCTCTTTACTTATAACCCACGCGCTTGGAAACGATAATGCTGATAACGGTGGTACAGTCGGGATGTTGGCTTGATTCATTTCTGGTCCAAGAGAAATTATCCCACTTTTTGTACGTATTTTTTAAAGTAATTTATCCCCTGCTTTTAGTAGGGTTTTAAGCAGGTTTCCCTCTGCGTTTAATTAAATCACAACGGTTTAAGTAAGACCAACATTTCATTGTGTTCAAATAAGGTAAGAAACACAAAACGTGTACCAAACAAACCCCACCTGAAAAACGGTCTCCTCCTTTACACCGTCATCTGCAGCGGCACCTGCAGCATTAACCCGCCTTCAGAAAAATAATGATTATTAATTAAAGCGGTTTTAGTGCTTAATCATCCCGGAGAAGAGCTAAATCGTAATTAATTTTGTTTATCCGCCCAGTTGGATGTTTTCACCTTTTAATTAAGGAATTTAGCCCCCATCGGGACGGAACGAGCTGGTTCCTGAAAAATATATCCCCTCGCCCTCCGGGTCCTGGATCCAGGAGGGAGAGTTTTTGTTCGCGCCCGATTCTCTTATTGGTGAAAAAGTTAATTATTTCCCGGTTTGCACCGCTAACTTCTTTCGCCGTCCCGAGCTGATTAATTAATTTTTTTTCCTCATCCCACCCTCCGGCTCCTTCCCGTTCCGGTTCCGGGTGATTACTTAAGATGCGGACGAGGAGGAGAACGGACCCCTTCGAACGGAAAATTATGAAGTTTTTGTTAATGGGGGCGCGCATCGACACTCTCGCCATTGATAAGAGAAGATAGTGGTCGGGATTTCAGTTGCAGTGAGATTTACTAGGGATAAAGGAATTGACGGGAATGTAGATTTACAAATTATTTCTCTATACACGCAAGGAGTAGTAGTAGTAAAAGTAGATCTAACCAATGAATTCTGCAAGTTAAAATCAAATTTGTTTGAGTTTCCTAAACAACAAAAATATTGTTAGGGAGTTACGTGGCACTTAGCAAAGCATCAACTCAAAAAAAAGATTAAAATCTATAATTTTAGAGTCTTAAACCAAATATGAATTTTGCATATTTATACATACACATATTATACATAATGCCACGCTTAATGCTGGATGGGCTCTAAAGTGTGTACAGTTTGGGGGTTGCAGCTCACACAATGAGACAGAAAAAAGAGGTTAAATAAACCGAAAAACATCTATTCAGCCCCCCAATCAACAGGTGGCGATATACGACTAACATTTACGCCCTTAAATAGGGAAGGAGTAAATGGACACATGAGGGGATGATACAATAATACAAATTGTTCACACTAACGTCAACATTATTTACGGGAATCGCTAGATTAGAAAATTTGAGCTATTTGTGATTTAATTAGGGAACTTATTGACTAAAATCAGTCAATTTACTAAACACGTTTGTTTAATGAAGTAATAATTGATTGATAATGGGATTGAACGAACTTGATAAGGTTAAGTAATTGTATAACTAAAGTAAGGATTGTTGTAAGGTAAGGTCAGTTATGCTATTAGACGATAACATCAAACAAAAGAGCAACACACTTTCCATGTCAAATCAACAATCGGAACTGTATAAAACGCTTCCAAATTATGGCAATAAATCAGTATACCTAGTATGCTCATTAAATGAAGGTGTATAGTTTCGTCTTGATACAAGTCCCCTTTGATCTTAAACCGATGTGTGAGACTGCACATCAGGAGACACATACTTTACCTTAACTACAAACTCTCACGTTACGCTCTTAGAGTTTACTGTGCAGATTACGTCACGCCCTGTCTTCATTCTACAAGTGATCTACAGCCTTGCAACCTGTGGATCTGGGATCTGCACGATACGCCCTCAGAACTACATAGGAGATAAGGTCACACCCAGTCTCCACTGTACAAGCATTACAACCAGTGGATGTAGGATCTGCACTATTCTACAGTACCATCTCCAGCCTTACAAATTATACAGAAGATTCAGCACTGGAGCCATTCAAAGAAGCTAAGACAACTTCAAGATTCTATATACAATACAATTGTACCGCCTTCGTTCACAAATCAATGGAAAATAAAATAAAAAATCGTTATGTGTTTATCAGAGTACTTTCTCATATATACGGGCTAATTTAAGCAACAAACCGAAAAACGGCAAGTACCTATAAAGTACTCACAGTAGATTTAGCCAAAAACGTTACAAAACTTTTTTATATATTATATCTAATGTAGAATAGGTACTCAAAATTTTATAAAACTTCTTGGAGCAAATTTCGGGAAAAATTCAAAAAATTAAAGAATGATACAAAGTGCCATTCACAGAAAATTTTGCAAAAAACGATAGAAAAGTTTATTTTATACTAATTCAATGGTAGAATATATATTCTAAATTTAAAATAAATTCTTGTAGCAAATTTTGAGAAAAATTCAAAAACCGGAAAACCACAAGTATAAAGTGCTCTTCACAGAAGATTTTACCGAAAACGTTACAAACCTTTTTATACATATTTATTTGCACAATAAATTTTCAAAGTTTAAAAATAATTCTTGGAACGAATTTTGAAAATAATACAAAAAAAAAAACAAAAATCGACAAGTATAACGTATCCTTCACAGAAGATTTAGCCAAAAACGTTACAAAACTGTTTTATACATATTCAATAGTAGAAGAAATATTCAAAATTCGTGTAGTGGATTTCGAAAAAAATTGAAAAAACCGAAAATTGACAAGTATAAAGTGCCATTCACAGCAGATTTAGCCAGAATCGTTAGTAAACTTTTTTATACCTATTTAATCGTACAATAAACATTCAAAGTTTAAAAAAAATTCTTGCAGCAAATTTCGAGAAAAATTCAAAAAACCGAAAAGTGACAAGAGTAAACTACCCTTTTGTCCTGGCCGATTTTAATGAAAAGCTTATTTTCACGTCCTGGTATGGTACAAAGTCTAAATACAAAGTTTTAGTGGTTCTTGGTTTTTGAGAAAATCCTACCACAGACATACACACATACATACAGACGGTTTTCCAAAAACATGTTTTTTGGACTCAGGGGACCTCAAAACGTTCAGAAATGCTAATAACTCAATTTCGAAAAATCGACCCGATTACAATACTCTCATATGAGAAAGTAAAAAAATACAAACGGTAAGTCAACAAGTACCATAGCTTATATGAGTCGCAGGACGTTAGAGGGATGTAGCGTCACTACAGGGCAGTAGGGCTGTGTATCTCAAATATCGAAGAAAAGACATCATTATTTCGATAAAACCACACTAATACTTATCGAATAAGTATCTTGTGAAGAGAGCCGTCTCGAAATATACCCTTATTAATTACACCTTGCTCACGCTCAATTTATAAAACGGTTTAAACAATCGTGATAAACTAGTGGATTCCCGTAACTAATTAAGATAAAGGAGTTTTGCCTATGGCTTAAATAGCTGCCTCATTTATTGAAGTCTCCAACTCGTTACTGCTCTCGTACGTACGTAATATGCAGGTTTATGATATGCAAGTTTATGTACATTTTCTTGGAAACTCGGACAATCATTTTAAAAATGGACACTAAAACTTCTGTATCAAATTTCAATATAAAAAGCCACTAAATATGCAGAATTAATATTCAGTAATAAATTCAGTTTGATATCAGGAGCTTCAAAACTAAAATGTAAAAGTAGTAGAGTTTTGAAGTTTCCAAAAGATGTGTTTCTGTCAATCTTGAGTTTATTAATAAAATTTACTTTAGTATAGTGTTGTTAATTTTTAAAATCTGAGTTCCATACATGCCGTAGAAAATTCCACTAAAATATTTAAGAAAAGTTAAGAAATCATTTCGACGAATCTTAGGAAGTTTTGTAAATTTGTTTTGTCAGTATGTTTTTCATCAATTTTTGAATTATGTATAAGTGTAAGTCGTAAGAAATTTCACTCAAACTGGCTTAATTAATAGGGAAATCTTTAAATCTTTTTACAGGAATTGTAACAAAAGTATATATTTATTCGAAAAGCTCGTCTACGTATCCTGAAGAAAGTTATATAAAAAGTTAAGCTTAGGTTTTTTATCAGTTTTCGGCAATTAATTAAACTAGATGATCATTTAAAAAATATCTTAGGCTTTTCCTAAATTCCTAGGCTTTATTCGAAATTTATAATTTCGTTAATAGTTATTTAAGTTACAAGGAATGTAAAGACGTCTTTACATTCGAGGCAAGTGTGTACGAGCCGAAACGAAGCCTTATTACATTTTTCACATTAATTTATTACATTATTACATTTCACATTTTTCAAAATTTCCTTATAATTTCTCAAAAAATGACATGTTTGCTTTAGTTTGGACGTACGTCACTCTGACATACGTCAGACCGACATACATATGCGTAACCAGGGTTACCTGATGCGACAATTTTAAACAAAATACTGTTAACATCCTCTGACTGACATATGTCAGTCTGTCATATGCGTAACTTGGGTTACCCGATGCGACAAATTTAAACAAAATACTGTTAACATCCTCGGCAAGATAATAAACCAACTTGATTTAATCTTTTGATTTTCCTAGGAATGTAAATGACAGTATTTACATTCCGTCGTGAAGGAAAAATAATACACGAATGTTATGTGCCAATTTCACGCTACGTATCTATGCATGTAAGAGCTATTTACGATAGCGGCAGCGTGAAAAAATATTTACAGGCTTCTTAAGGAAGTCTCATAATATGTTATTGTAGTAATAATGAATTTTTAAATTCTGAAAGGGTCGCAAGAAATTCCAACACATTGAATTTTTTCGTAATATTAGTTACGATAACATAATATTTACTTGACAACTTCAAACTTAATCCGCTAAAAGGGTTGAAACTATCTAAACTTGCCACAGGCATTTATTTACGAATTCTCTGAAAGTTTTGTAACATATTTCACTTTAGTGTCTATTAACAATTTTTGAAAAATAAAATGGGGGCAAGTAGCATAGAGTTCTACTAAAATATGGCTAATCGTAATATTAATCGGCACAAGTTCCAAAACCCGTATGTAGACACAGTTGAAACTTTCTGTCCTTGATATACTTCTAGGCTCCCTTATGGACTTTCATAAAAGAAATAACCTCAGTGTGGTATCCACGTATTTTCACTCAGTAAAAATTACAAGAAATTTTACAGAAATGTATCTGTTCGTTACATTAATCGACATAACTTTAAAACTCCGCTGGAGTAGTTAAACTCTCGCTTAAAAGTTTAAGGCTTGTTACCAAAAATTATAAAACTCTTCTCTGGGTACTTTCACAAAAAAAAATTAAATTGGGCGTGGATCTAATAAAGTTATAATCTTTTTTTTTGAACTTTTAATAATGAAAAACCGGTGGCATTCAGAAAAAATTCTGCTAAAATTTCGTCATTACTCCCAAACATCTCGGCAGAAAGAATTAGAACTCTTTAACGTTATTAAAGAAACTTTTCTGGACAATACCCCAAACGTGTCGGAGAAGCAATCTCAATATGGTTTTTGTGAAATTAATCATGATATCGAATCAAATCACAAGAAATTATACCAAAATGTATTCAGTTGCACGAGTAGCCGACATAACATTAAAACTGCTCCGCAGAACAAGTTAAACTTCCTAAACTTGTTAAGAAAACATTTACACATCCTCAGGGAGTTTCACAGAGGAAATGTCTATTATGAATTTTTAAAATTTGAAATCGACGTATGATTCCTCCGCAGAATTTCAAACTTTCTATACTTATTAAAGAAACATTTTTATATGTACTTAGGGACTCTCATAAGAGAAGTTTCCTAAATGTGGTTTTTGTAAATTTTTAAAAGCTGAAATCGGTACAAGTCTAAAGAAATTTTGAAATGGGTCTAGTCGTTATATCACTCGATGTAACTTCAAAAGTCCTTTCCATAAAGAAACTTTATGAAACTCCATAAGAAACTGTATTAAAGTTTCATGAAAGTTAACAGATTTGTTATTTTTAATTTATTTTGACACTATAATCGTCTTTATAGACACTCAATTGCGGGCATAATTTGGCCTTTATGGCCCGGAACTGTCAAGAGACTTTTATGGCACGGATCTGTCAACATAAATTGCTAAGCAATAACGACATTCGACTTGCATATACATTGACAAAATTTGTAATATTCCTTCATTTATAAGTCCTTTGACTCATCTGGGATCAATTTTCCTTGCGCCGCTTCAAATTCTTGTTGAATTTCCCCTGAATGAACGTTTTCGGCTTCTTCAAGATCCATTTTGTCGTCTTTTTGATCCATCAGTTGTTTACTAACAAACAATTGTCAACACAGTAATAACTCTAGCAACAGAAATATAGCCGACTAGGACAAAACAATCAAATTGGTATCACAAATCGCGACGGGATAACCTCCAGGAAGTTTCCAATATATTATTATTTGATATGTATCAAAATAAAATAAAACGTTGTGGCATAATTGTCGCTTATGGCTCGCGCGAAATTAAAAGCCCTATCGTGCCATAATCTTCTGATTTTGTCCTTAATACATAAATAAATATTAAACATCCTCGGGAAGTTTCGTAACAAAATCACCGTAAACATATTTATCGACGAATTTTCGAAATTTAAAACCGTGCGAATCGCCAGGAATTCTACTAAAACATGCAAAGGAACCTAATGATTCCTCGATCGAGTACGAAACATTCACACTTACGTCGACGATGAGTCCGGGCACCTCGAACACCCTCGTCGGCGGCGCCTCCTTTGGCACGTACCGGTAGAACTCCGCGTTGTCGCGGTACCACTTCACAGAATAGAGGGGCGCCTCCTCCAGATCGTACTCACAGCCTAACGTCACGGAATGGCCTACTCGCACCGCCCTCGGGACGTTCAGTCTCATCCCTTTCAGGCTCTTACTGCTCGGTATCCCTGCGGAGAAAAGAAGGAAAAAGGTAACAAACATCATTTAGAGCGAGATAGTGGAAATTTTAGTGGTTTATTAGAAAACTAGCTTTCTTTATGCGAAGTTGTTCTACAGCTAAAACACATGGATGAATACACAAAATTTCCGACCGTCAGATTAGATGATGCCGTGGCTAGTATGACGTCACGGCCGCCGCTACTACTTATAGTACTTTAAAATCGTGATTTCGGGGTTGGTGATTTTATTTATTTCGCGATTTTACAATTATTACGCTTCGTTTTCAAAGATATGTGGCATAATTAGATAGCTCATGCATTAAGCTTCACGTTGAATCTTTATATTCTGTAAAAGGAGTCACTTTTCATTGATCTTTTTTGTCATAAACTTTTCGTCATCTGATTTCACGTCGATATTTTCAGTATTCCTGTGCCAAATAATGTTTCTTAAATCGACGTTCCGTGTCATAAAACCAATGTAAACAAGAGATCTTATACCCGAATGTCTAGAAGAAGGACTAGTATAAACGATAGTAGGGAAGCTATGTGACTTGTGGAGAATAATGGAAGCGTTGAAGTGAGTATGCATCGTCCACGGCGCCGCCTGGTTGTTGAACAGGCCAAACAATAGAGCATTTTGTGTTGACAAAATACGCAAGGAAAATGTGACGTCAGAATTTGGTAACCAGTCTCTACACAACTTTATCCTAGTTTCAATTTGACATATATTTTCTTATTCGGTTTCTTATTGTATATTGAAAATTATTAAACTGTATTATAACTGTATATTATATTACGAATTGAATTTAGCCCGGGCAGCAAAAAGAGATGTTAAAAATCAGATTCGATGTAAACAAGAGACTTATAACCAGAGACTGAATTATATGCTTTTGCACATTGGCATATGTCTTTGCATATTTAGCACATTCTGACTAGTTACCGCATATTTTAGGTAAAATCTAGTGATGATGCATATTTTCGCTATATTCACAATATTTTGTGGTAGGGGTTGGATTTACATGTAAAATTTATTGCAGAGTATGAATATTTTACAAATTTTATATTTTATTGAGTCGCGGAGTTCTTAGGATAGACCGTGGGCCCATAACACCAAAAGTGTCGATAATCTATGTTCGTATGTCCTTTTAGGGACAGAATCAGACAGCCCGGGAAACCGAGAAAAAGTAACTCCGAGCGCCTGTAACCAGTCCTAGCACCTGTTATGACCTCCACTTCTTGTTGATGCTGGCATAAATCGAGATGCCCTCTCCGGAATCGTATGCAAATGTCGGAATATGGTTAATGGGGTCGAAAGGAGTTTTTCCACCAAAGGGCATACTTTCCTCGATCATCGCTTATCACCAGTGTCTATCACCATATCGCCAAACGGTGAAAGTTGCGCAAAACAAAGCTAACTATCGACACTCGGCACTCCCAGAGTGCAACGTGTCAATTTTTTTAGAAGTATACCTGAATTCACGAATAGATGCGATGTAAAATGGCGTGATAACGCACTTTGGCGAATGAGTGTTGACTTCACCAGTTTATCTACCTATCTCTTCGTGCATACGGATGTAAATGCGTATAGCTCCACCATATCTATAGTTTGGAAAAAGGATAATGGATTTGAACCTTTATCAACAGTTATTTGTAAGGTAGTACTTTCAGAGATATGCAGGAAGTTTATCATTTTTCTTTTGAATCAATGCAAATTATAATATTAAGCATATAATAAATAAATAACATTGCAGTCGCGTTATTCGTGTTGTAGCCCAATTAAAAAGAATCTTACTACATGTAAATCAAAAAGTAATTCGTTTCAGGGTGAGACCTTCTTAAAATCAAAGTTAAGGTGAAAAGAATAATATTTTTTAGAAAGTATCAATTCAAAATGTCAAGATGATTGTTTAGACATTGAACTGTTATACATTAAACTAATAAAATTTAGGGGATATAAAACTTTGAAAAATAATATTATGAAGAGTATAGAGTCTATCTACTATTAGAGAAGGCCATATTTGTGTTCAATCTTATTTTTGAGGGAGTGTGTGGTTCCTCTTTATTTGGAGAGGAATGTTGTGAGAAACATTTACTTTAGAATTGTGAGATTTACACGAAAGTGGTGCATGCGCAGTAGCTGTAGAGAAGCGGCCGGTTTCTAGTTGACGTAAATTGTGGTTTTAATAAAATAGTTTTAAATAATCATGTTAATAATATATTATAACACTTTTATTACAATAAATATAAGTTGAATCTATTACAACAAACGTATAAATATTCGAAGTTTTACATATTTAAACATACATTTTAAAATAACAGGTAGAAATAAATTTTCAATACTTGTAAATAAATTCATCTTTATATAATAAAATTTATACGTTGAAAAAAACAGCATTAATTATTTTTTAATAATATATTACAGTTTCCATCGTTTGCAATAATTATTTTCCACAAAAAATTAACAAAAAAATTATTTTTTGCAAAGATAATTGTTTATAACAAATTTTTGCAAAAAGGACCATACATTTGTTATTATTTTCAAGTGCTATCCCAAATTAAAGAAAAAACGTTGAAATTGGTCCATAAAAACTGGAGATATCGCAAAATTTTCAGGCGATTTTGATTTGAAGATATGACTTTCAATTTTGAATGCTGCTGGTTGATTCCCCCCACCACTTTGTAGATATAAAAATTTGTTGGATCACGCTTTTACAAACGTTATTTACCATAATAAAAAGACATTTATCGATATTTATGATGGTCATTGTAAAGTTGA
This sequence comes from Cryptocephalus moraei, assembly GCA_946251905.1. Lineage (NCBI taxonomy): Eukaryota > Metazoa > Arthropoda > Insecta > Coleoptera > Chrysomelidae > Cryptocephalus > Cryptocephalus moraei. The sequence continues at coordinate 14,809,503 of OX276463.1, forward strand.
AGAAATGATTTATTTATATGTGTATTTTCTAGTCTTAATATTGATGAATAAAAAAAATGGTGAATGTTTTAAACAAAATGGCTATCTCGGTTGAAAATGATGCTAGGTCAACTTTTTTAAAAATTCGTTGAATATTACCAGGAACACGAATATCAAAACATGATTGAGATAAATTTATTCTACGCAATGTTATTAACGAAAAACCTTAAAAACAAATTAGACCATATTATAACATTCATTTTGGTCTGGACGATTTTTGAAATCCCAATTTCCAATTATAGGTATTGAAAATATAGTTCAAAATGAATAAAATAAGCTATTGTAAACTACTATAACCGCAACAACCGCATTTTTCAGGTTGAAAAAATTCACCCTAATAAACAAATACAAAAACTCGTAAACTAATTAATATCTTTTAACCAAATTTTAAGGGATTCTTAAATACAGCAAAAGGCAACTTTTTATGCAAGTTTTCAGATAATTTATATTTTATTTTTGTTTATTGCAAATTCAAATTTCGAAGGGATTTTGCAATTATTTAAATAACTTTGATACAAATATTTTTTTAGCACGTCTTTTCGCCATTTAATGAATGTTTAAACAATGACCTTGACATTTTAGATTGATACTTTTGAAAAATATCATTTTTTTCACCTTTACTTTGATTTTGAAAAGGTCTCATCCTGAAACGAATGACTTGTTTTTATTTAACTAGGCTATTGTGATTGATAATATTCAATGTAAAGTTTTAAAATTGCCATAGACTTTTCTAATTAATTTGAGAATCTTATGCTTAACATTTTTCAATATGTTTCAATTTAGCTCATAAGAACCCCACTGTTTTAAGTAATATGTACTGTTAAGAGCAGAAAAAAACTTAGTATGCGTATTCTGCATGGTAGGTACATGGAAAATTTATGATTTCCACTTTAGGCGTTTCTATTCGTTCATCATAGTGACAATCTATCTCGTTCACTTTTAAACCACGGTTTAGGGGCGACCCCATATTTTTGTAGCACAAGCGGATTCAATTTAACTGATAGGACCACTAGTATTCATCAAGGGACGATTTTGCGGTCCCTCCACCCTTTGTACACTGATTCCGACCGTTTAGTTAAAATTTTGTCGATTACAGCGGATTTCAATCCTCGTCATGCACGCTAATACAAAAGATTACGATTGTCCGTATCGTTAAACCCGTTTCATTTCTCTTTTACCCGTTGCTGAATCGCGAACATCAATTCCCTCGGCGGTCCCTCTTTTCTCTCTCTTCCTCTCTCGCCCCTTTCATGCCGTACCCATTTATATATAGGGCTTGCGACTTGAAAAAGACACCTACTACAAGGAACTTTCGTCGTCGTTGTTATATTGACACAAAAAATAGACACAAGAGATCCTTTTTTGGAGGAGGGGGACGTATGACATCTAATCCATTTACGAAATTAGCTTTTTCCCTCTCTATTTTTCTCCTTTTATTCCCCGTGGCGTTTTCGTCTAATCTTGGGCCCCGGGGGAAGGGTAAAAAAGGGGCACAGGGTCAGAGTCACTGGGACAACGACGGTATTATAATAAACATGGAAAATCCTTCGTTACGAACGATAAAATAGATTCTCCGTGTATAAAGGAGGCGACAGGGGTGACAACGCCTTTTGTACTCGTCCCGTATGAGGCTGATTATATTCTTTTACAGAAGTTGAAAGGAAAAATTGAACCGTCACCTTTAACCAATAGCAAGATTACTTAGGTAAAACCTTTTACATGTTTCAAAATTTGTATGGGTATTTCAGTTCTAGTTCGTAGGAGGGTTGCTAAAGGAATGAAAGTAGGTACCAAATGTTTCCAAATAAATACCAAACATAGGCAACCAAAATGCATTTTATACACATGGTATGAGGAGGAAATGAGAAGGTTTTTTCCGAAGTGCAAAATCGGGGACGCAATACACTTTGTTAACACTAATTACATATTGATATTTTTCCAAATTGGCACTATTTATTTATCTTGCTTCAGTCAATCAAAAAAATTGATTCAATCGCATTTCAAGAAAATTTTGAAAATTATAATTTTCCTAAAATTTAATAGTAAGTAGTAAAAAAAAGGGTAAAGATGAAGTTCCGCATAAAGCGAAATGGTAAATTCTTTAAATAAGCCGAAGCATTAAAATTTCTGTAAAATTTTCAGGGTAGGTCACCTAAGAACAACCCCTTAAGATGTTCCAATGAACTTTTCCCACCCATATATTATTATACGCCTAATGTAAAGGTTTGGAATCATAAAGTTCGGATTTTGCCTATTTTGCCTTTTTCTTTTGCGATTCGCAAATAATGTTATAATCAGTTTTATATGTATTTTGAGGGTCTAGTATCAAAAGTTTATTTTGCCTAGAATTGCCTCTTTTAAAGTTACTTGCCTGAAATTGCCTATTTGACTATCTTTTGCTTGGAATTGCCTCTTTTACAGTTTTTGTCTAAAATTGGCTGTTTTCTGACTGTATAACACAAAAAATAATTTTAAAACAATTCCTAAAATACCTACATGCTCGTTATTCAAATCCGGTGTTCGTAAAGGATTGATGACAGGATCGCAACATTTTTCCAAGAAATTTAGGGTAGTTTATACCTGTAGTATATCACCCTTAATTAGGGCCGCAAGTATTTTTGCGCTACCAGAGTATCATTTCGCTTTTTTTCGTGTACGAGGGTACACTAATGAATTTGGGTGAAGTCTTGAGGCAATGGATTTCTGGAAATGTAGCGTATACCACAGACAGAAAGATTATTCTCTGTAAACTTTGCAGTAATTGCATTACCGCAAAGTGTTGAAATAGTGACAAAAGTCGAGTGGAAATTTCCTGGACCCAAAGGAATATTAATCGAAAAAAAGTAAATAATGTTTTAGAAAAAAATCATTGTTTTAATTTATAAAAAAGAATTTGAACAAACAAAATTTTTGTCTGCATTTTTTTTTTGTATGAATTTCTTTTTTTTTTACAGAAAATGCCTGTTTTGCGATTTATTTTGTCTAAATTTCAAACGCCTGAAAATCCGGGCTTTTTATGAATCATCAACTTTTTCCAAAATTTGTAGCTCCACTTTGGAGGTTGGTAACTAAACGGGGATGGAGCTTTGTATAGAGGTAAGTTGCACTAAGTTATCATATTTTGGGCCCCCTGTGCGCCAACAAGCTATGTTACCTGTCTAGTTATTATAACTATCTTGATACCTGACCTTGCCCGTGCGTTCATATATCGCGTTGCAAGCCAGTTCAGCGGAGGCTATTTAAAAATAATAATTATTATTTTATTTGTAATTTCCGTGATTAAGCATTTAACTGTCAAGGTGAGTGAAGGTGTGCCATTAAGATTGCTAATGTAACAAAAACTTATAAAAACATCTACTGTATTTAAATATTATTCTCATTAAATGATTGATCAACCTAATTAGAAAATCCCTTATTAAATCGCACTAAATCAAGATTTGTCAATTAGTCCCTAAATTAAAGGTTTCCACGTAACTGGCGAATTAAAATTAAAGCACTTAAATATTAAAAAAAACTACTTAGAAAAACAAACGACTTTTTAAGCATAAATATGTGGAATTTTGTGATGCAATTGGTCATAATAATGTTAATTTCATATTGGATTAAGTCACTTTGAGACCTGAGGGTAATCCAAATTTCAGATGATGCTTTAGCTCATGGATCTACTCAAATTATTTGATTTTTGAGAATAGTTAGAAATTTTATGTATCATAAACCATCATAACTGCGAGAACTCAAGTATTACATTGTTCTCAATTTTTGAATAATAAAATCAAATTAATTTAAGATGGAAAATCATCTATTTGAAACTTTGAAACAAAATCTAAATCTGTACCTACTCAAAACTTTAGATATCAATTTTTAATGCCTGTTAAGGAGTGATAAATCTAGAATTCAAGACTCGGGAATAAAATTCATATTGTCGCACTCAGCAGAACGTGAATTACCAAAACCGACCTCGTAAACAAATGTAAGAGATATTGAAAGAGGACTATGCAGCTCAGCCGAGATCCCGGCTGAGCTACATAGTCCTTTTTCAATATCTCTTACATTTGTTATGTATACCATCCCAGGTAGCACAGTTGACTTTAAAGACGTTTTTATGTCGACATTAATGGGTCATTCTTGGTCTTGGACGTCATGTGACCAATAAGTGACGTACAAATTAAGACATTCTTGATGACGTCTTTTTGACGTGATTAAGAAAACCGTCATAATGATGTCAATATTATTTTTAAAAGATGACATACTGTGTTATGACGTCTTTTTGACGTACGTTGTACGTCTAAAAGACATTCTGGCAGTCGGCGTCGATCGTCGGATGTCGGATTATATTCGGAACCAGTCTGTGTCCGTGTCCATGATATATATTATGAGATCCATTTCATTGATTTTATTGTATCGTGTTCTGTGCAGTTCTCTGTCAATTGGGGGCTGGGAGCTGTGTTCTGTGCTGGGCGCTGGCCGCTGCTGGGGGCCATTTTGTTAAATTCTCAATTCTCGATGTGATGCTTTGGGCGCGTAAGGGCGTATGCAAAATTGCAACCATTCATTGTGGTTGTTTTTAAATTTAAGTTTGTTTTGTTATAATATACTGTGGAGTTGTGCATTACCGTCACAATGAGTTTTGTGGTAATGGAATTTGAAGAAGATTGCGGAGGTGGCTTAGCGATCGTTAAAAAGAATTGGATGACGCCACGGCAGAAGGAAGTGTTCTGGCCGCCAATAAAAGACCAAAAAAAATTCAACAAATTATTGCTGTCCGAGACCGAAATTTGTATTGAAGACACCTGGAAACTGTATAAAGTATCGAGAATATTTTACGAAAGCGGTAAGATATTTGTCTTTTTTGCACATTATTGTTACATTTACCCGCTACACTAAATTCGCCATAGAGAAACGCCTATCATTGCTGAACATAACCTCAAATTTTCTAGATCTGTTTTTCTCAATCGATTATCGATTTTAAAAATTTCACTGTAAACCCTTATTGTATCAACCTATAGGAAAAATTGAAAAACTATAAAATAATTGATATTACAGACGATTACGAAGCTGCACAGAAAAAATTAAACTTGGCTAAAGTAACATCTGATCTCTCTGAACATGAGATTGAAGATAACAAAAAGAGACGACGACCCACTAAAATCTACAGTACTGATGATGAGGACGACGAGAAAAATTATTGGAGATCAAGAGGTATGTAGTTATATTTAAATGTGCAATTTTTTTCTTAATAATTTGCAATTTCTGTCATAAATTGTGTTTTTAAAATTGTTTCGTAATTTCATGGTTTATTAAATCATATTTTTTTATAGTTCAGAAAAAACATAAATCTTGCAACTTACCATCGCTTCTACCACCACCTCCAGTTGAATTAATTACTTCAAGACCACCTCCACTCAATCAGTCAACTTCATGCACAACAAGTACCAAAGATACTTCAAGTTTAGAGTTTGTCTTTGATGACACACCGTTTGCACAATCACCTTCAGTGCAATTAACTCAGGAATTAATCACTACACGGCCCCTTCCAGACCACCAGTCAACCCCATCCAGAAGAGGTGCAACAAGTACTGCCAGTTTAGATTTCGTATTTGATAGAACAGGTATATACCTACTTCATTCTTAATTATTGCTTGATTAATAAAATAATCTTTTAACAAACATACACAATTGTACTACCCAATCAACCGATTAACTTAGCCATTTTAGAGTACCTAATTATTTTTTTTTCATGTAATGAATAGGGTTCATAACAAATGGCTCCACATGGTTAATTAACTAGTCGATCAGGAGTGTAAAGTCTAGAAATGAAGTAGTAAAATTGGGCATAAGTGTTTGTCAACAAGAAATTGTGACTTAAATATTTAGAAGTTTGTTTCAGAAAGGAAGGTCGATAATTAAAAATTTCTTATTCTTTTTTTAGCATATGAGGTATTGTTAAGCCACATTCTGGTAGTGAAGGAACAGAATAAACAAATTCATGCAATCCTCAACAAAAAATCAGAAAACGTTTTGCCCACGCTCCCAGAATTACAAGTTGATCTGCCAATGAAAAATCATGAAGCCATCGACAAGTTCGAAGCAGAACTACAAAATGAAGAAGTCATGAAAAGTTTTGTAAGTTTTATTTGTATTAAATTATGAAGAAGGTGTACAAGAATTACGAGTTTCTACTGCATTTTTTGAATACTTGATTTGAGTTTGTGAAATTTCGGCAATTTATTGTGGATGCAAAATAGGTCATTGACTTCATGAAAGAAGGTTAAAGTAATGTTTTATTTTATTTATAGGGTTCTTATTTGGCAACGTTGGGTGGGAGAGATCTTACTACGTCAACTAATAGAGTGCTACGATATTTACTAACAGATTCATTGGCAGCTGATTACAGTTATTTTGGCAAAAAGGGAAAGAGAGCTTTTGTCGACTTGAAGACTTTTAACAAGCTCATTTTTGGTATGTATAAGTTTAGTGCTTAGTTATAGTATTTTTTTGTCATTCTCTTGTTAATCATAATAAGATCATAAATTTTGAAAGATTGTTGAAAACAATTTTCAGGATCTTTGAAACTTACCTATCAATTTGCTAAAGAAAAGGACATAGAGGATGCTGTAAAGGTCTGGCTAAAACATGCTCCAGAAAGGGTAAATATAAGAGCGAAGAAGTTAACTACCAACAATTAGTTAGAAATGTTTAGTTAAGCGAGTTTCTATTTGTTTGAGTGCCATATGATAATTTTCTAAAGCAGAAGTAGGGGAAAGAATTTGTTTAAATATAGTGGTTTTACCACTTACATTCGGAATTATATGCAGTTTTCGCTTTCCAAATTTTTAAAATGTATAAGAAATATCAGAAAACCTTCATTGGAAAACGTCAAATTTACAGAAGAGTTTCTAAAAACATAAGTGAGACAAGAAATTATATTTTGAACAGAACAAATGTATGCCAAGATATTCAAAGTGATTTGGAACCTAATATTAATTTAGGTCTGTCTAATGTCTGTTTGTGTGATTCTGATAGTTTACTGAAAATTGATACGGAAAATTCAAATTTAAATAAAACTACATCACAGGAGTCTCTTCCAAGCGGTAGTACTGAGAATGAAATACCTACATTCACTTCAACTTTTTTAACAGATCATGACAATGATAGCAATTTGTCATCAGTAACAAACTTTGATTTGACAGTAGAATTAAGGCAATGGGCTCTCCGTCAAAAAGTATCTCATAAGGCTCTTAATGATCTATTAAAAACCCTTTCTCCTGTACATCCTGAGTTACCCTTAGATTCTAGGACATTGTTAAATACACCTAGAAATTTTTGTGCTAAGAATTTAGATAATGGTGTATACTGTCACTTTGGGTTGACGAAAATACTAACACATTGTATTTTAAAGAATAGTATGCTATTTGATAGAAGCATTAAAATTTCATTTAACATTGACGGCATTCCTCTTTTCAATAGTGCAAACGTTCAATTTTGGCCCATTTTAGGATTATTTAAAAACTGTGTTTTAAAGAAGCCGTTTGCTATAGGGGTATTTTGTGGTAACTCCAAACCAGTACCATTAAATGAATTTTTAGATGACTTTGTAACTGAACTCAATGAATTACAAACAAATGGTCTCAGTATAAATAATAAGACTTATTATATACAAATTCACAGCTTTGTATGTGATGCCCCTGCTCGGGCTTACATTAAATGCATTAAAGGACATATGGGCTATGCTTCATGTGAGAAATGTCATGTGTATGGAATGTATGTTAACAGACGCGTAGTATTTCCTAATAGTGATGCTTCAAAAAGAACAGATGAATCATTTGCTGCACAAACTGATGAAGACCATCATATAGGACTTTCGCCATTATTAAAATTAAATGTTGGGTTAGTGTCTTTATTCCCAATAGATTATATGCATTGTGTTTGTTTGGGCGTCATGAAAAAGTTACTAAATTCTTGGTTACATGGAGATTTACGTGTACGTTTAAATGGTTTAAGTACTCAAAATATCTCCAAGTATTTGTTAACATTGAAAAAATTTATTCCTATCGAATTCAATAGAAAGCCCAGAACCCTTTATGATCTTCCAAGGTGGAAAGCGACAGAATTCAGAACATTCCTATTGTATCTGGGTCCTGTTGTCCTATTAGATAATGTTCACAAAACTATTTATGAACACTTTTTATTACTACATTATGCAATAACAATATTGATATCAAAAAGTCATATAGAAAATGTTGGTACTGATGTAGCAGATGTCCTCATAAAAATGTTTATTAGTTATTCAGAAAATATATATGGTTTGCAATATCTTATTTATAATATCCATGCCTTATCTCATTTGACTGATGATGTGAAACTATTTGGAGCTTTAGATACATTTTCTGCTTTTCCTTTTGAAAATTTCCTTGGGGAAATAAAACGTTTTATTAGATCTCCATGCAAACCTCTCCAACAATTATATAAACGTTTAGATGAAGCTAACTACTTAATTGATTGTAAAGTTGTAATAGACCCTAGTATATCGTTTTTTAAAGAACATAAAAGTGGACCCCTACTAAGTACTCAGTTTATTGTTTGTAAGCAATATCACCAGGTGATTTTTGAAGATTTTGTTTACAACACAAATATGTATTCAAAGAAAAATTCGTATTGCATTTTGAAAAATAACCAGGTCATTCAAATTTACAATATTGTGGTTACACCAGAAAATCAAACATATATAATCGGGAAACAATTTATGTCGTATAAACCATTGTATAATTATCCTTATGCATCAAGCAATTTAAACATTTATGTTGTCTCAAGTTTATCAGCCATGAAAATGTGGAAAATTGATAATGTCCTCACAAAATGTTTGGTACTTAAAAATAAAAATGAAATTATTTCTTTTCCCCTGCTTCGTTAGAATATTAGATTTCTTAAGTTTGACATTGGAATATTTGTATGTTTGATAAATAAAACATTATTTTCAATACACTTTTTTATTTATCCTCGTCAAAAAAGCACCATGGAGCGTGCCACATTTGGCGTGCCTAAGACGTCAATAAGGCGTCATTATCTTTTAAACAATAACGTCTTAATAACGCCATTAACTGTGTTTAATGGACGTCAGAAGGACGACATTTTCGACGTCCATCAGACGTCCGAATATGACGTCATACGGGTGTGACATCAGACCGTCATTCATGACGTCCTTTCGACGTCATACTTTAAGTCATCCGTACGTCGCAGTTGGTCTGAATTGAAGTCAATATGACGGCAGTGTGCTACCTGGGATGATTTAATTCAAGAATTTCCATCCACTAACCTCGTAAAGGAATTTGCTGGCGAGGCACGTATGTTTAATTAAACGGTGTAGCACACCGCCAAATGATAAACATCTCAGTGAATAAATACGATCGATATCAATCAATCAATTATGTATCCCGTTGTGCTGCCGGTCGAACTACGTACCCGCCTGCCGTTTTGCTTGAGGGACAATGTTCTTCGAGACGCTGAGATTCCTGCACCTGCTACTTTCCAGGCCCCCTGGAGGACCTCTAAGCATATTTTTTCGCCATTCGTTATCTTTACCATTTGTTTAACTATTAATCTTAAGCTTACTTTGTTTTTGCCGCCCTTTATCATGGGCTCTATCTCTCCCCTAAATGAAACATCACGTGTCCTTGGCGTCAACATTATTTACGGGAATTTTAGGTGAAGAAATTATAATTTATTGTAAAACGAATTTAGGGAACTTTTTACGTAATTTTATCATTGAAATTAACACGCGTTGTTTTACAAACGGAAAATACCATTGAACCGAACGTGTATAAGTCAGTCTATGCATGGCTAGGTCATTGTAAAAAAACACAGATGTACCATTGATCTAATGTAATTGAATGTGTATAAAAGATCCCGAAAGTTGGCAATAAATTAGTATACCATGTATGCTTAAAAACGACATGTGTTGTTGGTCTTGATTTACGTCACCCCAACCTACACGCTCTCACGTTACGCCATGAGAGTTCTACGAGATCTTCAAGATACGACAACTTCTAACTCCAAGATCTTCAAACCCGGAAAGCACGTTATGCAGAGCACGTTACGCCCTCTCTCCACTTTACTAGAACTTCAACTTCAAGAACCTAAAGAGATCACCTCAAGCCGTGATCTCCAACTACTACAACAGCCTCCAGCCTTACAATCTGGAGACAAAGTTCAACTCCGCAGCCACCCACGAGTTACGAGAGAGATTACTCTCTACAGAGACCACTTCACACTTCGTTCAGTCCTTATTTTTCAATAAATGTTGTTAAGTTTGTTTATTCTTTTTCTCTCCATCTGAGCTACTACCTTAGATTCCAGAGAATCCTGTAGGTACTGCAAACGAAGCAACTTTTTAATATACAAAATAATTAGAAAACTGATGCAGGGTGAATCGTTTATAACTTCCTAAACTTGCACAGGACGATTTTCTAAATTTCAAAATGCTGAAAATCGAAACAGATTTTGGACATTTGAGGAAGTAAATCTTTGAATCGAAATTTTGAATTAAAATATATAATAAGTGTATTGCATACAACCTAGAACCCAATATATTTAATACAAGTTAAGACGTGCTAAAGCTAGAATTCAAAATTCTGAAACCAAATTCAAACTCTCCGTAATATTTATAAGCCACTTACAGTTCAGTGGATACTACAGTTTCCAAAGAACGCTGTAGGCTATGAAGCCGTTGTTCGATAGACAAAAACAATGAGGACATTATTTCAAATAACTCGATCGTCTATAACTTTGAGAATTTTGAACATTAGAACAGGGATATTCTAAACTTTAGATCATTAGTAATCAAACCATTTTGGAACTTTAAGGAGGCAAATTTTCAATTTAAGATTCTGAGATAAAGTCTAGAACTGTGCTGCTCAGAATGCATCTACCGATATATTTAATACATGCTGAAATGTGCTGAATCTAAAACTCAAGATCCTAGCAAAGAACTCAAACTTCCTGTCATATTCCTAAGACAATTTCAGACTTAATGTAGATGAGTGAATGAAGCAATCTCCTGATATAAAAAGAATGATCAGAAGATTTCCTCCAGGATAAAGAGCTAAATATAGTTAAAATGAAACTACTTACTACAAAGCCAAACCACTTAAATAACTTATTAAACGTTCTGTCATTTTTCACGATGGAATCATAGTCGTCATCATCAAGTTAACAAAAACAGGTACTTCATTTTGAGCATTTTTGATCAAACTTCTCTCGTATTGAAAACGAAAGACTGTGAAAAATGGATCGAACCCTCACGATTTAATATTCATTCATCTGAGCGACCCTTCCTCCCGAATCCATCGATTTTGATAACTACACTAAAATTACCCCCGGCGCTCAACTTCTCTCCCTAAAACAATTTTAAATTAAATTCCCGTCGTTAAAGGTACCACGAAAATTCATCCCCCGGATGGGCTTTCACGTTATTATGAAAAATTTCCGGTCTATCCTCGCAGAGAAGAATTTACAAGTGTCATCACATTTTTACACGAATCGAACACTATGGGATATTACTATATGCATGTAGATTCCCGTACGAGCGGTTTTCAGTACAGGCTTTGTGCTTTACTTTTATGGGGACGCTACCGACGCTATGATATTGCCGCTGTGCACTGAATGCTAATGAATCCAAATGGCGCAGGTCATACATACATGGGAATCACTGCGTGTTTACCACGTTACGTGCTCATCGATGGGGGGTAAACGGATCAAGAAATTTTACCAAAAGAATAATATAACATTGGAGTATACGTAAGAGGGGTTGATGACGAAATTATTAATAAAAAATATAGATAACCATATATATTATACTTTGCTTTCTACCCTAACAGAGATCATTTGAACAAAACATATCTAGTTGTGCAAGGTAAAATTGAGCTTGCTTCATGACGCAATTTTGACACAGGATTTCTTAATATATATAGACCAGCTTGGTAAGAAGAACCCACTGGCCAAATTTCTATTGGTGCAATTGTGTTTCCTCCACAACGAATACATTTTTGATTCACTGCAAATTTGGTAGTTCAATTTAAAAATTAAAATATTTAGGGCCGGTACTTTGGGTCCTGATTAAACATCCGATTAAGTTAATTCCCGATTAAAACAGCCAACCAACTAAAGTACGACTACTTTCGTTTGTTATTTATAACTGCGATTCAGTTGACTTGTTGTTTTAATCGGGGATTAACTTAATCCGATGTTTAATCAGGACCCAAAGTACCGGCCCATAAGATAGTTGTGTACCGGCAATCGAAACAAAAAACCACATAATTTTCTGGAAAAGCGAGGTCAAATATTATGGTATTCCTTATTTTTGTTTGAAGTTAGATCGTGATTTTTTCAAAGTTAAAGAAATGTCTTGAGACGTACCGTGGTTCATAAAAGAAGTATCTTTTACAAAATGAATGTTGATACCCTGTATATTGGAAAATATCAGACGCTGAGATTCCTGCACCTGCTACTCCTCCAAGCCCGCCGGGGACTTATGTAGGCATATTTTTTGCCATTCGTTAACTTTGCCTTTTGTTTATTTAGTTTATTTATTTAACCAAGTACATATAGTTTATTTATATAGAATATCGAAAGATACATCGAAAGAAAAAGATATATTATATCTAAAACCTTACAACTAAGATTATAACTATTTATATATTGTGTGCTCCTCATTATATTGAATTATTTTTTAACTTTTTTATCCTGTTATCTTTTTTTAATTTAGAGTTAATTGTTTATTCATTCATTGTTGCATATCCACTTTTCTATTTTCCTTTTTATCATTTTTGTGTCTAGAGTCACATTCTTTAACTCAACTTGAAGTGTATTGAATAACTTTATTGCATAGTTTATATATAGCTTTATTGTCAGTTTTGTTTAACTATTATCTACCTTAAGTCCACTTTCTCTTTATAGTTCCATATCATGGGCTCTCTCTCTCTCTTTCCTAAATGAACCACCACTAGTCCCTATTTGTCAATAAATCTTGTCAAAAAAATGTCGTGAGGCAAACCGTAGATCATAAAATTAATATATTTTACAAAATGAATTTTGAGACCCTGTATATTGGAAAATGAGCGCTCAATCAGCGAGAATCCGATTGTTTTAGCACAAAGAATATACGGTTAATGGATTGACCTCTGTTTCTGTAATACCATGTAGAAAGAAGGTTTGATATACATCAGGGAGAGCCAGACGTTTAAGAGATAAAATCAGTATATACATATACAGGATGTTAGGGGTTTGACTGCCTTTTTTTTAATAGGTGATAGTATTCATCAAAACAAACAAAAAAACCTTATATAACAGGTGTCCTAAAACCAACAGTTTTCGAGAAAAAAAAATAGCAAACTTCTAATATTAAGGTGTGAAAATTCAGTTTTATTAAAGAATGTCACATATTTTGTACATGAAATGACTATAAGATATATTCTTTTAATGCATTTATGTTTAATTTGTATCAAAACAATCTTTTCTTTAAAGAATAATTTTTTTCCAATCAAAAGAACTCGATAAAATGGTTACGATGTGGTGTGGCAACACCGCGAAGGTATCGCACGCGTCGCGAAATGAGAGTCAGACAGTGACACTAGTGACAGTGACAGTGTGTATCTTTGAATTCGAAAGATACGTGTGAACGTTACGGTTTCTTTTCGGTGCGTGTAAATTTTTGGGTTCTTAAAATGTTCAGTGTACGTGAATATCACGATATGCTATTAATTTACGAGAAGGCGCGTTGTAGTTCTACAAGTGCCGATTTCCTCAACGGCGACTGCCTAACCGTAGAACATTTGTTGAAGTGAGAGAACAACGGTGGTCATTCTGAACAGATGCTGTAACAACCAGGTAAATATTGAAAATTACAACATATCAATAACAGCATGATCCTTTTCTAATGCTGTTAGTGGCCCTGAATTACTGATCGCTTTTGATTTACCATTTATACATGCAAGTGTAATAATTACATAATTGAATCAATTGGAATCACTTACAATTATTTCGTTTACTATTACGTACAGCGTAAAGACGGCATTTAGGGAGAGTTCGCAAAAGCGTTAACCTCGCACGATCAGCTGTGTACACGTCATGGTGACCGAGAGCCAACAGCCAATACCGAAAACGTCATGTTTACATTTCCTTTCTTGTCGGTGTTGCCAGTTGTGGTGAAATATCTTGACAAAATAACTCGACTTTTCTCGAAAACGGTTGGTTTTAGGACCCCCGTTATATAAGGTTTTTTTTGTTTGTTTTGATGAATACTATCAACTATTAAAAAAAAGGCAGTCAAACCCCTAACACCCTGTATACATTATTCTATATAAATGTGAAATTCAATTTTAAATTGGGTGATTGATTTCAAAATCAGATATACAAATTTTTAGGATCCACAAGTAAAAATATATCAAATTTGGGGAAATTTTAAAATAACTGAATATCTTGTGAGGTAGAATTTATGATTCTGGAGTTTGAAAATTACTTGAAATATGTGGTAGGTTTTAAAATTATTTCAGCGAGATTAAGTGTATTGAATATTGTATTTTACGTTGTATGGACTAACCATTTAAGCAATTGTTATATACATATGCAAGAAATAATTTCAATACACTGAATCCCTAATTGTATTAAACAAAATTCGTTAATAAGCAACCAGATAGGATATTCCACGGTCTAACGCACTTATCGCTACGGATTAATTAAAACCCATCCCCTTTTCCGGAAATTGGCGGGATATTCAAAGTAGGAACAATTTTAAGGGATCTCGCGGTATTTGTTAAATTGAGATAACGAAACACGTAATTCGCGTAAAGGTGGCGTTCCCATTGTTGGAATTGAAGGCGCCCATCTACGCAAAAATCTCATGTTCGTTCGTGCGAGGAACGTATCAGATACCGGCCTATTGTCGTGAGGAAATTCGAAAATTGCGACCAAACACCAACCAGAAAGGCCTGCAAAAGAATCGTATCAAACGAGATCGTATTATACGCTGGATCGAGCGAAATGACACATCGTCCAATTCCAATCTCTTGTAAAATGCAAATATTGTAACGGAAAATCTCCTGGTAATAAATTTACTGGTGCGTACTTGTGTGAAATATTGTCTATTAGCAAATAATTCAATAAATTTAATTTAATTATGAAATGTGAAATAAATATAAACATTCTGATTTATTAAAAACATAGGCACCTGTATATGTACAGGGTGTCCCAGGAACGCCTGGACAAACTTTGAGTCACGTTGAGGAGACCAAAATATTTTCAATACTTGCACTTAAATTACTTTTGTTAATATCGACTATATCATTTTTTTTTTGTAAACCTTTAGTAATAATTAGTGTTTCCTTCATAAGGCCTGAATTACTGGACAAAGCAATTTTCTTAGGCTTAAAAAATATGTGAAGGTAGGAAAAGCACATTTAGAACGTTTATTACAAGATAGCATTATGTAACAGAGGCTTTTTGGCATTATTTCCTTTTGTTGATAAAATCTACATCTTACTTAGTACAATCTTATATTTCGTCATCTTATATCTCATCATTATTTAGTTTCAAATTACCGATTGTAACCACTAAACTGCTAAATTCACCTAAAAGCATTATTTAGAAAATGGTGAATGCGCTTACCGTGTTTCATAAAACTGTATATTTTCGGAAAAATACGGATTTTATCGACATAATTAAAAAGCAACATTTCATAATACTCATTTAAGTTTTATATCCTATCGCTATTCAAGTTTGGAGCTATAAACTAGATGCACACAGTTCATTTCTCATGTTCCTAATTACCAATCGATGTACTTTCAAATCTAATAAAAAATAATATACCATAGCTTAAAAAAATTGAAGATAACTGTTTTAAGAGTGATAAATATTTGAATTATAACTATATAATTTATGAAAAACTCAGGAAGGAGATTGTGTCAAACAGTGACAAATATTTTTTTTTAGTTGTAACTTAAGAGCTGTATAACTCAGTGTGGAAATGTACAGCGTTCTTCCGGGCTATGAAAGCCTACGCTGTCTGTAAAATTTATTAAAAAAAAGATGTTAGTAAAATATACACCTTAACTAATCGAGTAGGTAAGCTATGCCAGTTCTGGCTTAAAATCCCATATTACTTCAAATATGGTCCGTTCTCAAACCCCGACCCGACGTTTAAGGGGGTGTAAATCCTTGTCTCAAGGGAGGATTTGGTACAAGTTCAGTAAAGGAGAGAGGCATCTGATCGTGTCCCCAAGGGTCTGGAAGGTTGTGAAATGGTTTTGAGAGACCTCAGGTGGCAAGTCATCATCATCCACCTGCTGCGGACACACCCAGATGCCTATCTCCTTTAATAAATATTTCCCAAAACTTCTGCAAAATCGAAGACAATGGAGCTGAACTTGTTTTATGTGCAGCTCCAGAAGCTCCAGAAGCAGCTCCTTTAAATAACATAGAAGTTTGAATCAGAACCGGCATAGCTTACCTACTTGCTCCCAAGTTTTGTATCGACGTCCCTCTATTGCAAAAAACTATTTACAAAACGACCCCTACAAACTGATTTTACACGAACAATTTCTAGAATCCACTTTAGCTAACCACTCATTCATTTACTACCTACTTTACCTCAAATCAAGATCGATGCTATTACATTTTTCGACAAAACGTCTATTCATGCTCCAAACACCACCTTAGGTTATAGCAAACGCTTCTCGATACTTTTGCGTACGATGGCGACTTTCATAACCTTTTCGGTGGATAACGAATTGGACGATCTGCAAGAACGAGAACGTATTTTCCACAAGAACGCCTTCGCACATCTTTACCAGATTTGGCTGGTCTCCAGATACTTCAAAGCTATGTAAGACGAAATTGTATTGGCGCTCGTTTGATATTGGAGAAATCAGAGGAGAACAGCTAAAAGTGATAAGTACAAGATCTTCAAAGGAAGCGTACATGATAAGTTTGGCAATCAGAATTTTCTTTTTACCATGATAATTGAAATTTAAAAAAAAATAACACAGTATGAAAACTGATATTATATAAGAACGTATTGACGTATAGAACTCGTCTGGATTTCCACGTTCGTTACGAAGTGGAATGACGACTTATTTTACAAAAATTACTAACAAACCGTAGATGAGTAAAAAGAAACCATCCGGGACCCGAACATAATCCGAGAGCGTATCCGTGATTTCCACCTGTTCAGCCACAGAGAAGGAGAGACAGAGAGAGAGAGACAAAGGGAGAGCGACAGAGACTGAAGTTGTGTTGATTCAGTTGTATCCAGTGCATCGCATTTCTCACATTTCGCCACCTCCGAACACACAACTCCACCGAACAAACACAGAAATTACGTCAGTTAATAATCTTCGCTGTTCCAGAAACGTGCACTCATCGATATGGTGAACCCTCCACCCGATTTATGTATGTATGTATGTATGTATGTATGTATGTGCGGTTATATGGATGGAGTTTACGAGATTTCCGGCTATTGTCGTCGGGGGAATTGTATGTTCGGAAGGGGTGGCGGCGGGAAAGTGTGTAAAAGGATAATTAAAATTCAGAATAATTCAATTATGCGGCCGGCGGCGGAGGCGAGGGAGATTTTCGACGAGGTGAAGAGAGGTGTTTTTAATTGAAGGTTCTTGTCGAGTACCGTTTTCAGAAGCTTTATTTACTTGTGTGCGAGAGAAAGTTTTATTGAAGTGTTACGAGTTTAATGGACGTTTTCGGGATTAACTCGTTAAAAAATTAAGGGAAAGTTTAAATTGAAACCTGTTTAAACAAATGGGTGTTACTTTCGAAGTGACTCATTAAATGGGCATTGTGACTCGGTTAACATCGAGTTTTTATCCCAAAAGTGACAATTCAACAATTTAAATGTAACTCGAGAGGTAGAAAATTGTTGGATGATTATCAAAATTGCCTCAAGTAGGAATACAAGACGGTTTCTGGATCAAAATTACGAACGAATCGCATAAAGAAATTTGAATTTTTTTTTTATGATCCGGATTTTTCAGATGTTTGCACTTAACTAAGAATTGTATTTTTGATTAGATGCCAAGATTTTTAAGAGAAAAAATTTGGTTGTTTGTAAAGTCGGTTTACGGACGATACTATAACGTGATAACGTCATAAGAAAACATTGATGAAAAATTGCATACGTTTATGAATTACATTGAATTATCACTAAATTATCATTGGTCAATTAACTGGTCATTTTAGACACATTGTTATGACATGTGTGAAGTTGAACATTAATCTTGAAACTTACATGGATTTCTGAGCAGGATAATTGTTTTCATTGAATATTAAATGAAACCAGTCGACTTTTTACAAGATCATTTATATCTTTCATCATAATAATTTAGTCGAAATCGTTACATAACCTTTTATTAGTGCACTCGTTGACCGATGCAAGAACAAATATATGACATTATATAGCTAATCAAACTCTCAGAATGCAAGAATTAAATACCTTATTGCCGTAATTGTTATTGTAATAGTAATAACTTAATAAGCAATGGTAGGCACAATAAATATTCAGATAACAGCTAACCGCTAACGTGTGCTGTCGTCGTCGCCGCCGACGGAGTGGAAGGGAGATAGATGCGTCAGAAGTGACCGCTGGGGCCGACCGTATCTCTCTATCGCTTGTTCTCTCTCACTCCCGCATGGCTCACATTGGTTGTGTGGTGCCGTTCTCTCGCTTCCACACATGGGTCTGCCGTAACGTTACAATGTTTTCTGGGATCGCACATCGATTTATAAGACATATATCACGTCAAAAAACCTCTCTTTCGAGTAACAGAAGAAGATTGGAAATATATTCGAAGCGTTTTACAAGAAAAAAGAGTTCTTTTTCTCCCCCCCCCCAGGCTGCAGCCCCTATAACTTTAAAAGTTTTAAGTTTCTAGATATTCTAGAAACTGATGTCGCTTTTATGTGATATGATTCTGGCTTTTGAGAGGACGTGAAGTTTGGCCTACATAGTAGGAATGACAGCCTAGACATTGAACCCTATAAACATCTCCTGATACAACCCATTTATGTAATGGGTTTTTGCCTTTAGTGTAAAGGTTGACAACTTTCTTAATCGTACTGTTAGCTACCTTAATAGATGGGTCTTGCTTTAATATGTTGGTAAGTTTAGGTGTAAGTTGTTGGGTGTATGAAAGATACCTGTATATTACGTTTAGTTCAAGCTCAGATTCGGTATTGGTTCTGTTATCACTACTATTTAATAGTTGTTGGTGGAAACCATTTTTATTGATAACAGCAGGAACGTTCTTCAATAAACCCCAAAAAATGAAACAACGATCGTTGTTACAGATGTTTTAATGCCGACGTTTCTTCCGTGATTCCGGACATAATCATGGCTCTACAAAGAAATGGTAAGTATCTCTTATATAACCAATCTTATCACTTATATTTTTTCAGGAAAAAGTTGTGTAAAATTACATTGATTTCAACACTGTATATCGCCGTTTTAAGATTTATTGGAGGGCCATTATTAAAAAACCCCCCAAAATGTAAGCGTGTTGGACCAGTGTCAACATAAAATTAAGATCAATGGGATACCCGGAAGATGTAAGGATATGTATTTCACATTTTTTATTATAATTTGCCTTTACTGTTGTTAAAATTTAAAATTAACAACCACGGTTTTAGGTGACATCTAATGGTAACCGTACTAAACAACGAAACGATGAAGTATGAAAACTGTAAAGTTAGTGTTGGAATGAGAGCTTAAAAAAACCGTAACCTAGTTGTCAAGTGGTCGGGTTATTGAAATAATTAGTGATGCCCACGATATTCCAGTTTGCGAGAGTCTCGTCACGTCTCGTTTTCGAGACGAGACTCGAGACGATACTTTAAATTTTCCTTGCGAGACAAGACGAGATTTTCAAAAAGTCTCGTCTCAAATCTCTCACGAGAGTCTCGCAAAAGTCTCGAAGTATCGCAAATAAAAATGACAGATATTGTCAAGAATGTTATTGAAACATATTTTTTAAAGTCGCATAATAGCGATCAACCTGTGTTTACAATAACTGTTGTGCAATGTTTACCTTTTTGAGCTTTCCGAGATATTGCCACGTGTACGACTATTATATTGGAGTTGAAGACGTACCTAGGGAATACAAATATTCACAACATTTTTATGTAGGATAAAATAATTTTTTTCGGTAACGGGAAAAATGTTTGATATTTTATCCCTATTGACAGGAATTTTTTGTTAAGATTTATGATTATTAGTTTTTAATATCTCTACGACAATTGATTTTACATTCACCGACCTTTGGAGATCATCTACCTATTTCCCACCCGACATCTCATGTTATAATCGCCCTATAATAATTGGTTTATTTCAGTTCTTGTCGAAAAAGCTAATTTGATAAGCGTTTCGATATAATTGAGAAGCAAGAAGCAACCGGACGTAATAAAACAGCAAAATGCAAGATATGCACAAAATCGCGAGATTTTGCGAGAAATTGCGAGACTCTCGCGCGAGACATGAGACGAGACGAGACTTTTATTGCGAGACGAGACTCGAGACGAGACTTTTCACTTTTTTTGCGAGACAAGACGAGATTTTTCAAAGTCTCGTCTCGTCTCGTCTAGTGGGCAACACTGGAAATAATTTATAATAATAATAATAATAATTTATATAAACCCGAATGTGCCGGATTATTCTTTGTGATGTTTAATAGATGTTGTTGTAATCTCTTTTTTTATACATTGTTGAGTTTCTCCAATGTAAACTTCAGGAGGGTTGAAATCAGCACATGTGCCCTGATATACTACACAACTCTGGTTTTTCATGGGTGTTGGGTCTTTAATTTGGGAGAAAATGAGGTTATTGAGAGATGAAAAAGAATACCAAGCTGGATATATATTTAAGGCATTCAGGCTTTTAAAAGTGAAATATTTCAATATTGTTATGATATGGAAGTCTTATAAATAGTTTATCATTTGTTATATGGGTTGAGTTATGTGGGGAAGTTAGGCTATTGTTATTATCCGGATTACTTGTTAATTGATCTATTCTTCTATGTATGTTGTGTAATATAAATTGTGTGGGATATATGTTCCTAACCAAAGTTTCTATTATGAATTTGATATTTGTGCCCTGAACGATTCATGAGAAAGAAGAACTGCCCTGTCTACCAAGTTAAAATTGGCGGCTCTCTTGTACCCCGTTGGAAAGAAAAGAAATTGATGTACCTTCCCGAAGATGTAGTCTTCCTGTAACAATTTGTGATACAACGTCCGTTGCTGAAAGAGATGTAGACGTCCAAAAAATGTAGTTTGTTATTATTAGGAAGCTCACATGTAAACTGAATCTTCGGGTGAAAACTGTTGAATTTATCAATTATCTCCTGAACCTTCTCTTCAGGTACAAGGAGCAAAGTGTCGTCCACATATCTGAAATATAGTGATAATGCAGGGGTTATACTATTAGGAACTTTTTCTTTTAGAGTCACCAATTTTTTTTTAAATTCTCAATCCAACATCAACTTTACAGTTTTCATACTACATCCTTTCGTTGTCTAATACGGTTACCATTAGATGTCACCTAAAACCGTGGTTGTTAATTTTAAATTTTAAGAACAGAAAAGTCAAATTATAATAAAAAATGTGAAATACATATTCTTACACCTTCCGGGTACCCCATTGACCTTAGCTCACATTTTGGGGGGGTTTCTATTTTTAATAATGACCAGTTTATGACTCTTACGTAAAATTTGCAATTAAGTTGGACAAGCCAACTGGATGGTGTGAATTAGTATCGATCGGCCAACTGGCCAGGGAGGATAGGCCAACTGAGCGGTGGAAGTTACTGCATTTTAGAGGTGCAATAAATAATTAAATAATGACATTTTATGGTATAGCAGGTATCGGAATACGCAATATCTGAACGCAAGGGGGCAAGGATCAAATACAGCAAATTATAACTAAGTCTAATGAAAGTCCAAGTATTCCTCTTAAAATAGGAACAATACTTCTTAAAAGGGACACAATTAATAACAGGTAGATACACTGGCTAGTTGGCCTGCCTCAAGTGGGTGCGTTGAAATTTACCTATTTTCGTCACCGCTCAGATGGCCGGTTAACTTTTATTATCCCAAGGGTTCACCGTTCAGTTGGCCTGGACCACCCATTCATTGATTTTGAGGTTATCTGGTATCGTAAATAATAATTTATCTAAAATGCGTCTAGGAAAACCGTTTTCCGATATTAGAGTGTGTAGCCTTCTCCGGATATTAGGGGCTATTAGCTATTATTATTCGTGGCAAATTGTATTAATATGTGTTTTCAATGCTACAATTACATTCGTTTCCATATGTTGATTATGATATGAAGCGTAGTTAATATATCTTCCTGAGCTTATAGGTTTCCGGTACCAGTCGAATATAATTCTATTTTATTTTACAAGGCAGAAATTCCCAAAAACCTGAGCCTCCTTTTCCTTACTTTACCGAATCCTTCGACCATATAATTCGCCCGGACTAAAATTAAACGCTACAATTTCTCGCGAGAGGTGACATATTCGCCCCTTAACGTTACCTAACGACCAGAAAAGAGCCCCGGGGACCGCGCGAACGGACATTCCCTAAACAAAAAACCCTCCTTGCCTGGCAAAGATTAATTCCTCCCACTTAAAAACCGATTCTTTCCCCTTACCCGAATGACGAATGAACCGCACCGGGCCTGACAAATGGGCCACATTACGACCGGGTATTATTGTTTTGATCCCGTGTAACGCGCCGATCTTGAGAGTTGACGTACGGCCGTTAAACCGGCGATCGCGTTAACCTGGACTATTTAAGACGATTAGCCAGGGAGGAACTGATTAACCCGGCGGGACGATCGGGCTGGATCCCGGCGAGAGCTCCCTTAGAGAGAAAAAATGCACCGTTACTGTTTATCGACGCCTGGAATGGGCCCTCGAGGCGATGTTCACGTTGTAACGGTTATCCAGCCTCGATGGAATGTCTTTAAAATTTACGGTTTAAGTGTACTTGTAAACATGCGGGGAAGTAGAAAGTTCGAATGTTTGCTTAAGGATGTCTTATGGTTATGGAATGGTGCATAAGGGAGACGTTTCGGTAACGTTTACGCCGTCTCGAGAACCACATTATGGCGGCAATTTTTGTCGTAAGGGAAATAAAAATATTTGCTCGTTCACTCGAAGGACGCAATGGCCAAATTAAGCACCTTCGATGGATAGAAAAAATGAAACAATGGCTCTTTGTTCGAAACGTATAGTATCACACCGTGAGAAAAAATAGAATAAAAAGTCACATTTAATATTTCACTTACAACTGCTGCACATGTGATTGTCTAGGAGGCGGAATATTTATGCTTATTTAGAAATCAAAACTGAACAACCTAACCTAACTGATGTACCCTTGTAACAGGATTCTTCTACCTCCACTTGTATCATATAAGAAGTATTGTAGTCAGATCGCTTTTTGAATTTGAGTTATTAGCTTTATTAATAGTCCCAATCCAAAAACCTCGGTTTTGAGAAAATGTTTGTCTCTCGTCAACGGTTTGAAGTTTGTATTTAGCCATTGCACCGTATCATCACCTCTTTACGAGCATTTTATTGAAATAGACCCATATAAACTGTACTTTTCTCATTTTTTGGTTATGTTAATTTTTTTTCGAAACCCTCTTAAAGATTTTACGCGATAACGTTTTCTAAATCTATGAACGTCAGCTACACACACCAAACTCTTTGTAACGTTACGCCTGACCCATGCGTGGACGCGAGAACGAGAACAAGCAATAGATAGGTACGATCGGCCTTGGCGTTTGGGCTGCGACGCATCTATCTCTCTTCCCCTCCATCGGCCGATGCGTCCGAGTGAAAGCGAGACAGCGGCAGCACACAACCTTGACGTTAACTGTTTTGCCGACTATTTATATAGTGAACTGAATATTTCTTGTGAATACCATTGCTTATTACAATAACAATTGCGGTAATGAGGTAATTAATTCTTGCATTCTACGAATTTGATAAGCTATATAATCTCATATATTTGTTCTTTGATAATTATAAATAAATAGCATCCGTCAGCGAGTGCAGTAATTGACGGGTATTGATGCCGATGTACCAATTCTTGTTTGCGGTGACTTCAACACAAACGTGAAAGATGATGACATCTTCCTCAAATACATGGAAAATACATACAATGTCAAATGCGTATCAGATGTTAATAAGTTAACAACGCTGAGAGGAACAACCAGCGATTTGACTTTTTCATGCAAGGCACATTACACTTGAAATAGTCCCCTTGATCTCCTACTATTCCTATCATCGTCCTATCCTTAACAAAATAACGCAGATTGGAAGATCTTAAATATCACACATGTATACAAAATGTTAATAAATTGTTAATAGCGCATTGTTACTTGTAATTGAGCTGTATAATTGAAGTAAAAAATATTTTGAATTAACGAGTGCAAATATATGTTAATTTATCGAAAAAATGTAATTTTTAATTAATTAATTAATTTAGTGATAATAATTGAATTCGATTCATATAAGTATGCAATTTTTCAACAATGTTTGATTGTGATATGAACAGACTATACAGAATATCAATATTTTTTTATTAAAATTTTTCAATACTATTTTCTAGCAGCGAATATGGATAACACGTTTATCCATATTCTTTCCTAAGTGCAATTGTCGCTTATCAGTTTTGGAAATTTTCTCAAAACCTGCAAAAGAATTTTCTTACAATTTTTGAAAAAAATTTATTTGAATGTTGAAATTGAATCTCTAATATTTATAATGAAACATAAGAAAGTAGTCTAATGGACACATTATCAGTGTTTAAATAATTACAGTGACATTATGGGGTATAACACTAAATTAGTAATTATTAAAGAACGGATTTGCATGCATTTGCATATTGCATAGGTGCCTTGCATATTCTGACCATTTTTCTAATTTTTGCATAATTCGATAAAATTCATCATAATTCTGCATTTTCTAAGGAATTTACAATTAATGATTTAGAAAAACCCAATATGCCAATAACGGAGTCTATTAAGGTAATAAAAGATTTCAAAAATAATATCATTAAAGCACCCGGAAATGTAACTAAGAAGTGGTCAGATATTTTGCTAAAAACTCTGGTTTTAAAACAATACTAAAATGTTATGAAGTAGCTAACTGAAATTTTAATATAGAATCAGATTTACCTTCAAAACTCCTTACTGTTTTCAAATATGCTCCTATAACCTCCGTTGATATTGAACGCAGTCTTTCCAAATACAAACCTATGTTATCAGACCGACGATAAAATTTTAAAATAGATAATCTAGAAAAATATATAATAGTAAATTAAAGTAAGACATATATTTATTGAGTGTATTGTATCTATTTGTGGTATTTTTGTTCCTATGATTGTATACATAGATATATCTGTACATAAGGTTATGTTGTAAGTGATTAAAATTTGTGACAAATTTGTAAAATACAAAATAATACTTACAGAATTGTAGTTGTAATTATAAAATCCCTATTTTTTTTTAAACGATGTTATTTTCATACTCTATACTTGTTTCAATCTCTATACTACCGTGTAAAAGCGTGCATCTTTTTGTTTTAATTTGTGCATATTTCTTAAAATTTATGCATATTTTGGCATTTTTTCTTGCATATATATGCGCATATTTTGGCAAAATTTTGTGCATATAAATCCGGTCTTTAGTAATTATACACTGACTGCCATAATGAATTAGATGAAAATCAATAAATAAAGTATACAGTATTATACTCTACGGTCTAATGTTTAACAAAACTTGATTTCTTTATAAATTTTTAAATATATAATATCAAGCAATCTCTTGTGCAACATAAAATTATAAATTTGATTATACTACATTTCCGAAAAAATAAAATTAATTACTAAAAGCTGAGTTTTCCACACTTTATATATAGACGAAGAATTTTGTTTTTATACATATGTACCAACAAAATAACCCTAAATAATATTTTTTGTTTAATTGATAATATATCAAGGACGTTTAATATTATTACTTGTAAATCGATTACATGTTAGTCAGTCTTCAGGTCTAGTTTGTATTGGATCAAGTTTAGAGTTCGGTAAATTATATTCTCAGGATTGCAATAATATTCGACGTAAGCTACCACTACTGGGGTAACGGTAATTAACACAAGTTAGCTACGACGTGCAATATTTAATAATTGTTTCATGAAAATTTAATTATAGCGTGGGGGCACCTGTTTGCTAAGTGTATATCGCAATTCGGCGATTGAGACTAGTTAAAGAAAATCGCTGACTCCGCGTTGTACATAATAGAAATATAGCCGATCAAATCAAAACAGGAATATGTTATACAGGGTGTTAGGGGTTTGACTGCCTTTTTTTTAACAGGTGATAGTATTCATCAAAACAAACAAAAAAACCTTAATATTAAGGTGTGAAAATTCAGTTTTATTAAAGAATGTCACATAATTTTCTACATGAAATGACTATAAGGTGTATTCTTTTAATGTGTTTATGTTTAATTTATAACAAAACAATCTTTTCTTTAAAGAATACATTTTTTCCCAATCAGTAGATCTCGATAAAATGGCTACGATGTGGTGTGGCAACACCGCGAAGGTATCGTTCGCGTCGTGATATGAGAGCCAGACAGTGACACTAGTGACAGTGACAGTGTGCATTTTTGAATTCGAAAGATAAGTGTGATCGTTACGGTGTCTTTTCGGTGCGTGTAAATTTTTCGGTTGTTAAAATGTTCAGTATACGTGAATATCACGATATGCTATTAATTTACGGGGAGGCACGTTGTAGTTCTACAAATGCACGTCGTATCTATCACGAACGATTTCCTCAACGGCGATTGCCTAACCGTAGAACATTTGTTGAAGTGTCTCAACGTCTTCGTGAAACTGGAAGTGTTGTTCCTCGTCCGGAAAACCATGGTCCAGATCGGCAGATCGATGTGAATACGGAGGAACATATTTTGGATGCAGTTGAAAGGAATCCGAGACGTAGTACACGAGATCTTGCTCAAGAAATGGGAGTGTCGAACTGGACCATCCATAGAACTCTACGACAACAATTATTATACCCTTACCACCTACAGCGGGTTCAGGCATTGTTACAACAAGATCTCGCCCCCCGGTTAAATTTTTGTAGATGGTTTCTAACTAAATCCGGCCTCAACCACCTGTTTATTTCAAGAATTTTGGCAACTGATGAGGCATGCTTTAGTAGAAATGGCATTTTAAATTTCCACAACATCCATAACTGGGCATCAGAGGAAAATCCACATGCCATACAAAGATCAAATTTCCAACATCGTTTTTCTATTAATGTTTGGTGTGGAATCCTAGGACACCACCTACTTGGTCCTTTTGTTTTGCCAGCCAGATTAACAGGAGAGGCAGATTTAAATTTCTTAAAGAACATCCTCCCAGAACTGCTCGAAGATATTCCTCTGGACGTAAGAAGAAATATGTGGTTTTTGCATGACGGCGTTCCTGCACACGCGAGTCGACGCGTAGTGCAATATTTAAACGATAAGTTTGAGAATCGGTGGATAGGTAGAAACGGCCCACATCGCTGGCCAGCCCGGACACCAGAGTTAAATCCACCGGAATTGGTGGAAAGTGAAGAAGACTTGCGAGAGAGGATTTTTGCCGCTGCCCGTCACATTAGAACGAATCTGGGAATATTTCAGCGAGTGCGCGAAAATTGGATCGAGAGGTGTCGAGCGTGCATCGAGAACAACGGTGGACATTTTGAACACATGCTGTAATAACCAGGTAAATATTGAAAATTACAACATATCAATAACAGCATGATCCTTTTCTAATGCTGGTAGTGGCCCTGAATTACTGATCGCTATTGATTTACCATTTATACATGAAAGTGTAATAATTACATAATTGAATCAATTGGAATCACTTACAATTATTTCGTTTACTATTACGTACAGCGGAAAGACGGCATTTAGGACGAGTTCGCAAATACGCCTCGCACGATCAGCTGTGTACACGTCATGTGTCATGTTTACCGAGAGCCAACACCAAAAACGTCAAGTTTACGTTTCCTTTCTTGTCGGTGTTGCCAAGTTGTGCTGAAATATCTTGACAAAATAACTCGACTTTTCTCGAAAACGTTTGGTGTTAGGACCCCCGTTATATAAGGTATTTTTGTTTGTTTTGATGAATACTATCACCTATTAAAAAAAAGGCAGTCAAACCCCTAACACCCTGTATATGGAATCCTATGGTTAAACCGGCTTAGTATGTCTACTCAGGTATGAATGCGCTAAATTTTTATTAGGTCATTATCAATTAGAATGAGGATACTGAGGACACTAATGGATATTTGTTATTATCGCATTTACCAGAAAAAACGTATGATTTAATGACACAAATTACAAGTAGATAACTTTTACTGTTACTTCCAATCAACTTATGCGATATGCGAAAAACATGAAAAACTAAAATATGCATCATTCCATATCACATGCTCGACGTTAAAAGAATATGCAAAATAGACATTTTTAATATTGGCTTATTTGCATCAAAATGCATACTGGGCTTTGCTATCCACGTTTCGGCGACTTCCATTGAAAACGTAATGAAAACTTTCAGAAATTAAAACAGTGCATCCATAAGTCATCAAAGGGGTTCGCAGCAACTACACAAAACAAAGCGCGAAAAGAGCGACATTTCATAGAAAACGACGTCTTACGAGTCGAAAGCTCTCTAGCTGCTTTCACCGAATTCCCCTTTGATGATTTTAAAGGCGACATAATTACAGCTAAGTAATGAAATAATGTCGAGGGAAAAACTAAAAAATAGAACATTTCCGCAACGGCAATCGTCCACGAGGATAATGGAACTTGGCATGTAATCTCGTAATACTAACACAAAATAAAACGAGATTAAAAACGACAAGACTTTAATACCATGAAAATTCTTTGAATTCCCCTTTCGTCGTTAATTTCCGTGTAAGTAAGTATAAATCTGGATTGATCCGGAAAGGATTTACTTCGGGTTTAATCAAGGTAACGTTCGTTCGGATCGGCAATAAAGCCAACACTTTGTAAGATATTTGATTAAAAAGTTTAATTGAAGTATAGAGACAATTGCCGGCTTCCTATTAGGGAGGATGTAATAAAAGACCGAACGTGACGGAACAGATCAATAACTATATCGTCTTTGGCGCACACATGCACCTTTTAATACATTGTGTGTAAAGGTGAGAATGAACCGGAGGCGATAAATTTCCAGTCTATGAAGTAAGTCGATATATTAAATTACCCTATTTCATATCAGTATTCTACGGCTAGTATTATATTTACTTTGCCTAAACATATATATAATTGGGCAAAAACGAAGAAAAACGAATCGAACAAACATTAAATTGGTAGTGGATGTTGTTCCAAGTAATTGGATGGAATTTAACATAGAACAGATGCAATGTATTACATGTATTTTATTGCATGACGTAATGTAATATAATCCGGAACGAGGAGACGCATCCGAATCAAAACGTGAATTTCAAAAAAATAACTTCGGAAAGGAATTTACTAGGGCGACAGGTATGTTTATTCAAACTGGGCAGCACAACTGAGTCCTGCCATAGCAAACTAACGGAGATGAGGTGGAAAGATAATGGAAGACTCTGGGTGTGGTTCTCCACCCCGAACCCCTAATCGGACATGTGTCCGGACGGGGAATACAGCAGAAGGGAGAGCCTGGTTGCAATGAAATTAAAGAAAGAATATCACTTGGGTCCTCAACCATTACAGAAGACAGGATTTGTCTGAGATCATAGTGTGGTCGTACCCACGCTTCTCGATAGCACACCATAATACAGTTCCGATGGGAGTTAATAACGTAGGAGCCGAGGAGTGCGATACAGGACACCGCGTCCCGGTGAATAAGTATCCAGCCACTCCAAAGAGACACTCTGGAGGAAATAATACCTGAGGAATTGCCACCAGCGAAAAAAATACGGTATACAAGAGTTTCATGGAATAGAATAACTGCTATGGGTAGATTTAAGCATTTAACTACGTTCAATATCGTGAATTTCAATCATACTCACGTACAAATAAAAAAAATAACGAAAGCACTTTATGTAATCGTATTCGATTGTATTCCGCCCCCGTCGGTATGGGACCGTCGATGATGACGACGGCGCCGAATATCAGAACTGAAACAATGCCTGAGGGCCATCATCCGCCATTCGTACAACCGCGAGACCGCCATTTTCATAATAATCCCGCCGGTGGAGGTGAAATATGTCTTTCCATTCCGAAAGTAAATCCGAGCGAAATGATGTAAATCAACCGGCACCTATCCCATTCTTATCCATAAATCATGATCGAAACGAGGGGGCACCGCTTCTAATCCAGGAGGAGGGGGGAGGGAAATATCCACTCTTTCCGATATTTTAATATCGGCCCAGCTAGGGAAGAGAGATAAATTAAAATTTAATAAGCTAACGAGTTTCCCAAAAAGAGGTGGCTTTTTTATGTGGAGTTTATAGGGATATGCTCGAAATAAAATATAAATGCTGAGGTTGCGTACGACCGCCGACGCGGTTTTTAAAACTCCATTGCTCGATAAAGAGATCGTAAATCTTGCTTTGGCGTAGTGGAAGATCTCAAGAAAAATTT
Organism: Cryptocephalus moraei; assembly: GCA_946251905.1. Taxonomy (NCBI): domain Eukaryota; kingdom Metazoa; phylum Arthropoda; class Insecta; order Coleoptera; family Chrysomelidae; genus Cryptocephalus; species Cryptocephalus moraei. Next base: position 14,840,250 of record OX276463.1, read on the forward strand.
TCATTAGAAGCTTTTTTTATTCACAGGCTTCTATACAACCCATTTTACAACTTGAAGTCAAATTGAGATTTGAGATATTAATTTTATTTTTCGAAGAAAGTTTGTACAAGTAAAATGGAAACAAACCCTTTAAAATCAACTTAACTAAAGTTGGTCTAAACCTTAGATTTTTTATAGCTTACAGATGGGGTGTTGGTTTTAGTTGACATAACTAATCGTATGGGATTAGTTTAGACAGTTTTAGATATTATTTCCTAGGAAACATCTACAACTTCGTTGAAATATATATTTTTTCCTAAATTTTGGATCGAATTTAAGTATTTTAGCTTTACACAAAGATGCAGTACTTATACTATTCTTAGGAAATATGATAACTACATGGATTTGGTATCAAAGTGTAAGGTTTTAGAATGTATATTTTTCGGTTGCAATTATAAATCAAAATTGGATGACAAGGATTCTTGTGGCAGTTTCATTTTGAGAAGTTTACCCTATATTTTTAAAAACCTAATTTCAGCTGACACAGTGTGTATTACATGTGGTACATAACTTAATATGCCTAACAATATGTCGAACATCGTTAAAACAGATATTTTTAGCTAACTTTCGGATTAAATTGAAGCATTTTAGCTTTGTACAAAGAAGCAGTGCTTGTACTATTCTTAGGAAATGTGATAAATACAAGGATTTGGTGTGAAGTGTAAGGTTTTAGAATGTAAATTTTATCGGTGGCAATTATAAATAAAAATTTGATAACGAGGATTCTTGTGGCAGTTTCATTTTGAGAAGTTTACCCTATTTTCTTAGAAGCCTAGTTTCAGCTAACACAGCGTGTGTCACAATGTGGTACATAGCTTAATATGCCTAACAATATGTCGAACATAGTTAAAATAGATATTTTCTGCCTAATTATTAGATTAAATTGAAGCATATTAGCTTTCCACACAGATGCAGTACATGTACTATTCTTAGGAAATATGATAAATACATGGATTTGGTATGAAAGTGTAAGGTTTATAATGAAAATATTTCGGTTGTTATTATAAATAAAAATTTGATGACAAGGATTCTTGTGGCAGTTTTATTTTGAGAAGTTTATTCCAGTTTCTTAGAAATCCAATTTCAGCTGAAACAGTGTGTATTACATGTGGTACATAACTTAAAACGCCTAACAATATGTCGAGCATCGTTAAAACAGATATATTTAGCTAACTTTCAGATTAAATTGAAGCATTTTAGCTTTGTACAAAGAAGCAGTGCTTGTACTATTCTTAGGAAATGGGATAAATACATGGATTTGGTATGAAGTGTAAGGTTTTAGAATGTAAATTTTATCGGTGGCAATTATAAATAAAAATTTGATGACGAGGATTCTTGTGGCAGATTCATTTTGAGAAGTTTACCCTATTTTCTTAGAAGCCTAGTTTCAGCTAACACAGCGTGTGTCACAATGTGGTACATAGCTTAATATGCCTAACAATATGTCGAACATAGTTAAAATAGATATTTTCTGCCTAATTATTAGATTAAATTGAAGCATATTAGCTTTCCACACAGATGCAGTACATGTACTATTCTTAGGAAATATGATAAATACATGGATTTGGTATGAAAGTGTAAGGTTTATAATGATAATTTTTCGGTTGTTATTATAAATAAAAATTTGATGACAAGGATTCTTGTGGCAGTTTTATTTTGAGAAGTTTATTCCATTTTCTTAGAAATCCAATTTCAGCTGAAACAGTGTGGTACATAACTTATGTGGTACATAACTTAATATGCTTAACAATATGTCGAACGTCGTTAAAACAGATATTTTTAGCTAACTTTCAGATTAAATTGAAGCATTTTAGCTTTGTACAGAGAAGCAGTGCTTGTACTATTCTTAGGAAATGTGATAAATACATGGATTTGGTATGAAGTGTAAGGTTTTAGAATGTAAATTTTTCGGTGGCAATTATAAATAAAAATTTGATGACGAGGATTCTTGTGGCAGTTTCATTTTGAGAAGTTTACCCTATTTTCTTAGAAGCCTAGTTTCAGCTAACACTGCGTGTGTCACAAAGTGGTACATAGCTTAATATGCCTAACAATATGACGAACATAGTTAAAATAGGTATTTTCTGCCTAATTATTAAATTAAATTGAAGCATATTAGCTTTCCACACAGATGCAGTACATGTACTGTTCATAGGAAATATGATAAATACATGCATTTGGTATGAAAGTGTAAGGTTTATAATGAAAATTTTTCGGTTGTTATTATAAATAAAAATTTGATGACAAGGATTCTTGTGGCAGTTTTATTTTGAGAAGTTTATTCCATTTTCTTAGAAATCAAATTTCAGCTGAAACAGTGTGTATTACATATGGTACATAACTTAATATGCCTAACAATATGTCGAACATCGTTAAAACAGATATTTTTAGCTAATTTTCAGATTAAATTAAAGCATTGTAGCTTTGTACAGAGAAGCAGTGCTTGTACTATTCTTAGGAAATGTGATAAATACATGGATTTGGTATGAAAGTGTAAGGTTTTAGAATGTATATTTTTCGGTTGCAATTATAAATCAAAATTGGATGACAAGGATTCTTGTGGCAGTTTCATTTTGAGAAGTTTACCCTATATTTTTAAAAACCTAATTTCAGCTGACACAGTGTGTATTACATGTGGTACATAACTTAAAACGCCTAACAATATGTCGAGCATCGTTAAAACAGAAATATTTAGCTAACTTTCAGATTAAATTGAAGCATTTTAGCTTTGTACAGCGAAGCAGTGCTTGTACTATTCTTAGGAAATGTGATAAATACATGGATTTGGTATGAAAGTGTAAGGTTTTAGAATATAACTTTTTCGGCTGCAATTATAAACCAAAATTTGATGACAGGAATTCTTGTGGCAGTCTCATTTTGAGAAGTTGATCCCATTTTTTTAGAAGCCTAATTTCAGCTAACACAGCATGTATTACATGTGGTACACAACTTAAAACTCCGAACAATATGTCCAACTTCGTTAAAATAGATGTTTTCTAGCTAATTATTGGATCAAATTGAACAACCATTTTAGCTTTACACAAAGAAACAATACTTGTACTAGTCTTAGGAAATATGATAAATACATGGACTTTGTATGGAAGTGTATAGTTTTAGAATATAGATTTTTTGGTTGCAATTATAAATCAAAATTTGATGACAGGAATTCTTATGGCAGTTTCATTTTGAGAAATTTATCCCATTTTCTAAGAAGTCAGCTAACACAGAAGATTTCAGCTAACACAGGGTGTATTACATGTGGTACATAACTGAATATGCCTAATAATATATCGAACATCGTTAAAACAGATATTTTTAGCTAACTTTCAGGTTATATTGAAGCATTTTAGCTCTGTAGAAAGAAGCCGTGCTGGTACCATTCTTAGGAAATATGCTAAAGAAATGTATTTGGACTGAAAATGTGGGATTTTAGAAGTAGATTTTTCAACTGTTGTAAACAAAATTTTGATGATAAGAATTCTTGTGGAAGTTTCATTTTGAGAAGTATATCCCATTTTCTTAGAAGCATATTTTCAGCTACCACAGCGTGAATTACATGTGGTACATAACTTAAAACCCATAACAAATTGTAGTAATTTGGAAATCCCGGATATTATACAGGAAAGCAATAAAATAGTTTTGAAAATACATTCTATCGAAATTACAGTGATTAACAAAAGTTAGCCGCGATGTACAGAATTGCAACTTTGCAATACACGCTCACGACAATCTAATTAAGCGCAGGTAAAAAATTCCATCTGTTACTAAGTGCATATCGCAATTCAACGATCGGCGCTACTAAAAAAATCACGGAATCTGCAATATACGTAATATAGATATAGCCGGTCAAATCAAGATTGGCATCAGTTTATCAGTTGCCTTAGTGAAAGCCGCCATATCGCCATCCAGCGTTCCGGTCGCTGTTAAAGCCATGAAAGTCATCCTTGCCTCTCTGTTAATCATGTAAGGACCGTCATTTCTCGAAACGATGTCATTTGTATTGTTTTACTGTTTCTTTGAGATAGTAATTATTCCCTTCTCTAAAGAGTTCAACTATATAGGCATATTTCCATACTTTGTTTTTAATTGTACTTATATTTATGAGAGAATAAATGCATACTTTTTTAACCATTTTCTGTTCTCCACATAGAGTTACATGTGCACCCTCACAATGTTTCAATAATAAATAATTTTTTGTTATGACTCATTAATGAGCCTAAATATAATAAACTAATATTATGATCAAATTAATTAAATGAAGAAGTAAAATGTTCCCTGGCGGCAATAACCTGAGGCAACAGTAATTGTTTTCTGTCCAGTACTAATGGCTGGATTAATATGTATTAGTAAATGTAATTTTCGTTCATTAGTATACCAGTTCCTATCACAGTAATTGTTCAAGTAATCCCGTCATCTAAAACGCCTCTATCTCGGCACTCTGGGATATCATCGACATCTAATTTTACGACTTTAGTAACTGCAAGTATATACGTTTACATGAAAAGCCATTAATGAGCCACTCTTCATCATGGAAAAGTATTGGAAAAGTTAATTTACTTTTCGGAAGTTATTGCTCCCTTCGACGATACGATACACCCGCACGAAATCCCGTGACGCATTTTACAGCATTTCGAAATCAAGTTAGGACGTTAAAAAGTTTAAGAGAATAATCATCATGTTTAATCAGGTTCCCAAAAATGTTCTTCACTTCAACACCACATAATTGGTGGTCTAATTTGAATCAACCAATTTACAGACCCCAATTTACACCATCCAGCAAAAAACGTAAGTTGCGTATTTACCGCATTCACCTCGTACATTTACATACATGTTCCTACCTTTATTAAACTTGACTTACGTTAAAGGTAGCGTTTTCATAATTTATTCCTGAACGTATTGTCAGTAGCGATAGTTCCCTTAACGTTAGGTACATAAGACGCTGCTGACGCCGTTCCTATAAATCAGAAAATACAAGGGAAGGTATAAAAAAACCGCTCCGTCTAAAATATCCTTTCCCATTCTTCCCCCGGATGCCGTTATCCTTCTTTTTATAACATTAAACGGATTTATACGGGAAAATTTAGGCCGCTGCAAGTTACATTCAAGAGAAACGCTGGAGGTTCGTGCTGAACATAATGGACTTAGGCAGTAGACACGGCGAGACTCTTAGATAACTTCTAATCTTGTATTCACATATTCTATTGTGAATGCAATCTCCCGAGAGAACAAAATAAAATAGATGGGATCTAGAATCTTTCGCGGAGTTGTGTCTCGGAATGGCTCGTCTGTCTATGTGTGCCTGCGTATATAAAGTTGAAACAAAATATTCCCCTACAATGGGAGCTTTGGTGAGCTTTCCCCGTTTTGGAATCCTTGCGAAGAATGATACCAGCGTGCATAGAGAGTTGTAATGAATTTAAATCACCGCAATATGTTAGCAAACGTTTTGAATAGTGATGGGAAAAGGTATGACATATTAATCTTGGGGAAAGATTCGCAATGTGGTGACGAATTAGCGCTGGGCGAGTTTCAGAAAAATTTAAATACAAGGTATAATCGTCTTTAGTCTAGAGATTTCACTATAACAATTATTGCCTTAACAATAATACTTTGAAACGTGTCTTCCTTTCTAATGATTCCCCAGCTAATGGGCAGGGGTATTTAAAAATAAAAGGCCTCGAAGGCTTAAACCAAGGTTTGTTTGACTTCCACATGCTATAATCAATCTTATCTCTCTTACAGTTGCAAGCCAGTTCATATCCTCATTACTGAACTAATGGCACTGATATTTGTAGCATTATAAGAGCACAAATCGCTGAATCAGCGGATTGAATAGAGGATCACATCTCACTCAATTGAAGCTAGAGGTCCCCTCCTCTCACATACACAAATACATACAAAACACACAGATATTGTCGCGTCCTGAAGTTATAAATTCATTTAGATCGAAATTCACCCCGAAACACCGATGCCACAACTCCCCCTAGATTTACGTTGACGGAATTGAAATCAATAATATTCATCAGCGTAGCGCGAGAATATTCTGGAAATGCCAGGATCGTATCGCAAAGTAATAAGAGTTTTTTTCGAAAAAGCGAAAGAGAACGCGCCACAGAACAGCAAGAGAAAGAGAGCGAGAGAGGGCGAGAGGTTTGATAGATTAGTCCGCAGGATACGCGTACCATAAAGGGGAAAAATGTAAAAGTCGAAATGTTTTCGAATTTATGTCGCTCACGTAGCGACACCGTTGTACGTACACCGTGTCTCGTTTTTCGCAATAACTCCAACGGTGTATCGAGGAAGAAATAACTGCGAGGGAAACGTCGAATACGAAACGTAGGGGATTCCACGCCATCGACTCGATCCGTTATCTTATGCGCCGAACGGAAGCATCGCCTCTCTTAGCAGCCGTTTTAGGGGGAGATTTGTTAAAAATACGTGTCATCTTATGTTCTTCGGAATGATAGTTTATAAAACAGTCGTTAGATTTTCTCTTTTCTGTGACCCACAGACGCGAAATATGTGTAAGTTCACGAAAAAGTTACACATGATGAAGTCCGGTGTACTACATTTCCCGTGTGTTAAATATGACAATTCGAATAGAGTGAGTGCCTGGACCACAGTATAGTTTCCACGCCTACCACTTAGAGCCATAATTCGTCTACTATTCGCTATCAATACTTGGCTTCTTAAATAATCAGGACAGCTGCTGTCGATCACAGAGGTTACCCCAGAAATACCCCAATAGGTGAATATTTTTTTTAAAAACTATATTTACTCTATACTTCTAGTTTCATTAAAAATTTATCAAGTTTTTACTGGATAAATTTATATTTTGTCATTTTAATTTAGTTCATTGTGAACAGTCTCCCTATGTACATCAAATGTAACTTACAAAACAGCATATGGAATGACAACCAATTTGTTAATTTTCTTGAAAAGCTTTTAAACTTTGTGTGAGTATAGTACTATCAAATTGGTACTTCATTCAATTTAACCCAAATTCTTCTCGGGCGTTTATTACGACATCTTTAATGAAACCACCATGTTTTTGTTGAAGTGACTCATTTTGAATAAAAGAACCATATCAAATTTAGTACCCTTTTTAATTGAACCAAAACTCTGATGTGACGCTTAATAGAATATTTCAAATATAATCAAAATCATTTGTTGGTAAATTGATATTCATAGATATTGCCGACATGATCAATGAATCTTTTCATTAATTATCCAAAGGTGACTCTTCTGAGTAAAAAATTGTAGCACATTAATATCCAGTTTAATTGAGCCAAAACTCTGTTATCATGTTTAGTAAAACATTCCTAATAAAATCACAAAATATTTTGTTACAAAAATATGGTCAGTAGATCGTTCAAGAAATTATCCAGAAATGACTATTTTTAGGCAATGTGTCAGCGAAATCCTAGTTTATTCAAAGAACCAATGTTCACACACATACACACCTATTTCCAAAAACAAGATTTTCTAACTGAGGTGACCTCAAAACGTCCAGAAATGCCAATATCTTAAATTCGAAAATCAGCACTATTACAGTACTTTCTCTTATTATATGGGTACCCCATATGAGAAAGTAAAAATTTTTTATACTGTAAATGAAAAGCAAAAAAACGATCTCTAATAGTAAAGAACGAAAATTCAGAACAATCTGAAAATCATGCGCGTGTTGATTCATAAAAGGACACTTATTTAAGATTTTTGTTAAGTGTGTTATATTAATTTCCATTAAATGAAGCAATGACTTTACTATCTGTATGTTAAAAACAATAAAGAAATCCTATCACCATTGAAAGATTATGGTTTCACCCTCGAATTGCTGAGTAAACGTACGTAACTCAGAAAATATTCAAGAGCGCAATTTACTTACCAAGATTATAATTTCAAACCAATTGGAAGTCCAAAGATGAGGCGTCACGACGCCAACACACAACTCGCACGGTAACTCACGAAACTCACACATATGCATAAGCAGAGACTGACACGTCCTACCTCGACCGTAACGTACGTTAGACTGGACGTAATTACGGTTCCGGGCGAGACGAGAGATAAATCTCGTAACGTAATTGTGCTGATAAGCGACGATGATTTAATTGTTACTGATACGATTTCTTTGTTTTCCAATGGTCCGAAGCAGTTCAATATGAAATCGTTATTTTTTTACTTGTTTTATATTGCATAATTTAATTACTTAAGTTGTGATGTCAGCGCGAAAAATAAGAATCCAATCATCTAAATGGAATAAAAAAAAACAACTTTACTTGATTGAGACGTATCAGTTACATTGAACAATTACTCTACAAACTTAAGGAACTGCCCTTTAGGACAGTTTTAAGAGAAAGTTTTCGTATAAAAGGTATAGGCATTAAACGGCTACCTTAAGTTATGAATGTTATGAGATTTGGTATAAATCACCAAAACCGTTTTAATGAAAATTGTACAATAAAATAAAAAATCATTAAGAATAAAGTGCACTTTAGTACAGTTTTAAGAAACAATATTTCTTATAAAAATTATATACATTTAATGTATAAAAATGTAGTAAAAAACTTAAAAATTACGAGTAAAATGCCCTTTGCCCTTAACTGATTCTAATAAAATTTATGTGGTCTTGAGTTTTTGGGGGACCCAGCACAAATTCAAACATACAACTTTCCACTATTTATAGTTTCTGAGAAAACGTTGACCACATACACACACACATACACACAAACACACACACACACACACACACACACACACACACACACACACACACACACACACACACACACACACACACACACACACACACACACACACATACATACATACACAGACACTTTCCAAAAACATGTTTTTCGAACTCAGGGGACCTCAAAACGTCCAGTAATGCCAATATCTCAAAACCTAAAATCAGTACGATTACAATACTTTCTCTTACTATATGGGTACCCCATATATGAGAAAGTAAAAAGAGTAGAGGCAATTCTTGCATAAAAATAAAAAGAATTAGATTGAAACTCTTTCAGTACATCAACTAGGATGTTTATTATAAATTCAAAGAATATATATTGATAATTCCAACAGATATTTTTATTAGATTTGTGTTAGAATCAATGTGGTACAAAAAAATTGAAGAATTCATTGCTGACTATACTACTTACATGAAATTTTATTACAAACAATGGAACTGAAATTAGACAGATTATTATTGTAATGAGAGTTTTGGTCGCCTAAAGCTTCTTACTCGAAAAGAAATGGTGCGTGAATCAAGTTTGCAATTTCCTATATTTTTTTTTTTGAAAATCTCACTTTTAATTTCACTCTTCATCTTAGAAAAACTCCCTAGTATCGTTTGTCTTCTCTCCTTCTTTTCATCTGAGATACCACCCCCTTTTCCCAACTAGAGCACCCCTCTGGGTCCTATACCCTTAGAACCGTGATATTCTTCATAATATCAAGCATTAGACAAACAACCATGAATAAAATGCTGACTAATTGAGACGTATTTTCTGACAAATATTAAGGTAGGTTCGCTCGGAACGAATAAAATAGAAATACATGTCAAACTACTAATGAGCAAGAGGGCAGAGGATAGGATAGGGGTCTTATAAGGATCCGTCCTTGGAGAAAGACGTGGTTTTGACCATATTAATCATATGTTCCTGGAAAGTTAAAGAAATCTTCCTGTGACTAAATGAATAAAGACAAAAAAAAAACAATAATTTGCGACACAACTAGAATGGGAGAAACTGAAAAAGTTTTTCCCGAGTGGTCGAAAATGGGCGTTTCCACCATGTGAGGTGCAGGAGAGAAGAAGCCGTCGATAACCGTTATACAAAAATACCATTCACAACCAAGTGGATCGTGACAGCGAAACACAATACCTTCGCCATCGAGTTTCAAGAAGCTAATTTAAAAACTTTACCGAAGATTATTATAAAATCGTATCCGTCGGAATCCGCTGAAAATCAACTCCCCGCTGCTCCCACACGTACTGCAGGCACAAGAGCGAAATTCCGTAACGAAATTAAACCACCTTGGTATCGCCTTCGACTTGTTTAATTAAAATTGTTCTTGCCGATGAAATTCCGCCAAGATCGATATCTCCGGGATTTTATTGTGCGACCGAACGAGCCGAGTGTTAGTTTTAATAACGCAGTGTGTGTGCAGGCTCATCATAATCGGCCGTATCTGGATCTAATTAAACGGATTATTCCGAAAGGGGGCGCGCCTAAATTACAGAAAGCGCGGATGAATTTCCACCAAAATATGATTTCCCGATGAGGCGTACCTCCTCGCCGCAATCCAGCTAGCGCCTGGAGACGCTTTGATAAAGCTCCGCAATATTAACGACCGAAACATACATATATCATATCATCTAACTCAAATGATTGTTGGAATATGTAGTAGGTATGTGATGTATATAATGCTCGTGTGTGTGCGCTTTCCTCTAATTCCGGCTTAATCAACGAGAGATCAGAGCAAAGGCTGAGATAAGGATCTTGCATTGAAGGCATCGTTTGAAGTCACGGTAAACCCGATGTATTAAACCAAAAACTTTTTTGGCACATTTTAAGTAAAGGTTATTTAGCTTAAGTTTATTCACTACAAACATTACCTAAACAGGAGAAGACTGAAACTTAGAAATTAGTGCTGCTTTAAAAAAATCTTTAGATTCTGTAGGAATTGATTGTGTGGAGCAGCACGAGTCTCTTCTACTACCCAGATCTATTAAAGTCTAAACTTCTGTATCCAAAAAAAAATTTAGGCCCTAACGAGACTATTAAGATGGGGTAGGATACCTTGCTACAATGATCAATAAATTTTTATACCATTAAAAATCAATAACCTCAAAAAACCTCAAGATTAAAGTTACGTTTTCAAACGGCATCGAGTCTTATTTTATTTAAATAAAGTTCTCTCTTTTTCACTCAATACTCTGTTGCCTTGCTTTAAGCATGACATTTTTTTAATAATTTTTGTCGCGAAATTCAAAGTTTTTTAAAATATTGTCAAACTTAGGGTCCTAATGTGTCCATTTTTGGGCACGATTTTTTGAGACGGTAGCATAGAAAATATGGGAAGGAACAGGGCTGCCATTTTCCCTTGGTACCAAAAAATATTTAAAAAAGACATATATGAATCGAAAGTATACCAAAAACGTGTTTCAGAGACACCAGTCTTATAGTGCGGAAACGATCCGTTCAATAGTTATGGCACTTTCAAAATGCGATTTTCCATAAGAGGCTACTTCGTCAAAAATTAAAAACTCACCAAAAAATCACCGTTCGTCCATAAAATACTGTTGAACATGATGGTCCACTTCTTTTTTTTTTGAATTCCTTCTGGTTTCTTTGCAAAAAAAATATTTCAGTTTTTAGGTTAATTCCCCGATCGACTCACTGTTCAGCTTCGTTGCATTCTCCAGACGGACTGGCGGACATCAAATTCATTCCATATCACATGTTTGTGGTTCTCTTTATATATTGTTCACTATTATTCACGCTCAAACTCTTTGCAAAATATGTTAATTGCGAATTTTCTAGGACATGACAGGATACGACCGAAATTTGTTGAAATTACGCACAGAACACCCAATGTGTATGAAGGACATTTGACAATTGTCATGGAACGTTAAGTTTTCTATCGTGACTATGCGACCAACAAGTCGGTTCTTTCAATAAAGTATTCTCCGATTAGATTGGCATGTTTCCACCTGGGCTTACGACTCAGTCAGGGAGGTACGTTTCTGGGCATACGACTCAGTCAGGGAGGTTAGGTTGGTATGGTTTGGCTTCTACAGTAATAAAACATTTGTACGATTCTGGGCTTACGACTCCGTCTGGTAGCTACGTTTCTGGGCTTACGACTCAGTCAGGGTGGTACGTTTCTGGGCATACGACTCAGTCAGGGAGGTTAGGTTGGTTTGGTTTGGCTTGTACAGTAATAAAACATTTGTACGTTTCTGGGCTTACGACTCCGTCTGGTAGCTACGTTTCTGGGCTTACGACTCAGTCAGGGAGGTACGTTTCTGGGCATACGACGCAGTGAGGGAGCTACGTTTCTGGGCTTACGACTCAGTCAGGGTGGTACGTTTCTGGGCATACGACTCAGTCAGGGAGGTTAGGTTGGTTTGGTTTGGCTTGTACAGTAATAAAACATTTGTACGTTTCTGGGCTTACGACTCCGTCTGGTAGCTACGTTTCTGGGCTTACGACTCAGTCAGGGTGGTACGTTTCTGGGCATACGACTCAGTCAGGGAGGTTAGGTTGGTTAGGTTTGGCTTGTACAGTAATAGAACATTTGTACGTTTCTGGGCTTACGACTCCGTCTGGTAGCTACGTTTCTGGGCTTACGACTCAGTCAGGGTGGTACGTTTCTGGGCATACGACTCAGTCAAGGAGGTTAGGTTGGTTTGGTTTGGCTTGTACAGTAATAGAACATTTGTACGTTTCTGGGCTTACGACTCCGTCTGGTAGCTACGTTTCTGGGCTTACGACTCAGTTAGGGAGTTACGTTTCTGGTCATACGACTCAGTCAGGGAGGTTAGGTTGGTTAGGTCGATCTCTCTCTCTCTCTCTCTCTCTCTCTCTCTCTCTCTCTCTCTCTCTCTCTCTCTCTCTCTCTCTCTCTCTCTCTCCACCCCCTCTCCCTCCACCCCCTCTCCCTCCACCCCCTCTCCCTCCCACCACCACCTTCCGCCTAGCGAGACGTCTACAGTCCGTCATGTCGGGCCATTAGCCTCTGCCAAAACTCCTTTCGGCGTGTCTGTCAACAGTATTTAAATATGGCGAAGGCGCGAAAACGGATCTATTTATAATCGTGTTTCTGCAGATTTTCGGTATTATTTCGGCGCGAAGTTAATGTCACCGTTTAGTTTAAGCATCGAACTACATTTAGGCCACAATGCGAGTAAAAATTGTTCACGACAACACTGAGAAATTCCTATCTGAAAATAGGCAATTTCGGTGTTTTTTCCAACATTTTATTTTTTTTTCTCGAAAAATAAGCGTTTCCGCACTTACAAAATATTTTTCCCAGCACCTCCAAACGGCTCTTTTCCTACTTATAATTTTTATTTTTCTCTAATTTTGGGTACCAAGGAAAAATCTTTACCAAGGAACAGATTAAACGCATCAAAGAAATTTATTAGGGCTACCAATAAATGCGATACAGTGGGCGGTATATGTGATATAACATTAACGTACTTTATAGGGGAGAAGAAGAGTAATTGGACAGATGGGGCATTAATGCAAATTAACGACAAATCCAAACTAAAGACAGAAGACAAAATAAACAAATTAAAAGTATATCTCAAAGTTAGATAAAAAGTGGCATAGCTTACAATTCGGAAGGCGAAATAGAGGTGAAATGTCGCTACAGGGCAATAAGGTTTTTCTTTGTACATCTTCGCTAACTGGTAGTATTACGACAAATCAGCAAGTTAGACTAGTTAATGACTGATAGAATGGATGGTCCCAACTGATTATTTAACTGTCGAATTTTGTGCGATTACCAAGAACTGTTGAGTCGATATTTTATATTCATTCTTTGCTTCCTTATGCTTATTTACGATAAATTTATGAAACGATTTAAACAATGTGATAATTTAATGCAAATATTTACCTGCATAGTGTGGAGGGATTCACGTACTGTCCACGACTTATACGCCCAATATACTGACAGTGCACGTGACAATATGATAACTAAAAAATACATATTATTTCTCGGAGGGTAAAGTAGCTGTATAATTTTTTCAAATTTGTAAAGTTATTTTAACAGGGTGAAAATAATTAAAAACCAAATTCTTTCCCATTATATTGAGTCGAGTTTTGGATATCAACTGATACTTAGCAACCTGTGAATTTTTTTTTGGTAATAAAAATAGCATTTGCAACTCGAATATATCACCAATAATTTAATGTAAATTTTTATGTTAGTGAAAAAATTAAAGGGCGTATTAGGCAACACTTTGAGGTGATGATGATATACTAAGTAGTCGAATAATCCGGTAATAAAAATGCCCCTAAAAGGGAGAGTTATTTGCTGCACGATTTATGACCAAAGATCACATTATAGAGAAACGTAAATAAATATCGTAAAGAACGTGTGGATTATTCCCACCGTCTCGAAGTATACTAATATCAAACCTAGAGTATCGATTTCCATTTTTATAGTCATTTTATAGTGAAACGATCTCGTAGCCGTAATAAAACACTTGCATAATCAAAGGGGGGACTTCATCAAAATCGGACCGTAAAAGAACCCCCGCGGCTCCGGTGCTAAACATACAAATCAGCTGTAAAAACTTCGGGTCCGATAAAGGGCCGAACAGTCCATAAAAATTACGGCGTTAATTAAAATTAGTTCGATTTAATAAACTGGGGGTCCATTAAAACCGGCCGTAACGTTTTCGCTCGTGAAAACTTTCGCGCCCCCCTTTTCTAATAACGGGAAGGTTCCGGATTTCGGTCCCTTATCGCGGCCTCCGCAAATTCGAGTGGCAAATTAAGGGATTGTGGAAGTTATTGAAAATTAGGGGTGTGTATTGGAGATTGCGTATCTCTCGTTGGAAGGAATTAGAACCGTTAAACGGAAAGGTAACGATCTAATACACTCAAATCCCTATTCGATGAGGAGCTGATATATAGACATTCGGATTGGGCGAAAATATTGTCACGCTTAGAGGCCTGACGTGTCCTTAAGTGTGCATGGTTTGGGGATGGTGATGGATGGTCATTTGTTTGGTATACCAACAATAAATGGATTACAGTGGGAGGTATGTAACTTAATATTAATAACCACAGTGGGGGGAGAAAGAGGGGAAGATTGGAAATAACGAGTGAGACACCAATCAATTATAGGTAACAATCCAAGCGAGACAAAAGACACAAGTAAAATACTGTCGTGACCTAATTAAACGACCGGGGTCATCGTAATCCCCGCGAGTTACCGACCTGCAATTACAACTTTTGCAATAATTAACATAAGCCCCGCGGTTATAAAACTTTAGTCCACATGTAATTGCAAATTTTTCAAACAAGTCATATCCGCTTCTCAGGTATCGAACTCAGGGACAGGTTCACGAGTTAATCAAGTGAATAGAAGGTAAATCAACTATTTGGCAGTCTTTACGAGTTCAACAGACCGCCGAATTGGCGATTTACAAAAATATAAATTTAAAGAACGATATCGATCGCGGCTTTTTGGTCATTCAGTCAAGACTATGGTTCGCCAAGACTATGCTAAAATAAACTTTTATTTCCCCAACTGTTTTCTGTTCTCCACCTCGAGCTACCCCCTAGCACGCTCTCAGGGTGACTTCATCCTCCTGGACGCGACAATACGAAAGCCAAAATAACCAGCGGTATAGCTTAGATGAGTCTGGGATTGAAGCAGGAGAAGGTGACACCAAGGAAGATGCAGCTTTCTATATACATTTTAACAAAAACTACCGATAATATTTCGAATTTCCTTTTTTCCACCAAAACGAACTCTGTTGCGATTACTCAGGATCAACTTGTCAGATTATTTAAACAATTGTGACGATTAACTTTGAACTTCTCTACTTACCCATGATTTAATAATACGGTCCATATGTTGCCCTGTGTATGTGACAATGTGTGCCGTTTAAACGTCCTGAGTGAGACGTGCCAAAGGGTAAGAATGTTAAGTCTGTATACAGTAAATTTCATGAAATTATAACCCAATGACTTGCCTCATCCAGTAAAATATTGAAGATACGTTTAAACTATATACAAACTTCTTCATTAAATATCGCATCAGACCGGCCGTCACCTTCCTTTGCAAATGATATTTTGTTTCAAACTATTGGTGCGTACTTTAGCTCTGTTAACCTTGTAATGAAGCATATTTTTGTGAGTTGAGGGTAGACCACACACCGTACAGTTAATCGCGAAATCAAACCTATCTCAGATAGATGGCGGCCGATAAGGCAATGTTTAATCCACCATTGCTTAATTATCCAGATGATACTTGAGTAGATAAATTACCCCCATTGTAATGTTCCCCTTCGAGGAATATGAAAACTCGGAGTTCAGCTTCAATACACTTTATTTCTTCTTACTAGTGGATAGCAACGGATACATCAGTTCGAAAGTATGGTATTGGATGAATCGATGAAATGAGATTGAGTTCTCTTTAATCCTCCGATACACCTATATTTAATACCTCGTAGTCACGTGATATGTTCGTACGTTGACCGATGAAGCATACTGAATGTGTTACACGATTCTGCTGAGTCTGCGTTCGAACATATCGAGGTATAAATGCAATAGTGATAATTATTCGCTTAGCAACTGATTACGATAATATTTAAATAATTGAAATTTATTATGTAATTGACTTTTAATTAGGTCTTCAGAATATGGCCTTACACCATCAAATCGTTCTGTACCTGAGTTAATCTAAGGTGAAAACCAATCCTTGTTTGTTACAAGCCGTACGTTATTCATATTTACCCGTTGCTGTCTGTTATCTGTTTCCGTCCTATCAATCGATATATGTAATTGTCTGATTGTGAACGTCCCGCCGTTATATTTGTTATCTGTTACGTAACCGTCCGTAAACTGTGATTGTCACCGCCGCTAGATTTAAGACCGCCGAATTCTTTGTTATGTAACTGTGATCGTTCCGCCGTTAGACTTAGCCGCCAGAACTCTATGTTACCTGTAAATGTTACGTAATTGTCCATTACCGACCGCTAATTGTAAGTGATCTGTTGAAAGATAATGATATTGGGGATAGTCTTAAATATTAAGTAAAGTCTAGTTGAAAAGAATGATTTCTGTTAGTTAATGCGACCCCTGAATTGAGGAAACAGGAACGTCAAGTTCATTTTACAGTTTCCCATAACGAGATCTTTACAAGTGCGAATAATTTAGTTTGGGAACAGTTTTGTGTAATAAATAATTGGAAAATTACTGAGAAAACCTTATTGGAAAACCTCCAAGAAAGAGTACAATATTTTGATTTTTGCATAATCTATTTCTATTGTAACTATTCCCCATCATTCGACCATTTTTCATGCATTAACAGAAATATCGTCTCAGGTTCATCCTTACTAACTTCGTTAATATCGTTTGTCGTAATAATAAAAATTGCATTGCACAATGCCACGTGTTGCGCTAATTTCACCTTGTCATTCCTACATTGTTTTAAATACATTACTCTAGAAATGTACGATACTTTTGGCAACTGTGTGAAACCGCCGTAGCCGCTAATTGAATATGCCATTTGTTTTAAATTACCACAATTTCACTCAACGATAACGATATCCAAACATGTGATGATCCATTTATGTCTGTCTCTCACGTCGCAAAATTCTGAAGCATAAACCATACAAAGTAAAACAGCACTTTGCATATTTACTACGGCTTTTATTATTCAATTTGAAACGCTACAATGCGATTTTTAGTCAAATACGCTCCTAGGTATTCAATTTAAATTAGTGCTATACAATTTCCCAACTGCAATCGTCAATATCGCATAGAGGAAGAGGGGTTTATTGCTACCGAGTATATTTTTGAATATACCACAGTTCGTGGAATGTTTATATTTTATGCATATTTTATTTTATTTTATTTACTATTACTGCTATTTTTCCTGTTTTGCTATAATACTGGCTTGCAATATTAAATGGAATTTAAAACATATTGGACCGTAATAGTTTAGTAAATGAGTAAGTAGATATTAAAACGCATTATCTTTTTTTTAATATAACAGAATAGGTAAAGAGACTATTGTGACGTTATTCGGGTTCAAATAACTACAATCCATGAAATAAATGCTGAACTAATTTATTTAATACTAATAACTAACACTTATTTTTTATTTTATTTTTCACAGCTGTTTATTTATCTTTCACGCACGGCCGCTCAGGTCAATGGTATTCGTCGCGTTCGCTGTTTTATGAATACTTTATGACTCTTCCCGACTTGTGGGTTATTTTAAGGCGAGACTTTTCATTACACGATGCTTAACCAGGCAGGAGGCATACTGTATGGGACGAATTTCAAATGGTCACGTGATACATGCACTATACCGGTAGTGATAGATAAATTGTAAGCTAATACTAAAATAGTTTGATGGATATGATGTAGTAATTTTTTAAAATATTAGTGAAACTATACTATTTAATTGAAACTGGTAAAAAAGAAATTTAGGGTTTACCATGATTTATATTAATTACACAAAAATGGAATATAGGTATGTTCTCCTGAATGAATTCCTGGAGCACTGTCAAAAATATTTCTTTGACATTGTAACATCGTAGTTTCCTTCTCATTACTTTACTTAAATTAATCAGCAGCACTATAAGTAGTTATGTTAATCAGTTAGATTTTTTTAGAACACTGCTGACAAAATGAAGGACAATGCTAACAATTTGAAAGAATTCAAAATGTATATCAATTGCAACTAAAATGCTATTCATTATTGGAAATACCAGTATTTTCATTGGTCACAGTAAAGCACGATAATTTTTTTTTTGTAAAGCTTCCCTAAAGGGCACTATTAAACATTAATAATTTCTCAAATTTATTTTAAAAAGCTTTGAATATCTTCAGTACATTTTATATTTGAATTAACATATTAAATGGATACAATTTGTATTCGAAATAAAGGGTATTTTATTCTTAAGAATTTTTATTTTGTACAATTTTTTTAAAACGGTTTTGATGATTTATACCAAAACTTATAACCATAACTTAAGTTAGCTGTTTAATGCCCATAATTTTTATTTGAAACATTTTTATCTGAAATTGCCCAAAATGGCACTTTCTTAGTTTTATCGGTTTGTAGAATAATTGTTCATTCTAACTGATATAAATTTAAATAAGGTTGTTTTTGTTCATTCCAAGTCGTTGATGGGATTCTTATTTCGAAGTATGAATATTGAAATTTGTTGTTGTTATATTACTGTAAAGTTTATTCTAATTTATTTACACTGTTCTTAGTTATACACTACACACTACTTAATTTATTTAAACTATTACTGAACTAATTAATTTATATCACACACTTAACTTTTTAATTTATTTGTACAATTCGATTGTCCGTTTTTCGCACTGTTTACTCTTTCGCGGATTCACGTCTAATCTCCCTCTCCGAGCGCAAGCCCGCTTATATACATATCTCAATTTTATTCGCGATGATTCCTGAAAGAATTCGATCCTTCTTTCCCCTAATAATGTTTATCTAGAAACGCCCAGAAGGTAATTAATCATTCTTTCTTTTATAAGATGTTGCTGGAACGTTGGGGACTGGTTTGTTTATTGCCCACTTAACGAAGCGCTTTGAAGTGACCGCCGAAGTCCGATAAGAGTAAACACGTTGCGCGCTGTTGTTTATATTTTGCGTTACATTACATAAATAAATTTAGGAGTATTTGTCGTTTCGATAAAGTTAGTTGTATTTAAAAACATTTTTCGGAAACCTTTGTCATCTAACAAACAACTAAAAGAAATATTTACTAATAAGGTAAGATGTCAATATTAAATATTTAATTAACTTTATGAAACGGTGATAAGGTTGCAATGAATATTTTGTCCGGCCATATGAGAAAGTCTTACGATGTTACGACATCGCCATTTTTCAATGCGTTTTAACATACTAACTAATTATTGGCCCACATAATCGATCTACATGTAGAAACATGCCAATGTTCAACTTATGGAATATCATGGATATTTTTAAATTCCATTCAATCGCACAGGTTCATTGGATATCTGATGTGATTTATACAAATTCAGGCATTGGTACATTTAGTGATTACTTCCAAAAGTTATCGAAATTGAGATATTTATTATGTAAACCGTCACCAACAGTTTGTGGTAGGACATTTTAGCATTATGTTGAGTATGGATAAAACCTACTGAAAACATAAATTTAAAGTATTTAAGTAGTTATTAATTCACGTTCTGAAAACAGACCAGTAGTGGGTGAAAGAGTAGTAATTAAACATTTGTGAAGTGAATGTAGTTCATGTAATTTTAAAAAACGTTACTTCTGGGTTTCGTAGTTTTTGTGTAATTAATAAAATTTCAACAGTATGCTCGCCATGTTTCCCAATTTTATTTTATTAGAATAATTGATTTGATATCGCTGGTTCGTGAGAGAATTCAACTTAAATGCAAATTTATTACGGTTTGTTAAACAATGTTTGATTAAGTATCAGTAGTAATTAATAAAAAATACAATTGTGATTTTAATTTGAAAGATTTCCTGTTGAAGTGGGGCGATGATTAATTATGAAGAACTGCCTCAAACTCATCCACCAAACAGAGACTGATGCCCTGACATGACTTGTGTCCATTCTCAGCTTAATAAATCTGTGTAAGCCAAATTATGTCTGCGTCTTGGCAACATTATATTCTTACTTTTAATTGCAAAAGTTATCTTTACAGTTACAATCTGCCTTCACGTTTAGCTTACAATTATCTTCTCTTAAAACTAAAATTAAATTTTTATATACGGTCCCTGGCGTGGATTTATGTTGGTGAGGTGGTTGGCCCTTTTTGGGAATTATCTGTTACTTGACGTCGTTCGGACGCTACTTGCATATAAGTTTATCACCATAATCTCTTAGGGAGTTTCACTATGTACTCTTGAAATAAATATGGTTCGGTTGAAATAAAGTCGGCAAAAACAAATTGAGGAAAAGAAGTTGTGAATTTTAGAAGACAGAGTTTTAAACGGAAATGAATAATAAAATAATCAAGAAAGGTAGAAAGTTTGAACTAAGAAAGAAAGAAATAAAGATTATCATATAGTAATTGATAGGGTATGGGTAGAGAATGATTAAGTATATGCAGCTACTGTTGCTATAGGATTACAACAATTTGTTCGTTTTGCTGATTTGGTTCCCTGAGGATTCACACAACTTGCCAGAAACTTGTTGGGTGTCGGTGAAATCAAAACGTAACAATCACTTCTTGGCGTAATACATACAACTATACCGAACTGTAACGTAACGTTGACATGTTACATGGAAGTTTATAGTACAATAGCGATTCACGTCTCATTCCCCAACACAAAACGTTGACGTTGTTAGTTAGAACGAGACAGTCCCTTCAGTTACAACTTTAATAAACGAATTGTTCCTGCGGCGTTTAACATCTCCTGCCGTTATTAATACGACGCGACAAACACGCTGGAACCGGTATTCGGTGGCCGTTCAACACGTCCCGAACTCCTTAACGTTAATTCCGTACCAACTACCTACTCCCGGTGACGACCGACATCATAAAGCCGTTCGTGTAACTTAAACTCCGGGGACGGCGTGATTTATGGCTAATCTTAAGGAAGGAATTAGCGTTAAGCAAGTGCTCATCTGCGGCGGTTAGGCGGAGGAGAGAACTGCAACAACTCCTGAACGCCGCCATCTAGACTTTAATACGAATTTGTCTGATTCAATTTACGATGCCGCTTTGCTGCTAACTCCCCTGCTCGCACTTTCGTGAAGTACAGAAATCCGAGACGATAGTTATCGCAAGACGAGAGAATGATAGCATCTACATGACAAAAATATGTAGAGCTATACTCTTTTTCTCAACAAGATGGACGCATATTAATGAGTTGGTGGTCAACAGAGGGATTTTTCATATAATGCAGGAAGAAACATTTCGCAGTTATAGTAAGCAGTATATCTGTATTTTTACTTGTTTTTATATTATTCTGAAGGGGTCACCCTGTTTAGTGGTGTCAGAGCAAAAGGTCTCAAGGTGAAGAAGAAGAAGAATCTAAGAGATAAGCGGAAATCCGGTGAGCCGATAATGAGATGTCAGTGGCGTACCGCGTTTAAATAACCTTATTTCAACGAAAAATACCGCAATTATTGGTACTCCGTTATCCTAAATGATATTGTTACCTGTGCGCCATAACCTTGACGGTCAGCGCATTAATATGCGTCTATATCTTGTTGGGAAAAAGAGTACAATTGGGAATACTTTTTAAATTTAAGAAAACAATATGTTAAATACGTGAAAGGTTACAGGGGTCATTTCAACAAAAATACTAAACTAAGTATCTGTTCTAAAATGTTTGTTTCAATTCTCCGAATAAGGCCCAACAGGACCGGACTTCGACGGTGGTTGCCCAAACAATAATCCTTTGACTTTTTGCCATTTGTAACGAGGATGTTATCAACAGTTTAATAAGTCGAAGTAGTAAACACAGAATAGACAATGAAAAGTAATATGCTTCATGCTTAATAAATTGAATACTGTAATGAAATATCAAACAAAAATTGTTCAAAAACACTATATCAGTCGATGACAAAGTTGTAGGGAAATGAAAAACGAAGGAAGTGTACTATAATAAGCTACTTTGTATTGAATTTATCTCGCAGTCTATTGAAAAAAAAAACACCAAAAAAATTGCCTTTTCCCAAAAAACTGCAAACACATTAATTTAAAAATTTCCAAAAAATTAATGTTTGATTTGAGTGTAGTACGCATACGAGGAACCGAAGTTCCTCTTGCTGCCTGTTCGTAACATCACTATTACTATAACGTCTCTTGCCTATCTACCCTAGAACAAACTGTACACGAATTGGTCCGTTTAAAAATTTAATGAACCGATTTTAGTTAGTAAGAGGTTTGGTTTTATCGCCACAATTACAAACGTTACAAACCCACCTCTTTACCGTTAAATATTTAGATGGAATTGTACACTATGTACGTGATGTGCAATTTCAACGTTGCGCCATGCGCACCAAGGGGACAATACGGATCTATTAGGTTAAACAAATTCTTGCATTTCCTCCGAATGTGTATCTATTTATCCAGGCCACGAAACGCCACGAGAACCATTAGAGAAAAGTGGTAATGAAGGCTTGGAAAAATCCTCCGGGGATCAAGGAGGGAAGTTTCAGCTTTCATCGCATTCGTTTTAACGATAATGATATACCATTGGAATAAATGCCTTTATAACACTTGCGCTTTGCACAATTTAAATTTGCATTATTAACAGACTCTCAAGCACAACCACATATGTACTTATTACGAGAAATCACTCGACAGAGATGGACTGTCGTACCGATGAGCATATATTGATTTTGATAGTAATGGCTAGTGTAAAATAAAGTACAAGACAAGAGTAAAAATGGAATGTGAGGACACTGATCAACTTAGATTTAAGAAATGCATACGCATAAATAAGGACACAGATGGAAAGATTGCATATAAGTAGAATATAATGGGATGTAAGCAGCGGTGATTAAGCTCACATGGCTAAGAAGAAATATAAAAATCTAAAAACAATGAGACAATGAACATTATGTAAAAACGATGCTGTTCATACTCAGATCTATTACTATGGTAATCGGTAATCTTACCGATACCTTAGGGTAACCGTTCGTCTTCGGGGACCAGGTCAGTTTTAACGATTTGTTTTTTTCTATTTTCACAATAATACATGACAATATCAATATATTGGAAAAAGTAATAACAAGTTTAAGAAATGGGCAGTTTGGTAAGAATAAAAAACTAAAAATTTTGCTATCAAATGGCCCAACCTGACCTCTCATATTAAATTAATTCTTTACCCATTAATTCTTTACATTAATTCGATTACCCATTGCCGAATTTTCAGTGTTTTGTGGTTACATCGACGTATCATCATCTATTTGTTTATATACCGTGTGAAATATCGAAGTGATCAGCTCATAATGTGCGGCCATAAGAAGTTTGTTATAGTTTAAATAACTTATCGCAAAATTCATTTTGGAATCTAGTGATACTCGTAAATCAAAAAGTAATGCGGTAAAAGATGTTGCTCATAGTTTTCCACGAATTTCAATTGACTAACGACAATTTTTTTTTAATTTTCAACCCAATAACTTTCTATGTAACATGGCAAACTCAACAGGCCAGATCTTTTTGACGGATAACATTCTAAACTAATAATTGGTATTTTTGAACTAGTTATTTCGAATACCTTCCAGTAAAGTAAAATGAAAAACCCTGGACATTTGAGGTCCTGTAAAACAAACTTCAGTATATAACTAGATCAACGTTTATCCAGATTCTTACTTAGGGAAATGACTATTAAGACAGTTATAAAACATTTGATCCTTCTCAGATAAGTGACATTTTTAATTTATTGTTGAACCGATGATGATTTACAGAGGTCCATATTGCTGTCACCTCGAGTACCCAATACTTCTTCGAGATTTATTTACTATAAACACAAGTCAAGTCCACAATGAGCCGTAAGGGTAACAAAGACCCTCCAGGGAAAGTAATCGAGTATTACATTTCGAAGAAGTAGGGTACGCGATTTCTAAAATATGTGTTTACCATCTGTATATGAGATGAAAGCGAGGATCTTCAGCAATGGTCAGCACGCCCTCTACTCTTTACCGGGGTGATTTTCAACCAATAAGCGACGAGTAAAGAGGAGTGCAATGCAACCGGCCAATAAACGGAGATCGCGTTTCTCGTCTCTAATTTTTGAGTAATTTAATTTTAAGAGACACTCTTCGTCTAACTGCGAGAGAATTATTATCTATCTTCACCTATTCCGTTGTATTTTAAGTTGTATCATTTAAATAGTTTAGTAAATCTGAAGTTACAATTACGTGTTATCATTTCCCAACTGTTCACGCAATATTAAGTTGGCGCGTGAAGTGTGCTGGTCAGTTATAAGGTATAACGATCTAAGACAATCGAAGTTTCTGATTCGTACGCGACGTTACAACATTAAACCGCTGAAAAAATATTACCAAAAGTTTATGAAACATATTTCTCAGGAAATCTCTGCAAAAAGTTCAACCACCAACCACAATTTGCATTAAAATCATTTCCTATTTCGCAAAAATTGTCACACATGCGTGACATATGTGACATATTGTCACGCAGGCCTACAGAGACATTTAACGATGCGCCGTTAGGGATTGTAGTTCAGAGGGGAGGGAAAAGGAATAGTTTGAGCTTAACACTGGGTATTCTTAGGTGCACATAAATTATATCTCGAGGGCAATTTTTTAACGATTTTGCCAGATTTATGGAAGACAGAAGGAGGGGAACATTATCCAGTCAATCTATGCCAAATTCATCGATTTCACGGGATAATCTTATACAGGTTTAAGGTTCTAAAAGGTATTTGGGGTGACGAATCCGTGAAGACAAACAACAAATTTCGCTTAGTTGTTTTTAAAACAGTCGTCAAAAGTGAAAAATAGTAGGTATATTAAAGTATGACTGGATATTGAGCTCTCAAACACGCGCAAAGCCGGAGTGCTCGAAATAGAGCAAGTGTTTGAAAGAGCAGTTATCCACGAAAACTTTACGCGATTTTTTTCGCGGACGCTTCGTGCCGGCCCGTCGTCTGTCGTGCCACCAATCGGGTCGCCCCAATACGGCCAAAAACGCTCTGTTATTGGTGGATCTCGTCGTTGTTGATGCGTTTCCATGGCAACTTTAAAACACGCGGGTGCGAAAAAGCCCGATTTACGCAGGCCAGAGCGTATTTGAAATAGACAAAATAGAGTACCAATAAAATATATGTTTTTGTTCATAAAACGTTTGCGTTACATTTTTAAGAAAAATACTTTAGAATAAAGTCGTAGCCCATTAAAAAGTATTTAATTTTATGTTTTATAAATTCATATCGGTTAACAAATGCCTGAGATAATGACAAAAAACGCGTATATTTGCAATAATTTATAAATGTTAATACTTCAATATTTTATTAATATAACAACATTTAGTATAATTTATTAAAAATGAGACCGTTACTATGTTTTAAGATGTGCTAAATTTCAATGAGATTGATCAAATAGTTTATAAGTTATTCTAATTGTTTTATCCCAGGAGGCAATTGTCTTTGCCTAAATAATGAATCTAGATACATTTTGAAAGTTAAAATAGATTTTTAGTGGCTTTAGATGTAAGATATACCAAGAAAACTTTATATATTTTTTAAATTTGTTATTAAAAATATCGATTGAAAAAGGTGTTACTTTTTGCTAATAAACATTTAGAATATCTTTATTACTATTCATGGTACAAACTCGTGAGTGTTAGGATGTACTAATTCGTCACATGTGCACCAGGCACATGGTGGTGCAACCAACACTTCAATGTTTACTTTCTTACTTAAATTATACGATCAATTACAATGAACAATGCGCTTTTATCAATATATTAACATTTTGCGATTCATTAACCAGTTTAATATTATGAAAGGTTTTTTCGCATTGCAGTTGGCCGGTCCAACTGGTCATTTGAGACACATTGTTACGACATGTGTGAAGTCAAACATTAACCTTGAACCTTACATGAATTGCTACGCAGGATGGTTGTTTTCATTGAATACTAAATGAAAGCAGTCGACTTTTTACACGATCATTTATATCATTCATCATAATTTTTTAGTTGAAATCGTAACCTAACCTATTATTACTGCACTCGCTGACCGATGCAAGAACAAATATATGAGATTATGTACCTAATCGCACTCGTAGAATGCAAGAATTCAATACCTTATCGCCGCAATTGTTGTTGTAATAGTAATAAGCAATGGTATGATAACTTGTATATCATGTATATTTGTATATATATTTGTAATAAATAATAGTGTGCTGACTGCTGTCGCCGTCGTCGCTGACGACGGAGTGGAAGCAGTGTAGACAGAACGCGGGTAGTGCGTACCACTTCCATCGCGCTCGCGAACGACGTGAACCGAGCCGATCGCCAAATCGAGCTTTCCCTCGGACGCTGTAGTGGAAGAGAGATATATGCTTCGCAAGGCAACCGCCTAAGGTCTATCTCTGTCTATTGTTCTCGCTCTCACTCTAGCTCGCACGCATGGGTCTGGCGTAACGTTACACTGTTTTCTGGAAAGTGTAGGTAACCCGTACACCGATTTATAAGACGTATATCACGTCAAAAAAAAACCTTCTTCGATTAGTAGGGACCGAGATAGCTTTTTTTGTAAAAAAATCATATCTACATTGTTTATAAATATTTAGAGATGAAATTTTAACACATTATAAATGAAGACCTTAGTTTTATGATTCCATTAACAGATTTGGTATTCACGTGACGTGTAAAAAGCTATAGCCCTTTAAAGTTAAGGTATTCGTGAAAAACTACCTCTTTTAGGCAAACACACTTGTTTAAACGATTGCCTTCTGTGATAAACAATTAGAACAACTTGTAAACTGTTTGATCAATCTGTCTGAAATTTAGTACACCTTAAAAACACATTAAATGCCTCATTTTTAGTAAGTTATACTAAATGTTGTTATGTTAATAACATATTTAATATTTATAAATTAGTGCAGAAATACGCGTTTTTTGCCATTATCTCAGGTATTTGTTAACAGATTTGAATTTATAAAACGTTAATGGGCCACAACTTTTATATAAAGTATTTTTCTTAAAAATGCAAATGAAACGTTGTATGAACAAAAACATTTTTTTTATATTTGACCATTGCTTAAAAAAAAGCTAAGCAAAATTAGCTGTACGTTTCCATGGATTCGTCATCTAGTACCAACAAATACTTTTCAGGACCTTACAATATTTGTATGAATATTTTTCAGCTTTTAGCTAAGAAAAACATCTTAGATTCCTAAATACCAAATCAGCAGCCGATAAAATTGTTTATAAAAACGCGCAAGCATTAGTCCGGAAATACATCTCCAAAAAAAAAGAACGACACTTGGGAAAGAAACTGTAATAGGCTCAATACATACTTAGGGGGGGAGACAAAGTTCAGAAAGCTGGAAGTTCCTAAAAAGAGTGAGACAAGCAAAGGAAAAAGACATAAATCGCCAATAACAGCTGAAGAGTGGAACAAATATTTTAGTAGCCTACTGAACGAGAATAGAGAAGAATTTAAAAATGACTCTGACAGTGAGTTTCACAACATACATACAACTTCCTCCCCCACCAAACTGAATATCGCTGAAATAAGGAAAGTGTGTATGCAACTTAATATACCCCACAGTAAACTCTGGCTGGCACCAAGCAGAACCAACATCGGAGAGACATTAATAGAAGCTGTAAAAACCCTATACAGAAACCTGACGGCAAAGGTGAAAGTAAAAAATAAGACTTCGAGCGGCTTAAGGGTAACCAAAGGACTTAAACAAGGATGCGCACTTTCTCCAATATTACTCAAAATCTACCTTGAGCAAGCGTTAAAAAACTGGAAACGCAAATGTGAGAGAATGGGTATCCCACTAAACGAAAAAACAATATACGCACTCTGGTTCGCAGACGACCAAATTGTCATAGGGCAAGACTACGACGACATCGAGTATATGGCTAAAAAGTTAATAGACGAGTATGAAGCATGGGGACTCGAAGTAAATTTAGATAAAACCAATATATGTGTATAGGTGGACAGAGTAGAGACTTAGTTCTGGAAAACGGCACACGAATTAAAAAATGCACTACATACAAATACTTGGGAATGACAATTACGGAAAATGGAAGTCTAGATACAGAAATTGAAGAAAGAAATAATCTGGGGCGGAAAGCGATATCAATCATGAATAGCATAATATGGGACCAACACATATCAAAAGTAAACAAGCATAGAATATACAATACAATCATAAAGAGTATAGTCTCATACGGCTGTGAAGTGTGGCCACTAAAACAAAAAACCGAGAAGAAACACGAAGCTACAGAAATGGATTACTGGAGAAGATCAGCAGGTCGGTCAAGACGAGAAAAAATAACGAACGTAAGAATTCGAGAAATTATGGAGGTAGAACACACACTAGTCGACGATATAAAAACCAAACAACTACGATGGTTTGGTCATGTGCAAAGAATGGGAGATGATCGACTCCCAAAACAATTCTT
Organism: Cryptocephalus moraei; assembly: GCA_946251905.1. Classification (NCBI taxonomy): domain Eukaryota; kingdom Metazoa; phylum Arthropoda; class Insecta; order Coleoptera; family Chrysomelidae; genus Cryptocephalus; species Cryptocephalus moraei. Next base: position 14,869,133 of record OX276463.1, read on the forward strand.
GAAGTGATCACCACGGGGCCGCAGAAGAAGAGGAAGACCAAGACTTAGCTGGAGAGAAGGTATTGACAAGGAGATCAGAAAAAGAGAACTGGATGAAGACCTGTGGAAAGACAGAGAACAATGGAGGCTAGGAATCGGAAGACGTCGGAGAACGTTATAAAACCGATTTATATATATATTTTTCAGCTTTTTTCTATCTACACTGGACTATAGAGCTTCGCTTTGAAATGAGCCATTGGGTAGAACAACAAGACAAATATAGGCAATACACAATACAATACAGTAAATTGATATTTATATCATATTATTCACGGATTTTTTTGGGATATGCCTGACAATATGTATATATGTTTCCACTTGTGAGCAATCGCTCACGAGAAAGAACAATGTGAGTAATAAGAAAGTTTATGTGAGAAATCGTAGGAAAAGTCATATGAGAAAACATATAATCTAAATTACCTTCATTACAATAAAGAATTATTAAATGTACTCTTCATCTCATGTGATGTCAACATCAACATTTACTTAAGTCATATCACAAGACTACTACCCCCAGCTACCACTTCTCAAGGTCGAAAATCACTTCATCTCAAAACACCTTTAAGGTGTAGAATTTCCAGCCTATTACACCTTCCGGATTCACGTGCACTCACATCCCCCGAACACAATCTCGAAATCCCTTCCCCCTGCCCGAGTATATTTTTATACCCAATTTCGCTCTTCCTACCCCCGCCTCGCTCGCTCTTCCCGGGGATGCGTGAGGGAAACAATCTAATCGCGATAGCGTCGGCGAAAGAATTTTGGGGGATTCCGTAAATATTCCCGGAATCGCCTCTACGGGATAAGTGAGAATGCGGCAGTAAAAAAAGCGGACCGCGCCGCTTTATCACGGACCGGTAATAATATACATGTTGGTATAATTAAAACGATATATAAAGGGGATTTGTTTATAAATGGGAATGATTGACCCCGTTCTTTATCCGTTTTAATGGTACGAGCAATGCTTTCCAGGACATGCAATCGACCACGAAGGATAACGTGTAATAAAGCAAGACGGCGTAATACAATATTGCCGAATCGATAACATCAACAGGTATGTACGTAACTCGATCTGATTTCTTCGAGGCGACGTTCGATATTGATGGAGAACGATTTGGTTGTAAATGGTAATGAGTTAATCCACAGCTCATTTTGACGAATTAATACATTAAACGAGAACACACACTTTTATAGCTAATTTCCAATAAATCAATCAATCCATAAATCATCGCGCTTCTATCATATAATTTCAATTGATTTCTCAAAGTTGACAGCGGGTTAAATAGATTAATTGCCCAATTATCTGTTTAAGTCAAAACAAGTCTAGAAGCTCAGTAATAAAAGAAACGAAAATGTTGCACTCAGGGAAATGTCGACAGAAGTAAAAATTTTATATTGAGAAAAATTATGAAATTTGCTGTGACTGTAGCAAATTTGTATACAAATTTACTGTATACAAATATTTTTCTTTTAATTATTATAACAAGAATGTTTTTTGAAATAGAACAGATGGGTAAGGAAATACGTAATTTATTTTTATAATTTGATTATTACACTCTATAATATTTACAGTTTCATTAATTTATATTCTATGTATTATAAAATCTGATAGTTGTTAACACGGCTGTCAGCATTATCTATTTCCATCTTTTCGTTTTAGCATCATATTCTAAAAATTATACAATCGGTTTACGGTAACTAAAATAAGAAATGACTACATTTGAAACTTATCTAAGTAACTTGTAAATACGGCATCTAATGTTGTCCCATATCTTGTTGTACCGACACTTCTATCATTAGACATATTTAAATTTAATTATGTACCCCTCTTGTTCGACTATCGTATCTCATGTAGTAACACACACTTTCGCACCTCATTTTCTACAAATATCTTCTCGGTTGGAAAGAATAGACCGGTGGAGAGGAAAACCCTGCATGCTCTTTCTCTCTATATATATTCCCCCCCTCACTCTAAAACCTCAGTAAAACCCGTGTAGGATACATGGTATTTCAATATATTTCTTGTTTTTACATTTACTTATTAAAGAATTTTGTATATGAATCTGCATTACTCTGTAAAACGGCATAATAATAAATAATAATAATGATAATAATAATAATAATAATAATAATAATAATAATAATAATAATAATAATAAATACATTAGTCATATTGCAAATTTTAATAAAATGTTAGGCTCCATATATTGGTTACATTCCATACCTGAGCATACTTATTTATCGATGCAACTAATACGTATCGCAGTCAGATCTGTTACTATTGACGCTAGTGTCAACATTATTTAAGGGAATTTTAGGTTACTAAATCGTGATTTATTCTAACCTAATTTAGGGAACTTTTGGATAATTTAATCATTGAAATTAACACGCGTTGTTTTACAAAATACAAAAAAAAGTCGTAATTAAGAGCGAGGATAGTTATGTAAAATACTATTGGCTTGTTTTAACGTTCGCACACGAATCAATAACACTAGCGATCGTTTCACGTTACTAGAGGAAAACAATTACAATCGAACGTGAGGCGGTCAAGTTCACTCAGCTGATTAATCATAATACAACGTCTAGGAAACGTGATAGCGAGCGCTTCTCGAGAAGGTCAGTCTGGTGCAAGGTAACAAAACAAATAATATCTCATTTAGCCAATGTAAAATAAGACGTATAAAAACTCTGAAAGTTGGGACAATAAATCAGTATACCTAGTATGCTCAAAAACGACGTGTGTTGTTGGTCTTGATTTACGTCACCCCAACCTACAAGCTCTCACGTTACGCCCTGAGAGTTCTACGAGATCTTCAAGATACGACAACTTAAGACTTCGAGAACTTCAAACCAGGATCTGCACGATACGCCCTCAGATCCAACCCCTGAGAAGTACGTCACGCCCTCTCTCCACACGACTAGAACTTCAACCTCAGACCTGCACGTCACGCCCTCAGGTCACATCGGAGAGCACGTCACGCCCTCTCTCCATTCAAATAGAAATTCAACTCCAAGAACTTCAAGAGATCACGTCACGCCCTGATCTCCAATCTACGAGACCGTCTTCAGCTTTACAACCCGGAGACAAGATTCATCTCCGCAGCCACCCACGAGCTACGATAGATCTATACAGTCCACTCTCTATAGAGACCACTTCACACTTTCGTTCAGTTACAATAATTTCATTATAAGTAACACCGCTATCTAGTTTAATATTTCCATACGGTAAGAGGCCGCGTTGATTACTGTTAGAAGTCCCGATCGGCGAGTCAATATTTGAATTTTTCGCGCCGGAAAATTAATTAATGATAAGATAAAATTGATTATTCAGCAGTATCAAACATTTTAATATACAACGTGATAAAGAGAAGGTAAGAGTCAGAAACAAGGGTCACGTTCATAACGGCTTCGGATGGTGCTCTTCAAAACGTGACGACTTCCATTGGATGCTGTGGCACCAAAAAGTAAGCTACCCTTAACAGAAGTAATTTGTACTTTTAATCATTCAATTGTACTATTATTAATGGAAAATTTTTCAAGTAACATTTGTGTATCTTTCCCTCTTTGTTTTGCCTTATACAAAAAATAAACATACCTTTTTCTAATTAACCTTTCCTGTTTTCCACCCCTAGCGCACCCTGAAATGTGTTTTACGTCCATAGGCGTGACAATATGGGACTTAAGCCCATTGCATTTCTACCATATTACACTTAAGCTGTAATAGCTGGAAGCTCAGAGTACTAATGTGATAGCATGGAGTATAGGTTAATATTATATTCAATTCAATTTTTCAAAGTTTATTGTCAAGGCTAAGACGTGCAAGTAAGCGGAATTAGTGTACTTAACCTTCTACAACAGTAAATGTAGCACCTTTTAATAAGAGACAGAGGAAAATAAGGAATGCAACAATGCAACAAAATGATATCAATCAGAAGATCACAAGCATTATTAAAATCAGTATTAAAGAGAAAAGTAGAACCACATAGAGATGAGAAGCTGGGGCTTTTCTAAGAGGGTTTGTGGAAGGTAAATGTCAAAGTAAAAGAAGATTAAAGATGGATCCTTCAGCTAGCATTATTAATAAAAAAGTATATTGGGACTATATAAAGGAGAGGAGCTAGGAGAATACTGAGAAATTTATGTAGGGAAAGGGAAAAAATGGATCGATCTTCTAGACGATTACGTGTCACTATTAAAAAAAAATTGAACCCATTTAGAAATAAATGAAGCGCTAAGAGAATTACAAATCTTATTTAGGTTGGAATAGGAACGAAAAACTACAGATGAATCAACCTGTTAGACGGTCTCTAGCATTACTAATAAAGAGAAAATTGTTACCAGACAGACGTGATAAGCTATGAGCATAGCAAGAGAATAATTTTACAGCACGTACTAGATTAAATTGTAATTAAATTAACTAACGTAATAACTCTCCCTCAGACTATATTAAAAAAAATTCTTACGGAAGACATTCGGCATTATAGTTATTAAGTCGAAATGAATTGCTGGTAGGATGCATATGCATGTATATACATAGGAATATGTATCCTTCGGTGCATTAAAATCGAGCGAGGTCGCGAAATGCGAACATTAATCAAGACGTTGGACGTTGATTCCCGCTCCCACCCTCCCTCACTGTCGGGCCCTTTCATTAAACATTTCACTTGATGAATGATATTTCCAGAGATTAGACGAGTCTCTATTAAATTAAATAGGTTGTACTTCAAGCCGCTTATTTCATTTTAAGGAGTACCGCAGAAATGATTGTTCGGGGTTTAACACGGAATGAGATAAGTTACGTGAAGAAATAAATGTAGAATCCGTCATCGCTGTTTGCGATATTAGACGTTTTAGTAAATGGTCGAATACTTAATAACGCGTCTGAAGCATATACATGTAACCTAATATGTATGTACGGAAAATACTGATATACTCGCTCTACCCCATGTATCATTATTTTACCAACGATATCAACAAAATTAGGGATTCTATACGCGACTACCCACATGGAAAAAAGCGGACTAAACTCCTCTGAGCTAATTTATGGGGAGAAACGTACGCAATTATACAGAAATGTACTTGTTTACTTCAAATACGAGACTCGCTGTGGAATGCATTAGCTCGTTTTAATCGGATTTCAACTGATACATGTGCGCATGAATTGAAAGATACCAAAAGTAGATACTTGAATGGGTTATTCCTCAGAAACCCATGTGTAATTTAACGATAATTAAAAATTACTTTTATTGCTGTATTAACATGATAATAATAAGAACGTAAGTTTACTACTTCGAGAATTGTTGAATATAAAGTTAAGGGAGATGCTGGATACTATCAATACACCTAGTACTTACATGTTAAAAGGAACAAGCTATACTAGTATCTTTCGCCGGGAAAAGTACACGACTACATAGAAATTAGTTCTGACATTAAGTGAACCTTAAATTTAATACACTGAATGAACGTGACGTGCCTATTTCGCTTCCCGAAGCAACACCTATACTGTTGCCACGACGCCTCTTCGTGACACGAATCTCTTCGGTCTTGGGATCATGTAAGCCATACTTATTTAGTTAAATTGATTTTCACCTATCAAATTGCTTATCTTAATGAAAGCACTAACTGTTTCCAAAGTCTCTCTCTCTCTCTCTCTCTCTCTCTCTACCCTATTAAATTAGTGTGTGAATGAACGCCCTTTGTAAATTAAGTTTTTCTTGTTTGTATCAATAAATGGCGTTGTTGCGTTTAACCCGTTCATATTTACCATTTTCTGAGCTACATGGCTATAAGGATCACAATATGAAGACATGCTCGTTGTTTCCATCAAAAACAGAAATAAAAATATATACTGACATGTTCTTCAACTTATAAAAATAATAGAAATCTTCAATTTTACAAACTCCATTTTGATCTGCTTAATCCCAACAAAGTAAAGCAGATGCTGTACGGGCCTTGTCCCTCGTGCCTTAAGCGTGACAATATGTAGACAAGTTCGTGGTTGTATCAAAAATACAACTGAAAATTCTTAAACATATGTAGCAATAAAAAAAGTTTCAATTTTGCACAACCTGTTTTGATCTGTGTAAATCTTAATAAAGTGGAGCAGGTTCTGTAAGGGCCTGTCCCTACATGTCTTAAGAGTGACAATATGGAAACAAGCTCCTGACTTGTATAAACAAAAGAAGGAAAATTAGGTACTGATTTATTCTTGAACTTATATAGAACTGAAAACAAATCTTCTATTTTCCAAAACTGTTTTGATTGGTCCAAAACCCAACATAGTAGAGCAGGTGCGGTAAGGGCCTGGTGCTTCAGGCCTTAAGCGTGACAATATGGAGAAAAGTAGTGTCTTGCATCAAAATTAGAACTAAAAATATATACTGAAATATTTGGAAACTTATGGAAAAATAGAAGCAAATCCTCAAGTGTGAAGAACTTGTTGTGATTTGGTCAAGTCCTGACAAAGTAGAACAGGTCCTCTAAGGGCCTGGCCCATAGACCTTAAGCGAGACAATACGGAGACAACTAGTGGCTTGTATCAAAAATGCAACTTAAAATATATATTGACGTATTCTTAAGCATATATAGAACTAAATACAAATCTTCAATTGTAAGATATCTGTTTTGATTGGTCTAAAACACAACAAAGTAGAGCAGGTACTGTAAGGGCATGGTGCTTCAGGCCCTAAGCGTGACAATATGGAGAAAAAGGTCGTGTCTTGCATTAAAAGTGGAACTAAAAATATATACTGAAATATTTTGAAACTTATGGAGAAATTGAAACTAACGTTCAGTTTTGTAAAACGAGTTTTAATCCCTGCAAATCCTAACAAAGTACAGCAGATTCTGTAAGGGCCTGACGCCTGACTGCCTTAAGAGTGACAATATGTAGACAAGCTCTTGAGTTGTATCAAAAAAAGAAGGAAAGTTAGGTATTGATTTATTCTTGAACATATATAGAACTAAAAACAAATCTTTTGTTCTACAGAACCTGTTTTGATTGGTCTCAAACACAACAATGTAGACCAGGTGCTGTAAGGGCCTGGTGCGTTAATCATCAAGCGTGACAATATGGAGAAAAGGTTGTGGCTTGCACCAAAAGTAAAACTATAAATATATACCAAAATATTTTGAAACTTATGGAGAAATAGAAACAAGCGTTCAATTTTGCAAAACCTATTTTGATCTGTTTAAATCCTAACATAGCAGAGCAAGTGCTGTAAGGGCCTGGCCCTACAGCCTTAAAAGTGACAATATGGAGACAAGCTCCTGATTTGTATCAGAAAGAAACCAACTGATTTATTCTTGAACTAATATAGAATTATAAAAAAATCTTCAATTTTACAAAATCTGTTTTGATTGTTCTAAAACACAACAAAGTAGAGCAGGTGCTGTAAGGGCCTGGTGCTTCAGGTACTTAAGCTTGACGATATGGAGAGAAGGTCGTGGATAGTATTAAAAGTATAACTAATAATATATTCTGAAATATTTTGAAACTTATGGAGAAATAGAAACAAACCTACAATTTCGCAAAAACCTGTTTTTTATGTGTTTATCCTAACAAAGCAGAGCTGGTGCTGTAAGGGCTTGACCCTACAGGCCTTAAGAGTGACAATGGGAAGGTAAGCTTCTGACTTGTATCAAAAAAAGAAGAAAAATTAGGTACTGATTCATTCTTGAACTTACATATAACTAAAAACAAATCTTCAATTTAACAAAATCCGTTTTAATTAGTCTAAAACAAAACAAGGAGAGCAGGTGCTGTAAGGACCTGACGCTTCAGGTGCTTAAGCATGACAATATGGAGAAGAGGTCGTGTCTTGCATCAAAAGTAGAACTAAAAATATATTCTGAAATATTTTGAAACTTATGGAGAAATAAAAACAGACGTTCAATTTTGCAGAACCTGTATTGTCCGTGTAAATCCTACCAAAGTAGAGCAGGTTCTGTAAGGGCCTGGCCCCACAGACCTTAAGAGTGACAATATCGAGATAAGCTCCTAACTTGTATAAAAAAGGAAGATAAATTTGATACTGATTTATTCTTGAACTCATATAGAACTAAAAACAAATCTTGTTTTACAGAATCTGTTTTGATTGGCCTCAAACACAACAAAGTAGAGCAGGTGCTGTAGGGGCATGATGCTTCAGGTACTTAAGCCTGACAATATGGAGAAATGATCGTGTCTTGCATCAAAAGTATAACTAAAAATGTATACTGAAATATTTTGAAACTTAAGGAGAAATAGAAACAAATTCTCAACTGTGCAAAACCTGATTTAATTTGTTCAAGTCCTAACAAAGTAGAGCAGGTGCTCTGACGTTCTGGCCTACAAGCTTTATGCGTGAAAATATGGAGACAAGCTTGTGGCTTGTATCGAAAAGAAAACTAAAATTGTATACTGATATACTCTAAAACTTTTGTATAAATAAAAGCACATTTTTAATTTTGCCATACACGGTTTGATGTAGATAAATTCCATCAAAATAAAGTAGGTGCTGTAAGGGCCAGGCTGCCAGAGTGTATCATCTTAATTGAGTGAATTAATGCAGGGGATTGTGTATCAAAATTAAAGAAACCCTAACTACGACGTAATTTACCCTCTCTGTGATTTCTTTTTCATCTGCTTAAGGACTGTACCATTCCCTCAACACCTTAATCCGATACGTCTTGTCACGTTTTACGTTTTATATATACGCCTCTGTTTCACACTAAAAGTCTAATGAAGAACCGCCGAACCGAAAATTTAGCGACAGCAACGCAAACAGTCATTTAACGCCGGTTTAAATGCAAGCGCCCTGGCAATAAAAATGTATGAATTCACGTGGCGTAGTCGACGGCAGCGTCTCCTCTTTTATTTGCGAATCATTATCCCCTTTTTTCGAACCTGATTCGGTGGGGTGGGCGTTAAGCCTCGCGGATATCTCAAACAATCGCTCCCGGCGGGGAGGAAAAAGGGAACATCCATGTAATTCCGGCGAAAAACCTTGTGACGGCTCCGAATGCGAATCCCTCTCTTTCTATCGCGGCTTTTATTTATTTATTTTTTAAACGGCGCAGCACCGATCGGGACTCTTTTTATTCGCGAAAACCCACCTAAATTATTAGGCGTTTTTCTGTTGTGGTCCGTGCGTTTCGGCGTGTGTGTATATTCTATAATTCGAGCGCAGCCATGTACGAGCTTAGGATAAAACAGCAGAAGGGATTTTTTTATTGGCCCACGGCGGTATTGTTCTTTTAGGGAAGTATTGTGGAACTGCCATTTCTGGTCGGACGGCGTTTTTTCGCGATACCCCCTTGATTTATGTGTACGGAATGCGGGCGACTATATCTGCCCGAATGGTTGCGAAGGATTTCGCTTTATTGGGAAGAAGAGCGAGCTACTCGCAAACTGTGATATACACGATCCATTCCACTCCCTTTTATTGAACCAAACAACTAATTAAAGCCATAACTTTAAACACCTGACCCGAATTACGGGATAATGGCTTCTCGTCGGTATTATTTACTTTTAATTGAAAGGGCACTTTAAAAATACTACCTCGAATACGACAAGCTAATTAGCATTCATCTGAGCGGAGTCAAATTGAGAATGGGATCGGTCAAAACTATCTATGTATAAAATTCAATGGGAAACTCCAACTAGTATATATTATAATACCATAATATTACCCGTTCTATTTTGTTCTTGTCCTCTTATATAACATAATCGGATCGGACTATTATAATGAGCATTAAATATACTAGTTGGAGCAGGTCTCCGTATTTTTGCAAAGAAAAGTACAAAAAGCCGTAAAAGAGGCTTATATATCATTGAGAGATAGTTTCCGGTGAGGAAAATCGATATTTTCTGAGACAATTTTATTTTAATAATCCAGTTTAACAATAAATTACTTATTCTTCTTTATTCTTTTCTTCAAGCCAAACCAAACAAACCTAACCTTCCCGACGGAGTCTTGAAGGATTCTCTCGTTCCGTGTAGTACTCAATCCAAGATGTCTACCGTTTGTTTCCGTTTAAGAGCAAATTTCATAATGAAATATCTCGGTTAATAGACGAAATAAAGTAATTCCCGCACTCAGGTATTTTCTTCGTAACACGATACTTCTGTTGATATAATTTTTGTTATTTTAGGTACAGTGAAAGCATTTAAAATCCAATCTTGTTCATCGCCAAAACTACACGAACCGAAACAATTACCTTGTGAAAGAAATTGTCGTATTCCATCTAACAACCGAGATATTTAATTATTAAAATTGCTCTAGAACATAAACAAACGGCAGCCATATTAAATGACATGTCATTTTGTTACGACATTTTGACATGTTATTGTCAAAGATGGCGCCGATTAATAGAACCTGGAAATAAGTACATTAATTTTCCTTGCCCTTTCGAAAATTCATTTTTTACATGACCAAACAAATCGGCTATCATCTCTTTTCCTACGTCTCAAACAAGTCTCTTTTGTTTGCGAATTCACCGAAAATGAGGGTATAATGTATAATGCAGTGTTACAGTGGCGCACACACCATTTCGAATAATTCCTTTTCTTAAAAATAATCCATTTTTCCCGCCGGAAACTATTTCCTACGTATTTAGGACCCTGTTTCAGGCATTTCCTGAAAATCTCAGAAAAAATATGGGTACACGTCGTCTTAACCGGCACCGATCTAATTTATTATCCAGAGGAGATTGCAGAGATAATATGTTACGTGTAATTTGGTGAACTTTCTCACTAAGAGCAGCACCAAAGACAAATACGTATTTGTCTTTGGCAGCACACACTAACGTTACAGTACAGAGCATTTATAATGTTATACGGAAATAAACTTCCTCAATACAATATTCACTTCAAAATAATATACCTTATAATATTAGTGAGCTATTAACTTACAGTATTAATCATTACAATGTGATCTCCCTCATTACTTCACTCCGAGTAGAGAGGACTTAAATTAAATTAAATTACTTAGTTCAAATATTACTGAAATTTTAAAATTATTCAGGGAGACATCTGACGAGATTTTTAGATTTTTAATATAAATAATTGGTGACAACGTAAATGTACTCCTTACACCACATAAAAATTATGGTAGTTTCTAGACGGTCAGCATGTCAGCCTAATTGACAACTGATTAATGTCTACTTAACAACTGATCAATGACTAATTATTTCGTCGATGTGCTTGATTACGATGTGTTCAGTGTTCAAGGTTCAACGTTTAAAGATACTTGAACGTGCGGAAACATGCCATATCTTCAGGTGATAAAAGTGAGAAAATACACCTTTCGCCCGTTAAGGAATAACGCAGAAATAATTTTCCGGGGTTTAATAGAGCGGTGAAATAAGTGACGTGAAGAAATGTAGATACTTCCTTTTTATGTGGGTATATTGTTCGTGGTTTGATATTTTAAATGTCGGGCACATAATTATGTAGTCTAATATATGTATGTATATAAGGAAAATACTGTCATGTTCGTACTACCCTATGTAATAATATTTTATCAACGATATCAGCAAAATTAGGAGTGTTTTACGCGACTGTACATATTGAAAAATGCTGACTAAACTCTCCTGACCAAACTTATGGGGCAAACGTACGCTATTATACAGAAATGTATATACTCGTGCCTACTATAAATAATTGTCCTGACTTTACTTTGTACCTTCTGAGGGATAATCATATAACTGAAGTTACGCAATATTGTTACGTAATGGTTTTATTACCATTTTACCAGGGCCGATTTCACAAGTTAAAACTGATGCAGGGCCCTGCTAAAATATTGGGTACATTCGGAGTAAAATGATAGGACGATATAATAGTGATTATTATGTTTTCACGGGAGAGAAATTTAGAACATTTATTAATAATGATAAACGATATCCTAATATACTAATGGTACATACTGTAAATTATTTAATTATAACATATATTAGATGTTCGCAATCTATATCGATAAGCTAATTAATAACTACCTCTTGGAATAAATTTTATTTTTTAATTAGAAAACATTATACATCGTAAGACTTTCTGATATGGCCGGACAAAATATTCATGACATTATCACCATTATATAAAATAAATTTAACATTAAATATTAACATTTTCTCTTATTAGTCAATATTTATTTCGGATATTTGTTAGATGGAAAAGGTTTCTGAAAAAATGTTTTTGAATACCTACAACTAAATTTATCGAAACCATAAATAAATAACTTATGTAATATAACAACAACAAATTTCAATGTTCATACGTCGAAATAAGATTCCAATCATCGACCTGGTACAAACAACTGTACTTGATGGATATGTATCAGAGAGATTAAACAGTTACTCTACAAACCGATATACTTAAGGAAGTGATTTTTAGGGTAATTTTAGATAAACATGTATTACATAAAAGATATAGGCATTACACAGCTAACTTAAATTGTCAGATTAGTTATATATCACCAAAACAGTTTTAAAGAAAGTGGTAAAACAAAATAATTTTTTTTAAAGATTAAAGTGCTTCAAATAAAAGGTATTCGCGAAGTTCCCCGACGGGTGCGACATCTATGATCAACCTTCGGCACTCAAAACTCAGTGAACAACAAAGCCGTAGTTGGTTTAGCCGTAGGCATGTATATTAAAAATTGTAATTTTTACAGATTATTTGCAATTGTTTTTTGTAGTTTTTGTTATAAATTGTGCTGTTGTGTTCGTTAAATGTAAATTTAAATCAGTTATTTGTATATCGTCACACGCCTGAGGACCTAGGGTCCAAAGGGGGTGCTCGGGTTGGGGGTGTAGCTCGGTGGAGACTAAAAAGAAGACATGGTGAAACAGACAATATTTATTGGAGTATTAAATATAGGGGAGAGAACATCATAAAACAAAGTTGAGGCAAATGAGCAAATGGCAAGAAGTGAGAAAAAGGGCAAAGGGAGGTGGTTGCTTACTGTAGGATGACGAAGGGCAGCAGGCGCGAGGCTCCTCCAATTAGCGGCATGCCGAAAGGACGGGCTCTCAGACGGGCAGCGTGACGTGATACTAGGTGACTGACTGATTCCCTGATCGTTTTGATCGAGCTGTATAAATACAAGCGGGATGTCTACGAACGTGGTGTCGTACCTGTCCGAGAGTCGTATCGTCCTTCGGTTTAAGGTCGCCTCGGTGCTGAATAAGCTTAGACGGCGACCTATTTTCGCTAATTGTGGCCGCATCGCGACAATATCATCAAATATTTATCAATAATTTAGTAGAGTGAAGTTGAGGCTATAATTTGAAATAGTTTTGATTTGATAAAGATAATTAAGGTAAGCGGCGCAAAAGTTGAATGCTTTCTTTAGTATTAAGCTCTTTAGACGTTAATGTGAGGTAATAATAAATAAGTAAGCAATATTGTTTCTAGTTAAAAGTATTAAGCATGCAGTCTGTCTATCAAACAATTCCAACAAAATCCAGCAGAATATGTAGTGTACCTCAGTGTACTACATACTGTACAAAGGATATTTCTTTGTATTCATTTCCATCAGATCCCAAGTTATGTAAAGCTCGAAAGAGTGCACTCAAGATTGGAAAACCGGTGAGAAATATATGCTAGTTTGTAGTTTGCATTTCACAGAAAACATCCTGTGATTAAGATATCGATTAACATAAATGAAACCAACCTATTTACATGAATCAATGTAGCGACGATATGTTTGCAAGCCCCAGACATTCCTGCCTTGCAGGAACAATCACATTTCCCGTCCTTCACATTGTTATAAAGTTCAACTGAAATATCACGAGGGCGAGAACTTAAAACTGGAGGTTTGTAGGCATAAAGCTTAAACCTTTTTGTTATCTAAGGCTTCTAAGCCACACAAGATAATATGTCCAGCCTTAAAAACTTCTTCACCTTCTTTTAATGGTCTGTTTCTTTGGCCAATGTACACCAATGTCTTATAAATAAATAATACGTCCAAAAACACTCAATACATCACAAAAACGACTAAACACAATGTAAAATAACTTAAAACTTAACCTCCCAATAGAGTCACTTTGTTTTGTTGTTCACTGAGATATAACTCTGTATAGCGCTATCTGTTGGTACAGGAATTTCGCGAATAGGCATTACACAGCCAAAATAATCAGTACGTTTACAATACTTTCTCCTACTATATGGGTATATCATATGAGAAAGTAATTATTAAAAATGCATGAAAAAACAGGTGTACTTGAATGTACATAACAAATACAGTGAAAAAGAATACCATAAGAAATACATTAACGCCATAATAGCAGTATACCTGATAAAAAGAATGTTTAGATAATACCTGAAATTACCTAAAACAAAAGGAAACATAACAATCTAAATATGGATAAAAGTGCCTGAGAAAAATACCTGAAAATGCAAAACAAATACACCTTAAGATATACCTGAAAGAAAACAATGGCACTGTTAAAAAAATTATAAGTACCTGAAATTTAAAAAAAGGCACAATATACCTTATTCATATAAAAAAGATTTAGCTACCTATAAAAAACTAGAAAGAATTATTGTTACCGAAAACTAAAAAATTATTTAGGTATAGCATACGTGCTTACCAGAAAACCAAAAAATATAAAACTTGCTCACAAAGCACTAAAAGCACCACGTTTCACGAAAACTTTTCCGATTTTTCCAATGGAAATAATGTCCGGCAATGGCTAGACTAGTTTCGAAACGTCCAATTATGATTTAACAGTGAAGGCGCGTCCATAAGGAAATGTGAACTTACCTGAAAATAAAGAAGGAAGTTTATTAGAATTGAAATTAAAAGAAACTTTAGATCCATTATACCTTAAGACCATTAAAAATCTCTTCCATCTTGGTGGTGTGCGAAGGCGCTCTCCGATGATCATTTTCTGTAAAGGGGATAAACAGAATTAAAGAATGAACATCGAAACGTCTGATTTCTATAAAATAGACAAGTTAAAAATTACGTTATAGAATGACAAAGATTATACAGTCTGATAACACAAACATTTCTTCCTTGTGAAATTGAAACAAATTTAACAATCTCAAAATGTAACAAACCCCACAAACTCAGATTAACCACACAATCTTATAAACAATAGAAAGGCACAATTATTTGGTTACTTGTGTTAAATTTACAAGATTCACTAATAATGATATAAATTAATAAGTATTCAATGTAACTTGTAAATATTTCATTGTCGGGATACTTACCACTTACCCATGGATTCCTAAGGCACGAATCTCATCTCTCCTCTCATGTGTGGATCCTGCAGGCACGTCTTCTTTTTCTCGCCATCCAAAAGACATCAACACTCTAGAATTCTTTTAAGTGATTAAAAATTTGAAATGACTGAACAGTACAAATTTGAATGCCACACAGAATCAATGTAATTTCGAATATATGTGTATGTTTCCCCAATTTATTTTCCATAATTATATCTAGTAGCCTTTAGGAAGTCCAAGAGTGTAGACGCCTGTGGTGGGACGCATTTCATTCACAAACTTCACTTTCACTATCACAAAGCATTGGATTTACGAATAATTTTCGCATGCATCCGCACGCCACGGATTCTTAAGATAACTGTTCGGCCCTGCGGAGAATTACACAATTAATCATCTCGACACCTAATAATGCTTATCTTAACGACGATTTTATTTTAACTACCCTTTTTGCTCACTTATTGTTCTCGAAGTTTCCTTAATACGTAATACATATTAGATTTTTGCTTCTAATGCCCCTGCCACACACTCGTCGAGTAGCGAGGGAAGTAACGAGAGAAGTAGTGTGGCCACGATATTCGTCCTGCCGCACGTCTTGCTCCTCGTCATGCCCATCCTTCCCTGGTTTGTCGGTTTTTCGGGCGCGAGTCAAAGGACTGGCAATATGAGCGCGAGTATCTGGCCACACAATCGCACATCGCACGTGTAGTCCAATGAAATCCTCATTGAATTAATATTCGCTTCAATATGAAAAATAAAACATACTATTATGGTTTTCTCCCTCAGGAACCCAAATCTGTCAATATTTTTGACCGCAACCCCCGACAAAGGGATGAAAACGGCAAATAAAATTGTTTTTGCGCGAAATGTCAAAAACTACAACAGATCAGGCAAAAATAACTAAACCAGTTCGTTCCCCGTAATTTTTTACATCGAAATCGACGTATCTCAAAAGTTTTTCTTGTTTTCTTGAAATTTTTAAATTGGGGTCATATTACGCCCAGAGGCGAGCAAAGAATGGAGCAACGAAAAAACTAATATTTATTGATTTGTTGGCTGCAGAGCCAGTTATTTGGGATCCAAAACATAAACAACATAAGTTTAAACATATGGTATGTAGCTACCAACCAAAGGGAGGATGTAATCTGTCCAGTAACCTGGCGGGTACATAATCCGGGAGGTAGTGGCCGGAAGACCTTCGAAAAGGACGTAAAATAAATATTAAATGTATGTAAAAAATATATTACAAGAATTTGATAATATGGGTTAGAAATTTGTAAAATATCTATACTTTGTCAGAATTATAGTAGGTACTCAGAACACATTAAACAATTTTATTAATTTTACCACAACTTATTAAAACATCAATTCGCCATTAAGCTACGTATTTAAAAAATGTACTTTTTGTAAGTACATATAAACGTGTATGTCAATAATTTACCTAATTCATAAAGAAGCACTGGAACGATTAGATTCACATTTAATGAAATTTAATGTAGAAATGTCATTTGATGCATACCGTAGAATCATATTTTTAATAAATTTTAATTTTGCTTTTGTGTGGCGATTAATTGCGCGAGGAGAGCAGTGTATGGCCAGAGAGGGCAATACAACGGCAGCGCGAGGAGCAGAGCGAGTAGCAGCGCGAGGAGCATAGTGTGGCTGAGGTATAATATGTAACGCTTATACAACAGATATTTTTTGCTTGTGAATTATTCTCGAAAGTTTTCTAATCGTTGAATATCCCTAACAGTGAATTTTATTAAATTAGAGCTAAAGAAAACATGAAAAAAAGCAAGAAATAATAATATTGGGTTACATAAAATATGTAATGAAATTAGACGAAAATGTCATGTATATACAGCTATTTATTATTATAATAAATTAAATAATGACCTTAAATTATTGCAAACTAAATACTTCGAAATACGACTTTACTTGATGGAGATGTACAAGTTGAATTGAGCAATTATTCTAAAAACCGCTGCATTTAAGGAAGTGTTCTTTAGGGTAATTTTAGAGAAAAATGTTTCAAATAAAAGTATAGGCATTAAACAGCTAAATAAAGTTGAGGTTAGGTATAAATCAACAAAACAGTTTTAAAGAAAATTTTACGACAAAATAAAAATTCTTACGAATAAAATGCCTTTAATAATAATTTTAGAAGAAAATATTTCGAATAAAAATCATATCTTAGTATGATAATTCAAATATAGAGTTTAATGAAAACATTAAAAGCCTTTTTAAAAAAGAGGAAATGTTCAATTGTGTCCTTTAGGGAGGTAGTATTGCAAAAAAAATGTTTCAAATAGAAGTAGTAGCCATTGATTAGGTCAGTTCAAATCTTAAATTTGGTGAGAAAGTGGTAAAGCCGTTTTTAAAAAAAAATAGAATATCTCAAAACTCAGAAAAATATAGGGCCCTTCGCAGAAGATACTGATCTTCTGCGAAGGGCCCTATATTTTCAAGATGACGATAACAGCAATTAATAAGGATTGAATAGTAAAGTAAACATACAAAATGTAAAGACAAATTATAATAAATGAGTTATGTAGAAAACAGATATAGAAATAGTAACATTCAAATATAATGTCGTAAAGATACATGAAAGGACAAAGAATGGGTTACACAAAGTGCGATGTAGCATCTTCTTAAAGTAAGTACAACTAAATTTTTACTAAGTTTCTTATAATTGTATTGACTAGATTGATCATGTTGTTTCCATAAAGTGACGTTAACGCCCTGAAGCGAATGTTCTTTCCATTACGAGCAAACTGTATTGATTTATTGTCGTAGTTTATCTCTATTTACGCCGCAACGTTCATTATGATAATATTATCAAAGACCGGTCAAATATCCCATTATTTCCATTGTTAATTCTTACATGACGGACAATTTTAGATGGATGTGTGTATTCTTAGGAAACTAATGGACCGCTTAGTTAAATTGAGTGTAACTGACTATTTACGCAAATCTTCCTGAATCATTAATTTATTCAGAAAGAGTGTCTTATGCTAGAGTTAGCGGGCCAGTAAATCGATTTCCAAAAATAAAGTAAAATAAAAAAGTAAAATAAATTTTTTAATCGAGCTTGGATAAATTTACTTTCCATCGTAGTTACATGGACACTTTCTTTAGGCATCCTTTAAAATTCTGGAGTTACAACGAGTTCGAAAATTGAGAAGAATGGTTTACTGCCTCATCAAGAATGCTCTTTCTTAACGTTGGTATTCTCTCATTCTCTTCGGGACCGTTCGTAAAGCTAATTTGTTGCGCCAGGAGCATGACGCACAGAGAAAACTTGCAAATTTAATTACCACTCGCCGAAATTAACTTGTTTTCCTCCTCGCGGGACGCGACGAGACCAAAAAAAAACTACCCTTCGAGCACTCGTTCCATCTTCACCCCGTGACTTCTCGAACTTCCCTAATCGCATCCGCAAGGAACGTGAGAAAAGTCCCGTGCACCGTACGGAGTATTAGGGGACAGTTGATCCTTTGACAAAGTACTTTTCGGTGTTTTCCGGGGAGACTCTCGGATTGCTCCGTCTTCTCTCGCTCCCTTTGCCCTCTCTCTCTCTCCTTCACCAAGGCTAAGTGGATATTTATAGCTGACAACACCGAAATTATACATTTAAATTTCCGCGCCGCATTAAGGCTCCGACACGTAGATGTCGCGGCGCTAATTTATTATTATTATAAATGATGCTCGGCCCGCAGGGTTAAATATTCCATGTGTGAGTCGTTGCGAGACTTGCCCGCCGAAATCGAGGAGATTTATGGAAAGTAGTGGAGCGATTGTGCATTAGTCGAAAGAGCGTAATTTTTGTAGCTGACAAGGCGTAAGTGGAAACTAGTCATCTTCACGTAAGAAACGTTCTACACAACAATGTAATACAAATCAAGAAACATAATTGTAAATGCTCCCCCTGACAAGTCGTCGCCATTCAATTTAATTCCCATCCTAACAAGAATCTGATATGTTATTATCGTCCTTTTAAAACACTCAGGGGAAATATTAATTCGGAAAGTTAATATTACAAGTAAGTGATAGAATTTCTTTAAGGATAAAGACAGAAAGTGTTTGCCGAAAAAAAATGGATGGTATACTCTTCCCAAAATTATTTGCCATTTATGACTTAAGCCACACGGCGGGGGGTCGAGTATTAACGCCACAGGATGTCCCGAAACACTTGAGTGAGAAGCCGGTTGACAGAGAGGTAACAGGGTAGTACTCCAGTGATTTTTAGAAATTTAGATTTCGTGTTAGCGTGTTAGATTTGAACTCGAATAATAAAAGCATTTGATATTTAACAATATCCGTATTAAATAAATTAATTAACATAATAATAATTGTTTAAAAACCATTTGGGGTTTTTAAACACTAAGAATTACTCATTACATGTATTAAGTACGGACCATTGGCAGTTCTTAGGTAATTATCTCCGGCGGTATTCCGAAGAAACCGCAAATCCGTAGTTTACTACCTGTTAATTGCACTCCCCGTCGCTAAGGGTAGAGTCATAAATGGCAAATAATATTGGAAGGAGTATAATTATTATAGCTCAAAACGCTGAAATTTTTATTTGTATTATGCTTAGCTGAAACCAACTAACTTATTACCATCGCCTTCAATTTTCTAATCGTATATATAGTTTGTTGAGCACTAAATTGAAAATGGTTCCAAAAGCTGAGGGTATGGGTATGTTTCACTTTTTTTTTTAATTTTTGTATTGAATATTTAACTTCTTCCAATAGTTGTTAAAAGTTTTGTAGGTTGATATGCAAATATCTCTGCACCTTCCTATCAAATCGTGAACAATTTCAATTTTTACCCCAAGAAAGTTAAAATATGTTGTGCCTTCTACTTAATTATTTACTGAACTGATATTAGATAGTATCTGCTATGCGGTGCAAATTTCTATATACTAACTTGGGGGCAATTCATGAGGACGAGGAAAAAGATAGAAACTCATCAAAAAGACTAAATCTTTCGCCGGTATGTAATACACAATACCTACCTATGCGTTTTAGGAAACTTTTGTTTCAATAAACCGGTTAATGCTCTTAGAACAATATTAGAGACAGAATAAAACTTCCTCCCGAAGCCAGAACGTGTAAAAGAACGTATACGACAATGTATAGAAAAACGCTATATGGATACGCGTGGGCACTCTCCACGCAGCCTTTGTCCTCGGATTTCTCATCAGGTGGGACGCGGTTTCTCGAACGACGCCCCATCCCAACGTGTATAACGGGCGCAAAGAAGTTTCAGTTCAATAAAGTTGAATTTGATTCCAGTGTCTCCCTTCTCGTATTTACTATATTATTTTGAAACCTTTGTTACCTTACGTTTTTCTACATATCATAAATTAGCCAACGAATTGAATCCTCGTTTGCTCTTCTAACTAAATCCGAATATTAACGCAGCGCTACGTCCCAAGTAGCTTGGTCAGAAAACCGGTCCGAAATTGTCAAATACCATTGTGGCCCAGCTATCTATTAGTTGGAATTAGTGAATTAGTTTTGGAAGTTCGAACCAGTTTAGATTCGGTCAGAGATTTTGAAAGCCTGCGGAGGTGGTTTCTTTTGACAACCTTTTCGCTAGTGAACCCCAAAATTTGAGGGGCCCAATGTTCTAAAATAGCCAACGATAAATCCGTGTGGTGGATTCGAGTGTTGGTCCGAGATAAAGATAGACAGTGTGTTAATTGGTACGCTTCGTACACTAAGGTTTAACAAATAGTGTGTGTGCTGGGAGACTTCGCCATCACCAACGACACGTATTAGCTTACGGGTTGAGAACGGAATACGACACGTTGGACCTAACGAGGAGCCGAGACAATTCCAGCACAGCGCTCGCTTACAGGGCGATCCACCTTGTGCCCCAGAGACGAGGAGATTCGTAGGCCACCCCCTACCTCCGAACCCGAGTGTTGTGATAAGAGCAAATTGAACAGGTATTTTTTAAAGGTTTTTTTAAAACGATCGACCAGTTTAGTTAGTACTAAGCTCTGTAGTTTATGTGTTGGTAATCTGAACAATTTAATTAGGTAAATTGGTAACTTCTGGATACCTATGCTTTATTTTTAGGATTGGTTGTGTAGAAGATAAGTATTTTTGCAATCTAGTTACGTACAATCTCGGTTGACCGAACTGATTTGTTGAATTAACGTTGTGTTTGTATAGGGTATTTTTAAAATTTCACCTCATAGTAGGCTGTGGACAGTGTTTGTGAATGCGCCTTACTAAAAAATGTCGTTATTAAAAGTCAAATCGTTCCTAGTACTTCGAAGACGGAGCAGCCGATTTCGGCCACGAATTTTTTCAGCGTAAGCGGAGGATTATGGTACGTTGATAAGTACGCCCTTCGGCCACCCTTCTACCTGAATTTAGCCTAGGGTTTCAAAGGGTAGGTGGAACCGAAATGCGCCCTGCTGTCAAGTTGTAAGCGAATCAATAAACCAATGAAGTTGCAATGATTTTGAGAAAAATGGTTCATTGGAAAATTTTATTATTAACCAATTATCCGCTAGTTAATAACTTGGCTTTATGTAGGGAGCAAATGTTTCTTTTTGCAGTATCTACATTTGCAACATACATTCAAGAAAAACTATTCGTCCTATTCGTTTTGCTAAACCTTAATTGTTTATCCTTGCCCTTTAACAAGCGATAGCGAATTCATATAATAATTATGATTGTCGGGGAGGAACTCGTCGGTCCTCTGAGAGGTTTTACCAACTTTCGAATTGACCGCGGAAGGAACTCGCCGCCGCTATTTAATAATTTCTCTATTTTCCAATTTTCCTTTTACTAACTTAACGCTAAACTGAAAGAAATTAGTGACCTTAATCCACCCAATTTTATTTTGTTGCACCTACTTGGCCTAACGAGCCATAATCCTTACTAATCCTACTGATAAAATCGCGTGGCCGAAGTCGAATATGATTTTCTTCTCTGTGGGGAGTGGTGGCCGAAGTCGGATGTCCCCCTTCGAAGACTATTGTTCCGTGGGAGAGTTTTCAAGTTTGTTTTCACAGAGGCTCTGGCATTTAGATTTTTACATTCTTTAGTGTTACTTATCTACGCCTAATTAATAGAGCCAAGCTGTCTTTTTCAAGACACTAGTAGCTGATTGGAGCAGTTTCAATTTTTATTAAAAAAGTGAGGTTATGGTAACCATTTCAATATTGACATTTTTTAGTAAGGCGCATTCACACACACTATCCACAGCCTACTACGAGGTGAAATTAAAAAAAAACACATGATATATGATCGATATGTCGGTGCTCTTTATTGGACGCACCAAATTAAACCGCTGTAATCATAAATTGAGTTTCTTTCGACTCGACCCCGAGATATTCTTTTGGCTAGCCGGCTTTATTAGTGATGAAAGTTAAGGTAATAAAATAACAAACGTTAGACCTTAATATCAAACATCATTTACCATTTACTGGTGATCGGTCTCTCGTGCAGTGCGCCCAGGCGCGCATCATTTTTCCACCTTCCCAAATTTCCGTCTCGTTTGGGAAATCTCCTCGTTTCCCTCCGGAACCCCGAAAGCCGCCAATTAGTAAAATCAATTAAAGCCGGGCAACCTGAATTTTTCCACGGAACTTTATTTCGGGACGCGTAGTCGTCATCGATTGGGATCCAGGGCGGAAAACTTTTCATCGGCACTAAATCGACGTTTACCAGATAACACGCAAACAGTTCGATTACGCCGTCCCGTTAAGTACCCGTATTTTTCCCTACCGATTTCCATTATTCATCTCATTGTTGCCGCGGCCCGGGGTTAAATTTTAATTAAGGAAGCTACGGAAATAGGCCGTACGGGTAACCGTTCCCGGCGCGTAAACGAAAAACTTCGCCAATGGGACGGATAAGTTTCGATGTTTGCTCTCGCGTCGCATCGGGACGTTTGGTTTACGATCGATGGCGTCGAACCTTTCGAAAAATTCAAGGCGCCACGTCTCTTCGAGCCGGAGGATAGATAAACAGTTGCGACATTTAACCCTTTAATGAACGGAAAGGTTGCTGAGTGGACAGGGAAAATTAGGCCCCTGGAACTTGAAACGCATGAATTTTTCGTACTTACTTATTAAAGATTAGATGTTCTCGGGCCGGCTAGCTCCAACAAATAAATAACTCATGTGTGGTCGAAAAGAAATATCAAAATCCAATTATAGCTGTTTAGTTGAATAAGTCAAAGAACCAAAACAAGCCCTCAACAATGTCCAAATACATGAGTGAGTCAGATAACCAAAACAATGCATAATAAATGTCCAAATATATATTCCAAAAGTTCATAAAGGAGTAATCTACATTTATCACCAAAGTACTAAAATGCTTAAGTGTTCGCAAAGAAATAGCAGAAACACATAATTACTATAGTTTGTTTCTAATTGATGGAGAAACCGATCGATTAAACGTTTCAACTTAAAGGCCTTTAAGGGGGAAAATACCTGTCACATAGCGTTAATCACCATACATAGGATTGTAGGCGGAGAGGTCCTTAGACTCTCCACGTCACCGTCGGTTCGGTGAAAGTCGCTGGATGGCGGAAGTCGTCCGGGTAGATCGGTTGGATCGCCCTGTAAGTAGTCGTTCGTGGCGGCTGGCTGGACACAAGGCAGATTGCCCTGTTTGCTAACGCTGCACGTAGACCTCTCACGTTGCAAACGGCTACGTACTTCGCTGGCGATTTTAGCAGTTACGCACTCCGAAAGACACTCGTAATCAACGCACTGATCAAGCATTGATTATACTTTTACACATTACCCATCAAATTAGTAGGGTTCGTTAAGTAAAAGTTTGCCAACGGAGCTATTAAATGCTGATTTCGCTGACCAGACCAATACACCAACCAATTCACTAAGGCCAACAAAAATCTCAACCAACATAAATTAAACTCAAAATAGCACATCGGGGAAGGTGTTACCTCCCCCGAGGCCCGAAGCCAAGTCCCTTTTTCTCTCTGACTCTAACTCTCCCACTTATCCCCGAAAATAAAATTTCAAATTCCCTTTCTCCAAATTTTCAGCCTATCATTGACCAGTCACATCTCAACGGGGCATTAACAATCCCTCTCTCTCTTCACATGCTCTGTTCATGATAGTAACACGTGATATTAACGGTATTCGAATTCCAAGAAAGTTAATTATCCAAAAGTAAACATTGCGAACGAACCTCTATGCGATGTTAAGTGGCGACGCAAAGGCGAGTCGTACTTGCAAAAAAATAGTCTACACCTCTTGAGTAAATAATCTCGGGCTTCGCTCCGAGGTTCGGTTGCTAAGGAAAAAGTCGAACCGTTTTTAAAATCTAACCAAATTGACCGAGAGAAAATCGTAACGTAACAAACTACAGAATTAGTCGTAGGGATGTTGTGTGTTTTGGTTGACCCTCTCAGATATCTCGAAGAGACTTTTCAAAGATTATGCAAACGAGATGTTTCCTGAAATTTAACGAGAGTTATGAAGATATTTTTCACTCTTAAAGTTACTTACATCTTTATAAAGAACTAAACATTCCAAATGAAAAACTAAGCTTGTTTTTAAATACATAACTACCTACTCTTAAAGTCGCCTATTAGTATTTCTACGGTAACTCGTTGCAAGTTTGCGTTAAAAAGGATTATAGAGTCTAGAATATCAGTGCATATGCCATTCAAGGGAAATATAATTGCTGATTACTTACGAAAGTCGGAGACGGATCTATCCTGCAGGAATTGTAATGAGACATTGTTAAAAACAAACTTCTAACTACCGTATATTCTGGCATGTAACGCGCGCAGGAAAATACGGCGTATTTGGGTGTTCCACATATTTTTCTAAAGTTTTCAGGCATATTCGTCTCATAACAGGCACCCTAAAGCTCTTCACGTAATTACTCTCTAAACGTTATTTAAAAACAATTAACACAAACCTACGTAGGTGCGTATAATATGTCTGTTAAAGGGTGGTAAATAAGGTAAAATTGGTAATTCGATATTCATCCTTTCTGGATGCTTCTTAAAGGGAAACTTATGGTATTCCTTATTTAGGAAATAAGAAGGAAGTAAATGGAATTAAGGTAATTATGAATAGGCATTAAGTAAATGGAATATAAAGAAGAACTAGAAACTAGAACTAGAAGAAGAAGAACTATATATAAGCAGAAAAGAAAAAACAAAACAAGGGAAAGCTATCAAAAAGAAAATATTAAACCAAGAATCAGAAGAAGTCCCGGATATAACTGATGAGGAGATCAATCAAGCAATAGCCAAAATGAAGATGCATAGATCACCTGGTGAGACGGCATAGTTATAGAAGCTATAAAGAATGGGGGACAAATACTAAAAAGACAGATACAAAGACTCTTCAATCTATGCCTACACGGAGAATCAATACCCATAAAATGGAACAACGCAATAATGATTCTTATTAACAAAAAGGGCGACAAAGCAGATCTCGAAAACTATAGGCCTATCAGTTTATTAAACCACTTGTATAAATTCTTCACGCGTATTTTAACGACAAGACTGGAGAAAAAACTTGATTTTTATCAAACAAGGGAACAGGCCGGATTTCGCTCTTGTTTCGGAACCAACGATCAGCTACAAACGATCAAACTGCTTATAGAAAAGACTGTGGAATATAATAGACCCCTTGTATTGACTTTTGTTGATTTTCACAAGGCTTTCGATAGCATAGAACTAGAAAACATCATCGAAGCTTTGAACGAATGCCGCATTTATAGTCGATATACCAAACTCATATATAACATCTATAAAAACGCAACGACAACTATACAGCTACATGAAACCAGCAAACCCATAAACATTGAACGCGGTGTTAGGCAGGGAGACACCTTGTCAGCCAAGTTGTTTATAACAGCACTAGAGTATGCATTCAAAAGACTAAAATGGGACAATAAAGGCATCACCATAGATGGAGAAAACCTGAATCATCTTAGTTTCGCAGACGATATAGTTCTGATCGCTGATGAGCTTGGAGAAATAAAGGAGATGTTAGGAGACCTGGTTGAAACATGTTCAAAAATCGGTCTTAAAATAAATTTTGAAAAAAAAAAAAATAAGACCAATCTCGTCCCAAGTGAGGAACTCTATATATCAGACCAATGTGTGGAACTTGTAGAAAAATACGTATATCTAGGACACGAGATCACAATAGATAGAGACAATCAAACCTGCGAGACGAGGAGGAGAATAACGCTGGCATAGGCAGCATATGGTGCTTTAAGAGATGTATTTAAGAGCAACATCCCAATAAGCAATCTGAAATAATCAAACTGAGAAATAAACATGGTATCATCACCTCAAATCGAGATGAAATCTTGAGCATTGTGGAGGAGTTTTATTACGAATTATATCGGAGCCGCATCGAAGAACCCCTAAACCCCAGCGTACTTACACAAGAGCGAGGAATCGTAAATCAAGGATCAGAGGAGATACCAGATATCATCATCGAGGAAATTAAAGGAGCATTGTTAAAAATGAAAAACAATAAAGCTCCCGGAGAGGACGAGGTGGTTGCAGAGGCAATAAAAGCTGGAGGCCCTCTTTTATTAGAGAAGATACGAACGCTCTTCAACCTATGTCTGCATTCAGGCACTATCCCGGAGCAGTGGCAGGAAGCGACCACCATACTACTCCATAAAAAGGGAGACAAAACAAGCCTGGAACATTACCGGCCAATAACTCTCCTCAGCCATCTATACAAACTGTTTACCAGAATCATAACATCAAGGCTGGATAATAAACTCGAGCTTTACCAGCCAAGAGAACAGGCGGGTTTTCGATCCGGTTTTGGGACTAATGATCACTTGCAGAGTATTAAGACTCTCATCGAGAAAACCATTGAATACAATAGACCTCTAGTCCTCCTGTTTATAGACTTCCACAAGGCTTTTGACACGATCGAGTTGAAAGCTATACTAGACGCCTTGAAAGAATGTCGTGTTGACTATAGATACTCAAAACTCATCTATAATATATAAAAAAACGCTACTATGTCAGTTAGACTGCATAAAGCCAGCAACCGCATTGAAATCGGAAGAGGTGTGAGGCAAGGGGACACTATGTCTCCTAAAATATTTATCACTGTTTTAGAACATGCCTTCAAAAAGCTTAACTGGGATAAAAGGGGAATAAACATAGATGGTCAGAAATTTAGCCACCTCCGCTTCGCGGACGACATTGTCTTAACAACGGATGACTTGGGAGAGGCAAAACAAATGCTCCACGAATTGGAAGATGCATGCTCCGGGGTTGGTTTAAAAATAAACTTTTCTAAAACGAAGATCATGACAAACCTTGTCATGAGCGAAGGTATAAACATCGACAACACCGAAAGTGAATTGTTTGAAAAATATACATACCTGGGCCACGAAATTAGAATATCTAGAGACAATCAGACATGCGAGTTGAACAGAAGGATCAACCTCGGATGGGCGGCCTATGGAAAGTTAAGACACGTCTTTAAGAGCGAACTCCCCAGCTGTCAAAAAAGAAAAGTGTTCGACCAGTGCGTTCTGCCAGTGCTCATATATGGCGCGGAAACACTCACCTTAACGGTGACATCAGCGAGAAAACTCAAAGTAGCACAACGCAAAATGGAAAGGTCAATGCTTGGATTGAGTTTGAGGGACCACGTCACAAACCAGGACCTGCGGCGAAAAACCGGTGTGAAAGATATCGTCGAATGAATAACCACATTAAAATGGAATTGGGCAGGACACGTGGCCAGAATGAGTGACGATAGGTGGACAAAGAGGTTGCTGGAATGGAGGCCACGCACAGTTAAGCGAAATAGAGGAAGACCACCTACACGTTGGACTGATGACCTAAAAAGAGTTGCAAACAACTGGATCCACGCAGGTCAAGATAGACGCGGATGGCAAGCCATGAGGGAGGTCTATGTCCAGCAGTGGACGATAAGGGCTGGTTGATGATCCCAATAAGCATGGAGCGAAAAGTCTTTGATCAATGCGTATCAATGGTGATGACATACGGGATGGAAACATCAACCCTTACTAAAAAATCAGCCTCAAAGCTGCAGGTAACACAGAGACGTATGGAAAGATCAATGCTCGGAATAACCCTTAGAGATAGAGTAAGCAACGAAGATGTTAGGAGAAGAACGGGAGTTACCGACGTAATAGTTCGTATAGCCAAACTAAAATGGAACTGTGCGGGTCATATCGCTCGACTACAAGATTCTAGATGGACTCGCAAACTCCTAGAATGGAGACCCAGACTAGACAAGCGCAGCAGAGGCAGACCACCAACGCGCTGGACGGACGATATAAAGAGAATTGTCACAAACTGGTTACAATCAGCCAGGAGCAGAGACGAATGGAGAAAACTAGGGGAGGCCAATGTCCAGCAGTGGACCTGAAAAAGGCTGGACGATGATGATGATGAATATAAAGAAGTTTAAGTATTGTTTTTGTTTAAGTCTTAATCCAAAAAAGGAAGGTTTTTCAAAAGTGGTGAAATATTGTAAACATATTGATATAAAAATTCATCGTCTTTTACTTTTCGAGATATGAACTGCTGAGATTAGTTATTAATTAAATAAAAAACATGTTTTCAAAGTTGTTAGAGTTATCGAATTGAAATTCAACTGCAGACCTAAAAACCATCCCCTTGCCTTGCCTTATTAGTTTCATCTCAAGATTCGAATTTTACACCTTTTGTCTAGAAAAAGGAAGATTAACTCTTGCATCTTATTTGAAAAGTGACCCTTTGCTGTTATAATTTGAAATTTTCTTTAAAATTTCTTACTTTCTGAACTAGGTACTGAAGTTAGTCATTTGTATAAAAAACATCTCATTTACGTACTCAGCGAGATTTATTAAAAACTTTCAATATTTCGTTTTGGTTTAAAACCGGGAAGGTAATTTCTTATTAATTGATCCAATATTGAACCAGCATAATTTGTATTGCAATCGAAATGAGGAAATTTGATTGTGACAAAATTCAACGAGTTTCAGAAAATAGTCGTTTATAGTCTACGAGAAGATAACTAATAAAATTAGTTGTCAGTGTTATATATTTTTATAAGTTAGAATATCTTCAATACTGTTGGAGTTGGGCAAAGCGAAATTAACCTTACAATTAAAAACCACCACATTAACCTCCCTCGTGACTTTCCCCGCAAAATTCGATAAGTTTTACTTTCGGCCTTAAAAACGGACAATTTATCCATTTTTTTTTTCAAAAATTTCCCAATATAGTACTTTTAAAACTTAAACTGTAAACCAATGGGAACGATTTCCTAGTACCAAAGGTAAAGGAATTCCATAAAACCTCGTTTAATATTATGAATATTGCAATAAATGCTGAAGTTAGTTATGAGTATTTCAAAACAGCAATAAAACATTTTGAAAATTTTCAGTTTTCGAATTGAAATTGAAATGCAGCATTAACAAGCATTCCCTTTACATACTATGCGAGTGTCAGGGCAAAATCCGAAAGTTTGGTTTGGAAATTTAGTTTGTAAATTTGACATAAAAAGAATTGGTGTGATTTTTTTATTCCAAAAGTAATAGAGTTTCATTGAAGAGACATGTACTCTCACAGATCGAACTTCTGAAAATAGTTGTTAACTTAAGTTATTGTAAAAAAATCATAATATTTTTGTAACAGTTGGAATTATAGTCAATTGAAACACAACTAAACATTTCGCATTTCGTTGAGTACTACCTATGAGTTTCATAAAAAAATAGAGTTTAATTTCTAGTTTCAAAAAATAATTTTTTGCCGCTTGCATTTTATTTTAAAAAATTACTCAGTACCTATTGGACTCTTTACATTTATATTTCAAACGAAGGGGAATGTTCGCCACATCTCGAAAATAATAGAATTTCATAAAAAGTTTACTTTTCAAGACTGCAATAATTGCTGGAATCAATTAATAGTTGCTTTTCTTTAAACGACATTATCATCTGAACTATTAGAGTTAGCGAACTGAAATTTCAGCACAAAATAATATTCTCTTTGACTTCTATGGCAAAATTGGAAAAATTGAAAGTACAACCCCATTTTCAAAATTGGGATAGAAAACGACAAGGGATAATGTTATAGTACAATATAAAAAGAATTTTATGGAAAGTGCTTTCAGATTCAGAAATACAAACTACTCAATTACTTATTAGATACTTTTCTTTCGAAACAAACTACGATATTTCCAAAACTGTTAAAGTTAGTGAATTGAAACATAATTACATCACTGAAGAGTACTCGCCTTTTCTACTTAGCGAGTTCCATGACAAGAAAGAGAGAACAACTTTGTAAGTTGAATTTTTGTTCTCAAAAAAGAATGGAAAACACATTGTCTTTTTTAAAAAATGAACAAATTTTCGATTTTCCAAATTAGAATCGGCAAAGATAGAGGGCGATTTACTCTTATCAAAACTCAAAGATTTAAAAAAAAAATTTTTAGTCTCCATATACGGAGTGATTGTCAATTGCGAAATTTGGAAACTTAATATTTGTTCCTTAGCAAGTTAAGTAACTTACCTGTTACTTAAAATACTAGTTGTCCAAATTTTGAACTATAAATGAAATAGGACGAGTTCCTCCTTATAAAAGTTAAATAACTTCTTGGAAAGGACATTTATTCTGGGAGATGCGACGTACAAAAATTTTTTAATGGATTTTTTTTCAAAATATCGCAATATTTCCAAAACTGTCCTAATTTTCCAAGTGTACGTCTCAATATTGTATTATCAAAATTGGAAATCGAAAACAAAAGACACTAACTTTCTTATGTTAAAACAACAAGAATTTCTTAAAAAGGCATCTCTACGGAATAAGAGCTAGGGAAATTAGTCATTACTGCTTTCTAAAAAAACTACATCTCCAAAACTGTTGGAGTTAACAAATTAAAACTTGACTGCAGAACTTAAAAGCATTTTCTTGACTAACCGTGTGAGTGTTATTGCGTGATTCAAAAATTTAATGTTGGGCCCCAAAAAGGAAATAAATACCATTTCATTTTTTTCTTCAAAAAAATAACCAAATAAGAATTTTTACAACATAAATCAAAATCAGAAAGGAATAATTTCTTCGTAAAGCGAAAATAGATAATTTCATGGAAAAGACATCCTCTTTTTAGAAATTGGAACTTCCGGACTTAGTCAGTTTAATCGCAAAATTTTAATATTTTGGGTTTGATTTCCAAAAACACTGGTAATCCATTGCATTTTCTTTAAATTACCCAATATTGGATTTTTTAAGTAGGGATTGGAAACGAACGGGGATGATTTTATAGTGTCTTATTAAACGATTTTTTTGAAAAAATTATTTAACACTGAGATATGAACTATAGAATTTAGTTATTAATTTTTTTAAATACAGTAGTTCCAAAACTGTTGGTGTTAGCAAATAGCGATGAAAAAATTGAACTTTGTTTTTCATTTTTCCCAAAAAATCGCGACGTTTCTAAAATTGTGAAAGTTAGCGAATTAAATTTGGCTATAGGAATTGAAATCAAATTTGAAATTTAATTTGAATCCCTATTGGCGTGTAGTGAACAAAAAAAAATTTTTTTGAGAAGACTTTACATATTCGCTCAAAGTCAGCTTTGCCAAGAAGAATACCTACGTCTTAATAACAATGTATATAAAATTTTCGTATCTTGAAGGGAATAAAAATTTTTAGCTTTTTTTTAAATTTAATTTTTGGAAGAGGCTAAAAGCTTATTAGATGTATGAGAGTTAAATTACCAATTATTACTCGAAGAATAGAAGTCTAATATCTGAGGTGAGACTATTGAAAACTTTTGAAATTCTAAACAAACATACCATATACCAATTTCCTACATATCATAATAGGCAGTAGTGGTCAAAGTCCTGAATAAGTTAAACTGATCCAGTAGCTAATGACATGAAATACAAATGCATTATTTTGATGAACTCTAGGGTTCTATCGGTTAATGTACAAACATTTTATAGAATTGTAATTCTCGTCTCGTTTTCCCGAAACATTCGACTCGCGGCATGTGCGTGCGCGCTTTATAATATTCCAATTCCCCGGCACTACGTTTCCCTGGGCGAAATTATGGCGATTTTATTCACAAGCAACGTTTCCGTCGAAAAAATCCGAGGAATTTATCGATAACCCACCCCCGGAGGCCCTCTTAAATATTTCCAGTATTGTGTCGGAGTTTCCGATCAGGTTCTCCCCATCTGGCTCCCGTCGCTAATCCATAAATCCCGATATCTGGGGATAGCCTTTTCCGGGACGCTCTTCTTAAATGTTGCACGGAGCTATCGACCGGCCCGCGGTATTTCCCCCGCCGTTTAAAATTTGCGTCCGCGAAACTCTTAGCCGGATGCATTATTCACTCCCTATTTGCGGCTAGAGAATAGAACTCTGACAACTTAAAGTTGGGAATTTACGGACGACCGCAGCCAGGAACTTTGTAGGCGAGACAGAACCGACGTGGACTGCTTAATGTTTCGTAGGAAAAAAAATCCGAAAACGCACGTCAATCAATCTGAAATCTCGACGTCGAATTCGACAAACGAAAGGGATCGAGGTTCGTAAATGTCGTATCAGCGTATCGCCGGATTTATACTTCGGTTATTGATGCGTGAGCCGATTCGGATTCATACAAAATACGTACGTTCATTGATATCGCATCG
This sequence comes from Cryptocephalus moraei, assembly GCA_946251905.1. NCBI lineage: Eukaryota > Metazoa > Arthropoda > Insecta > Coleoptera > Chrysomelidae > Cryptocephalus > Cryptocephalus moraei. The sequence goes on from OX276463.1 coordinate 14,902,031, forward strand.
CCCTACGGAATGATCGTCGGGGTCAATCGTCACATTTAAAAAGATAGATATTCATTCTGATTTGGAAATCAATATGGGATATTATCGAGACGCCTCCTCCATATGTCACGCTCAGGGGGATGAAGCATTTCTGAGGTTGAGTTTGAGTTGAGTTCTGAGGTTGAGCTAACTCTACGCCCAAATACATTGGCTGGTGACGCAAACCTCAACATTTTTTAATACACCTTGAAATATCCTAAATTAGCCATATACTAAGGGAATCTTTAGATTAAGGAAGCTCAGTTTAGAAAAGGTAATACATCAAGATCGAAGTAGTGAACCTTTTAATCACTTTAATCTGTTGTTCAACAAGCTCACTATATTTGAGTCAATAAACCAAGTGATGTTCTCAGGGCAGCTCAAACACAGAAGGAAGGTTGTCTCAAAAAAGCCCTTTTTATAAAAGATTTATTATGTCGACGTTTCGCCTACAATTTGAGGCATCATCAGGACAACACAGCTAAAATTTACATTAAAAATTATTATAAGAAGGATTTACATATTTTACACTTACTATGTACGTTGTGATCTTATTAAAACGGATAATTACACTAAAATCTTCATCTTTGAGAATGTATCACAGTGATTATTAATTGATCTTTTCACATGCTATCATTCAGCTGTAATCACGTTCAAAAATGAAATGCAAAGTCTCGAAAGTAAAACACAATATGGTCCCATCTTTCTCTTTTTTTTTTGAGTAAATTCTTTTGTTTATTGTTGATTTTAAATATGTTTTAATACCCATAATGCCATCTCACGTGAAATAGAAGAGTAAAAGGAATTATGGGTATTAAAACATATTTAAAATCAAACAAATAAACAAAAGAATTTACTCAAAAAAAAAAGAGAAAGATGGGACCATATTGTGTTTTACTTTCGAGACTTTGCATTTCATTTTTGAACGTGATTACAGCTGAATGATAGCATGTGAAAAGATCAATTAATAATCACTGTGATACATTCTCAAAGATGAAGATTTTAGTGTAATTATCCGTTTTAATAAGATCACAACGTACATAGTAAGTGTAAAATATGTAAATCCTTCTTATAATAATTTTTAATGTAAATTTTAGCTGTGTTGTCCTGATGATGCCTCAAATTGTAGGCGAAACGTCGACATAATAAATCTTTTATAAAAAGGGCTTTTTTGAGACAACCTTCCTTCTATATTTGAGTCATGTTTTTTTGGAATTTAATCATTTGGATGAAATTTAACGTGTTCACCTTGCTAAATAATTTAATAGTGATACACACTGACCGAACGTAAAAGGTGAACAATTGATTTCGTTTGAGTTCGAGGTTGAGGAGAAGTTGTCAGGTAATTACATCAAGATTTGAACTCGTGAAAGTGTAAAATAATTTGTAATGTCGCCTAAAACACAAAAGTCAGTACAAAGGCTTAATAAATATCCCCAAAAGCAGTATACTTATTATTCTCACTTATTGTAGATCATCAACCCTGAAGCATATTGTTACAGACCTGAAGGCCTAGGGCCCAAAGGGGAGTGCTCTTGTTGGGGGTGTAGTCAGGTAGAGATGGTAAAAGACAGTGACGACATGGACAAATGTTTATTTAGGCATTAGACTAACAGGGGAGAGAACATCAGAAACAAAGTGTTAAGGCGAACTAGCAAATCTCTGAAGTGAGGAAAGGTGAAAGAGAGGTGTTTGCTTACTTGTGGACGGGCGGCAGGTACGTGGCTTCCCCATGACGAATCGGGCGGAATCTCGGACGGGCACCTGATCGATTTAAGTGATCAGTATAAATACTTGTCGTTTGTTGATAAACGTGCCCGCCGCCTGTCCGCGAGTCACGTATTGTCCTTCGATCTGGGTCACCTCAGTGCAGAATTGGCTTAAACGGCGACCCAGTTTCGCCAATTAGGGCCGAACCGCGACAATATTTAACCCTGCTCCACATTTACCCTACAACCTCTCTACAGACCATCCACAGGTGGTACGTATAGATCAATCACTACACATTTAGGGTGCGTTGTACAAATGCGAGTTAACTCGGAAGTTTATTAACCTACGATTAAAATTAATCCTGGTTTATTTCAAGTGATCATTGTACAAAGCACGAGTTAATTAATCCACATAATTTTACGATTGGTAGCAGTGACTGTCAAGGTATCTATGTTCTGAGACGTGTTTATTGTGATGCCTGCTTGAATTGTCTTGTCAATCGTGTGTCATGTTAAATTAGAATTAGAATTAATGATGAATAAAATGTAAAAACATTTTGATGGAAACTTTGGATTTTATTATATTTTGTACAAGTACCTAGACAATACAAAAATAAACATAATAACAGTACTTTAATTTAGTCTAGCAAAATGTTTAGCAATTAAAATGTGCCTAGTCAAATTATTTTCATTAATATGTCTTTGTCCTTCATACTCATTAACATTCATTGTTAAATTAACTGCTTCCTCTTCTTCATATGTCAGTCTTGGTGGTAAATCATTCATTGTCATGGCTATATTATGTAAAACAGCAGAAGCAACTACTATTGCCTATTTGCTCATATGGAGTCGTATACCCATTGCCAAACAGAGAAATCTTCCTTTTGATGCGCCGAAATATCTTTCGATTGGGTTTCGAGTTCTTATTTGAGATTCATTGAAAAGGTGTTCTGCTGCTGTTGTAGGATTCGCCAAAGGAGTTATTAAATAATTTTTTACAGCATAACCACTGTCGCCAACTATTAAACATTCTCTTCCAAATTCTTCATTTTCTAGCTTTGCCTTTAATGAAGACATATTAAAAATTCGGGAATCATGTGCCGATCCGTTCCAACGACATACAATATTTCTGATAATCAGTTCACTGTCCCAAACTGCCTGCACGTTGAATGAGAAAAAGTTTTTTTTATTTCGGAATCTTTCAGCATCTTCTCCCCCAGGTGATTGTATTCTGACATGTGTGCAGTCGATGGCACCAGTGTACATCTGGGAAACGTGGCAATATTATAAAATCCTTGTCGAACTATTGTTATTTCTTCTTCAGTAGATGGCATTTCTATATATTGTGGACGTAGCTCTGCAATTGCTCGTACAACAATAGTTATTGCTCTTGAAGCAATTGTGGCTTTATCAACGCCGCTTACTTCCCCAACAACGGTTAAAAGTGTCCCCGTAGCCAAGTATCTTAGCGTTAACATCACCATATCTGCTGGACAGACTGCATGGTTTCTACGAAAACAAAAAGAATTCTCGATAATACTTCCCCAATGACTTGTTCATAATGTATTTCATTAATGATTTATATAAATAACATTAGCACTTACCTGTTAGTTTTTGATGAAATTCTTTCTGAAATATTGTCAATAATATATTTTACAACGGGTTTTGATAATCGAAATCTTTGATTGAACTCAAAATCATTTCATTTTTCAAAGTGATTTATTTATGTATTTATTAATTCAATGAAATCCTCATCGTACTGTAAGTTCCTCAATTGGGACCCCCTCAATTACTGCTAAGCCCTTTTATGCCATAATTAGCTGCAGCGCGGAGATAATCTTTGTTTTTCAAACGTCAAATTATAAAAACTGACGTTAGACATTGTTAACTCTCGGTTAACCCACCTCATGAACCGGGTATTGTAAACTCCAGGTTATCACCGAGTTAAGCCTTGATTAAGTTTAGTACAATGCACTACAGGTATTTAACATAGGATTAAATATTATCCTGGCTTAACTCACATTTGTACAACGCACCCTTAGAAGTTTGCAGAACTCCTACAGAATTCTACATTTTACAGTCCAACTACATGGTGTTTGCCATTGATGTGTTGACATGATAACTCACAAAATTTTCGTAACCGTTTTAAATATATATTTGTTAGCAAGCAACCCTGTATACCCCGTACGGATTATCTCCGGAGCCGTCACCTCCCGGTGGGCCGATCGTCCGCGCATGCATTCCGTTTCTTAAGTAGTCAGTAATAAACTGTACGTTAACGAGCACGGTGTGGTGGTTGGGTGGAACAATATAATAAAATAATTGTTGCTCATCACTCGCGGATTGTTTAAGGGTAGTTACCCTTGTCAAGATCACATATTAGATTATTCAAATGTGTAGATTGTCAGGAATAGGCCTTTTTATATGAACTAGTAACCCTGTGCCATTTTCCAAGTAATCAGTTGGAATGTTGTCACGCTTCAGGCCTGAAGGGGTACATCGGGGTGCGCGTTGAGGAATTATCGCTCAAATGCTGGGGTATAAAAATTTATTAAAAACAAATATTTATTCATCCTACCCGTCAATGGATTACAGAAGAAAGTATAATATTGGAGAGGGTATTTGAATGAAAAGTGGAGGGGTCTATGTGTATTGGACTGTATGTTGAATGTCGTAGCTCGTTAATTGTCTAAAATGTTGAATCTCGTCGACCGGTTGTAAGGCTGTAGACGGTCTAGTAGAATAGAGGCAGGGCGTGACGTAATCTCCGGTGTAAACTCTCAGGACGTATCGTGAGAGCATGTAGTGTGAAGTAAGGGCCTCCCAAAATGCTCACTGATCGATTTAAGATTAGAGGTGACTTGATCAAGACCAAACTACAGTAACTACACACCTTCGTTTCTGAGCATACTAAGTACATTGGTTTATTGCCCAATTTTCAGGAGCTTTTATACACATTCATTTTAGATTACATCAACAGCACATTACCTTTTGGGTAAATCCTCTAAGTTCTTCTTAAAGTGGCCACTCAATAGGTGTCCTATTTTGATTAAAAATGTTTTGATGGTGGTGAAGACTTTATTTTCCTCATATCTACATTACCTTTTGTTTCAAATTATCTGACAACGTAGTTAATTTTTGTTTCAATGTTATGTTTCAATGTCTGAGAATTATTTTACTGGCCTTACCGGAGCGGGTTCTCGTCACGTTGCAAAGATATATTATACTGACATCAACAATCTTCACCTTAGGACGATGAGGACCTATGAACGAAGTGTGAAGTGATCTCTATAGAGAGTGGACTGTATGTAATCTCTTTTGTAGCTCGTGGGTGGCTGCGGAGATGAATCTTGTCTCCAAGTGGTAAGGCTGAAGACGGTCTCGTGGTTTTGGAGATCAGGATGTGACGTGATCTCTTGAAGTTCTTGGGGATGAAGTTCTCGTAGAATGGAGAGAGGGCGTGACGTGCACTCCGGGTTGGATCTGAGGGCGTAACGTGCAGATCCGGGATTGAAGTTCTTGAAGTTAGAAGTTCTCGTGTCTCGAAGATCTCGTAGAACTCTCAGGACGTAACGTGAGAGCTTGTAGGTTAGGGTGAAGTTGGGCAAGACCATAACACACTGTCGTTTTGAGCATACTAGGTATACTAATTTATTGCCAAAAATTGACGAGCTTTTATAAACAGTGATTTTGAGTTACATTACCCTTTGTTTCCAATTATTTGATAGCGTTGTTAAATTTTGTTGAATGTTATTTGCCAATGTCCGAGAATTGCTCCATTGACCTTACCGATGCGGGTTTGCGATCACGTTACCAGTGAGAATTATGCTGACATCCACAATCCGTACCGTAGTAGTACTTTGGGAAAGCAGACAACCTTCGTAGTTTAGTAGTACAGTGTTCACCTCATTACCTTGGATCAGTGTTATGCTTCGTTTCGTAAAACAAAGCGTGTTTTTATTAAATTATCTAAGAGGCTCCCTGAATTAGTTCGCAATAAATTACAATTTCTTAACCTGTCCTAAAGATTTCCTAAAATAATGTTGACGTTAGCGTTAACATATTAATGATTGAAAACCCTAAATAAGGGAGTGGGACTAATATGATACATTAAGGGATATGAGAAACAAACCAAAATCCAAACCGACATACATTCTTAAATTGGAAATTATAGAATTCGAAAATAAACATTTTAGCAGGAGGGGGTGTTCCTGCAATACAGGCATGTCGTCTGGGTATGTTGTCAAACGGGCGTCAATGTAATAAAATTGATTGATGGCTGATTAAAGTAGACTGATTCCAATTGTTTATCTGATTGTCGTATTAGTAAGATATGTTATAGTTTAGAAAACCTGCTAACGATTTCCGCTGCTTCTCATATTGTTACGCGTTCAATTCACGGCCAGTTTATGAATGCCAATGAAATTAAAATTCCATTAGCTGATTAATGTAAAAGAATCCACTTACGCCTCATGAGTTAATCACGCGACTAAGTAATGAAATTCTCTATTTCTGATTCATCTTCAAACAATTTATTTTTAATGTTGACTTAAATTATTTTGAATGAAGTCAATGGTTGGATTAAAGCCTTAAAATTAATTCACTTCACAGCAATTTATAGGATTCGCCTCGAACTGATTCATTTAAGAGATAGAAGGATTCATTTAGTGTAAGTAGGAATACAAGGGGGTTTCTGGAACAAAATTCGGATGTAACTTCGGAACATGCTACAAATTAGCTCCAATGGTTCCAGAACATTGATCGATATTATTAGAATCGTACGCATCTCGAGAATTCTAATATCACCTACCTAGAAATCGTCATTTGATGGGCTTTTCCTGTATTGTACATGCTGATCAAAACTCGACAATCAAAATTTATGTATCGATTTTGGACTGTAAATTTCGTAAATTTTGTAATTTGTTTGTTTGACATAATAATTTTTATTCTGATTGGTCTGGATTTTATTTCTCGGTATATAGAATCAAACCGATCTTAACCCCCCACCCCCTTAAACCGTTACCGAAAACCTTCGTTTAAGACCGTAATAAATTTGTACGGCTAAACGGTTCGGCGATAAATTAAAACTTTGCTCGAAGTGTCGTTCCTTAGGGCTCGAATTCTGAGCATTTGTTTCGTAAATACGGACGAAATAAACTGAGGGAATAACGGCGCTCGAAGTGCCGTAAAGAAGAAAACTGAAAATTTAAGCGGAGCGAAATGTGCTAAAATTTTAATAAAAAAATTATCTGCCTTTGTGTTGCAGCTTCAAATTACAGTAAACAGCATAAAAGAGCCGTAGAAATAATAAAAACGGCGTAACGTTGAGTGGGAGGGGGAGAGCGATAAAAAATCGTAAGGGTTGGAGCGGAGAGGGGTGGGCGGGCTCGCCTGAGTCGGGGCAGTTCGTCTGGAAATCGGAAAACATCTGTCTTGATTCGATCACGCCAAGTTCTGTTGTATTATTATAACTGTATTACGTGTAGCGCGTAGGTCTTATTAAATTATTTAGCGATTTCTTTGATTTATCGACGTAATGTAGACTAACGTACGTACGACATTGAATAATCGTTCGTAGAACGCACAGGAAGCTTGGTACTTTTGTATTAATAACATCCAACTTCGTTTCATCACATCTATTTATCGGAAATAAACAGTGGATGTATTGATATAAATCGATATTTTATGATATAGTTTATATATAGTTGATATAGTTACAAAGTTGAGCAATCTCCAATTTATTGATTTAGGGAGTTCATGTAAATAAAGCAAACTCCTATTCGGAGTATTTTAATGACTTCTTAAAGACTGTCTGCCCAAAAGGGAAACTGTAAAAGAAATATTGAGAAAAGAACCTTTCGTAATCAGAATTTTATTTTAAAACTGATGTTATGCATTACTATAATGATAATGATAATGTAATCCCATCATGATTAATAGTTATTTATGGTACTAGTGTGTTATGTTGAAAAAAGTCATGCGAGAAGATTTATACTACGAAGCCGTTAGGCCGAGTGGCACGAATTCTCAAGTGAGTTAGGAAAGATAACACGCGAGTGGCATACAATGGTTTATCCCACAAGTGGAAGAAATCGTTTTCTATGAGATAATAAATAGATAACAATAGCTTTGTTATCAAATCAAAGCTACTTGCGTCTCAGTACGTTATAAATGTCGGAATAACTTGACAGTGACTTTTTTATATTTTTGTTACAGTAGGTTGTTTGTTTGGTTGCCACGGGCAATAAATAAATAAATAAATAAATAAATATAATACCACTTTAAATATCAACGCACTAGTGAGTTATGGATTATAAGTCACGTTCATATTTAATAGTCTATTATTATTCTAGTTTAATAAGACACGAGAGTTTTAAGGCACGACGAGCGAAGCGAGGAGTGCTTTAATAGAACGAGTGTGACAATACGTCTTATTAAACGAGTGTAATATACCATTTTATCTACTGTGCTTTATTAATTCATTAAATTTTGAATGTTCAAGTTTTAGTATTACACTAGGGAATTTTGCTTGGGTTGGTTACACTGACGTCACTGACATTGACGTTTGGTATATGAATTTGAAAATCTAGTAGCCCTAGGACAAATTCGATAACTGATTACTTAACTAGGAGCGCGAAATTGAAGACAAAAATGTAAAATTGACCTGTACACCCCCAGAAATACGCAAAGCTGCTCAAGAACTTGATTGAAATACTAATAATTTAACATTGACGTCTACGTGACAGGCTGACGTACCAATTTAACAAAATTAAAAGTTATCAAAAGTAGTGTAATAATATGAATATTATTACACTACTTTGGTGTAATAATGAGATCATTAGTAACGCAAAGTAGATAAAGTATTTATATTTAAAGGTTGCCTGTGGCAACCAAGCAAACAACCTACTTTATTCAAAATGTAAAAAGTCAATGTCAAGTCATTCTGACATTTATAAGGTACTGAGACGCAACTAGCTTTGATTTGATCACAAAGCTTATTAAGTATTATCTCATAAAAACGGATTCTTCCACTTGTTGGATAAAACATTGTATGCCACTCGCGTGTTATGTTTGTAAATTTTATTATAATAACTTGTGTGATATATATGAACCCTGTACTTTCAATAACCTTACATGTTGAAAAAATACTTTTTAGACAATAATTTAAATATTTGATATTCCAACAAAATCTGCTCCCCGATAATCCTCATTACACTTCACCATCACATTCGCATTTCGTAGCGAGGAATCCTAAGTATCCGGCCCGATTCAAAATTTATAAATTTCAATGCGGGAGATGTCGGAAGTTTTGTGAGGATTAGAGCGCAGCTTATGCTCGTGTAATTTGTACCAGATCGGAAATATTTATGCATCCGAAGCGTCAAACGGCGGAAAATGATATTTTTACATGTAAAAGTGGCATTGTAAATCATCGACGGGACGTACACGTTACGGCAGATGTGCAATCGCAGTTCCGGAATGACGCCAATTACGATACGAACGTATTTTCGGAATAGAGATGGATCGTTCGCTGTTGGTACGAGATGGATGGTCTATATTGATTGCAGATGTAAGCATGGGATATCCGAAGAAGGATAAATTTAAGAAACATTGTATAGGAATTAAAACAAGAATAGGATCAAAGGAAGTAGTCGCCCAAGAATGAATTGCAATACAAAACATACCCTCAATTAGAATTATTTTGCATTTCTCTTAAAAATGTTTAGCCCCAAAAGCCTAAAAAAAATTATAATGTGATTATCCGTTTTTAGTGGATGTCTAGGCTCCCTCAAATAAAAAAAATGTTGTTGTCCTTTTCTGTTTTATTTTTATTATTTAGGCGCTATCTTCATAGTTCTCAGAGCAAAATTTTATTTTTAAACGTTTCAAATCTTTACTTTGAAGATTTAAAAATAAATGAAGAGAAGTGTTAGCTGGTTTTTCCTTGAGTTATATCGACACGTTTATCTATATTTCTTGCCTCTATCACGATGAATTGATAATTTGATTTTTAATCCTCTAATATGGAAGAGAAGGGAAGATAAATAAGCAAATGTGGGGTATAAATTAAGTAATAAGTGTTAGTTACTGGGGGAAAATAAATTAGTTAAGATACATCGCGCAGTGTAAGTTAAATTAAACTTCAAAAACGTTACAACATGAATTTTCCCAGAATTTTAAAAGTGGGCGATTATATGAAAATTAAGGAATCACTTAGTTTTGAACTTTCTTTTTGCTGTTTTGATGTTTTTTGTACCATATTTAATTATACCTCATGATATACCAGATTTAATTATACCCATTAATTACACCCCAAATTATAGATTATTTACTTTCCTTATGACGGATTTCAATTACTAATTATTGTTTAAAACTCCTAATTAAATCAATAACTCTCTTGCTACCTGACCTTTCCCGTACGTTCGTATATTACGTTACAAGTCATTTCAGCAGAGTTCATTTAAACAAAACAATTCATAATGTCCGTTAAATGTTTTAACCATCAATAACTTCTCGTGGTGGCTCAAAGAGTGCTATCACAATTGATATATATATATATATATATATATATATATATATATATAAATCGGTTTTATAACGTTCTCCGACGTCTTCCGATTCCTAGCCTCCATTGTTCTCTGTCTTTCCACAGGTCTTCATCCAGTTCTCTCTCTCTGATCTCCTTGTCAATACCTTCTCTCCAGCTAAGTCTTGGTCTTCCTCTTCTTCTGCGGCCCCGTGGTGACCACTTCAAGATTTGTTTTGGGAGTCGATCATCTCCCATTCTTTGCACATGACCAAACCATCGTAGTTGTTTGGTTTTTATATCGTCGACTAGTGTGTGTTCTACCTCCATAATTTCTCGAATTCTTACGTTCCTTATTTTTTCTCGTCTTGACCGACCTGCTGCTCTTCTCCAATAATCCATTTCTGTAGCTTCGAGTTTCTTCTCGGTTTTTTGCTTTAGTGGCCACACTTCACAGCCGTATGAGACTATACTTTTTATGATTGTATTGTATATTCTATGCTTGTTTACTTTTGATATGTGTTGGTCCCATATTATGCTATTCATGATTGATATCGCTTTCCGCCCCAGATTATTTCTTTCTTCAATTTCTGTATCTAGACTTCCATTTTCCGTAATTGTCATTCCCAAGTATTTGTATGTAGTGCATTTTTTAATTCGTTTGCCGTTTTCCAGAATTAGGTCTATACTCTGTCCACCTATACACATATATTCGGTTTTATCTAATATTACTTCGAGTCCCCATGCTTGATACTCATCAATTAACTTTCTAGCCATATACTCGATGTCGTCGTAGTCTTGCCCTACGACAATTTGGTCGTCTGCGAAGCAGAGTGTGTATACTGTTTTTTCGCTATTGTGCGATTTGTGCTATTACAATTGATAACATAGCAAAATTTTATCAACATCGGTAGATACAATATCTATGATACATATGATATCTATGATATGGCACATGATCGTATTTCAAAACGACGCCTTCAACTTAAAAATGCTCCAATTTAATTAGTTAGTTGGGATTTTAAGCAATTTTCAAACATTTAAAAAATTACCTACGCTCTTTTTGGTGTACTTCTTTTATCTTTAAATGCATGAATGTCAATTTGTGGCGCAACAATTGGGAAAAACAAAATTTAAAATGGTAATGAAGTCCAAGAGACATTCACCACATTCAGCCATATTTAAAGATTAAAAAAAATCATAATTATTAGATTTAAACTTAACATATTGTTGACTTATTCAAAATCAAGTGTGAAGTATCAAATGATTATGTTATGACAATTTCAAAAAAAAAATGTGGAGAAAATGGTTAAGAAAACAACAAAAACACACTGAAAAACGTTTGAAATTTGCCATGTTATTCTTATGAAAATTTGAAAAAATCTGTTATTTTCCCCCCGAGAAACAGTAAGTATATGTATTTTTTCGGGGGAATGTTAGTAGATATACTAGGCCGCTTTAACGACAGAGTTCTGTACATAACCTCACTTCGCCGGAGGTTATGTACAGAATTCTACTTTTGGTAACCGCATTTATAACACTTATAAAATTTGAGTTTACAATCATACATAATATGCTGGTATACCGGCATGTTCTCGGCTCATATGTATAAATGCACGTTGAATGATATCATTTTATTTTAGTGGCTTAAAAATATTATTGCGAAGTCTCCCAAATTATAAACTATTTACTTTCCTTAGGACCTATTTCAAATACTTATTATTGTTTATATTGTTTAATTAAATGTATAACTCTCTTGCTACCTGACCTTTCCCGTGCGTTCGTATGTTACGTTACAAGTCATTTTAGCGGAGTCTATTTAAACAAAACAATTCATAATATCCGTAAAATATTTTAACCATCAACAACTTCTCATGATGGCTCAAAAAGTGAACGAAGTGTGAAAGTGGCCTCTGTAGAGAATGGACTGTATAGATCTCTCGTAGCTCGTGGGTGGCTGCGGAGATGAATCTTGCCTCCAGGTTGTAAGGCTGAAGACGGTCTCGTTGATTGGAGATCAGGGCGTGACGTGATCTCTTGAATTTCTTGGAGTTGAAGTTCTAATTGAATGGAGAGAGGGCCTGACGTGCTCTCGGATGTGACTTCTCCGAGGTTGGATCTGAGGGCGTATCGTGCAGATCCGGGTTTGAAGATCTCGAAGTTAGACGTTTTCTTATCTTGAAGATCTCGTAGAACTCTCAGGGCGTAACGTGAGAGCTTGTAAGTTGGGGTCACATAAATCAAGACCAACAACACACGTCGTTATTGAGTATACTCGGTATACTGATTTATTGTCAACTTTCGGGATCTTTTATACACTTTCAATTACATTAGATCAATGGTACATCTGTTTGTTTTTCTACAACGACCTAGCTTTGCAAAACTGACCTTAACCGGAGCGCGTTATTCTCACGATACGACGACGCCTTGTTGTGCTTACACCAACAATATCGTTCACCTATACACGTTCGGTGCAATGCTATTTTCCGTTTGTAAAACAACGCGTGTTAATTTCAATGATAAAATTACGTAAAAAGTTCCCTAGATTCGTTTTACAATAAATTATAATTTCTTCACCTAAAGTTCCCTTAAATAATGTTGACGCAAGAGTGCTATTACAATAATTGATAACATAGCAAAATTTTATGAACATCGGTACATACAATATCTCAATGAATAACTCATTAAACTAACCTAAAGGCTTCACGTAAAGATATTAAATATTGTTTTAGAGTTTTTTTATGTCTTTGATGAAATAAAAAAAAAATTTAATAATAAACATACTGAATTTATGCGTAAAATTGTGTTCTACTGTATTCAAAACATATTTTAGCAATTGATGAATTTATGATAATACAGCCTCAAAACGTAGACAAAATGGAGGAAAGAAAAAGTACCTAATCGTCGAAAGACATTTTCAATTTTTCTCATTCTGTTTCGCCAACTTTAAAAATTTTGAAAGTAAATCATAGTTACTTTGTATCATACTAATTTAAAACATTTAAAAAATAATAATATTGATGAAAATAACACTAGTAACAAAATATTAAAATAAATACATAGAGTTGAACTGTATCAAGACGAAAAAGCAAAACATTTAGGACACGTCAAAATGTTTCCACAGCAAGATGGTAAATACCTGCAGCAAACGTAAACAAACAAAAGAATAACTAATAAGAGCATTTCAAAAACCATACAACAGGACGAAACCTGCCTTCCTACGAAACTGCTTAACAATATTTAGCTACAATTTCCCATTGTGCTCGATACGAATCCACCACGCTTATCTTTCATCTGCGCGAGCATATTTTTCTTGCTCACAATGCCACACGAAACGTGAAAAAATCCCGAAAATTAGACAACCATTTTTTTATTCTTTTAGTCAATGAGGCTTGCGAGGTTCTAAGCTTCCCTTCGCAATAATAAATCACTGTTTAAGCCGATAACTTTGGGAGTTCTTTTACAGCTGCCCAAGTTTGCTAAATTATGGGAATAACTTATTCATGATGGCAATCTTGGACGGCTGGGAAGGATAAAAGTGGGGCAAACGGAAGTATTTTTTCATTATCGAAATTGCGTTATCTGTAAATGCATTGCGGTTCCGTTGGATTCGAAGTGAGTTACTGTCAAAAATTAAAGCTAAACATTTAACTGTTTATTGTTATGGTGCAGGATTATTTAGATAGTTTGCGGTTTCCCATTTTAATGACTGAAACTTAGCTCATTAATCTAGCTAAGCTATCTACTTCATGAGAAACTTAATAGACACCATAAAATAATATAAGGAAGCTGCTATGCTAAGCAGATTCTATAGTTTAGAACAATTATTCTACTTTTGGCAAAGATTTTACTAACACCCAGTATTGAATAATTGATCATTATTTATTAATTTTCAAAACAAAATAATTCAATTATTCTCGCAGTTTCGCATTTATTTTAACGGACGCCCTAAAATTCTTCTGAAAACTACAATGGAGAATTTAAACGAGTAAATCTTCAAATCTGGCACCCGAGGAATCTGTACCACGACCTCGAAATATCTAAATATGCACCGATTATTACTAGTAACTACAGTACCTGGAATCCTTAATCAGTTTCTCAGTTTCTCAATCTCAGTTTTACCATAGAATATTCAAGCTGAGTTGAGCCTTAACGAGTACAAGGGAACATAGTGTCACGGTCTCGGGCCAAATGGGACCTAAGGGGTTCTCAGTGTGAGGATACTCGCTCATAGGCTGGGGTGGATTAAACGGGTTAAACAGAGTAACGAAATCTATTGAGCCTACCAAGAATGAGGTTTATATGTGGTGGGGGCGATAAATAATCCAATAGTAATACATTTAGTTAGGGGAGAGGAAGATTGGACACGTGAGTTTTCCACAAAATAATCGATAAATATAACCATAGAAACATAAGGAAATATAAGCAAGATACACAAGTGGACTAATTAGTGTCATTGCTTATATGAGCCTGGAGTAGGAGCAAGAGTACATCACGGTAGGACTGATGGGCCATGCTCTCGGTATCTTGGCGAACAGTAGCGTGCTCGATTAATAGAACATCGATGACTGATTAATGAATCATTAGCGATTGCTCCGATGTTACGTCATATTTTTCGAAAATCCCGAATAAGCGACGAATTGAATCCTCTCATGTTATTTTAACCCTGTTCGGAGTAACTCTGCACGACGTCATACCCTCTATCCCATTTAGTTTGGCTCGGAAAGGATCCGAAACCGTGTTCTCGGTTTGCGGAGTGTTTATTTACTTAAGCTTACGTGTAGACACTATTATGTGTAGACAGCGTGTCGCGAAGAAAGTATTAAGGATAGATGAATGAGATTTTGAGCGATTGTTGGAATAATTTGTGAGATCAGGTCCTGTGAATTTGAATATGAAACGCCGATTAGTTTGGTCATTATCAATGTGTGCAGTTATCGCAAATGTGATATTCCGTCTCACTTTGGCTGGAATTGTTTTATGGTGGACTTCTGGTCGCAAGAAGAATTGAAAAAAATCGTACGTGACTGACGTCATCAAATAGTGTGAATTTTAGAAGGCCGTGATAGGTTAGAATTTTAGAGAGTAGGAGATTTGAAATTAAGCTATTGGTCATACGTCATTTCCGGTGATGAGGGAAAGGGAATTTCGAAACCGAAAAAGTTAGGAGAAGGGGAGTTGGTCGGCAACTTTGATAACGGGCAGGGGTTTGGATTGGACTTTGACAAACTTTTGACTAGTATACCCCAAAATTTGGGGGGGGGCCCTTTGTTAAAGTAATGTCAACGAATAATCAGTGAGTTGGATTCCAGTGCCGACAGGAATCGCTACGATTCGTGGGTGACTCAGTTCGTGAGGTGCCCCGAATAGGGCTCAGCTGGTTGACGCGGAGACACCCCGGCCCCTCGTCTTCGAATCCAAATTTAGTGCTTGTGCGAAGCGACAGATATTTTTCGTTCAAATAATAGGCCTATTATTTCAATCACTTGCGCAAATCGATCGATTACCGTTTGAATCTAGACAATCTTTGGTAGATTTTTTATAATTTTAAGGCATTAATTAAGTTACTTCCTCATTGTTTGTGAACGAAGTGTGAAGTGGCCTTTGTAGAGAATGGACTGTATAGATCTCTCGTAGCTCGTGGGTGGCTGCGGAGATAAATATGGTCTCCAGGATGTAAGGCTGAAGACGGTCTCGTAGATTGGAAATCAGGGCGTGACGTGATCTCTTGAAGTTCTAGTTGAATGGAGAGAGGACTTGACGTGCTCTCCGAAGTGACCTGAGGGCGTGACGTGCAGGTCTGAGGTGGTTGAAGTTCTAGTCGTGTGGAGAGAGGGCGTGACGTACTTCTCCGGGGTTGGATCTGAGGGCGTATCGTGCAGATCCGGGTTTGAAGATCTCGAAGTTAGACGTTTTCTTCGCTTGAAGATCTCGTAGAACTCTCAGGGCGTAACGTGAGAGCTTGTAGGTTGGGGTGATGTAAATCAAGACCAACAACACACGTCCTTTTTAAGCATACTCGGTGTACTGATTTATTGTTAACTTTCGGGATGTTTTATATACATTCCATTACATTAGATCAATGGTACATCTGTTTGTTATTCTGCAACGCCCTAGCTTTGCAAAACTGACCCTAACCGGAGCGCGTTATTCTCACGTCACGACGACTCCTTTTTGTGCTTACACCATTTCGTTCACCTATACACGTTCGGTTCAATGCTATTTTCCGTTTGTAAAACAACGCGTGTTAATTTCAGTGATAAAATTACGTAAAAAGTTGCCTAAATTCCTATTACTATAAATTACAATTTCGTCGCCTAAAATTCCCATAAATAATGTTGACGCTAGCGTCAACAGTTTGTCTAATTTAGTTTCTGTTTAACTGTTGTGTCTAGTCGCGTATTAAATGATATTATCGTAATTTACTAGCGGCCGTACTCGTTCTAACGAGTGATATGTAGATGAGATGCCTTCGTGAACATTGGATTTTACGAGTTTATTTAAATTGGTATTTCGGCGCTATTGTTATTTAACGTACCCAATTAAACAACTGTAATCTGATACTTGACTTTCTCTCAATCACTCCCTGCGAATTCTTTTGTGCTAACCAGCCATAGGATATCAGAGAATAATACGTAAGTAAAAATTAACGTTGCACCGATTAGTTATTTTGTCTCGTTTTTTATGTGTGTATTATCTTATTCCATTTGAATGTTAAATTTAGTAGAGTTTAATAAGTGAACGAGTGAGGGCGAAAAATTCCTTTCGATGTTTAAAGTGAAGAAATTCCCATTTTGCACATCTTTCTAGAAGTTTTTCGCGGGAATATTAGTGAGTTAGGTTAGAAAACGAGGAATTGCTGCGTAACTAGAGGTTCCTAATCATAAACTAGATGGGCGTAAACAACGCGTGGGTATTAGAAATAAATATCCCTTTCCCTTCCTTAACGAGAATTTAAGATAAATTATTACGGATTTCACACGTAAATTTTTATACTTTTCGCCCCTTTCGGAGCAACCCTTTGAGGTCGCCCGGACGACAATTAATTAGAAAAATAGGCGGGAACGCTCGAGCATAAACGAGCAGTCGATTATACCTGGTTCAACGTTCTCCCCTCTCCTCCCGCCGTTTTCTTTTTATGTTCGCTCTAATCGGCTCGATTCCTGATATCCTCGTTATTGTAACTCAACACGGAATCTGTATAATTTTTCCCGAATGGAAAAGCCGATATATCACACGGGCACACGTACGGCTTAGATTTATGTAAAAATTATACGAAGTCAGATCGGAAGGTGATAAGGGCGGTCATAATGCCGGCGGTGCGGTTCGGGCCGCGGAATTTGTGGTTGCATTATCAGAAACACGACGGCAAATTGAACGCCGTAATGGGTGGGAGAGAGTTTGTTTTTGCTCGCCTCGAAACGAATCCTGCGGTCCGGGAGTTTGTCGAACTCGCCGGAGTTACACATGGTCTCTGGGATAATTTAATACGTAATGTTATTCACTCAGCTAGGATCGTGTAATATAATTGAACTGTAGTTAGTAGTACTATGTACTGGATGGTCGCGGAGATGGATCAAGAGCGTATCAATCTGTAGGAACGGTAGTAGAATGCAGGCAAGGCATGTGGTGCCTGGGAGTGTTACGTTTCCAACAGGACGTATTGTGTTCAGAGGGTGTGGGGATAGTCTCGTTATTCACTCAGCTAGGATGGTGAAATATTGACAAGAGGGACGTCGCAAATCAACATTGCATGACTGCACAAAAAAATCTTCAGGCGAGGCACGTACATTTAATTTCACCAGGCAGCACACGTTAGATAATAAACATTATTGATTTGAATAAATACAGGGGCCTGCATCAGTAATGAATCAGTGATCGGTAATCTAGCGTCTTGGGACGCTGTCCATCTAATTTGGTGCCCGCCTGCTGCCTCTTGTGAGGAGAGATGTTCCGCTTGAAGCGAGCTCTGTACCAGCTACCCCTCGAGGTCCCCAAGGGACTTGTTTAAGCATATATTTATCCACCATTTTGTTACTTTTGTCCTTTGCCTGTGGTTTACTTAGCTTTTCCGTGCTTTAACACGGGCTTACTGTCCCTCTCCCCCATGTATTTGGTATTCAAAAAATATTATTCAATTTGTTTAAGTCTTTACCGTCTCTTCTGAGCTACCACTCCACCCAGAGTACCCCTCTGGGCGCTAGGCCCTTAGGATCGTGACAATATAATTGGAGTGCAATTTGTAGTACTATGCAGTAGATGGTCGTGTAGATAGGTCAAGACCGTATAAATCTGCAGGAACGGTAATAGAATGCAGACAGAGCATGTAGTGCCTGGGAGTGTTACGTTCCCACCAGGACGTATTATGTTCAAAGGGTGTGGAGATAACTTCGTTACCAAATTTCGTTCGGTGCTTTCATACAAAGTATTCTATTGTATTACATCACAAGTTACTTTAACCTTAGATCTGTTAAAAAATCCATACGTTCCAATTTACCAACAACGTCCTTAGATTTGATATTATTAACGACCGATGGTTGTCCAACTTCTCCAAGTTGGCGATGGCAATGTAACCAAGTTTTAGTGAAGGTTGACCTCGTAGTCAATTTCCAACCTCTCAAGAATGAGGTATCCTTTAGGGCTTCATCCATGGCCTTTATCCAATTTTATTTAACATTTTTGTTCGATGTGTGTGAATTTAATGTTTTTAACTGTATGTGTTGACGTAATTGTATTCTATGTGTGACGCCGCCCACCTCGATCAACGGGAGCCCAAAAAACAACTTGTTTGCGAGCCTGAGGATGGCTTCGATGAAGCCGAAACCTGTCGCTCAACTTTAATAAAGTAGTTGATGAAGACTTGGTGATTTTACTTGGTTACATTGATATTATTATTTGAAGATAAAGTTGGGACATTTCTTTAATCGGACTTGAATGCCGCTTGCATTATTAAGGGCTGAAATACAGGGAACAATAAATATTTTACCGACCGTAGTTAGCGGTTACCAAACTCACCCATATCTACAGGGACCGATTAAAATATAAATTAAGTTTAAGGAATTGAAAATATATATGAAAATTTATATGAATATATTTATATATTTTAAATATTTATATGAAAATATATATACATATATGGGTAGTAAGAAGCGTAGTGGCGGTATTCAACAGAAATCAAAAGAGTGTCCTAATTGTGTCCTTAGGTCTAAACTTTACTATTATTAATATGCTTGTCAGAATTTCGTGGCCATCTGACCTTGCCCGTGCGTTCGTACATCACGTTTCAAGTCACTTCAACGGAATTTATACAATCAAATTACTGACTTAGTTATAAACGCCTCAACCAAATAATAACTTTTAACCTCATAGGAATATCATATTTTTAAAAGTGCTACACAAGGTAGGTACAACAGAAGGTTCTAGAAATTTGAGCTGAATATCACTCAGTAAGTGTCAAGGATTCTGGGAGGGACAAATAATTGATACATAGTGCCTTTTGAACATGCAACGGTAAGAGACCAAAATTAATATTTTTCATAAATATGTTATAAAATAAAACTGTTGTTTGAATTTGGCGTCGGTGTTTAAGAAATGGCCATTGTTTTGAAGAAAAGAACAAAGTAAAATATACATTTCTTCGACAAGATTGACATTTTGAATGGCATAGCACAGTTGTTTGTCAGTTTATCAATTGCTTCAGTTTATCATCATCCTACTCGTTAAAACTAACAAAGACATGGTGTCCTATACAAGTCGAATATTAAAGAGTTTTTCATAAAACTCTCAATTTGCAAGGCTCAATTTACTCAGCCTATACCTACCCGGTGTTAAGGTGTCGGGATTTAAATGTCTGATGTTATCAGTGGACCGTATACCATTTTATTGCCCTTCCCCTAAACATCGCTCCATAGTCGCCCTTAGAGCGTCCATTGAAACAACACCACTACTTTCTTGTTTCCTTTAAATATCATTTAAAATAATGCCACCTCAAAAATGTATCTTGGGACAATATTGGACTGGTAGAGAATTCTAATGTCTCGGTTGATTTAGTCTCGACAACTTTTGAGCACTCTCGTCTCGACGAGATGGAGACGAGACCAAGGCCTTTTCTCGGTATAGTGAAGCCCTATATATAAATAACTGGAGCGTGAGGGTAATACTTTGAAGGCTACTATAGCAGGAATGAACTACGACAATAGTTCTTGAAATTGCCTAAGTCTCGCTACATCGAAAATCGTCGAAGAACCCGGGTTTTCTCGTGGAACTAATAGGAAAAAAAATTAGTCGCAAGACCTCGATCCGCCCCTTCCGGCCGCGGCACCGGAGAGAGGTCGGAAAAGAAGTGAAAAAGAATTAACGAGATGCAGATGAGGCTATAAAACAGCTTTAATCACAGAGCTCGAAGTAATTCCGTAGTATTTGAAATGGGGGAAAAGGGCAAAAAGTAGCTAAATCAGGGGACATTTCATTACGTCCCGGATTGCGGAATTCTTATAAAATTGTACAGTGATAAAGTACGGTTTGAGCGTTCCCCTCGGGGGAATTCTCGCTCTCCCTTTTTCTCGTCGGATATCGCGGACGTATCACTCAGTCATTGATTGGTGCATTTCCGGCCGGTTGAACTTCCTCGACTGCCTCGGAATTCATTAGAGCTTAACGATTTCCGAGCGAGAGATCTAAGAGGTGTGATCTCGGACGAGGAAGTTGCAGATTTAAACGGATCATCATTACTAAGATGTTTTACCCTTCATATGTTTGTGATGATCGAGGTTGCAGGTAATTTTCAAGGGTGGTTAAATAAGTGGACCGAAACACTTCGAGGTTCGATTGCAACTGGTTTTATTTCATTAATGAATATTCGAATACAAGATCGTTGACGCTATTTATTGCTTAGTTTACGAATTATGAAATTAACAATAGTAATGATATTTTATGCGACGGACGTCGATGGACATTTTGCCGATTTACGCTAAACGTAAGTCTATACAATATTGAATGACTTTTCCACTGTAACTGGGTAAACGTACCGGACGTATCGTTGAAATTTGATATTAATTATTAATGATAATTAAAGTTCATTAACCTGTATTATTCCAATACATGTTAACTACATACCTACATAGATTCACTGCATGAGTTAAAAACAGCACATAGCTGAGTATTGGAATTAATTATTAATTGGAGTAGAGTAGATTGATAACACCTACTTCCATTAAATGTACGTATGTTGGTTGGTTTGGACGAATGTTGAAGATCGAAATTTTAATGTTGATGTTTTAATGTTAATTTCTGCTGACGACACTACATTCTAGTTCACGGGATATATGCGTAATCCCTAACCATTATTATTATTGTTATTCCCCCTCTTACCGCCTCGTTCATTGGAGCGTTGAAATTGAAAATAGTACACTATTTTCTCGGACCGACACGTGAATTCACCACACAGATTTACCTTTGACTAATATTTTAAACCTGGGCCCCTCAAATTTTGGGGTTCAATAGCCAAAAGTTTGTCAAAAGAATCACGTCTTAACGCTTT
Organism: Cryptocephalus moraei; assembly: GCA_946251905.1. Taxonomy (NCBI): domain Eukaryota; kingdom Metazoa; phylum Arthropoda; class Insecta; order Coleoptera; family Chrysomelidae; genus Cryptocephalus; species Cryptocephalus moraei. The sequence goes on from OX276463.1 coordinate 14,923,824, forward strand.
CAAAGTCTTGAACCGACTCTCAAACTGATTTGAATTTCCAAATTAACAAACTAACACCAAAAACTAAATAACTGATTACCAACTACTAGATAGCTGGGCCTCAATGGCCCAGCCATCCGAAACCTCTCGAGTTCCAGAGACTAGTCCCTCTTTTCAAACATATCCGCTCTCGACTGACCCCTTCCCTTAACCGGAAGTGACGTCATGACCAATAACTGAATCTCAACTCTCCTTCTTTCTAGATTTTGAACCTATGCGGACCCTCTAAACTCCCCACTTGGGAACTATCAATCTTCCACCATATGATGACGTCAGTCACGTGCGCATTGCTTCTTCTTCCTCTTAAAAAATCCAAACCGGAAGTCGGTCATAAATGATTTCCTTGCCAAATTGAGACATATTTTCGCTTTGTGCAATTTATATACGTATTGATAATGACTAAACTAACCGGAGAATTGAGTTAAAATTTACACAACTTATGCTCACATGGCACCACATCAACCTCTCAAAATCTAAGACTTCTAACTATTGTAGTTTTCGCCAGAGTGCGGTGGCGACACTATGTCGCTAGTATTCCAATAAAAGTTACCACACGTACTAGTAGGCAAATAAACATTTGGAATTTCGGACCGGGTTTCTCACCAAGCTAATTGGGATAGAGAGAATGATGTAGCGCTGCGTTAATATTCGGATTTAGTTAGAATAGCAAACGAGGATTCAATTCGTTGACTAATTTGTGATATATAAAAAACGTAACGTAAGAGCGTGAGGAGTACTTGGTTGAGTTATAGAATTTTAAGCTAGGATCGTAATACTTTGAGGGAGTGTTAGAGTTTGTACACGAGAGGCGTAAGTTTTGGAGTTTTACAGTGTAGAAGAAATTCGGTAGAGAACCGGGTTTTCGTAAGGTTGTGTGTTGGGTTAGGTACTCATTTTAGTTGGGAAGGTCTGGTACCTAAAAGGGTTAGAGTTTTCTTTGTTTGCAGGGGCGAAGTGTATAAGTAATATCGGTACCTATAACTTGATCAGTGAGTCGATTCTCTCTATATTAACCCGAAAGGGCGAATAATTACACTTTGAAGGCGTGTCAATTAGATTTGACGATTTGAAAATAAATGGGAGGAGGGCAGTTCAGTCTCTCTTGATAGACTCCCATCAGGGCATCTGGGGATCTCCACTGTTAACTATTAATTGGATACAATTTTTAATATTTAATTTAAAAGCTATATCTGGTGAATCATTTTTAGAATAGATGTCCTACAAATACTAACCGTAACGAAAAGACCTGCATAACTCCTGTCTTCCCTTTTCAACCCCAAAAAATATTGTGAAATTTTGAAAAATGTGCAACTAACCACCAGCAAAATTAACCTAGCATTAATAACTGAAAAATTTTTATTAAAAAATTTCATTAACTAAAAGAGTAAAATAGTTAAAATTGCTTCATAACTAATATCAACTCGCCATATGCCGTTTGAAAATATTATCGACAAACATGATTTACCTATAGCGTAATTAGAGCCGATTTGCATTTAAGGACAATATGTTTGCATAATCAATTTTACAACTTTGTGTAAACGACAACGAAATACCTCTAGGGATGCTGTAATTATTGATAAATAATTCGATATAGTCTATTTATAACCATTGATTATACATATTCTGTTGCTAATATCATATTGTTCATTGTTAATAAATAGACAATGTAGGTACATCCAGGGAGATCAAAAGAATCGTGGGTTATAACACAATCAACTATTAGGTAAGCATTGACATTCTCTAATTAGGGATGATATGTATTAAAATAACTCGAGGCGCCCGTATAACATTTCAGAATATTAATAATGATAATAATAATTGCGTTTCTTTGACATAACTAACCTACAGATAAGTTACATTTGCATAATGCATTTCAATTAAAACAACGATCTGGAAATGAATTGAAGGAAAGGGAGGTTCCTACTGTAGAGTTTTCTCTTACTCATCCAATGGTAGACTTGTGGGGAAGATTACTCTTCGTTGATAGAAGTTTGAAGAAGAATATTGATGAACTGTGTAAAAATGTGATTTCCTCTGACTGTATTGATCTATTAATAATCGCTATGGAACTGCTCACAACTTAATAAAGAAACTAGGTACAGCACACCGTTGGAACAGTGAAGACGCCATTGCTTCCTCTTGGTCCCCAAAAAATAGTACTTAAACCCACAAAAAACACGAAAACCACAGTGCACAGCAATCATGTAACATAGCATTGAGGTGGTATTAAGTGGGTTACACCTGCATATGTAGCTTAAAAAATATATATGGCAAAAAGATCATACAATTGCATAGCCAATTCAGCAGGTGATTGCCGAGTTTGTATTTTAAATTATTGATATAAAATATTTAACAAATTTATTTTAATTTCTCAAAATAAATTTGGAGAGAGAATATTTTTAAGAAAAAAACCAGTGGGTCAAGTACGTTTCTGCCTTTGCGAAATATTAATACAGTTTCTAACAGAACCAAATAAATCTGTATGTATGACAACCCAACAAATTTAAAGTTTGAAAGTAATGTCAAAGAATGATATAAGATGTTTTCAATGTATAATTTCAAAGCCCTAAAATTCAGCAAAGAATGCTCGTAGGAAATAATTAAAAGAATTTTGTTACTGACATTATATTTCAGTTTTGTCACTACATATTCGGGAATCATGATCATTTCATGAAGCTCTCTATTATTCAAGTTATATACGACAGAACATTTTATTCCCATATGCCTGAATTAAGCCCCCCCCCATGTTTTCCTTAATGCTCGAATTTCTTTCCCGTGGAAAATTCATAGATGACAGTAGAGTATTCCAGGGACGGTCCCCTCCCCACATTCAGAGGAGACGTGATGAAAAATGACTGACTCCGGTCGACGTTATAAAGCGATATTATGACACATAATAAATGTATTTAGTTTTTGCCTGACTGCACTTCGGCGGGAAAACGTCCCCGCTCGCCATTTTTCACGGTTCCCACCTTCGTCGAGGAACGGGGGAGGTTATACCTGTTGTTTTGATGTATGAATTCGATGGGCGGCGTACTCGAGACGAGGCACGAAGTGTGGGTTTTCTTTTTTTCGACGTGCGTCGTGTTAATTCCGGTGGGACGCGTACACGAAAAGGGGATCAGACGAGTTCCGCCAGGTGAGCTTTTGTAGGTTCCTTTTAACAAACCACACGATCTAAAGTAACTCGTTAGTATGAGTCCTTGTGGAAGAAGTCGTTCATTCTAAGCAAATTATTACAGATATAAATTACACTATTTTAGAGTAGGAGTAGGCTGTGTTAAAATTTTGTGAATACATGCAGTATGAGTTTACTTCTAATGAATTTTAAAAAGTATTTAATTGCCCATTTCGTTTGCAATACGTAACTTACTTTGTTGACGCTAGCGTCAACATTATTTAAGGGAATTTTAGGTGAATAAATCATAATTTATTGTAAACGAATTTAGGGGACATTTTACGTAATTTAATCATTGGAATTAACACGCGTTGTTCTACAAACGAAAAACAAGTCATGATTAAGAGCGAGGATAGTTGTGTAAAATATTATTGGATTGTTTTAACATTCGCACTCGAATCAATAACACTAGCGATCGTTTCACGTTACAAGAGGAAACCAATTGCGACCGAACGTGAGCCGGTCAAGTTCAAATCCCCATACTCAGCTGACTAAGCATAACACGACGTCTAGGTAACGTGATAACGAGCGCTTCTCGAGAAGGTCAGTCTGGTGCAAGGTAACAAAACAAATAATATCTCATTTAGCTAATGTAAAATAAGATGTATAAAAGCTCTGAAATTTGCGACAATAAATCAGTATAATTTGTATGCTCAAAACGACGTGTGTTGTTGGTCTTGATTTAAAGTCACCCTTCATCTTAAAACCGCCTGTGAGACTGCAGTCGGGAGACCTAACCTCACCCTACACGACTACTCTCACGTTACGCCCTGAGAGTTCTACGAGATCTTCAAGCTACGAGAACTTCTAACTTCGAGATCTTCAACCCCGGATCTGCACGTTACGCCCTCAGATCCAACCCGGAGAAGTACGTCACGCCCTCTCTCCAGAACTTCTCGAGAACTTCAACTCAGTACCTGCAAGAGACGCCTTCAGGTCCACTCCGGAGATTTACGACATGCCGTGATCTCCAACTACTACAACAGGCTCCAGCCTTACAACCTGGAGGCAAGATTCATCTCCGCAGCCACCCAGAGAGAGATTACATATAGTACACTCTCAACAGAGGCCACTTCACACTTCGTTTATACTTTGTAAATCTATTAAATTAATGTTATACGTAGGATATTTAAACAAAATGTGTATGTCTTATGTACCCCCACATATTTGTTTCCATTAGAGTAACTTTGTAATTGTGGAAATTGAGTGGCAAATACCAGTTACATGTTATATTACATTTTGTTTAATATCAAGTGAACTTGAAATAAACAGGTAGTAAGGAAAAATGAACAAATCCTAAGATTTGATAGACATTTTCTTCTGTTGTTTTCAAATGGTGTAAGAGTGCGCCTGGAGAGATGAAATAATTCCTATTATAATTATTTTGTGAATAACTCCGGTTATACTGCGTCCAATTATTTGATATCATCTAGAGTCAGAGAAAAGCTAATGTTTGAGACGATCCTCAATATGGTTGGACAAGTAGTAACCGCGAAATTGTTTGTGTTAAACATCAAGTGACGAAATTAAGACGAAAAGGGATAAGATTTTTATCTTTCGGCTTATAGCGCCCTTTCTTTCTGGATAACTTAATTTTTAAGGTTCCCATCGAACCGCTTGTTAGAAGATGTCTATTAAGTTGCGGCATAGATTTCATAGTGTACATTTCGGACTAGTCTCATAATATCTTTCTATTATTGTGTTAACTTATTGCTCAATAATTTATTTTGTTGCTGTTAATCTTTTTTGAGAAATGTATTGCTCGTAACTGATATTGAGCTAAGGCAGTCAGCTATCGATACGAGCTTTGTTGCTAATTGTTGCTGTGGATTTAGAGAGAGTTTTAAAATTTTTTTTAAAAAATTCATATTTTTTTGAGAAAATTATCGCATAACATCAGCATACTAATAGTAGTTACCATAGAAAAATATTTCAAATGCGTTTTATTTCGTTCAATTCTTTCTATATAGATGAGCATTCGTGACATGGCTTCATATGTACCTGCACGGGTTTTGTACTTCTGGCACAACTAATTGCGTCCTAATCATTGGAAACCTGGAAAATGACTACATCGCCTGGAATGGATTGCAAATAATAAGAGCGGGCTACACATCCCAGAAAACATTGTAACGTTACGCCAGACCCATGCGTGGAAGCGAGAGCGTCAGAGATCGACCTTTGCGTTCGGCTGGTGACGCATCTACCTCTCTTCCACTACAGCATCCGAGTGAAAGAGAGACCGGCACCACACAACCAATGTGAGCCATGCGGGAGTGAGAACAGGCGATAGAGAGGTACGGTCGGTCTTATCAGCGTTTCGTTTCTGACGCATCTATCATCCTTCCACTCCGTCGGCTGAAAGAGAGACGGCGGCAGCACACAGCTGGACGTTAACTATATCGCCGACTATTATTTGTAAAGTTAACTGAATATTTACTGTGCATACCATTGCTTATTACTATTACAGTAACAATTGAGGCAACAAGGTAATTAATTCTTGCTTTCTAAGGGTTCGATTAGCTATATAATCTTGTATATTTGTTTTTGGATCATTAAAACAATGTTATAGGAATAAACTGAAATGTAATCAGTATAAATAAATTGTTTATTTGAAATGACGAAATTGAACAAATAAATCAAACTCCTTCTTTTTATTATTCAGAATAATGATAATTTTGTGATAATTCATAAAAGTATGCAATTTTTAATCAATGTTTTCTTATGACGTTATCACGTACATGTATCGTCCGTAAACCGGCTTTACAGATAACCAAATTTTTCATTGTGAGATTTCTAACAATCATTTGATATTTAGCAGCCGTTTTATCAGTAGAGTCTCAATAAGACGTGCAAATTGACACTTCAAAAAGTAATATTTAACATTAAAACAAATTTGCATGGCACTTTAATAATATTTCGAGACTGATTTAAAAAACACTTGTGTAGATTCGTAAATAATAATTTTGGCTAACAACTTGCTTTATGTATATTCTCATTAATGAATAAAATATATTGTACTCATATCGTGCAAAACAAAAATCGATTTCAGCAGGATCAAAACAAGAAAACAATTAACAAGCAGGAACTAAATCACTTCGCAACATATATGTTCCTATTATAATGTTCTTTCAGTTAACAGAAGAAAAAAGGGCATTATATTAGGCTTAAATAATATTGTGTCACCAAGTATAACGAGGAACGAACTGGAAGGGGCCATAACACACCTCAAATTAAGGACTGCTCTCCGCTGTCAGTTCAATAAAATTGAATGTCAATTTTTTCGTGAATATCATGACAAAGAAGTCGCACGATGATGGAACTTGCAGGACACAAAAGAGTACCTAAGGCTTTGGCAATAGATTTGGATTAGAATGTTTCGTAAGAGTTATTAGAAAATAATGAATCAAACAGATTAGCAACAAAATAAGTCATCAGTAGCAGTCTTAGTTTCCGAATTGGGCAGGTGGCTGCCGTAACTTAACATTAAATTACAGAGCAACGCATTTCTTACACTCTGCATAAGGAATATAATAATTATAGAGCAACAAAATAACAATTTTTAAACTAGTTCAAAATGGGCTGCTGTAATTTAATAGACATTGTTGGATGAAACGAGTGCTAGTGTTAGGCAAAATTTGATGGCCTAAGAGGTTTATACGCCAAGGACGAAAATTAGCTCGCATTGGTTATGCAGAACAAACCGAGGTAATTGTTGGAAGAAGAGCGGAGAAAAGGTGGAAAATTGGGGAAGATTCTCGTACTGACCTGCGCATAAATTATATCTTAGCCGATCATTAGACAACATTTTGAGTTGTCTTAGCAATTTATTGTTGAGGCGCTATTCAAATTATTCTCCGCAGTCGAAAAAAATTGGATATGTCACATTTTGCCCTGATCATCTTCGACACATAATAGAACGAAGACCTCTCATATAAATTGTTCGTGCTGAAATTGCTTGTTTCGCACTCGATAATCGCTTTACATTGTGATGAGCGCTATTTGTATGTTCCCCTATTAAGGGGCATTCTGTGTCAGACCCATTCTACAGAGTCGCATTATGGTATAAACATATGAGCGAAAGAAAGGCCATATATTTCTCGTTGGCTAAACAGAGAAAGAACTTTTGCGATGTTGCTAGCTCGCGACGTAACCCCATCCGCAGCGCGAGAGTTACTAAAATCCGAGACGACCTGAGACCGAAAGCGTAAAGCGATACGCGTTAGGTGCCTGGACTTAGACTGCGGCCGGCAACGTTGCAAAACTTCCTTCTCTGTCATACTAACGAACTACTACTAGTTTCTCTTTTGCTCCTGTTGATTTCGGGACAGGCGTTTCAATAGAAATGCTCCGTATAAGTTTGATGAATGACGAGTGGACCATTGATTTGAAATGTAACAAACTTATGATTTCCACAATCCCCCCTGAGTAACGGATATAAGATAAGTTTCTTGTGTTTGAGGCCATTAGACGGACTTGCCGACGGCGAAATGAATTATTTTTTTAAATCCCGACGAGGCGGTTATAAAGTAATAAATCACGGGAAATGACGTACTGATCCACTTAAGAAAATTACATTTGCGGTAAATACCGGAGTAAGTTCGATATTAGTGTACGTAATCTTAATGCGATTATTGAATAATTAACTACAACTAATAGCCATTCGATTAACTAACAGCGGTAATTCCTGTGTAGTAAAGCGATTAATTTCATAATCCGGGGCGAGGCAATAAATCCCGTATCGAGTGCATACGCGGGATGACTTGCTCGGCGGCCGCGTTCCATCATTTCGTGTTTTTTGTATCATCGCAGATATTAAACTGCAATTCACCGATACAGCGTGCAAAGCATAAAACGGCGATATCGCCTCGGCGAAAATTCACGCATCCCTAATTCTATCCCATCGTCCACCCTACGTTGCATGCGACATGCGATTGCATAGAGATGCATATCCAGCGACTGGCCGATCGTAAATCAAAACGGTTTTGGCACAGGTCGCTGATAACGTTATTATTAAATTACCCGTTTTTACCGCACCGATTTTCACACCGAATCCGATTTTCTAAGTCGCGACGACGGTCATGATCCCGAATTATGGAGTTCGCGCAATATGGACTCGACGATTACATTGCGTACGCCTCGTTAATGTCCTGTGAATCGGTCGGTGTGGTTAATGTTTCGTTTCGAGTTGCGGACGGACGGGTTTTCGGTCACCGCGAGGGATAAACAGATTTACTTCATATAATATACGGTCCAGTCGTTTGGGAACCTCCTTAGGTTCCTGTCATGTTGAATCGTTCATTACAGTCACGGAAGTCCACACCACTTCACCTTCATTTGAAAAATGTAAACTCCTGTAAGTTACCGACTCCAAGGAGAAGGTCAGGATCTGGGAAAAATATATCGAAGAACTGTTTTGTCAAGACAAACCCACGGTTGTGAGTGAAGGCAATTGTCAGTTGACAGGACCGCCGATATTAAAGGCGGAGATAGAGAGAGCGATTCTTAACTCGAAGAACAATAATGCCACCGGGCCAGATGAGATCCCATCAGAGATTTTAAAACGTCTAGATGAAAGAGGCATCGATGATCTGCAGAAGATATTTAACATCAGGACACAGGAAATCAGGACACTACCCTTAACAATGGCTGATTTCCCCCTTTGTTCCCTTGCCTAAGGAAACCCACGGCAGAAAATATAAAGATCACCGACTCATCAGCTTGATGAGCTACACCCTGAAAATATTTTTAAAAGTAATTCATCAGGGAATATATATAAGATGCGAAATATATTATTGGTAGCTCACAGTTTGGGTTTAGAGAAGGAATGCGTGCAAGAGAAGCAATGGTGGCCATACAAGTGCTTGTTCAGAACTGTTATGATGTGAAAAAAGATATCTGACTGTGCTTTGTCAACTACGAGAAAGCGTTTCATCGAGTTGAACATCATAGACTCATACAACTTTGCAAAAGCCTTGATCTAGATCAAAAATATATCAAATGAATCGAAAATACACAGAGTGTTATGGGTTTGACTGCCTTTATTTTAACAGGCGGTAGTATTCAACAACTTAAGCTATTTTCGAGGAAAAAAAAATAACAAACTTCTAATTTTAAGGTGTAAAAATTCAGTTTTATTAAAGAATATCACATAATTTTCTACATGAAATAACCATAAGATGTATTCTTTCAATGTATTTATGTTTAATTTTTAACAAAACAATTTTTTCTTTAAATAATAAAAAAAATCCAATCAATACAACTCGATAAAATGGCTATGATGTGGTTTGGCAACACCGCGAATTTATCGCACGCGTCGCAAAACATTGACCCCACACAGCCGTTTACATGCATACGTATCATTTCTTGTCGGTGTTGCCAAGTTGTGCTGAAATGCCTTGATAAAATAACTCCACTTTTCTCGAAAACGGTTGGTTTTAGAACCCCCATTATGTAAGGTTTTTATGTTTGTTTTGATGAATACTATCACCTATTAAAATAAAGGCAGTCAAACCCCCAACACACCCTGAATATTCGTATCAGACTGCACAGATTAAGTTAGATAGCGACATGTCCAGATTCTGAAAGGAGTACGACAAGGATGTGGTCTTATCCCCGCTATTGTTTAACCTGTACTCAGAGACGGTTTTCCGCGAAGCTTTGGAAGAGATAGAGATCGGTATTATGGTTAACGGCATGTGGATCAACAACATTCGCTATGCTGATGACACAACGCTAATCGCTGAAAATGTGCAGGATTTACAACGATTGGTCAACATAGTCGGGGAACATCGTAGATCAGTGGGTCTCAACATAAACACCAAGAAGACAAAGCTCATGGTGATCACAAGAGATCTGAATGCGTTTAAAGACTTCGAAATAACATTCAATGCGACGCATATAGAAAGGGTGTACAAATTTAAGTATTTGATAGTCTGGTTATCTAAAAACTGGTCATCGGACTTCAAAATTAAATGCCGCATTGAGCAGGCCCCACAGGCATTCTTAAGACTGAGAAGAGTATTCACTTGTTCGAACTTTGATCTTGAATTGAGACAGATTTTTTTAATGTTACGTTTGGTCGGTACTTCTTAATGGGATAGAAGGTTGGACCCTCAAAGTAAATGTCATTAAGAAATTAGAGGCATTCGAGATGTGGTTATATCGCAGAATACTCAAAATACCTTGGACAGTAAGAGTGACAAATGTAGACGTGCAAGCTTCTGTTAATAAAGAGCGTGAACTGTTCACTACCATTAAGAAGAGGAAAACTGCATACCTAGGGCACGCCACGAGAATCGAAAAATATAAATACTTGCTGTTAATAATCAAGGGTAAGGTAGAAGTTCGGAGACGAGTAGGTAGGGAAAACTGTCTTGGCTGCGAAACATTTGCCAATGGACGGAAATTCACAACCTACAAACACTGATCCACACCGCTAGGAATAGAAATGAAATGGAAAATGTGGTGGCAAACATCCGTTAACGGATAGCATGGGAAGAAGAAGGAGAAGTTCCTGTGCTAGTTATTTTCCAAAAAAGTATTATCACTTTCTCAAAATGTCCAATAACTTAACGAAAATATATAAATACAAAAAGAGGTAGAAAGATTTGTTACGTATTGTGACGAATCATTCAAAAGGGTATAACGTTTTTATGGGTTCAAATATTCAAATTACACTTCTTTTGTCCTTAACTAATTTAATCAACGCATTTGACTACTATCTAATAAGAAAGTTATTTATATTCGCTCTCTGCTTGCTTTCTCTATGTAAAACCATTCGTATTAAACTTTCTTTATCAGTTGCTTGGCAGCTCACCTCGCTTACCCGTTCTAAATAAGAAAAGAAACATCAACTACAGAAGAGATATATGGAAAAGTCAAAGACCCCATCAACAAGGCAGCCCACGAAGCATAAGGAGAAAAATAAGCCCAAAACAGAAAGAGAAAACTAGAGGAATGTTGGAACGACACAGTGCAAGAGCAAGTAGATACATAGAAAAAAAACTTATAATAAATGGTTGAATACAAATTCAGACTATGTCTGGCAAGAATACAGAGAAGGGGAAAGGATACGCATAGAACAGTAATTAGGGCTAAGAAAGAAACCTGGCAGAAAACTGGTGAAGAGATAGAAAAAAAGTATGGGGAAAACATGAGCAAATAAAACCTGGAAAGTATTTAGAACAATGAAAACACAGAACAAACATCAGGCAGGCATATGCAATATTATGCTTTATGCCTCATTAGCATGCAAGAATTTGCAAAACACTACCAAGAACCAAGACAGAGTGGCTGAGTTACTGAGAACCCACCGAAGAATGAATTTGGTAATGATAATATCCACCTGCAACCCTAAGGAACTGCAATACACAATTAATAACAAGAACAACGTAAAGGCACCTTCAGCCGATTAAGCAGTACCCTCTATACCTTTTGGGATATTTGCAGTAATTTTTGAAAAATGCTTAGATTTGACGAAATACCTAAAGAATGGAAAAAGTCAACAAATACGTCTAGTTATATTAAAAAATGGAAACAGAAGATATTGTGGAAACAATCGTGGTATCAGCCTCACGCCGTTCATGGTGAGAATCTACGGTTGTATCCCGAAAAAAAGAGAATAGAAGAAGAAGTAACACAATCAAAAAACAAAAGGGGATCATCCTGCACAGATGGAGCATTCATTCTCAAAAACATAATTGTGAAAAGAACGGCAAGAGTAGGTCTTACTCCCCTGATAGTAAGGGTAGTAACCTTATACCTTGTCTTTGTAGATCTACAAAAAGCTTGTGACGCAGTTCAACAAAACAAGTTGTGGGCAAGTCTGATCGATAAAGGGGTGTCATTAAGCTAGTTAAAGGAGGTAAATTGTTCTACAAAGATGTACGGCAATTTTTAAAAATGAGAGGTAGTCTATCTCAAGGTTTGAGGTGACAAAGGGTTTCTGCGGTGATGCATAACAATGTTTAAAATTTACTTACAGGTGGCGCCAAAATTTTGAAAAAGTAACCACAGAGGATTGGGTATCACATAGATGAAGAGATCTTGTTCATCTTATTCTTTGCCACGACCAAGGTAGCTGGAGATGAGGAAGATGTTCATTACATGCTTTCAAAATTGAAAGAACAATATGAAAATTGGGCTTGCTATAAACATGTCTAAAAGGAAATTGCTGAAGGGGGGAGAAAATACTCTTCGTGGAATACACGCGGATAGTGGTACTATTAAAATGAGCCTTAGCTTTAAAAATTTGGCAGTAACTTTGTCGTCATACGGAAGAAGCACGGATGATATAAATAATGAAATCAGAAATGGCAAATGAGACATGTCATAACATAACGAAACCTGTATCATTCCATTGTTGAAAGTATCACGACGTATGGCGCAAGAGTTATAGGAACTTACTCAATGGCAAAAAGACCGATTGTTGGCTGTACGGATGGATTTCTGGAGAAGGAGTTGTGGTATTTCCAGGCTTGATCATGTTAAAATTCACTGAATCAGAGAGATAATGAAACATGAAAGTATAATTCACGACAGTATAGAATTAAAATGCCTATTCTGGTGTTTTCTCTACAAATCTACAAGATTTTCTATCTTAACGAAAGATACTGAAACAACCGCAGCCAATGGAAATTGGGAAGCGAGAAGCGGCGGCAACGGCAGTTGTTGTCCTGACTTTTCTCCAAAGTTGAGCTCCCACGCTCTTTACTGCTCCCTCTGGGTTTTTCCTTTTCTCCGTTAGTTGACTTTTCATTATGTTCTGATCTCCTGGTGGTCCTCTTCCTGGTATATCTTTCTCTGTTAGTCCTCCCTCATTGCCGTCTTGGGTCTTTTCCTCCTTGATAATGATAATCCCTCCTCCAAATAACTTCTCTAAAAGTGTGTAATAAATGTTCACCTACGTGATTAATAACATCATTAGTTAGAGGGTATTTACCACTGTGAAAGAATATTTTATCAACATTCTTGTAACGTTGGTTGTATTTAATCTTTTTTTTTAAATAATATTAGCACCAGATTAATCTGTGACATACTACAAAAAAAATCCTATATAAAAATTGAATTTTTCTTATTAACGTAAGGGATCATATAATTGTTATAAGCAGGAAACTCCCAAATTACTTTCGTGAAATCTGTTATAAGCGAACTATTAATTATGTAGCCAGAGCAGGTAAACTTAATTGATTTGAAGTATTACGTCAACGAACTTGTTAATTTTAATACAAATACTGAATGCGAACAGCAATCCTCTTAAACGTCTTTTCAACTCAAACTACAAATCAATGATCTTCGCAAACGGAACGTTCCCTTCTTAATTTCCTCGCTTTACGCTCATGAAAAATCACAAAACGTCTCGCCCGTCCTCTCTCCCTCTCTTCCTCCCGTTTTGCACCCTCACGCTCGTACCTAAACTATTCCGTTCATTTCTCGATTCGTCCTTTTGAATGGACGGCTCCCAATTAGAGAGGAAAGCACCCCACTCCCCCTTTTCGACGCGATATTTCTTAAAGTTTATTTCCTTCTCTCCCTTTCAAGGAGACGTAGTTTATTCCCGCGCGAAATAAGAATATAATTATACAGTCTTCTCGGACGGAACGGGCTGTTAATTGAACCGGAGTGTATAGCTGGCCGAAAACGGTACGAGGAACGGAAAGTATTTTGGTGAAAGTCGAAGCAACAGTTGTGGTTTTGCGGTCTGGACAACGGGGAATCTCCATAGTGGGATTTATATTTTTGACGTGATATACGTCTTATAAATCGATATGCCGGCTATCTGCCGGTTCACAAAACATTGTAACGTTACGCCAGACCCATGCGTGCGAGCTAGAGTGAGAGCGACAACAATAGACAGAGATCGACTTTGGCGGTTGTCTTGCGACGCATCTATCTCTTTTACACGACAGCGTCCGAGTGAAAGCTCGATTTGGCGATCGGCTCAGTTCGCGAGCGCGATGGAAGGGGACGAAGGGGTACGCACTAGTCCTGAATGCATTGTTTCCACTCCGTCGTCAGCGACGACGGCGACAGCAGTCAGCACACTATTATTTATAAAGTTATCTGAATATTTACTGTGCATAACATTGCTTATTGCTATTACAATAACAATTGCGGCAATAAGGTATGTAATTCTTGCATTCTAAGAGTTCGATTAGCTATATAATCTCATATATTTATTCTTGCATCGGTCAATGAGTGCAGTAATAATAGGTTATGTTACGATTTCGACTAAAACATTATGATGAATGATATAAATGATCGTGTATACAGTCGAATGCTTACATTTAGTATTCAATGAAAACAATTATCCTGTGCAGAAACTCATGTAAGGTTTAAGATTAATGTTCAAATTCACACATGTCAGAACAATGTGTCTAAAATGACCAGTTGGACCGGCCAACCGCAGTGCGAAAATACCTTCTAATGAGAATTTAGTGATAATAATTCTATTCAATTCATAAACGTATTCCATTTTTCATCAATGTTTTCTTATGACGTTAGCACGTAAAAATTATCGTCCGTAAACCGACTTTACAGACAACCAAATTTTTGAGATACAGTAGGAAGCTAATTTATTTTTGGAAATTATAGTTCCATTAATATTGTTAACAATTCTTCACATGTCTTGTACAATATTGTCACATCTGAGAGCTTTAGTCTAACTATTAAGGATGTAACTAATTAATACCGTCAGATCGGTTTCAAAAAATTAAATGAACGTGCTTGCGGCGAGACGTAATATATCAAATGTTGTCAAGTGTGGGAGCCTCAACTTAATTACCATTCCCCGAATTAATAATTAGCAGTCAGATCCGTGGGATGTAATATACTAAATATTGTTACTAATTACTTAAATAAATAAATAGCAGAGTCAAATCTTAAAATTCAATGTACACGCTTGTCGCAGGAAGTAACATATTAAATTTTGTTACGTCTTGGAGCCTTATTCCAATTATTAATAACCTAATTAATAATTAGCAGAGTTAACTACATTCTTAAACTCTGAATTTCCTCCTAAGGAGAGTAAATTAAGAATAGTTACCTACACTAAACGACAGCCGGATGAACAACTTTCGTGATAGTCAGAACATATACCTAAACCGTAAACACTGTAAAGGTGATAATTTGAGAGGGTGGGTAGTTCAGCTCTGATTCCTCGGTTTCTTATAAAATGGGTATTAATGTGCATGATAAGAGGTGAGATATCCTCTGTAATAATACTTCATTGATATCTTCGTCCGAGGGTGTCTAAACACATCATATTTTAACTGTGGAGTCAAGAGGGAGCTATTGTTTGAGGTTATCCTCAATGTGGTGGGATTTAATTTTTATTAACCGGAGAAATGTCGCTTCGATGAAAGTAGGGGTGGTGAGTGTGATGGTAACCCGAAATATGAATGGTGTGACATATTAAAATTAGATAGGATGGGTTAGAGCAAATAGCGTTATAGTTGCGGTATCGAATTTTCGAGATGATGGAAGAAAGTGGGAAGGAGGTGAGAGACTGTTTTGCTCATAAGGTTGTAATCTAATAACTGTATTGAATAGATTGATCACTGTTAACTCTACGAACAACATAAAAGAGAGCTAAGTAGGGTTGTAGGGATTTAATAGAGAATTTAGGGAACATAATTAGGGATTAATTAGGGATTAATAACCATTAAATAGAACTATAGCAACTTGTTATTAAAAATATCTTTTGGTGAAAATTTCTACTTGCAAATTAAGTAATCAAATATTAATTAGAACAACTTAGTCAGGGATAACTTAGTGTGCTTGCTGATAAAGTAATCAATTATTAAGTAATTAGTAACTACTAAAGAGGGTATTAAAACAACTAAGTAGCTTAGGTGGACAAAAAAGCGCGGATCAAAGTGATAATTTCAAAATCTTACAACAATAATTAATCGCATAAGCATAACACCAGTCGTCGTAATATGATAATAATCACGCTCGGTAAGGTCAAGCACACAGCTAGGTCAGGAGAAATAAAATCTAGGACACCAAAAGATAACAAAACTAAATTTGCTATTTAACCAAGGTAATTTGAAGAGGTATAAAAGCTTGTGAATTTTTGGTAATAAACCAGTATATAATGTATGCTCAAAACGAAGTGTGTCGTTGGTCTTAATTTACTTCACTCTAACCTACAAGCTCTCACGTTACGCCCTGAGAGTTCTACGAGATCTTCAAGATACTACAACTTTTAAATCCAAGAACTTCAACCCGGACCTGCACGTTACGCCCTCAGGTCCACACCGGGGAGCACGATACGCCCTCTATCCAAACGACTAGAACTTCAACCCCGGATCTGCACGATACGCCCTCAGATCCAAACCCGGAGAAGTACGTCACGCCCTCTCTCCACACAACGAGAACTTCAACTTCAAGAACTTCAAGAGATCACGTCACGCCCTGATCTCCAACTACTACTACAGTCTCCAGCCTTACAACCTGGAGACAAGATTCATCTCAGCAGCCGCCCACGAGCTACGAGAGAGATCTATACAGTCCACTTACAACAGAGACCACTTCACACTTCGTTCATCACTGTATAATATCTCTTCTCTGTATCGTAACGTCACAGAATGCTGCTTCTTGTGAGAACCCACGAGTAGTGAATGCGCCTGACCTACAGAAATTACTGATGATTGAATCAGTAAAGCTTGACATCACCTCGAGACAGCGGGATACTAAGCTAATTTCCAAAAGTGAAATTAATTTTTAAATCGCTACAACTTTCCTAAATTCTTTTCTGACTGCGCCAACAACTTCGTCGTCATTTATTCACTCGTGACATGATTAAGCTCTGTTGTTTCCTAATTTCTTCGAAACTTCTGTAACGCGAAAGTGACGCTCCCGAAGGGAATTTAAATCATAGAACGTCACCGACGCGAAACCGATACCGTACAATAAAAAAGTCCGAATAACACAAAACACTTCACCCATTCATCTCGTCAAAGTCAAGAATTGTTTTGGTCTTCGCAAACAAGGGAAACCGTGTCAAGGCTGTCGGGATATCCTCCGATTCACTTGTTATTCCACCGTTATGTCTCACTCCCTTTCCGAATCTTTTACTTGACCCTCGGGAGATAAAAATTAAAACTCGATAAAACTTTCGAGGGCGATGGCGTGTGTTTGCTTAGTCGGCGAAAAGGGTCTTCTTCCACACACGCACGTACGAGACGAACGAGAGAGGGAGAACGAGGACTCGAGACGCCTTTGAAATTTTATTTACAATGCCCCCATATGCCTTTCTAAAGGTCTTTCCCGTCTCTCTGTCGTTTTGCCTCCCTTGTTTGTCGGGAATCAAGCCGATCGTCTCGCTTGATTGTTTCCATATTCAGATCGATTTCGAGGATAAGGAGAGGAGAAGGGGATGTATCGCTCCAAGGCGATCATGGGGATGGTAAATAGTTTTAGTGAATTTAAGTGACAGACGAGCTTCGACAAATATCAAGGGGTGTTTGGATTTTACATAACAACGGAAGGGGATGAAGCGACCCTATAAATAGTTGTTTTCAAAGGTTCCATACCTAAGTATTATACGTGGTAAGATGATTGTCCACCATCTCCGTTACTATATTTTTTAGAAGGGATCTAGTTATTTAGCAACTACCTGTTTTCACAAAATATAAGACTAGGTGCTATACCGCCAAATTCACAGCATTTCAACAGATTTAGCTAAGGCAATATACTATATAGTATTAAAATATTATTGGCCATTTATTACATTTTTAAGAAATATATATAGATTTCAGTTGTTCCTTTCTTTAAGAACGTCTATACCCTGTTTCGCTTTTAACATTATATTAGTGACATTTTCCCACCTTCGCATCTTATTATCGAGCATTTTCCGACCCCACCGGTCTAGTAGAAACGTTGTGAAATAATTTCGCAACTCCCAAATTAAACAGCGAATTTTCCGACCTTCGCCATTTAAGATGGCACATTTTCCGATCGCACCGTGCTAGAAGGACTGTCATTAATAAATTCCGATAAAGACGCGCATTTGCCGACCTTCACGAATTAAGATTTCAATTTTCGCTACTCCCAAATTAAACCGCCAATTTTCCGAACTTCGCCATTTAAAATAGCACATTTTCCGATCGCACCGTGCTAGAAGGACCGTCGTCAATAAATACCGATAAAGATGCGCATTTTCCGACTTTCATGTATTAAGATTATGAATTTTCGCTACTCCCAAATTAAACCGCGAATTTTCCGAACTTCGCCATTTAAGATAGCACATTTTCCGATCGCATCGTGCTAGAAGGACGGTCATCAATAAATACCGATAAAGACGCACATTTTCCGACCTTCACGAATTAAGATTGTGGATTTTCGCTGCTCCCTATTTAAACCGAGAATTTTCCGAAATTTGCCATTTAAGATAGCACATTTTCCGATCGCATAGTGCTAGAAGGACCGTCATCAAGAAATACCGATAAAGACGCCCATTTGCCGACCTTCACGAATTAAGATTTTGAATTTTCGCTACTCCCAAATTAAACCGCGAATTTTCCAAACTTCGCCATTTAAGATAGCACATTTTCCGATCGCATCGTGCTAGAAGGACGGTCATCAATAAATACCGATAAAGATGCGCATTTTCCGACCTTCACGAATTTAGATTATAAATTTTTACTGCTCCCAATTTAAACCGCGAATTTTCCGTCCTTCACCATTTAAGATAGCACATTTTCCGACCGCAATGTATGAGTAGGACTATTGTCACAAAATACGGAGCACCGCCGATAAACTACCATTAAGTACCACCATTTTCCGACCTTGACTAGTTAAGGTTATAAATTTTCCGACCTTATCGGACAATTAGGACCCATACTGAATGATTTCAAGTGACACCAAGAAGTTGTCCTGCCTTATAGATTTAGTTTTTGCTTGCATAGCTCTCCTCCAATACTCGCCACATTTATTTTTAATTTTACTGGATTAGCATGTATATTCTCGCGTTTATTTACGCTGAATCGCTTTTGTAAGCTATTATATCTTTTGTGGAGTATTAGAATATATTCGCTATTAGTTTTCACCGTTCACTGTGCCCTATGTAAAATCCAATGACATCGAGAATAGAATAAGTTATTTGATCCCCATCTCCCATATGTCATTTTCTTCTGAATTTAAACTACTGGAGTCTTAAGAAAGTACACTCTTCACCTCTGGCGCCCAAATAAACTTTTCGGTAAATCTACCTTTTAACTTAGGGAATGCCAACTGTTCGGCAATTCTTCAGGTAACCAACGATAGTGTATGAATCTTCCTGAAAGTAGTGAACCGGTCGTAGTTAACACGTTAGGGCTAATTAGACCTCACCAGCTTATGTTAAGTTTTTAGATAGATTTCCAAAATGAATTTGAAATATAAAATTCCCCACTACAACACATACAACGGTACACTATAACTTTGTCTTCCAATGGTCTTCCGAATTTTAATACATTGTTGAGGGTCCAGCTTAATCATAAACGTATTATTTCGTCGCTAAGAGCAATTACCGTTATGTGTGCGAGTTCTAAACAAGATTTACGTCACTTATAGAATCTAATAAGAGTAAAGATTGTGCGGATGGCATCGTAATGTTTTACAACCCTCCGATGTCCAAAACTTTATACCGAACAACAATCCCCGCCATTGTTTACGACGCCACCGCATTCGTAGCGGAAGCGCCCTAGCCGGATAAAAACCTCTAATGCAGTTTGTCGGCCAACTTTCACCTCGAACCGCCATAACATCGAATACATATTTGATTAAGGGTTCCCCAAATTTAATCTCTCTATTCCCACGAGCTGGAGTTGCTGCTGCCGCTGCCGCGGTACTTAATATTGATGATATCGACTCGGTCGGATCCGACTACGAAATGAAATTCCCCGTAATCCTCATCCTAATATAATGTTATTCCGTCCGATTTGAGTAAGCATTTTACCGGGTTCGGTATTTTTGTTCCGGTGAAACCGTAGTCTCTATTATACCTCGTTATTGTGAAGCTTACGGATCGAAATTGATAAGTTAGTGATTATTTGAGGGTCCCGAAAGACTTCCCGAGCTAATCTCATTACAAATCATAATAGTTTATATTAAGTACGATGGGTAAGTATGGCCAAAAATTAAAAGTTAATTTCATAGTCAGGAACGTTCTTTTTTTATATATTGGGGATTAACAAGAACGTTGCTCCCCGAGAGCATTCTCCCTTTCTTTAAAAAGTTAGTTTCCATCGTTCGTTGCAAATAAAACGATATATCAAACATACCACAAACAAATATCAAACAAGATATCTGGTTTCCTTTGGTGTAACCAATAATTTTATTGATTTTCCTGTTTCAAGAGGAACATTTGATTGCTTTTAATTTCATTGTTTTAACTCATAAGGAAACTAGGTATGGTGTCAGACACTGATTTTGGTGATTTCACAACACGTTATAATACAATGTAGTAAATGTAAGTGTATTAATCTAAGGTAATAAAGTTCTAATAATCTGCTGAAATCAAAATAACGAAAATACCATGAATGTTAAGGGTTATAATCTTGCAATGCAATTGTTATCTAAAATGGATTACTAAGTTTATTAGACAATGTTCGATTATAAACATTGAAATACATTGAAGATATATTTAAAATTTACTATACTTAAAATAGTATTAAAAAATAAAACTGAAAAGTTTCGAAAAATTTTGATGAAAATTTTTTCCTCCCATTTTTTGTTTTATAATAATATTAAAAATTTAGTAGTAATATACTATTTAGTAAGCGTATAATGATCACTATTATCTACGAGTGAAATTTGTAATCAGATGGATCTAATATAATAAGAAAATTCCATCCCCCAATCTTTCTCCCACGTTCATCAGTCAAAAACTTATTTATCCTGCGCTTGGTATTTGCATTGTTATAAGCTCTGTAAATTGCTTGAACAATAGAAAAATTTATAGGTAAAAGTTTAAACATTCATGTTTGAAATGGCGTTAGTATTATCCATTATCAGTTAAAAACATAGGAGTTATATTTTGTCATGAAGTTGATATGT
Organism: Cryptocephalus moraei; assembly: GCA_946251905.1. Lineage (NCBI taxonomy): Eukaryota > Metazoa > Arthropoda > Insecta > Coleoptera > Chrysomelidae > Cryptocephalus > Cryptocephalus moraei. The sequence goes on from OX276463.1 coordinate 14,945,083, forward strand.
CTATATAAAAAGTTGTGGAACATTTGATTTGTAACATATAAGGATTATTAAAAATTTTTGACTAGTTGTAATATAATATAATAAATTCAGGTTGTTGATAAGTAAGCTAGTTGTTGTACTCGCATATACTATCGAAATCTTTTTAAAAACTATTACTAAGCCACCCAAATCAACAGTCACTTCGACAAAACTTTAATACACTAATTTATTATTTCAAGAAACTTTTCATTGAAAAATAGAGAAATTTTTTTAAACAATTTCATTTGTGGGCCGTAAGAAAAGTTACCATGCTTCCTACATATCTGTTGTAAAACTAATTTTTTGCAATTTTTTAGAAAACCCCTGGCTTGATTTTAAAAAATTAAAATTCATTTTGACGATGAATCTATCTGCTTAAACTAAAGTTTTGAGAGGTTGTACGTTGAGTGTAGTTTTCTAGACGTTATATATATTTTTTTGATTTTTAATCAAATAACCTTGTTTTATTATCATTACAACTGACTAATACAGTCGAGAAGACCTCCATTACTAAGATGTCGAAAAACGACCTTTTCTTCCATCAGCTCTTGACTTACAGGTAAGAACCAGTTATAATATTTTACTGTAATTTAAGCTGCAATCCATAGCGTTTTAAAAGAAATTATGTTCTAAAACTTTGTACATACATATATTCTGCATACATTTTCTGCATGCGGAATACCAATTTTCATTCGATGTATTATTAACATCTCATCAGTAACGCAAATAACTTAGACATTAGTGCTTTTGACTCCAATGTCAATATATTTATGGAACCTTTAAGTATCTAACTTTAATTAAGGGGCTAAGTACGGAAATTTAATAATTATGATTTGATAAGGAATTCTTTAATGGGCCTAATCAGTTATTTTCTAATCAACAGTCAATTAGAGCTACTACAATAATAAATCTTGATTTAATAAAGTAACACTCGAGTTATAACGAGAGACGCGAGCGCGTGGGCAAGGTCAGGTAGTGAGGAACTTATAGTAAATTTTTAAAGATTACCATGTGATTGGAGGACGTCGCAAGTAGATTATAAAATCGGCATTTTTAAACAGTTTAAACACTAAGGTAACTTGTGGTGGGATCCGTACATAAAATTTTATACAACATGATCAAGAATGACTGTTTGAGTTGGAAATATGGAATCTCATTTTTAAATGGTATAACTGGAGTAACATCCGATTGGTGACACAGACAGCGTCATTGACAGATGTCATTTGCTATTTCAAATTAAAATTTATGGTATTCGTTTCAAATTTATTCATTTAAAATGGTTTTCACGTTACAACACGATATTTTCATTGGAATGGCGTTCTTTCCAAGCGGGAGTTATAACCCAATTACTGGTTGGCAGTACTCTCTCAAAGCGACATACCAGCAGTTTTTGAAATGTTTCCGGAGACTGGTAACTTTTGCCATCTTTCAGCAACATTGCATGCGAGTAGTTAAATGAAATTTAAACACAGGGAGCGTATGCAAACAAAAATCAACTGGTAGACCTTCTACGAGGAAGTTTTCGAGGATATCAGAATTCGAATGCAAAGAGGTCCTCTCAAATCCTTAAGAAAGCTCTCCCTTCAAACAGGTTTGGTCCTTATGCCTTCTATTCAACCAATTTTCATTCTAACCCATAAGACTTCCACTTTTCCATGTTTTTCTAATTCACGGTTTTACCGGTTTATCATATGGAAGTTGCTCCACTGTGCTTAAAAAAATTAAAGTACCACCCTTACAAAATTCCATCGTCCAGTCATTAACCCCTCCTGATCTCCCGCAGAGAGTTTAATTTTGCGATTGGTTCAATGACATATTAAATAACAATGATATCTTTGACAATACCTTCTTTTCCGACGAAGACAGGTTTCATCTCAACGGCTATGTGAATAAACAAAATTACAAAATTTGGTCAGGTTAAAATCCTTATGCTATCAGAGAGACACATTTGCACCCAGTTAAAGTTGGTGTTTGGTTGGCAGTCTCAAGGACGCGGGTGTATGGGCCAGTATTTTTTAATTTTACCGTCAATTTGGAGAGATATATCCAACACCGTTTGAGGCCTTTTATAAACCAATTAACAGACGAAGAGCGTCAAATTGGATATTTCCAACAAGAGTCTGCAAGGGCACATACGGCTCGTGCTACTATGGGATATTTAAGAGAGAATTTTGGCGACAGAGTAATTAGTCAGGGCATTTGGCCAAGCAGGTCACCAGATTTCACTCCATTAGATTTTTCGTTATTTGGGCTCTTGAAGGACAATGCATTTAGGAACATATTGCATACTGAAGGAGAGCTGCAAGAAGCAATAGTTCAGGAAGTGGCAAACATTACCTCCAATATGCTGGTGAATATCTTCGAGAGCTTAAAAAGGAGAGTTAATTTATGTCTGTACTAAAATGGGGGGCATTTTGAGCATTACCTCTAGCTGTTTAATTGAATTATTGTTCTGTATTTCGAGTTTCATTTTTAAGCGTTAATTTTTATTTACATAACCTACAATCTTATCGCTGATTGTTATGTCAAATTTTTGTCAAATAAACATATCCGGTTGTAGTGTTGCCAAAAGAACAAGTAAGAAATTCTCTAAAAAGTGTTGCCAACTCAAACAGTCATTCTTGATCACTCAGTATAAAACCTACCAGATCATCTCAATAAATCAGTGCACTCAATATACCCACCAAAATGAAATGTGGTGTTTTAGTCGACGCCTGCACAATGTACTCGTACACCTGATTAGCACGACAAGATGTGCTTCCATTGTACGTTCGATTTATAGACTTGTACCTATACAACTATTGCGGAGTGCTACAAGCTAATATTCAATTACATCATCAATTGCGTTCAATTGCCTCTATTGAACAACTGAAATTCTAATCTTATAACATTATTGAAGTGTTGTAATAGTGCATCGACAGTAATTATTACTTGTATTACAAAAAGAGTCCAGCTTAATTTTGCGGCATAACTTTTAAGGAGATTTTCTGCTTCATCAGTAATAAATCATCATAAGTATACAAGAACTGCACTGGCAGCACGTTACGAACTCCTCGTGGGAGTTTAGTTTAAAATTTTTCTACGCAACAATATTTCAGGGAAGACGCCAGGCTTTAGTTCGCAAGAGACGGCAACTTCCGTTTGATTCACGAGAGGAATTCCCATCTCCTCCCGTTTAAATTTAAGAAAATTCCCGGAAACCTTTTTTGAAAACGTCCCGGACTAATGTTAAAATATTCCCATGTTCTTGTGCGGCGCAACTATCGTGGATTTACGATGCTCCCTCGCTCTGTCTCTCGCAGAAAAATACCGGAAAGCAAAGCAACGTGGCTTAACGGTCGTGTCAAATGGATTCGTTTGCGTAGCCTTATTAAATATTTACCGGGCTTTAATTAACTTTAAGCAGCAACAAAACCGGCTCCTTGTTCCTGCAATATGTTCGAATGAACAAATTATCCGTGTATAAGCGTGTGTGTGTGTGTGTGTGGGTGTTTAGCGAAGGCAATTCCGAGTGAAATTTTAAAACGGATTACGACTAGAGTCTAGCGCAATTAAAACGTGAACGGCGATTAGGGAAAAAGGTGGATTTTATAGCGTAGGAAATTCGTCGATGTTTCTTTAACGTTCCTCGTCTCCGATCCTCTAATCTAGGATTAGAGTTAAGTCCTTCGCGCCAAGGCAAATGCGAAGATTAAACTTAAAATATGAAGACGAAATAATAGACGGGAAATATTCCTGGACAAATGGAGCACACTTAGTGAACTTTTATGAATGTATAATAAAACTGACAATTAAGGGGAAAATGGAGCAAGAGTTATGAAAGTGGTGGTTTGGTGAATAACTAAATACCCTTCAACAAAGAGTTAAAGAGAGTTCAATTCCTAAAGACATGCATGAAAAAGCTGACATCTACGGAAACTGCTGAGATACTATGCATTCGGCAAATTTAATTTCTAGACCATGTTGAGTTTGTATGCATCTATCACAAGTTAATATTGTTTTGTAATCAAACACGTGCACGACCAAATGTCTATCAGGCTGCCACAACACCCCTTCGTGACACGAAACTCTCAGGCTCTTAAAATCCCGTTAGTCTTGCTACTTACATGAGCATTTCATTCGTTTTGTTTTTATAATAATTAATAAACACTAATTTTACGTTTAAGCAGTTTCTGTCCACCATCCACTGATTATTAGGACAGCTATCTATACTTATTTACAAAAACTTACTATTCTCTATTTCCTTGTGACTGATAGCACACAATCTCTTATAAATTCAAAACAGTGTCCAAAACACTAATGGGTGATTCAAAAAATTAATGAGACTCGTAAGAATTTTTCCATTAGAAATGTGCGGTTACTCAATAACTTTCGATGGATCCTCCCTGTATTGTAAAACTCAGGTAGCTAGAACAATGGGACCGAAGGACGATCACAAAAGGGACAGGAAAAAATTGCAGATACAGTGTCGTGGGATTAGGTGTAAATGAGAATTTCTTCTGTTGCTTAAAAAATGAAGTTTCATTTTAATATAAATAACAAAATTGAAATTGACATTATTTGTTAGTATTTAAATTAAACAAAATTTTCTTCCCAATTTTTTCTGGCATAGAACTGACAGTTTAGTTAATTATATTTATTTAACTATAATTAATAAATCAATAATTATATCAAACACCTGAATGTAAGCACCGATTGCCAATAAATGTCAAAATTCAACTGAGTCAATAAAGAAATTTTTCATATTTCTACCTGGGGCGGTTTTGGGCGGATGTAATTTCGGCCGGTAATCCCCTTGGGTACCTGCCCAAAGTAAAGGGCACTGCTAATCACAGATGTAAATTCGGCCGAGGGTAATGTTTATGGTAGGAATGTGGAATTTATTTTTATTAACATAACACATATTGATATTGTTGGAAATGGTGAAATAATAGGGAAATAAAAAGAAGTTTAGAGACGCAAGAGGGCAAGGATCAAACATGTACTCACTGAGCCTAATAGGCATCATCAGAATTTGCAAGGGAAAACCTGTGTGGTTCCGAATTCGCCTCCTTCGGTAATGTATCAATGTATCACTTATAAAATTTAACAATATTTTGTTTCATCCGGCCGAAATTACATATAAGATAAGAAGGACTCTTTAAACCTCCGGCCAAATTTACATCCTATGGTCAGGTAGCCGATGGGATTACCGGCCGAAATTACGCCCGCCGTCTACCTGAATGTCTGGGTTTCGTACCTCCCTTAATGTAATCAACTTGGCTTAACTGAAGTGTTGTTTGGATCACGCATAAACATTTCTTCTTAGAAATGATTTGTTATATTAGGTATTTATTTGCAGGTACCTCGGCGTTAATCACTTATGCCCTTGTACTCTTAATCCCACCAACTAGTAGATAGTAATAATACAAATGGAAAATTTTCAGTCATGTAACATATTTTGCATATATACTATTAGTATTCATGTATTTGAACGTTTAAGACAATTTTGCATTTTTGCATTCGCCAGACATGCTGCGCCTATGGGTTTAAGGGAGATAATGATATACGGTGAGAACGCGTGCTATCACTCGCAAGGAAATAGACTAGAAAACTTAAATGTGACTGAACGAAAGTGTGTAAGTGGTCTCTGTTGAGAGTGGATTGTATGTAATCTCTCTCGTAGCTAGTGGGTGGCTGCGGAGATGAATCTTGTCTCCAGGTTGCAAGGCTGAAGACGATCTCGTGGTTTGGATATCAGGGCGTGACGTGATCTCTGGTTGAAGTTCTCGAAATATGGAGAGAGGGCGTAACGTGCTCTCCGGGTGGGATCTGAGGGCGTGACGTGCAGATCTGGGATTGAAGTTCTTGAAGTTAGAAGTTGTCGTAGCTTGCAGACCTCGTAGAACTCTCAGGGCGTAACGTGAGAGCTTTTAGGTTAGGTTGAAGAATCAAGACCACATCACCCTGTCGTTTTGAGCATACTAGGTATACTGATTTATTACCAAAATTTTACACGCTTTTATACATCTTCAGTTTACATTGGTTAGATGGTAAATTAGTTTTGTTATCTTTTGGCGTCCTAGATTTTAATTTCCCTGACCTAGCTTTGTGCGTCTGACCTCAGTGAGCGCGTTTGTTATCATGTTACGAAGACTGGTGTTATGCTTACGCGACTGATTATTGTTGTAAGATTTTGACCTTATCACTTTGATCCGCGCTTTTTCGTCCACCTAAACGACTCAGTTGTTTTAATTCCCTATTTAATAGCTATTAATTACTTAATAATTGATTACTTTATCAGCATGCACACTAAATTATTTCACTCACTTAGTTGCTCTAATTAATTTTTGATTACTTAATTTGCAAGTAAATTTCCAGCTAAGATATTTTAATAACAAATTGTTCTAGTTCCCTACTTAATGGTAATTAATACCCAATTGAAGAATATGTTCCCTAAATTCCTAATTAAATCCCTACCACCCTACTTAACTCTCTGTCATGTTGATCGTAGAGTCAACAGTGACATATTGAAGTGTGTGAAAATGCGATACATTTAACCGCCGCCTGTTTTGTAGTTACGATGCAGTTTCTCCTTCTTGGGGACAAATGGCGAAAAATAAATAAACTTATCGATGAATGCAATTACTTCAGGCTCCTCTACTTGTCTGCGCTTAATTATACTTTTCATGGAGAAATTTCTCGAATTGAAACTGTTCATGATTAAATCAAGAAGGTTTGCTTTCTCTAAACATTTGGCAATATTCCACGATATCATATACGCCCGGTTTTCATATTCATCGAAAAGAGATTCGGCTAATAAGAGAAGACTTGTAATTTAGTCCTGCGTGTTTGTTTCCGAGAAAAGAAATTGTAACACCCTACGGGCGTTTAAGGAATTTTTTTATTATTCAGTGAGTTAGCATTTGTAAAATTAAGACAGAGTACTCTGTATATGAAAGGACTAGTAACGTAAATAAATAAGTGTGATATAAATTAGGTCTTAAGTGTTAGTTCTTGGTGAAAATAAATTAGTTAAAACACTTCTCGTAGTGTAAGATTTTCGATTCCGTAAAACGAAAAAATATCAAAATAATATTTGAGGTATATTTCGTGGTTATCGAGTTTGAATTTTTCAATAGCTTCATATCAAACTAACTCTCCTTCGGAAGATTTTTCTAATTTGCCTCATATTTCAGGCCCTAATAGATTATAATCTTTTATTTTAAATCATGTAGCAGATATTATACCTAAATGGAGTTAGGGAGGGCAAAGCGTTTAAACAATGTTGTCACTTGCTATTCATATAAGACTACATCAAGATGACCTTAGAATTAATTATCGTTGAGGGACAAAACCTAATGAAGTTTGTGTAGGAAGTCAGATGCAGAAGCGAACCTTTCGACGAAAACTGTTATATAAACAAGCCGTTCAATAAAAGTTATAATCCAGTATTTGACAATCCAGTAAAATAAAAGTCTGGATTCATCAACATTTGCTTAAAATCCAATAACCCGCGCTCTGCGGTAGGACGTCCAGGGACGGCGAAGATTAAATCTACATCCCGCGAATTTCCCAGACCCTTCCGATCAGTCATGTCCCGCATATTTTCCCGGAATGATGGAAAATTTATTCATTCAATTTCCCGAATTCGCTTGTTGAGACGGTCTGGATACGACCGTACCCGCTCCCTGGTCCCTGCCGGAGCACCGCACCGCACCGCATTGTGTGTGTGTGTGTGTGTGTGTGTGTGTGTGTGTGTGTGTGTGTGTGTGTCCCTCTGGATCGACGGCTTGATTAAGTGCATGGAAAAGTGTAGGCCTTCGATATGACGGATGATCCCGCTATATGTGCTGAATAGCAAACAATCTTTCTTTTTTATATTGATATATAGGGTATTTTATCAAAAAGTTGCCGGATACGAGGGTATTAATATACAGGACATTCCCTATGGGTGGTATTAATCCTGATGGACGCTATCGTCTTTGTTCCACATGCAACTTCACCTTGAGCAATTAGGTACTGGTCACAATTCTAATGAATTCCACCTCAACAAGGCTTCAAATAGGGCACCGAAAACGATTTGAACAAACCTTGACAACTTTTCTATGACTTCATTACAACTCATAATACTCCCCTTGACAAAATTGTAAAATAACGATCCGATGTAGAGTGGAATGTTTGCGATTTAACTAGACAAAGGAATTGATTCAGCTCGACGACATATGAATAAATATTATATTGAGCCGATATACCTCAGGAACGCAAAACCATCTTTTATGAGATCCACAACTAGTGGGATATAATAACTGATTAGTTTACAGGGAATAAAGTGATGTAATTACTATGTATGACTATTTTGCAATCTATCAATATTGAAATCTATCAATGAAACTGCCAGGGACAACAGTAGAGAAAAATTAACAGAACAACAGAAATCTTGATTAGAAATGATTAAAACGTCAATGGTGCTAACATTTCTTTCCGTTGTATTAAATAAAAAATATACACAAAAATCAACTTTTTATGAAAATACTTTAAGGAAAAATTACAATGACAACGTGTTTTAAAAACCGTAAAATGCAACTCATGCTTATATTTTAAGATATTCTCAAGTAGATAAAATTTCTAGAGTCCATTTAATTTAAGAAGAACCGTGGCATTGAGTTTCACGGAGAGATATATTCCGTCGGCTATGTTCGATTTCCATAATTTCATGTAATTCGTGTATAAGTAGTGGTGGGAGGGTGAATTACATGAAACTATGGAAATCAAACATAGCCGACGGAATATATCTCGCCGTGAAACTCAAGGCCACGGTTCTTCTTAACGTGAATCGACTCTAACACATGTGGTCCTTATATGATACACTTATAGTTAGATCTATAAAGATTCAGTTATAATGTGAGTAGACCTATAATTCTGGAAATTTGTGAATAATTGTAGGAACCGGTTTACTACTCGAAAATGACAGTGGTGATATAGACATTATTATCATGCTGAGCTTGAATTCGATGTCAGAATCATTTCATCAAATTTCAGTTTGTTCATAACCTCAAAGCTTTTCAACGCCAAAAGAGCCAACGCAATTCAGCGTTAATACCTCCATATGTATGAACAACATACTCATATTGAGCTTACCATGAATCTAATGGCGACAATGATACTGATGACATCGATGATGTGATCATCGATGACATAATCGATGATACTGAAGACTGATAGTCTTGAAGTTGATGGTTGTGATGATAACGCTGCTACTTAATAAATATGTGGGTGAAGCTGTTGATGTGACGATCATACTGATTCTGATTCTGATGATGGCACTGATACTGATAGTATATATAATGTACAGGTAGACTGGAGATGGTTATGATGGTGATATTAATTAGTATTTGAACGACACTGATGTTCATGATAATGTCTGTCATATTTCTGGTGAAGCAGGTTGGTGTTGAAATTCTAGGAAATAATTGTGCTGATGCTAGTATTTAATTAATATATGAACGATGCTGATGATGACGCTCATGCTGATTTTGAGGCTTATCATGGTTTTGATGATGACAGGGATATTGATAATATATACGATGCGGAAGAGGTTGGTGATGATTGTTACAGTGATGTTAATACTGCCAAACACATGTCTAATTCTAATAATGGTGATGTTTATGCTGAGTGCATCATGATTTTGACGATGATATTGATATTGTTTATGTGGAGACAGACTGTTGACGCTAACGTCAACATTATTTTAGGAAATTTTTAGGGTTAAGAAATGGTAATTTATTGCGAACTAATTCAGGGACCCCCTTACATCATTTAATTAAAACACGTTTTGTTTTAAGAACCGAAGCATAACACTAATCCAATGTAATGAGGTCAACAGTATACTACTCAGGTACGGATTGCAGATGTCAGCATAATACTCACTGGTAACGTAATCGCAAATCCGCATCGGTAAGGTCATTGGAGCAATTCTCCATTTCTCCAACGTTATCAAATAATTGGAATCAAGGGGTAAAGTAACTCAAAATGACTGTGTATAAAAGCTCGTGAACTTTTGGCAATAAATCAGTATACCTAGTATGCTCAAAACGATAGTGTGTTGTGGTCTTGGTTCTTCAACCCAACCTACAAGCTCTCACATTCCGCCCTGAGAGTCTACGAGATCTTCAAACTACGACAACTTTTAACTTTAAGATCTTCAACCCCGGAGAGCACGTTACGCCCTCTCTCCACTCTACTAGAACTTCAACTTCAAGAACTTTAAAAGATCACGTCACGCCCTGATCTCCAACCTACGAGACCGTCTTAAGCCTTACAACCTGGAGACAAGATTCATCTCCGCAGCTACCCACGAACTACGAGAGAGATATATACAGTCCATTCTCTCCAGAGATCACTTCACACTTTCGTTCACAGACTAATGCTAATTTTGAAATAATCATTGTAGTGATGGTGCGGATACTTGATTAATATGCAAATGCTGCTGGTGCTAATGGTGATGATAGCGATGTTACTATTAATTTGGATGATGCTGATTTGTATCGTATGGTAACTTGATGGATTGACGATGATGACGTTCACCAAAAATGCATATTTTTTTAAAACTTTAAGTAATATTATGTAAACGTTCTCGAAATCGGAGTCATTTCAAGGATCAAACATACGTCTACCTAAAATACCTATTTCATGAACCTCTAAGCATGTTTTAAAGTTAGAAGCAACCTGATATCTGTGAAATAGATTCTGAATTTGAACTTGATATAGTAATTCAAGGTAAACTGAATAGGATTTGAAGTAATATCACGTCAACTTGACATTCAAAGACCATCACTAATTCCAGAAACACCAATGTACCTAATTTCAGACAAAAACATATAGTTTCGTTTAGAGCACATATTCGTCACATTAGATTCGCCATTTTGGATTTTTAAAACCTGATGCCAAATTCGCAATAAGCGACACCAAAAATCCGGTGCCCTTGGAGAGAGCTCCAAAAAAATATTTTGTGCCATTTCGATTAATTTTCTTTTTAGGTTAGGGGTAATATGAAATTTGTTCAGCCGGTCCTGACCTACAACTTGAAATTACCGTTTCACAGTACGTGTAAAAATATACTCAAAACACTTTAGAAAGCGTATTGAAGGTTTCATTGTTGATTTCATGCAATTAGGTTAGGTTAGGTCGAAATCGAGAGGAAGCCCATCGATTACGTTCGTTAAAAATTCTTGCCAGTTATAACTGAGGAAACCTTTAAAAACGAATTCCGCGACAATCGTTTCGTTAATTGCCCCCTTTTTTACTAATCGCTCGGAGAGGAAATTTTCGTTTCTACTCTTTAACTTAGACCTTTTGTGTCAGCCGAGAAGCGACAGAATTTGATGCGAGATTAACGAGAGGAATTATTAATAGCGCCGGATTAACTCGAGAACGAGAAACCCCCGAAGTCACTTGAATGGCGGACGAAGTGGTTGGAATTAAGGAAACATTGAAATTATGGAGTTAGGAGGAAATCCTGAAAAGGGCAGGTTTGTGATAACTGACAGAAATTATTGTAGGCGGTAGAGGTATGCTTCTATAAAAAAAATGAAGCGACTATAAGGAAGTATACATACTCCTCATCATCATCAACAACGACAAGAATATGTGGTCAGAATTAGAAAAATTATTATTTTGGAATTTATGAGGAAAATATGAAAACAGCAGGGTTATGACAACTGGCAGAAAGTATGAAAATCATTATACATATGTTTCTATGAAAAGAGTAAGAGGAGATTTATTAAAAATAAACAAATCCTCTTTGTAGATATCATCTTCAAAAACAACAATAACGTACAGTTGGTATTAAGAACATATTAAAATTTTGGAAATAGAAAGAGATTTAGAAAAGAGCTGGTTTATGATAACAGGAAGAAATTATGGCAAGCAGTATACATATGTATCTATGAAAGAACTATGAAGACATTTGAAGAAAATGAGTACGTACTGATCATCATTATTATGATCATCATCGTCATCATTACCATCATCATCGTCATCATTATCATGATTATCGTCATCATTAACAACAGGAACATCTAAACAGATCAACAACTACACAGATCATTACGATTACGTTATGCGGCTTTGGAGGTTATGGCTGAGCCGTAGTTCATCCAGAAGGGACCCATCGATACTACTATCGCATGTTAATTACTTATTATGAATTAATAATTAAAATAACTTATTGTTAGTTGTGGATAATATGACCCTAGATCGAAGTGGTTCAGTCAACATTTAAATCCTTTCCAAAACTCTACAAAATTAGTAACACTGTGTCAATGTTGCCCTGTTTAATGTTGCTGAAATTACTGAAAAACACGTTTTGACGAATGAAATCATGTTGGTTAACAAACCGTTACATTTTCGAGATTATTATTCTAAAGAATATTGTTTATTTTTTCATTACAATGTACAATACAGAACACTCCGAAAAAACATCGGTTGAACCCTCCACTTGATTTTCCCCTAAATAAACATGAATTTGTCCTGAAATAACTTTTTATATGCGAATCATGTTCCCCACTAATCCCCCAGCAGATTTCCAAGTTTTGCCTGAAAAATTGCCCCCCTTAAACAGTGATCAATGGATTTAAAAAAATTATAATATTTAAGGTAATGTGTATAAAATTTATAGTTGCAACTGTGTTTCATTCCTGTATCCTTTATCTTCCTCAAGTATAAACAGTATATCTTTACCTAATCAGATTTAGGATTGATGGGAAGCATAAATCCCCTAATTCGCTACAGGTTTGTGTTTAAGCAACGCAACAATTCCGTCGTCCTCCTTCTCCTCCTCTCCCGAAGAAGTTTTATGTGCATTTTTGCCAACTTCACGGATACGGTAATCTGCTCTGGGGCATTCTCGTTAAATGTCAGAAAACTTTAAAACCATTTTCTGTATCGCGGAGCTCTTCCACTTTAACTCCAACTTTGTACCGAAAAAGAAATAACTCGAGATGAAGAGCGCGGGCTCCTTGTCTAACTGCATCTGACGTATTTTGAGAGCAAGCGGATTTATTCTATTATATAGAGACGTTGAGGGAAATGTTAATTCAATTTTATCGTGGTTTGCGTGCTGTAATTGATTTTGTGTTTTCGGGACGTTTTGGCTTTAATTGGTATTTATAATATGACGTTCCTACTGAAATGAAAATTTGGGTTTGGCTGTAAATGAACTAGACATTTACAGGGTATTTTTATCAAGAAACACTCGAGTCAAATGGTTAAGTCGGAAATTATATCTGCACAATTTGATTTACGTCTGTGTTTGAAGCGTTTAAATTCACAATGGATGGATGCAATTGAGTAGAATTTATTCACGACTTTTACGATTCGCGAGATTAAGCGACAAAAATAGAGAAATGCGTGGAGAAAAGAGCCCGGTGCACATCTAATATAAAATACGCTATTAACGATATCAACGGAAATATAAAAATTTTACACCAGTTTGACGTTTCAGCTCGTAAACTCGCGACGGAATAAAATTTTTAAAAGTATCCTCTGCGAATGCAAAGCTACATTTACGAGCGATCTTAAATTTTTCTGCGCGGTCACGTCCGACCGTCTTTCCGTCCAATTAACATCTCGTTTGTCAACTTGTCTCGTATGACGACGGTTTTTCTTATGGGGACAAAGCTCCCGCTTAAACTTCTCGGACAAAACAACGCCGTTTTTATCCCGGGGACGTTCGGGCGGACGAGACAACGTGTTCCGCTTTGTTTTAACGGCGACGGGACGTGCAAGAAAAACGGGAGTTGTTTGGAAAATTTGATGTTCACGCGTTTTTCCACTTGAACTTTGACGTTCGATAACGTTGTAAAAGGTGGTGTCGGAGATTTAATATTTTATGTATCTGAACTCTCTACACAAAATCACAATATGAGTTTGTAAAGTGGGTAATGGGTTTGTCGTGGTATACTAAATATTAGTACTATTTCTCGCAAATCTCTCTCTCTCTCTCTCTCTCTCTCTCTCTCTCTCTCTCTCTCTCTCTCTCTCTATGTATATATAACAAAGAGAATATAGCGGGATAACAGCCTAACGGTTCTGAGGCGATAAAAAACTATTTTTACTACATTGGAAGCTTTCGATACTTTATTTCCATCTTCTTAAGCCTAACGCTACAAACATGGTACTCAACGTTATTAAAATATCATATAACATCTAATGAAATACTTACGGTGGTTAAATTGAAACTAGAAACATTAATTGAATCTAAAATGATCAAGTTAATGGACGGCGTGCTCCACGAGACTAATATAAAAGTGAGGTTCTATTCACGGTGTGTTAGGGAACAAGACAATTTTTACATTTTACCCGTTCTCTGTGCATGGAACTCAAAATCGAGTTAAGTTGGAAGTGGTATCCTTGATACCTTGATACCCTTTGATACATTGATCCTTGATACCCCTTGTGGTGGGGGTCTAACCGCGAAAATTTAAATGAGTGTATGTACTCATTAGATCTGTCAATAGCTATTTGCCAGGTAGCCTTTTCAGATCAGGTGTACTAATTTTTATCTAAGATGAAACAGCATAAATGATGCAAGGGGTCCTGCTGTCACCAAGGTTCCATGCATAGCTTAGCTGTTTGCAGTTAAATTTTCTTAAATTTTATTGATTCTTATTACTCGATGTCAACAGTGGTAATGCCTCAGGGGGGTTTTAACATGTAATACTGAAATTAATATACTTAAACTTGATGTGTGCCGTATATGGGTTGAACAATTAGGGACATAAGAACTTCCAGGTAGCAACTCACATAGTAGGGCTTACGTTAGGAGTCAACATTTGGGGCGTAAGGAAGAAAGACACACTAGGATAATTACATTAATGTAACCGTACTTCTAGAATAACAGGGAAAGTTGCTTGCCTGGTAACCACTCCTGAATCCATTACTATTAATTAAGCTGGTTTAATGTAACGTGAATATCATCTGGTGTCCTAATCATGGGGAGACTAGTAGCAGTAGGACTCCAGATGACACTCACGTTACATAAAACCAGCTTAATTAATAGTACTGGATTCAGGAGTGGTTACCTGGCAAGCAACTGTCCCTGTTATTCTAAAAGTAGTGTTACTTCAATATAATTAATCCTACTGTGTCTTTCTTTCTTACGCCCCAAATGTTGACTCCTAACGTAAACCCTACTACGTGAGTTGCTACCTGGAAGTTCTTACGTTCCATCCACTACGTCAATCAAATGTGCGACGAGCTAGATTAGTTGCAAATAGCATTGACGATCAGCTAGAGACAAATAATGATAACATTCGTATTGGTATGACAGAATTGCGGTGAATAATTATGAAGTAGATAGGCTTAGAATGGAACGAGTTCGGGCACATCAAACACATCAGCAGCGAGCACGACACATTGAAATAGAGCGATTCCGCAGACGCAGTGTTCCTGTAAACCTGGAACGAGTAGCATTCGACTATGACCCGGAAATAGATTATTGTGCAGATCGATCCGCAACGATTGGAGAAATGACAATCATTTTTCAATATTGTAAACCGTTAAAATACAGCGGTGAATCTACTGGATTATCTTGTGCTGGTGGTAAAGTTAAATCGCCACAATTGTTCTCACCACAAGATTCATTACGCTCATTAGTTGCTGGGGTAGAAAAATATAATAATTGTTTTCATATGACGTCATTTGGTGCAACGCGTATTGTACAGGAAAATTTCATGCCCACCTTCAAGGTAGTTTTTGATAAATTATTTATTAAAAATTTAAAAAGATTATATACAATTGCAGATACAAGGACATTTTGCGGAATCAACTTGGAGTTTCCCTGTTTCGCGCATGGGCAAATTATACGTCGCGTGTTCACGAGCCGTAAAACCATCATCTTTATATTTTTAGGCACCGCAAAAAAGACAAAAAATATAGTACATCAGAAAGCCTTAAATTGATTATGTGTATAAATGTGCATTTAATTGCACATTTAAGTTGCATTTAATTTAATGTAGATAAAAATTTTGTATTAAGGTTTCACCATATTTTTCAAAAATATATGTAGGTCATACGAAGTTCACCGGGTAATCTACAGGGTGTTAGAGGTTTGACTGCCTTTATTTTAACAGGCAATAGTATTCACTAAAATAAACAAGAAAACCTTATATAACAGGGGTGCTAAAACCAACCGTTTTCGAGAAAAAAATTAGCAAACTTCTAATTTTAAGGTGTAAACATTCAGTTTTATTAAAGAATCTAAAATAATTTTGTACATGAAATGACCACAAGATGTATTGTTAATGTATTTATGTTTAATCTGTAACAAAACAATTTTTTCTTTAAAGAAATTTTTTTTCCAATCAATAGAACTCGATAAAGTGGCTATGATGTGGTGTGGCAACACCGCGAATTTATCGCACGCGTCGCGAAGCATTGACCCCGCACAGCTGTTTACGTGTATACGTATCGTTTTTTGTCGGTGTTGCCAAGATGTGGTGAAATGCCTTGATAAAATTACTCGAGTTTTCTCAAAAACGGTTGGTTTTAGGACCTCCGTTATATAAGGTTTTTTTGTTTGTTTTGATAAATACTATCACCTATTAAAATAAAGGCAGTCAAACCCCTAACACCCTGTAAAATTTTTATTTATGTTTCTTTTTTAAACTTTACGTGGCATTGCAACGCATGCCGGGTACGGCTTGTACAATATACATATAAACAAAAATACAATCAGAAATAAATATCCAGTCATATCTGACGTCCAGGAGGAAAACAATAATTAATTTAAGCAAAAGAAATGACCCCATTACGGTTAACCTTAATGAGTACCTATCTAATTTTGTGCCAGGGGAACTGGATGTGGCAACGGTTCGAAAAATAACTGTGTTGAACTTGACCAACAACTGATCGATTTTCTCTTCAACTGTGCCTTGGTACATAAAATACTATAATTGATGATTTACCGTCTTTCATTCATTTCACTGTATCGGCTTTCTATCATATTTAGTTAATAACCAATCTCTGCGAGCTACAGTGTCAAGTGAAAGAGCATTGATAGTTAGTTATGCAAAAGAATTGAAGATGAAATGGCACAAGTAAATGAAATTACCGTTCCGTGAGGCGTTACACTGTAAACGTAATCTAACCAATTATAATTATTATGTAGTTTCGAAAAACTCTAAAATACGATTTACTGATTAAGGTTGATTTACTCGACTGCAACGTGTCAATTCAGTTTTGTTGTTTCTTAAGTTATTTTAGCGTAAAATAGATCTTACAAAATATCTTTAGGTGATAGGATAAAGTATGCCTTAAATGACGACATCAGCTTGCTGAACTGATCGGTGATAATAGTACTATGTTTACAATTCATGTAAATGCATGCACGTTTCCGAAGACCTACTCTACTTACTCCAGAACAAGAATAGTTAGCAGTAATTATTTAGTTATGAGTTTGGGGATGCGAGTGATCGGCTTTATTTACAAATGTGCGTCCAAGGTGGTCTGAAAAAGCTAATATAAAAGACTCAATTCTAAAACTAGACTCCAGGATTTGAAATGCAATCGAAACGATTTACAGAACTTTCTAAGTGTACTTCAATTAGTGCCTGTATGAAGTTTGAATGAAACTAGATTTGCAGTTGCAGTAACTTTTGCAGTTGCAGTTACAAACTTTTGTATATAATCAGAAATATAGAAAACTACTGAATAAATCCCAAAATCATGTTTCGAAAACTTTAATAGGTAAAGGGCTGAAACTTAAAAGTTAAACTTCTTAAATGTAATTCAGTTAATATTGTCGCGAAGCAACCCCAAATATCAAAACCATGTCAAGCTGCAACAGCGTTGACAAAAATAAACACGACCTGACCCTCACAAAACAACCATCCGTACATTCAAACATAGCACGCGGCGCACAAGAAAATATAAATATTATTAATCCAACTAAAAACGGGCGATCGTTACCGATCAACAATCAGTCAAGCATCAGCATCTTGTGTTGCTGCCCGTTTGACCTGTATGCTAGCCTGCTGCCCTTTTGTGAGGCGAGATGTTCGCCACGAAAAGTCTCGCACTAGCTACCCCTCCAGGCCCCCTGCGGAGTCTTGTGACCATCCACCGTTAATAATTTTGTCCTAGACTATGTAGACTGTATTTTTGACTCTCATATGCTTCTCTTTGTCTTGCAGCCCATTAATACGGGTCCACTCTCCGTCGCCTGTATTTAGAACATAAACTATATTAACTTCGTTAACGTCGCTCTCTGAGCTACCAGATACCCATAGATGACCTATTCATCAAATCTCATTATCGCTAATGACATTTTACTCCTGTACAACTTAAAGAACGCATCACTCAGATTAAAAATTGACCTGTACGAACATTTGTTTAAGAACTTTATAAAATTAAAGAATAAAATTTTATTACAAATAATATGATATTCACACCATAAATGCATTATAATATTGCAATAAGGTTAATTGGTACTCTCGCCTTCGGTTCGTTCCGTAAAAGTCACCCTCATCGATATGTACGGTCTTCTTCATAATGTAAATGCGGTGATAAAACACCCGTCTCCAGCTACATAGTATACTTTATGTAAGTCTCACTGTACCTGCCTCGTTACGTTTATCGAAGTCGTAAAAGCACTACGAATTCCGCTTTATTTACCCTACAGATTTTTTCGTAAATCCCTAGCTTAATTGTCACCGTATATAAAAGAGCATCCCCATTTCCGCCGACAGGGAAAAACAAATGTAATGGTTTATCGCAGTTTATCTTCCCTCCGCACAAAGGCAAAAGAATAAAATTCAACACCTCTTAGTTAAAAGCAACGTGTATTTATCTTCATAATGTCCGGAATTCCTGAAGAACTTTTAGGGCTCTTTAAGGAAGCTATAAATCAACCGGATATTACCATTAATAATTCTTTCCTTATTAGTTTTGAAGACAAAATTAATCTATTACCTAGTTATATTGCGTCTGAGAACTTCCACAGAGGTAGGTAGGTATATGACTACTACCCCAGGAAGTTTTTCGTGGCGTGTTTTTTATGTGAAGAAGAATGCCTTTTCTTTAGGATGAAGCGTTCTTTAATTTTGTCTAAACGAATTTTTAAAGAAGGTTTGGCCGTAAATAATAGCGAAACCGAATGATACTCTAGATGAAAATATTGTGATATTTGGCGAGTAGTCATTTACGGGATGTATACTTTGGTATGCAATATACTAAGAATCTGTGTAATGAACATGTTTTTTTAATTAACCATTGTAGTTAATATTGCCTTCCAATGGTTTCGAACAATAGAAACTTTGTAGATATTATAATAACAAAAGGGAAAATACATTCATATACCGTTTTTACTGACAAAAGTGTTTTAATTTAACAGAATTAATATACTTCGCTGCCAATATCGCAGAATATAAAGTTCGTTCAAAACGGTCGGCGATTCCACTTTATTACAGTTCCCCATATATCCGGATCTTAGTATTAGCATGGCTCATCGCAATGCCATACATGACCTCTCGTACGATAAAACATTTCTCTAATACTGCCGCAAATGCGTCTGACTATTACTTTTCATTGCCGGCGCGTACATTTCGAGTAATAAATGTTTAAACGATCTCAGGTCGGCGAGAAATTTTAACTGGATAACTCGAGTGGAGTGACGAAGGACCTGTTAATGTGGAGGGATAGTGATCATGATCTCTGACCCTGGGATTATAACTAAATTGAATATTTTGGTGAAATGAAATGTGAATACAACATCTGACGTGTTTGTTATGTTTGATATCCTAGCAAGACTTGCATAAACCAGCGAGCAGAATTTTTCCAAAGATATGTTTTTAGGGTAACTCAGGGAAACTTGAAATGCTTAGAAATGCTAATTACTCATACTTGAGAAATCGACTGGGACACTTCTTTAATTAGTATCTTAACTTGAAGAGGCGCCATTTTGTGCAAACATAAGCTAGTATTTTCCAGAGGACTAACTACTTTTAAATAAATGTTGTATCTAATGCGACATACGAGATGGACTGTTAACCAACAAGCAATAAGAGTATACTATGTCCAGCCACAATTGCAACACCAACAAAAACACTTAATGGCTTTTTAAGTAGTGAAGAGCGATGCCACCTTGCCCTCCATGGGCGTATCATTACGGATAATAACTTTAACAATGAATTCACTTACAAATCGCACAAACAAATGGCACAGACATTCACACACCACTGCTTTCTCGAGTATAAGTGCAGAAGAAGACATCACAAGGAAAGCACATGTGGCCGCTGTGTTATGGTCCAGTGGACCATCCAGTATCTGTAGAGTCTCGCGTACTTCCTCGTACTCGATTTCACTGATTGACTGTACACCTGCACCTTAGAAGAAGAAGAAGATACAAACGAAGTGCCGCTGTCGTAAAAAAAATTGCGGTCCAATGGACCCTCTACTTCTTTATCTGTACATATCTATACATTCACATATAGGATTTCACTTGGGCAACTGTACACCTGCATTTTAAAAATACCAGGGCGTTTCTGAATAAGTTAAAAGATAAGACGCATGGTTTTGTATAGAGACAACGGGCTCTTTTCGAATGTCCTCGGTAAATTTAGATTTTATTGAGTGTTCCAATTGCTACTGGTTAGAGTATACAACAATTTACTAACTAATCTATTGAGTTAACTCGTTGCCCAGTTCCGTTTATGTTGTGTCGTGTTTTTGTCCCGAATTAATTGCACTGCATTAACTTGCATTTGTATAACTTTCTACGAATAACGCCCAAAACACACTTGTCTGCATACATGAATAGAATCGAGCATTTAATCACCCTTCCATTCTATCACCCTCTCGCACCTCTCTCTTTCTCTTTTAACCTCCATTTTCCTATTCTCCTCATTTCGCGATCGCGTATGCGGGTGGGGCATTCAACTCTTCATTACCGGCCCCGATGGATAACAATGAGGTTGACACTGAGCGAGGCGGTTTCGAAACGAAATCATACCTGAGACGAGTCACGTTTCGCCTTGACCGGAGCGCTCAGGTGCGTATTTCGTCTCGCGAATTTCCCGGGGCGAACCTTTTCTCGGGTGCAGGCGTTAAAATGTCTCCGGATCAGCAGCGATATCGCAGCTTGGATGGTTAATTTCGTACGTCTTTAATTTCGTAGTCAAATTGACACAATGGCATTTCTTTGGCACATTCGACAATGTCCATGTTAAATGAAATTTATGGATAGATTGGAGTATTTGGGTCACGGTGGTAATTTCAAGGTTCAATTACGTCGAGGCAATGAGGAAGTTTTTGAATACGACCGTTACTTTACTAGACAAGTTAACTAGAAAGCATGGTATAGGTATTCGATTTTAAGTAAGTAGGCCACGTTGTAACCGCCAGATATTTCCAATGGGTCCGTCAAGAATTATAGTGAACTACATTAGTACTTCTCATTTAAATTTCATAAATTGAACAAAGCATTTTGCTATGCGAAAGCCTACTTCTCGTGCCCGCCAAGCTAACGCCAGATTGTTATTACCATCTAGGATTAACTTTAATAATAACTTCATTAATATTGGCCTAAATGATTTTATTTTTTCACCTCATATAGCTTCTGGTAGTGGCTTCCGATTAACGCTAATTTGAATTAATAATATTTGGAAGTTATCACGCCATCAACTCACAAAACAAAATTCATTATTTAACGAGTCGTTTAGTACGGGATATAGTTATTTCCGTTGATGGTGTTCGGAATCATGAGCCCAAGAAGGCGATTCTTAAAGCTGTTGATATCTATAAGAGCACAGGACATCTTTAAAAAATGTGGCAGTCCACCACATCCCAATTGTCACAATTCTCTTCTGTACGTTATGAATATAAATTTGAAATATAGAGTCCTAGTATTTTGTAAATTCGTGTAGACATGCCAGCTTTCCGAATATGAAAAAATATTTTATTTCGAGCAATAGGGAATCAGTTATCCTTAAATGTGTAAATTAAAAAATGTTGATATTTCTGTACAATGATTTTGCAATAAAAAAAAACATTTATTTTACACTTTATGATTCATATTGGTAGTTTGACTCTACTTCCTTCTCATGGTACATATCTGCACAGTTGCTGTATCTTTATTATAATCTGTCTTATTGCAAAGAAATGGTATCTGGGATAAACAAAAATGGAATAAAATTTAAACTATTTAATGGATCGATATGAAATTTGGAAGGTTTATGAAGTAACATAAGACTCGTATTTTTGCTCATTTAAAATATTTGCAGGTGACTTTTTTAAAGATTTATCTATTTTTCCATACTTTGCAAATTTCAAAACAACAAATTATTTTATAATCATTTACAAAACGTTTTTTTAAAGCCTGTTCCATGTTTCAAATGATGAGTACTTAGAACTTTTATAAAATTTTTCATTTACAAGTTACAACTTTTGCAATAATTAATATCTGCTTTACGGTTATCAAACTCAAACCTGAAAGGCGAGGTAGGTCGCCTATTCGGCAATTCTTCCAAGTTCAACAAACCGCCGAATACGCGACATACAAAATATAAATTCAAGCAGTCATATCGATCTGGGCCCCAACGAAAACAGCGGAATATATACAGAGGGAACTTGACAAGATAGAAGAGTGGACGAAGAAATGGAAGATAGGGGGAACATGGGGGAAACATATCAAGGAGACAGAGAAGAAGGCAAAGCAGAGACTAAACCAACTGGACCAATGATAGGACGAGGAAGCAAGCTACAACTAAGAATAAAGAAGAAGATCTATGAAGCAAGCATCAAGCCAATTATATTATACGGAGCAGCAGCATGGGAACAAACAGCGGACACCAACATCAAGAAGCTAGAAGTGATACGGAACCAGGCAATGAGAAAGATGACGGACGCACCATGGTACATGAGGAACGAGCAACCACGGAGGGACTTAGGGATGAACACCACCAGGAAGGAAATAAGGGACAGGACGAGGAAGACAATAAGAAGAATGGAGACGCACCAAAACCTGCTAATAAGGAAGGCCATCGACTACGACGAAGAGAAAAATTCAAAAGTGAAGAGACCAAGACTAGCGCTACTACCATCGGAAGACGATGAATAAGGAAGAAGAAACAGAAGAGGACAAGATAAGAAGAAGAACGGGAGAAACAGCAAGAAACAAGAGGAAAACATGAGAAGAACAAAGAAGACTAGAGGGAAACAAAGAAAATGAAAAAGGGAAGAAAGCAAGGGGCACACAGCCCGGCTTTGGAAAAATAAAAGAGGGTACCCAAGGCCAGGGCTTTTTTGATTCATTCTGTCAGTGGGTAGGTCGCCAGTGCCTCGGTCGCCGCCCGTAATAGCCGTCCTCGCCTCCTTGGAGAAATCATGTAAGAGTCCTCTTTGACGTAACGCTCATTTAATTGATTAATTATTTCCCTGTCCTGTTTTGAGTTGTTTTCATTTTTGCCCTTTTCACACTTCATTGTATTTGGTTACGCTAATACAAATCTATATTTCCCTAACTGTTTTCTATTCTACACCTCGTGCTACCCACTAGCGCATTTCCAGGGTGACTTCATCCCCTGGGAGCAACAATATATACTTTTGCAATGATAGGTGATAATGGCGAAAATTTGGATTTTTTACACTCAATAGTAAAGAAATAAAAAATATGACCGAATCTCACACAGAGAAGGGGAGTAGAATCTCTTCCTATAGGTCATTATTATCTCAAACGCTTTTCAGATAGTTGGATATATCACAGTCCTGTTAAATTTTTATTTCCCTGAGCTATTATTGTATATTTCAGTTCGTTCGTAATTTTGCATTAAAACTTACAATGTTGTTATGTCGCTACCTGAACATGACCCAAGGGTATAAGTTTTGAAACTGATTTACAAAAAACAGCAAACGAAATGACAAAAGCCCGCCGTAGCCGCCGGGAACAGTTCACGACGTCCAATCTAATCGTTTCGACTTGTCGAACAGAAATCGTTCCGTTCGATAGCTTCACTCGGCATATTTCTCATTTCTCACTTCGCCGTCTTCTCCGAGGACAAGGCGGTCGCTTTTTCCATTTCTCGGCGTCCCGGCGCAATCATTTACGTACGCGGGGCGAATTAACGGCTTGCACGAGAGTAAATTATTAACGTGCGACCGCCGACAACAATCCGAAGCGGTCCGCGTCGCGACGCCCCGCCGACGAGAACTCATCCCACGTTTTACTTAATCACTTAACGTTTCCGCTCGATCTTGCCTCAGCGATCCACAGTTTAATTTCCCCCGGAGCCGCCTCGGTCGCCTAACCGAAGATGCCGGTGCAACAATCCAAATATTTATACTCCGAGCTCTAATTGCCGATCGGAATCGGGACGCACAAAAGGGGATGGAGATGGAGACGGAGAAAGAGAGAGAGAGAGAGAGAGAGAGAGAGAGAGAATGACAGCGAGTGAGATACCCTGAATGATTTGATCTAGCAGGAGCTAGAATTTGAATTACGTAGCAAATAAATTGTAGCGATGATCAATTATGAGCCGACATGATTAAATGTTGGAGAGAGACCGCAGCCTCCCTCCAACACTCTTCAAAATATATCTCAAAAGGCACTTGATAACTGAAGTAGGAAAATAGCTGGAATGGGAATACAAATAGCACATTACATTTTGATGGCATTATTATTTGCGAATGATCAAGTGATGGTTGGATAGAGACTGCAGTCTCTTTCCAACACTGTTCAAAGTATACATTTAAAAAGCAATTAATAACTGGAGTAGGAAAGTAGATGAAATCTGAATATAAATGTATCAATACTTTTTGACAACGCTATTATTTGCGAATGATCAAGGGATGGTTGGATAGAGACTGCAGTCTCCATCCCACACTGTTCAAAATATACCATTAAAAAGCAGTTGATAACTGGAGTAGGAAAGTAGCTGAAATGGGAATACAAATGTAACAATACAAGACAACATTATTTGAGAATGATCAAGTGATAGTTAGATAGAGACTGCAGTCTCCTTCCAACACTGTCCAAAATAGACCTCTAAAAAGCAGTTGATAACTGGAGTAGGAAAGTAGCCGGAATGGAATACAAATGTAAAAATAACTTGATTAGGAAAGTAGGTGGAAGGGGAATACAAACATAACAATACTTTTGGACGACACTATTATTTGCGAATGATCAGGTGATGATTGGAAAGATACTGCGGCCTCCCTCCAGTACTCTCCAAAATATCCCTTTCAAAAGCAGTTATTAACTGGAGTAGGAAAGTAGCTAGAATGGGAATACAAATGGCACGATACTTATTGACGACACTATTATTTGCGAATGATCAGGTGATAATTGGATAAAGATTGCAGTCTCCTCCAACACTGTTAAAAATATACCTTTAAAAAGCAGTAAATAATTGGAGTAGGAAAGTAGTTAGAATGGGAATACAAAATGGCACAATACTTTTTGATGACACTATTATGTGCCAATGATCAAGTGATGATTGGATAGAGACTGCAGTATCCCTCCAGCATTGTCCAAAATATCCTTTTAAAAAGCAGTTAGTAACTGGAGTAGGAAAGTAGCTGGAATGAGAATACAAATGTAACAGTACTTTTTGATGATACTTTTATTTGCGAATGATCAAGTGATAGTGGCTAACGATGAATTACGCGCAGATTACATGTTAAGGATACTAATATAAGAATACCAGCAACGGGGGTTAAATATGAAATTAGGAAATCGAAGTACCATTAAATAGGAGACGAAATAGAAGACGTAGAACTGAAAATTTATTAAATTAGGTGTAATAGTTCTAAATACCTAGGTGCTATAATTTCTGAAGAAGCTACAACAAAAAAATGACATCTGTTGCAGAGCACAACAAGAGAAAAGGACTATACGCACACTTAACCAACTATTAGGTTCAAATAAAACCAGACTAGAAACAAAAATTACTATCTATAATGCTATTGTAGAACTAATTCTGACATATGGGAATGAGTGTTGGCAGTTCTCGAAACAAGAGAAAAAGAGAATAAATACAATCGAAATGGGTTATTTACGAAGAGCGCGCAGAACACCCAGAATAGGACATACATAGAACTCTCTCTAAGTCTACTGTAAATACTTTGTATACCTAGTTCTAAATTTTACGTACTTTGTTCTTTCCCTTTTTTTTTGTTTTTGCTAATCGATAACAGAGGTGGCCCTCATTAAAGCTGGAGTCCAGCTTTCCGTGGTAAGGGGGATGTGTCAAGAAATGAGCAATCAGCATATCTATCAATCAATTAATTAATCCAAATTCCGCTGATAATTTAACTTTTTATTCTTACATCATGTCAACTCGCGTGTTTTCTTTTTTCTTTTCTTTATTCTGCAAAGCAACTAATTTAGCTACTTTGCAGTAACTTATAGATTCAGCAATTCCCGGATAATACTCTTCGCTAATTCGACCCGCGATTCCCGCGAGCTATCGCGTGCGGATGCAACGTCTCGAATTCGAGATCGAGCATCCGCCAAAGAGTCCGGGAATCGACGAACTTTCCAGGTTATGTTAATAACGACAAAAGCTGATTGGTCATCAGGAAAAAGTTATAAATTGGCTGGGACCGACAAAACAGGGTTCATTAGTTGTGAGAGTCGCGCCCTTGGTCGGCCTCCGAGACACGTCCCCTTAGCCACGTCCAAGATGAACTTCTTAGGGTAAGTCCTTATTTTCATGTACTGTTTTTATCCAGGTCCCCTTTTATTATCATTAGTCTCCTTTCATCATTAGTTTTTTGTGTTTCTTAATTTTATTACGTTGTCCCATGTTTTGTGTACGATTAATTGTCACCGCCCCTCGTATTCGTCTTTTTTTTGTATTATTTTCAACTGGTGTCGTGTTGGCCGCTTGGCGCGCCTTTAATGTACTAAATTCTGTTTAATATACCCTTTTTACTTAGGCTTACTTT
Organism: Cryptocephalus moraei; assembly: GCA_946251905.1. Classification (NCBI taxonomy): domain Eukaryota; kingdom Metazoa; phylum Arthropoda; class Insecta; order Coleoptera; family Chrysomelidae; genus Cryptocephalus; species Cryptocephalus moraei. The sequence goes on from OX276463.1 coordinate 14,972,023, forward strand.
TTTCGTGTTGCTCTACCCCTAGCTACCACTCAGTGTTCGACCCTGTGCTTGACACAGGTCGCGACAATATGTATTTACGTATTATATAAATATTTGAAGGTTACCACTCGTAGAGGGGGAGAAATAGATAATGAGTACATATCGCTCTTGAAGCGATAAGTAAATTTGAGCTCTTTTTGTAGAAGAATTCTGATGGTAGGATCGTTTTAAGTACGAAACAGACATAACAGAATAAACGCAAACAATTTTAAAGCATCCTTTACCCAGAACATTTTGGCTTTATATTTATAACCATACAATACCTACAAAAAAATGTTCTTTTACCTTCAGTGCGGTCAACCATCATTCATCTTCTAATTACTCACACATGAACCATGTAAATATTTCATATTCCAACACGTACTCCATCTTCATATACGTAAACCTCACGAGGGAGGTAGGGAGAGACGAAAATAGGAAAAAAATTAAATTTCCACCTACTGTCGACCATCTGTCAAACGCAACGACATCTGTAACGTACCTCTTTTGTATTAACTCTCGTGAAAATAGAAAATTCCGAACGTTACACGGCCACCTCGTCGCATTATTCATATAAGGGAGTTATAAAAAGCGCCGATAGCGAATTCATGAGGTCCGCGCGTAAAAGTGAAACCACCCGATCGTATGTTAATAAAACAAAACGAACCGGCCGATAATGACATTTTTTGTGCCCCCTGCACCTTCATTATCGCTACACGAGGATCGATAACCACCTCGAAGAGGAGAGGAGTTGCATGAGACTTTATGAAAGCTTCGACCTAAAAGGGAATAATAATGATGAAAAGGGCATATCGGCCCGAAGGGTTTGGTGTAGTAAAAAACCTATGGGATTCTTATTTCGAGATGCGGACGTTTGAATGATCGGTGGATTCGTTAGATTATACCCATGGATAAAGTGAGTAAAAATATATTCCGAATGGGCAAAATGGCCTTTCGTAACAGAACTAATTTTGCGTTCAAAACTAACAGGAACGCTTATAATTACACCTCATATCGTCGATATTAAGCACATGCTTCATCAAGTCAGAACTTATTAAATTCCTACACATACTAACTATGTAACTTATTTTCCAAATACACTTAATATAACTTTAATACATCAGTACCAATAAGCTATTTATATTAACATCCGAATCATCGTGGTACCACGTCTGAGACATGTATGGAATGTACTGTAAGAAATGGAGTCTGAATGGAATAAAGTGACAGCCCCAGCTTTGACCAATTAGCGATTTGACCCAATCGATAAATAGCCGATCTATGAAAGACTAAAGTTGTGAAGACTTGTTCAGTATTAAAAAGGTTTTCAATTGATCTTACACAAATTGTTGAAGACTTTTGAAGAGTAACGGTTGCTTCGACCGTTAAAGACAAAAATCTGTTTCCAGAACCACCTGAAACTCTGTACGTTTATAATAAAATTTGTTACAAGCATCTTGCAGAATTTAATCGAATTTGAGTGTTAAAAAATTTGTTAACGACTTGTGGAACATGCGCTTGACTTAACTGATATTATTTTGGACAAAATTAGTTTACATGTTTCAGGAGTAAATGCAGTTCAGCTAAGGCACGAGAGAGCATATGACCGGTTCTAAATATATTTTCGTAATTTATCGGTGGTTAGCAAATCAGCCCAATTAATTACTGACTAAGGCTTGCTTAACGACTGATTCAGATAAAAGAGGAAAAAAAACAAAAGGGAAATTCGTAGCAGGATTAAAGAAATTGAGAGACGAAGCTGCAGGAACAGTCAAAGGAAACGACACACCATTAAGTTTGAATGCGGAACGACATTACTATACAAAATAATAAATTTTGTTTGGAAGAAAAGTTATGAAGTGTGATTCGGACACTTCATATAAAATGGTGAAGGTGGCATGAAAAACAGAAGGTAAGGGATAGAAAAAAGATCAAGGAGGAAGTGAGATGCAGCTATAGCAAGGGGAATAGAAGTGAGTTGGATATAAGCCAAAAAAGAGCTATAAATACTAGAAGACAGTAAGATTATTAGTTCCACCCCTAAAGTAGAAGATGATAGAGATAAGCAAATAAGTAACTGTGTATCAATCGTAACAACTGTACCATTATGTAGTTTTCGTTCACATTTAATGCGTCCACATTAGAATCTTGAATTTATTTCATTTTCTCAACTGTCTGATACTTCGTCCCCTACGACTGTCCCTCATTCATTTGAAGTAGGCATTCAGAGCAAGGCATTATAGAGATTTTTTGGGTTTCGCCCGACGCCGGATAAAAAATAAAGTACTTCCCATCATCTAAGGGGGAGCGGGTAGACCTGAATAATGCAGTAAAGCGGTAGTTTTTTTGTTAAATTTAATTTTCCGAACGTGGCTCGACCGCCCCCGCGCCCGCTCCCGAAAACGAAATCTCTACAAATGAAATTTCCCGTAATGCCCCCATTCTTTGACATTCTCCCTTACTCCACGGGTTTCTCCTCCCGGAATTTATGAACGCCTCGGCGCGATATTTCCTCGCTAAAAATACATATTTCATGCAGTCAATTTTTCAAGTGGCTCTGATTTGTCGACTGTTGTTGTTGTTGCTGCTGCTGCTGCTGCTGCCGCTGCTGTTGCCGTTCGAGCAACAGAAGGCGAGAGGGGTGACGGGGCGGATTGTGGGGTTCCGTGATTGTAATATTGTTTCGTGAATTGCCCCAAATTGACGCTGCGTTTACGACTTTCAAGGGTGAAGTCTCGGATAAAACCCCGCTTTATGTCTCGAACTATGTAGCCGTTTTGTACGAGGGTTGAATTCAAAATCCTTCTTAAACGAATTCACGGAAATTTTTTTAATAGGTTGCGGACTTCATTTCTATTTAATAATGTTACAAGATCCTCAGATAACTCCGACTTTGATATAAAATTCACAAATTATCAACGCATTAAATTATATTCTAAGGAAGAGCAATATTTAGAATTAGAGTATTAAGAAAAAAATTTGGTTGATAATGATGTTAACATTATTTATGTAACCTTGATGTGAATATTATTTACGGCATCTTTTTGATAATGATGTCAACATTATTTATGGAACGTTGATGTAAATATTATTTACGGCATCTTTATGTCTTTTTTATGGTACGAAGATAACTTTAAGTAAAGGGATGAATATAGAGGACTTGATTATGGTGATTTGATTGGGGAATCTTTTAATTAGCTTAATTAGTTTACTCGTTGTAGTTGGTCCAAGATTATTTAACACTTGTCAATTAGTGTGTATAATATGATGTCACTTGTTTCACCTCCATCGAAATGTAAGTCAACTAGTAGGAGTTACGATAGACAGATAAACATTAAAAAGTAATTTGTGGACGTCGATAAGTAATTATAATATCAAGATACTAAACAGTTCTAAAAGTAAGGTAATTGCTTGTAAGGTAATTCATAATGCTAAGAGCATTATTTAGAGTTAGAGTATTTAGAAAAAAAAATTGTTTATAATGATGTTAACATTATTTATGGAACTTTGATATCAATATTATTTACGGTATCATTGTTGATAATGACGTCACAATTATTTATGGAACGTTGATATCTATATCATTTACGGCATCTTTATGTCTTTTAATTTTAGATGTTAAGGTACGAAGATAACTTTAAGTAAAGAGATGGATATAGAGGACTTGATTATTAGTGATTTGATTGGGGAATCTTTTAATCGGCTTAATTAGTTTACTCGTTGTGGTTGATCCAAGATTAATTAACACTTGTCAATTAGTGTGTAAATAATATCAATTGTTTCACTTCCATCGATATGTAAGTCAACTAGTAAGAGTCGTGATAGACAGATAAACGTTAAAAAGTAATTTGTGGATGTCGATAAGTACTAATAATATCAATATACTAAACCGTTCTAAACGTAAGGTAATTACTTGTAAGATAATTCTTAATGCTAAGAGCATTATTTAGAGTTAGAGCATTAAGAAAAAAAAATGTTGATAATAATGTTAACATTATTTGTGGAACGTTGATGTCAATATTATTTACGGCATCTTTATGTCTTTTACTTTTAGTTGTTATAGTACGAAGATAACTTTTAGTAAAGAGATAAATATAGAGAACTTGATTATTGGTGATTTGATTTGGGAACTTTTAATTAACTTAATCAGTTTACTCGTTGTGGTTGGTCCAAGGTTATTTAACACTTGTCAATTAGTGTGTATAATATCATGTCATCTGTTTCATCTTTATCATTATCCTTTATTATTTATTTATTATTTATTATTTATTTATTTATTATTATTATTCATCTTTATCGAAATGTAAGTCAACTAGTAAGAGTTATCATAGACAGATAAACATTAAAAAGAAATTTGAAGACGTCGATAAGCACTTATAATATCAAGATACTAAACAGAAATAAAAGTAAGGTATCTACTTGTAAGGTAATTCTTAATGCTAAGAGCATTATTTAGAGTAAGAGTATCAAGAATTTTTTTTTGTTGATAATGATATTAAACTTATTTATAGAACCTTGATGTGAAAATTATTTACGGCATCTTTTTAAGAATGATGTCAACATTATTTATGGAACGTTGATATCAATATCATTTACGGCATCTTTATGTCCTTTAATTTTAGATGTTAAGGTACAAAGATAACTTTGAGTAAAGAGATGAATATAGAGGACTTCATTATTGGTGATTTGATTGGGGAATCTTTTAATTATCTTAATTAGTTTACTCGTTGTGGTTGGTCCAAGATTATTTAACACTTGTTAATTAGTGGGTATATCAAGTCAATTGTTTCACTTCCATCGAAATGTAAGTTAACTAGTAAGAGTTATCATAGACAGATAAACATTAAAAATTAATTTGTGGACGTCGATAAGTACTTATAATATCAAGATACTAAACAGTTCTAAAGGTAAGGTAATTATTTGTAAGGTAATTCGTAATGCTAAGAGCATTATAGAGAGTTAGAGTATTAAGAATTTTTTTTGTTTATAATGACGTTAACATTATTTATGGAACCTCGATGTGAATATTATTTACGGCATCTTTTTGATAATGATGTCAACATTATTTATGTATCGTTGTTGTCAATGCTATTTATGGCATCTTTATGTCTTTTAGTTTTAGCTGTTATGGTTTCAAGATAACTTTCAGTAAAGAGATGAGTATAGAGGACTTGATTATTGGTGATTTAATTGGGGAATCTTTTAATTAACTTAATCAGTTTACTCGTTGTGGTTGGTCCAAGTTTATTTAACACTTGTCAATTAGTGTGTAAAAATGTTGTATCACCTCCATCGAAATATAAGTCAACTAGTAAAATTTGTGATAGACAGGTAAACATTAAAAAGTAATTTGTGGACGTAGATAAGTACTTACAATAAATAGTTCCAAAAGTAAGGTAATTTGTTAAGTTATTCAAATAATGAAGAAAATATGAAAGTTTCCGAATTACCTCAATGAATTTGTCTACTTAGTATACTAACTAAACGTAGTGAGGTGTTTCACTTTCCGGCTGCACAATTTAACTCTCATAAGACTTCAAAACATGTTACATCATGCGTTTATCACTATAATAATTGATCTACAGATCTACGTTCTCTTGATCTATCTTTACACGACCAGCAATTTCGAGAAATTCTGCTATGGAATAATGGAAAATACAATTCAATTATTGTGAAAGACCCAGTTACGTTTTCCACTACCTTAAGATAATAATATTTTCAAAATATCCCAAAAAATAGTGAAGTTGAGATTTTACCTTCTGTTAGCAAGAATGTTTGATATGTTTTTTAACTTATTTTTAAAACGACATACCCAAATGGGGATGAAACCCCAAATTTTTCATGAAGTCAAAATTATGTAACTACGCCATGAAACGAAACATGATGAAGTTTTCTGTTGTAGAAATTAATACGAAACACGAAGTGCACGCACACAAAATTTATTACTGGATAACGACGTTAAATTAAAAATTTTCCACTCAGCTTCATTAAAGCGGAGTGCTTTTTCACGAAAGTGAAGATCTGTCTGCACAAAAAAAAATGAAAAATGAAGAACGTCGCCGCATCCACCGATCCCATTTACTCCGAAGAATCAAAACCGCCTCGTATAATGCGAACTCCATTAAATTAAAGGGTTGGAGAGGAGCGGGGCCAATTACGCATCCGTGCGGTTCCCCGAGTGCTTTTAATTTTTCATTACACTTGTCGCTGACAGTGCATCACGAATTCACTTAACACCGTATCGCCCCCTTACAATTAGAAAAAATGCGTGCCTACACACACACACACACACACACACACACACACACACACACACACACACACACACACACATCCGCGCGAATGACGGGGGAGGAGAACAAGAGAAATGTAAAAGCCGCTCTCCTCGCCGCCTCCCGTCTCTTCCCTACCCACATTAAAATTCAACGCGAGCGACATATTTTTCCCTTATTTAACTATATAAGTTACATAACAATTTAACGGCTCACGCATTTCCCTCTCCTCATTTCGCGAAATAAATTTCGTGCGTGTTAGAGGAAGTCACATATATCATTGTGAAAAGATTTAAGAGATTTTATCGGACTAGTGGAAACATAAGCTTTACGCCGCCCCCGAAAAGGGCTTTGAATGTCAAGAATGCTTTTCTTTCTTTAATGTTTGTGTGCGTCCGTGGATGCGAAGGAGTGAGAGAAAGAGAGGAGCGGGGTGGGAGCGAGAAACGGGGAAAGAGAAGCGCGCTGATAGCCGCCTCGCCGGGATTTTCCTTTTGTATCTTCCGTAATTTACTTTATTAACTTATGAGGTTGTACTTTGCACGTGTGTAGGGAAACAAAAACTTATTTTCGGCATGAATTATTACGTGGCTGGGAACGTAACGAGCTACATCAATAACGTAATGTAATTACCTAAAAAGCAGGGTAAAAATTTCGCAAAATATTACAAAGTGTATAGTGCGAAAACTGTACTACAATTATGGCAGTATAAAACACGTCAAAGCGTCAAAGTTTTCGAAATAATCAGGTAATCATAAGATTGATTATTAATGAAAAAATACCAAAAAAGCTTCAAATGCCTTGTAAATGATTTTACTGTAATTATTTTTGAGTTTTTGATAAGTGTTCTTGATTAATGCCATGTCAAGAACACAACACCATCTTGGGAATATGGTGAATATAATTTTCAACCGCATTGGAAAAAAATCTGCCTTTCGCTATTCGCCGGTATGAAATACATAATACCAACAATTTATCAATTCATCGTATTAAGGTCACAAAGTTTTCAAGTTGCGTGCATGCAGTTGTAAAGCCTAGAGATATCGTTGATTTTAAAATAATATAACAGAATTACTGGAACTCTAGATGGATTGCAACTCGACAAAAGGTTAACTGTAGTTTGATGTTAATATTTGCCAAGTTTTAATTCTTAAACTTCGTTAGTATTCAATTTGTTTTCGTATGTTTGAAGCACACCAACACTTTCGAAATATCATCAATTTTAAAAATCTATTACAAGAACACTTCACTCTTAATTAGCTTAAAAATTTACAGGTACTTTATATTGACTATCGTCTTAATATATCCGAAGTATTAACTTCGTCAAGGATCAGGAGTTTAACAGTTGTGGTTCTATGTTTAAAGTAAAGGCATGCTTTGAAAATAGCATTAAATTTAAATTTCACAAAATACTTCACTAGCACTTCAATCATCTTGATACGCAGAAGTTAGTTGGAGTTCCATGCAGACGCTCGCTTAATTTTGGATTTCAGTATTTCAGTTCTGACAGTATCATCATCATCATCATCCAGCCTGGTGTTGAGTCCACTGCTGGACATAGGCCTCCATTAAACTGCTCCACTGGGTTCTCTCTTGAGCTGTTCTCATCCAGTGTCCTCTAATCCTCTTTATATCGTCACTCCATCTTGTTGGTGGTCTACCCCTGCTTCTTTTATCCTCTCTGGGTCTCCAATTTGTTATTCTTATGGTCCACCTGTCATCCTTAAATCTCGCAGCATGTCCCGCCCATTTCCACTTTAATGCTGTTATTCGCCGGATTATGTCCTGTACCCCAGTCCTTCGTCGAATTTCTGTGTTTCTGATACGATCTTGGATTCCAATACCCAGCATAGCTCTCTCCATCCTTCTCTGGGCCACTTCCAATTTCTCCACAGTGCCTTTTGTCAAGGTAAGCGTTTCGGCGCCATAAGTCATTACTGGCAGCACGCACTGATCGTATACTTTTCGTTTCAAGCTCATTGGAACGTCACTATCGAAAATATCTCTCAATCTTCCATATGCTGCCCATCCAAGACCAATCCTCCTCTGTAATTCCTTTGTTTGGTTGTCTCTATTTATTCTAATTTGGTGTCCCAGGTATTTGTATTCGTCGACTTCCTCGATGGCTTTGCTGTCTAGTAATATAGTCCCTCCCAGTACTAGGTTTGTCATGATTTTTGTTTTTTGCTGGTTTATGTAAAGGCCAACATTTTCAGTTGCCTCTTTCAATTCGTTTATCATTAAACCGGCTTCTTTGAGGTTGTCTGTTATCAGCACTATATCGTCTGCAAATCGTAGATTATTTAGCATCTTCCCATCTATACTGACACCTTTGTTTCCCCAATTCAGAGCCTTAAAAGCATATTCTAAAACAGTGTTGAATATTTTTGGGGACAGTGTATCGCCTTGTCTAACTCCTCTTTGTATGGGAAATTTTTTGGTCGCGTTATGGATTTTTACGCTCGCGGTCGAGTTGCTGTAAATATTGTGTATTAGACGGGTATATCTGTAGTCTATGCGACACTGGCTAAGCGCCTTTAGGATTGCATTCATTTCAATGGTATCGAAAGCTTTTTGGAAGTCGACAAACACGAGCACCAATGGTCTATTGTATTCTAGGCTTTTCTCAATGAGTATCTTTAATGTGTAAAGATGGTCATTCGTTCCATAGCCTGAACGAAAGCCTGCCTGGTCTGTTGTTTGATAGAAGTCGAGTTTTTTCTCCAGTCTCTTGTTTATTATTTTCGTGAAAAGCTTATATAGATGGGATAGTAAGCTTATAGGCCTATAATTTTTTAAATCTGCTCTGTCGCCTTTTTTATGGATCAAGATCATCAGTATGTTGTTCCAGTTCTCAGGTAGGGAGGCATTGTCCAAGCATAGATTAAACAACTTTTTTATTGCTTTTAGTAGGGTTTCTCCACCGAACTTTACTGCTTCCACAACTATTTGATCGTCGCCTGGAGCTTTATTATTTTTCATCTCTTTCAGCGATTGCTTAATTTCGTCCATTGTTATTTCGGGAATCTCTTCCGATCCTTGATTTATTACTCCAGTTTCTTTTCTTGTTTCTTCTGCTTCCACTTTCAGCTTATGTCGGTTTCTGTATAACTCAGTATAAAATTCTTCCACGACATGGAGCATTGCACCCCAAAACTGCATACGTATATGACAGTATGGTTCAAGCAAATGCAAGCATTGGAAATCTTCTTTAATATTGTGACGCCAAATGTAAACATCAGCGTGAAGCGTGCTCCTTATCTGATGCATGCAGCGCGTTTCAAAGGGGACCATAAAAACTCTTCTCGAATAATCGGGAACGTCCAATTAGAGAAAGAATGAACTGGAAGGTTGTCGAAAAAACATTATTAGCGATATATAATTACTAGCCGGTTTGGTGGCAGGGATAATTGTACAAATAAATTAGGGCGTTAAGTGTTTCACATAAATTGATTAGTTAAGGAGTAGACTTAGTTAATTAAATAGTTATGGATAAATTAGTTACTTTGAAGGACTGTATAAATAAATTAGAATAAACGTTACAATATAAAAATTCACAACCTGACTAGAGAACATTAATTTACATTAAACTCTACCCAGAAATTAGTTGGAGCTTCATGGCAATTCTTGCGAAGTTTCTTTTTCCCAAGTTTAGGAGGTTAAAAGGTGATATGTTCGAAGCATAAGAATATTTTAAAAATATTGTTACTATAAAATTTCATAACAAACTCACTGGATCTCTATATAGAAGTGCGACTCCTTTTACGTTTTTCAATGAATGCCCTGGGAGCCTTGCCCGAAATAATACAAAGAAGTGTTGCTATGTTGGTTTCCTCATCGGCTTGTACATAAAATCTAACGTCCACATCAAACAAGATCATGTAAGGTCGCACGGGAAAAGAGTTGGTATCAGTTCCATCTGAGATAACCCGGCAATATCTGTATGATGCGGTTCCGCAGTCTAACTCGTAATATCGTCGGGATGGGGACAAACCGCCTTCAATAAACGTCACGTTCTTCCGCTTTATACATGAATGAACGAATGTTTCCAAATTTACTCAATGATAACCCTCCCGTACCGTAGCGCCCCCGTAGGGGTTAAATAATGGATCTCGTCGGACCCGAACATTTGCACGTACTTGATACACACACAGGCGCATCTTTAATAATTCATCCCACTAAAGGTATGCCTAGGGTGGAGGGAACATGTGTGGAAAACTAAAGTTTATAAGCTCTGTACTTCCTGCTCTCTCCCTCCCGGCATCCTACGGTTGTAAATTTAAATCTACTGATGAACGTGCGCGCACAGGTTGACCTCCTTTTATTTTTATTATCCGGTCATGTGTGGGGGGGTGAAATGGGGCGCAACTCTCGTTCTCTCGCTGTCCAATTATTCAGACACGACGCGGTTAAATAAAACATCGGCCGATGAATCTTTGATGGGTCCGTTTTAGTAACATTTACAACTCTCGCGCGTTCTGCGGCTCATCGGGTCCGATTAACGACTCTCTTCCTCTGTATCGGATACCGTCGATGTCTGAATTATTCAACGGCGCGAATGGAACACGATTGATACTTGAAAGTGATACTTGAAGTATGATTTTGATTTACGGTCAATTTTGGGAAAGGTGTAACGTACGAATGTAGTAGCTTTCGAAAGTCGGAATTAAAAACGAAATGAGGCACTCTGGGAATGGCCGAGAGGGGAAGCATAGCTTTATATATTATGTATATACGTCATGTACAGAAACGATTGGTAGCTACAGCCACTCTCCGATTCAGCCCACAATCGCCGCCCCTAGAGCAGGCAACCGACAATACACACAATTGTAACACGAGTTGCCACCAAACAGATAGCGCGGCTCTGAAATAAAGCACATTTTTCTTTCTTCCTCCATAACGTATCACGTATTCTTTTATATAAAAGAAAACTACATACTCCAATGTTTCTTATTTTTCACAGCTGATAGTTAAGAAATTTCGTTTATGTAGTTAATTTCTCATAAGAAAAAAATTGTTTAGAAATAGTTGCCATGGTTACCAAATTCTGACCTCACACTTTCCTCACGTATTGTAACGGTCCGCCGGAGCTTTTTAGTAATCAGTGTTATATGTCCGGGAACTCATACTTTACATTACGAATGAGATGTTTAAAACACGAAATGAGTACTGTAAAAAGACTTCCCGGACACATATCGTTATGTATTTTATTTCATCTTCTGTCAAATCTCGTTAGAAGATCAAAAAAAATTGCCAAATGTTTAAAATCCAGTTGCGTTTGCGGGGTATCATCAGCAACGGCGATTTGGCAATTATTTAATTTGTTGATGTTGAGGCGTGTCTTTCTCAAAATAAATTCTGATGCAAATTCTTCGGAAATTTTACGGAAATCTAATACCTAAGAAGTCTAGCAAAAGGTATCAAACCCAGTTTAGCCATTTATCCGATAGAAATAATTTTCGTTGTGATGATTAATTACTATTGTTTCCATAGCAGCACTTTACAGGATAAGTCCGTTTTTTGCGTTTTCCCAGACTGAAACTGCGCCTTAAAGTCGTCAAATTTGACACAGCGCAGGATGAAATAAAGGTAAAATAGTTGCAAGCAGAGTTGCGAGATTTATACGGTAGTAGTGAATTCGAAGTGACTGACAAGCTCGCCTTCGATTGTTTGGATCGCGGTAGAAATGATTGGTTGTTAGCGTCACCACGGAGCAGGCAACCGACATACAAAAAACAATTGTAAGGAGTTGCTACTAAACAGTTAGCGCGGCGCGATAATTGGCCGTGACAATCGTTACGGATTTTCGACGATCACACCTCTTATCTCACCGATTCAGCGCTTCGAGCGAAGCCCGCCATAAGAAAGCTATGCTTCCAAAAATATAATTGCTTTTACTCATTGTTCCACATGGTGTTATGCTACTAGCTGCTTGTGCAGAAAGGGGAAAAATAAATTTTTGAAACCTAAATATAGCACAAATGTTACCTTATTTATATAATATATTGTAACCAATTTTGTCATAACAAAATTACTGAACATGCTGTGGTACCTATTTACCAATTTCAGGAGCTTGAAAGTTGTGGACATATGTTTGAAGCCCAAGCATAGTTTAGGAATAACGTTACATTCAATACCTTATACCAAATTTACAGAAAATTTAGTTGTTACGAAACTCCATACAGAAGTTGAGTTTCAACTTTCCAAATTCAACAGTTTGAAAGTTGTGGCTAAATGTTTGGGGCACAAGCATACTTGACACATATCGTTAAGTATATAAAATTTCATTAAAAACTTACTAACAACTTAATTACCTTGATACCCAAAGTAACAATTGCTTGGAGTTTCAGCTAAATACTTGCGAAATTTAGATTTCAAAATTCAGAAGTGTTAAAGTTGTGGGCGTAATTATGAAGTATCAGCACTCTTTGGAAATATCGGTAACGTTAAAAATTAATAAAAAAAATTGTGGATATTTCAATTAGCTTAAAAGCCTACACAAAATTTATCTGTATTGTAGTATTAAGACTACTAATATAAAACTTCCTATGTTTAGGCAGTTGTAGCCGTATATTTGCACCATAAGAACTCTTTGAAAATATCGGAACTTTAGTGAAATTACAATAAATTTACTGAAACCATAATGGGCTTGAAACTTTGCACAAGTTTACTTTTTAAACTTCCAAGGTTTCAATTTTTCATGGCGAAAATTTTTAAAGTTGTGGTTAAATCTGAAGAACAAGCATACTATGAAAATATTCTTAAATACAATTTTTTTCCAAAATTTACTGAGATTCTCAAATAAGAATTGGTGTACTTACCTTTGTTCTCAACACCTGCCAAGTTTAATTTTTATAAATTAAAAAGTTTTAGAGTTTTGTAGTCTTACTTTTGAAACACCAGCATACCTTTGAAATATCGGTAACTATAAATATTCATTACAAAGTGACTGAAACTGTAAGTAGCTTAAAGGTCTACACAAAATTGGTATCGAGTGTAGTCTGACTAATTCTTGCTAAGTGGAAATTTCCTAAGTTCATGGGTTTTAAAGTTGTGACCGTATATGTAAAGCAAAAGCACACTTAAAAAAATTATTGAATTTAAAATAAACTCAACTTATTTATTGAAAATAGTATTAGCTTGAAACTACGTAGAACTAAGTTGAAGTTGAATCTTAAAACTTTTAAGAAGTTTTCAACTTCATGAGTTTTAAGGTTATGTTTGAAACACAACCATGCCTTGCAAATATCGCTAACTTTAGGAAATTTCATCAAAATTTTACTGACAATTCAATTACTCCGAAGCTCTAATTATTTAAAGTTGGTTTAACTTGGTTTAAGTTGATAAGCATTATTTAAAGCTCTAAAGTTGGTTTAACTTTCGTCTCTATACTTAACAAGTTTTAATATCCTAAGTTCAGAAGTTGCATAGTTGTGGTCGTATCTCTGAAGCACCAGCATACTTTGGAATATGGATGATTTTAAAATTTCATAATAAAATAACTGAAAATATAAATAGCTTACTGTATATAGAGGAGTAATCTGGGGTATCGTTTTAATACTTACTAAGCTCAAATTTCCTTGGTTCAAGAGTTTTAAAGTAGTGGCTAAATGTTTGAAGCACAAGCATATTTTGTAAATATTATTAAGTTCACAAAATTTCGTCAAATATTTACTAACAGTGTAAACGCTTCTTTATACGCATCTTTAAGTGCTAAACAGAGATCGAACTGAGTCTCGTCTCAACACTTGAAAAGCTTCAATTTTCTAAACGGAACAGTTTTCAAGTTGTGGTCATATTTATCTAACACAAGCATACTTTGAAAATCTCTTTAACTTTATAGCGGTTCATCAAAATTTGCTAACATTTCAGTTACTTTGGAAATTTTAAATATAAGTTGATGTGAGTTTCGTCTCAATATTTGCCGAATTTCAAATTTCTAAATTGAGAAGTTTTCACGTTGTGGTCGAATTTTTGAAGCATTAGCTCACCTTTGAAATATCGATAAATTTAAAAATTCGAAAAAAAAAAATACTGATACCCCAAATAGCTTCAAAGTCTACACAAAAATTATCTATAGTGTAGTCTTAAGCTTACCAACCTTAAGCTTCATATGTTCAGGGGTTTTAGAGTTGTGGCCATATATTTGAGATATCAGCATACCATAAAAATATCGTTATTTCACTAAAATTGCAATAAATATACTGAAATTCCAAACAGAAGTTAGTGGAGGTATAATCTCCAAACTTCCAAAGTTTCAATTTTTCAAGTTCAAGGGTTTTAGAGTTGTGGCTAGTTATTTGAAACACAACCATACTATGAAAATATCGTCAAGTATACCAAATTTCGTCAAAAATTTACTAACAGTTTAATTATTTTCAAACGATAAATAGAAATCACATTGAGTTTTGTCTCAATACTTGCCAAGTTTCTGTTTCCTAAATTGAGGAATTTTCAAGTGGTGGCCATATTTATGTAAAGAAGAACACCATGAAAATTTCGTTAATTTTGTGGTTTTATCAAACTTTTGCTACTGTTCCAATGACCTTGAAAACTCGAAATATAAGTGAGTTAAAGAGTTTCGTCTCAATACTTGCCAAATTTCAAATTTCTAAATTCGGAAGTTTTAAAGTTGAGGTCGTGTTTTTAAAGCATCAGCTCACCTTTGAAATATCGATAATTTTAAAAATTAAAAAAAATACTCACATACCAAATAGCTTAAAGATGTACACAAAAGTTATCTATAGTGTAGTCTTAAGCCTACTAACCTTAAGCTTTCTTATGTTCAGGGGTTTTAGATTTGTGGCCATGAATTTGAAATATCGGCACACCATAAAAATATCGCTAATTTAATTAACTTGTAATAAATTTACTAAAGCTCTAAATGTCTTGAAATTCTGCACAGAAGTTAGTAGAAGTTTACTTTTCAAACTTCTACGGTTTAAATTTTTTACGTAAAGTTGTGGCTAAATGTCTGAAGCACAAGCGTCCTTTAAACATGTTGTTAACATGACAAAATTTTATCAAAAAATTACTGAAAATTCAAATATCTTGAAACTTTAAACATAAGTTAATTTTAGTTTCATCTCAATACTTGCCATACTTTAATTTTTTATATTCTGAAGTTTCAAAGTTGATGTATCTTTAAAGTAAAAGCATAGTTTTGAATTATTGGAAAATTCAAAAATTTGTAACAAAATTACTGAAAATCTAAATAGCCTAAAAACCTACATAAAAGTTAACTGGAGTGCAGCCTCAAGACTTACTAAGCCTAAATTTCCTATGTTCAGCAGTTTTAAAGTTGTGACCTTATATTTGGCGCAAATCATCCTATTAAAATATCGTTATGATTAAAAATTCATAACGAAATTACTGAAACTCTAACAAGCTTGAACATCTACATAGAAGTAAGTTATAGCTTCGTCTCAATACTTGCGTAGTTACAATTTTCTAGGTCCAAAGGTCAAAGTACAGGGGTACTTTGGAAATATCGCGTCTTAAAAATTCGTAAAAAATATGATGAAACTATTAACTTTAGAACTCTAGAGAGAAGTCAGTCGGAGGTTCCATGTCAATACCTGCAAAGTTTATATCTTCCAAATTCTGGAATATTAAGGTTGTACCCCTATAATGGAGACAAGCATTTTTTTTGGTAAAAATTTTTAATTTTTTTAATTAACGGGTTTAATATTTATGGAGGTAAGTTTCAAGCAGAAATAATTTTACTATTAAAAACTCCCAAAAAATTACATAAATAATTAACCCTAATGATCTTGAAACGTTACACATATTTCAGGTAGAATTGCATCTAAATATTTTTGAGAATTTTTATTCTCTTATGCGCATGAGTTTTAAAGTTCAGCCCGTATGTGTGAGGCATATGCAAAGTTTAGAGATATCGTTCAATTTAAACCTTGAATAAGCTTGAAACTCTACAAATAAGTTAACTGGTGTTTCGTTTCAATACTCCGGGGTTTCAGTTATCCATTTATAGGCGTTTTAGAGTTGTGGCCTTATGTTGGACGCAAAATCTTATTTTGTAAATAGTGTTAAGTTTAAAATTTTAAACATCCTTAAACATCCTAAACCGGAAAATTTTGTTTCATTTTCCATTACACTGAATATTGTATTTAGAACGTAGGTATCAATTTTATACAGTTCATTAGAAGCACAACTTTTGACTATGCTTATTATAAGTCTTCCTATAAAACCCCAACTGAATTTCATTTACAAAAATACTCCAGAATAATATAACCAACTTTGTCTTCAAACAAGATGAACTCTCATTAACCTTTCACAAAAAGATTGAGTAAACTCTAACTTCCACCTTGCAAATTCGATAAGCGGATCCCGAAAACGCTATGAATGTAAGTCGAGCCAATTTAAAGTTGAGGAATAGTCATTTAAGCAACAAGTGAGAAAAGTGTTGCTTTTATTAAAGATTGGAAAGTTAGACGAGGGCGAACAATGCCACTTTACCGACGAGCGACATATAAAAAAATTCTACTTCCGCTAACCTGATCGATATTCGTTACAATACTATTTCTGGCTTTGAATGCGAATACTTTACGAACTTTGATTAGAAATGTAAAAATGGAGACTAAGTTGCATTTACGAAAATTGAACGAATGGGGATAACTTCACTATTTGGATCAATGTTTCCTTTAGATTAACTCCCAAAAAATGAAATTGTTGGAATGAATGCTCAAAATAAGTTAATTTTATTCTACATCCATTAGTAGAATCTGTAATAATTTTAAATTGTTAAAATAGTGCAAGTGTTTTACACAGTGCTTCCCAAACGCAAATTCAAAAAAAATTGTAACATCAGTACATCGATTCAGGTTAATACATTATTACATACTTTACCTTAGTAGGATGCATAGTTGATAATATCTGGTTTACTCGGAATCTCAGCACTTACCTGAAACAAAGACAAAGTATTAGTAATAAAAACGTTTAATGTTACAACTTAAACAAATGACAACAGGCTATCACTGAATATTGTTGAGTAATATTTCGAAACTTCAAAGTGGAATGCGCTATTATGTCTTTCAATAATGAATATTTTATACCAGTATCATCAATTTTATTTGTTTGATTAATTGCCACTTCGGATTAATAATTTATGAATGTAGTTCGGTTGAGCGATATTTTTGAATACTATCTATTTGACGATCTTAACAACGTGGTTTGAAATACCATTGCTCATTTTCATTATTAACATTGTAGAATTTTACTGGAAACATTTCACAGGAAATGGACGCTGGACATTTGTAATGTAATTTTAAATTCCAATACGTTTGCCGAAATGGTAGAATTAAGGTCCAATTATGTGTGACGCACCTTTTCCTGAAGGATTCCTGAAAACAATTCTGAATGTCTAATATTCCTGGATTTATTGGTTCCCGAAGTATTCCTTAGGGGATCAGTAATCCATCTTGAAAATATTCTCGACTACCCCGAAAAAGTTTTTAGAAGGATTAAGGTATCGTGGAGCAGTCCTTAAGTCATGATTTGTTTGGAAAACTTTTCATAAAATATGTAAAACCTCGAAGGATATTCGTAGAATTTCAGGAATATAGAACGTTTCTAGATTTTGATTTAATTGTTTTATTTAATTTTTGACTGATTTGAGGTTTTAGTTCATTTTTATGTTTACTGACTTTGAAACTTTTTTTAAACCGAATTAGAGGATTTCGAAGTCGTTAAATAATTCCCGAACTATCATAAAACTATTACAATTAATTAGCTCGACTTTTATAAAAGTTATTAGAATCCTAAAAGAACTTGAAAATTTGTTAAAAATTCCTGAAAGCATCCGAAATATCTAATAATCATAAGTTCCTAAATTATTTCCTAATTTCCTAAATTCTTAAATAATAAATTATTTCTGGTGTTACGATATGATTTTTACTTGCCTGGTACCGAGATTTTTGCAAAGCATTTGGAGTCGGATTCGAACGGTCTTGGTAAACAATTTTTTAGGATGTCTCGACTTTGCGACGCCACTTACAATTTCGAAGAGGCTCGCAATGTTTGTTTTGTATAATTAAGTTTCCTAGAATTCCAAAAAGCCGTTGGTACCAACACGCGCTTCGAGAATGATTGCAAGGAGAGGGAAATTGTAACGCCCTGTTGAGAGATTCCTGGTCAATGATAGGCGGAAAAATCAGTAGGAAGGGGTTTTTGAGATTGGATTTTGGGAAATAAGTGGGAGAGTTAGAGCCCACGAGAGAGGAAGGGAGGACTTAGTTTCTGGCCTCGGGGGAAGCAAATTGCTTCCCCCGACGCGCTATTATGGGTTTAGTCAATGTTAGTTTACCATTTGATTGGAATTAATAAAGTGGTTTGTGTATTGGTCGCGTCAGTTAAAATAACGAGTAAGAGTTATGTTGACAAACTTTTACTACACGAACCCCACTAATTTGACGGGTAAAGTGTAAACGAATAATCAGTGCTTAATCTGTGCGTTGATTACAAGTGCCTTTCGGAGTGAGTAATTGCGTCCAGCCAGCCGCCAAGAACGCCAACATACAGGGCGATATGCCTTGCATCCAGCCAGCCTCCAAGAACGCCAACTCACAGGGCGATCTGCCTTGCGTCCAGCCAGCCGCCGAGGGCGCCCACATACAGGACGATCCGTCCCGTATCCGGACGGATTCCAGCCGCAAGCGGACATCACCGAGCCTTCTTGAGTGTTGTGATCCACGCTAAGTGAAAGGTATTTTTCCCCTTAGAGGCCTTTAAGATAAAACATTAAATTGATCGATTCCCCTTTTATTAGTAACGAACATTGTGCATTATTATGCACAATGCAATTGTGCATAATTGCACAATTACTCTGCAATTACTTTTTTGAACTTCTCAGTATTTTAGTAGTTTGCGTTTATGTGAAGATTTAGTATATTGAATATTTTGATTAGGTATTTGGACATTTGTTAGTATTTGTTTTGGGGTTATCTGACTGACTCAATTAAATGGCTATAATCTGTTTTTGACATTTCCTTTCGACCACTCCTGAGTCATAATAATTAGTTCGAGCTAACCGACCGAGGAACTTCTAAGCAATTAATAAGTAAGTACAAAATTGCGTGCGTTTCACTGGAAGTACCCCTAATTTATCCTAGGAGTGTCCAGAAATACTAAACTAGTCGGAAGGATTGCAAAAAATATTGACAAGTTTCAGTTAAATGCAGGATCTTCGTACATTTCTTGGAAGGCCCACAATTGACTCATAAATATTCCTTAAAAAAACCTTAATTACGTGAATTTCCAGATCATGAAATATTTCTTGAATTATTCATAATGCAAATTGTTTTAAAATGTGTTTTATAACTTTCTAGGATACTAAAAGATATTAGCACGTCTTCTAGATGCTGAAATCCTGAAGAATCCTGAAGGAATCCTGAAGATCCTGAATAGATTCTAAATCCTTCTTGTATGGGACAATGCACACTAAATTAGTTTCTTACTGTTGTAACATGTTTCTTGATGGATCTGTAATCTATACTAAAACAGACAGAAACATTTCTGTGAGGATTCCACTTATTGCGGTATATATCAGAGGAATTCACAAGAATTGTACGGGCTTAGAGCATCTCTTGAAGGATTGATAATTAATTTATATACTTTCCACAAGACGTATAACCGACTAAGAATTTAATGGCCATAAAAATTCCTTGGTTCATTGATAACCTAAAGCATCTTCTAGATCCTGAAATATTTCTTCTAGAATTTCTGAAAAAAAACCATCCTAAATATCTAAGAATTATAAAACAGCTGGGCAAGGTTCTTAAAAGATTCTTAATTAATTGCAATTGATCCTCAAAATATCCAGAAAAATGTTTGGAAGGATATCTCGTATTCATAAGGAAGGTACCCGCGGAATTTATAAAAATGGTACGAACTTAGGACATTTCTTAAAGGACCTGTAATTAATTCAGAAATTCTCCACAAAATCTGTAACCGTTTAAAGATTTAATGGGTATAAATATTTCATGGATTAGTAGTAACTCAGACGTTTCATTAAATTTTCTAAAATACCAAAGGGCATTAAATGGTCCTCTAGAGACCGAAATAACTCTTGCAAGGTTTCTGAAAAAATCCAGAGCTTCTAAGAATCCGTAGAGAGTTTTCTAAAATGCCTCTTGAATTGTAATTCCATCAATTGAATTAGATGTTCCTCTAGAGACTGAAATAACTCTTGCATGATTTCTGAAAAAATCCAGAACTTCTAGGAATTCGTAGATACTTGTGAAAAATGCCCCTTGATGGAATTGTAATTCCATCAATTGCATTAGATGTTCCTCTAGAGACTGAAATAACTCTTGCAAGGTTTCTGAAAAAATCCAGAGCGTCTAAGAATCCGTAGATAGTTTTGTAAAATGCCTCTTGAATTGTAATTCTATCAGTTGCATTAGATGTTCCTCAAGAGACTGAAATCACTCTTGCATGATTTCTGAAAAAATCCAGAACATCTAAGAATTCGTAGATACTTGTGAGAGATGCCTCTTGATGAAATTGTAATTCCATCAATTACATTAGATGTTCCTCTAGAGACTGAAATAACTCTTGCACTGTTTCTGAAAAAATCCAGAGCTTCTAAGATTCCGGAGATAGTTTTGGAAAATTCCTCTTGAATTGTAATTTCATCAATTGTATTAGATGTTCCTCTAGAGACTAAAATAACTCTTGCATGATTTCTGAACAAATCCAGAACTTTTAAGAATTCGTAGATACTTGTGAAAAATGCCTCTTGATGAAATTGTAATTCCATCAATTGCATTAGATGTTCCTCTAGAGACTGAAATAACTCTTGCAAGGTTTCTGAAAAAATCCAGAGATTCTAAGATTCCGTAGATAGTTTTGGAAAATTCCTCTTGAATTGTAATTCCATCAATTGCATTAGATGTTCCTCTAGAGACTAAAATAACTCTTGCATGATTTCTGAAAAAATCCAGAACTTCAAGGAATTCGTAGATAGTTGTGTAAAATGCCTCTTGATGGAATTGTAATCCCATCAACTGCAATAGATGTTCCTCTAGAGACTCAAATAACTCTTGCATGATTTCTGAAAAAATCCAGAACATCTAAGAATTCGTAGATACTTGTGAGAGATGCCTCTTGATGAAATTGTAATTCCATCAATTACATTAGATGTTCCTCTAGAGACTGAAATAACTCTTGCACTGTTTCTGAAAAAATCCAGAGCTTCTAAGATTCTGGAGATAGTTTTGGAAAATTCCTCTTGAATTGTAATTTCATCAATTGTATTAGATGTTCCTCTAGAGACTAAAATAACTCTTGCATGATTTCTGAAAAAATCCAGAACTTTTAAGAATTCGTAGATACTTGTGAAAAATGCCTCTTGATGAAATTGTAATTCCATCAATTGCATTAGATGTTCCTCTAGAGACTGAAATAACTCTTGCAAGGTTTCTGAAAAAATCCAGAGATTCTAAGATTCCGTAGATAGTTTTGGAAAATTCCTCTTGAATTGTAATTCCATCAATTGCATTAGATGTTCCTCTAGAGACTAAAATAACTCTTGCATGATTTCTGAAAAAATCCAGAACTTCTAAGAATTCGTAGATAGTTGTGTAAAATGCCTCTTGATGGAATTGTAATTCCATCAATTGTATTAGATGTTCCTCTAGAGACTGAAATAACTCCTGCATGATTTCTGAAAAAATCCAGAGCTTCTAAGATTCCGTAGACAGTTTTGTAAAATGCCTCTTGAATTGTACTTCCATCAATGGCATTTGATGTTCCTCTAGAGACTGAAATAATTCTTGCATGATTTCTGAAAAAATCCAGAGCTTCTAAGATTCCGTAGATAGTTTTGTAAAATGCCTCTTGAATTGTACTTCCATCAATTGCATTTGATGTTCCTCTAGAGACTGAAATAATTCTTGCATGATTTCTGAAAAAATCCAGAACTTTTAAGAATTCGTAGATACTTGTGATAAATGTCTCTTGATGGAACTGTTATTCCATCAATTGCATTAGATGTTCCTCTAGAGACTGAAATAACTTTTGCAATGTTTCTGAATAAATCCAGAGCTTCTAAGAATTCGTAGATAGTTGTGTAAAATGCCTCTTGATGGAATTGTAATTCCATCAATTGTATTAGATGTTCCTCTAGAGACTGAAATAACTCCTGCATGATTTCTGAAAAAATCCAGAGCTTCTAAGATTCCGTAGATAGTTTTGTAAAATGCCTCTTGAATTGTACTTCCATCAATTGCATTTGATGTTCCTCTAGAGACTGAAATAATTCTTGCATGATTTCTGAAAAAATCCAGAACTTCTAAGAATTCGTAGATACTTGTGAAAAATGTCTCTTGATGGAATTGTAATGCCATCATTTGCATTAGATGTTCCTCTAGAGACTGAAATAATTCTTGCATGATTTCTGAAAAAATCCAGAACTTTTAAGAATTCGTAGATACTTGTGATAAATGTCTCTTGATGGAACTGTTATTCCATCAATTGCATTAGATGTTCCTCTAGAGACTGAAATAACTTTTGCAATGTTTCTGAATAAATCCAGAGCTTCTAAGAATTCGTAGATAGTTGTGTAAAATGCCTCTTGATGGAATTGTAATTCCATCAATTGTATTAGATGTTCCTCTAGAGACTGAAATAACTCCTGCATGATTTCTGAAAAAATCCAGAGCTTCTAAGATTCCGTAGATAGTTTTGTAAAATGCCTCTTGAATTGTACTTCCATCAATTGCATTTGATGTTCCTCTAGAGACTGAAATAATTCTTGCATGATTTCTGAAAAAATCCAGAACTTCTAAGAATTCGTAGATACTTGTGAAAAATGTCTCTTGATGGAATTGTAATGCCATCATTTGTATTAGATGTTCCTCTAGAGACTGAAATAATTCTTGCATGATTTCTGAAAAAATCCAGAACTTTTAAGAATTCGTAGATACTTGTGATAAATGTCTCTTGATGGAACTGTTATTCCATCAATTGCATTAGATGTTCCTCTAGAGACTGAAATAACTTTTGCAATGTTTCTGAATAAATCCAGAGCTTCTAAGAATTCGTAGATAGTTGTGTAAAATGCCTCTTGATGGAATTGTAATTCCATCAATTGTATTAGATGTTCCTCTAGAGACTGAAATAACTCCTGCATGATTTCTGAAAAAATCCAGAGCTTCTAAGATTCCGTAGATAGTTTTGTAAAATGCCTCTTGAATTGTACTTCCATCAATTGCATTTGATGTTCCTCTAGAGACTGAAATAATTCTTGCATGATTTCTGAAAAAATCCAGAACTTCTAAGAATTCGTAGATACTTGTGAAAAATGTCTCTTGATGGAATTGTAATGCCATCATTTGTATTAGATGTTCCTCTAGAGACTGAAATAATTCTTGCATGATTTCTGAAAAAATCCAGAACTTTTAAGAATTCGTAGATACTTGTGATAAATGTCTCTTGATGGAACTGTTATTCCATCAATTGCATTAGATGTTCCTCTAGAGACTGAAATAACTTTTGCAATGTTTCTGAATAAATCCAGAGCTTCTAAGAATTCGTAGATAGTTGTGTAAAATGCCTCTTGATGGAATTGTAATTCCATCAATTGTATTAGATGTTCCTCTAGAGACTGAAATAACTCCTGCATGATTTCTGAAAAAATCCAGAGCTTCTAAGATTCCGTAGATAGTTTTGTAAAATGCCTCTTGAATTGTACTTCCATCAATTGCATTTGATGTTCCTCTAGAGACTGAAATAATTCTTGCATGATTTCTGAAAAAATCCAGAACTTCTAAGAATTCGTAGATACTTGTGAAAAATGTCTCTTGATGGAATTGTAATGCCATCATTTGCATTAGATGTTCCTCTAGAGACTGAAATAATTCTTGCATGATTTCTGAAAAAATCCAGAACTTTTAAGAATTCGTAGATACTTGTGATAAATGTCTCTTGATGGAACTGTTATTCCATCAATTGCATTAGATGTTCCTCTAGAGACTGAAATAACTTTTGCAATGTTTCTGAATAAATCCAGAGCTTCTAAGAATTCGTAGATAGTTGTGTAAAATGCCTCTTGATGGAATTGTAATTCCATCAATTGTATTAGATGTTCCTCTAGAGACTGAAATAACTCCTGCATGATTTCTGAAAAAATCCAGAGCTTCTAAGATTCCGTAGATAGTTTTGTAAAATGCCTCTTGAATTGTACTTCCATCAATTGCATTTGATGTTCCTCTAGAGACTGAAATAATTCTTGCATGATTTCTGAAAAAATCCAGAACTTCTAAGAATTCGTAGATACTTGTGAAAAATGTCTCTTGATGGAATTGTAATGCCATCATTTGTATTAGATGTTCCTCTAGAGACTGAAATAATTCTTGCATGATTTCTGAAAAAATCCAGAACTTTTAAGAATTCGTAGATACTTGTGATAAATGTCTCTTGATGGAACTGTTATTCCATCAATTGCATTAGATGTTCCTCTAGAGACTGAAATAACTTTTGCAATGTTTCTGAATAAATCCAGAGCTTCTAAGAATTCGTAGATAGTTGTGTAAAATGCCTCTTGATGGAATTGTAATTCCATCAATTGTATTAGATGTTCCTCTAGAGACTGAAATAACTCCTGCATGATTTCTGAAAAAATCCAGAGCTTCTAAGATTCCGTAGATAGTTTTGTAAAATGCCTCTTGAATTGTACTTCCATCAATTGCATTTGATGTTCCTCTAGAGACTGAAATAATTCTTGCATGATTTCTGAAAAAATCCAGAACTTCTAAGAATTCGTAGATACTTGTGAAAAATGTCTCTTGATGGAATTGTAATGCCATCATTTGCATTAGATGTTCCTCTAGAGACTGAAATAATTCTTGCATGATTTCTGAAAAAATCCAGAACTTTTAAGAATTCGTAGATACTTGTGATAAATGTCTCTTGATGGAACTGTTATTCCATCAATTGCATTAGATGTTCCTCTAGAGACTGAAATAACTTTTGCAATGTTTCTGAATAAATCCAGAGCTTCTAAGAATTCGTAGATAGTTGTGTAAAATGCCTCTTGATGGAATTGTAATTCCATCAATTGTATTAGATGTTCCTCTAGAGACTGAAATAACTCCTGCATGATTTCTGAAAAAATCCAGAGCTTCTAAGATTCCGTAGATAGTTTTGTAAAATGCCTCTTGAATTGTACTTCCATCAATTGCATTTGATGTTCCTCTAGAGACTGAAATAATTCTTGCATGATTTCTGAAAAAATCCAGAACTTCTAAGAATTCGTAGATACTTGTGAAAAATGTCTCTTGATGGAATTGTAATGCCATCATTTGTATTAGATGTTCCTCTAGAGACTGAAATAATTCTTGCATGATTTCTGAAAAAATCCAGAACTTTTAAGAATTCGTAGATACTTGTGATAAATGTCTCTTGATGGAACTGTTATTCCATCAATTGCATTAGATGTTCCTCTAGAGACTGAAATAACTTTTGCAATGTTTCTGAATAAATCCAGAGCTTCTAAGAATTCGTAGATAGTTGTGTAAAATGCCTCTTGATGGAATTGTAATTCCATCAATTGTATTAGATGTTCCTCTAGAGACTAAAATAACTCCTGCATGATTTCTGAAAAAATCCAGAGCTTCTAAGATTCCGTAGATAGTTTTGTAAAATGCCTCTTGAATTGTACTTCCATCAATTGCATTTGATGTTCCTCTAGAGACTGAAATAATTCTTGCATGATTTCTGAAAAAATCCAGAACTTCTAAGAATTCGTAGATACTTGTGAAAAATGTCTCTTGATGGAATTGTAATGCCATCATTTGCATTAGATGTTCCTCTAGAGACTGAAATAATTCTTGCATGATTTCTGAAAAAATCCAGAACTTTTAAGAATTCGTAGATACTTGTGATAAATGTCTCTTGATGGAACTGTTATTCCATCAATTGCATTAGATGTTCCTCTAGAGACTGAAATAACTTTTGCAATGTTTCTGAATAAATCCAGAGCTTCTAAGAATTCGTAGATAGTTGTGTAAAATGCCTCTTGATGGAATTGTAATTCCATCAATTGTATTAGATGTTCCTCTAGAGACTGAAATAACTCCTGCATGATTTCTGAAAAAATCCAGAGCTTCTAAGATTCCGTAGATAGTTTTGTAAAATGCCTCTTGAATTGTACTTCCATCAATTGCATTTGATGTTCCTCTAGAGACTGAAATAATTCTTGCATGATTTCTGAAAAAATCCAGAACTTCTAAGAATTCGTAGATACTTGTGAAAAATGTCTCTTGATGGAATTGTAATGCCATCATTTGCATTAGATGTTCCTCTAGAGACTGAAATAACTCTTGTATGATTTCTGAAAAAATCCAGAACTTCTAAGAATCCGTAGATAGTTGTATAAAATGCCTCTTGCCAATTGCATTAAATGTTCCTCTAGAGACTGAAATAACTCTTGCGTGATTTCTGAAAAAAATCCAGAACTTCTAAGAATTCGTAGATACTTGTGTAAAATGCCTCTTGATGGAATTGTAATGCCATCAACTGCATTAGATGTTCCTCTAGAGACTGAAATAATTCTTGCATGATTTCTGAAAAAATCCAGAGCTTCTAAGAATCCGTAGATAGTTGTGTAAAATGCATCTTCATGAAATTGTAATTTATCCTAAAATTATCTAGAGACACAGAAACATGTTTGGCAGGTTTTCACACATTCAACCTACTGCAATGGGTTATGGAATCACATAAAAAATTTATAATTGTTTAGATATTTTCCATAAAACTCACAACAAATTAAAGCTTTCACGGCCGGAAAATATTTCTTGGAATATTAATAACTCGGTAGCACTTATACCAAAAGGTCTTCTAGATCCTGAAATGTTTCTTCCAAGATTCCTGAAAAAAATCCTGAATTTCCAAGAATCTTATAACGGTTTGGTGAGGTCTAGTTTCTTAATGGATATGTGATTTCACCATAGAGTATTTAGATAGCCACAAAAAAGTTTGGAAGGATTTCTCTAATTCGTGTCGAAGAACTTTACAAAATTTGTATCATAAGCTCATTTCTTGAAAAACCTATAAACAGCTCAGAAGCTTTCATTTAAAACGTCTTAATTAACAAGAATTTCAAGATCCTAAAATATTTCTTGGATTATCAATAACACAAAGGATGTTCAAAAGGTTTCTGGGATATCAAAGCTTGTTAATAGATATACTTCCTGAAATTCAACAGGATTCATAAAAAAATCCTGAATGTCCAAAAATCCCAAGGAAGTCCTGTAAGGAAGTCTTAATTATCCGGTAAATTCCCGAAGGACTTCGCAAGAATTACAGGAACTTAGTTATTAGTATAATTAATGCAGAAAAATTCCTTGAAAACGTAGATATTGCCAAGGATTCAAAGATCCTAAAATATTTCTTGGATAATTAATAATACAAAAGGTTTCCAGTGAATGAAATTTCTTCTCTATTCTTGAATATTTCTTGTAGGATTCCTAAAAGAAAACCTGCATTAATAAAAATCCTAATACAATTCCGTTAAAACCTAAACTGTTTCTTGATAGATATGTAATTTTTCCCAAATGTGTTTATAAAACAAGAAATACTTTTCAACATTCACAATAAGCCAGAAAGTCCTCAAGGATTTCGCAAGAATTGCAGGAACTTAGTAAATTTCATGGAAGACCTATAATTAATTTAAACAATCCTTACATACTTATGAATTACTAAAGGACTTAAAGAAGGTGTAATATTTCATGGATTAATAATAAGTCAGATGACTTTCTGCAATTTCCTGGGATATCAAAGGACTTTAAAAGATCTTCCACAGCCAGAAATATTTCTTGGTATCTCCTGGAGAGGCTGTATTAAACTCACAAATTGTCTTCCATAATGTATAAATCTACTAAAGGAATTCCTAGTAAGAGCTATGTAAAAGTTATCAGATTTTACAACTTCCTAAATGTCTCACAGACCTACACCAGATCATCGTCACGTTGGGGCAAACTTCCACCAGTACAAGAACAAAATTCGATACCGTAATAATTTCCTTTACTAAAATTTTTTAAACTTATTTACAGGGATACCCCGTGGCCAACTAACCGATTGAGATCTGCTAATTTCGGTAAAACACAATGTTAATTAATTAGGCAAGGCTCAATCAATGCAGGTGGAGCCCTTTTAGCAAATGAAAAATACCGAATAACGAAAAGCGAAGGAAAAAATTAGATGAACATCAACAAAATTAGATTTTGGCTTCGATAACGTTAATGCCAAAACCACAAAGAGGCTATTTAATAATGAACCTTTTTACATTAAAATCAGTCAGCATTGGGAAGTAGACGTGTGCGAAGCTTTCTAAATAAGTGAACGGTATGAAGTATTAGGATTGTAAATTAGATGTTAGATATTTCTTAGTATTAAGAGAAATCATGTCGTAACATTACACGATTGAAAAATATGACGAACCATGCTTGATTTTATTCGAGTCAACAGTTCAAGTCAAAATTGTTTTACCTATATTGTCACGCTTAGGGGGGTGAAGTCTCTATGAGGGTACTCTTGGTAGGGGTTTTAGTGGATAAATGAAAAAGTGTAAAAAACTATGCGTTTACCCTTATCTTAATAAGAAGTACCATTAAAAGCAAAGTGCGTGGATATATCTACATGAATCCCAGGGAGACGAGGGTAACTATCATGGTTGCGCGTTGATCAGGACGCTGGATCGAAATATAGCGATCTTCACTAATGCGCATTGATAGTGATGTGGTCGGCTATATTTACACTGTGTAGATCTCGGATTCGACGATTTTGTTTGACTAATATCAACTACGGAATTGCGATATACACATAGCAAGAGATGAACTTGTGCATCCACGCTTCACTCAGATAATTGTGAAGCGATTATCACTAATTAGTATAGAATTGCATTTCTGCAAAAATATTTGGAACAAACCAGATGACAAACTGGATGACAATAACGCAATAGTGCTTAATATTAAAGAACAAAAATAATAATTTGTATCGCTATCGCTTACAGAAAAAAAAAAAATGTGCCAACGCCTCTTTCGGCAGAGTTGTTTAAAAAACTGCTTTAGTCAGAAATAAAGCCCTAAAGCGTTTCCCAAAGTTGCTCCTGAAGGAGCTTACCGTATTGTATTCCGTGACAAAAGGCCTTTCGATCCCGAAACGACTCCAATCTCCTCTCAGGTAAATCGTTGCATTTCCGGCATAACGCTCCCCATGAACTAAGCATTAACGAATGAGGTAGTTCAGTCAAAGTCCCCGCAGCTGTTCGCACCGAAATCGGGTCACGGTGTGTATGTGTGTGTGGAAGAGGTGGACCCGCCGGAGATTGCGAGGCATCCATCAACGGTAAATTACTATTTGTTGGTCGAAATCCGGCGTAATATGTATATTACTTGGCCTGGAGAGAGGGAGAGAGAGAGAGAGAGAAGGAGAGAAGGAGAGCGTGAGAGAGGGAGAACGTTGATTTAGCATCATTCGGGTCGGCACTTAACCTGCGAATGTTTGTTCTTCCTCCAGAGATGCAAACGAGTTTCGTATTTCGGCCCCCACGGTGATTGATAATGGAATTTATAATGCCCCTCAAATTCGGACGGGACCGAGACCGAGCCCGACGAGTATGCTGCGAATATTTAATCAATCGTGCTTTAATGAGCTATTAGTTCACGGCGGCGACATCTTAATCATTCGCATGGTCGAGATGCGATCGCTTTGCTACGATCTCGCCCTGATGCTGAAAGCATATTTTAATTGTGTCGCAAGAAGACCTCACCCCTTTTTCCATCTCCCTCAGGAAACAATACTTGGCATTATCGAATTTCCCAGAATCACATGCAAACCGATTCTATAGCTACAGTTCCCAGTGTCTTGCAATGCACTAGGTACTGCAATATAATTCACTCCTTCGTTAAGTGAAATTACAGGATACTAACTATTTTCCGGTCACTCGGTGACCGGAGCTGTAATCATGCCAAGTTTCTAACTGCTCAAGAGTATAAAACAAAGCTCACATTAATAAATCGTTATAGCACTTTTCTGGAGCCCAAGCTAAGTTCTTGCTAATATCAGGTCATTTTTTAATAAATTTCCCCATATTGCTCCCCGATATTCAAGGTTTATTTGGATTATTCTGAGGCTTAAACTATAACTGATCGCCAATCACGTCGGAATAAAAATTGGGAAAACAAATTTCACCCCTATTTTTCACCCTTATCGAAAAAGGAAATTCGATGTTTTCAAATTTCCGGACCTACTCACGATCGAAGTTATAAACATGGATAGTTTCAGTTTTCTACTTATTAGGGCACAGTTAGACAAAATATATCCCCATTTTTACCCTCTCGATAATGGATAATAAGCAAATCACAAAAAAAATTCACCCCCATTTTTTAGGAGGGAAATTAGAGGTCGAATAAATCGTAGTGTTAAGCTGACAGATAAATCGGAAAGTGTTTTAACATTCCCTGCCTCATCTATAAATCAGGAGATATCATAATTACGTTGATCTGCCTATCCGTCTGATACAAGCCTGTTGATCTAAAATTTAAAAACACCACCGCATATTCTCACTTCATTCGCTTTTTATCCATTAATATATAGTGATTAGGTATTAGAAAAATCCTATTAATTATTATGTGGTTGAAGAAAGAACCAGTCACCCTATTCTACTTCCTCATCATTTCCACTTACAAAAATAACTGCTTCCAGAGGTTCCACCATGATCTATGAATTAATGATTATCGTGATTGGAGCATAACCAATGTAATATCTCAGTTTTAAAGGAAAGATAAATGCTAAGCACTCTTATATTAAAGTCGACTTAAATATCGTTCGTCAGTATTAGTGCTCTTTTGCAACATCTTTCTAGTGTGACATCAACTTCTTCTCTTTCGTTTTACGCTTCTTCGCAATTTACGAAAACGCCAGTTGAATCGAAATTTTGACTGTTCTTTTCATTTTCCAATTTTATACAACTTGCTTATTTTGTAACTTTTCTCTACAGTAACTAAACAGAAATGATATTAGAAAAACGACAAAGGTTTCTAATTTTGACCTGTTTGTAGAGTTTGAAGTTACAAAATAAAATATTTGCTCGATGCATTATTTTTCACAAATAACGTTTTCAAAAGAATTTCGTACCTTTTCAATGATACATCCAAAAATTGTTTGTATTTAGTTTGATCGGACTATATAGTTGTTACCAAACGGCGCCTCCACCATATGTCTAGATCATTGGTATGACATATCTCTGAATGTGCGCCAGAAGGTAGCATAGAGTGAAGAACCGAAACAAATCAGAAAAAGGGTGCATTTATATCCGTGCCCAAAAAATAAAATACAAAAAATGGTACCTAAAAACAGTTATGGGGTGAAGTTAGATATGAGTTAAGCAATCAAAAAAACAGAAAAGAAATGTACACGTCTCGAACCACCAGCGTAACTGTGATGAACTTGACCAATGACTGATCGATCCCTTTTTGACCCTCTGCGTTGGTAAATTTCTATGGTAAATTTAAACCTTTTCAGTTACTGATTAAACGTTCTCTGTTTATTTGATCATGTTATTTTTCCTGGCCAATTGTAATATTATCACCGGCACCCGTGCTCGTGCAAGTAATCATCACCTCACTGCAATAATTATTAATTGGGTAAAAATTATAACAATCGCGAGACGTGACAATATGCATTTAATATTGTTTCTTATTTTCTAGCTGTTACGATGACGACAACCCAAATTACTTCAAAAATTTTTTTCCACGTTTCCAATTACAAAGTAGAAAGTTTGGAATTGTAATTCGTATTGAAGTCTGAGACAACTTAATACTTAACACTTTAGTTCTTACAACATTAGGTTTCAAGTATTGTTTCCAAGCAACCGGACAAACTAGGAGAACCTATTGGTACTAGAATTTGGGTGATGAATATTTTATCTTTTGCAGAGGACACAATGGCCTCAATAGCAGGTCCTAATATTGAGAGAACTTAATACTTAATACTTTAGTTTTTGGCACATTAGATTTCAAGTTCTATGTGCAAGAAACCGGACAAATTAGGAAAACATTTTAGTACTAAAATTTGGGATTTGAAGATTTTATCCCTTGCAGAGGATACAATGGCCTCAGTGGCAGGAACTAATATTGAGAGAACTTAATACTTAACAGTTTAGTTCTTATCTGAACATTAGGTTTCAAGTATTGTGTCCAAGCAACCGGACAAACTAGGAGAACATATAGGTACTAGAATTTTGGTTTTGAATGTTTCATCCTTTGCAGAGGACACAATGGCCTCAGTGGCAGGAACTAATATTAAGAGAACTTAATACTTAACACTTTAGTTGTTACCACATTAGGTTTCAAGTATTGTGTCCATGAAACCGGACAAACCAGGAGAACATATTGGTACTAGAATGTAGGTTTTGAATATTTCATCCTTTGCAGAGGACACTATGGCCTAAATGACAGGTCCTAATATTGATAGAACTTAATACTTAACACTTTATTTCTTACCACATTAGGTTTCAAGTTTTGTGTGCAAGAAACCGGACAAACTAGGAAAACATTTTAGTACTAGAATTTGAGATTTACAGATTTTATCCTTTGCAGAGGATACAATGGCCTCAGTGGCAGGAACTAATATTGAGAGAACTTAATACTTAACACTTCAGTTCTTGCCACATTAGATTCCAAGTTTTGTGTGCAAGAAACTGGACAAACTAGGAAAACATTTTAGTACTCGAATTTGGGATTTGAAGATTTTATCCTTTGCAGAGGATACAATGGCCTCAGTGGCAGGAACTAATATTGAGACAACTTAATACTTAACACTTTAGTTCTTGCTACATTAGATTTCAAGTTTTGTTTGCCCGAAACCGGACAAACTAGGAGAACATATTGGTACTACAATTTGGATTTTGAATATTTTATCCTTTGCAGAGGACACAATGGCCCCAATGGCAGGTCCTAATATTGAGACAACTTAACACTTAACACTTTAGTTCTTGCCACATTAGATTTCAAGTTTTGTGTGCAAGAAACCGGACAAACTAGGAAAACATTTTTGTACTAGAATTTGGGATTTGAAGATTTTGCGGAGGATAAAATGGTGTCAATGACAGGACCTAATAACAGCCGAAACTGGGCAGTCTCAAATCCGCGTTATTTGAATCTTTCCCCGTTAAAATTTCAATTAATCCTCGTACGGGCTGTTTGTTCCCAACTTCCCAACTTATTTATAAAACTCTCACGGCGACATGTTGCAGCTTTTGTCGGAATCACTAACGGCGACCCTTATAAGCTATCAGACGGTGGAAATTGACGCCTCGATATTATTTAATACCGAACTTCCGTAATCCGGTCCGGCCTTTTTCCTAATAACTTGCCATAGAGGAGAGAGAGAGAGAGACCAGCGCCCGTTATATTAGCCGGAGTCAAAGCGAAGGCTTAAAACGTCAAAGTAGTTCCAACGCGTTCGGATTAAAATGTTTTAATGGAATTAAATGCGGTGATTTATGAGTGAAAAGAGCGAGCCAGCCACATCGTAAATGGAAGAGGGGAGAAAGGGATGTGTATATATTTTTTTTACTGTCGAAACTAAAAAGAGGAACGATCCTATTAATTTGGAATTATCCAATTTAAGCGAGATTTATTTGGTGAAAGCAATTGATGATGATAGAAAGCGTATCCCATTGGCACATCGTATATCAATCAGGAAAAAGGGCCAATACCGGGGCGCAGATAATCCTAATCCATTAAGTGTTAAGGGGATTTATTTCCACTACATACAAGTGATCTCTCGACAATATCTAAGAATTTGTTTCGGTGCTTTTGCGCCACCCTTAATCCCGAAACTCTCACACGGTTTATCCGGTTATTTATTGTCTCCAAGGGGACTTGTGGGCCGCCCCTTTCTGGGGCAGCTCCGTTCCCTCTTGGACATGTGTTGTTTTACGATCCATTCGTTGATTAATCGTAAAATCTATCATAGCTCTCCCGTTTTTTAAACGAAAAAATAAACTAACCTTCGGCATATCAGAGAGGTCCACGATGTCACCCTTGTAGTAATCGAAGCTGCAGCTGATTGGGAATACAATTTAGCTGCGAATAAAAGCTACTTAAGAAACTCAGGTGAAGCTGAAGAGATTCAAATTCAACAACTTTATTTAGGCAGCTTTAATGGGCATTAAAATGACTGACGTTATTATTTAATTAGAAGAATCTTTGATGAAAACTTTAACAGGAAGGGTGCTAATACCAAACTTTATCAAGAGTATTTCACTGATAACGAATACCGATTTTGTGCAAGAACTATTAGAACTACAGAGTTGCTTAGAGAATATTTCTATGAGAATTGAATAGCAAGCTATTTAATTACTATTATGCAAAAATAAAAGAAAAATTGTTCAAGTCCCGCCCTCAGGCCGAGCGAACCCTCACCGCAATAAAATTTATGACCATATGGTCATAATTGGATCGATCGATGTCAGAGGGTCTGTCGAGGTAGCGCCAGTTCGAGGAGCGTGTCAATTATTCTAATTTCAACAATACCTACCAAGATACTGTTACAAGCTCATAATATTTTAATTGGCATCGTACAATACTTCATTCTCCACGTTATTAAGATGTCAAACTGTACTATTGTACGATTGAATGGGTTTTAGATTTTTTTCCGGTTTTTTTTATGTTCAAAACGATATTTCCAGAAATGTAATAAGTTTCAAACAAAAGTAATCTCTTAAAAACGTACATTTACATTTACTTAATCGATTGGTACAATAAATATTCAATTCTTATGATTCAATCTTGAGTTATCATTGAAATCAGTGTGCATTGTAAAGCATATGGCGTTATATTGTATCGCACAACCTTAATTGAAAAATTAGTTTCCATGCTTCTGAATGCTCAGAATACGTCACGTCTACAAATATGCTTCTAGAATAACACTTGAGACTCCAATACACTTTCTAATATTAAGACAACGAAATAACTAAAATGTATAGTCACTACTAATTTACTTTTTTTTTATTTCTCAAAATATGTTTTATGTTTTATGTTTTACCCCGATAGGTTTCCCAAAATTACAATTTTGAAAGCTCAAATATGCTGTGAGCATTAAGTTTACAGCAATCTGAGCAAATATATAGCAGGATTTAAAGTGTCCAGGAGGAACTTCAGTAATGACGTAAGGAAGCTACAATGTGAACTTATGTGTTGATGACCAATTACTCAAAAAATGTAAAAGGTGTGTTTATAAACAGAAAACTAGGCTTAGTTTTCATCCGTCAGCATTTAAAAATGTTAAGGTAGCATATTTATGGTCATGGAATAATTTCAGTAATGTTTGGAGGAAGCATTAAATTGAACTGATGATCAATTTCATATAATGTTTTTACAAAGAAGAGGCCAGGGAGCATTTGTACATATTAACTACCAAAGCTATTAAATCAGCAAATTGATGAACAAGGAAAAGCGTCGGTAATGATCTGGGGAAGCCTCTATTTGAAGATATTAATGCTGGATGTCTAATTAGAGTAAGAATTTATAAAATAACTGCACAAAGGAGGACACCAGGGACGACTTTCACTCTTTAGCAAGTAAAGGTGGCAACCAGCATATTAACGGAAAACGAAAAGTTTCGGTAATGATCTAGCATTAATTTGACACTATGACTACTGATAACTATTTTAAACAATTATAAAATAATGATAGCGATGATGAGAATAACTGGGGAAATGCAACCCCAATTTCCCTCGCTCGAAAGGTTTATACCACCGTAGTGAATAGGGAAATTACACCCTCAACCCCAATTACAAAATACTTTCTCTAAGAGGAGGTCAGGAATGGCTTCTACTGATCAGGTTAAAGGCACTAATGCAGCATATTGATGGAGAAGAAAAGCTCCAGTAAGGACCTGGGGCAGCCTTAATTTGAAGTGATTAATTCTGTTGTCTAATTATTTTAAGAATTTGTAAAATAATTTAATATAAAATAACCACAAATTAAAAGAAAATCAAACAAACGTGTAAACAGCAACCTCGATTGCTTTACCACAAAAACATCCCCGTCTCCCACTTTTACCAATATCTCCTAATCCCGAAGCTTTAATTAAGTTGTTCGTAGTTGTTGGAGAAAATCCCCCCTTTCGCCCTTTCACGGCGTCCCGCTATTTATTCCGGACG
The DNA here is from genome assembly GCA_946251905.1 of Cryptocephalus moraei. Taxonomy (NCBI): domain Eukaryota; kingdom Metazoa; phylum Arthropoda; class Insecta; order Coleoptera; family Chrysomelidae; genus Cryptocephalus; species Cryptocephalus moraei. The sequence goes on from OX276463.1 coordinate 15,008,506, forward strand.
TGTATCTACCGGATGAAAAGCGATACCTCGAAGTAGTTGCAAGTGCCGGTCCACTAATAGACCAATAAGACCCAATAAAGCTGGAAGTTAAAGGGATTACGAACGAAAAAGTAGCCGCTAAAGGATAAACTGTAAAAACAGAAAAAGCGATGCTGGAGTAGGAGGACATTTCTCTTTTTTCGGAGCGGTTAATATCACAATGGAAAGAGGAAGAAGATAGTTGTATGTAGGGCTTTTGATTTCATAGTAGGGCAGACAAATTGAAAGCTTTACTTCAAACTTAAAGAAGGAAATGCTTACATTTTATTTGAGGTAATATCCTGGCAATTTTTTTGGAAGGTATGCATACGAAAATGAATGCACATATTGGAGATAATAACGGCAAGATGTTTCCACCATGCTCATTAAGGTTAATACTTAAATTCCTTAGTACTCCTCAATTGGAAGTCACAATTTTAACATAGCCTGTTGCTCCTCGACCAAAGCGTATCCCTTGTGCATGCAAAATTGACGCCAGGACTCTCATTACCATCTGGGCTTAATTTCATTAAAATCTACATTAATACTGAACCAAACGAATTCATATTGTCAATTGATTTAGCTTCTAGCGTTGGCTTTTGATTTATCCCAATATGAATCAGTAATATTTTTAGCAGTATTTAGGCTATCAATGCACAAAGCGCACCATGTAGTGGGTCACAAATATCGGAATGTAGATATTTCCGGTGTTCGTGTCTGAAAACGTGAACCTAAGAAATTGAGGTCGAGGAACTCGCCGAAGGGTATGCTGGCGGTGTGCGTTTTGTATATCAAGTACAATTTAGAATTTCAGTCGAAAATTGGTGTAGAATAGAAAATTTGTGGATTGTTACTCCTTGACAAGACCAACTTCCACCAAGTCACATGTTCAACGTCCTCACACTCAAAATTAATATAATTAGTCTCATGCAAGCTACCCGGGGTTTGATATATTTCATGATTTTGTTCGAGAAAATAATGAATCAAACATATACTAAACGAAGGATTGGTTATAAAGTTGTTATTTTTCCACGATATAATAAGTTTGTTTCAATGATATATCACAAGGCTTACTGTTGTCTTTCCTCCTTCGAGACGAATTATAATAGAAATGTTATTGGAATTCTTGAAGTTTGCTTCATCGAGAAGTTACATACTGAATTAGTTGATGAGGACATAATGAACTACGAACTAAATTTACCCTATTGCCTTTACAAATGTCATCGTTCATTATTACTGTTCGTAATAACCAATGTTACAAATTTATATTAGCTGTTTGGGGGAATGACATTATTAGAACAAAGAACGTTGAGTTCATGAGTTTGAGCTCAATGAGTTCAATGAGTTTTTATCACCTGAAAGAAACAAACCGTTTAAAAATGTAACTCGCAACGTATTTAATTCGAAGTAGGCTTAAAACAATGACGTTAAATTGGTTTTCCTGAAAAATAAGAAGGAAAGAAAAGGTCTATCTGACCTTCTGGGAGAGACAAATTCTGACCAGAAAATGTGTATTAAGCGTTAACTTGAATGTTTTACTTTCAAGAAAGGTAGGTATCCCCTGTCAACACCTGATTGCTTTATTGTCATTTCGCATTTTTACAAAGATTGCTCTAGAATCTAGATGAAGGCCAGTCCGCGGTCCGCCTTGAACATTTTACGGTCCGGGAGATTCATCACACTTTTACAAAATATTTTTATTGTATAGTGTCCAAAACAGTGAAAACCAATCTATTTAAAAAAATAACATTATTTGTGCATCCACATTGTAGCGTGTTCATTTTCCTGTCGAACGCGACTACCGTCCTTCGCGTTCCGTGTCCGGCTTAGGTTGGTACGCCTCGTAAACTGACAGCAACAGGCGCTCCGTGAGCTCCGTCTCCGTTGGCACTCTCTTTTTCCGCCGGCCGTGTATCGATTTGGACGTTCCGAATCCATGTGCTGTTCGACACTAAACTTGCGTTCATCGGCTCCGTTTGAGCATCTTGTGTGAATTAAAACGAACAGTTCGTTCCGCAAAGGCGTTATCACGTATTCACGTGTGATACATCACCCTCCTTCATCGAGGGTTTTTTCTCCCGGGGAGCTACATTTGTAGGTGGAAGACTACTCGTCACAGATACGTACCTGCCGAGGCCCACTGTTCTCATCGAACTCTACCGTCCCGTTGGGATCCACTGTTCTCTCTGGACATTACCGTTCCCGCTATCGTTTCGTTGAGGGCTACCGTTCCTGTTAAGAGCTATCGTCTCGTTGAGAGCCACCGTTCTCACCGAACCCTATCGTTCCCACTAAGGGCTATTGTCTCGTCGAGAGCTGCTGCTCTCGCTGGACATTACCGTTCCCGTTATCACCCCTATCGAAGGACTACCATCGATATCGAAGGTTATCGTTCCCGTCAAGGGCTTCCGTTCCCTTCGAACCCAGGATACTTCCAAATACCGTAACCAGGTCGTATTATTTTGTTTTTGTTTTTTTGTTTCTTAATTTCACAGAGTTAGGAGTGCCGCTGTGTTTATTTCATGTTATTCATGCTAAATCGTAAAACACCACTTGTTAAATTAGGAGTACCGCCGTGTTTTTGACCCATAATAAGTGTAATTCATCATTCAGGTAATATTGCTCCGTTACTCCGAGACATTCTATGAAACCGAACACACAGGCACTATTGTTGTTTTATTGACTGGTCCAGCGCATAACACTATCGTTCCTAGTGGTTGTGCTAGGTGGCGCCCAATATTTCTTGTTTAGTATCGTTACGATAAGAATTTCTGATTCCGACGCACGACCCTAATGCTCTCCAGGCGAACAGCTGCCGTAAGCTATGTGTAGGTAAGTCAACCTTCACTACAAGATACTCAAAAATTAACTGTCAAAATTATAAGAAAAATGAACGTTGGTTTTAAAATAACATTCTTACGGATATATAACAGATATTGCCTGATTTCTTCATGAGTTTAAAGTTCGCAGAATAATAAAAATTGTATTCAATCAATTAAATATATCATTTCAAGGAAAAAGCAATTCAGGAATTTTTTTTATTTAAATGGCAATTTAAAAGTAATAACGCCCACCACTTTCCATCGTTGAAAAAATTTAAGAAATTAATCACTAACAATTATCAAATATGCAAAAGAAATATGAAAAGTTACAGCTGCTTTGGAAAGCCGATTCAGTAATTACCTCTGTGAAGTTAACAGTCACTTTCAGCAGCCAAAGTGAGAAAATAAAAAATCGCTATAGTATTTGGAATTTTTGAGGGTTTTATTCATAAATTACAATATCATGTAGAAAATAATTATATATTACCTCATATATTATCACTTGATACAATGGTGTGAAACTACCCCTATTCCAAAATTATGATATTGAATTAAAATGACTTGTGATTCGAATGCCGCGATGATATTCACAGGGTAGATAGCAATTGCCTCCACAAAACTACTACCGCGTACGCTACTCACTCACTACCAAAGTGGGTCAAAGTGGGTGAAACTACCCTTATTCCAAAATTATATTTGTAAATGTACATCGGATGATATTTACTAAGTGAATAGCAATTAACTTTACAAAACAACTACCAAATACCCCACAATACCCACCGGCAGTTTCAGCCGCTTTAACGGGTTGTAAGTATATGGGGTGATCTGTAAAGGTTTTCTAGAGATAATTGCTACCCAATCTGTAAATATTATCTCGGCACTCAAATGACCAGTCGTTCATTTAAATTTACAAATATAATTTTATAATAGGGGTAGTTTCGCCCATTTCGACGGGTGGTAAGTGAGTAGGGTATAGTTAGTAGCGGTAGTAGTTTTGTGGATGTAAATGCTACTTACCCTGTGGATATCATTCCACCACTCGATATGCAAGTCGTTCAATTAAATTAATAATATAATTTTGGAATAGGGGTAGTTTCATCAACTTTGACGAATGGTAAGTGAGTAGGATATGCCGTAGTGGTTTTGAGGAGGCAATTGCAATCTTTCTTGTTAATATCATCCCGGCAATCGACTTTCAAATCGTTCATTTAAATTTATTAATATAATTTTGGAAAAGGGATAGTTTTACCCACTTCGACGTGTGGTAGGTGGGTAGGGTATGCGGTAGTGGTATTGTGGAGGCAATCCTATGAATATCATCCAGGCACTTGATTTCCAAGTCGTTCATTTAAATAACCTAATAATGTAATTTTGGATTAGGGGTAGTTTCACCCACTTCGACCGGTGGTAAGTCAGTAGGGCAGTGGTTTTGTGGAGGCAATTGCTATTCTCCCTGTAAATGTTGTCCTGACACTCGACTTGAAAATCATTTTAATGTAATATCATTACTTTTGAATAGGTGTGGTTTCACCCCATTGTCACAGGTGATAATGTATGAGGTAATATATAACTGTTCTCTACATAATATTGCAAATTGTGAAACCCTTAAAAACTTATTCTTTTCTGCTGAATGTGGCTCCTAAGTTCACACCGGCTGCGGGGCTCAGTAATTTGGAGTTAGACAAATACAACAAAATTTTTGGAATATTTTCAACTCCCTTTCATGTTGAAATCGAGTCGGCCCCAGAATATCTCCAAATGGAACTGGTTGACATACAGTGCAATATTGAATTATAACACGTTTTTGAAACATCAGAATTAAAAATAGGTTTTCATAACACTTACGTCACAAAAGAGAAATATTCCAATTTGATACATTTGGCACAAAAAATTGTTGGCGCTTTTGGTTAAACTTACACCTGCGAATCGTTTTTTTTTTCGAACATTAAATTGAACGAGCACTAAACATACTCAAACATAACGGACGCTAACCTACGACACAAATTATGATGTGCAAATACCCGAATTAGAATCGATTTGCAACAGCTAAGTAAAAGTGTGGAGAAACAAATATCGCACCAGATTTTTTATTGATTTCATTTGTACTTACATATTTTTCATATTTAATTTCTAATGACATATATTTCTTTACAGTGTCCGTTTACTATTATTATTATAATATTATCTATGTCTACATGTAAGAATAATAGTGTAACGAAGCCGATTTTCGAGAGTCGAGGGTAGACCACCCAATATACAGTTAATCGCGAAATCAAACCTATCTCGGATAGATGGCGGCCGATAGGGCACTGATCAATCTACCATCGCTTAAACATCCAGACTAAATTTAGATAAGCCAACCGCCCCCTCCAGTGTTCTCTGCCCGAGCTAATCCAAGGTGAGAACCAAGACTTGTTTATAGCAAGTCGATACGTCTGTCTGTGCTTGTCACCGCCGTTAATTTTAAGACCGCCGAATTCTTTGTTATATGTAACTGTGAACGTACCGCCGATATCCGTCAAGTGTGATCGTCACCGCCGTTAATTTTAAGACCGCCGAATCCTTTGTTATATGTAATTGTGAGCGTATCACCGACCGATAAATGTATCCGTGATCGTTCCGCCGTTATATGTTATGTAATTGTCCGTTACCGACCGATATATGTGAGTGATCTGTAGTAGCGTCAAAATATCCGTCTCTCCGAACCGATTTAAGTTAATTTATCCCTCCTCGTGTTAGTGAACAATTAATTCACCACAATCATCCGCTCTCTCGCTATTGCTCTCTCGTAATGTAAAAAGGCCGTATTACCGAATATTAGACACTGCACGTTTTCCTATCGTCTCCGTATCTAGCCATTTCTCTGTTATTGTAAAATTGTTAGGATAATTTTTGCGTTTTCCCATTTTCAATACTTAGAAGGTTTTTCATATTTCTGATCTTAGTTTTACCGCTTGAAAAAGTATTTTACTTTCCGTTTCCGCATTTTCGCTTAGTTAAGTAGTTTCGAATCTTTCCGATTTCATTTAGAGTAAAATTTTATTTCTCTCCAACTGTGATAATTATACATTCTCGCATTTGTGTGTTTCCTTTTCGAAATACATAAATAATTGTAAATAAGTTTTTGCCCGATCTCCGTCCGACGACCTAGCGTCAACAGGTGTTAGTCGTACGAATTGTTTTTCGCTGCTGTTTGGGAATAAAATAATTTAGTATTTTCTATTTTTGAGCGTGTGTTTCATTTCTATGGACAACCCTGGTAATCTCCTGAGTTCGTAAATTACCCAGGCATATTCCCGAGGGAGAAAACCCTTAAAAATCTGGCGCCCGAGCAAAACCGTAAAACCAACTCTTAAAACCCTTTCCCAAACTCCCGAAATCCGTCCCAGCGCCAAATCTCCCAATTAACCGCAAAATGCGCGTTACACTAGTGTGACGAGCAATGTAAACATCAGTGTGAAGCGCGCTCTTCTTATCTGACGAAGTCGACGCAGTTTAAAGTGGATCGCTTCGGACAACTTAGTAGAGGCCAACCATAAAAACTCTCTCTCGAAGGCTGCAGAATAATCCAGAACGTCCAATTAGAAAAAGAATAACCCGGAAGCTTCTCGAAAAGCATTATTAGGGGATATAAATTACACAGCAGACCGCAGCCGCCGTGAGTGAAAAAGTGCGATGAGCCGACTAGCGATAAGTGTACAAATAAATTCGCGCGTTAAGTGTTTAACATAAATTAATTAGTTAAAGAGTAGACTAAATAAATTAGGTAGTGTTAAGAACTCTACAAATAAATTAGAATAAACCTTAAAAGAGTAAATACATTAGTAATAAAATAACTCATTTTGTTTCAATTTTTCACTCCGAAAAATGTCTATAGTGTATCTAAATCTAATATGGGGATAAATAATTTTATATGTGGTAAGCGGAGTTACCCCGCAAGACCATTTGGGTTGGCCACCCATGCTCTAGATCATCGTTGAATTATTTCGCGGCGTGAATGACAAAACTGCCTTTCGCACTCGTCCCGTGGTTAGGACGGGCGGATCGAAAAATCGGCGAGGTAGAAACGTGGAAACAATCCCCGGATTGAAAAAAACACTCGTCGTATATTTTCCGCAGAATAATAGACTTCGACGATTGAACGGAAATCGACCGGTTCGATCCGAGTCCGGGGAATTTCCCGAAACCTCCTCCATCCGTTGTAATTCCCGTGTACGATTCGACAATGCGTCAGTGTTCGATCATCAAAAATGCATCGCGTCGAGCTTTATTTAATTAAAACATTCGAAAATAATTGGACCGACCGAGCTTAGTCCCATTTACATTTCCGGACACAACAGGGTCACTCCTATTATTGGTTTAAAATTTATATCGAAATTAAAATAGTACGAGTGCATCGTTTTTTAGGGGATGAAAATGAATCGGCGAAACCATCCTGATTCGTTCTCATCGATGCTTCATCGAGTGTCGGCTAATAGGCTGGACGAATAATTTTTATTTCATTACGCGGGATTGCTGCCGAAATAATTTATATTGAAAAACGTGAATAATTCTTTCGATCGTTACACGTTGTTAATTATTGTTTAATAAAACTGAACCATATATTTTATGATGATTTTATGAACAGTTCTTTTGTTGAATTCTATAATTTTAACATTTTAAAGTAGATAAAGTAGAAAAATAATTGATTATACCCTATCAAAAAAACCGGTGGAGTAACAAAACGATTATTTAGTCGGTAACTAGAGGCGTTCTTAAAGAAATGAACGAACGACCGAAGGTTGTTAGAAATGAACGAAAATTAATAAATGCATTAAATTGGTCTATGTCAGTTTGGTTAAAACCGTCATAATTATTCTAGTAAAAGGAAAGCATTACGACCGAGAATGTTATCAACTCAGGGACGATTCCATTTTTACCTGATTTGTTGTTAACTCGTTACTACACCTTTCCGATAGCCAGACGTACAATATACGCACGTGATCCGGATGAAACACTCATAATAGAAAGGGATTCGATAAGGCAGCCTGCAAGACATTATAAAACTCTCAAAATTTAGTAGATGCCACCTTGTATCGGTTTTACATTAATAATGAGATTTTACTGTTCTAACGATTTTTTGACAGAGTGTAATTAAAACATTGAAGAGAAAAATTTTTTGCTCGGGACTTGGTACCGAAGGAGAGTCTGTCGGTTTTGAGTTCGGTAGTGTTGACGTTAGCGTCAACATTATTAAAGGGAATTTTAAGTGAAGAAATCGTGATTTATTGTAACCGAATTTAGGGAACTTTTTACATCATTTAATCATTGAAATTAACATGCGTTGTTTTACAAAACAGAAAAACAAGTCATAATTAAGAGCGAGGATAATTATGTAAAATATTATTTGATTGTTTTAACGTTCGCACACGAATCAATAACACAACGTGTACCGGTCAAGTTCAAATCAGAATACTCAGCTGACTAAGCATAACACGACGTCTAGGTAACGTGATAGCGAGCGCTTCTTGAGAAGGTCAGTCTAGTGCAAGGTAACAAAACAAATATCTCATTTAGCCAATGTAACATAAGATGTATAAATCGAAGGAAGGAAAACTACTATGTCTTGCCAACACTTTATTTTAAAAGGCGTTTTTAAAATAAAGTGTTGGCAAGACATAGTAGTTTTCCTTCCTTCGACTTATCATGGACAACTTTGAGTCCTTGGACAACCTCCTTTTGAAGATGTATAAAAACTCTGAAATTTTGGACAATAAATCAGTATACCTAGTATGCTCAAAACGACAGTGTGTTGTGGTCTTGCCCAACTTCACCCTAACCTACAAGCTCTCACGTTACGCCCTGAGAGTTCTACGAGATCTTCAAGCTACGACAACTCCTAACTTCGAGATCTTCAACGCAGATCTGCACGTTACGCCCTCAGATCAACCCCGGAGAAGTACGTCACGCCCTCTCTCCATTCTACTAGAACTTCAACTCCAGACCTGCACGTTACGCCCTCAGGTCACATTGGAGACCACGTCACGCCCTCTCTCCATTCAACTAGAATTTCAACTCCAAGAACTTCAAGAGATCACGTCACGCCCTGATCTCCAATCTACGAGATCGTCTTCAGCCTTACAACCTGAAGACAAGATTCATCTCCGCAGCCACCCACGAGCTACGAGAGATCTATTTAGTCCATTCTCTATAGAGACCACTTCACACTTCGTTCAGGTAGTGTTTTCTTTCTTTTCGAAAATTCCAGGACCTTAAGGGAGTTTAGATTTTGATTCGCAAAGGCTATGATATATCGTAAGAGTTATGAGTCATTACACGAGAATCGCAATTTTTAGAATTATGGATTTCTTTTCGCCAGAGTTGTAATTTTTGCGAGCCTTAGAGTTATAGACACGAGAGCATTATTTTTGTTTGTATTAGAATCATCTTTTATAGTCGAAATTTTGAGAGTTTTAGAGTTATTTACGTGAGAGTCGCATTTTATTTTGAGATTTGGAGTTCTGTAAGTGAGAATTATAATTTTTGGGAGTTAAGAGTTAAGTGTTTTATAAGCGATAATTATTTCCATACTAGTACCAAAGTAGATAAAGCGGTCCATTTCATAAAGCTTTCGGTTTTGCCAGATAGTTTTATTTCTAATAATGTTTGCAATTGGAAGACAAAATATTGCACGCTTCGTTTTGAATTCATATTGTAAAATTTACTTATGTTGCGCACGTGTAGAACAAACAGTTTCTACTTTCAGTTACATGCTGTTCTATAGAAGTCAAGGTTTCCTTGAGAAACAATTTGAAAAACATTTAATTGTAAGGCATTCTATGGGGAAATTAATATGTGATGTTTACATTTTAATTTCTACATTTCCATCTACATAATTTTCTCTCTAACGAATTTATCAGATGAGACATTGGACAATATTTATGTTTTTGCTAATGGTTGCTATATTCAATAAACTCTGCTGCATGTTTAACCTGTCTTTATTGTTCCTTTTATTTTTAAATAAATATTCTTTCATTGTAATCTGCATAATATTTTGACTTGCATTTTTCCGCTTTTTGGCAATAACGTCACATTTCGTCTGCCTATAAAAGTAACTAAAGAAATTTACCACAGACGTTGAAACAAATCCCACCAGAATACAAAATTAAGAAATGAAAGTTGCCTCATGAGCGTCCGTTCCTCGCGAACTCTCCCGCTATACGAGCGTGTCCCCATACCTTCTTTAATCGTTTCCCGCGCACACAACAACCGAATCTACTAATTAACGCTCGTGTATTCTTTGTAATAACTTCGTTCTGTTTTCTCGTCCATTCCTCCTAGAGCTTTCACTAATGGAAATTCATGGCTTTAATCGTTCAAAAGGATTACCCTTTAATCTTGATACCATTCCAATTTCCCGAATTAATAGCATTTCCGACATAATGGTACAGGCTCAGTTACGGCGAGGGGAAGAGGAGCACGAACGAGATGAGTGAAGGAGTAGGAAGTAACTGAATTTGGACGCGCAACGGTCAGATAATGCATAAGAAAAATTTAGGATCGTCGGGAGGGGAAGGAATTGAATTTGTTTCAATCGACTTTTAAATGAGTGCTTTCTCTCAGAAAAGTTAGACTTTTATCGGGACCTTAGCGCTCCTTCGACAACGGAGAAGTGAATTGATTGCCGTAGCTTTCAGTTTTCAAGGGATAAAATGAAACTGGTATTTTTTTTGGTAACTATGCTTTTAAAGAAATTGTATAGAATATTGAAAGGAAATGGGTTTTGGAAATTTCTGAATCGTAGTTTACACACCCTTCTTAAATAATTCTATGAAAAAATTTTAAACTGTTAGTGAAGTTGCAATGAAATTTAAATTAACAACTTCTCTAAAGGTTGCAATTTAAAATCGATTTCAGATCACTACGCATCCCGAAATTTTGTCATGATCCGTTATCGTAGGCCAAACTTCTAAATTTAGATATGTGACAAGATATCATGTGTATCGTACCCTTTTCCAAGCTGAATCTTAAATGTGCAAATGCGTTTTTCCGGGCTATTTGGCTGTAGTCCAGAATAGTCACGCATCTGCCAAGGGGAATATCTTCAGGAGGAGAACAAACACTTAAAGAAGGTGTTACAGAGAAATGGATATACAAAACTAGAGATCACCAGGACACTACGAAAAAACTACGGGAGGCAGAGAAATGGAACAACGAGGAGTGGTATACCTACCATACATAAAAAACATCACAGATATAATAGGGAAAGAGATGAGGAAGAAATGAGTAAAACCGATATTTCGTCCCACCCGAGGAATACAGGAGAGTCTAAGGGGCCCCAAGAACAAGAGGAACCATTTGTCAACACCAGGGGTATACAGAATACCATGTAAATGCGGAAAAGTCTACATTGGCACCACAAAACGATCCACCAACACAAGGATAAAAGAACACAAGAGGAACTGCTGCCTAGGACAAACAGAAAAATCTGCGGTAGCAGAACACACTTTAATGGAGCCTGGAGACCATCAAATCCTGTTTGAGGACACACAGATTTTGGCCAACACTCAACATTTCCACACACGACTACAGAGAGAGGCAATTGAAAGTTTCAAAAACATGAACAATTTTAACCGGAAAGAAGAAACTTTAAAGCTAAACAGTACCTGGATTTCCATACTTAACAGAACGAAAATTAAACCATTAAAAAAGGAAACGTTCAAAGAAGGGACAGGTATACGAGGGACCGGACAAACGGACATCTTAACAGATAATCATGGGAGCACAAAAACAAACGCAGCAGGTCTAGGATTGTTAAGTGTCACGAAGTGTCACGTCGAAGATTCAGTCGAGGGTAATTTTCGAAGCAGTCGAACGCTTAGAAGACTACCACATCGCCTCTGAAGATGTTTGCCGCAGAAGCAGACGAAACGTCAGGTTACTTAAACCTTTCTAGACCACGGCCAAATAGCCCGGAAAAACGCATTTGCACATTTGACTCCGGCCGTGAAAGCTTACGCTTTTGAATCGTAAATATTTTTAATGAGCTGTTTACAAGTATTACTTTTCTCTCTCTGTCTAAATAACTAACAACCTTTCCCCATAACATCAAAAAATATGTTTCTTCGATTCTTTGAAGCGAATTCATAATTGCTTACAACGTGACTCCATCGATTTTTGATATCGTTCCAAGAAATTCGTCGTATATTTTAAACTTCCGTTCTCCTTTTAAGCATCTTATTTACGAGCTGAAAATCTGCCACTGCTCTATATATCAATTCTATCGAATAGGCACACTATTCTGAAAGTTAAGCAGGGTAGTTTCTGAAAAACATAAGTGTGAATTTCATTTTCGATGTTCGTGTTAAACGTTTTTGACAGGATGATACGGAGGACGTATTGGTTGTACGCAACACACCGTATCCCTCTCACGTTAATAATGTGGTGTCTTACGTGTTCTCTGATATACAAATGAAACAGATGTTACCAATACGTCCTCCGTATCATTCTGTCAAAAACGTTTAACACGAACATCGAAAATGAAATTGATAGGTGTCTCGGTAGTTCAATTGGCAGAACACCTGACGCGATATTGGGAGATCCGGGTTCGTATCCCGGCTGAGCCACAAATTTCATAAGTGTGAATTATTGTAGGCAGAAATCATGCGTTGAATAGCATGTACGTTTAATTGAAATACTTACATTCAATTTTAATATGAGTACACCCAATTATATGTGAGTTTCACTATTCAGGTAAAGGGATAATAGATGTTAAAGTTTTCCGGTAAGAACTAAACTTCGTATGTACATAACAGGTATGTATACTCTCACAAGTATCAATTGGAACACTTAACAAAATCTGAATTTACCGAGGACATTCGAAAAGATGCCGTTATCTCTATACAAAACCATGGGATTTATATTTTTTTGCTTATTCAGAAACTCACTGGTATATTAAAATGAAGATGTTCAGTCGTCCAAATAAAATCGTACATGAATGTATGGATATCTACAGATAAAGAAATAGAAGGTCCATTGCGCCATAAATATGTTTTTACGACAGCGGCAACTTCGTTCATAAAAGAGCGGGCACGTGTTGTGGCACGTGTTTGTTGCAGTTCCAACTGAGGTTGGGGACAGTATACTATAATGTCATTATAGGGTAGCTAGAACTTATTTGGCTGTACTCTAGTCAAAACTATGTCAAGTTCTCAAAAGTATATTAAAAGGTACTTATTTTAACAGATGGTCACGTAGTAACTTGTGTCCATTCTAGGCGCACACGATTTCCTGAAAGGGTTTATACCGAACACAGTTTTACCTGAATTTGTTATAATACCAGAGACGAGCTCCCGTAAGGGTTTATACCGGACAAATTTATACCTGCTTTAGTTATAATACAATGTTACACCTTAAACATCATTAAATATCATTAAATTTAATCGCTACACATTTTACAAAGGTGTACCTTGTAATATTGGTCATTGTTCAGATCAGCCACTTCCGTGCGTAAGTTACAGAACCGTCCGTTACAGTCCGCCTCTCGCCTACCCCTCAATACATTCCGCGTACCTACGGCATGATTTTCCGAAACAAAATTTGTCAATGTCGGTCACCTAATACGAGAATTTTTCGTGAGCTCTCGTCGCCTGCCGCCATTTCGAACGCTTGCATGTGTCTTTAAGTTCGTACATCGTTGCCGGTGAAGCGTCGGGTTTCGTCACACATGTCGCGATAACTACGCGCATATCTTTTCGTCAGACACGTCACGGTTACTACACGGATATCGTTCGTGCGCTTGCGCCACACTTCTCAAGATACTCATCCATCCCGTTTGCGATGATGCCTTTCCATTCAAACACGACCTCGGTTCCGTCTCCCTATATCTCTTGTTACTATAGTTCCATTCAAATCGCATATTCTACCGATTACGATATCGTACGCGTTGTATCTACTTCGCCTCTCCCGGCCCACGACTCCAAGCGCGTCCCAGTACTTGAACAACTCTATTATCTTCCTCACTTCAGCTTCCACACAATGTATATTTATCCGCGATGCTCTCTCCACAATATTACCTGCGATACCATTTTGGTGGCAGAAGGCTGCAATATAACACCGATCACCGTAGCTCAAAACGGAGAACATTACTATCTTTCGCATCAGGCAGTTCAATTTCACTGATATACCGCTGACAACGTCCCAAAATTGGTTCCACGCCATCACCACTTCTTTGTTCGCCTTTGCACGTCCAGGAAATTCAGGGGGTACACGTGGCAACCCTGCGCTCCTCTTCGCAAACGGCACCCTTCTCAGATCACCTGTTCACCTGTTGATCCCTCACGGTTACAGGTAACCATCCTTCTTGCCACTTGATGTGTACCGCTAATATCGCGCGAAACAGCATTTTTTCGCAATGCCAATCTTAAACAATACTTCTATCTAGAGTGTCAATGGACAACGCCATAGCGGGCGTTCCTAATTGGTCCGATAACATAAACAATGCCACCCTGCATGCTTCGACCGTCATCCCTTAAGCGCACCACTTGTGTGTGTGTGTGAGCAACTTGTTCTCTTCGCTACGGGACGCGCGCTTACTTTACGTTCGAAATGTCGGAACCAACGCCTTCCAAGTCGCGTCAGAGCAGCGAATACGAACTCGAAACCCCCGGATTGCGGCGGCACATCCCCTCATGCAGTGTAAGTCGGGCCGACGCGCGACGTCCGCAATTATTTCAACGACATCGCCATAAACATGAACGCGTTGTTAGGCTTCCAATGCCGCCATGGTGCTTTGTCACCATCTTCCGCGCAATACCCAAGTGACACTCTACGCCTGGATCAGTTCTGGACGCTACCTGGGGAACTATTTCCACCCACCTACTAGATTTCGTAGGTATAAGGATTTTCCTTACCCCCTTGAATGCATTTCTCCTTCTGGGCTTACTCGTGTAATTTACCTTTCTCGGTCACTTCTCCGTTCGTTCGTGATCCTCCGTTACGTGATTCATTTTCGAAATACACCCCCCCCCCCCTACTGAGCCCGATTCACGGCTAATCATACTTGGAGCGACGCTTGGCAACGTCGCATCCACTTTATCAGTCACAATTCACACTTCGACTCGTACCGCACACCGTCCTCCGGACATACAGGGCGGCCCATTACCCACCCAACACCCTTTTTTTACTCCACTATCCCTTAGGTGCGTTGATTATTTCCGGTAGTTCCGGTAGAAACACCTCTAAATACTGATTTTCTGCTATAATTCGAGAAAAATTGCGAAAAATAGGAGAAGTGGCAGAACTGGAAATTTACCGTAATATTTGCTTTCTTATATTGGACACTATTATCAGTTATTAATTTGATTTGAATTTGGTAACTTTGGAGTCAATAGGACAATCTTCCATGAAGCCGAAAACAAAGCTGTCCCCTACTTCTTCAGGTGTCAGAAAAGTTAAACCAAATAAATTGTGCAACCATTTCCGTACACTTGAATTTACATCACCCACCACCCACTCTTTACGGAGGTTCATGTGCTGTTTTAGAACTACCTTAAAATCCTTAAGGAAGTTTATGTGAGGGATTACTTTCAATATTGACCTCGTGTGCGGCCTTTATTCTTTAAGCAATGGATCTTAAAATGCGACATTTAAGATCCTCGCCAAGAGATCGTTACCATTCAACTAGAACATTTTACGAGAAAGCAGCCGAAAAATTTTAAAATTACATTTCAGAAACGAAAACGATCGTCACAATGCGTGACCACCTAAAGGTGTCTCATTCCGCGTTTCATCCCCCTCCCTAATTACAACGATTAGAATCGCCCCGGGGAGTTTATTAAGGAATCCTCCCCGAGTCCCTCTTCTATTTTTTTCATTAGCAGCTCCTCTCTCTGTCTATTAACTGCAGAGACCATCGCGATGTTTTAAGTTGACCCCGGGGGTGCATCCATAAATAATAATAATGACCGCCTTTTCCCCAACAGAAGCAGACGGGCGCTTTTGGGATTCCGTCGGTGTGGCGGGGAGGGTCTGGGGGGAGCCGAGCGGTGAAGGGGGGGATTATCGGGGAGATTACGTGCAACGGTCTCGCTACGAGATTGTTCCGGTATCTATATATATATGAAGAAAAAAAATCTTGTTTTGCGCAGATAACGAAATAAGGTTTTCCGTCCTCGTCCGAATTTATGAGTTGGTGTTTGTCATTTAGCCGGGATTTTCGGTTATTTATCGTCTAACGGTCACTATTCGGTCATATTTTACGGGGAGGTGGGACGATAAATTTCGGGTTGATGTTATTGTCAAAGCGACAGCGTTTCAGTTGCCGATGGCCACTGTACGTAAGTAATAGATACTTATGTACTCTGCATAACGGTTATTACGGTATAAACGTCAGCGTGCCATCAATATTACCTTCAGCAGTAAACTATTTCGAGTCGTTTATGACTATATGACGGAAATATAAATCGCTAGACACATGTTTTCGGAAAAATCATCGGACGCCCTAATTTAATTTTTAAACGAAGCCCATGTTCAATACTTCACCATCATGTTTATGCTTTTAATCTTGAATGATGAGTCACAGTTAATTTCATTAGGGTTATAGGAAATATTGCATAAGTGCTCGGCATAAGTTGATAACTGCCTTGTTAACCATTGATTTTAGACGAAATTATTACCGTAAAACTGTTGTATTTTGACTAAATTTGTTATGTGTACACAAAATTATGTCGACTAAACGAATTAATTTGTGCAATATACGGCTTTTCTAATTATAAACAGCAGAAAGAGGTGAAAACAAGTAATCTTTACGAAAGCCAACTGATCGTAACCTGTAAGAAGTTATGATTATGTATTTTAAAAGCAAAATGTAATTACTCCCATTTTATTTCTAGTATGAAATCATAAATTATTGCCTGTAGAATACAACACATTCAACCTGTACTGAATCAAACAAATCTGAATACATTTATACGTTGTCGGTTCAGATCATGCAAATAAACAGAGAAGTTGTCTTTCTTGAAAATTCCAAAAATAATTTAGTTCAATTATACATGAAGCATCATCTGAAAGTATTAATTAAAAAAATCCTTAAACCCAACATATATTTAATTAATGCATATGTAATATTGCAACTGGCTCAGGGTCTTAGGATACCTGAGAGGTGTTCGGTTTGGTGGTGATAGCTCAGAACTTTTGTCGACTTTGATAAAATGACGTATGCTGATATAAAATTTCTTTCGATGTTTAAAGTTGAAACATTTAAGTTTCGCAATGACTTAATTATCTGGTCTAGATTTTGCCATATTGTACCTACGTGACAATATAAATGGGATAAAATTATTATTTGATGATTTTACAATATTTTGCAAGTAGGTATGAGTCTATTTTTATAATGAATTTAACTCAAGATTGCATTGAAAATTCATTTTAATAATCTATTTTTTATGCCCGATTATGGCCAAAAAATTGTTCCAATCTTCTACAGACAGTAATAGTGAGGTTGACGCTTCCAAATTTCTATTACATAAACAATAAATGAGGAGATATTTTGTTAGAATCAAAGTATAAGTTCAACTGATCCATGATCATTGCGATAACAATGTTGATATATTATGTGAATTTGCTGGAAAAAATTGGAAAGTTTGTGTTTTGGGCTAGCTTCGCAGTAAATTTTCCACACAAGACTTGTAGAAATAAATTATAAAATGAAAATAACTATTATCCCTTGGCAAATTTACTCAAAACGTTAGGATTAATACATAATCTTCACGATATTTCTCTTTAACGTCAAGAGGTTTCAACAATTTTTCCAAAAACTTTATCAATATATATCTTAAACTAGGCGTTATTATGTTAAGTCGCGATTAATATTAATTTTGTGCCATTAATGTTAAAGACAAAATGCAAAATACAAGTGATATTTTTATAGATTTTTTCAATATTAAGTAACATTGAAGAAGCATATATAAATACAATTAATGATGACAATAAGAAAATAATACAAACGATAAAAGCACGAGTAAAAAATCTCATAATTAAAAATGGGGATTTTAGTTTTCCATACTCCCAGCTCCTAATTTTAAATCAACTCAAGTCTATATATTTTGTAGAGACTATGTTGCCGGATTTCTATAAACTAATTGCCAAAGTTCAGGAATTGCTTAAATTAATAGCACAATGTATTTGGCATTACTCAGATAACCCTAAAACCATCGTCCAATTTTTCTGCAGATTTATAGACCGCATTATAACACTTACTTATACGAAGAATTTGCTGTCATGAAAACTTGTTTATATGGCTGGTGGCCTACTGCCGTTTCCCGTACTTCAACTTTCAGACTTCTCTATTCTGGCCATCCTCTTCATTAATCATGGAATATTTAATTCCTGCTATCCATGATCTACAGGGTCGATTTCTCATTCTTCAATTTGTGGGGGTATATTGTAGGATTCTCTTTGGCAACTTATTATTGTTCATTCTACCTATATAGCAATACCGTATCAGTTGTCTACTTTATGTTTTGCCTATAATATTCTCTTTTAGGTTTGCTCTCTCTCTCTCTAATTATTTCATTTCTTATATGCTCTATTCGGAATATTCTAAATCCTCGTCTTAGAAAGTCCATTTCTACAGGTTTGAGTCTTTGTTTGGTTCTAGATATTATTTGCCAATTTTCTGCTCCATATGTGGCGTTGTGTTCAATAGTAACTCTGTAATTTATTTTTATTTTTAGCAATGTTCTTTGATCACAGAATAGGGTTTAGTTATTGAATCCCTCTACGATCTTGTGTAATTCTATTATCAATATCTAACAAAGTCCTTTTTCAACATCTCTTACATTTGCTAGGTATACCATGATTTAATGGTCATGTCACACAGAATGGCAGGTTCCAGGACGCAGGTGTATGGGCCGATATTTTTTAATTTTACCGTCAATTCGGAGATATATATCCAACACCTTTTGAGGCCTTTTATAAACCAATTAACAGACGAAGAACGTCAAATTGGATATTTCCAACCAGACTCTGCAAGGGCACATACGGCTCGTGCTACTATGGAATATTTAAGAGAGAATTTTGGCGACAGAATAATTAGTCAGGGCATTTGGCCACACAGGTCAAGATCTCACTCCATTAGATTTTTCGTTATTTGGGCTCTTGAAGGACAATGTCTTTAGGAACATATTGCATATTGAAGAAGAGCTGCGAGAGGCAATAGTTCAAGAAGTGGCAAACATGACCCACAATATGCTGGTGAATATCTTCGAGAGCCTAAAAAGAAGAGTTAATTTATGTCTGGACCAAAATGGGGGGGCATTTTGAGCATTACCTTTAGCTGTTTAATTAAATCATTGTTCTGTATTTCGAGTTTCATTTTTTCGTTAATTTTTATTAACATAACCTACAATCTTATCGCTGATCGTTATGTCAAATTTTTGTCCAATAAACATATCTGGTTGTAGCGTTGCAAACCCTTAGGCAAAAAAATCCTCCAGGTAGGATTGCCAACTCAAACAGTCATTCTTGATAACCCAGTACTATGTTCCTCTATGTCCATAAATTAACTTTCTATTCTATCCTTCAAAACTTTGCCATACAGTCTAGCTCTAGAACTAGCCACGCTGATGATTCTATAATAATTGCTGCATGTCTTTTTGCATCCTTTTTTATAAACAGAAGTAGTACAAACCATTCCCCAATCTGTTGAAATGTTGTCTAGGTAATTTTAATTTTTCAATTAAGAGTCTTGCGTAATATAAAGAAATGCATTTTGCATACAATCCATCATCCAATTAGTATTACCGAAGGATGAAGGATTACCGAAGGTGGAGGAGGGGGAACAAGATATGCCTTAATAAACGTTATGGTTATTGGTGTGGTTCTGTATCCAGATATTTATTGGCGTCAAAAATATGACACTCTCATGTCTGGAATCTATGATTATTTTGATCTGATTCATAAGTAGCTCAAAACAGATCTGTATTCAATTAACAGTGAGATTAACAAAGGCAAAACACCAAATCAGCACAGCAAGCTTATTTAAATAACGCAGAAAATCAATAGAAGAGGTCGTTCGTCAGTGGTTACGGTCAAGTTCTTGATTCGCCTACTCGGCAGTATGGGCATCTCGCGATACTGATAGTCTCTCTCGAATAAGTTTTTATTTAAGTCATCCTAACTGCTTTTAAGAAACATTTGTATATATGTTTGTTGGTACTTCAAAATTGGTTGGAATTACGATTAGTAACTAGTATGGTGTCAAAAAGGAGTGAAATAAGTCACTTAGATTTGCTTCGAGTAAGCTAAAGAGTGTAATGTATCAAAAACGTGTGTTTAAAGTTTGGTAAAGCTTTCATGGTTAAACATATCTACGAGATAGTAGATTTAAGTTTTCAAAAATATTTTTTTAAGGTAGAAGTTTGAAAACCGACAAAAATTAAAAATGTCATTTTTAGACATCCTGTGCGCCTCGTTTCTAATCTCGTAGTCAGTAAACGGTCGGTTATAATGTCACATGTAAGGATGGTAGTAGGATTTAAATCATTCCATGACAAATAGGACGCCCCAAATGAACTACTCCGTAATCTATGGCACATGTGTCGTGTAGTGCGTGGTTAAAACGTGGGGGCGTGGAGGCCGTTGTTTGTACTTACATTTACAAGCAAAGGACACACTTCATGTTTCATTCGGCCAATTATCCTTCTTCTCAAATCCAATCTCGTTATAAGCGTTCACATCCCCTCCTCTGCAAGCTGATCGGATCCCGCTGATCAGATCGCGCGTTACGAAAAGTAAATCTCGATGATGATTGAAGCCCGAACGTTCAGCATGTCCCCGCCTCACCCTCCTCCCATCCTGCCCCCAGACAGGAAACAAAGGGCGGATTCCGGGACTCCTCTCTGATTAAATTTCATTTTAGTTATTTGCGATGAGCGGAATTACGCCGGGAGTTTTCTTTATGCCCGGATTATTCCTGTCGAACGTTACCTCCTCGAGGAGACGTTTGAATGGGCGCTAACGAACTTTGTCGTGGAAGTATCGCTCCACCGGATTCCACCAGAACAACATGCGAACGTCGTTGATTTTAGAATTAGATTGAGGGTGAAACGTAAAAAGAAGTATCGCCGGGATAATTTCCACGTGGGAAGACCGCCGTGTCGATCGGTTTAAAAGCAGGCGGATGCTCTAAATAAGTGTATAAGCGAGAGGAAGTAACTTGTGTGATATTACTTTAACCGACGAAGTTTAGTTTCATATTTCATTCAGGAAACAACCTTCATAATATCGGTGAACGTAAATCTCCCTTTTCGTTTATGCACTTTAAGAAATTGAGCTTTAAGACACCTCCTATTTTGCATAGCGCCTGTACGACAATAACGCTTTACTAAATTTAGTCCTATTTGTTGTGGACACAGGAATGTCGATGACTCTAATTATTAAATCAAACACTAATCAACATTTCAGGAAATTAACATGTGTTACCCCAATCTACAAATCTAGTCAAAACACCATTATTAATTCAATTAATTCATTCAGTTAATTCATTAATTACTAATTAATTCTTAGCAACTAATCTCTAACTAACATGTGTACAAATTAATTCTCCAGTTATTGTTGAGTAAGATGCCCAGAACATATTAAAAAAAAAAGGATATATGAAATTCAAATTTACAAGTTCCTTTGTCGGTATGCAATACACAATATCCATACAGATTAGGCATAACTCGTCTCAACAGGTTCACCTATAAGGCGACAAGGGACTACATGCTCCTACAAAATAGTAAGACGTGCTTTAATTCAATGATGACCTTGTCAAACATAATGTCATAACTCAGAGAGTTATTTACGTAATTATTTGAGACTTCGTACTTCTCATAACAAAGCTCATTTCAAACATTGAAGAGAATTTCATCGAAATTCGATGTTTGAAAATTTTTTAAGACGTGTAAAACTTTGTTCTAATTCAATGATGTCGTTTTGATCAAACATAAGGCCATAACCTAGAACACTATTAATGTAACCAATTGAAATATGTTTTGTATTATGCTGCAACTTGTTCCAAACATTCGTCGAAATTGAATAGAGGAAATAATTTTTATGACCCACGAAATGCATGCTTTACTAAAATCATGACGTTCTACTAAAACATACAAAATTTCATTAAATTTGAGTTTCCAAAAAGTTTCTATGACTCATGAATATGTGCTAATATAATGACATTCTGTTCAATCGTAAGGTCGTAACTCAGACAGTTGATAAAATATTTACTTGAAACTTTCTAAGTCTTATAACAACCCCCATTTTAATAAAATTAAGGTAATTTCATGGAAATAAATTTTTTATAAGAATTTCTATGACGAGTGAAGCATGCTTTAATTTAATTGTGACTTTCTGGTTAATGAATAGTTAATAAATCAGAAAGTTGATCGAATAATCACTTGAAATTTTTCAAGTTTATTATGATGCCTATTTTTCTGGAAATCGTCTTGGAAACATTTTCCTGCTTATTTACATGCAGGAAAATCGAATTTTCCGGATTAGTACTGCAAAGACTTTACAAGGCGCAATATGACATTTATTCGATGTTGCTTACTTCGTAGCTATAGTTATCAATAAAATTGACGAACTTGATTTTTGAGGAATTTGTAAAAACAGTTTCTAAGATTTGAAAATTTTGTATTATTTTATGATTTCCGGAAAAATTCAATACAAAACACGTTTTACTTGACTCGAAGCTTAAAAATACTCGTCACAAAGTGCCTCCTATTTCAACTTAGCTTCTCTTCACTAATGTGAGGTTTTCCTGACTTTTATGTAAATAACTATTAATCAGCTTAGAAAATTAAAACGAAATGGAATTTTGAAAGGAATTTCTGTGAGCGAAACATGAGCGTTGATAGAATGACACATTTCTAAAATATCGATATTTCAAAAAGAAATGTATAATGAATGGAACTGCATAAAACTGTGTAGCAAAATATTGGTAAGTTCGATATTTCGGTAATATGGCGTCATAGTTAACAACATTCAAACATTGAGAATAACTTCATCTTTGAGTGCTAATTGCTGTGATTAATTATGATAAGGTATCAAAAACGTTCATCTTTTATTGGCCAGTATGTTAATTGGGTTTGTCATTTGCCAAATTGTAAAATATCTATTTGGAATACCAGATATAAAAGTTATTGCTTTCTTGAACTTTTTATTGGTGGTGTTAAGATATAATTTCAGTGCAATGAAATTCCTGAATCAGTGATATTTTGAAGCTGTTTCCACATCTATGGATTATGGTAGTAGTGACCTAATTCATAATTACCAACCATCGCAGTCTAAGAGGTCAGTTAAGTAACTGACTAAGTTAAAACAGGCTTC
Organism: Cryptocephalus moraei; assembly: GCA_946251905.1. NCBI lineage: Eukaryota > Metazoa > Arthropoda > Insecta > Coleoptera > Chrysomelidae > Cryptocephalus > Cryptocephalus moraei. Next base: position 15,031,698 of record OX276463.1, read on the forward strand.
AGTTAAGTAACTCAAGCCTGTTCCTGAAACTAATACTGCAATCCAACTAAGCTCGTGGAAATACTGGGAAAAGGTGACAACATGACAACACTAACTAGAGTGATTAATGAGTATCCAACAATGGAAAATTCCCTTATGATTGGAGTGAAAACATAGTATGTAGTACTGCTTTTTAAGAAAAGTAAAAGAAAATGTATAAAGATCTATCGTCACATCTCCCTACTCTATCAGATCAGCTTTTCATATCAATATCAATAGATTAACAGATAAGTTGGAATGACATCAACCAGTAGAACAAGATGATTTCCGAAAGGGGTACAGTACGTCAGATCACTTGCTCACAATGGGAATATTGATAGAACAAGAAAATGAATACCATCTTCCTATATTCCTCGCCTATAATTATATATTATGAGAAGGTGTTCGATAATGTTGTGCTATGGGGACTCATGGACAATAGTAGAATATATTCTAGATACAGAACTCCTATATACAACCTATAGATTTGCTGACGATGCAGCCCTTAGTACCAGCACATATGAAGGACTACCAATCATGATTAGTTAGTTGCAAGCAGGCTATAAGCAGCTCAAATAAAATTGGTCTGATGATGAATATGCGAAAGACAACAGCAACGTAAAACACAGAAGAGGTCAGAAACATGCTAGTAAAAAGATATGCCTGGGGCAGGTCTTGAAACTAAACAAAGACAATTAGCACGATGAAAAATAACAAGACGCATAAGACTAGCATGGGCACGGTTTGGAAAGTTAGCACGAATATTCAACAGCAGAAAAATACCACAACATATGAAAAGTAAAGTATTTAACCAATGTGTTCTTCCAATACTTACATACGGATGTCAAACCTGACCACCACAAAGAAAAACATAGATAGGGTAACACAGACACAGAGAGAAATGGAAAGATCTATGTTGGGTATATGACTAACCGACAGGAAGAGGAACACATAGATTCGTAGTAAAACCAGTTGAAGATGGTACACACAAAGTCGCTAGGCGGAAGTGGAACTTAACAAGCCACGTCGTTAGACACTAAGATAACAGATGGAATAATGTAATCTAGTACTGGAGGCAATCACTAAGACACAGTAACCAAGGACCAAGATGGAGAGATGACCTAAAAAGAACAGCGGGACTACATTGTAACTGTGCAGCATGGAACACAGAAAGATGTCGTAGGTAAACAGAAGCCATGCCCAAAGTGGGATAAACAAAGGAAAAAGAATAAGGAGAACTAAAATCGCAAAATCAGAATTTCGGTTAGTTTAAACATGGCGGTTGCTCTACAAAACTTGGTCACTCCTTGTTCCTCCTTGTGCCAAAGTTACCTTTGAGAATTTATTGTAGCGTGATCAGTTTTTAACTATTTCTCTTCCGTATTTTGAGTAACTTTCGTTAGAAGAGATACACAAATAAAATTTCACAAGACGATAGCTGTACCAACCCTCCTATACGGCACATACGGCCTATATACGGCATACGGCCTATATAAGCACAAGAAATGAAATTGAAGAGTAAAAACTCTTAGAAAATTCTAAGAAGAGTGAAACTTGCACAAAACTGGACAGACTAAAAAACAGAGATATAAGAATGGAATTAAACGTCTTTATTATAAACGAGAGAATAAAAGTAAGTGTAAAGAACACATAAAACGTAAGCACGAGAAGAGGATATCAGCCAAAGTCAGATTTTATCAATGTCATGGAAGAATAGATATCGGAAGGCCGAGAAAAATATGGGTATCGTAACAGGCAAAGTGCCTAAAACTTGAAGTGAAGAATAAGAAGAAGAGTAACATTCGTAAGTTTATATTTCTCCTGTTTATCTTGCAAAAAATTAAGGCAACACTGGGGGTGATTTGGCTAATATCTTATTGCATTACTTGTTTGTGTTTAAAGTAGATAAGCGGACGTCAGTAGAATTTTTAGAAAGCTAGTTTCCTTTATGCGAGTTTCTTCTACTGCCGTAAAGACGGCATTTAGGAAGAGTTCGCAAAAACACTAACCTCGCACGATCAGCTGTGCACACAATTACGTACATGTACACACATGTTTACGTTCCCTTTCTTGTCGGCGTTGCCAAGTTGTGGTGAAATACCTTGATAAAATAACTCGAATTTTCTCGAAAACGGTTGGTTTTAGGACACCTGTTGTATAAGGTTTTTTTTGTTTGTTTTGATGAATAGTATCACCTATTAAAAAAAAGGCAGTCAAACCCCTAACACACTGTATAATATTACAAATAGAATCTATAGACTGAAATATTAATACTAAGATATATTTCAAGTAAAACGTTGGCGAGCCATTCATTTACATAAATTATTCATAACCTCACAATAATTTTTAACCTACTATAAATTTACGCAAAACAAAGCTAGCTTTCGACTGTCGGCACTCCCATAGTGCAACGTGTCTGTTTTTTAAGTATATTTTCAAAACATCTTATAGGCTCCCAAAACGGCTCAAGCCGGAAAAGGAACGTTTAGCCTACCCAACTTAGGAAATGCATGGTTTTACGTTCATATTCTTTTTTTTAATAAAACATATTTTTTATGAAAGCGTTTTTTTTGTATAAGACGTAATCCCTCGTAAACCGGAACGGCGTCACTATTTACATGAGAAGGTCGTCCGCGGCGCTCCAACCACGCCAACTCCTTCCCATCCCTCCAATAAAAGAGCCCGACAAATAAACTCAAGCGCGGCCGTTAATTCACGGAAAACTTCCCCGCAAAGACGAAGAACAACCCCGGCTTAACTGCATAATACCTTTTGTGTGTAGGTGGCGACATATCCTTTGGGCTTTTTGTAAGGATGCATTCGCGACATTACGAGTGGCACTCCGTTCGAAATTAGGGCAGCGGAGTGTGCTCCGGAGATTTACTGCCGTTCGAGGACTCGCATAAGTGAAGGGATTTCCTCGGGAGCGAAACGTCTACCGCCGCCGCGGCCCGAATGGATGCGAACGGTTGTCGCGAGATTATTTATCGTGTAAAAGGGGTGAATTTAGTGAGGATGTTTAACGGGGAAGTTCCTCGGGACTGATTCGCAGATCATACGATAAGGTGACTTAGAGGGACAGATTTCGATTCCTTTTGCACTTTGACACGATCAAAAGTTTATTTAAACCAGACTGGAATATCTTGAACAATGAGTATAAACTCAACGAGGGTGTCAAAGGACGATCAGCACAAGTGATCGTTGTACAGGTGAGGCAACGTGTCTCGTAGTAGAGAAAATGTACAGTGTAGATCTTCCAACAAGTTGCCTCACTTATACTTTAACCAGTAGCAATTTGGAACACCAAAAAAAAACACTTAATGGCTTTTTAAGTAGTTTATAGCGATGCCGCCTTGTCCTCCATGGGCGTATCATTACGGATAATAACTCTAACAATGAATTCACTTCCAAATCGCACAAACAAATGGCACTCACATTCACACAACACTGCTTTCTCGAGTATAAGTGCGGAAGAAGACATCACAAGGAAAGCACACGTGGCCGCTGTATTATGGTCCAGTAGACCATCCAGTATCTGTAGAGTCTCGCGTACTTCCTCGTACACGATTTCACAGATCGACTGTACACCTGCACCTTAGGAGAAGAGAAAATACAAACGAAGTGCCGCAGTCGTAAAAAAGTTTTTGCGGTCCAATGGACCCTCTAGTTCTTTATCTGTACATATCCATACATTCACATATATGATTTCACTTGGGCAACTGAACACCTGCATTTTAAAAATACCAGTGCGTTTCTGAATAAGCAAAAAGATAAGTCCCATGGTTTTGTACAGAGACAACGGGCTCTTTTCGAATGTCCTCGGTAAATTCAGATTTTATTAAGTGTTCCAATTGCTACTGGTTAAAGTATACCATGTAAGAGGAATCATAAATCGTCAACTCCCAATTCTGTTGATTGACTATAGTACAAGAACAGTGTATAGTAGTTAGTAACAAAGCTAGCAAAAATTATTCCAGCTTCATCACATGACTTAAGTGTGAGAAATCGATAAACCAATAAAATTTTAACGTCAGCTTTTCACCTAATGGCAGAAGCGTATTTGAATAAGACTGAGATGAAAATTAAACTAATTAGAGTGTTTTAATTAAATAACTACTTAAACTTAAACTAACGCAAACTGCATGAGTAGTTCAATTAGTTTAAGAGTTTCGTATTTGCACCCTACGTAAACAAGAAGACTAAAAATTGTATCAATGTTGTCACAACTAATGTTTTATTAAACGATGTGACACTGGATATTCCTCGTTTGTGCTACTAACTAATATGTATGAAATACATATCAATTGAAAGATATGAATGCATATCAATAACATTTAACTTAAATTACTTGATAAAAAAATTCTTTTAACATCTTGTCTATTTTCCTCAAAGTTCAACGTTTCCCTCGCTCGTGGCCAACTTCACAAAGATAAACAGTCCACGATGAGTTAAATATCATTAAGGTAATTTAGAGGTATTTTGCTTGGTATTTTGTTTACATCGTTACCGAACTTCCCTAACTTGGGAATCTATTTTGGGATATTTCTAAAGTTATAAATAGTGCGTTGGAAGTTCTGGAAGATTGCTCTCTTTAAGGAACGTAATGAATTTGAATAAGAACTAAATGAAAAATGGACAAACAGTTGTTACAATTTTAAAATATACATATATTTACATGGATATATATACTACATAAAGGTTAAATATCTGTATAAATAGCTTTAAAATATCCAACAAGTAATGTTAAAATGACTTTTAAAGAATGTAATGTATTATAATAAATTAAAGAAATAAATATCTCATGAAAAATAGATATCGTGTTAGATATTTTTACTTTTCCATATTATATGTAACAAATGTAAGAGATATTTTGAAAAAGATGTTTGTAGCTCAGCCGGGATTTGAACCCGGGTCTCCCAATTTCGCGTCGGGTATTCTGGCCAATTGAACTACCGAGCCACGTACCAATCTAAAATGAAATTGGTGCGTGGCTCGGTAGTTCAATTGGCCAGAATACCCGACGCGAAATTGGGAGACCCGGGTTCAAATCCCGCCTGAGCTACAAACACCTTTTTCAAAATATCTCTTACATTTGTTACATATACCTGTCCTATGATTTCATTTCGAGAACTTCCATCTTTCCATATTATAGAATTGATAATGTCATACAATTTTGGTTTCCGTCTTAACACTTTTTCATAATATTGACTTTGAAATGCTTAGAAGGTAGTATCGATTTGGTATTAGTTTTAGTACAATGAGATCATTTAAATTTATAATTAGAGTAGGCTATGATTTTTAAATTAGGTTGGCAACACCAACTGCTGACAGTTTCATTTGAATTGTCAAAGTGACGTTCCAAAATGTCCGAAGAGTTATTTTAAGAACGCCGAACGGCAAGAAAATGCTGAATGGAAGTATTCCATACAACCGGTGCGTAGATGATTTCCAAAATACATTCCCTAACTTCTAATTATCAAAATGTTTACATAACCTCTAATTTCTTCTTCTCCTTCTTCTTCTTCTAGTTTGGTTAGCCTCCGCTGCCAGGGCGATTCAGTCAAGGAATTCAATTAATGGAGTCAGTTTAAAGGATTTAAATTAGATAGCTAGGGCATTAAGGAAAATTATTAAATTTGCATACGCGAGAAAGAGAGAAAATTACGAATGTGATTATGAGTTTTATGAGGGTTTTTAAAAAGGATATCGAAGACAGAAAGAGGCTGTGGAATGTGAAGGTCATGAGAAATACGTTGAATTAATTGTGACCTGTTCTCAGCCAACAATGGGCAAGCCAAAAGAATATGTTGACGGTCCTCTATCTCTCCACAACGGCAGAGAGGAGAGTCCGCCATTCTTATTTTTTATAAATGAGATTTTGATAAAATGTGTCCAGATCTAAGTCTGCATAAGGCAGATATTGAACTTCTAGGACAATTTCCGATGTCGACAAACCTAGCCTTTTTATATGGACTGAGACTATATTTACCAAAGGCTCTTTCTCTCGCCCTTATCCATTCAGAATAAATCTGAGACCAAGTTAATCAAATATGTTGTTTAACTGTAGGAAGGAAGTCTGAAAAATGTGCTTTGGGTGTAGCGAACGAAGGTATTCCCCTACCAACGTTGGCCAGTTTGTCAGCAGTCTCATTGCCTGGAATGCCTGTGTGGCCAGGGATCCAAGTTAAGTGAACATTAATCCCTCTTTTGCGAAAATCAAGAATGTGTTCTTTAACAGAGATGGTCTGAAACGGAGGAAAAATGCTTCGAAACTATTTTGGAGATAGCAGCTTGAGAGTCCAGGAAAATAATCCAATCGCTCCCGTTATGATACTCAATAAGTTGGAGAGCTTGCTTGACCGCAAACGTTTCGGCGGAACATATAGAGAAGGATAACGGAGGCTTAAGTTTTTGAAGGACTTAGGGAAGTACATACCCCCACCAGTGTCCTCCAGGGGGCCCTTGGAACCGTCAGTATAAACTACTTGATAGGAAGAGAGACTAGATTCCATGTATGAGAAAATCCTTTCTATTTTCTATATCCTTCTTAAATGGAAGGGACAACACCGGAATTTCTTTAATGGCCGAAGGGAAGGAGCATATATTACAAGGCATACAACTGGAGCACTGCAAGTTGGGGAGGTCCTGAGCCACGAAACCAAAGGCTTGAACAATCGAAGAGTTGTCCGTATGCTTCTTGGCTGAGGAGAGGCTCTTGGCAACCTTTCCAATGTAGTGTTTTGTAGAGCCGTCGTATGAGAAAATTTTCAACATAAATCTGCCCACTAGAAATAGTTTACGAAGGTGAAGAGGATATTGTCCAGATTCCGAAAGAATGAAAGGATTGGGGGTAGATCTCATAAGGCCAAGTGCCACAATCTCTAATTTACACAGCGAGTCACTTTGACAATTCAAATGAAACGAGTAGGCTATGGGAGTTGGTGTTGCCAACCTAATTTAAAGATCATAGCCTACTCTAATTATAAATTAAAATGATCTCATTGTACTTCAAATAGCTGCAAATATTTCAAAGAGTGCTTTAACACAAATATGTCAAACCAAATACTGAAGGGAGTTTGATATAAGTTTCTGTTAAATTGGGATTTTACCATTACTAATTTAACACTAGGGTTCGTTATCAATCAAATTGTATCCCATGGATAAATTCAGCAATGTTCCAGCCAATAGATGGATTTCAGCATTAACATAATTTATCTATTTTGCGTTAATAATGATTTCATTATTACATCAAAAGTAGTGTAATAATATTCATATCATTACACTACATTTGGTAACTTTTAGTTTTGTTAAATTGGTACATCAGCCTGTAACGTAGACGTGCGTAGACGTCAAGGTTAAATTATTAGTGGCGGTGTACAGGTCAATTCTACATTTTTGTTTTCCATTTCGCGCACGTAAGTAAGTAGTTATTGAATTTATCCTAGGACTACTAGATTTTCAAATTCAAATACGAAACGTCAATGTCAGTGACGTCAGTGTAACCAACCCACGCAAAATTCCGTAGTGTAATACGAAAACTTGAAGAGCCAAAATTTAATGAATTAATAAAGCAAAGTAGATAAAATAGTATATTAAACTAGTATAATAAGACGTATTGTCACACTCGTCCTATTAAAGCACTCCTCGCTTCGCTCGTCGTGCTTTAACACTCTCGTGTGACAATACTCCGGCTTATTAAACTAGTATAATAATATATTATTATCACATAATGTGGAAATAACATCGTTATACTGATAACTATTCTTTCCAAGCAATATTTTCTCAAAAAGGAGAATTTGAAGACACAGGAAGCATTTTAAAATTTCATTAATTTTAAAAACGGCTTACAAAAGCTTTTATTATCTTCCTCAATGAGAACTCAATATATTGTAAATTATACATATGTTGAATGCAGAAGAAATTCCTTTCAATATAATACATCAGTTAATTTTTTTGCTTTCAATTCAAAAACCCATTGTTGTAAATGTAATTTAAATTGATAAGCAACTTCCGTCATGTCTAAATATTCCGATTTTTAACCTGTATTTTTAAAATTTATGTACTTGAAATCAGCCAATAAAATCAACAGGGGCTTCAATTTCAGCAACAGAATTAATATGAGTAGACATACTAATAGGTTCATAGCAATTACAGCCTTAATATACTTTTCCGCATATTTTGTACTTTATTGATAACCGACATCATTGTGCGTCTTCAGAAAATGAACTGATGGTCTCATTAACTTATAACTACCACTACTTGTGAGTTTAGAAACCTAATTCCTTTTAATTCTTTTGATTTTGGGTTAAGTATTTCAATACCTACTACTCCCCTAGTTGTTTCTGATATTAAAACCCAGGAACACCCCTATAATAGATTTATTGGTATGTTAAAGACATGTCTTTGGTTTATTTAACCTGTTTGTGCTACCCCACCGTCTGTGCTGCAACTCCCAAATCCTTCATACTTAAGAGCCCAAGAAAACATAAGCGTGACAATATGATTCTTCAAAAAATGAACTGTACAAAGCTTCAACAAGCTTTAGCAAACTAGAACTCTATTGTTTTAAATAATTTCTTAAGTTGTGCTTGAAAAATAATAGATTTTTGTTTAAATGACGTGGTCTATAAGTCACTCTAACACAGTAGCCACAAGTATCTTGCAAAAATCTCAATATGCAGGATTTGCAGGAGTTTCAAATTTTGCAGGTGTGAAACCGCCAATAGTCGAGACAGCCGGTATAAGAAGACTTTCACCTCTTTCTACTCGATAGGTTCATGTGAGCAGAAAGAAATTGACTTGTTCCGGAAATGGGCCCTAAATAAACCAATTACTTTATTGGCGTCGGTCAGACGGCGAAAACTTCATCCAGCCTAGAAATGACCAAAGGTTGTCCAGCTTTTCTAAGTGGGCCATGGCAATTTAAACCAAACGAAAACACCAAGTCTTAACCAACTGCTTTATTTAAAGATGAGCTACCGATTTCGGCTTCATGGAAGCCATCCTCAGGCTCGCACTGCATAAATGAGGATCATTAGAAAACACAAGGTAAGTACCTTAAAAAGCAATACTCACAAGTTGTTGTTAGGGCTCCTGTTGCTCGAAATGTGCGGCGGCACACATACAAAACAAATACGTCGACATACACAGTTAAAAATAAATAAAAATTAACACACATCGAACAAGAATGTTAACTACACAAAGTTCTTTCAGGACATGGATACTACAGGCCCAAAGGAGTGAGCTTCCTCATTTTAGAGATGTTGGGAAGTAAATATGAACGTATTCGATCTTCAAGGATTAAGTTTATGACCCCCTTGACATTCTAGAAAGATCTCGAATGTATCGATGTTGTTTGATTGATTGATGTATTGTATCGAAATATTGATGTATCTCAATATTTAAACCCAATTTCGGTATTTAATTACCGCTAGAACCTGCTGAAGTGCACTCAAGGGTCCTAAAACCAAGGGCAGTTTTCTCACTTTGGTTGTCTCTTATTGTGTTACTACGACCTTTTGAGGATAACCATTATAGACTTTAGCGATGACTGAAAGCTCTGCTCTGAGTAAGTCTCTTCTTGTCGCTAAGCTTTTTCCATTAAGTTTTCGATGCGAAGCACTATTAGGATCGATCTCGATCTCCATGAAAGCTTCCTGTATGCATAACGTTACGTGTAGTAGAATGCACACAACATCAGTCGCCGACAAGTATGACCGAAGGTGAGGCCGGAGCGGGAATAGAGAACGATCGAATCTAACTGTTTCAATATTTGTTCGATAAAATTTTGAGCGGAGGCAATACGAGACGGTCGCGTTTCGAGAGTTCGTAGAGTTTTCAGTCGAGCGCCGCAGATGAGTCTAAATAATTGAGGACGTTAATATTGCATTTCATTGAAAACAAGCGTATCGGATCGCGTCCCGTTTAACGCGAATCGACCGACGCCGTTGCGGAGTTATATTTGTGAAGCTATTTCGAACCCGCCTTCTACATACACATAATTTTCCGGTGAATTTCGATTCCTCCGACGATATTTATCGAGTTACTGATATTAGAGATGTTCGCTTCTCCCCCGGTATCGCATTTTCACGGAATTTATTACCTTTCAACTATTTCTTATTACTCGAGGCAGGCACGCAAATTTAGCTTCTGCTTCGGGAATTTAAGGCGCGGGAAGGGAGAAACTTTCCGATCCGTTAAGGGACGCAGCCCGAAGAAAAACTTTGCGTTAATCGTCCCGAAGTGACACCGAGCGGAATCGATAACATTCCCACTTCGGCCAGTTTCGGAAAAACGAGAGGTACTTCATCTCCTACAGTTTGGTTGAGATACAAACATTTTCTATCCCTTGATTCCAAAATTTATATTCTTTTTCCCAACAAGATAGACGCATATTAATGAGCTGACCGTCGAGGTCATAGGCGTGCAGGTAACAATATCATTTAGGATAACGGAGTACCAATAATTACGGTATTTTTCGTTGAAGTAAGGTTATTTAAACGCGAAGCGCCTCAAAACATCTCAAAATCCGCTCGCAGAAATTCTGCTTATCTCTTACCTTCCTCTTCTTCTTCGCCTTCGGACCTTTTGTTCTGACACCACTAGACAGGGTGGCCCCTTCCAAATTATACAAAACAGGTGAAAATGGAGGTATACTGCTTACTATAACTGCGATTTTTTTTCTCCAGTACCTACATGAAAAATCCCTCTGTTGACGACCAGCTCATTAATATGCGTCTATCTTATTAGGAAAAAGAGTATAATGCATTATGGAAATCAATTTTGGGCTAGTAAGGTAAATCAAGAAGGTAAAAAGAGTTTCTTGAATTTCTAATTTCACTTAGGTATTTTCAAATTAGAAAATTTTATTAACTGATTGAAATACTCTAAAAATGAATTGTATTCAGTTTTTGAACCCAAATGTAATTTCGCTTCCAAAATTAAACAATTTTATTAGAGCGATAAACTGCATTTCCAAAAATTGTCTTTAAACCTTCTGGTGAATTTCGGCAATAATTTGACAAATTGGAGAATTATATTGGAAAATTAAAATTTTGAAAATCTGTTCTTCTGGCTTTGAAATTGAAAATATCTTTGGAAGACTAAACTGTCTTGAAAATGCATTTGCATGCATTCTGAAACCTCTATTGTTCGTTTCTAGACTGCAAAGATATCTTGGAACCATACACAACCTCCTGTGTCGGTTTATATATGTATAAAAAATCCTTTTTAATCCGACACAAGCACAACTTTTTAAGAAAAAACGTCATATTCGAGTGACTGATGATGATTAGAATATAATCGAAACGTTTCACGAGAAAATAGAGTTTCCTTTCTCTGCCCCCAGGCTGCAACCCCGATATATTCAAAAGTTTTAAATATATATACATACATAAGATCCCCTCAAAAACCGTTAAAACACCTGCAAAAACCGTTAAATCCCCCAAAAACCGTTGAAACACCTGCAAAAGACCGTTATATCCCCCAAAAACCGTTAAAACACCTGCAAAAAAACCGTTGAAACACCTGCAGTCCGAGTCTTGAATCATATGCACGACCCTTTCCACAGTACTAACACTTGTTCTTCCAATAACTAAATGTTACACAAGATTTTCAAACAATCCACAAGTAATCCATGAAGGGAAACTCAACGAGAAAACCTTTTCAGTGTTCGTTCGGTGAGTTTGAACCATACTTCAGTGACTTTAAATTTGAATCAAAAGTAATAACATAATTTCATTACTTGATTGGAAAAATCTGTCAGATTTTTCCGAAATGTACCATACTCACTTTTGTTCAAGATATGGCATACTGAAGAAAAGGTGGAAAATTTCAAAAGTTCCCAATCTCGAAAAAGTAATTTTCACATTTCGTACACTTCTTGTACTGCTAGTTTCCGTGAATAAAACCACAAGTTTGAGACACTACAAAAGAGGGTTTATTACACTCAAGGGCCGTTTCCTGTAAAACATAAAGACGTGTTAAATTATGCAATACTCCTTATTAAACCCATATATCCCCTTCTGAGTTTGATAACCTACATTATCCTTTTGAACGGTTTCGTAGCCATTTACTCGAAAACAAAGTACGCATCACCGAATACCTTAGAAAACAATCTCGTGTTGCGTTATACTCGTTAGTTAATATTTTAGCCGGAAACTGAATTCACCCTTTTGATCACGTCAAATATTAAATTGCTCCCCTGCCGTAATATTAATACATTAACATCATCGGGAGTTTTTTAACTCCCCATGCGTAAAGAGTGCCGAACCTTCCAAGGGGGCCGCGTCGTATAAAACCCTCGGAGATCCTTTTTGGCAGATTTCAATGATGAGAAATTATATGAACGAGCTCCATCTTGATATTGCTCTCCGTTCAAGGAGACATAATGGGTGTACTTGTTTCATTGGAGGAATTAATGGGTGACGGCAATACTTGTAACGTTGTGATGGTGTACATTGTGAGTAAAAGAAGGGGGCTAGACTGGTTTATATTAATCAGCACACTGAGAAAACTATTGATATATTAGATGTAGGGCAGGGATCGACAATAAATGACTTGCGTAGTTAAAACATTTAAAACAATAACAATTCTTAAATTCTAAAGTAGTTCTAGTTTTTTATTGAGGCCATCGGATTATCATCTAAACACTTACAATCATGTCGCTTCTCAATAAATTACAAAACATTTGGAAAAATATGCTAGGCAGTAATTTATATGAGCGTATTAATATGTCAGTTCAGATTAATTCTATTGCTGAAATTGCATGTTCCTCGAGTCGACTTAATTTACCGTGACCGTTTTCAATTTGAGCACAGGTACACAAGCTGACCTGTTGCTAACCGCAGATCGCGATATACACAATATAAATATAGGCGGTTATATCTATAAGGAGCGAGTTAATCAATGGCCATAGTGCAGGTCGCCAGAGTCTCGGTCGCAGCCATGGCAGCCGTCCTGGCCATCCCGGAAGAGTTCCATTTTTTTTAACGTTGCCACTCAATTTTGTATCATGTTACGTCACGTTTTTCTAAAAATCACGTATTAGCAACGAGTCGAATTCTCGTTCGTTAATCTAACTAATTCTGAGTAACACAGCGCTACGTCATACACTCCATCCCATTTAGTTTGGTCCGAAAAAGAATCCGAAATTGTGCTCGCGACGAGTCCACTGTTTATGTAATTATGGGTACGTGTAGAAACTTTTATCTGGAGGCCCGCGACACTCTGTCGCCAAAGTTCTATGTCGAGAACTACAATAGATGGACGGTTAAAATTTTGAGAGACTAATGGGAAGCCATGTGAAGATAGGTCGTGTAAATTTAAACGCGATTCTCCAGTTAGTTTAGTCGTGATCAACCTGTACATTAATTGCCCAACTCGAGAATCTGTCTCACTTGGCCGGAAATCATTTACGATCGACTTCCGGTCTGATAAATTTTTGGAGAAGATGAAGAAGAGAGGCCTACGTGACCTACGTCACGATATGATGGGAGATTGATAGGTGTTAAGAGGGGAATTTAGAAGGCTCTCATTGATCCGAAGTCTAGAGAGTCGGAGAGTTGAGACTCAGTTATTGGTTAGGACGTCACTTCCGGTTAAAGGAAGGGATCAGTTGTGAGCGAGTGAGTTCGGGATCGAAGACTAAGCTCTGAAACTCGAAATTGGATGGCTGAGCCCTTTAGGCTCACCCATCTATTTTTGTTTGGTATTTCTTGGTATTTGTTTGATTATTAGTTTGGAAATTAGTTTTGGTAAATCAAATCAGTTCGGATCTGTTATCTTGACAAACTTTTGAGAAATGAACCCCTAAATTTGAGGGGCCCCATTGTTCGATTAGAGACAATGATAAATCTGTGCGTTGGATTGGAGTGCCGGTCCGAGATAATTACGAATCGTCAGTGAATTGGTCCGCGTAGTACGTTCAGGACGAACCAAAAGAGTGAGTGAGACTTCGCTATCATCAATAAAAAGTGTTGTCGTTAGCGAAGAGAAGAGTTGAATAGCAGCGCCTTCCGACCGGGCAATCCGAGTGTAGTGACTTGAGCGAAGTGACAGGTATTTGGTAAACCACAAGACCTTTTGTCTAAAAGTTTTAAATCGATAGATCGCCCCGTGAATTAAGACAATCCTTTGTAAATCCTGTATTAGTAATCTGAACTCTTTAAGTAAGTTAATTATCTAAAAATCCGGATACTTAAGTTTCAGCTTTAGGTTTATGTCATTTTGTATAGTAGTTAGAATATTTTCGCAATTTAATTGTGAACCCTCTCGGTCGACCGAAAAATATGTAAATTAAGTTGTATGTGTAAATAGGATCGGTATTTCGGTGCTTTTTTATTGGACGTACCAAATTAAACGGTTACATCATTTTGAACGAAGTGTGAAATGATCTCTTTAGAGAGTGGACTGTATGTAGCTATCTCTCGTAACTCGTGGGTGGCTGCGGAGATAAATCTTGTCTCCAGGTTGTAAGGCTGAAGACGGTCTTGTAGATTGAAAATCAGGGCGTGACGTGATCTCTTGAAGTTCTTGAAGTTCTTGTAGTTTGGAGAGAGGGCGTGACGTACTTCTCCGGGTTTGGATCTGAGGGCGTATCGTGCAGATCCGGGGTTTGAGGTTCTAGTAGTTTGGAGAGAGTGCGTGGCGTGCTCTCCGGTGTGGACCTGAGGGCGTATCGTACTCTCCGGGGTGGACCTGAGGGCGTAACGTTCAAATCCGGGTTAAAGTTCTTGAGGTTATGGTTTGTCGGTTTGGGTGGCGTGAAGAAAGATCACAACACACTGTCGTTTTGAGCATACATCGTATAGTGGTTTATTGTCCCAAATTTCAGAACTTTTATACATCTTGTTTTACATTGGTTAAATGAGATATTATTTGTTTTCTTACAATGACCTGGCGTTGCAGAAACTAACCTTAATTGGAGCGCGCTTCTTATCACGTTCCGTAAACGCCTTTGTTATGCTGACTCGGTTAATTATTGTGATTTTGAACTTGACTTGTTGACGTTCGGTCGGCGTTGTTATTCTTCGTAATAAAATAGGACGTGCTTTTAGTTTAATAAGATATCCCAAAAACCTTGTTACCTAAGCTGCGTCAGTGATTATTATCTGTTTGTAAAACAAAACGTGTTGAAAAGTTCCCAAAATTAGTTCACCATAAATTACAATTTCTTATCCTAAATTAATATTGACGTTAGCGTCAACACCTTTCTTCCTCTTTTTGTATAATTATCATTTTCCTCGTTAATGCCATTTAAGTATATTTCCACGTTTAATTGTATTTACTCTCTTTGCGAAAATAAATTCATATTTCTCTAACTATTTTCCGTTCCCCACCTTGGTTCTTCTTTACCTAGCGAGACATCATCGCCCTGGGCTCGACAATATATAGCTTTAAATAAATATGGCTTAAGCCAATATCACACAAAATCTGCCAACCACCTCACTGTGCCCTTTATGACTGCAACGACAATTTCCCCATAAAACGTAAACGAAAATAACAAACCTTCCCCTTGTCGGAACCGACGTCGACGTCATTCCAAAACTCAGTCGCCCGAAACTACCCACATTTCCAAACAGGCCACCGTTGCAAGTTATTCGATTTTTCCCCCGCCACACGCCGCCCCTCACTATTTATTTAGTTTGGAATGGTGCCAGGTAATTAAAGCGTCGTTTATTTGGGATCCGTATTTAAAACCGAAACGGGACCGCAATGCACGTTTTAAGTTCTGGTTTCGGTGGATTTAATTATTACATTAATTGGTCCTTAATGCTTCGTAAATTTTAGTGTAACAATATGTTTTGTGGCCTGTGTTGCTCTCACGTGGGAGAGCTCGACAAAAGGATCAACGGGAAATTTCGAGTGGATTTAATGTTTGGCGGGAACTTAATTGAAAGCAAATGGCCGGGAGAAGCAGAAGGAGAAAACGGCCGCCGCGTTGCTGCACATAAACTTTATAAATTACAATTGTGATTATTTGTATGAATTAGATTAAGTGAACAATTAGAGTAATTTACGTTACGCCCGTACAAATCCTTCTCCGTTTACGTTTTTCTCCTCGTTTCATTACCGACGCGATCCGTCGAATAATTATGGCTTCTGGAGCGGATTTTAATTATAGTAATGGACTCGCTGAAGAACTACGCGTATTGAATTGAAAACAGGACTCTTCGCTCTGATAATTCTTTCATTAAACGAGGCTGGAAGAAGAATTTATTTGCATGTCATTACCGTCACTCGATTACGACTGATACGAGGTTTAACCGTGTTCTAGCTTACATAAATTAGTTCCGAGGCATGAAACTTACGATACTATTCATGTACCCTAAAAATAGTCGATACGAGATGCATATCCGTTGGCATGCGTCACGCATCAACGACCATTCATAACAAAATCCACGTCCCGGCGAAACCCCTTACAAAGGCACTCCGCCCTATGAAACAAGGTTATAAATAGGAGTTCCGCAGAGATTTTCGCCAAGGACGCGCATATAAATAGCTCCTTTAAAAAAATATAATGTAATAAACAAGTATAAAGCATGGAGATGCTCTCCTTTAACGTAATCCTTTATCCTTCTTTATAGCGTCGACATAAATAGGCCGCGGATTACAAAACGTAAGTTCACCACCGATGGCAAAACAGTTGAGAATAATACACAATTTAATTTTTACCCGGACAATATGTTCCAGCAGGCGCTCTGAAAGAGTGCCAAGTATGAGATTCCTGGAGCTTATCTCCGAATTTTTTACCTCCAAACGACCGTTTCCGGCAATTGAAACTTTAATAAAATCCCCACGTTGAGTTGTATACTTGTAACTACAGAAAAGTTGAAGTTAGCGTCTACAAGAAACTTAATTAGATTGAAAACGACTATACTTGTATCGGTGGCAGTAGATATGCAAGGCCCATTCTAGCGCAAAAATCTTATGTTATTTTAAAAGGAGTTATGTTCTGCGCATTTTATACCTTAACCTTCTGTGCATTCCCGACAATATTTTAAATTAGCAGTAGATAGGCAAGGCCCATTCTAACCCACAACTCCCATGTTAGTTGTACGGCAGATCCGTTCTGCATACTTTTGTATCCTCACCTACTTTATATTTTTGGTCATATATATCAATGGCACTGGATGGGATACTTTTTGCCGATGATCAGTTGATAATCCAAAACTCTGAAAATGATCTACAAAGAGCAATCTACAAACTATATCTAGTGTGCAAGAATTATAATATGAAAATATCAACAAAAAAGACGAAAGTTATGGCGTTTGAAGGCAATTACCCCATAAGGACAAAAATAGTACTAGACGATCATTCATTAGAGCAAGTGAGTCATTTTAATTACCTAGGGTGTTATACAAGTTTCGAGAAAGGGGCGGATGTAATTTCGGCCGGTAATCCCCTTGGGTACCTGCCCAAAGTAAAGGGCACTGCTAATCACAGATGTAAATTCGGCCGAGGGTAATGTTTATGGTAGGAATGTGGAATTTATTTTTATTAACATAACACATATTGATATTGTTGGAAATGGTGAAATAATTGGGAAATAAAAAGAAGTTTAGAGACGCAAGAGGGCAAGGATCAAACATGTACTCACTGAGCCTAATAGGCATCATCAGAATTTGCAAGGGAAAACCTGTGTGGTTCCGAATTCGCCTCCTTCGGTAATGTATCAATGTATCACTTATAAAATTTAACAATATTTTGTTTCATCCGGCCGAAATTATATATAAGATAAGAAGGACTCTTTAAACCTCCGGCCAAATTTACATCCTATGGTCAGGTAGCCGATGGGATTATCGGCCGAAATTACGCCCGCCGCGAGAAAGACAGGGACATAGATCATAAAATTCACAGATTTCAATATATATGTGGAACAATTCACAGAACCCTAAAGAACAAGACAAGAAGCGACACTATGATGAAATTCTATAAGACAATGGCCACACCTACTCTATTATATGGATGCGAAAGCTGGGTAATGACGCAAAAAGACAACTCTAGAATCCAAGCTAGCGAAATGAGATTTGTCAGAAGAGTGAAAGGCATTACAAGACTTGATAGACAAAGAAACGAAGACGTAAGACAAGAACTAAATATCTACTCGATTAATGAGAAAATAAAAGAAAACAGAACAAAATGGAAACAACATATAAGTAGAATGGATGAACATCGACTAACTAAACAAATATTAAATTATAATCCAATAGGAAAAAGGAGTGTAGGACGCCCCATGAAAAGATGGGGCGAAGTTTGATGCCGGAACAGGCAAATAAAAATGCCTAAACCCTGGAATGAAGAAGAAGAAGAAGGCACTGGATGGGTTAAGCCGATTCTAGCCTAAAAATCTCATGTTATTTAAAAAGTATGGATCGTCATATATGCCATATCATATTACAGGGGCGTTATGTGGCTCTAATAATTCCAACCCTTAACTAGGAGAGAACGAATAGTTGGAAAGGTTATGATAAGAAAAAGGGCAAATATGTAAAGAAACAAAAACTAAATGGACTAAAGTTAGAATTAGAAAATAATAGACAAGGGTGTTAGCATGAGGTAGGGTCACTACAAGGCAGTAGCGCTGTCGTCTAGGCATGCCGTCTGACGGGCAGTATTACAGCGCCGATATAGTGTGACTAATTTATGACTGATCAATAGAGACTGATCTCGTACTTGCTAATTATCAGAGACTAGAAAATATGTACTAAAGATAGGGTAAAATAAGCATGGAATACACACCGAAAACCACCAAAATAGATACTTATTTACCAAGACTTAAACAATAACAATCAAATTTGGTTACTAACCTACTTAACATCCATACATCATTATCGATCGAAATTATGGTTAATATTATCTGAGCTATTATTAGTTATATATGATTTTAGAACTTTCTTCAAATTTGTTCCTTGTCACTTTTAAATTTTAAGACGAGTGAAATTCCGAAATGATAAACGAAGTGGTTCTGTATCGTTTCAAAGTAACTTTACATTCTAGAAAAGGACAAAATAGATTGTTTGCAATTCAATTTTTAAAATAAGGTAGTCTATAAACCACATTTTCCCATTTCGAAAAGAATAGAACAGGTCTTTTAAATGATGTTCATATTGGTGTTGGGAACAATTTAGCTCCAACTTAACTTGGAAACATAACATTCATTTTTGTCAAATTCTTGTCGAAAATCAACACATGTCGAGACGTTTTGTAGAAATACAGTTTATATATTGTAACGCGAAATGTAAACAGCAGCGCGAAATGTGTTTACTCTTATAGGACGGCAGCTTACCTCAAAGGAACTTGAGAAATAAAAAAACCGTGTCCAACGTCCCGGCAACATCTTATTAGGGAAGAATGATTTATTACCTTCTGGACGTTTCTATATAAACATTATTAGGGAGAAGAAGGATCGAGGTCTTTCAGGAACCATCGCGAATACAATTGAGATATGTATATAAGGGGGCTTGCGGGCGGAGAGATGAGATTAGACGTGAAGCCGCGACAAAGTAAAGAGTGCAAAAAACGGACAAGCGAATGGTACAAATAAATTGAATAAATTAAGTGTGTTATATAAATTAATTAGTTTATTAATAGTGTAAATAAATTAAGTAGTGTGTAGTGTATAATTAAGAACAGTGTAAATAAATTAGAAATAAACGATACAATATATAACTTTTTCCATATTAATTAGTTGCTACTTTTAGATTTAAGACTTATAAATTTACAAAGTTAACTATAACTATATAGTCGTAGCTTAACTTATAAATAAGAACATGAATCTTTATTTCCTACAGAAATTTGCTTCACATTACATATCTGTCGTGCTGAAAAATATGGTAAATATAGTGAAAACATGCATTATCGCCAGATATTAGGTAAAATCTGCTACAACCGGTGGGCTATATATGTAGATGTATATAATCCAGACACTGCTAAATAGTTACGCGGCAACCCATGTTATTACGCGTTCAATTAATGGCCAGTTTAAGGAATCGAATTACATGGACGTGTAGAACTAAGAAAATTCCTTTAGATGCTTCACGTAAAAGGATGCATGAATTTCTCTTAGCCTAATTACGGGACCGAATTAATGCCCCTCTACGTGACACTATGCATAAGAAAAAATATTTTTACTTGAAATCAACACATGCCACATGGATGCAATTTTATTGTAATGTCTTTTCGTCTACACAACTTGCAAATTACAAATTATTTACTCATGCATTTCCCATTTTACAACATTTACATTATTAATGCTATTTTTATTACATATTTCATATTAATATTTTACTATGAAAACTCCGTTGAAATATAGTCTATACAAGAGAGTGGAGTGTAATTAAAATAAAATGTTCCCCTAGGTGTAATGAATAAATAATGGATTTATCACTGTCCGCCGTCGTGAAAGCAAATACATTAAAAAAATCGATTTAGAAATTACGCGACTTTCCCTTGAGTTTATGCAAATCGTTATCCCTAATGAAAATATATCGTGACCGTAATAATCGGGCACTTAAAATCGTCTGCATTACATTGGCAGGTAAGCATCGCACATAAAAAATTTATTTATTTCAGTTTTTAAATCTTTTTCAGTTTATAAAGCAAGTACTACTGTTGTCTAACCGAACAAGGGAACTTGATTTTGTTAATGTGGGTATAAATTTTTTTATTAGATTATTCAGACATTTAATATTGATATATAAGTGTGTATATTTAAACTGATCTGTAATGTAAAATACGAACGCACGGGCAAGGTCAGACAGAAAGGTGATTATAAACAATATGCTGTGTTTATCAAAAAGTCTATATATGGGAATGTATGGGAGATGTATGTATCCCGTATGGGGATTTTTGTATTCAATGATTTATGCAAAATTTAACTATGGAAATCGTCTATGGTTGTCTAAACACTAAAAGCTTTGAGAGATTAATTTTGTCATGTGACATACTATATACAATAGGACATTATTCTTTTACTAAAGGCAAAACTGAGGTTAATGTTGATTACTTCGAAAAAAAGTTATTAGGCGAAGTTGCTTGTAATAAAAATTTTGAAATCAAAATTCTTACAAGAGATATTTTTATATATTCCCAAATATTTTACAAAATGGTTTACAACCGAAACGAATAAAAAATGGATGCAAGAGTTAATTTTAGTGGTACATTGTAGGAGATTATAAACATTGTAGACATTTACATCCGTTGTAATTAATTTTACTATTTTTGACTTAAACAAGTGGATAACTTTAATGCAAAGTACATAAAACATAATACATTCATACAAACATTCAGAAATTGAGAATGAATTACTATCACTACAAACACAAATAGACTTTATTTAGCAAATTAGAGAAATTCTGTAATTGTTCAACGTAATAGGTATGTGACTATTAAATTTCGATACGTTCTCATAGAACTCTTAGTTTCAGTATGATACTCATGTTATTGTAAGAATGGTTACTTACACTTCAATATCCCTTATTGAAACAGCCTGTTCTTGTAGATTACGAAATGAAATAAAAATAAATTGTTTCAGTTATGTAGTAAATGAAGATTTTGTTGATGTTTTTTGTGTTCTCGTTATTCTAATACATACAATGTATTATTATTACATTGCATTTAATGTCCTTCAATTGTTACAATAGTTTTGAATACAGTGAACCTAACAGTGCCAATTGGAGTTTTGGATTTAAGACATGTGAACTTTGTACATAAGTTGTCCACTTATCTAAGCCGAAAATAACAGAATTAAGGAAAACCGGTCTAAATGTATACCTACCTACATGTTTGAATTTTTTGTAATATTCAACTCAGATTTACCATCACAATCATTTTGTATTCGTTTCGGAAGTGATCCATTTAATAAAACAATTTTTTTGGAACATTGGACAAATATCGCTTACTAGAATTTGATTCTCAAAATTTTCACACCAAGTCTCATCAGAAACAACTTTTCATAGTAACTTTTTACAAAGTAATCAAGATAAACTACGATTGTGCTACCAGTAAATGAATGTCATATTTGACTTGTATCGGATGTCAGGTGATACAGTTTATCCCTCAAATTTTTGGTTTTTAGACAAGCAGAGACTATTGTAGCAGCTAGTTTTTCCATATATCATTTAGTAAAGAAAATCATATAAGCAACACTAAGTAATTAAAGGAAGCAGTTAAAGAAAACAATTTAAAGGGTAGGGTAATGTCATCCAAACAAAAAGGAATATATTAAAAGTATCGAATTTCCGGATGCTACAGGAGTACAATACTTTACTACACAATTTATCCTTACAACTGATCAGCAAGACGCTCTCTACTAGGAACTCAAGACGCTAAAGTACGTAATGTCCTGCGCTACATTTAGACCTTCACGATACCGAGACAATACCGAGACCTGCCGGTGGTATAGTCTCGGTCTCGTTGAAATTAAATTTTTCCACTTTCGTCTCGGTATCGCCGAGACGAGACAAAGGATTACTATCGTCTCGGTCTCGGTCTCGTCTCGGTCTCGAGTTACTCTCGTCATAAGATAATGTCAATTTGTAGCGTAATATCTTAATCAACAATTTATAAGTGGTGAATTATTTATTTATAATGATGTTTTTGATGCAATGATAATGACGATGCTGCTTATGGAACGAAAAGTTTGTAAGTATTTATTTAATTGAGGGAAGGTAAAAAAAATAAAAGGTGTAGGTAAAAACTTATTTATATTATATATGGTTACTTAATAAATCATTTTTAAATATAACGTGATAACCGATTTAACACCACCTTGGCGGTTGTTACACAGAACTTAAAGCGTATTCATCGTTATATTGTCTTCATTACACATTTCTTAATAGGATTCCTTACTCTTTTCATAGAATTCACTCAAAATGTTTCGGGTAACGGGTAAAATCTAACTAAGGGATTAAAGCAGGAGTCTTGACCTGCCTACCTGAGGCATTATGAATGAAACGTATACCACCCGCATATAATAATATGTATACATTTGGATCATATATGCAAAAATAATAAATTATAACGAGACCGAGATTGTTCAAAAATTAGTATCATCTCGGCGAGACTCTCGATCAATTGTGACTCGGTATCGGTCTCGAAAATTTTTACCACTATCGTCTCGGTCTCGTGCGATACCGATACCGAGACCGAGAGTTTGTCTTGATATCGTGAAGCTAGCTACATCTACGATCTATTTACGGATTTACGCACAATTGGCCTATGAATTCCTACTATACTGCGGAGGTAGAGCTAAAATCCAATTAGTGCACATCGAGGTTGTTCCTGTTAAAGTCTATAATATTAAAATTGATATACTCGATGCATATGTAAGTCATATTGAATGGGCCGTTACGACCAATTTAAAAACTCTACCTTCATGAAAATTACGACTGGCAGACTTTGTTCCAGGTAGTTGCATACTTCATGAAAATCCATTGTCCATTGTACAAAACCTCATACTCCGATACGACTCCGCAGTGCTGTAATGCAATATTTATCCGACTTTCCAAAAGCAAGCCTCAGTGCAGTGTAAAATATCTCGTTAAATATAAAAAATGATTGCTCGCGCTCTCCCGGATCGGTTTCGGTATTGCATTTTTCAATTGCATAGAACTCGGTCCCCGAGCGAAAATCCACTAGTGCCGGTGCATTTAGTCGCAGAGCAACAAATTCAATAACCGGAGGTAATTTCCGTGAAAGTCGGTCTAACAGAGCCCCACTCGAGATAATGCCCGTGAGTTGCGGTATTTCTTGTGAAAGCCTTAATTTCGCCGATCGAAATAAACTAGAGAAAAAAGAGTAGGTAGAACCGGAGTGGCTCGGGCCGAAGTTTCCCGGTCCTTTTGTAACTTTCCGCACAAATCCGACCTTAAGTGAAAACCGTGAACCAGCAGGTCTGTACGTTGTAAGCGACGCTTCAACGGGCTCGATCCCTTTTTACGAGAGGGAGTCGCAGGGGTGCGTTGTTCTATTTCGCGATGTGCACTCGCAATACACTCATCTTCTAGTTCTAGGTGCCCTTCAAGGGGAATACTCTACGTTTCCGACGTTTAACTTCGGACTCTTACGATTTAATGCGATGCACACCACTTGCTCTCCTAACAAGACAAGTTCGAGAACAATCTCCACGATGAACGGTAGGTGTCTGGCGAACTTCATAAAAGTTTTACAGCAATTTTATTTTGCATTTCTCACTAAACCCGTATCTATACTAATAAAGACGTAAAAATTCAAAGGGCGCTCTCGCCAAGTTTTTGCATATATTAACAATTTTTCCTTGGCGCGGCTAAGCTTGTGGCCAACGTCGGACTCTCCGCATTTTAATTGAAGCATTTTGAGGTTCATTTGCATGATTTTCGTTATAAAGCGAGAGCAGGGTCGTCTCCTTCATTATAAATCTTAACACATAAATAAATATAGATTAAAGGTGACATCGACACGTTTGAGTTCAGATGGTTTAAACGGAACGCCAAGAGGAGAAGACAATTGCTTTACTTCCATTTGGGAGGAACGGAATGATTTACTGTGGAAATCATTGATTAAAATATAACAATTCTATCTAACTTCACCTGCTGCAACTGTACTAAAAATACTTATTCAATCCGTATGATAGGGCAGTGCTTAGTTTTCAATTAGTGTTTTTTTCCGCTAAACCGACATATAGCGTGAGATACGAGCGCGCGGACAAGGTCAGTAATAATACCTACGTAAAATGTACATGTCACTGAAAGTTATCGCAAGTATATTATTGCAACGAGATTTTTAAACTGTTTAATATGTATATCAATGGAGTCACATCGCGTAACAAAACTTAGCTCCTTGTCTCCCTTTTGTCTTGGAAATGGCCTCCCCAGAAATTTTAAAAATTCTTCCTAATAAAATATTAAATAATATAATCTATAATATATTATATATTATCTATAATCTAATATATATTATATATAAATCTATAATTATAATAATAATATAATAATAAATAATAATATAATTTAATAATATAATTAATAATATAATAAATAAATAATATAATTATAATAATATATTATAATAATATAATAATATAATAATAAAATATTAAATAAGTAGTTGCGTGTGTGACGTGAACACCCTTGACAGTTTGTTTATTTCGTAATATTACATATAAAGTGAGTAATATCCAATTTGAAAAACTTAAAATGTGAAATTAGCCTTTTGAAACCAATTAAATAAAACTCCATTAAATATTCAGAAAGGTGCATTGGTATTTGTCCAGAGTTATTCTACAGAGTCTCTGTAAATTTTTCTTCTGATTTCTCTGATTCCGTTCGTTATCCAAACATTCACAATATAGATGAAGTCGACATATGTAAATTGCATGTTATGTTTAATGAAATTACCATTAAAGTAACGGTCACATCCATAAATCAAACGTTAACGACCGATGCCGTTTAATGGCAACGACAGTAACGTCATTTGAATTTAATGAAACGGTCATATAAATAATAACCTCCGCAAATTAGGGTCTCGCCGAATGGGCTATTCGTGGTCAATGAGAAAAACCAGCTACGAAATAACAATGAGAGCGAGGGAGAGCGAGAGATGAAGTCAATTGTCCAGAGTGATAACATTATTTTTGTTTTGAATACAAGTTAATAATAACTAAAAATTGCATTATTTTTTAGCATGACTGGCACGTACTGTGTTGTACTATTTAATCATGATTATTATATTTTGGTAGTAGTTTAAATAAATGGCAAGTAAATTTATGGCACATTTTAGGCATTTCTCCACTTAAAAGCATGATATAAAAGAGAGTCTGAAATAACGCAAAACTTCTTAATTGAACGTAGAGTACAGTGTTAGCTAAACGTCTTTTCTATATTTTTATCAAAACCGCGTAGAGTTCGATTTGATCGAATTTAAATTTTGAACGCCAGCCCTCCATTAGGTGGAATTTAATTAATTTCAACGTTATTAAATATTTATATGTATTTATTATAATACTTTATAATATTTAAATATTTAAGATAATTGCCAGGACAGGTCGAATTTATTTTTTAAAATTACTTTTTTTAGTCTCTTTTGCTAAAACCAAATTAATAAATGATATCATTCTTTCGAATAATAACGCCATCTTAAATTTTAATATTTCTTAATTACCATCTAATTGTCCATATGGCCATTAAAAATTTCGGGATGTGACATAAGAAAAATTTAGAATGATGAATGGTTGAAAGTTGACTAAGCATTTTTATTAAAAATCCAAGTAGCTTTTAAAAGTATAATCAACCTATCGGAGCAATTTTCGTATACACGTTTAATCATTTGCAATAAATTGTATTCAATTTCACCCCCTTAGATAGTACAACGTGGGATTTAAAATTTTTGGACCTATTCGGTGCGGAAGCTGTAAGCGTGGAAAGGATCAAGTCTTCAGTTAACCACGAAGTGCCTTTATATTGTGGCATACTATAATAACCCGTATTCCACACTCAGCCTGTATATGGCATTTGTGAAATGTTACAACCCCCAAACGGAGTAAACTTACTTCACGTTTTATGATTTCGTTCTGTTTTAGAGCTGCAAACTGCTCCATTGCAGTTAATTGATGTCTCTAATTCCAGAATTTGCAGCAAAAAAATTTCATAATTTAGACACTTCTTATTTTATGGCTTAAATGCGTTTGACAGCCCCAAATTGTTCCCTTGCAGTTGATCGATATTGTTTATGAAAGTGAATCTTTAAGAGACATTTTGAAGTTTTATAATCAATCCTTTCTGTGCAATTAGACTTTCAAAAATAAGTGGTATATCTTGTAAAGTAAAGTATGTGTGGCCATTTTTAAAGCGTTAATCAAAAATATGTATTTAGTATATTTCTCCCCTTTGCATTTTGTCAACATTTTTGAGATGATATATATTTCTGAAATTAATTCGCAATTTGCAAAACAATTTTAAAAATTGTAGGCAGTATGGTGCTTCAGTATAATTTATCGATTCAGGTACCAGTTGTCAGTAGTGTACAGGAAACCAAAAAAGTATTTTCTAAAAATTAAAAAACATATTAACTTTATGCAAAATTATGAAAAGCTAGTAAAATTTCATGAGGAAAATACGTTAGTCATTATTTCTAACCACTTTAAAAGAAAAACTGAAAAAGGTAATGTTTGTAAACCTTACCTTTCAAGAAAGTGACAACCGTCTAAAATTCAACAGATTTTCCGGAAATTTTGATAAAATATATTTCGTATCCATTCTTTACTAGACAGTTTTATTATGTCATATTTTTCACAGGTATGTTATGGTATGAAATCCCTTTGACAGAACTGCCTATAATAATAATAGACTCTGTTCAAAACAAATCACAATGCACGTCATTTTGATGACATCACCAAACATCCAACACTACCAATTTAATATAGTCCCAGGACATCGCAATTCATGTGTTTCGTGTATATTTTAGGTTGAGAATACACATAACCATATATAAATATAGTCCCAGGACATCGCAATTTATGTGTTCCGTGTATATTTTAGGTTGACAATATATATGGTTATGTGTATTCTCAACCTAAAATATACGCGGAACACATAAATTGCGATGTCCTGTGACTATATTAAGTTGGTAGTATTGGATAATTCCGACGTCATCAAAATGACGTGCATCCGGATTTGTTTTGAACAGAAAAAACTTGTGAATTTGCATACTACGCAAAATATATATTTCTAGATTCTTTGGATATAAATACAAATTTTTCAGAAAATTCATGCACTTTCATCGTACCTGATTAACAAATACATAACAATTTAACACATTTAGAGAACCGAAAAAGTTATGAAATAAACAGGGATACACATTCAAATCTTAGATAAGTATCAAAATTTAAAAAATTTCAAACAATGTTTTCGCCAGTCGTTTCAAGTGAGATTAATACAACTTTGAAAGAATAATATTAGACAATAAAAAAGTGAACGAAGTGTGAAGTGATATCTGTAGAGAGTGGACTGTATAGATTTCTCTTTGGCTCGTGAATGGCTGCGGAGATGAATCTTGTCTCCAGGTTGTAAGGCTGAAGACGGTCTCGTAGTATGGAGATCAGGGCGTGACGTGATCTCTTGAAGTTCTTGGAGTTGAAGTTCTAGTTGTGTGGAGAGAGGGCGTGACGTACTTCTCCAGGTGGATGGATTTGAGGGCGTAACGTGCAGATCCGGGGTTGAAGATCTCGAAGTTAGATGTTCTCTTAGCTTGACGATCTCGTGGAACTCTCAGGGCGTAACGTGAGAGTAGTCGTGTAGGGTGAGGTTAGGTCTCCCGACTGCAGTCTCACAGTCGGTTTTAAGATGAAGGGTGACTTTTAAATCAAAACCAACAACACACTGTCGTTTTGAGCATACTAGGGTACACTGGTTTATTGTCCCAAATTTCAGTGCTTTTATACATATTGTTTTACATTGGTTAAATGAGATATTATTTGTTTTCTTACAATGACCTAGCTTTGCAAAAACTGACCGTAACTGGAGCGCGCTTCTTATCACGTACCGTAAACGCCTTTATTATGCTGACTCGATTAATTGTTGTGATTCTGAACTTGATTTGTTGACGTTCGGTTGGCGTTGTTATTCTTCGTAATAAAATAGGACGTGCTTTTAGTTTAATTAGATATCCCAAAAACCTTGTTACCTAAGCTGCGTCAGTGATTATTATCTGTTTGTAAAACAAAACGTGTTGAAAAGTTCCCAAAATTAGTTCACCATAAATTACAATTTCTTAACCTAAATTAATGTTGACGTTAGCGTCAACAAAGAGTTTAATGTCCGACTGTAATTAAATACACTTAATATTAGCTAACCATATAATATGAAATGAATATAATCTTAACACCTAAATGTAATTTTAATACTTGAATAATAAATAATAGATAATAGATATCTAATAGATTTCATATCACCATTGTTTTACTTTTTTGTACATGACCCCTCAACATGTCGCTGTAAAAGTATCAATCTTTGTCCTACAATCTTAGTAAAATGTACATTGTCACGTCCAGGAGCGACCTAATTAAAAATCCGTGCAATCAGCTCGTGTTAATCAGTTTTTCTAGAACACGCGAACACAAGGAATTTGGTCCTCGATCTAATTAGCCAGATTAATATAAGTTTTCACAAGAAAAAAAAATCCGATTGACTTCAACAAGCACACGTAGGGCCAAATCAATATTTGGTCTTCGCAGTCGCGATGAGTAATCAAAATAATAATAATACCTAAATTCATAAATAATTAGACGAAATTAAATAAGATGCGGTAAACAGAGAGTGCGCACTTTAGTGAAAATTTGAAGTTGTAGGTGAAGGTCAAAAGGGCCTGTCATAAGAGTTATTATATAGATATGTGGGTATTGTGTACAGAATAGTACTATTAATAATTTTAACCTGCTCTAGAACTTACAAAAATTTAAAGAAATTGAAAAATTCCGAGTAAAACATTTATCTTTATATCTCAAAGTTCAAAATATCTAAAATAAATTGAATTTCCACTTAAAAAAATTTAAAAAGATACAGATCATCGACAATGAAATAAATATGAAATGAAGAAAAAGGTTTTCGAGTTTCTGCTCTGGCCTAATGAGAAGAAACAGTGAAAATGTATACTTCATGTACATCTGACAATATTATTATATTTGGTCATATGATAGAGGGCCTATTTAACTAGTTTCAGTTGTTGACTCTACAATCAACATTAAAGAGAGTTAGGTAGAATTGTAGGGATTTAAATAGGGATTTAGGGAACATAATCATCTTGTAGGGATTTAATAAGGAATTTAGGGAACATATTCATCAATTAGGGATTAATAACCATTAAATAGGGAATTAGAGAAACTTGTTATTAAAAACATCTTAGGTGAAAATTCTACTTGCAAATTAAGTAATCAAACATTAATTAGAACAATTTAGTCAGGAAAATAATCTAGTGTGCTTGCTGATAAAGTAATCAATTATTAAGTAATTAATAACTATTAAAGAGGGTATTAAAACAACTGAATCGCTTAGGTGGACGAAAGAGCGCGGATCAAAGTGATAGTTTCAAAATCTTACAACAATAATCAGTCGCGCAAGCATAACACCAGTTCTCGTAATATGGTAATAAACGCGCTCGGTAAGGTCAAGCACACAGCTAGGTCAGGGAAATTACAATCTAGGACGCCGAAAGATAACAAAACTTAATTTGCCATTTAACCAATGTAATTTGAAGATGTATAAAGCTTGTGAATTTTTGGTAATAAACCAGTATACGATGTATGCTCAAAACGACGTGTGTTCTTGGTCTTGATTTAAAAGTCACCCTTCATCTTAAAACCGACTGTGAGACTGCAGTCGGGAGACCTAACCTCACCCTACACGACTACTCTCACGTTACGCCCTGAGAGTTATCAAGCTAAGAGAACATCTAACTTCGAGATCTTCAACCCCGGATCTGCACGTTACGCCCTCAGATCCACCCGGAGAAGTACGTCACGCCCTCTCTCCACACAACTAGAACTTCAACTCCAAGAACTTCAAGAGATCACGTCACGCCCTGATCTCCAAACTACGAGACCGTCTTCAGCCTTACAATCTGGAGACAAGATTCATCTCCTCAGCCATTCACGAGCCAAAGAGAGATCAATACAGTCCACTCTCTAAAGAGGCCACTTCACACTTCGTTCATCAGTTCACAATTGATGTTCACAGTGTGACATTTGACAATACTTGATTCAAATTAAATCGTAAATAGACTCAGTATTATTTAGTACCAGAACCAGTTACTTAATTTTAAACGCTTACGTTAATTGAACCGATATTAAATTTTCATCACACCAAAATTTAGCTATTACCTTTTACATATCACTTAATTAAACAGAAAAGATAATATGAACATTGCACTGGTTTCTATAATTACCAGTTATCCAATTTTCACTTGTTGAGTAACCTACATAATTTATTTCCATTAACTAGATTGATTCATATAAAATTACGGTTAATCACTCTTATAAAGGTACACATACTAAAATTAAAGCGAATAAATTAATGATCACGTTCTGGTAGACATAATGATACAAATTATATAAACTTCGTTTGAATTTCAAATGTTGCAGGTTATAGCGTAATGGCTTTTTTAAAATAAATATTTAAAGTGAAGGTAGATCGATTGCATTGTTGCTTTAGAGTGAGGTAAAATAAATTTGCAGTTTTGGATAAACTAATTGGTGTTTGGGACTGCTGCAACATATTTACCTTTTGCCTGGTAAACTTATAATTAATTGATTTGAACAATACTGTTTTGACATAATGTCACAATATTGTTTTATGGAATGCAACTTGGTTGGTTATTGCTTGTTTTAATGAATTTAAATTACTGTTCCTAAAAGGGGGTTTAAAATGGTCCTTGGGGCATAACATCCTCTGGTAATGGTTTTGCTATTTTTAAAACAAAGAAGTAATTAGGAATTGTTCCTTTGGCAAATCAATCTCCTGTGCGTAGACCGGAACATAAATCGCCGATGCCTACGAAGAGTATGATTCCCAATAAATTGTCGACAAAAAAATATTTTTCGATAAAAATCGTTGAAAAAATTATTTTTCTCTACAAGTCCGTGAAGAGTATAACTTCCAAAGAAATATCGGCGAAAAAATAACTCTTCGATAAGAGTCGGCGAAAAAATTATATTTCTCTGTATGCCCGCGAAGAGTATAATTCCCAAAAAATTATTGGCGAAAAAAATAACTCTTCGATAAGAGTTGGTAAAAAAATTATTTTTCTCTCTATGCTCGCGAAGAGTATAACTCCCAAAAAAATTTCGGCGAAAAAAATAGCTCTTCCATGAGAGTCGGTTACAAAAATTATTTTCCTCTGTATGCCAGCGAAGAGTATAACTCCCAAAAATTATGTGCGAAAAAATAACTCTGATAAGAGTCGGCGAAAAAAATTATTTTCCTCTATACATGCCCGCGAAGAGTATAACTCCTAAAAGATTTGTAGCAAAAAAATTACTTCCCAATGTGTGACAGAAAAATTTTATTCATGTTAATGTGTCAACGAAGAATATATTTTACAAACGTTTACGGCGAAAAAAATTATTTATTCCTCGGGAGATGTTAGAGAAAAAAATTATTTACCTGTGTGTGCTCGCGAAGAGTATAACTCCCGATAGATTATCAGCGAAAAAAATAATTCTTCGATAAGTGTATGCAAAAAAAATATTTTAACCTGCTTACCCACGAAGAGTATAACTGCTAATACATGTTCGGCGAATAAAATAACGTCACTTATCACAAGGAGTTTTTATTTTCGCCATGGATTATTATTAGTCTTCGCGGACACCCAAACAGAAATATCTTTCTACGCCGACACTTATTACGGAATTCTATATTTCGCGGCGTATGCTAAGGAGTTATACTCTTCGCGGACTCAGGATCAGAAACTTATCGAATTGTAATTTTTTCACCGGATGCTTTTTAAAGACAATTGTTTTCGAGGACGCATGAATAGAAATGACTCTATTCGTTGACACACGTCAAATAGTAATTCTATTCGCTGATGTATTATTAAGAGTTAAGGTGAGTTTATAAACTTAACTAAAGTAAGAATTAAATTAACAACTAAGAATTAAGAAAGATAAATACAGGAAAATCTCATCTGCAGTATATAAACTTTCGTATGTCAATTAAATTAATAATTAAGAATTAAGAAGATGGTTATCTTTCATCTTTTCAACTAAGAATTAACAATTATGTTTTTCGCGCATGTGCACAAAGCACACAATTTTCGGTTTTAAGCGTTAACCTCTAAACTATCAATTGCTATTAATATGGATAGTGAAGAAGTTGTCGAAATGATGGGTGTTCTTTTATTGGTGACTACAACTTTGTTTGCAAGTGGCGCAGAAATCGGAGATTTAAGATACGGCCGATGAACAAAAATCGAAGAAAAACCAGTGTATATAAAAATATCGTTAAGTATGTGAACTGAATGATAGGGAACAGTTTTTTACGTACACCAGGATGAGCCCTGAAATGTTCAATTATGTGTTGTCTCTCATTGAACCATTTATCCAGAGAAGTACAAGAATAGATTCCATTTCCCCTGGTCAAAGATTAGCGATGACTTTACGTATGGCAATAAATAAAATGAAAAGTAGGAGTATAACCACTCTTTATATTACAGCTACCTAGCCGAAGGATGCTCTTTTCAAGATATAGCTTTTAATAATTTCATAGGAAAAACCACGGCTTCGTTAATAATCGCTGAAACTTGTGAGGTATTATGGCAAGTACTTTCTTCCATAGTGTTGCCTTCGCCAACTGAAAATATTTTTCGCGAAGCTAGTGATGGGTTCATCTTCAGATGGAATATGCCAAACTGTATTGGGGCTATCGATGGCAAGTTGGTGAACATTCAGTCGCCGAAGTACTCTGGGAGTGACCACTTTTCATACAGGAAGTCTTTCAGGTAGGATTTAGTTACTAGTATAATCGATTTTACACATTTTCTAAATATCGCAGCATCACCTTAATGGCTATTTGAGATAGCTATTATAAATTTGAATGGGTGGATATCGGTGTACCAGGTTCAAACAATGATGCCTCAGTATTCAGAGAATCAATACTTGGCCAGTTGCTGCTACAGAAAGAATTACCAATTCCTCCCCAAAAAAAGCTGCCAGGAACACATCTGTGTTTGCCCAACTTCCTAGATTGTCCAGAGATCGTAAAACCAGTGAAAATACGTTCGGCATATTGGCGCAGCGTTGGAGACGCTTACGGAATCCTATAATTGCAAAAACAGAAACTTGTGAGAAAATTATATTGGCCACAATTGTTCTCCATAATTTATTACAAAAAGGAGAGGAAGATTTGCCTATTGAAGAGAGGAGGTATTGCCCAACTGGATTTGTCGATACTCTGGATGCCAATGGCAAGATAAA
Source organism: Cryptocephalus moraei (assembly GCA_946251905.1). Taxonomy (NCBI): domain Eukaryota; kingdom Metazoa; phylum Arthropoda; class Insecta; order Coleoptera; family Chrysomelidae; genus Cryptocephalus; species Cryptocephalus moraei. Next base: position 15,065,656 of record OX276463.1, read on the forward strand.
AGAAGGTGCTTGGAGAACCATGCCTGGAAATCTCCAATCTAACACTTCCTTTACCTGGAACGTCTAGTACGAAACACTATACAATGAAATTATTAATTTAAAGTTAATCATGTTTATAAACGCCCCCTTTAAGTCTACAGTTGTTAATTGTCAATTCTTAGTCTTAATTTAGTTGAGTTTATAAACTCACCTTTATACCTTTCCCTGGCATAAAATTAGAAACAATAGTTTTCGTCGCTTTTATTGAAAGTTATACTCTTCGCCTGATTTTTCAGAGTTATACTTTTAGTAGGCACCGGCGAAAAATTCATTCCTTCTTCGCTCCTTGGCGTCTAGATGCTAAAGATAGCAAATTCCCGGAGCAACCAAAAACCTCTTTTTGCGTTTATGCCGATTCATCCCACAAACTTTTTGCATAACTGCAACCGCCTGTTTCGCCGTCACAATCTCTCGCGAATTATTCAAAAAGTTCCCCCTCTCGCGTAATCTCCCGCGAAGTACATCAAACAAGGTTGATTCCTTCGTAGAGAAATGCGCATCAATTTACATGAACCGCCGAACTCTTCGCGAATTCCATATTTTAAGTCCCTCCCGATAAAACTGCAAAGTGCATCCCGGGGCGCCTCGTCGAATGATAAATGCTACGCAAACAACGCGCCGGGAAGCTGTTTGACGTCTGTCGGGGGAACATTGGGGGAAAAACAACCGGGACAAAAAGACGTGTCGATCGGGAGGCCGTGAGGCACAATTGTCGGGCGAATAAAGAAAATAAAAAGAGATGCGGGAGAAAGGGAGGGACTGAGAGCCGGAGATGCGAAGGAACTGGAAGTGAGCATTACACCGGAAACGTACTTATCCAGCGGAACTCGAAAGTATTCCCTCGGGCACACCAAATTATCAAGGAAATGCTTCTTTGAAACATTTTTGATTTACGGTTGAGCGATCTGGTTTTTGTAATTTATGCGATGAGGTCCTCAAGCACGGTTTTACTTTTTGACAAATCTTTTCATAAGTAGTACATTTTCAACTTCGCAATCTCAACATCTAAAAATTTTTTTTGGTATGCAGTACACTTCAACTAAATAAATTTTTGGAAGTGAAACTTTTATTCCCTCGTTCGACAGGTACGATTTCCTAAGAATGAAACATGGCTTTCTAATTTCCTCTCTAAAGTTATAAATTCTCCCTTCTCATGTGTACTGCACATTTAATCCATAAGATTAATGCAACACTTACCTGGGCTGCGAAATTACCAGTAGGAAAGCTTTTAGTTTTCTGAATATTTCCCCCCCAAAATGTCTACTGTACTACTTGCAATTACTAACGTAATATAATTTTTTACAAATTAATGGGAATTATTTTGTAAATTCTTTAGTGGGAGCCTTTATTGGTGTTCTAATGCGTTAGGTCATGTAACAAAGAAGTTATGAGAAGGGATTCCTTTGTCGTCTGAGAAGAGGAAACAATTACAACGCTGTAGCTTCTAAACGATTTGAGAAAGTTTTTGATACGTTGAATAAGAAGGGATTAAAAGGCAAAATTTTAAAACTGGAACAGGATTTAAATATTACTTGTATTTTTTTATCTTAACTTATTGATATCTAATAATCCGTCTTAAAAACATAACATTAAATTGACAACTGTATATCGATTGTTTAAAAATTATTTTTTTTAATTTATTTGAAAGACATTATTAATAATAGTAACCTTCAAAATTGTGAGTGCTGAACTAGTGTCAAAAAATGAAAAGATGAATGATAAAATCTGTAATATTTGTGTTGAAAATGTGATAGTTTTCATATGTTCAATTTATTTGAATTACCACTATATTCCAGATACGTGGACGATACTCTGCTCCTAGTACGCAATAATACATTCATGAAATAATTGAAAAATTCAACAGTTTTCATCCGAATATTCAGTTCACATGTGAGCTTCCTAACAATTACAACCTACCATTTCTGGACGTCTACATCTCTTTCAATAACGGATGTTGCATCACACATTGGTACAGGAAGCCTACGTCTTCTGGAAGATACCTAAACTTCCTTTCTTTCCAACCCACGAGGTACAAGAGAGCCGCCATTATTAACTTGGTCGACAGGGCTTTTCTTCTCTCTCACGAATCTTTCAGAGCACAAAACATTAAATTCATAATAGAAACTTTTGTTAAGAACATGTATCCCATATAGTTTATATTACACAACATGCATAACAGAATAGATCAATTAACAAACAGTCTAAATAATAATATTATCAATATGCTAACTACTCCACAAAGCACAACACAAATAACAAAAGATAAACTTTTTATAAGACTCCCGTACCTTAACAACATAGAAAATTTCACTTTCAAAACCCTGAATACCCTAAACATACATCCAGCTTGGTATTCATTGTCTTCTTTCAATAATCTCGTTTTCTCCATAATTAAAGACACGACACCTATAAAAAACCAGAGTTGCATAGTATATCAGGTCAGATGTTCTGATTGTAACCCTCCGAAGGTGTATATATTGGAGAAATACAACAATATATAAAAAAGACATTACAACGACATCAATTGAATATAACTAAGAATAATTCGACACATTCGAGTTTAGTGGAACATGCCATAGAAAACAATCACAATTTCGATTTTGACAATGTTTCGATATTAGAGCGTGAATCAAGTTGGTTTGAATGTTTGTTCAAAGAGGCGGTACTTATTAAAACATGGGATAATATTGTAAATAGACAACAAGATTTTCAGAACTTTGCTCAAGCATATTACAAATTATTCAAATACATTGAACATTTGAAAACTATTACATTTTCAACACAAATATTACAGATTTTATCCTTCATCTTTTCATTTTTTGACACTAGTTCAGCACTCACAATTTTGAAGGTTTCTATTATTAATAATGTCCTTCAAATAAATGAAAAAAAAATGAAAGAATACAGTTGTCAAATATCAAACATCAAATATCAAATTTTCCATTTTGATTACATTAAGTTGGATCCCTAAATTTCTATTAAAAACAGTTTAATAAACAACTACAAAAATCATTCATGAACATAGAGCTCCAATAATTTTGACTAACTTTAAAGAAAGTTTAATCAACAGAATTCAAAATTTTCCTCTCCGGATCGCAATTATGACGGTTTCATTGGTTAGTACCAAATAATACTTGAGTTTTGCTCACCTGATCAAAGTTATGGCATTTCCATTGGCTGTTAGCAAATAACATAAATTAAAGGAGCTTAATAAGAACTGCAGTAAATTTTAAGAATCTACATGCTTCCAATGGTTTTAACTAATTTTAAACACATTTTGGTAAATATTGTAACGTTTTTACTATTTACTAAAACTAACCACTACGCGATTTGTCCTAATTTATTTATTTCTTACACGACACATAAACTTGATTTATATTTTCACACAAATGTTTATTTATTTAGCGCTCCGGTCTTCCATTCGTCGCCCGATATGTTTGCGCTCCGATTCTTCAACTAACTCGCCTTGGGTTCGGCATTTCTTTTATATGCAGGTAGGCCTTCTCGAACTTTCACGATAGTTGCTAGAACTTTCCTGATTTTCGAGGAACCCGTTATTGCATTGAAGCGTCGAGAATAATCTCGTCTGTTCCAACCGCATAGAATTCTAGGAACCACGAATACGACGAACTTGGGTAGCTCCTGACGTGTTTATCTCGCGGCGATCCGTTTCGTTACAATATCATTCGGAATTTTTGATATCTTGATGTCGCTGACACAAATAAATACCTATTACATTTATAAATGGTTGAACAAAAATTGCACTTAATTCTTTATTTCTGTCATTAGAAATGCCTTAATTAATGCTTCCATTAAATTGTTTAATGGAGGCATTAAATAATACCTATTAATTAAATTAAATTAAACTAGTATCTTAATTTTAAATGATTTTAAACAGATTTGAATCAAAGAAATTCCAAATGTTAGTCACTGGATCATAATTAGGACGTTTCTATTGGTACGTATTAAACACAAATTTGATTAAATGGTTTAATAAAAAGTACACTTCTACATTTATATAATGCCTGCATTGACTATACTTGATATCAAACTGATTTGAGTGAATAAAATTTAAAATTGTAGTCACCTGATAAAAATTAAGACGTTTCCATTGATTGTTACCAAATAAAAATAATTAATAATGAAAATATGTCTTCTAAAGTAAATCCACTGAGAAGAAATCTTCCATGAAACACAAACGTCGAAATTCAAAGCGCGCGACCAGCTAGCGAATAAGTACAGGGTCGCATTAAGAATGATCTCCTTGACTATAATTTATCTTTTACTAAGATTTTACTAACTATGTTCATTTCTTTCTTTTCTGTATACATTTAAAATAATGGTTTTCTCCACGCAGCTTAAGTACGTTCCAGGTCTCTTTTTGGGAGGCGATCAGGGAAAGTGTCTTTCCATAATTGCAATACATCACAGAAATATGTTTATACAAATTTATATCAAAAACCTGAATAACAATAGCGATACGTTAAAACACACCATCAACTAAAAGTCCACTATCACCGTCAACGACTTACCTGAACGCTTGTAAACAGACAACCATAGATCAGACAACTAAACTTCTTAATTTTACTGAACCGACTCTGTACATCAACAATTCCCGCCAAAAGTTTTATGACTTTTCCACCAATAGCAAACGACGTGTATTAGGTGTTGTCTAACTTTGCCATCTTTTCTCGTTTCGTGGGTGTTTTCTACTCAGTGGATTTACCAGTATGTCACTTGTGATTTGTATACAAGCGAAGTATCTATTATGTTTTATATGGGTGGGACGTTTGAGTTCCTTTCAAAGTAACTTTAAGAGTTATTCACTGCACATGTGTATACAGAGGAAACTTCTACATTGGTAATTTTCACTTTATCGCAGAATAAACTTAGAGGGCCGCACTTACAAGGAACTTTGGAACTTTACAAGGCGCTTGGTAAACAAAAACTCAATTTGTAAAGAAATATTGTCTCCGAAACGACCGTGGAAGTCATAACCCATGCGATATTGACTTGAAGTTATTGCTCTTTTATGTATCACATTTGTCCATTGTGGGTTAATACAGTAGATTAGATGAGGAAGATAGATATAATAAAAGGTGAATATGTTAGCAAAGATAAGTATTATAGGATAAATACACTCTTACATATTGAAACTGGCATGGGAATTGGCATGCTTTTGTTGTCCCATAAATAACTTTAAATATTTTATTTTCTCAAATAGCAATTTTTTCATTGAACTTAATGATCTAATCAATTCTCTGTCAATAATCTATTTAGTCAATGATTTATCAATGAATTGTCGACTTGACTCTTCAGATTTTGAAAAATTTACTTAAAGAACAAATGTTTGTAAATAGAATTTTCGAATTAAAAGATATTTTACTCATTTTAGTCAATTATAGTACTTGATCATCTTACAAGAAGATGATAGTTTACTACCATCCAAAATCCCAAATCAGCATGTCATCGTCATGGACGTTTCAAACGACACTGGGTTACTTTTCAAAATACTATGCACAAGTTGTAATAACGTGGAAACTATTTTATTCAGTCTTTTCATCAAAGATTTAATTTCTTTTATAATACACAATATTTTTACATTATTTTGAAAAGAATTACTCCAAAAACAAATTTTGGAAATACTAAGCCCCAAAGATTTAAAAAATTGCGTTGTCGATGAAACTACAAAAAGTGGTTATCAGGTTTACTTCAAAATTATTTTGTATTTAACTCCACAAAGTTAGTATGGAGTCAGTTAAACAGAGAAATTAGTACTAGCGTTAAAAATATAATGCAAAATTAAATATTGTTCACACTAACTCAGTAGCATTGGAGCAGTTGATCACTCCAAAAAAATTGAAAAACTGTGTTGGACATATCATGAAAAGTAAATATTTTAATAGTTTTTTTATGCTAGTAAATTAGTCATAGAGTTGTAAATTGGTAATGACAGTAGTACGTAATATTCGTAATGACTTCATTACACTAATTAAATATTCGGTTATTATAATTATTACATATATTATTATTATTATTATTATTATTATTATTATTATTATTAATATTACTGTTATTAATATTATTATTAAGTTTCTAATTTTAATCGTGCAACTATGCATAATTAAATCATTTTAATATATTTAAAATGATACTAATATTTATAAGCAAATTACAACAATTATATTATTCCGGGATATATTGTGGAAATACAATAGTATTTTCCATCGTTCCATTCCATAGTTCGTAGATACAAATTAGGCCCTTGTAGAACTTCATTAGATTATTAGTGTTAATATAATATAGACATTATTTATTTACTTATGTATTAACTAATTCCATTTACTTTTAATTATACAATTTCTGTTCATAACATTAAAACATTTTTCACTTAATACTACTCTTAATATAAACTGAGAAATAACTTACAATTATACAATAATAAAAGGTACCAGGTAATCAATTATGTCACATATAAAAATTAAGGCTGATATATATTTTCTCCATATTTATCTTACAACTGTATAGACAATGAACAGAGAAAAGTGTATCATTAAATCATACTAACTTTTATGAATCTAAACAATAACTACTGAATAAATTGAATACATATTCAGTTTATGTTAAATGAAATGATAATAATTGACGGTTTATTTCTTATTTATTCTCAATGAACTATAAATAAATAAAAGTTATATCTTTTTCACACGCATATCTGAAATATACTATTTTTGTTCGAAAAAACTATTACACATGTGAAAATTAATGATATTTCATTTTAGGCACTTATATTGCTTTAAAGAGCATATTTTCTACGCATATCCAGAAAAATTGATTTAATATTTTTTCCCATTTAACCTGTTTTCATCCATAAACATTACGAAAATAACACTTACAGTAATTTTATGTAAAAACTGGTAATCTCGTATTTTGTTTTCATGAATTTGTTCACAACAAAGAAACCATATTTTCCAAAACAATCCAGGAAAACCGTATTTTACTGATTTTTCAAACTTTTAGAGGCCATTTTATTATGTTCCTCCTTGTTAAATCACTACAACTTTTGGTTTCGGTTGTCTTTCATTATGTGTTATAATACCAAAAGTTCCCAAACAGTTGGCACACATTGCCAAGTTAAGGGTGAAAAATAGGGTCGTCCCTCAGTTGTAAATCAACCCCCATATAATCCTGAGGGTGGAAGTATTTACTTTATCGGATTGTGTACCCCTAAACCCTTATCGTAAAAACCGCTGTTCCAGAAATTATGGAAAAATCCAAGGGTATTGATTAGAATTACAAATAATAAAGGATCTTTCGTTTTTTTGAAAATACCGCTGCGTTAAAAAAACATTGAAACGACTTGTTAAAGAAGATTTCAAAAATAGGTCGAATGCATTTCGCCAATTTTTGCTGCGGTCAAAAGTTACCCGAAACTAAAATTGTCTTACCGGTGTAGATTCAACAACTTCAACGCCTCCACAGCTCTCCTCTCGACCGTCTCAAGATCACCCAAATGTCCCGTGAGAAGTAAAGTTTCATACGTGAAAACCTCAAAATTCAACGCACTGATAACACCCTCTCAAATCACAGGAACCGAAAATAAGGCGACACAATTACCCGTAAAAATACGTGCGCGTTAACTTGTCCTAGCAAGCACTGACTAGGATGGATAGTCGTGCGCATTACAGCACAAAAATGTTCCTTTATCTCGATGGAGGGCGAACAAAAAAGACTAACGTGAGACTAAGCAAAAAATTGTTTTCCTCGGACAATACTTTAATGGAGACTTGTGCGTATGGGTATATGTAGGTATTTTATGTTGAGGTGGAAATAATGAACCTTTTAAGAAACTACTTTTAATTTTTGTCCAACACATGACAGTTATGAGTGTCATTATTAATGTCATTTTAAACAAGTAAACTATCAAATAACACACTAGTGTGTTATAATCCATGACTCACTAGAGAGTTATGGATTATAACTCACGTTAATATTGAAAGTAGTTTTCTATTTATTTATTTATTTATTGCTCGTGGCAACCAAACAACCAATCTACTTTAACCAAAATGTAAAAAAGTCACTGTTAAGTCATTCTGACATTTATAGGGTACTGAGACGCAAGCAGCTCTGATTTGATCACAAAGCTTATTATTTATTATCTAATAAAAAACCACATTTCTTCCACTTGTTGGATAAAACATTGTATGCCACTCGCGTGTTATGTTTCTTAAGTCACTTGAGAATTTATACCACTCGGCCTGTTCTCGCTTGACTTATTTTCAACATAACACACTAGTACAATACATAACTATAATTCGTAACTTATTACACTTTACGAGTGAACAGATTATCGATCTCCTTTTTGAACTCTTAGTTCAAAAACATAATCAAGAATGTATCGTGAGAACCAACGGTATCATCACGAGTTATTTGCCTGCACATTTTCTATAAGAATAAGATGAAAAGTTCTCCTATCTTTTCAATGTTACTGTTACCGAGCCCAACAAAAGCAGAATAAATAGATGCAAATTCCTATGTGCACTTCTCAACTAATAATTAATATATGAGGTTTCAATTACCGTGGAATGTAACATATCTGTATACATTCACATATGCTTCAATATATACTTGTCATATGACGTCATATGTCATTTTTAAAATGGACTCTGACTCTGGACAGATTTAAGATATGAATTTCAAGAAATTTCTTAAAAAATTTACACCTGACGACCACAACAATAGTTATTGTTTAATATCTCTTCTTCCTTTAAAACACATACCAATTGCAATAAAAACATCAGAAGCATGTGGCCTAATCTGGAGCTAATGATGACGGCCAAATGGATTTAAAATATATGTAGAAAATCCAACTGAAATTAAGGTCATATCGACTATTTCTTGATAGTTATTTAACAATAAGTTTTAAGCGAAAAATAAATTTAATGATGATCACATACTATTCATAGAAACGCAGTATGATAGAAACTAGCATATCTGCTCATATATTGGGAATTCTTAAGGCGCTTCTCGATTAACTGGGAACACTTTTACGGTTATACGTTCTGTATCCTGTAGGTTTGGAAAAATCTGTAAACTCTTTATGAGGAGATAGAACGCAGGAATGAAATTAATTTTGAGTGGCTCGAAAAAAAATTGAAAACGCCGAATCACCCTTCCCCAAAGGGTAAAAATATTAGAAATATTTATTATTGTACCACTTTTAACAATATTTATGAACCACTATGTCAGTTTGTTAAATGACATTTAACAAATTAAAATGAAACAACTTCAAAAATAACGATTTCAAAATATTCAAATAACAATTATTATTGCATTACGTAATAATCTAAATCGAACTTTTAAAATCTTTAGAAACTGCTTCATCATCTAATAGTCTGGGTGCCCGCCGACATAAAGCGCTACTTATTAATAACCGGCTATAAGTTTTATGATTGCTTCACAATACAGAGTCTACCACATTTCCTCCGTGAAACCGTTTGTAGTGGGGCCGTTTTCCCTCTAGCTTCACCGAAACATGTAAAAAAAATATTGGAAAAAATTTATAAACAACCAGCTGATTTTTTCAATAAAGCTTAAAAAAACGATGTATTATCATGTTTTCACATTGTCCGACAAAATAAACTTGCCTAATTTCCAGTCCGACGGTGAAAATCGGAAAATTTTCGATGACAAAATATTTATTAATATCTGTCGGACAAAAAAAGAAACTTGTTTTTAAGAGACGAACTTACTGTGTGGAACATTTGTCCGACAAATATATTGGGCCAGATCTGCAGTCCGACAAGCCGACAAAAAATATCAGTTTGTAAAAATTTTGAATTGAAAAAAAAATTAAATTCACTCGGAGCCTAAAATATATTAATAACTGTCGGACAAATGAAAAATTGGGTTTTTAAGACCAGTTCTTGTAAAGTGGAGTTGTAAAGGGAGAAGAAGCGTTGGACGACCACGCAATAGATGGGTACCGTAACAGGCAAAGTGCCTAATACTTGTAGTGAAGACGAAGACGAAGACGAAGACCAGTTCTAAATGTTTGGTACTAGTGCCCGACAAATATGTAGGGACTAATTTACGGTAAAATGTAAAAAACATGAATTTTTAAGAATATTGCATTACTACACGATCTTCATGTTAACAACGAAATTAATTAAAGTAATGTATATATAAATAAAGTAGTATTATAAATAAACATACTATAGATAAAGCGTAAAAAGTATGTTTATGGTTAATATTTTCTATTTAAAGAAATAGATAACATAATATAAATACTAATATGAATAAAATGTTATAAAAAGTTACAAAATTTTTATATTTGAAATGTACATATCAATTTTTTACTCGTCTTCAGTGTCTTCGTGGTCCGAATCTTCATCGCTTGAAAAAGTGCCTTCTTCATCTTTCTCCTCATCATTCTCCTCGTACAGTTCATTATCAGAATCTGAAATAAAAATGGTTATAAAAAGTTATTACAAATGTCACATTAAATCGTAGTATAAATTAATAATACCTGCAATATATTTTATTTTATTTTAATTAAGTATTAAACTTACCTATCATTTGCTAATTTTTTTTTTTATATTGAATTCCTTGTAGCAGGATGAATGATAACCAAGTACTTCATCGTCGTAGCTTTCCGGTAAAATCACATCACCATATTTGTGATTATTAAACCTACGTGATTTTAAATAACTTGCACAAATTCAATATATAAGGCGTAAATGTTTTTGTTTGTTCCCTTTTTGGTCGAAATCCAGGTTTATCAGCCAATGAATTGCACAAAAAACACTCCATTATTTCTAATACACAAGATTATTATGCACGAGATACTTATAATTTATAATAGAAAAACGTGGTACCAAAAACAATGCTGAAAATCAACTGGCGTTTTGGCCGGTTTTGGAATTTGGAGCCATGCGTGTCACATACTATCTAAATAACATTGCGATGATGCCAGTATACCTGGCGTTTCGGAGTTGTTTAAACAATTTAAAAGCGAGCTAATAAAATAATTTGAAAAGCCCGTTTTTTCTGTCGGACAACTAATGCATTATGTTCTACTCTTTATTTAAAATCAGAAAATCCAAAAAACAAAATGTTATTAATAAATATTTTGTCATCCAAAATTTTCCGATTTCCACCGTCGGACTGGAAACTAGGCAAGTTTATTTTGTCGGACAATGTGAAAACCTAATAATACATGGTTTTTTTAAGCTTTACTGAAAAAATCAGCTGGTTATCTATAATTTCTTTCCAATATTTTTTTTACATGTTTCGATGAGGCTAGAGAGAAAACGGCCCCACTACAAACGGTTTCACTGAGGAAATGTGGTAGACTCTGTATTGTGAAGCAATCAAAAAATTTATAGCCGGTTATTAATAAGTAGCGTTTTATGTCGGCGGGCACCCAGACTATAAGCACTGTAAGGCTGTTAAATAAACACCTCTAATTTTAAAAATCCTCCACAAAAATAGTTCAAACCACTAGATTACCCAAGGATGATCCAGGACTTCAATTTACGCTTTTATTGAAGTTTATCATAATATCAGTTCAAATAATGTTTCAAAATTTTTTTTTATTGGTACGCTATTTTGCCTATTTAAACCATGCTTTGGCGTGCGTAAATCGGGCTTTATCGCACGCGCGTGTTTTAAAGTCGCCATGGAAACGTGTCAACAACGACGAAATCAACCAATTACAGAGCGTTTTTGGCTGTAGCGGGGCGACCTGATTGGTGACACGACGGGCGACGGGCCGGCACGAAGCGTCCCGAGTGTCGTTCAAATTAATTATATTGGGTATTTGGATAATTTTACACTATTTATGATTGCAAAGGTAGGTACCAATAAAAAAAAATCGCGTAAAGTATTCGTGGATAACTGCTCTTTCAAACACTTGCTCTATTTCGAGCACTCCGGCTACGCCGTCGTGCTCGAAAACTCGCTCGTGTTTGAAAGAGCTCAATATCCACTCATACTTTAATATACTATTAAAACATTGTACACTGTCACTTAATCCAACTGCTATGTCAGGTTTTTAAATGGGCACCAACATGTTCAAAACTCCTTCAATACTCACTAAACTCCCCAAGCATACCTCATTAAACAACCCAAATAAGTTTTAACGAAATCTATGTTTCAGTATAAAAATTATGAATTCTGAATTTCGAAATAAAGGTAAATTATAAATAGACACATCTAATACCGTCAACTGTTTACATAGAATAACTTATAGAATACCTTCATAACTTCAGAATTCTTTTATGAAAGACCCAAAAAACATTACGCGTCTTTAATACATCTCAATAAAGAATGGATTAATAAACTTTGGAAGAATTTAAGTTAAAATTTGTTTGGTGAATTTCTAAATTCTTTTCAAATTGCACCTTCATGCAATCACTGTCATGTTCTTAAATAAAAACTTCGAACTTCAAAACTTCTTCCCGGAAAAAATCAAATGTCAACTAATTGTCCAAGGACATTTCATTCAACAACGTGGCGAGTTCTACTCTAATCTGAGTTTAAACAATTTTTGTTATTTTTTTAAAGTACTGCAAACTCACTTCAACCAACCACTAACATGTGGTTAAGTGAACATCGATAACGTCAAAACTTCTTCACTAACTTAGTTGAAACCCACAAAACTCTCCAAGGATACTTCAAGAATACTCCAAGGATACAACTACAAAGTTTTAGTGTTTTTTTACTTAAATTTGAGGTTTTATACAAAAGTTATGATTATTTGAATCTAGAAACCATAGCCAATTGCACCTATGTTCCTTTGTTCTATGTTCCTTTGTCCTATGTTCCTTGAGTTCTTTAATGCAAGAGTTAAAACTCACAAAACTTCCCAAGTTTTGTCTCCCAGTAAACAAATATGTTAGGTTCTACCGAAAATAGTTAAAAAATATATATTTTTTTATATTAATTTTTTATATTAAAAATTTTTTTTTATATTATTTTTAAATTATTATTATATTATTTATATTATTAATATTATATTATAATATATAATATATATTATTATATTTATATATTAATTATATATATATTATATATATATATATATATAATATATATATATATATAAATATATATATATATATAATTATATATTATATATAATATTATATTATATATTATTTATATTATTAAATTATTATATTATTTTTTATTATATTATTTTTTAAATTATTTTTTATATTAAAAATGGTGGTAAATTGGAACTGCCCTCGGTCAACTGTGTCAATATTTTATATTATAAATATCAACTTCAAACCTCCTTTAAGATTTGAAACTCACTACACGTGTTTAAAACATAGCAATAAATAGTCATTTCGTGAATTTTACAACAATTTGAGCTTATTTTTCTTGCGAAATATTAACATCGATACAAATTTTATCCTCACGCTATCTGTATCAATTTGTTAAATAAACACCACCAACTTTAAAGCTCCTTTACAAAATAATTGAAACTCACTAGGCTCCCCAAAGACACCCCACTTAAAACTGTGGTGAATTTTATCGTAATCTCAGTCTAAATAATTTTTCTATCATTTCTTGAAATCATTCCAAACCGCCACTTCTTGCAAACTATGTGTCAGGTAGTTAGATGTGCACCGGCAACTGTAAAACTTTCGTTAAAAGAAATTAGAAATTAATTATAGTGCGGAGAGTGAACAAAACCTTATAAACATACTTCTTTGAAAAATCTTTCCCAGCTTAGTTAGTTACAGAGCTTAAAAATTTTTTAATTCAAATTTAACTCAGAAAGAACAAATATCTGCATCAAAACGAGTCCTAAAACGATTATCCAAATTCCAAAAAATGGAACAATAGTTTATTGTGCAACTAGAACAATGCACGCAATACGCATAATTGAGTATCAGCAAATTGACTCAAAAATTTTTCTTTCAAAAAAGAAACTTTTTTTCACTTAAACTGACTTCACAGTGTACGGATCAAAATGTAAAATGATAATTAGTAGGGGGAGGGGCGTGATTCACGAATGATATTACAAATTGAGTTTGGTGAATTTTGACATCATTTTAAATGTTAATATCTTAATAAACCTATCTGTGAAATCTACGAGCTTCAATACAGAGTGTCAAAATTTTGGGAACAATTATTGCTTCTGGATATATAAAAAACGTGTAATTTTTTGAAATTTCTCAAGTTATGGAACATAACGTTATTTACGCATGTTGCTTAGTCAAGTGGTTCATATTACTACATCAGATGTACAGTATTGGATTCCAATTCTTCAAAAATGTTTCGAACAAGTTTTGTACTGTGTACCTTTCTCGAGGTACATCGCATATTTTTTCCTTCCGTTCATACGCCACTTTCAAATACACATATTAAGGCCTTCTTGATATTCTTGCATAATTTTATCCTGGACTGAGCATGTTTACCTTATAATGTCCTTCAAATGCCAACGCAGCCTAATGTCGCGTGTGACAAGCACAATAATTTGACGACTTGTTTGGTGAAACACTCTCAAATGATGCCGATTCTTGATCTGGAATAGTTATAAGTTAGAGCTGTTTATTTCTACCATGATGCTCTCTACAATGAACATGGCACTGTCGTTGGGGACATCTAAGCAATATTAAACGTTTGCAGAAATATTGCACAGAACTGTTCAAAAAACACCAAACCCCAGATGGAGACGATAGAATTCTCAATATAAATGAAATAACGCACGAACCTGACATCATGCACGCAGAGCAATAGCACGCAATGGAAGCATGGTCTGTTGCCCAAAGACTGGTCTATCTCTATATTCATTCCACTTCATAAAAAGGGTGCAACCACAAAGTGTAGCAACTAACGTACCATTTCTTTGATATCACATCCGAGAAAGATTCTACTTCGTATTATAAAGCTACGTTTGGAGACTTATCTGGATCGACAGATTCCCCAGGAACAGGCAGGGTCAAGGCCAGGTGCTTAATCTACGACAATTCATGGAGAAATGCAGATAATTCAATATCCCAATGGTCATCTGCTTTTTGGACTACCAAAAGACCTTTGGCTGTGTTAACTGGAACATGCTATGGAGAATTTTCCAAGAGATGGGAGTGCCTGAACATCTAATTGTACTCATAAGAAACCGTTACGACAACAGCATGGCCTAGGTGAGAATAGACAACCAGCACTCGCCTCCATTCAAGACCTGCAGGGGGGTTCGTCAGGGATGCATCCTCTCTCCAGATCTCTTTAACATCTATGGAGAATACATAATGAGAAAGGCATTGCACGAAAGGCATGGAGGTATCTCAATTACGGGTAAAAAGACTACAAATCAGATATATGCAGACGATACAGCATTAATATCTGTGTCAGATGAGGAAATGTTGGATCTCCTAAACTGAGTGGAGAGAGAGAGAGAGAGAGAGAGAGAGAGAGAGAGAGAGAGAGAGAGAGAGAGAGAGAGAGAGAGAGAGAGAGAGAGCAAAAACTGTGGCCTTATGACAAACGCGGGAAAAACCAAAATTATGATATTTGATCGTTCAACACTCTGCAATTGAAAGATGCTCTAAAAAGATTTCAAATCGCTGACCACATCATGTACCTGGGCTCATATATTAGTAACACTTCAAGTGAAAGTGACATACAAAGGAGAATAGGACTAGCTAACATTGCAATGAGTCGACTACCCAAGATTTTTTCATCTTCCGATATGGAGCTAAAACGTGGACAATTAAAGCAGCAGACAGAAAAAGAATATGATGTCTTATCACTCATCCAGAACATTTTCCTAACATCGTCGAAATGAACGTAAACATTACCGTACGGCCGAGTGCTTGCCTTTTCCTCTCGTTAACGTACACTAAGTTTATCATGGAAACAAGTCCATGTACATACGTACGTACACTTGACGCGAACGGTCCCATTTTCACTCCGCCCCCCCCCCCCCCCCCCGTTTAGCATAATGCAATGGAAATTTCGCAGACTGAAGCTGCTTTGTCCGATTTCTCACCTGCAAGACGTGTGCATTTTCGACGTTATCTCCCACGTTGGAAGAGAACGAAGTTGCGCGTCTCATATCGCGTACACGTCTGCAACGTTTTAGGGTGAGGAAGTCGTTCCCGGGGAGATCGCTTTGTTCTCCGGAACTTAAAATCGACCGTGCGAAGAGAAATAGGGTTTTACGGATATATTTTCTTAGCGGGTCTGATTTTAAACGGAGGTTTACAAGCTCGGGAAATAAATGTGTGCCTTCGTCCGTGACCGACGTGGACATCTTGTAAGTGACGGGTTAAAGTTGGTCGGCGGTTGAAAATTTAAGAAGCACGTAAGAGATGGATTCGTTAGTTTTAACGGCCGGTTAAATTTGGAAAGTACAGGTCAACTTTAAAAATCCTCCATTGGGGGTGTTATAATGGCTTTTCATGGTTTATCACATTTAATGTTAGCTGAACCATTACACTTACACAATTCGTGAGTAACTATTTTATTTAGGAAAATTTTAATATATTACAATTAAGCTTTTAAGGCATCCAAAAAGATTTAACACATCCGTTATCTAACCTTCACTTTACTGAATTGGAGGTATGTACACAAGGCATGTAAAGGAAGTGACGGGACCCAAGCCATCATATAATATAATAATATTAATTATTAATGGGACTAAGAAGTGCAAATGCTAGTTAAGTTGCAAAAATGTGAAAAATTTGACTAGAATAAACTGTAAAAATTCATCAAAAAGGTAATTTCAGTTTACCATAGGATAAAGTGCTATTTCAGTAGTTCATGCCTTAACCTTATGGTTCAACTACTCCCAACATTTTTTAAATGTGAACGTATGTTTAGCAACACGTAACATGGTTTTGAGAGCCCATATTCTATGGAATACATTGCATATTTAAATTTTGGATTATTGCTAATACAAATATTCTAAGATAATAAAAATACAGTTTAAATTAACAGGCGTTGTCTAATCTGAGAAATGGTTGAGTGAGCAGTGGATTCCAGTTGTCTTACTATTTTAATGAAACTGTGAAAATAACTAAAATTCTTTCAAATATCTTAGGTTTTGAGAAAACTGTTTGAACATTGCACTTAAAATTTTTTGGTTTTTGGAAAGCTTCAGACACTATTTCAAAAATCATTGGGTTAATAAAAATTTCAAAAAAGCTTCCACAGGTTTAAGTGTTTCTAAGTTTTTGGTTAAAATTTTGATTGTTTCTTGCCGTATCTTTCATTAAAACTACTTTAAATTTTTTAATTTCAAAAATTTTTTTTTTGAATATTTCAGTAAATGCCTTTAGAGATATTCAAAGTTTTGAAACTTTCAACTGTCAAAGAAACTTTTGATGTGTTTAAAGGAAAGAACGATTTTAAGGAGCGTTATTACTGATTGTATAGGAATTTCGGTATTTACAACATTCTTCTAAAGGTTTCTAAGACAATTTTCTAAGATAACTCGAAAGTTGTATTATTTTCTATTTCTTTAGAAAAGAGGGATTTCAGAGGTTATTTTTATATTATTTTAGAGGTATTTGGAAGTCTATGGAGGTTGTCGGTTTTTTGTTAGTCTTGAGAAGACAAAATTGCTTAGATACATTTGAAATGTTCAAAGTGGTGTCTTTTTCATTATTTCTGCAAGTAAAAAGTTTGAAAATCTGTTTTAATTGTACTGGGGCACTATGCTGGTTTCTGAAATTATTCCGTAAAATTTAAAATATTTTCTCAAAGAATGCCAAAAAAGTTTTTATTGGATTAAACTACTTTTAAACGTCTTTGACATACGGGAAACTAGTCATTAAAATCACTTTATACGTTTCTGGGTTGCTAAATCATATTTAAACCCATTTAAAACTTCCTGGTTATCGGGGAAGGTTTTTAGAATTTTTGAAAACCTCGGGGATATTTCTGGAGATTGTAGTGATTTTGCAGGTTACTCAGAAAGGTCGTGTATATGTTAAGGTTCTTGGGTATCTAGGAAACGTTCTCTTTCTCGTCTTAAAGCATCAGGGATAGTCCAAATAATATGGAAATGACTCAGATAACTTTTAAGGGTATAAAGGAATCTCGGGGATTCCTGGGAGTTTTCTTTTCTAAACGTCCTTCGTTTTAATAGTAGTCTCCAAAACAGTTTAAAAATATTCTTGCAATTTTAGATAGTTTCTGGGATCTCTCTGAAATTTTCAGAAACAAATAGTTTGAAGATTGTTGATAACAAATTTAAAGGACTCTTGACTGTTTCTAATTGGTGTCCTTGTCCTTACTGCATGGGACAAATGTTATGTATTGCATTTCGATGTTTCCAAAATGCCTCCAAAAGATTTTGGGCCTTTGAAAGACTTTTTTAAGATTAAAAGAATTGTGGTTTCTATTAATAGTTTTAAATTTTTGTAAAAGTACTACTGATACTGAAATTTCGATAAAGATAAGTCACAATTTTTTTGAGAACTTATTGAAGAAGCCCTAAAGGTTTGTTTTATTTCTCACCAGTTCTGCATTTTAACGTTTCAAAAATTCCTGCAAATGTTTTTGGTTTTAAGGAAAGTGTTAAGTCAAATTTCGCTTGGTAGAACCATTGGGAAAAATACTGCCATAAATCGGTAAAGTTCACAAGAGAAATATTATCAAAAATATTACTTGTTTATGGCAGACTACCTTTGAAGTTCTATTCCCACGACGTACCTTTTCTTATGGCCCTCAATAACGCTGGCGATATCTAAATTTCCGAGAAGTCAAGAGAACGTGACCAAAAACGTCAAGGAACGATTAGGAGCCGTAAGGAAAGGAAATCTGGTGCATTCGGGATTTCCCATCAGCCGCCCGCCAAAACTACCCTCATTGGTTAAGTACTTGCAACCAGCCAATGAGCGGTACGAAAACGGGCCATGTAAGTTGGCAACGCCCATGATTTTAAGAGGCATTTTAAGACGTAGTTAAATATTAGGAGTTGTTAAAGTGACTCAACAGAGTACACACAAATCATTGTTAAGTATTTTCTCATATTCTCACTGTTGTGTTGAATTTTTGTACATAAAGTTCAGTAATATAAGTGAATTAGTTAGGACTTATTAGTTCACAATCAAAAACCTTTGGCACCTACTATTACTTTAACGGGTGTGTTCGGCATAAGGTTCTAGTAGAATCGAGTGTCGTACCGAATCACGAAACAGAAAGCCTATCTAAAATCACATTAAACGTTTTTTTTTATTGGTACGCTATTTTGCCTATTTATAACATGCTTTGGCGTGCGTAAATCGGGCTTTATCGCACGCGCGTATTTTAAAGTCGCCATGGAAACGTATCAACAACGGCCATATCAACCAATAGCAGGGCGTTTTTGGCCGTAGCCGGACAAGCCGATTGGTCGCACGACATGCGACGGGCCGTCACGAAGCGTCCCGAGTGTCATTCAAATTAATCATATTGGGTATGCATTTGGTTTTGGTATAAAAATGGTACCAATAAAAAAAATAGCGTAAAGTATTCGTGGATAACTGCTCTTTCAAACACTTGCTCTATTTCGAGCACTCCGGCTACGCCGTCGTGCTCGAAAACTCGCTCGTGTTTGAAAGAGCTCAATATCCACTCATACTTTAATATACTATATAACGGTCTGAAATACTTGTACTAAGACCACTTCAATAACATTTTTCTGGGATCATTTCAGAGGTATTTGTATTCTTGGATGATTCTTGCATTTTTGTAAGTGTCTTTCATATGTGTAAGAAATTCTTAAAGGTCTCTGTGGGTTTATCAATATTTTCTCTCGCTCAAAAACATTGCCAGAAACCCAAAATTCTTGAGAGTGATTTTAGGAATATTGATGCAAATTGATTAGATACCAGACACCTCAGAAATTCTGAAATGTTTTTGAGCCTTTCAAAAAAGTTGCAGGGACCTTTCTAGATGCTCAAAAGACTAGGTATTTATTGCAAAAATTATGTAAATCAAGATTGATAAGATTCTTTCCGAACTATTTAAGAATCCATTGAATGTCTATAAAACGCTTTTGAGCTACCTTCACAATTGTAATATCCCTAAAGTTCTTAAAAGTTTAATAGCAGTTCCAGAAACTATTTTTCGGAAACGTGGAGACATATATTTAAAGTTGTTTTAGAAACTTTCCAATATAAAAGGACTAATTATCTAGAGGCATCTGAGTCGCTCCAAATTTCTTTAAACCAGTAACAGCTAATTTAGAGAACGTTGACATAACGTAAGAATTTTGGAATCATTTCAGAAATCTAAACTAAAACCCTAAATTCCTTAAAGGGATTTTAAAACCGTTTTAGTAAAATCTACATTTTACGGGATTGTTGAAATGTTTAAAGGAGGAAAAAGGGAATGAGGAACCGTTACCATGAGAAACCTATAAGGGTGCTTTAAAAATTTTCTTCTGATCCGCCTTTAGAAAACAGTGAGTACCGTTAAGACTTTAACAAGAATTCAAATAATCTTTCCTGAAAAGCAGTCCATTTAATGTGATCTTAAAAAGGTGATTCAATACTACTAAAACCTTTGGAGGGATTTTACCAACGTCAGGATGCATGATAATAAGAAATCCGAACCCTCAGAAATATTCAAATTTTCAACCTGCCAAACTGCGTTATCTATCTTCAAAAATTGATGAGTATCTTTAAAAATTTGGAAAGCGTTTCGACAAGATTACAAGGAACTTATACTCTCACATTTGGAATATGAAGATACAGGATGAAGTTCTCAGAAACCTTCAAGTTTCCTTTATACTTGAAGGTTTCCTGAGTTATCTTCGAGTATTTCTAAGACTTTTATAAGTTTCCAAGGTACCTGAGAACCATTAGATATATTTCAGGAGTAAAAAAAGATGAGTAGGTAGCTTTAGGAGTGTTCAAGAATACTTTAAATATGTGAAAGACGTGTCTCAGCTACCCTCAGAAACTTTGAGCATACCTAAGATTGTTCAACATTCTGGAAGCTTTTCCGCAAACTCAAGAAATTTTAGTAAAACCTATTAATATTTAACTTGATTTTAAAGCGTTCAAATGCAGTAAGATGGCGCAAACAGATACATGAGACGTTTAAAGGACCTTTTTTTAACCATCGATGAAATTGTTTAGGAATAATTCCCAACCCCAAAAACCCAGAATTCCAAAATTTTTGAGGGGGAATTTAGCTCTGTTCCCGTAAAATCCAAAAAAAATTTACGAGGAATTTTGTAAATTTCGAAAAATACTCTGGAAATGGAACAAATGGAAAATCAAATAATTATTCTATGTTCCCAAATCAGAATAATTAAAATATTGCGAGAGGACTATAGCATACAATTTCACCAACCAATTATTTTTAAACATAACCTTATATATTTCTTTAAATTAAAATATAAGAAATATTTTAACGTCTTTAATATTTAATATGCCAGATATTCTCTGCAAGAGGTAAAAATGTCCTAATCGTATTTTTTGTTTCTCAAAGTTATAATTCAAAAGTACTCACTTGAATAATGTTCTACGACTTCCAGAAAACACGAAACTATCGTGATACCAAAATTGGTAGAGATTGAATAAGCGTATAATACGTAGAACCTGTTGGATGAAAGGATATTCCTAATTTGTCGTAGTAGTCTATTTCTATAAGTTCATAACTCTCCCAGGTTTAATACCGAGAAAGTTTTCCGCTGAAATGATTAAAGCAGTCCCCTGCCAGCGTTTTATTCCCTGCCTATTTTTCTTTCTTTATGCCGTAATATATTTTATGACAGATAATAAGCGTACTCGTATTGCTTGTTAAAAGATGTTTGCTCGTTGAAACGGCAAATGATACAATTTACCCTGATTTATCGTGTCATTAGCTTATTTCCCGCTCGTGGACTATATTTAATGGTTGTCGATCATTTATATTCTAATTTTAGGTGAAGTGAACCGCAATATTTAGGTGGTGGAAAGGGGAAAGGTACATTACGGTTACGTCTGTTCGCAAGAGTCTAAATCACACCGTTGAGTCGTAAGGGTAAGGGTACTTATAAGGATAACTTTAGGACGAGCTAGAAGGATTTACTACTTAACAGTATCAAAAAGGTGAGGATAGCTGTCCTGACAAGGTGCTAATAGGACAATACAAAGAAGGTAGCCGCCGGTGAAGGCAAACGGTGGCTACTTCCAATTTTTCATATACTTAGTAGTAAAACTTTGTATCACAAACAAAATATTGAGTTCGTAATAGGCTTACCGAAATGTGATCTGTTAATAAACTGTTTTAAGCTGATTAGAGCAATAGATATGATAAAATAAATACAAATCGGGAGGTGTCCCTTCGGCGAACCGATTTGAGTTCTTGGGATTCCAGATACTTCGAGAGCGACCAGAGCACCTCGGAATCGGAATGCGACAACATAAAAGCAAGGCGCTAGACAGTGAGAAGTCAGTCATAAAACTGGAACCGTGTCGACTACCAATGAGCTGAGCGGCCGTGCGCGAAAGATAAATAAACATATGTGTGATAAGTAAATTAAGTACCCAGTGTTATTTTTTGCGCCCATCACAACTATTACAGATTTGCAATTGAAAATCAATCATAACTCTACGTACTTCCAAGTAATCAACGTTTTGCAAATGTGTCCTTCTCTTATCGAATATTTTTCGGTTTTCCCTCCACAACACTGGGCGTCTCCTAGCTTTACCATATTGTAGGAAAAAATACACCCTTATAAATAACCGTCTGGGAACGGCAACGTTCGAGGATAAATGGGGCGCTAAATTCGGAAAAATATTTTTATTTTATGATTGTTTTAGTGGCTGTTTCGCCATATTTAAGCGGATATCTTGAAACGGCATCTACTACGGAAGTAGTCGAGGCGACGAGAGAACGATCCGCGGCATTTGTAGTTTAACAAAGAGCAATAATTTAAAACGCGAAAAGCGCCGAAGTTAATTTTTTGCGCATCCAACGGCGCACTTCGTGGATTACGAATTCATACCGATCGACGAATTATTTTTATAAGCGACGCTTTGGCTTCCATTCGCGCCTTTCACTTATAATTTGCTTTTGTTTTGACGATATTTCACTCCGCGAACTGAATAAATCAGAAAAGGGACTTTCTGATGATCGGCATTTGAATTTTAAATGCGCTCTTTGGTTTGCGAATAAAAAATAAAGGGAAAATTGCCCAAAGAAAAATATAAGTAACGTAATTAAGCGGGAAAATTTAAAACTTTTCCTCTGTCGAATTATTAAAATGTGTCGATGGAGTTTCCGTTTTTTTTTATTCATCACAGAAATTCGGAAATGCGGAAAGTCTGGTGTAACCAGATTTGCGATTGTGCCGATTTAAATTACGGACATTTGCCGAAATATAAGAACACAGAACATTGGTCCAAAGCTATCATAATTTTTATAAATATGTATAGGAAGTGTCCTAATTATCCGAGATAATAAATAAGAATTATAATTATTACCACAAAATACTTTTACCAAAATGTAATTTATAATTAATTATAATACATTTAAATTATTTGTTATGCGTGTTTACATCAATGCAACACTAACACACAGAGTCAGCCCAACATTTGTACCTGCGAGATTTTACCGACAACCCTCAGAAATCTTTAAAAGATTTTTAAATACGTAAAACGTTCATGACCCATTTCTTGAGTACCGATGCTCAAATCTTCTCAAAAACTTTTCTGGAAACCAAATAATATTGATTTTTGAAAAGTCTCCCAAAAACCTAGAAATCCTGACAGCCATCAGCAACATCAGCAAACAATGAGGGTCTTTTAGCATATAAAAGTGTTTCGCAAATTTCAGATAGGTAAGATAGGAGGTTCTCCTCTCTCAGCTATCGTGTTAGCACGCATAGACGTGTGGTCGGTGATAGTGGTATCCAAGCACACACAATCCGTTTTAACGTAATGACAAAGTGTACCAATCAAATCACTGTTTAACGTTATCACGGACCGAAACACGAATTCACCACACAGATTTACAAAGTTCAATTTTATTACATGGGCCCCTCAAATTTTGGGGTTGCCATCCGAACCCTCTCGGGTCCCCGAGACTAGTCATCTCCGTCTCGTCTCCTCTCGAGAGTAATCCCTTCCCTATGATCGGAAGTGACGTGACAGCCAATCACTGAACTTAAAACCCTTTCTCGTTCTCGACTCTTGACCTATCCCGGCTTTCTGAACACCCCACTTTTTCAATTTTTTTTCTCCCACCATAAGACAGACTCAGTCACGTACGCCGCTCTTCTTCTTCCCCAGTTATTCTCAAAACGGTAGTAGATAATAAAAGGTTGCAATGCCAAAGCGAGACAGATTTTAGCGTTTTGCATTTTATGTACGGTGTGATAGCAGCTAAAGTAACCAGAGAATCTCGTTCAAACTTACCCAACTCATAACACAATAGTACAACATTAATGTATCAAAATCTCAGATTCCTACCTATTATAGTTTTCGTCATAGTACGATGGCGACGCCGTGACGCCATTGTCCAATGTAAAGTTTACTACACGTCCTCTTAAGTAAACAAACATTCGACTCGAATCGCACACACTATCAGATAAGGTTTTGACCAAGTGAAATGGGATGGAGAGTATTTCGCAAGGTTGCGTTAATATTCAGACTCGGTTAAAATAAGGACCGAGGAATCGTGTTTAATTAAAATTCGTTGGCTAATTTGATGTTGAAAAAACCTAACGTAACAGGTAGTATTTTAAAAGATTCGAAACTATCTCATAAACTTGTCTAGAATCCTCAGAATCTTTTAACTGATTTTAGGAACATAAAGGCACATAATTATTCTATACGAGGGCCATTGATAACCCTCAAGGTTCAGGTTTATAATAGTGAAAGCTTTTCTTTTAATAGCCCAATTAATAGACAATTTCCATCCTATTACGCTGTAGAGCAATCGACTAGCAGCACGTTTTTAAATATTAATATTATTATGAAATAATTAGTAATTAAATATTATTATTTATTAGTATTATTAAAATTAAAAATAATATCCTGTAGACGTTCAAGTCACATTTAAACCAAATTTTGGTTTGGGTAATTTGTGATGAACAAAAATAACCAAAAAGTGCCTTATTTTGTTTTCTGTATCAATCATAAAACATATAGAATTAATGGCATTTATGAAGAATTAAAAATCCTTTAAAATGTTGATTAGATGACCTTGATTGAAAAACTTTAACCGGAGAAAATCCATAAAAACGGTAAAATGAATATTTTAGAAAAGTTAACAACGCTGTTAATTTTTAAAATTGTGATAAAATATTTCTGGAAATGATTGCATGTTACATCTACTTTAAACAAGTGCAAGATGAATGATATTGCAAAAAATTTTTGCGTGATTTTTTGTATTTATTATTTTATATTATTATTTATTTATTTATTTATAGTACATTTATTATTTTGCAAGGCGCATCGTGTTAAATGTGATTAATAGATTTTAATTTACCGAACAGATTGTTAAAGTAGGAATCAAATGCATTAACTCGTCTAAGTTGGATTTTTGAAAGAGTGGTTATAACGTGCTAGGAATGGTTTTTAATTTTCCGATAAACTGCTGAATTTCAGTCCAATACCAAACGTTACATTAGTAGTGTTTATTGTTGTTGTTTTTTTTAATTGTGTTTTTTATTGGGATTTTTATATTTATATTGATGTTTATATCTAGAGAGTATATTAAATCTTGTTTATTTCCTTTAAATGGTACGTGAAGCTCTACTGAACAATAACTGAAATTGTACGGAGAAAACTGTAGATTGCTTTAACTTTATTCACTGTCGTCTCTTGTTTTATATTTCTTTCTTATGCACATCTTCTTAGGAAATCTTTCGCCTTATCTTCAATTTCTTGAAATTCTCATTAAAAATCTATGGAACAATTAGATAGATTTTGAGAAAAAAGCTGAGGATTACATTCCTATTTCTTGACAACTCATGTTTCCGTCTTTATTTTCTTGTAATCTGCACACATCTTCCTACAAGAAAACCTTGCGTCTTTTCTTTAATTTCTTCAGAATATAACCAAACTTTATTAAACAAATTCTGAACTTTCTCTAAAAACACAGTGCATTTCCGTGTCCTGTCATATTATTTCTATTTCCATCTGACTTCCGCAAATCCATTACAGACCAATTGAAACTTATTAGTAAAATTTAATTAAAATTATTAAAAATAAATTAATAAAATTATTAAAACTGTACTGAGAAAATTCTACTGAAATCTGAGAATTTCACTTCAGGTTGTCTAAATTTCAAATTTGTTGTTCATCCACTATTTTTAAAAGAATTGCAGAAAGGTTTCTAGTTACTCAAAAGACAATACAATTCAGAGAAATTTTCAAAAACTTAATAAACCTACATCCCGTTCAATATTTGTTGAGATAGAATTCCGAGAATGAGTTGCGGTAGAAAGTCATTAGTCGTCGCACTTACCATATCAGCTTGTGCGTGCATTCGACATTGACAATAATGTCGAAATTTTTAAGGTACGCCTCTGTCGCGGTATAGTGTTACAGTAGTTCCGATAAGAAGGGGTTTATTAGCTTAGTAGTTTCTTGGAATTCTATCTCAACACATATTGAACGGGCTGTACCTATATAAACATTAAATATCGCTACAATTCAAATAATTGTGATTCTAAAAACCTTCCTGGTAACCCGAAAACTGTTAAAACAATTTCAACGAGAGTTTTCCACAAAAACCTAGAAACACTCAAAATGATTTTAGATATCTTAAAATGCAGAAAGGCTCGTTTACATATAAGAGAAAATGGTAATTTATTAATTCTCTATTAATTTTTTTGAAATAAATTTGAAGGTTTTCAGGGAAAGGTCCTAGAATTCTTGAGGAATTAGGAAGTTATGGTAACTCAGAAGTTTTCAGAGAATTCGTAGAATCAGTATAAAGGTTTCCATGGAGTACAGACAGATTTCTGGGATGGTTTTGAAACTTTCAGAAGTACCTAAAAATTTTTTAGGGTGGATTAAACCTACTGCATACTAATGTTTCTACAATCCTTCCAAAGGATCCAGGGATTTTCTGAGTCTATTCTAAAATCGCTTTAAAAGTTTTTGGATTTCTGGGAAGGTAATGTAATAGCTGGAAATTGTCTAAAGAAATCTCAGAAACTGTTTTCAGGAAAACTCTTTGAAGGTTTCTTAGGTTTCTCTTTATTTATTATTTAAGAGCATTAGAACTGATTGATCGAGGTTAGGTACTACATCCACGGTGAAGTTCCGTTGTTTTATTTTATTAATATACTATCACTTTATGTAACCATTCATGTTAATCTTCCCAGGTACACTTTCGAGCTTTTTCCAGAAGAACGAACGTAATGTGGGTTCCACGCTGTTTTTCACCAAACGTTCCACGTTATCTCTCCGTCAGGCTGTTACATCAGAAAATCGCATCGACGACGTAAACGAAAGAATAAAATTGTTAAACGACATTCGCGTGGGATAGCACTCGAAAAAGCCGGGAGACGTCTACATTAAAAGTGCTCGCTTTCCGCTCCCGAACATCGAGATTCTTTCATCCCCGAACTTTAAACTACATTAATCCAGAAGGGGGAAGCCACCGTGCATCTACTTTTTTCCTCGACGAGCAGGGGAGATAAACTTCATACAAAGTATACCGAAAGAGTTTATTATACAAGTTCCACTACGTCTCGTGAATAATAAGAGAAATTTCACACCGGCAACCGAGATATCCGATTTTTTCCACTGGCGTCTCCCTCCGGGGACCATTAATCGACCATAGGGCGGATCCTTCAGTTCCAGTACACCGAAAATATATTTTGAATATCTTGTATGAGATTATTAATTAAATTTTTACGACAGGCCTGGATTTAATTAATGGCATTTCCGTTGAGGTTTTTCCTTATTTTGATGAATAGCCGAACGGGATTGTTTATATAAAAATCGTTCGGCGGACGTAAATTATATTAAATGTATAATGAGCAGGGTTAATTAATTATCTGCTGATAGATGTAACGCGTTAACTTTAGATAAACAAATTCGGGGGTGCAAACTGCCATCAGAGCGTTACAAGACCCTAATACGCACTTTGTACCCAGTCATTATTTTAATTGCATTTGTTCAATGCTTGAAATGGGTTCAAAAAATATATCGTTTTCTTTACGCTTAACGAAGTGGCCCACCAACTACTCCTAAATGGTGAACCCCTTACAAGATGCAATAGATCCAAAATTATTAGAAATGTTCCCTTAGAAACCAATACATTCTTATCGCCCATCTCACTGGAGGAACTCAACCAGGGGCTTAACTCAATGAAAAATGGAAAAGCGGAGGAAATGAATGATATATGAATGTGGAGCAAATAAAGCAGCTTGGTCTGGTTGCTAAAAAATGGATCCTGGAACTTTTCCACCAATGCCGTACGACATTTAGGATGCCTAAGCTTTGGAGAACGTTCAAGGTAGTAGCATTGCTAAAACTTGGGAAAGATGTTGACTCTCCAAAAAAGTATCACCCTATGTCCATTCTATCCCACCTCTTCAAGCTGTATGAAAGGCTCATCCTACACCGCATATCAAACACCGTGGACTCAAAACTCATCCCACAGCAAGCTGGATTCCGACCTGGGAAATCATGTAGAAGCCAACCTTTTGAGGGTTTTGAAGAGAAACTAATTAAAGGGCTGGCTTTGGTCGATCTGAGCTGGGCCTACGACACAGTTAACCATAAGATGCTGATGGTCAAAGTTTATAACACCATAAAAGACCACCACCTTGTAACGATCATTAGCTCTTTACTGCAGAATAGACGCTTTTTGTGACGCTTGAAGGGAAGAGAAGTCGATGGAGAGGACAAAGAAACAATCTCGCCCAAGTGAGTGTGTTGGTCCCCATTCTCTTCAACATATACACTAACGACCAACCAACACCTAACAACACAAAGCACTTCCTATACGCTGACGACCTAGCCATCACAGCACAGGATAGATGCTTCGAGGGAGTGTGTGTAAGGCTATAAATGGCGTTTAACACTTTGCCTAAATTATACCAACACGACTCACTTAAGCAAAACCCTTTAAAGGCACAAGTAAACGCTTTCCATCTTCACTCTAGCCAGGGAAACCGAAAGCTGAATGTCACCCTGGAACAGCACCAATCTAGAGAACACCGATATATTGACCTACCTGGGCGTCGTGCCTGATCGTTCTCTGACCTATAGATACCACTGCAAAGAGACCATAAACAAATATCTGCTAGAAACAATATAATTAGGAAACTTATAAACAGTAAATGGGGAGCCAAGGCAGCGAACTTGCAACGTTAAATCTTATCGACGTTACAAGACGTCAGACGTTCTTATTAACGGGGCCCGAGTAGCTCAACTTGTCGGTGAGTGGTCGTAGGTGAACTACAATATGACCAGATACTCGATGGTAAAGGGCGCCAACAACTACAAAGCCCGGCCCTGACTGATATCTCGAGCCCCCTTTGGCTGTTAAGGGGAGTCGAATTATGTCTCACAGCTATCAAACGTCTCACTTACCTTTACGAAGGTTTATTCGAATCCGAGAGAGAGGTTGAGGTTAGATTCGTTAAATAAAACTTGAGCAACCCTAATGAATGAATTTAATAACCTGTACTTGCTTGTATAGAGAAATTCGATACCCAACTCTCGGATATGCAACCAATCTATACGTTACAAACTAACTTCCCTAACCTGACTTCTTAACTAAGAATCCGACCTGTACGGGTGCGACGCTGCCAGTGGTCCACGCCCGACGATCGGTTGCCTCGAACGGGGATGACGGGAATATCAGTGGAGCCTCCTGCCTCTCACGGTCAAACGGCTATCTGACGACACCGCTCATACGCTGATGACACCGCAGATGACGGAACGGGGACTGGCCTCTCGGATGACCGGCTGGAATGGCTGCTCTGGCCTCTCGGATGTCTGGCTGGAACTGCTGCTCTGGCCTCTCGGATATCTGGCTGGAACGGCTGCTCTGGCCTCTCGGATGTCTGGCTGGAACGGCTGCTCTGGCTTCTCGGATGTCTTGCTGGAACGGCTGCTCTGGCCTCTCGGAATCCCCCGGCTGGAACGGCTGCCCTGGGCCCCCCTGTTGTCGGGACGGCGGAGTCTTTGGGTCGGGAAAGCGACGCTGCGGAGATCTATTTACGACGGAACAGTCGGAACGGAGATTTCACTTCGCTGTCGTCCGTCAGCCCACGAAACACCTCTTTCTGTGATCGATCGTCACGCTCACGCACTGAACACAACGGGGCTTAACTCGGAGACCGGGAGACTGGCTGATGTTCACTCGAACTAACGATAATTACTCTCCGTAACACTCGGGATAACACAATGAGCGATATAATACTACTACTCGTACTCACACTCGGAATCGTCACCCAAAAGAGATAATAACAATAATCGCAATAACACTAATTCTCCTACTAATACTCGTAATCGGAAATCACCCAAAAGAGAGCGAGACAGGGGAACCTGTCCGTTTTTATACTATTCGTTCTTTCTATGAAAACCAATCGAATATTCGAGAAGGTATTACTGTAAACTTAACGAATATTCGTTACCAACACAAATAAGTGTTCCTAACTATCAACCAATCCGGATCAAGTGTGAGAAAGAGAGACATCTTTGTATGAGCGAAATAAAACTACTTGTATGAATGGTTGCATACCCTTAACTTCTAGGAATAGATAGAAATTAATCAAATTATCCCTATTTCCTTTGGTACTGTTACTGTAGGGACTCACCATGTATTCCTAAAAGTCGCGCATACTTCTTACTACATTTTGAGCCGAATTTCCCTAATGAATCTAACCTCTCATCCAAAAATGTGTTCACAGAGGAAGGGAGATCAACCTAAGGGCTCAGATATGGACTGCGTGATGATCTATCATATCCCCTGTGAAGACATGCCGGGGACATCAGTTCTATTATTGACAATTTATTACATGTGTTATAGTTGGAGGTTATAATTCCTAGATTACCTGTTCTCTACCTAGTCCACACAATCCTAGCTAAGATAAGTTCGTTCTTGTATTACTACCTATTCTCCCGGAGCCTTCTCTGATGTTATTCGTGTTTAAGCTAGTTCCCTCACATAACCTCTCATGAACCAGAAATGTGTTCACAAAGGAAGGGGGACGAAACTAATAACTTAACCCTTAATGAGGGACAACAGGATACCCTATCCCTTGCGACACTAGTCCTGTTACACAGGCCCTATTCCTGGTATTTAATTACATGTGGCCTGTTAGAGGTTATAATTTACATTCACCTTCACTACCTGACTCCTGTTGGCCTTAGGGGCAAACGAGTTATGTCAACAGGTTATTCTGGCCCCGCGGAGGTAAATTGCATAAAATGTGTGAGTATAAAGTTAAGTGAAGTTGCTAAGTAAAGAGCTAAGTTGGTTGCATATCAAAGGATCTTGAATAATTTCTAATCATCGGGCTACAGTTGTCGATTCACGTTTCTTCTCAAAAAAATAACGTTTTTTGAATAATCGTTTTTTCTTTGAAAATTCTGATTTTGATCAATAAATATATTACAATTTTTTTTCTCCTTTTGCTCATAAACAATGTAGGTATTTGTTTATAACAATTTTTAAACAGTGGTGGTAAAAAATTTTTAAAAAATCATGGAGCTTTAAAGCCTTAGAAATCCAAGATATTTAAAAAAAATGTTTATTTTCTTGTCTTTTTTCATTTTCAATTGTTGATAAAAAATAAAAAATCAAAATTTTACAATTTTTGCAACGGTTATCTAGGTGTAAGCCTATTAAAAATAACTTCGGCAAGCAAAAAAAATCCTAGGGTTTTAGTTCAATGATTATCTGGGTTTATATGTTAACATTTAGTTTGGAAAAATTTGTTAATTAACAGATGCATAATCTATGGAGAAATTGGCATAAAATTTTTTTAACCGCGGATTATTGTTAATTGGTGTATCCCAATTGTACATGAATTCTTCTATTCCTTAATATTCTTATTTAATATGTTAAAACAATCTTTTTTTGTTGTGTCAGAGTCACGCAACGCGCATGGAAGCCAGACTCTGAATCCTATTTTCAGGACTCTCTAAAAATTATAAATATTGGAGGTACAGTTTCGGGAGTACCAACATTTTTCCAACAAATTTACCGATCTTTTCAGATCTTTTTTAATATCTCGAAAATCTTTAATATTTTTCGAGATATTAAAAAAACAAAATCCCCACTTTTTTTCAACTTAATTGTTTGTAACTTTTGCAATTTTTTTCGGCCCCTTTTGGGACAATTCCGTAAACTTTCTAAATGACATTACGAATCGAAAGACACCATAATCATAATATTCGGTGAGTCTACAAAAAAGTTTTAAAAAACGGTACATGTTGACCAGACTAATACACCTGTACCCTTGACGATTTATGGTCAAACATGCAAGAAGCATTGGACGTAGCCCAATACTGGGCTCAAAAATTTTAACACCGGGCACGTAAAATTAATGTAAAGTTAGTATCGTTCTTCTCATCTAACGTAATTGAAAAGTTTTGTATTTTTCAGATTTTGCGAGCTCTTTTTGTTTAAGGATTCTAGTAAGTAGTCAAAATAATATAATACAAATTGACACATATTGAACATTTTCTCATCATCACTGCCGTAATTCAGAATCGTAACCACTAACACATTTTCCAATACAACACGTGGCAATACCATATAAAACAAAAAACGTAAAAATGTGTTGCTCCATTATTTAACAGCGACATCTTGGAAAATGTACCAGTAATTGCTTCCATTCTTTTCCAGTACGCTCTAAACCGCAATTCATCAAGTCTTATGACAAACTGGCATTGTCTGCGTACAATCAATCATCCCCTAAAAGACAAATTTTTGTAACACGTTACGTAAAATTCCCTAGAGAAAATTATCATTATTCAGAAAAATGCTTTTATACTACCTCCAACTGTCATCAACCAATCAGCATCTGCTTATATCGACATTAGTAGGGATATAAATCGTTAATTAATAATTCGTTTCCCGCCGACACGGTAGATCTTGAAAACTTACAAAGATTTATAGAAATTACAACTCGTTGTTCGGAAATGGTAAATTAACTAAAGAGCAGCAAAACAGTTCCATCAATCACGCACGGAACCCGGAAAACTTTAAATATAAATCCTCCGGGGAGGAAAAAAGGCAGTTAGATGCACCGGTTAGGAGAGCTCGAAATGATTCAATGCCGTATTCTTCAACTGTAAATATCGCCATCTATGGAGTATAAATTGTGAAATATGGAGACGGTGCAAGGGTTTATCGGGGGCGAATAAATTTGTTTTCAATTTCCACTGCCGCGTAGTGATACCGTCCGGATTTTCCGGGGTAGAGTTTATTAATAGCCGACGATTTGTTAACGTTGTTCATCGCGGTCCTTTGATATGTATGATTGTCGCATGTGACAAGTTCCGAAGAACAGATAACAGAGAGTTTTTAAAGGAATTAATGAAAGGGAACGAGATTTCCTAAGGAGGAAACAGATCGACAACAAGATGAATATTGCCTGAAACTGAAATACAGTCCTCAGTACAATCTCAATAATTAATCGATACAATTTAAATAAATAAAGAAAAGAAACGTTTCCTAAGAAAAAGTACGTAAAATACGAGAAATGACGGATGTAAAACTAAATTGGAAGGTCAGGACGCGAAAATTTAATCCTCAGTTTTGTATTCTTTAGAAAATTCTTTGGAAATTATAGAAAAGTAACACTATTGGCTAAGGATGGTTTGCAATAGCTTTGAAAAAGATGCCAACAAAATTAGTATATCAGAAAATGGGAAAGGGTGCTGTGTTCTCAGTAAAATCTCAATATTTTTTTCATTTTTTTCCAGAGCTTTGCTTGAAATTTAAAGATAATTAAGAAAATACCCAAGGCTTTGTATTAACAAAAATTGTGCAGATTACAAGAAAAGACAATTGGAAAACAAGACGTCAAAAAATATAAATACAATCCTCAATTTCCTCGGTAAAGTCTTACTATTTGTTAATAGGCTTTTCATCAGATTTTACATAAATTAAAGAAAAGATACAAAATTCCCTAAGATGAAGGTGCACAAGGGATGGAAATCTTGAATACGTGAATGAAATCAATGCAATCCTCAGTTTTTTAACTAGAAGTTCAATTATAGTTAAGTGGAGCTTTATGTAGACTTCAAGAAAATTAATAGCTAAGAGTTGTAAAGAATTCTGTAAATGACAAGAATAGGCAGATAGAAACAGAGTATGTATCTCGAGAGATGGGAAGTTAATTGTCAGTTGTTTCAGTACAACCTTAATGTTTGTCCGATTCTATAGATAATTTAAAGATATTTACAAAAGATTTCCTAAGGGAAAGCTTGCAAATTACAAGAAAAGCCAGATGGAGGCATAATAGATATGCTAGAAATTGAAGAAACACTAGAGATTTATGAGCATAATCTCAATATTTATCTAAAAAGGGTTTTATGCAAAATTCGAAGAAATTAAAGAAAACCCATGAGATTTTCTTACAAAAATATTAACAAATTGCAAAAAATATATGGAAAACAGTAGATATCAGAAAATGGACCTGCAATCCTCAGTCTTCTCAGTACGATCTGAATCTTGGCTTAGCAGAGCATCATTTAGAATTTATAAAATGTACAAGATTTGCTACGAAGAGGTCAGCCAATTACAAAAATTAATAGGCAGATGGAAACGGAATACGTACGCTTGAAAATAAATATGCAATTCTCAATTATCTCAGTACAACGTCAACAGTGTACAGTACAGTTTATCGAACTAAAAAAAATCTCCAAGAGGAAACCTGAAAATTAAAAGAAAATTCAGATGGAAACAGAGTAGATACGCCAGAAAATGGAAATGCAATCTAACGGTTTCTAGGAACAATCACAATATTTATTTAATAGGCTTTATTGAATAATTTAAAGAAAGTAAAATAAAACAAGATATACCAAAAAATGAAAGTACAATCCACAGAGTTCTCAGTACAACCTCAAAGTTTATACAGAAGGGTTTTATGTGGGATTTAAAGAAGATAAAGAAAAGAGACAAGTTTCTTTAAAAAGAAGTCTATAAATTACAAGAAAATATTGTCGAAAACAACCGAAGACGTAATGGAATGGAGCTGTAATCCTCAGCTTTTCAGTACAGTGTCTATACTTTTTCAGTAGAGTTTAATGAAGAATTGAAAAGAAATGTACTAGATTTATTAAGAAGAGGTCCGCAAATTACAAGAATATGCAGATGGAAACCAAATAGTTGTGACGAAAAATGTATATACAACCCACATTTTTCTCATTTTGTGAAAATTTTTCAGTACACTTTCAATTTTTGTTCAGATAAATTTTGGGTACAAATTAAAGAAATTAAAGGAAATAAAGCACATTTTCTATTGGAAAATCTGCACATTACAAGAAAGCGCCTGTAAAAACAAAATAAGTATGGCAAAAAATTTACATGTAATCCTCAGTTTTCTGATATACCAATAACTGTTTAATATAAATTTACAATGCATTTAATAAAAAATAAAAAAGATTTATTATTATATAATTAGGGTAAAAATTGCACGAAAAACCCGGAAAACACGAGATTAAGGAATGAAAATGTATAATTCTCAATTTTCTCAGTACAATGTCAATGCTTGTTCAATAGATTTTTATAGAGAATTTATAGAAATTGGCGAAAATTAAATGGAAAATGGAATAAAGTCAAGAGGAAATGGTATTCTAATTCTTTTCCTGAACAATCTCAATATATGTCCAGTAGAGTTTTGTTTTTTTATTAATTTGTTAATTAAAATAACTATTGAGACTAAAATTAAATCAAGTATTTATTGTAAATAATAAAAAATTGATACATGGATTACAAAGTAGATAAGCCAGGAAATAGAAACAAAATCGTAATTTTCCTCATGATTTGTTTAATAGAGTTTTTCTTGGAATTTAAAAGAAGTAAAGAAAGGATATAATATTTTTTGAAAAGAAATGTGTAAATTACAAGAAAAGCCAGACGTAAAGAAAATAGAAATGGAAAATGGAAATACAATCCACAAACTTCCCAAAAAAAATTCAGTATTTATTCAGTACAATTTCACTTGAGTTCTAAAGAAATTAAAGGAAAGGTACAAGATTTCCCAAGTGTAGACTATCAGGAAAGGTAAATGGGAATCATGAAAATTCACGAAATTCAAGTGCAATTTTCAGTTTTCTCATTACAATGTCAAAATTTGTTGAATAGTTCTTATCGAGTTCTTGTATAAAATTTAAAGAAATGAACGAAGATAGGTTCCAGTCTCCTGACTGCACGAAAAGACATAGAGGACATAGACTAGATAGAGCGGGTAATAAAATAAAAATTTTCAGTACAATCTCAATATGTTATTAGTTATCGGTATTTTGTAAAATTTTAAAAAAATCAAAGAAAAGAAATGATTTTATAAAGAGGAAGTCTTCAATTACTGGAAAATTCAAACGAAGCGCAGGATAATTATGACAAGATTTGGAATTCTTTAGTTTCTCACTAGAATTTCAGCATTAGACATTATAGCCTAATATTCAGTTCATCAATGGTTCTTGAATGATAAACAAAGTGATGTAAATTCAAATCCAAATTGTTCAATTTTTAAAATTCTTATATAATTCGCGGTGTGTAAAGTTATATTTTCCAATTAAATCAACTATTGAATCAACCAGAAATAGAGTATATCTATGTACATCTTCAATGAAGAAAGAACGACATCGTTAAAAATCATTCCCTTACGAAGACGAGAAATTGTATTAAATGACGGCGCTATTTCTCCTTGGGTGAAATTGTTAGCGCGGAAAAATCGCTAGAAATCTGGTGGGAAATATAATGTTTCAGTCCGGAGGTGGAATACAGTGAAAAGAAGATTTGCGGGCGATGATAGAGGCTGCATGAAGTATTGTGCACTTTATCCTTAATGGGCGCGAGAGGAGAAATATTACAGAGTTATCGGAAATATCTTTTACTTTGAGTAGAAATCCTCGACGAAAAAATAACATACTTAGTACTGAAAACTCAAGATTATTATCAGAATAGTATAAAAGGGATAAAAAGTTTAATTTCGTTATCGTGTATATACCAAGCTTGTGATGATAATTGAAAAAAATGTTCCTGGAGAAGGTAATAAGTATAAATAATTAGTTTGGTATTAGATTAGATACAGTGCTGCTATAATATTTAAAAGCAATAATAGTCCAGGACCCATATGTTTTCACGTGGATGTAAGAGATGACCGCAATGATTTTACATGAAACACTTAAAAAAATTGAAAATATGCGTTTTTTCCGACTTGTTTTGCTGCTAACTTTTTAAGTATCGCATTTAGAAGGAAGTTAAACAAAGAAAAAAATTACAGAATCGCTTTTCACATAAAATGGCATAAGTTAGAAATTCAAAAATTTATTAGCGGTTTTGCAAAATAGTAATAAACAAAAAAAAATCCCAAAAAAGTGTTTTCTTAATTTATTATTTTAGGCTCTTTAAAGTGGAGTTAGGACTTCCATATCACAGGTAGAAAATCTAGAAGATGTAATAAAAGAATCCTGTAAATTTCGTTTCTATCGGTTTAATAGATTTTGCACAATAATTTTTGCAATCCAGAAAAATCGAAAAGTATTGAAAATTTTCAAAATTATTTAAAATCTTTTTCCACTACTAGATTTCAACAAGACTGGCTGATCATATATAAGAGAAACCAAGCTTTCATGTGCTTTTTTCATAATTAAAGAATATCTAGTAGAACGGTCACAGTCGTTTAAAATTGGTGTCAAATTGATAAATTTGTCAAAATTCGAAGAGAATTTTTTTTAATGTAAATTTCAATCTTTTTAATGTAAATTTCAACAAAAATACTATACTGGTTACTGTGAGTAACAATTATTTCTTAAGATATGGGAAAAAATAGTAATTTCATTAACCATTATTAACAATTTTATTAAACACTAATCAATTTTGAGGAGTTATATCTCAGAAGCTAATGAAACAAATAGGAACTTATAATATATAAAAAGAAGCGTTTTTCCGAATACTTTCCGGGTATGTTTTCAGAATTTCATATAACAACAAATTCGCAGAGATAATCCGTTTGATTATAAGCAAAAAAAAAACGACACCAACTTTAAACAATGACTGTGACCGTTCTAATAAATATTTTTTAATTCTGAAAAAAGCGCATGAAAGCTTGTTTCCTTTTATATATGCTCGGCCAGTTTTGTTGAAATGGAATAATGCAAAAAGATTTTAAACAATTTTGAAAATTTTAAATTTTTTTCGATTTTTCTGGAGTGAAAAAATTATTGTGCAAAATCTATTAAACCGATCGAAACAAAATTTACGGGATTCTTTTAGTATGACTTCAGGATTTTCCACCTGTGATTTGGAAGTCCTAACTACATATTAAAGTGCCTAAAATAATGAATTAACAAAAACCACCTTTTTGGGCCGATTCTTTATTTTATTGCTATAATGCAAAACTGCTAATAAATTTTTCAATTTCTAACCTACGACATATTATGTAAAAAGCGAGTTTGTAACTTTTTTCTCTTCAACTTTCTTCTACATTGAATACTTAAAAAGTTAACTGCAAAACAAATCGGAACAACACGCGTTTTTATCAATTTATTTTTAAATTGTTGCATTTTAGACAATGTTCCCGACCTCTCCGCTCTGGAGGATAAGTCAATCCTTATTCTAGGCATTATTCCCGAGGTATTCATGTAAAAACATTGCGGTCACCTCTTACGTCCATATAAAGCTAATTTCTGACAGATGGGTCTTGGACTATAATGCATTACGAGAATATAATGTTTGGGATATCCCAGCCGAATTACCGAACAGACAAAGTACCGAATAAAATGGCGTGTTCTACACACATGGAATTTTCTTACATTTATTATATGCGTAGAACTATGTTGTTACGCCATTTTAAACTTTATATGTCCGCTAATCGATCTACAGTTTTTCATATAATGAAAGTAACTACTAAATACCAAATTGTAACACCCTGCAGGTGGTTAAGGGATTTTGCTTGGATATTTTTGGTAGATTTGATTAACCTTTTAACACCCTGTAGGAGGTTGTGGGATTTAAATTTTTATTTTATCGACTAATCTGGTTATTTGTATATGTTATATATTTGTAACATTTATAAAAATGGCCCTGTCTATGAAAATTACTTAGCAAATATGGTAAAATATGAGTCGTTAGAATTAATTATAAAGAAGCGTTCTCATCGCTGCTAGAGAGACTGGTATGAAATTTAACACCGGACGTGACGGTTTAATTAAAAAGTAATGCAACTAGAGGAATAGTGCTTACAGCGGACGAACGACTTTGTAGTCCCTACCCGGGGTTACAGACGGTGAAAGGAACGTGGATTGCTTGAGTCGCGGAGACGCGAAAAATCGGGAATTGGTAATTAGATAATCAGAAAAAATCGGGATGGGGATTAGAAATGAGTCTGGAAAAAACGGAATATCTTGCGATAGGAACAGATGGGGGAGACTTAGATCTGGAAGGCGAATACATTAAGGAATGTAAGGAATTCAAATATTTAGGCGCAATATTTGATAAAACTCCGAGCTGTGATAAAGATATTGAATATCGAATTAATCAAGGACGGAAGGCTATAAATCAACTAAATAGCATATGGTGGAGTAAAGGAATAAGGAGTACGACCAAAAAGAGAATATACCATACTATCATAGAAGGAATTACACTATATAACTCGGAAGTATGGGAAATTAAAGATAGGCAAAGTAAAAGACTCCAAGCCTTAGAGATGGACGTACTTAGAAGGAGTTGTAGGATATCTAGGTTACAACATATCCCAAATCAACAAATAAAAGAAAAAATGAAAACAGAAGGTGATATCATTGACCAAATTGAACAAAGGAGGCTAATATGGTACGGGCACGTACAGAGGATGGAGGAAACAAGATGGCCAAAAAAGCTAATCCATTATAGGCCACCCGAAAGACGGAAGAGGGGTAGGCCGAGAAGGACGTGGGAAATGGACGTAGAGAAAGCAATGCACAGTAGACAACTTCAAGAAGAAGATCTACATGACAGGAAAGCATGGCGAGATGGATGCAGGAAACGGCGGATGCTGTAGTCTAAACCTGCTGCATATATATATAGAAAAAATCGGGACTTATGGAGTTTAAGGGAGAATCATAGGTCGAGTGGGGACAATATGACCAATTAGAGAATTGGAAGAAGAATTTCGTAAGCAACTTAGGGTTGTGGAAATGGTAAGCGAGGCTTCCACGAGAGAAGAAATTGTGGAAGATGAGAGTCGTTGGGAGACCGGGTCTCCGAACGGTGAGCTTTCGAGTCATGAGTGTTTTTTTGTGTTCATTTTTGAGAAGGTTCTGTATTGTGAGACTTAGAGTTTTGAAATAGAGTTTTGCTTTATATTCGCGGGGCGAAGTAAAATCTTGAGGTAATACGAGGGAGTCGTAATTTGAGAGAGTTAAGTTAGAGAAAAACAATTTTGAGTTTGAGTTTGTAGTTTTCAAGGAAGAGTAGTGCTTGAATTTGACGTTTTCCTAGAGATTGAGTTCAGGGGAAATTCGAGTAACTCGCGAGGGAGTAAATAATTTGCAGAGTTTTGGATTAGAGTTTTGATCAGAGTTTGATTGGAGTTTTGCCGAGAGTGCTTACGCCAGAACCTATTTAGAGTAGAGTTGTAACAACCTGGGGTTGTTCGAGGCATTTTAATTTTTTTGGGTTTGATTTTAATTGTAACATTTAGAAATAACACCCTGTATATGGAAATTACGGAGCGAGGAAAGGAATTACAAGATATATTAATTCAGCGCTTTAGCTGTCGTGAGTGCAGCCGAGTTGTAATCTGATACGGGACATGACGTGATTGTTAGTAGCATACACCGGATACTTAATTAGAAACATACAATGTTAATATCCACCAAACTGCTTACGTTTTGGTGACGAGGTCGTAAGCAACTTAGCAGGGTCGAGGAACGGGAGCATCGTACGTTTGCTGAGTCAGTTAGGGGCGTGTACTCACTGAGTCGAAGGAACGCAGAAAAATCGCGAGTTCGATAATTATTCAGTCAAAGGGGCGGATCTTATGACGTATCAGGAATATTCATAGGCCGAGTAGGGAAAAATGCGTTCTCTTTAGAGTCGGTCGGTTGTGATTACGGGAGTGCTCATTTTTTTTTTTTGTAAAGGTCCGGGACCTAAGGGAGTTAGATTTTTGATCCGCCAGGGGCAAAGTGTAGCGTTGGTGTTACTACGAGGAAATCGTAAGTCCTGTCATAATTGTTTGGGAGAGTTTAGAGTTATTGCTTGAGAGCAGTAAGTTTGGAGTCCTAGAACTTCCGCTAAAGTCGTAGAGAGCAATTTTTCTTGGAGTTTCAGAGTGACTGTCCAAGAGTGGATATTCTGAGAGTTTGCACGCAAGAGGCGTAATTGTTTGAATTACAGAGTTCACGCGAGAGTTAATCTCCCTTTGAGTTTCAGAGTTGTTGTTCGAAAGTTTTAACTCAGAGTGCTAGAGT
The DNA here is from genome assembly GCA_946251905.1 of Cryptocephalus moraei. Classification (NCBI taxonomy): domain Eukaryota; kingdom Metazoa; phylum Arthropoda; class Insecta; order Coleoptera; family Chrysomelidae; genus Cryptocephalus; species Cryptocephalus moraei. The sequence goes on from OX276463.1 coordinate 15,107,238, forward strand.
TTGTACGCGAGAGGCGTAAGTGTTTGAGTTATCGAGTTTACGAGATAGTCGTAATCCTCCTTGAGTTTCAGAGTTGTTGTTCGAGAGTTGTAATTTTGAGAGTTGAGAGTTTGCACGCGAGAGGCGAAATCGCGGGAACTACAGAGTTTTCTTGAGAGTTTTAGTCTTCAACTTCTAGAGTCCGTTACGAGAGAGTCGTAAAATTGGGAGTCTGAGAGTTTGCACGCGAGAGGCGTAATTACTGGAGCTATAGAGTTTCACTAGAGTCTTAATTTTGGAGTCCTAGAATTTGTTACGCGATAGGCGTAAACTTTGGGAGTTTAGAGTTCTTTACGCGAGAGTCCAGACTGTTAGATATTGAGAATTTACGCGAGAGTCGCGATTTTGGAGTTCTAGAGTTCGTTACGCGGTAGGCGTAAACTTTGTGAGTTTGGAGTTCTTTACGCGAGAGTCAAGACTGTTAGAGACTGAGAATTTACGCGAGGGTCGCGATTTTGGAGTTCTATAGTTTGTGACGCGAGAGTCGTAAGTTTTGACAGTTCAGAAGTTCTTACGCCAGGTTCGTACTTGTTCGAAGTCATACTTGATTCGGAAGTTCTAGAGTTTCTTGAAAGGCAGAGTAGGTTCTCTTCTGTAATTTTCGGAGAAAACGAATAATTTTCCTTAGGAGTTGTAATCTAGGGAGACCTCGAGTTACCCACTAAGGAGTTGTGTTTTTCTGGGTGTGTTGAGAGTTTATAGCCCTAGTATTGAGTTGAGTTGAGTTGAGTTAAGTTGAGTAGAACCGTCTTGAATGTGTAGAATGAAACGTATTCTCTTAATCGAGTGAAACGCGTTAGTGCATTCCGCCAGGCGAGCTAAGGAGTAACAGATTCCCAATCCGAGACCAGAGCTGTTAACCGAGAAATACGCCGTGACGTCCCGGTGAGTCTATTCCGATTTGAAAGGGTTGAGTAGCCCTTAATTTTGGGGTTTGGTTTTGTTACCTAGAAAGTCGCTACAATCTCGGTCTACCGAATAATAAACGCTTTAGAAGTCACGTCCCTGAATCATACTGCGCGGAAATTCCATATACAGGGGTAGTACAATACGTAGGGATGAACCTTTTAACTATGTTACTTATAAGATTTGATTTATTTCCTGTGGGTATTAGTTCCTGATCGTTGTTATGTTGGGGATAATTTTCTTACTTTATTTTATTGTGTTGAGGGGATATTTTTTTTTGTTTTATTGTCTCATTTTGGGGGATAATTCTGTTGTTCTATCTTATATCTTATTTTGGGGATAATTTTAATGTTTCATCGTATATCTTACTTTGGAGAATAAGTTTTAATTTATTTTATTGTCTTAGTTGTGGGGATTTTTGAGTTCGCACGATTGTTCATTTTGTGTTGCGTTTGACATTTTCTTTTTCTCAATAGATGTATTGACTTTATTCCGTGTTTAATTTCTAATCGACTAAGGCAGGCATTTGAGAAGCCCTGCGCCTACGTTCCCTCCGGAACCATCATAGTCAGAGTCTATTCTAATAATTGAGTCTACCCCACCCAAAGTAATACCGGTCCTTAGCCTCCATTAAATTAAAAAGTTAAATTGATATCTTATTGATCTGATTGATTCATAGATTTTATTGATTTATCTTTTTCCCAAAGGACCGGTCATTACAGAGTCGTTAAAGTGAGTAGATTCATCCGTTCCGATTTCCGTGCGAGCGAAACGCGTTTTCGACACCCCCTGCTGAGCGCCGACATTGAGGGTTTCCACGCCAATGTCCAGGCAGTAAGCAGAGTTCTCACCGTGGCCAATTGGTGAGTCTGTTCTGATTTACAAGGGTTGAATCACCCTTGATTTTATTTTAACTGCGTTGAGTTTTGGTACGTCGTCCGTCGCTATAATCTCGATACACGGATTAATAAATTCGTAAAAAGTCACGTCCTGGTAACACACTGTGTTAAAGTTCCATATACAGGGGCATTAAGATAGGTATGGTTCAACCGTTCCAATTATTTGACTTATAAGATTGAGTTGTTTTTCTGTGGGTTTTAGTTTCCTGACCATTGCTTTATTTTGGGGATAGTTTTCTCATTTGATTTTGTTATCGTATTTTGGAGGATAATTTACGTATTTTTATTCTATTGTCTTCTTGTGGGAATAATTTTATTTTACTTCATTGTCTTGTTTCGGGGATAATTTTTTTGTTTTATTTTTTATAGTCTTATTTCTTACGGGAGATTTTGTGGTTTCAATTATTTTATCCTATTTGACCGTGTTTGTTCAAGCAAATGTTTTTTTGTTTGTGTTCAATAGAGATATGTATTTTTCTACTCCGTGTTTAATTTCGATCGAGTAAAGCAGGCATTCCAGAAGCCCTGCACCTACGCTCCCTGGGAATATCAGATTTAAAGTCAATTCCATTAAATTATTTCAACCTCACCCAAAGTAATTTACCGGTCCAAAAAATCTCAGTTAAATTTAAAGTGACATTTTTCCTATTTCGTTAATTATTCAAAAAAGGACCGGTCGATTACAAAATTAAAATTACTTGGGTGTTCCAATGTAGATATAAAAGTTAAAACAAATTAACCATATTTAAATAATAGACATTTCAATGAAACTCATTTCGTGCAGAAGTTAGCGGTCATAATTTTATCTATACATGAACAATCTACTTGCTTCAATATCGTTTTGCGTGTTGATACAGGAATAAAGGTTGTAAAATTTGTTGGCGGCAGATTATCAATAGTATTTCTTCTTTTACTCGGTGTGTAAACATCGATTTCGGATTTTCACGCAATTTGCGGGTAGGGCATTTATACCCTTAACAAAAGTAACGGCGTCTCAAGGGGAAAGATTCACACCAATTATCCCCTTAATTATTTGACTTCTTCCCTATCAAGGATTATTAAAGCCCTTCTTGGACCCCTTATTCCCAAGCTTCGGGCACTCTCTGTCTCGCCTTCTCACTGTCTCTCTCCCCCACCGGAACAACTTTCCCCTTTCCGATTTTACACTTATACGCGGGAATAGTCGGGAGGTTATTATGTTTTCCGCTACGGAGGCTTTTCCAATTTTCTTTCATATTTTATTACGCTGTTAACTGGGGAAATTAAACTTTTTATTTGTTTACGATTCCGACGTTCCACCTCCTCCGACTACGCTTTATTGATCCTTAAAAACTTCATTCGGCGGCCGTAAATGGGAATTTATCGTTCCGCTTAAATTATCATATATCGGATTTCATTACTGGAGATATAAAAGGGTAGTAACTAAACGGACAAGAAATTTCATAAAGTCTGTTGGAAGGAGCCGCCTACCTGTTTGCTTTAAGTGTAATAGGATTATTAACGAAACGAAAGATTTAAATAAAATACTGCTAATTTTTTTATATATGGCGGTGCCGCATAACTATTGTAATGTTACGTCATTTTGCTCTCTGCTTCAAAATCCAATAGGCTTTACTACTATTAACTTACTACATTTGTAAGCTCATTTAGTTTTTAAGAAAATCGGTAAGTAAAACTCCTTTTACTTCAATTTAAAAACATGTAAAACAATAGTGTAACGTTTATCCTAATTTATTTACACTGTCCTAATTATACACTACACACTACTTAATTTATTTGGACTATTACTGAATTAATTAATTTATATAACACACTTAACTCATTAATTTATTTGTACAATTCGCTTTTCCGTTTTTCGCACTGTTTATTCACTCGCGGCTTCACGTCTAATCTAATCTCTCCGACCGCAAGCCCGTCATTATATAGTCCTCCATTATGTCTCGGGATCCTTCTTGAAAGAACTCGATCCTTCTTTTCCCTAATAATGTTTATCAAGAAACGGCCAGAACGTAATAAATCATTCTTTCCTTAATATGATGTTGCCCGGAACGTTGGGGACGGTTTTTTATTGCCCACTTAACGGAGCGCTTTGAAGTGACCGCCGAGGTCCGATAAGAGAAAACACGTTGCGCGCTGCTGTTTACATTTCGCGTTACAATAGTAAAATTAAGTAAGTTCAACACAATTTTACTGAAATAGTATTGAGTAATATCTAAGAAACATGTCCCACATAGATGGGTTCGTAATTGTTACCACACAATTGTATTTACCGGTGATTACATTCCTATTCCTTCTTTGGAGACATTTTATCTTCAAGCACTTGGGAAGGAAATGAAGTGAGATATTTCAATATTAGAACTTATATAAGTCAGAACTTTATAATCTAAGTTGTGAGACGAAAGTGCTTTCCGTCAATTACGAAAAAGCACTTATCTCGAAGACATATCGATTTAAGTTTAACATAAAAATCGTAAAATTCACATTTTATGGGATATAAGCGAATTCCATCGAGAAATTGTGGCAGCATAGTCTGGATAAATATTGTTTTAGCACTTTTGTGGGGTAATTTTGATATCATATGTTACTTTAAAATAATGAGTAATTTTTTGCAGTTCTTTTTTCTAAAATAATACTTTCTGAATATTTATGCCCTGTACATCTCATTTAATTTGAGGCTCAGGTTTTTTGATACTTATTTTATTTTTTGCCTTATTCGCGTTAACACTTAGACTCTGCGTCTGGCATATTTAAAAATTTTTGTGAGAAACTCCAACAGATGTTGAAATCACCACAAATGTTAATTGGATTTCCATTTAAAGGCTGGCGAAATTTCATTTCATAAATTCACGAAGTTCAAGAGTTAAGACCTTCTAATTTACGACTAAGCTTTTTCAATATATTTTTTTCAAAAAATCTGTTAAGAGCTCACCAAAACTCGAGTTAATATGAAATTTATTATAAATGTTGCTTGAAGTTTAATGGCAAACTCTAGAGCTATTACCATTTTTATGTCAAAGTTTTTCAGTTTATTTAGTCAATTGATATTTTAGGATTTAGGAGTTTGTAAAAACAAATTCACTGAAACTCCATTTGTAATAAAAATTCCCATGGATGTTAACTGGACTTTAGTTATGAAGCACACGAAGTCTTATTTTAATAACTCAAGGAGTCCTAGAGTTAGACACATTTATTTTGACTAATATTTTCCAATTTATTTGAATAGATGATTATTAAAGAATTTTTAAAAAACTCATTGTTACCACAATTGCTGTGAACTTCAGTACAAACGATGAGTTTGGTTTATACTAACTCAAAGATTTCTAGAGTTATAGCCTTCCATTTTATGAACTTTGGAAATTGAATTTTCAGTAATTCCCAAAAAAAAACTGAAACTTCAATTGTAAAATCGATCAAAAATGTCTCATTTAAAGACCTACGAAGTTTCATTTTAAAATTATATTTTATGACTAATATTTTTTAACTGAATATGAAAATATATTTTTAGTTTCTGTGTTATATTCGATTTGTGAATTCAAATACAACTAATATTTTTCCCCAGGCATATAAAATTTTTCTAATTATTTATAACTTCAATAACAAATATTAATACTAAACCCTAAAACGTCATTAAATTCTGTTTGTTGATTGATTATAGGTAAAAACCGACCGCTAATTTATTACCAGGCACTAATTGCCAATCAAGATAATTTGATCATTAATAACTGTGGAAGGGTAAATAAAATCGAGTGAATGATTGTAAATTCTTAAAAAGAGGGTTTCTTACATGAAGCATTATTCCAATAAGTAGGGTACATACCATAATATTATCTGGTATTCATTTTAGTAAAACCTATTAATAACTATTAATAATATTAATAAATAATATATTTTATATATTTTATTTATATATATATATATATATATATATATATATATATATATATATATGTATATTTTGATTTTCAAAAATTCAATTTGCCAAAACGTGACAGATTTTACAAGACATTTTATGTGTATATTACAAGCCATTTAAATTTAACTGAGCTTAAAACTGAAGTAGACCCAGCTTCAACCCAACGCAAAAGATAAATGGGCCTAAGTCATTTCAAAATCTAGATAATAGTAATGTGGTAACAAGCATACAATTTTTGTATACACAAGTATACAAATAGAAATCTAAATACAAAGTAATAGGACGTCCGCCACTAAGTCAACACGATTTAGTAACATTCCCAATATTTGGCGACGACGTCGTAACTATATGGTATCACACCATTTTATAATCTATCTATTCGTAAATTTAAGTTCAAACGTTAACTGGTCAAAATGACACTGTGGAAAAGAAAGATAGGTCAAGTCAGGATATGATAAGGATCTTATCTTAACGACCTAATAAAAACTTTTATATGCGTGCCTAGAAAATATTTTTAGTTTCTCATACGGGGTAACCATAAACTTAGAAAAACATGTTTTTGGAAACATGTGTGTGTGTGTGTGTGTGTGTGTGTGTGTGTGTGTGTGTGTGTGTGTGTGTGTGTGTGTGTGTGTGTGTGTGTGTGTGTGTGTGTGTGTGTGTGTGTGTGTGTGTGTGTGTGTGTGTGTGTGTGTGTGTGTGTGTGTGTGTGTGTGTGTGTGTGTGTGTGTGTGTGTGTGTGTGTGTGTGTGTGTGTGTGTGTGTGTGTGTGTGTGTGTGTGTGTGTGTGTGTGTGTGTGTGTGTGTGTGTGTGTGTGTGTGTGTGTGTGTGTGTGTGTGTGTGTGTGTGTGTGTGTGTGTGTGTGTGTGTGTGTGTGTGTGTGTGTGTGTGTGTGTGTGTGTGTGTGTGTGTGTGTGTGTGTGTGTGTGTGTGTGTGTGTGTGTGTGTGTGTGTGTGTGTGTGTGTGTGTGTGTGTGTGTGTGTGTGTGTGTGTGTGTGTGTGTGTGTGTGTGTGTGTGTGTGTGTGTGTGTGTGTGTGTGTGTGTGTGTGTGTGTGTGTGTGTGTGTGTGTGTGTGTGTGTGTGTGTGTGTGTGTGTGTGTGTGTGTGTGTGTGTGTGTGTGTGTGTGTGTGTGTGTGTGTGTGTGTGTGTGTGTGTGTGTGTGTGTGTGTGTGTGTGTGTGTGTGTGTGTGTGTGTGTGTGTGTGTGTGTGTGTGTGTGTGTGTGTGTGTGTGTGTGTGTGTGTGTGTGTGTGTGTGTGTGTGTGTGTGTGTGTGTGTGTGTGTGTGTGTGTGTGTGTGTGTGTGTGTGTGTGTGTGTGTGTGTGTGTGTGTGTGTGTGTGTGTGTGTGTGTGTGTGTGTGTGTGTGTGTGTGTGTGTGTGTGTGTGTGTGTGTGTGTGTGTGTGTGTGTGTGTGTGTGTGTGTGTGTGTGTGTGTGTGTGTGTGTGTGTGTGTGTGTGTGTGTGTGTGTGTGTGTGTGTGTGTGTGTGTGTGTGTGTGTGTGTGTGTGTGTGTGTGTGTGTGTGTGTGTGTGTGTGTGTGTGTGTGTGTGTGTGTGTGTGTGTGTGTGTGTGTGTGTGTGTGTGTGTGTGTGTGTGTGTGTGTGTGTGTGTGTGTGTGTGTGTGTGTGTGTGTGTGTGTGTGTGTGTGTGTGTGTGTGTGTGTGTGTGTGTGTGTGTGTGTGTGTGTGTGTGTGTGTGTGTGTGTGTGTGTGTGTGTGTGTGTGTGTGTGTGTGTGTGTGTGTGTGTGTGTGTGTGTGTGTGTGTGTGTGTGTGTGTGTGTGTGTGTGTGTGTGTGTGTGTGTGTGTGTGTGTGTGTGTGTGTGTGTGTGTGTGTGTGTGTGTGTGTGTGTGTGTGTGTGTGTGTGTGTGTGTGTGTGTGTGTGTGTGTGTGTGTGTGTGTGTGTGTGTGTGTGTGTGTGTGTGTGTGTGTGTGTGTGTGTGTGTGTGTGTGTGTGTGTGTGTGTGTGTGTGTGTGTGTGTGTGTGTGTGTGTGTGTGTGTGTGTGTGTGTGTGTGTGTGTGTGTGTGTGTGTGTGTGTGTGTGTGTGTGTGTGTGTGTGTGTGTGTGTGTGTGTGTGTGTGTGTGTGTGTGTGTGTGTGTGTGTGTGTGTGTGTGTGTGTGTGTGTGTGTGTGTGTGTGTGTGTGTGTGTGTGTGTGTGTGTGTGTGTGTGTGTGTGTGTGTGTGTGTGTGTGTGTGTGTGTGTGTGTGTGTGTGTGTGTGTGTGTGTGTGTGTGTGTGTGTGTGTGTGTGTGTGTGTGTGTGTGTGTGTGTGTGTGTGTGTGTGTGTGTGTGTGTGTGTGTGTGTGTGTGTGTGTGTGTGTGTGTGTGTGTGTGTGTGTGTGTGTGTGTGTGTGTGTGTGTGTGTGTGTGTGTGTGTGTGTGTGTGTGTGTGTGTGTGTGTGTGTGTGTGTGTGTGTGTGTGTGTGTGTGTGTGTGTGTGTGTGTGTGTGTGTGTGTGTGTGTGTGTGTGTGTGTGTGTGTGTGTGTGTGTGTGTGTGTGTATATGTGTATATGTGGTCACCGGTTTCTCAGAAACTGTAAATACTGGAAAGCTGAAATTTTGTGTGTAGGCTGGATCCCCTAAAAACTCGCGAAAACATAAATTTTATCAGAATCAGTTAAGGGCAAAGGGCAGTTTGCTAGTAATAACTGGGGAAACGTTTCTTTTTCTTAAAATTGGTATGTTTACTTTATTGTTCAATTCTTATCGATTGCCGTTATCGTCATCTTGACTAATTTTCAGCGAAGGGCCCTCCACTTTTGTAAATTTTCAGATTTTCTCAATGTTCTTCAAAATTACTTTGCCGATTATTACCCTATTGTAACGAAACGGCTCGCCGCGATAAACACGCCGGGAGCTACACAAGTTCGCCGAATTGCGATACCGGGAAGGACGCGACGAAGCCGAGACGGCTCGAGAAGCTTCGATGCGATAACAAGTTCCGCGAATTCTAGAATGATCTCCAGAAACTTCGGGAATATTCCGGCAAACGTCTAGAAGCCTTCTACCTGCCATAAAAAGGGAATGTCGGACCCGAGGGAGGACAGTTGAAGAACCGGTGTGTAAACATTCGAGCGAGAAACCGGGCGCGTTAAAATAAATAAACATCTCTGAGTGAAATGAATTATAAATGTTAAGAGTTAATAATAAATTAATTAGGACAAATAGTGTAGTGTTTTAGTTTTAGTAGACAGTAAAAACGTTACACTATTTTAGAGTTCAACTGACCTAACCAATGGCTAAAACTCTTATTTGGAATTTTTTTTCTATAAGCTCCCTTTAGGGAGCTTATATGCTTTATAAGTTCCTATTAAGGAACTTTACTCTTGAGCATTGTCAAATTCTCAAATATTTTTTTCAGAAAGGTTTTCAATATTTCAACTACAGTTTATGTTTGAATTGACATATTCCATTTACACAATTTTTATTCGAAATTTTTATTTTTTACCAGATCTCATAACTTGTTCAATGCCTATACCTGTTATTTGAAATATTGTATAAGTAAATTTATTTATCGTTTCGATAAAGTTAGTTGTATTCAATAACATTTTTCAGAAATGTTTGTCATCTAACAAACAACCAAAAAAAAGATTTACTAATAAGAGAAAATGTTAATATTCATTATTAAATTAAATTTTTAAAACGGTGATAATGTTGCCATGAATATTTTGTCCGGCCATATGAGAAAATCTTACGATGTTAGACATCGTCATATTTTATATTGAGAAAAATATGAAATTTCGCTAAATCTTAAAATATATTTTAAATTTAGTTATAATTGTGCGACTGCTTATTTTGATGTTGCTTTGTTGTACTTTTATATTCTTTTTAAACTTTTTTAAAGTGATTATAAAATGTAAACTTAAATAAGTGTTTAAAATTATAAATATTTTAGTCATAAAGATAATTTTCTTTTAATTACTTTAGTATTGTTTTTGTATGTATTTCTTGTTTTAACAAGAAAGTATTTTAAAATGGAGGACTGGTGAGTTTCTGTTTTTTGGGTGTTTTATTGCTTTATTGATTTCTTCCTGGGATATTTCAACTGTTTCTACATTTGCTTTGCTGCTTCCTGTGTTATTTTCTTCATTTTAGTCAACAGCATACTAGTATATATTCCATTCTTTCATGGTAAAATATAGTAAAACCTGTGCATTTTAAAGTACTGCACCGATTTTAATGAAATTTTGCAAGTGAGCTTCTCTTACCATCCTCTTCAACAGTTACCGGAAAAAAATCTTACCGGATTACAATAAGAAAGGGACGGTGCACGGACTATAAACAGGTAGCAAAAGAATCCGATCGAATAAATGTATATTAAAACCTTATATAAATGTAGTAACAACTAAAGCAAACAGACATTTTAATAGAGAAGAATATATTCCCCAAAATCGGCTCTTTCAGCACTTTAAAACGATACCTCATAATAAGCCAAGATTCAGAATACATTAACCAAATAAGATTCAGAAAGTAGGTTAAACGGTATGACTTTCGGATTTAAAATAGGCTACCTGTCTTGCATGTCTTACTTATTAATTTATTTAGGAACATATTAAGTACTTTGAAATATATGTATATTTAATGAGACATGTTATACAAACTAAAAACGAAATCTGACAGTCCTAAGTCTGGTTGAAGCGGGAAGGAATTTTTTGTCCTGGTAAAACTCACATTTTTAAGTTATTCTCTATAAATTAATTTAAAGTTTAGTATTAAAGAAATAAAACATGTTTTTTCCATACTATATATAAAAAATATTTAGTATTAACAATTTTCTAACCATTATTTAATTAATGTATTCTGAGTCTTGAAGTATGAGGTATCGATTTAAAGTGCTAAAAGAGCCGATTTTGGGGAATATACTTTTTGCTCTAGTTATTGGTATATATTAAACCTGATTTATTTAGTATAAAATTAACTCTCAACTCTATCGAATGAGGTAGCGTTTAAAAGCGTTCAAAAAGCCGATTTTTCTGAACATATATTTTTTTATTAAAATGTTTGTTTGCTCTAGTTTTTACTACATTTATATAAGATTTTAGTATACATTTATTCGACCGGATTCTTTTGCTAACCGTTTATGGTCCGTGCACCGTTCCTTTCTTATCGTAATCCGGTAAGCCGATAACGGGTTTCGGTGCAGTTTACTATTGTCCGTTACGCCAGACCCATGCGTGCAAGCTAGAGTGAGGGCGACAACAATAGACAACAGACGACCTTGGCGGTTGCCTTGCGACCAGTGTTGTTAAAAATACAATTGTAAAAGTATTTAAATACAAATACAAATACTTTTTCAACGAAGTAATTAAAAGTATTTTAAATACAATTTGTGAAAATGTATATAATTACAATTACAATTACATTGACAATGTATTTAAAAGTAATTTAAATACATTCTATATTAAAAATTTATACCGGGTAATTTAAAACTTTCCATTTCTTATTAAATTTATTCGTCTTCAGCACTCGAGAGTGATAAACGAACTGAATGTCTTTATTTTCCAGTTGTCAAACAGGTAAACTCGGAATTTCGACCAATACGAAATCAACATAAATGAAATTGTACTTGTATTCTCAATATTTCTCCGAAAATAATAGTTAAAGCAGGGAAAGCCTTGACGAAGCAGATTATCTCCCTAACTTACCTGTTTCGGCGTAGGATAATGATCCATTATCCCAAAAATTATTACTTATTGCAGTTATTAGTATTTACTGTGTAGGTATTAATGATGAGTCATGGGACTCATGGGTGTATACCTAACTGCGGATTCCCCATATACCTAGTGGCCATAGTTGAACTTTTAAATACAAGTATTTAAGTATAATTACAAGTATTTAAAATTTTGAGGACAATTGTAATTAAATTACTTTTGAATTACAAAAAAGTAAATGTATTTAATTACGTATTTGAATGTAATTGATGTAATTAAAATACATTTTTAAATACTTGTATTTAAATACTTAACATCACTGCTTGCGACGCATCTATCCCTTTTACGCGACAGCGTCCGAGTGAAAGCTCGATTTGGCGATCGGCTCGGTTCGCGAGCGCGATGGAAGGGGACGAAGGGGTACGCGCTACGCGCGTTCTGATTGTACTGTTTCCACTCCGTCGTCAGCGACGACTGCGATAGCAGTCAGCACACTATTAGTTATAAAGTTATATGAATATTTACTGAGCATAACATTGCTTATTACTATTACAATAACAATTGCGGCAATAAGGTATTCAATTCTTGCATTCTAGGAGTTCGATTAGCTATATAATCTCATATATTTGTTCTTGCATCGGTCACTGAGTGCAGTAATAATAGGTTATGTTATGATTTCGACTAAAACATTATGATGAATGATATAAATGATCGTATAAAACGTCGACTGCCTTCATTTAGAATTCAATGAAAACAATTATCCCGCGCAGCAATTCATAAATGAGATCAAGATTAATGTTCAATTTCACACATGTCATAACAATGTGTCTAAAATGACCAGTTGGACCGGCCAACCGCAGTGCGAAAAAACCTTCAAGTGATAATTAAGTGATAATAATTCTATTCAATTCATAAACGTATTCCATTTTTTATCAATGTTTTCTTATGAAGATATCACCTAAAAATTATCGTCCGGAAACCGACTTTACACACAATCAATTTTTTTTAGGTAAAAATCAACAATTCTAATCGCGAATATCTCGGAGAATATTATCATACCAAGAATAGTTTGTACTACATTTTTTGCTTGATATTGATCACTCTATCGATTTCCGGGGTTATTTTGAGGTTAAATATTTTAACCCCGAGAAGGGGTGGCACTCACACCCAGAGTCAAGGCACACACTGGAGCTATATAACTTTTTTCCTTAATATTTTTCCTATATATATTTTATATTTCAGGTCAATCTAAGTAGTTCTTTAAGATTCTGAGCAAAAACCGTGAAAGTATAGCCTAATAAGCTTGAGGAGTGATCAACCCATAAATTTTAAATTTAATCGGTAAAATTGTGAAAACCGTTACTGTCCATAGCACCTCTGCGCGTCCGCCCGGATTAACATCGGTCCCCCGCCGAATTAGAGATATTTGTGAAACTAGAACGTAAAATCCGATGCGATTATTATTGAAAAATCCGCGACCGAGTCCTGATGGCGTTAATGGTCCCGATGGCGCGGCACCAGTCGAATTATTATTTCCCGGCCCCCGCGGATCTCGCAAAACATTCAAAATCGAAACTGGGCCATTAGCGCCGTAGGGCCGAAATTTTCCGCGTGCTCGGACGTAAATCGTCGCCCGAAATTAGAGGGAGCTCTAGACTTTTCCCGATTTTCGACGTTCGATCCGGTCGTGCCCGAAAAATGATTCGCCTTTAACTGGAATGAGTAATCGCTGCAGCGATGCAAATTTTAAATACGTTCCCGTTGTGTACGAGATTTATACGGATTTGATTGTTGGAGGGAGAGGGGAAAGCGGGTACGGTAGAGATAAACAATGTTATTTTCCAGTCGAGTTTTATTTAGCCGTACGTGGATTCTTGAAGATTTATGGAAAAAAAGAAACCAATGAAATTGATTGTACGGTTCGGGAATCCACTTCAAACGGAGATAGCGGGAATCCATTCGATTACGGTCAGTTAGAGGGAGGAAAAACTACAATTTTCGAGTGAATAAATCTTCCGCCAGGCCATAATATATCAGCTCCCTTCGATATATTAGAGATTTACTGTTTTTTTACGCACCGATATTTGTGCGTATTTCCCGTTCCTTCAATTTAATTGTAAGGAACGATTCCCAATATTTGGTCCCGTCGAGCCATAAATAATCAAAATAAAAGGACAAAGACGGTATGGAATTGAATCCTATAAAAATTTCTCCCATCCGACTGAGACGTTATAAGTACGTCCCTTTATTAAACCCCCATAAATCACTCACGGGTGTCCGTTTCCCAATTTCCTCCACACATTCAGTTTTATATTCCAGGTGATCCCCGGACACGTTGTAACCGCAAATTGGGTAATAACGAGCGTTTTTTTCGCATGACGCGTCCCGTCATATCTGCATCGCAAAGATGCAATGGACAGCATCTCTCTCTCTCTCTCTCTCTCTCTCTCTCTCTCTCTCTCTCTCTCTCTCTCTCTCTTCACATCACCACGTAATAAAAATGGTAATGCATTTCATGGCGGCATGCTCCGGTTGTGAGGTCCCCTCGGACCACTAAGATTGGATGCCGCGAAAAATATTTACATCGCAAGTTAATCTATGTCAGTTCGAAGGGCGTTAACGGGCGGAATTATGAATTCACGCTATGTTTCTTATGTTTAAATTTAAATTTTGATGTGGAGTTACGTGGCAACGAAGCTGGAGCGGATAGAGCGGGAAGTGTTTCATAATCACGAAACTAATTACATTAAACAGACGAATGGATGAAAATAATACAAATGCTTTGGAACATTTTTGGAATATTTACAAATTTAGTTTGTGCAAGTAAAATTTTGTTACGTTAGGCCAGGCTACAAAGAAAAAGTTGATTTAATGTTCTACAGATATCTGAAATTTTTTAATGGTAGGGGGGACCTATAGAAAGATCACTGTATGACCATATACAGCTAGAATGTCCCTGGTTTTTTATAAACAACGGGTTAAGGTGTGAAAGTCGATTTTTTCCTCATAGAATTTTCCGGTTGCATTTTAGAGAAAAGTGGTCAAAAGGAAAGTTGTAGGTAATAAAAAGATGGTTAATTTGGTTAACTATAAATTAAAATTGATAAATAAACAATTGAGTTATTAGCAAAATAACATCATTTTTTCAGTATTTTATAAATGTTAATAACTTTTGCAATAATAGTGATAAGTGAAAGGTAATACACGAATTATGAAGCCTTTAGGACCCTTATAAATGTGCAAAATTTCATCCAGATCGGGTTCTTAGTTTACGAGATATCTTATTTGTTTATATCTCAGAGACTAAATGTTTAAACAATTGAGCTTGCCTAGGCTGCAATCCTACAGATATTTCATAAGGTGAAATAGTTTCCCTGAATGCCGAACTACAAGTTAAGTTTGAAAACCAACTCATTTTTAATGAAATTGTTGTTAAAAAAATCATTTTAAAAAGGCTCTAATTTTAGCTCTAAAGTAACTGTTTTGACGTGTATATCCCCTTATTTTCATTCCTAATTCAACCCAATACACGGACTTGTTAAATTCCTTTATCGTCGATAATACCTGTACAATAAAACCACCTTTTCGGTCATGTCGTCGAAAATGCCCATCAACCCATCGTAAAACACCTGGTCGCGTCGAAACTTCTTCCGCCCCTTCGTTACAATGAGCAATCGAGTTAAGAAATGGGCGTCCTTGTATTGATGATGTAGTTGTATTAAAACAGATAATTGAAAAACAACGAGAATACACCATAGAAACACACCAACCTTTACGGAAAAGCTTTAGGTAAAATTAAAGGTCCTCTATTATGGAGCTTCTAATTGATTGACCAAGGGTAAACTAATTCACCCTATTAACGCTGTCAAGAGATTATAACGCTTTTTTTAAATTTCACCTCATAGTAGGCTGTGGATAGTGTTACTAATTACCTAAGTGACTAAGTGACACCTTACTAAAAAAATGTCAATCTTGAAGTAGGTTGACATAACCTCACTTTTTTAATAAAAATTGAAACTGCTTCAATAAGTTACTAGTGTCTTGAAAAAGACAGCTTAGCTCTATTAATTAGGCATTAGAATAGTGAGACTATAGAATATAAAAATCTAAATGCGAATACCTCGGTGAAAACAAACTTGACAACTCTTAACTCTCCCATGGAACAATAGTCTTCGAAGTGCATGGAACGTTTTGAGTTTTGATAATGACATTTTTTAGTAAGGTGCATTCACAAACACTATACACAGGCTACTATGAGCTGAAATTAAAAAAAAAACAAGATACCTCAATACAGGAACCCTTATAGGGACAAAAGTGCAACCTTCAAGAGAATTTGTAACAAACACAACGGTGTAGCTTATCACCTACACTTTTTATTTTATATACATACGACTTGGTAAGAAAGTAGAAAACTGAATGCAACTGCGAAATTGAAATAGACCCAAGCTTGGCCTTGAATACCTGAGTCAATATGCCCTACAATATGATTTAACAAAATCAATCAATACGATAAAAGTAATGGCCTTTAAAAGTAATCACCCAGTTAGATCTACAAGAGCAATATACCTTATAAAAATTGAGCAGATTTCCGACTTCCAACATATAGCACCACATATCATGTTGACAAGGACATAGAAAGAAAAAATCGTGATGTGTTCATCAGAGTACTTTCTGATAATATAGGGGTTAATTTAAGCAACAAACCGAAAAACGACAAGTACCTATAAAGTACTCCTCACGGTAGATTTAGCCAAAAGCGTTACAAAACTTTTTTATATATATTAAGTAGTAGAATAAACATACAAAGTTTAAAAAAAATTCGTTGAGTGGATTTCGAAAAAAATTTAAAAAACCGAAAACTGACAAGTATAAAGTGCCCTTCACAGAAGATTTAGCCATAATCTTTAGAAAGCTTTTTTATACCTGTTTAATCGTACAATAAATATCCAAAGTTTCAAAAAAAATTGTAGCGTATTTCGAGAAAAATTCAAAAACCCGAAAAATGACAAGAGTAAACTACCCTTTTATCCTGGCCGATTTTAATGAAAAGCCTATTTTCACGTCCTGGTATGGTACAAAGTCTAAATACAAAGTTTTGACCGTTTGTGGTTTTTTGTTTTTGAGAAAATCCTACCACAGACGTACATACACACATACAGGCACACATACACACATAAATAGAGACAGTTTCCCAAAAACATGTTTTTTGGTCTCAGGGGACCTCAAAACGTTCAGAAATGCTAATATCTCAATATCGAAAAATCGACCCGGTTACAATACTTTCTCATATATGAGTACCTCACATGAGAAAGTAAAAAGACTGCCAAAACTAATACTGAACTACAAACCAAGAGGCAGAAGAAGTATAGGAAGACCGCGAAAAAGATGGTTTCACAGTAGAGACAGTAACAGGTGACATTACACTTAATCCTGGAAAGAAGATGATGATGTTGATGATAAAATTAACTGAAACAGACAGAACTAATAGTCCCACTTCTGGTTAATTTTCAAACCGTAACCAGTTACGTAAGTAGATTATTATACGGAAAATTCTCCTCGTTTACTTTCAACTATCCAAAACGATGCGTTATGAATGGCACACCCAGCGAACTTCAAAAGCTAATTAAAAAATCGCATCGCGCTGTCAACTGTCACCGTTCCTGACGTGCCGGAATTGTTTGATTCGGATCAGCGTCCGAAGTTATACGAGAAATGCAAATAATTCCCGCGGTGGTAATCCTGCAACGTGTCCCTTCCGCTACCCTTCGGCGTAATTTTGTTTAACTTCGGGTCGCGATATGTCACATGCGTAACACGTTATACGGCACGGAATATACATTATGCTAATGTTTATCAAGTGGGAGTCTTGTAGAAGTTTTGATAAATTATTTATCTTTATGTAAGGAACAATGACGAGGGGAAAGTTTGTCTGATGATACAATTTAGACGAGAGGAACGTTAGTAGGCACGGGAACGATATTTTATTAACCCGAGGCGTTTCGTCGGGGGACATGATATTAAACGACTAAAAATAAATGCTTGTATCTACAACACAAGGGGAAAGTTGAAACATATTTAACCCCACCCAACTGTGTCGCAGCTTTATTGGAAACATTTCATTGGAGAGATTCCATCTCGCCAACCTAACAAGCAGAACCTAGCAGAGCATTACTATTGCACCCCAAGTGTAAACACTTAGATTTTCTCACATTAGTAAATTCCAACATTCGCCGTCAAAGTGACCCGAAAGGGAGTCCCTCTCGTTTTACGGGATAGCTCGGTTTTCCATTAGGCAAATGTCCGGAATCTTCACGTTCCAGTTTACTTTAGCACCTGGATAACTAAACAAACAGGAGGGAGGGGGAACGGAGACGCAAACACGTATAGCGAAAGAGCAATAATATAAGAGACCGGAATAGGAGCGCTACACTAGACGAAGGTCTTTGATGTTGCTTAGCCCCAAGTGAAACAATCCATTGTGATTTAATGGTTTACTGTAGGATGAGCATAAGTCGCACTTAAAGTGGAAACGGGAGTAATGTGTAATTCTTGGGATAGGAATGAGATAATTTGGATGTGTAATTATCGCAATGCGGACAATTGAATATTAAAAAATGAAACAGGCGTAATACTGTCTCTCGAGGCGACAGCTTATCTCTTGTGCTCATCGAGCTGACACCAATACTAATATTAACCATTTGATATTCAAGTCAATAAAAACGGTATTAACAGTAGGTATACCAAACTAACTGATATTTCCACATTATTTATCTTCTAGGTGTGACTTTCCATTACTCCAATTTGAACAAGAGAGATTTAGCAATAATAGCACTATCTAAGCGCAAAACACATTTCACCATTTCATCAGTAATAAAGATAGGAGTTTAGTTATTTCCTGTAGGAGAGTTGGACAAAGAGGTTAGGAAAGCTAAGGTGAGCGATTTTCTGATGTCTGCCGGAGTAGTCAGCCTGAGATTTCAATTTTAAAAATCTTATTTAAAGAATTATGAATAGAAATCGACCAAAACAATACCCATTCGACATTCAGCAAACACAATTGCTTCGTGAAATTTTGAGGAAATTCCCTACCTTTTTGGAGTTAAGGAATTGTATCGAAAGTAATTTATTTACGTCTTAATCTATTCAAACTGTAAATGTTGGGCGTAACACATACTTTTCAGGGAGAAACTTGTATATAGGAAGTATTTTGGTGTATTTTTAAATTTTATTTGGCTACAAAGATCAACGTCCTACGTTGGGCGCCAATGTATAAGGTAATTTTATCAACGGATTTTTTGACTAGTAAATTGTATCTTAGTAAATATCGTAACTACTTGCTGCACCAGCTAGCTACAATGCATGAGGCTCAATAGAGTTAATTTAACATAGCACATGAGGAGGAACTGAATATACTATAGATTCCAGTAATGTGGTCCTCTTACTCAAAAAACTAAATACATAAATAATTGCCTTTTAGTAGGCAGCCAATAATATATTACTCTATACTACTACTATATCCTAGGGATTCCAGGAATGTGGTTCTCTTACCAAAAAAACTAAACAAATAAATAATTGCCCCTTAGTAGGCAGCCCAATGACATACAGTCAATTCGCACAGTTTTATAATCCCAAAATTAACATTTTATACCGAATGTGGTGTATTGTGGAACCACTGTGAGAAAGTACCTGAAAAATGCCTTAACTAAAGGTAGCTCAATCAAGTCTAAAAAGTTAGCTACCTTAACGTTCATTTGGGAATACTGAATCCCTTACTTTTATAATTGAAGTTCACCGGCAGTAGAGACTGTTGTAACGGTAACTTTTTCTAGTACGGCTCTGGACGCCGGAAATCGCTCGTTTATAGGCAAGTAAATGATGCGGAGCTAATTACTCGCCCCCGCGATAACGGATCAACTCCGAATTTCACCTTGAGTTAGCCCCGGAATGAACCTTTATAGAGACACTAAAATCAAAGTTGGGGATGGGAAATTATTGGAGATATTCCCGTGTAAAGATAATGTTAATTATTCCCCCCTCGCGGTAAAGGGCGAAGAGCTTAAGTCAACATTACATTCCGAAATTATGCGATCACGGAGAGAGCACGTGAACAGGGAGGGAGGAAGGCGCGTCCAATGAGAGCGCCGTACTACGCGTAGGTACGAGGAGAAAGGGTAAATTTTGAGAGAAGAGACGAGTAGTAGGGACCAAGCGGTCAGCGCCGAACCACGTTCATTTTAGCCGGAATTTGAGGTTAACTTGACAGTTGGTAGCTTGGCACTGGGTGAAGGTCATCTTATTTAGAGGTTAATGTTTGAAGTGAAGTAAACAAGAAGTCTGCGTACTACTTCTATTGATGAGTTGCCTGGTAAATTTGTATAGTGAAGTGTGGGCCAGTGAATAGGGAAACACGAACGTACTTGAACGGCGTTCCTTGGATCTTCAACTTCCGACTTCAGCGTCAAAGCCTTTACGACCTGGAGCGTGGCTACATCCGACAACGAACGTGGCCAGTCAACAGGACTAACCTGCCCAGGGTACCACCGAGAAAGTACTCCTCCGGTGACCTCTACGCACGAGGGCGATAGAGCCTGCGTGAGTGCGCCCCTCTTCGACAAGCCGATAAACCCTGATCAGGTATCGTTTTTTATATTGGTCGACCAATGTATAGTGACACTTATAAGTGAAGTATCTGTACATAAGATTTGTTGCTCTTCTGAAGGACTGTTAGTATAACTATTTTCTTTTGCTTGTTTACGTTGCCCGCAGTTAACCGTAAAACCGTTGTTCGGTAGGCGTTCCCCGTAGAGAACAGATATTTCCAGTGTGGTCGGAACTAAATGGGAACTTAACTCAGGGTAACGTAACATTAGGGTTGTGTTAGCGAAGCGACCATAACAATTACGAAGCCAATTTGGGTAAGGTCATAGACATTATTTTCGTTGGTTAGTCTAGTGAAGGGGTCGGCAAGTAGTTTTAGGTAGGGTCCGAATACTATAGCAAAATTTTAACGAGGTCCAGAAAAAAAAACCCATGATACTAATAAAGTACCTATACTTGTCTTATATTTATGTATTGTAACGTTTATTTTATAATTTATTTAGATTAATTGAACACTAATTTATTTAACACACTAAACTACTTGTACACTAGACTAGACACTACATAATTTATTTGTACTGTTCCGCTTTCGGATCGTATGTCGCGTTCACTTCTGCTTCTCTAGTTCTAACTAACTCCCTCGATCACAAACCCCCTTATATATACACCCCCAACCCTGATCGAGAACATTCTAGTACATTCTAGAAGCCTACGCAGCAAATGTTCATGCACCTGTCTTGTACGCGTCGTAGTTATTCTTTTGAAGGAGTAAACATGTGTCGCTTTGTTTACTTCTCGCATTACAGTATTATTATAGTCTTAAAGGAATAAAAGTATATTTGGCGGTCCGCGGTTCAACCTTTCGCGGTCCGGATACGGACCGCGGTCCGCCTGTTGGGGACCGTTGGTCTAGTGTATTGTTGGTTGCCTACTTATAGGCGTAAGTGAATTTATGGTATACCGAATTTATTAATGCGGCTTTTTTCTTCTGTTAATGTGGTGATCGAAAATGTATGTATAACCTATAACTGTCCGCCTGTTGGGGACCGTTGGTCTAGTGTATTGTTGGTTGCCTACTTATAGGCGTAAGTGAATTTATGGTATACCGAATTTATTAATGCGGCTTTTTTCTTCTGTTAATGTGGTGATCGAAAATGTATGTATAACCTATAACTGGAATTAAATCTCAGTGTAACCATCATCATTCGTTTGAACGTTTATTGAATTCTCCGCACGACCCAGGAATTAATAAATCAAATAAAGGGAACTCATTGCACGCAGAGCTAGTCGTGGCAATTGTTCGTTCTCTTGTAAGTAATTCAACCATATAAATTTATAATTACTAAAGTGAGCGTTACACAGTGTCAAACTACACCAGAGGTGGAGGAAAACTCACAGTCGGCAGTATACTGCAGTTCGTAACTTCACGTCAATGCGATACCTCTAAACTTCACATAGTTTAGAGGATAGTTCATAATTTAACCATGAAACGGTACTGAAGTTCACAGTTAAACAACGATATGACGGTACTCTCAGTAAGATAAACACTTTGAACCTCAAAAGCTAAACACTTAACTTCAAAAGATGAGCTACCCCATAATCTCAAAATATATTGGCATTAATATTGGTTAATTCTTAATAACGTGGCCTCTCCCTATTTAAATTTTCAGGCATACGGTAGAGAGGTTGAGTCACGTAGACCGTCGAACAGCAACTCAAAACGGACAAAACTTACTATTAATGGGCTACTAACTTAAAGTATGATCATCACATTATGATCTGTCTCATTACTTCACTCTGAAGATTGAGAGTGGGCTCAAATGAAAGCTAACAGCTTAGTTGAAATAATAATGAGATTTACTCAGTCGATTATACACCTGAGGAGAGCTTTCAATTTTGATATAAATAAAGTTGATTATGATGAAATTAATGAAACTTCATTTTTATAAATATTTTTAACAGTACTGTTGACGCTAGCGTCAACATTATTTAAGGGAATTTTAGGTGAAGAAATAATATAATTTATTGTAACCGAATTTAGGGAACTTTTTACATAATTTAATCATTGAAATTAATACGCGTTGTTTTACAAAACAGAAAAACAATTCATAATTAAGAGTGACGATAAGTGTGAACAATATTGTTGGATTGTTTTCACGGTCGTCCACGAATCAATAACACGAGCGATCATTTCACGTTATTAACTACAACAGAACGTGAACTGGTCAAGTTCAACTCTCATACTCAACTGACTAAGCATAACACGGCGTTTCGGTAACGTGATACCGTTCGCTCCTCGAGAAGGTCAGTCTGGGTGCAAGGTAACAAAAAACAATAATATCTCATTTAACCAATGTAAAACAAAATGTATAAAATCTCTAAAATTTGGGACAATAAACCAGTATACGATGTATGCTTAAAACGACAGTGTGTTGTGATCTTTCTTCACGCCACCCAAACCGACAACCCCTAACCTCAAGAGCTTCAACCCCGGAGAGCACGTTACGCCCTCTCTCCAAACTACTAGAACTTCAACCCGGACCTGCACGTTAAGTCCCCAGGTCCACACCGGAGAGCACGATACGCCCTCTCTCTAGACTTCGAGAACTTCAACCGCGGACCTGCACGTTACGCCCTCAGGTCCACATCAGAGAGCACGATACGCCCCCTCTCCACACAACAAGAACTTCAAGAGATCACGTCACGCACTGATCTCCGCCTACAAGAACGTCTTCAGCCTTACAACCTGGAGACAAGATTCATCTCCGCAGCCACCCACGAGTTACGAGAGATATCTACATCTAGATACAGTCCATTCTCTAAAGAGTTCATTTCACACTTTCGTTCAGTATTGATAATGTTTAATAAATTTTATGAATGCACAAAGCAACTTTGACAATTAACAGTGACACAACGATAGTTTCGTAGAGCTCCCAACTATCCTCTATAATTTTCCCTATTTTAAGCGGTCCAATTCTATTCAATTAACCCTTCGACCTCCGTATACGAATCCCCGACAATTTTTAATGACATCGTAAAATCTCGCCCCTTACGTCACTTCGTTCATAATTTCCTCTAAAATACATCCTCAATGCGCACTTAAACTTCATCCCGGAAAACTTTCGTCGTCCCCGACGACGGAAAGAGGAAAATTTTTAACTGTTCCCAACTTTTCACAATGCTAAAAGTAACGTTAAGAGCGAAAGATTCACTCCGGAGTTAATGTCGTACATATTTTTCCGGGCAATTAACGGTAATAAGTTCGCTGTTTAGTAATAATTAATACTTTCGGAACGTGGAAAGTTAACGGAAGAACTTTACGAGGTAGTAACCCGTTCGCGATCTTGATAAAGGTCGGGTTTTAACGCGGAGATGGTAAAATGGGGATTGTTATTGTGTTTTACGAGGTAGGTTAATAATGCACTGTTTAACTGGGCAATATAATCAACGGAGATTTATGAAACTAATCAACTTTAAAGGATGGAAGGGCCGCCATAAAAGTATTTCGACAGGAAACGGCCAAACAGATTCTTCAAGAAACAAATTTACAGCTTATTTCCTTGCAAGTGATAGAACGAATTTCAAGAAATGTAAAGTGTAGCAAATGTAGCTGATAGGCCTTCACGATATCGAGACAAACTCTCGAGACCGATACCGGGAAGAGAGTGGTAAAAATTTCCGAGACCGATATCGACTCGTCTCGACGATACCGAGACGAGAGTGGAAAAATTTAGTTTCAACGAGACCGAGACGATACCACCGGCAAGTCTCGGTATCGTCTCGGTATCGTGAAGGCCTAGTACCTGACTACATAAATCCGAAAAGATATGTGGATAATACACTGGATTATTGGACCCCGTTACGTGACATTATGGGCACAACTACGGCATGAAATAACGAGAAATACGACTACATTCTAATTAGAGGATGTAAGGAGACTTGTATACTAAAAAAATTATAATGTGTAATAATGGGTAATTTTTCTAATTATCGGTCTAATTACCATCTGTTTGGTTTTTCATCATTACTCCATTAACAACTGATTGATTTGGTTATTTAGATGGTGATAATCAAGTGTAATTTTAATCATAAATAATTATTGATTATGTGATGATTGGCGTGCATGGAAGTAGCACATACCCTTAGAAGAATGCGATTCAAATCCGGTGTATTTCATTACTAATAAACAATTCTGGGAATAGTAATTCCGTTAATTGCCAGGCTTCCTAGACTATGACGTGGTTCCTGATTTGTGCCCCAATATGACGAATGAAAGATTGATTGTTAGATTTACGACACCAACGATAGATTGTTGGTACCCCTGTTAATTATTAATATTGGGTAAAGGAGTGGGAGGAAGAGACGATCTCAGGGTTTTTACGTTTCACCCTTCTGCGGAAAAGTTTGATCATGAAAAGTCTCTGTTCCATAGTGGTAGATACGACATTGAATCTTGTCTCTACCTCGTCTGCTCTCGTCTCTAATTTCACTGCTGAAATTTCGATACGAGATGAGATCTAATTTTGGTATAGTCTCGAAAAGCCTGTAAGTCTAGAATGTTACATATGCGTTCTCCTCTTTATAAAACAAATAGAGCCATGGATAACGAAAATGCAGCTAAAAAGATATTAAATGCCATGACCTGTGATCCTATGTGTCTAACCTTCAAAAATTAGCAACTCTTATTGGTATAACGCGCAAGTAACTGTGACCACATGTTTTCTTAGAATTTTTGAAACGATTATTATTGGATCTCCATTCGAAAAGTGGTATGGATCGTTCCATTTCACCGGTGGACATATTTAACCATAATAATTATTAATTAGCAACTCAGCTTACCTAAATTTTAACAAGTTTAGTTATAATCCGATAATCCGGCAGGTAATGGCAAGTTCTCAGTGGGAAATGATTGATAGAATAAAATGAAACTAGCTGATGCGAGTAATACCTACTTCACCGTCCCACGTATTTTCAAATAATATCTTCCCTTTGAAATACTCACAAAAACCTACTTATAACGTCGTGAGTATTTCAAATTTTGCGACGCCGGATAGAAGCTTAAATAAAGTTTAGCCCTTTTCAAAGAAATTTGCCCACGAACGAATTTCTTCGAACGAAGAACGAGGTTCTTCAGATCTAATAAATGGCTAATTAGTGCCTCCCAATTTAATTTTTAAAAAGTAAGTCTAGATTCAAAATGAAACGTTTAATATATTCAATATTGTCGCTTTTCTATATTACATATTGTTCACCTTAATTTCTTACTTGTCTTTCTAACAAAATAATTAAAATTTCCTTAAGCAAATGTTAAGATATATCGATGTCTAACTTCCTTCCCCTCAACTTTACCACACCCATATAGGTACTTTAAGTAATCAGTGAATGCTGACAAGAAAGAAAACATTCATTGATTTCTAGATTTTTCGAGACCAAGACGAGACCAGACTTAAAGTGAGACGAGTCGAGACGAGACATGGCTTTTAGGGATATTTGGTGATCGATACGAGATCATGTTATTCCTCGACTAGTCCGCTCGACTCAAGTCCACCACTACTGTTCGACTCAAACAGAGTGAATTCAGTAAATGCCCATTGATACCACGTAGAGTGTTTACAGTGTTTACAGAGTGTTTACATCTGCATGCTCAAGCCACTGTTCCAGGAGACACGTTTAGGAGTTTGGACATGTATGTTGTGTTGCCTAAATTAAGGAGAGTAAATCTATTTGCGAATGTAGCCTTCTTGGCTATAGCAACGGCTATAGCTAGCCCAGAGTACTTCTTGGGAGAAAATTGAAGTGAATTGGTTTTTTGGAGAAATTTCAATTTGCTATTATTTGTTAGAAAACTTTAAATCACGTAATCTGAAAATTGGTTATTAAATTCTTCAATCTCACTCCATTTAGTAAAATACATTTTAGAGTCTCGGGAAAAATAGCAAGCAGGTGCAGATTTTAGTTCCTGTATTTGATAAGTGATAGTTAGTAAATCATAAAATCTCATAAAATTAAACGTCACATGTAGCTATCTAAAACTGTGTTATGATATTATTCGTAATGCTTACTATCTACTTCTTTGACAAATTTATTCAATGAGATATTTAATTTAAATTCTAACCACGCCAGTCAGTTGCAAGCTTGAAAAAAGTGGAAAGGAAATTATATATAAAAAATTTGTAAATGTATAGTTCTGCAATCGCTTTTTGGAATTTTGTGGCTACACTAAAACCTAACTCCAACACTTATTAACAAATCATTCACATAATATTGCCGGCTGAGGATCATTTCTTGAAGGTTCTTAGTCGACGCGACTAATAGTGGACCGGACTTGAAATTAATTTTGTAGATAGAAAATTGATGAATTAATGAAATTATTTTAAGGAAAAATTGGGTTCTTAGAAAGAAATCGACGCATTTTCGTTTCGAAATTGCAATTTAGGGTTACATTGGAAAAAAGAATATATTTAACTTCTAACTCTCAATATACAATATACACATGGCACATAACTGCTTGGTAAAGACTGCAGCCATGTGGAATGGTCCTCTTCATCCTTTCAACAGATTGTCATACCTTCCCTTCCTTGAAATTCTCTTAAATACTGCCCATTAATGGGCCACGAGCCGGGCAAGGTATGCTAAACAACTTCAATGCCCATCGAGGGTGTATACCATCTCGGCACATTTTATTGCGATCAATTTTACGATGCCTTATCGGTCCATTTCTAATATACCCATCTCGGCACAACGGATCGAGCAGGTACACACTACAATAATCTCTCAATAACTCGGCATAAATCTAGGAAAGTACCTTCTTGATAATACGGTATTGTCGAAAATAATGGTATTTGACTGTTGCGCAAAATTCATAATATTTGAGAAAGCTAGTATACGCAGCACACCGTATACGAGTGAACGTCATGTGATACGCTCGAAAGTACGTTGGAAACGCAAGTGGCAAGGATCACCCCATGGGCTTCACCCTATGCCGAGATGGGCACTGTAGAATTGAGTACCTGCCTAGATGTATGCCAAGTTGGGGTATAATTTGATTGTTTACCTGCTTCTTGTGCCGAGATGGGAAGCGCCGCCCATCGATATGTAAACGAGTTGTTAAGAAGGGTTGCGGTCAAGTTTTAGTGCAGCCATAAGTTCTAAAAAGCCATTGCTGAACTATACAGGTACCTGTTGTTATTTACACTTAATTTAGATGCTATTTTCTTAGGAGAAATCCTCATTTACACACCTTATCGACAGTTTATACAATTTTACTCAATGCCAACGTTCCATTGTATTTGCATCCCGGTGCTGTGCTATCAATTCCAAAGGAGCGACTTATAATCAAGGTCCAGTGAGGAGAAATGATGAAAAATATAAGGATCACTTAGTAATACTAAAATCACAACACAAGATCCCAGCACTCAAGTTAACCACAAGACTTATCGCTACAATTCCAGCGTGTTAACTACATCTTGTTTTTCCTTTCAACTGATAGTAATAGCACAGCGGTAACCACCGAATGCGATCAAGCATTCCGCCCTCTCCAACAGACGTCCTGGAGGAATGGGAGGAACGCGAACGTGGGCGTGATGTCCCCCCGGGAAAACCAAAAAAGGGAATGCAGCGGCAACGGAGGCTCCGACGTCGCTGCATATTCATGAGTTCCTTGTCAAAGACGTCCTCGACGTCATCTTAATAGCGCCGTTCCGACGCTGCCGTTAACGTCGCACGGATTTATTAGCGGAATTAATGTCGCCCAGGATAAATAGATAGATACGGTATAGCCGTTGTCCCGGGGGTTCTCGCCGCTGTGAATTAATATTTTATTTCAGTTTTGGTTTGAGGTTGGGGTCCAGATTTAGATGTAAACTTTCCAAAAATATACTTCAAACATTTTGCAACTACCTGTTCTAAGTGTCCTAACAGAAGGGTAAAAAGAAACGGTTTATAAATGAATTTGGGCAATTCTCAGCCAGGGGCGAATGGGAATGACTTCATTATTATTTGCTAAGATATGAATTACCAAAACTTGATATTTACTTTTTCGAAAGAAAAAAACCTATTGTCACGTATAAGTGTAGTAAAGAGCTGGAAACTTCAATAAACGGACCAAGTAATTTATCCACGAGCAATATGTAATTTTTTTTCCATTAACCATTCACAATTGTTTGAACCGTTCTTTAAGCTTGTCGTGGGTTAAACGACGAAAACAATAAATTTATAACAACGAATAAACAGGTTTTCGTTGATGAACCCACGATTTGAAAAACAATGAAGACTACTTAATGAATGAGTCTTGTTTAGTCGTTGTCTATTGATATGATACTGCCCGTTCATCAAGATGTTCGGAGAACAGCTCTACTGCCCTGTAGTGACATCATATCCTTTCAAAAACCCTTCGAATCATGTAAGCTATGTCACTTTTTTATTTTATTTAAAGTTTGACTTTTGAACTCAAGAAACGAAGGTTTATCCCCTTTTTAGAAAAAGGTTCAAAAATGGATTTACACAATTGCGAGTTGCAGAAGAAAAGTGATCATTTTCCCGAGCAAATGGTGGAAGTATTTCAGGAAAACTTGTTAACTTACCGAGATATGCTACTGCTGTAATTTAACACTATTTTCCATAAATTATCCTACTTCCAGAATTGCTGCACTTGGCTAATGTCAACTTGGCCACTGAACTAAAATGCATGTTCTTGACTTCTTGTTGTTTCATCATGAAATTCGAAACACTTACTTTTAACTTCAAAATATGGAGGCTTACACACTAGTCGATTTGCAAAAATGAATTAAAATGCATTTTCTAAATTTTGAGTCGAGAAGTTAAAAAGGCGTTAACTTGCTGAGATATAAACTACTGAAAATTGATAGCATTTTTTAAATCATTTCCAAAATTATAGGAGATGGCGAATTTACACCTTGGCTACAAAATTAATGTGTATTCTCTTGGTACTCTGTGAGTTCCAAATTCGTTTCTCTAATATTTAATTGTAATCCAAAAGAAATATTTCAACCACTTTTCAAAAAAGGGCCCAAAATGCATTTTCGCAATTTTGAGCAGACGAACGGAGAAGATTTCCTCGTGCCAACAGGTAGAGAATTTGAGAAAGTCACTTATTTCCAGGATATGAACTGCTGAATTTGTTAATACATATCAGTTTTCTAAGGAAATTTAACATATTTTCAAAATGGTTGGTGTTGGTGAATTAAATCTTAGCAAAGGAAGTAGAATGCATCCCCTGTAAGTTTCATCATGAAACTCTAGAACTCAATTTTTCACCTCAAGAAGAAGGAATTTTTTTCAAAGATAATATATCAAAATTGGATTTTCACAAAAGAGATTATGTCGGTTCTGAACTGGCCTAGTATATCTACTACTAGCCGATAGAAAAACTACAATATTTTACTGTTATTTCTTTTTAAATTTGCAAAGCCGATGGAGTTAATGATTTCAAGTTTGGTTACAGAATTAAAATTAATATGATTAGGCAGCTTTCAGAGTTTCATTACGGGATTCGAAAGATTAAATTTTCCTCAAAATGAATCATTTTTGATTTAAAAATAAACCAAACACAGTAAATGCAAAAAACACTAACAGTGTCATCGCATTCCATTAAAAAAAAAGTTAATAACTAACACAAATTTATCAGATCTATGTAAAATTATTCCATCGTGAGAGGTAATAATTAATCAGTTTAGATTTCAAGCCGATTAATGGCCAAAAACCATTATTATTATCTATTATTACAGTATTATTTGCTACAGTTTGCATATCGTCTATTATTGCATTATTTGTCGACATTAATTTGAACTATACTTGTCTAGTCTGATTGCGACCTTTGGGTTCATTACAAGAGAAATTGGCTATTTTTTTAAATTTCATTTACTTTGGCAGTCAAGTTCTTACTTTTTATTTTGAAGTAGCCGCTTCTATTTCCAATTTTCTATGTTCATCTTAAAATATACAGAGTTTACAGGAATTAAAACAGCACAGCTAAATTAGCGTCCCTCATATAATGAACGTGACTAATTAAACCGAACATATTGTAACGTTTATTCTGTAATTTATTTACACTACCCTAACTATTCACTACACACTACTTAATTTATCTTAGACTATTACTCAACTAATTTATATAACCCACTTAACTACTTCCTAACTAATTAATTTATATCACTCTTAAATGTAATTTATTTTTCTGGTCCGTTTTTCGCTTGTTTACTATGTCGCGCTTCACGTCTCTAATATCCTCTCTTCTCCGACCGCAAACTCGCTTATATATATTTCAATTGTGTTGGCGATAGTTCCTGAAATTACTCGAACCTTCTTTTTAATGTAGAAAGGTCCAGAAGGTCATAAATCACTTTTCCGTAATGAGATGTTGCGGGAACGCTCGGAACGGTTTTTATTGCTCTCCGCTGCGCTTAATAAGCGTAGCCGCGTTCCTTTGAGGTAAGCCGCCTAGGTCCGATAAGAGTAAACACATTTCGCTCTGCTGTTTACATTTGGCGTTACAATATCTTACCACAAAATTGATAAAAATCGCCGTTTTAAAAATCTTACAATTTGTCTCTACTCGACGACCCAAACCTAGTCCTGCGTTTATTCGCAACTAAATTTATTTTCCAGAGTTTTCAAAGCTTCTTAAGGATAAATTCAACTAACATGAGCGTAAACCGACTCGGATATTTGGTTAACCTTCATATCAATACGAATTGAATATTTTAAACCGCCTTGCGTGTCTGACTTGAATATCTCCCGTTTATTCCCACTATTGAATAAACACAATCCAATTTTCTCGCCGGCTTTGTATGCTCGAAAAGTTATTGCCCCGGCTTATTTCATCTTCGAAGTGCCTTTTTTATATATACGTATATATAAATACATACACATTCATCCCCACAATATTTTGAAGTAAAAGAGAGGAACTCCGTTTACTCCCTTTTGTCGGCATACCGTTAGTATTTCTCGTGCGTTCTTTATTCCACCTTCCTAATTAGCCTTCGCTATAAGGGCATGTGATTTGCGAAAATTTTTCTAAAAAGTCGCCAAAGGAATTATAAAGCCGATGCGGGGCTATAGAAGGCAGCTTAATGGAAGTAAGGCAAAAAATCTTCATGTCTTTAATGGGAACGTTTTTTTTTTGAAAAAAGAGAGTTAATCACGGCATAATGTTGCTTTCAAAAAACATAAATTAAAATATGTAAATGAAAAAGCACAGATCAGAGGGTTGAAGCTAAGGGACACCTAAATATCATTTGAGACTATTCCTTAGAACTTAAGAACTTATTCCTTAGAATAATTCGACTAAAAAGTATTATATATGTGATATTAAAAGTATAAAAGTACAACTAATGAATATGAGATGACTTCCAGCTCCGACCGTGTCTAACTAGCATTAACCTGAACATAAGATAGCTCAAGTTGTGATACGAGTACATAGCACTTTCCACCTAATAAATGCCACGTAAGGAAATATTATTAGGTAGATTAGTTATTCCTATCTTCTCATCTCTCATAAACGAAATATAAGGTATCAATATTTCAACTTGAACCAAAGTTACAAATCATCTGATATACTAGAGGCACCAGCATTGCAAATTGAATGCCTAACGATGTTTGCAAATAGGTTGAAACAGAATTATTTTATTTTCATAAAATTTGTGAAGTTTTTTAGCACAACTTACTTAAGATGATTACTAAGACATACAGGAGTCTGTGAGAAATTGTAAAAAGCACCTCTTTGCAATGTAGCACTTATGACTTGTCACCGTGTTGTAACCTGCATTATATTATATTGGTGACTGTTATGTTCACTAATTTAGATATAGAAGAAATAGGAGAAGATATACTTCAGTTCACTTGCACATTTTGTGTTTATCAATTTTTCCAATCCCAACCTCCCGCAAATCGATAGTAATTTTCGTTCATAACGTACCACTCGGCAACGAAACCGAATTAAACTCGCATTGCAATGCATGTATTTCAGGTAATGCATTAATTCCTTGTAATGCAATACAAATGGGCGCAACTGCATTAATCCTAATTGTTTTATAAAATATACGATGACATCCCGTCGCAAAGAGAGTAGAACTATGATAAAGCGTTCGTGCTGCACGTTTCCAATTATCCTTCCGAGGAAGTAACGTTCGGCAAAAATTATTGTGACATGATATGCATGGAATTGGCCCAATAATTGATCTCGGGGAGGTTGAAATTGCAGGAAAGTCACGTGATTCAGTTAAACTCACCAATGGTTAAATATTTTCGAATAAATTTTAGTTGTTTATGCTGATCTTATGGAATATATGGGATAGGCATAGAATGACACAAAGCAACGGCGAGATGCAAGCCTAAAATATTTAATATACTGTTGCAAAACGTGATATCTTTGAAAATTTTTGTAGCGAAGCTTTTAATGTTAGTTTACTCTGAGAGAAATGTTTGAAGAGAAAGCAGTGAATAAAAGTGAGAAAAAATGCCACCGACATTTCTCTATTTCCACGGGCAGCTTTATAAAAGACGAACCGTTATCCATTTCGTATTTGTTAATATTAATTTCTAAAATCACAATTCGATGCCCATCCTGACAGATGTTCTTGAGAGTCTGACATTTCATTAGAAATTAATTTTATCTTGTATGTGTTCCATAAACCAACTTTGCAAATCCGTTCCTTCGTCAATCATTCCATTTTTAGTACTAAAATATTTATATTCTAAAATATCTTCACCATTTGATCGCTTTATAATAAATTCCCCACCAAAATTAGCAATTACTTTAAACATTTTAAATTTTCGTAAAATCATTTTGATTTTTTTTTGGAATAGTATTTTCGAAATGGACCGAATAGAAGTCTCCCACATTCTCTCCCTCTCTCGTTTTCAAGGTACATCACACTTGCAAGTCGGAGACGCCGTTTCGGACGTCACGGCGAATCGACAGCTCGGTATCAGCTGCACGTTAACCCCGAGGACGACGTTGCCACCATCGAAGTTAAAGACGTAAAGCTGTACGAGCGGTCGTAACCAGGCGACGTTGCCGGTTTTGTTGAAAAGTCGTAAAAGTGTCGAATTGCGTTCAGAAGTGAAAATGAATGCGTAACGCAACACAACGTCGCGTAGTTTGTGATTTCCAATTTGTTTTGTTGTGGTTAATTCGAGCTCCCTATTGGTTTCTTCTATTCTATTCGATAAAGCTAATTTAACAACCTTCGCTTCTGCCGGTAACACCCCCCGAGGTCCACATTAGTTTAATTTACATTTTAGGGTGAAATGCAACAAATTGGAAATTTGGGTTTAAATGTCAATGGTGCCTTCTCGTTTTGTAATGTCGTTAATATGTAATTTCATCAGTTTTAGTGACTGGACATCCATTTCATCGGTTTGCAGTTTGTTATTTTTATATTACCTTGTTATATTATTACTATTGTTATTTATATTTACAAATTACTAGGAAAATAACTTCGCTTCGGAAATTAAAAATATAATCGCTGCTTGTGCGTGAATCTTATGGTCCTCTGAAGATGGTAGGTAGAGAAAGTGATATGAGTGACTTATTCGCCTTATATAGCAGAAGAGAAGACCGTTTCTACAGAGTCGCAGTATGATATACACATAAGAGCGAAAGAAAGGCCATATATTTCTCGTTGGCTAAACAAAGAAAGAACTTTTGCGACGTTGCTGGCTCGCGAAACATCACAGTCATCGTCACACTCTACCGGATCATTCGCTGTATAGCCTCCGACGGGAATATTTGGAATGTGTTAAGGACCGGCCGGCCGCCAACGTCGCAAAACTTCCTTCTCTGTCATACTAACGAACTACTATTAGTTTCTCTCTCGCTCTTGTTGATTTTAGACACTGCATTTCAATACAATAGGCCCGTATAAGCATATGCACCTTAATCGTACCGATGGGTTCATTACAAAGCGATACAACTTTCTGTCACAAAACGGTCTACGTGGCATCATCACATGATCTTGCAGGATTTCCTCGGGCGTAATAAATTCACATGGCGTTGGTTATGAACGAGTCTCGAAATTAAAAGCAATTCCGAGCCGAAAATAAACGATAAATAACTTGTTATGCCCATAACAGTAACATATAATTCAATTCAGTTTGGATGATTCGCCCCTAACGAGTCCCGGACGCTAATTCACCGCCCGCTGCCTCTACCGAAACGGAATTTTTAATTTCACGGGCTACTTTTGAAATAGTGCCGCTAACTCTATGCCGTATCCCGTGAATACGAAACAATGATCAGGTCAAACGAGGCACGTGTTAATTTTTAAAGTTTAAAAGTACATGCGTTGTGAAATCGAGGCAGGTAATGCTTCCATTAGAGTGTGTTTAAAACATTAATGATTATCGTTAGTTCCAAATGTGTTCATTCTTAAGTTTAGAGCTCTGCTACATGAAAACGAAAACAATTTTTTGAAAAAAAAATTATTAGTTTTGTATTATGTGTTAGCAACTATGATTATATGTACCTACCAATGGCTAATAATTTAAATATTTAACTTTTGACAGATGTATCTGGCTTTAAATCTGTTTGAGCAAAGACAATTTTATGGCAATTAAGTAAATTAGGTTCTTTAACACAACAAAAATTGAATTACTTACATATATCACAACCCAAACATTTAATTGAATTGTAGACATTGGGAAAATGCCAGCCTTCTTAAACTTCTTCAAAGATTTCCTTGTGGTATTTTCTTTATCGTCAATTATCTTTAGTAATCCAACAAGTATTGTATTCATAAGAATGCATTGTGTTTAACATATGATTTTAAAATAAATACAGGAGAATTGTGTAAAATTCTAGTAAAGGAAGAAATTAGGAAAAAAGCGAATAAATATTAAACTAAAAAAAATTTCGTAGAAGTCGGTAATGATTCATTAATCAAAGATCAATTGAGATAATTTGCTCAACTATTACCCAAGAACGTGAACCCTTTGCTCCCTCGTGACTTGTCTAAACCCCATGAATCATGTAAAGTCGTCAATTATTGATTTAGGTTTCAATTTTTATTTACTTTTTCTAACTTTCTTCTGTTCATTCTATGCCCTTTTGGGATTGATGTCATTTATCTACCTTCTAGTGTTATTCGCTCTCGTTGCCAATGTCACACTCTCCCTCCCCTGCTTAAGATCGTTGATACTAGGTAACACACCCCCCGTGCAATCCATTTGCTATTAGTATGTCAAAATAATGATCTTAAGTTTGTTAAATATGTT
Organism: Cryptocephalus moraei; assembly: GCA_946251905.1. Lineage (NCBI taxonomy): Eukaryota > Metazoa > Arthropoda > Insecta > Coleoptera > Chrysomelidae > Cryptocephalus > Cryptocephalus moraei. Next base: position 15,142,485 of record OX276463.1, read on the forward strand.
TTGATTTACCCACCACTCCCAAGACCTCAGCCCACTCATGATCCCGTTAGGTCCTTAAGCGTGATGGTATTAATACGACTTCAATATTATTTTAAACAGGGCGCGCAATAATTGTCCTGCAGCCTATTATGTATATGACATTTAGGTCATTTGGGTGCTATAACGGTATGAATCAAGTCACATGTCAATAGAAAAGCTTCGATATATTCAATTTTGTAATTAGGGGAGAGATTGGAGGAGTTTTTGGATTTTTTCGTTAATATATTAATTAAATAATTGCAATTAATAATAGTATAATAAATAATTTAGAACTTGTGTCCCGAGTTTGTCTATTCTTTCTCATGCTGTGGGACAGGAACTTCCAATCAAAGGAGTATAAGTATTGGTTTTTTGTTCTGGGGATAATGCCTATATTTATTTTGAGGATTAAAGGCTTTTAATTGTAATTTTTTTGGAATATGACCATTAGGTTAATACTGGACTCCAGTTCTAATTCTTTTTTAAAAGCAACAAATTTCACATAGAATTCTTGTTCTGAGAGATAATCCCTCACCGAAATAAATACACCGAATAAACCCCTATTTTCATGCTATTTAGCTTTAAGCGTACATGGGTTTAAGCGGTGTATATGGAAACTCCGGACTTATTTAAAAAGGTTCTTCGCTATGTCATTCAGGAAGGAGTGCCAACAAAGTACGGCCCAGCTGTAGAAGCAGATGCCAAAGCTATGCTGCAGCAGATAGAAACCGGTGACAAGGTGTGCAGGATGAAGAAGGCACTGTATGGCCTCAAGCAAGCTGGTCGCGCATGGCACAATCGACTGGATAAGACCCTTCGCGTCATGGGTGCTCGTCCTACAAAAGGTGATCCGTGCTTATACATCATGGGAAGTGACGCAAACTTTACTATGATCATCGTTTACGTGGATGACATCCTCGTCATGTCACGTAATCCAAACAAAGCAATTTCTTTTGGAACGCAACTGACAAAACATTTTGACGTCAAGAATATCGGTGAATTGAAGAGATGCCTCGGGATGGACTTCAAAGTCAGCGACGACGGTATCAAGATTTGCCAACGTACGTACGTGAATGAGCTGCTGGATCGTTTCAATATGAAAGATTGCAGAACTGTCTCAACCCCCCTCGACGTTGGGACAAAACTGATGAAGATCGAACCTTGGAACTCGAAAGATGGACCAAAACCACCGTACCGCGAGCTGGTAGGTTGTCTACTCTATCTGGCTGTAGCTACTCGTCCCGATGTGGCTCACGCTGCCAGCGTATTGGGGCAATTCAACGACTGTTTCGGTAAGGTTCATTGGAGTGCAGCGAAAAGGGTTCTACGCTACTTGAAGGGCACCGCAGATGTGGGAATCACTTTCAAGAGCAAGGAGGGAGATCTCGAAGGATTTGTGGATGCAGATTGGGCTGGATCCATTGACGATCGAAGATCTTTTACTGGGTACGCTTTCAAGATGGGCAGCGGGTGCATCTCGTGGGACTCAAGAAAGCAAAGGACCGTAGCCCTATCATCCACTGAGGCCGAGTACATGGCCCTCGGTGAGGCTACAAAGGAAGCCTTGTACATTCGACGTCTACTACGTGAACTCGGCGTCTTCGTGGGTTCTGTGAAGCTGTGGAACGATAACGTCGGAGCCGAGAAACTCGCCTCAAATCCAGTCTTCCACGCGCGAACCAAGCATATCGCTGTTCGCCATCACTTTATTCGAGAGGTCGTCGGTTGCGGAGCAGTTAAGCTGGGACACGTAGCGTCCAAAGAAATGCCGGCCGATGTCCTCACCAAGGCGCTCACAAGATTGAACCATGAACATTGTGTCTCTCTTTTGGGCCTGCAGAAGGTGGCAGTTTAATTCCCTAAGATAACTCATCGAGGGGAAGTATTAGATATATCATGTATCGATATCGTTATGGTTATGTATCGACTGTCACCTGTTTTAAATAATTTTAATTCTAGAGATATTGTCAATACAGTTGTCAATATACTTCTTGATCATTTTGCAAGTTTTGTGGCCGTCTTTTACTCGACTTTGCTACAGATTTTCCATCAACCCTAATTTTAGTCAGTAAGAGTTACCAATATTTACGCTATTAATATGCAAAACGGATTCAATCATATAATGAGTCATAAAGATCGGAATTTGGTTATTTCCAGGAGGAATATCTGCTGAAAACTGAGAGCATTGTGATAAATGTTATAACTGAATGTGACTATGTAACGTTTGTTATTTGATTACTTTAAATCATCACTAGTAAAGCCGGCTAGCCAACAGCGGTTTAATTAGGTACGTCTAATAAAGAGCACCGCCATGTCGATCATATATAAATACAACGTTAATTTAACAAATCCGTTCGGTCAACCGAGATTGTACATAACTAGATTGCGAAAATACTTAACTTCTACTCAATCAATCCTAAAAATAAAGCATAGGTATGCGGAAGTAACCAAATTACCTATCTAAATTGTTCAGATTGCCATTCGAATCCACCACAGAGATTTATCTTTGACTATTTTAGAACATTGGGCTCCTCAAATTTTGGGGTTCACTAGCCAAAAGTTTGTCAAAAGAAATTACCTTCGCACCTTTTCAAAGTCTCTGACCGACTCCAAACTGATTTGAACTTTAAAACCTAATTAACTAATACTAACTAATAGGTACTGGGCCACAATGGCCCAGCCATCCAAACCCTCTCGAGTCCTCCAAGCTAGTCCTCTCTTTCCAAATCATCCGCTCTCGACTGAACCCTTCCCTTAGCCGAAATTGACGTAATGACCAATCGCTGAATCTCAACTCTCCTTTTTTCTAGATTTTGAACCTATCCGGGCTTTCTAAACTCCCCACTTGGGAACTATCAACATCCTACCATATTATGACGTCATTCACGTAGGCATTGCTTCTTCTTCCTCTTTAAAAATTCCAAACCGGAAGCCGGCCATAAATGATCTCCGCGCCAAAGTGAAATAGATTTTCGCTTTGTGCAATTTATGTACGGATTGATAATGACTAAACTAACCGGAGAATCGCGTTCAAATTTACACAACTTAAGCTCACATAGTACCACATTAATCTCTCAAAATCTCAAACTTCCATCTATTGTAGTTTTCGTCATATGCCTATGGCGACACGGTGTCGAGAGCATTCAAATAAAAGTTACCCCACGTACTCGTAAGCAAATAAACATTTAACTCGTCGCGAACACAGTTTTGGACCGGGTTTCTGACCAAGCTAATTGGGATAGAGAGTATGAGATAGATAGATAGATAGAGAGTAGCGCAGCGTTATTATTCGGATTTAGTTAGAATAGCAAACGAGGACTCAATACGTTGGTTAATTTGCGATATGTAGAAAAGCGTAACGTAACAAGTAATAGTTTCATTTTGGCAAATATAACGTTTTTGGGGAATCGGTTTTGATTAGCAAGAGAATTGCCGATGCCTCTAAGACACTAGTTGCCTGAAATTGAGCTGCATTAGTTGCGGCCCGATTTTTTAAGACTACTTCAAGAGAGGTTTTCGCCTGAAGCTCAGCAGCCTATGTTGCTGACTCAGCTACAAAAGTTGATGAGCGGGGTGAGCCCCATCCCAGAGGCTTTTGTCTAAAACTGAACTTACTGGATGTCTACACTAAGGGGATAAATCGTCGGCAGTCCTGATATTTTTAGTATACTGGGCCTCGGTCTTGATATTGTTTTCTTTTTCTAGGATTCATTAAACCACATAATCTCAACATATTTTTTTTTTGCTTTCACCTCCTCAAGTCCCGAATTTTAATAAATTGGATAGAGTAGCCTGCAAGCATGTGGGAGTTTATTTCCATTATTTTCGAGAAAATAAAAATGAATTAATTAGGCTCTTTAAAAAAATATTGGTGACAACTTGCGTTGTTAAATTGACGATATGGAACTAACTCGGTTTCTCTCGAGTGGGACGCCAAATTTCCCAATTATTCCGTGTTTCTTGGAGCATTCCCAGTTAATTACAAATTGCCATCATTCTTTCAGATGAAAACGGCCGCTCGTTTTAACTTTTAAACGCCACAATTTGTTTCTCTCACGAGAAACTTTCCGTTCAACATCTTGGCGAGGGATGAGGAAAGGATTTGTTTGTCGGGTCGAGGGTGTAGGGGGAGTGGAGGCGCTTTCCTCTCCCTGGAAAAGGGGAAAAACCAATATTAAGAAATAACCACATCAACTAAGTTTGGAATCCGTGACCCGAATTTGCTTAATGCGGAAGGCCAGGCCGCATTTTTTGTCGTTTGCCTTCAACTTAAATTGAACCCGGGAGAAAATATGGAAAAACTGTCGACGAAATTGGATGTGAATATTTTACACGGTAGATATGTTCAACGAAAGTTTTCTGCTAAAACAGAACAAAATTAAAATAAAACTGCTCACAAACTACTGAAAACTTCTGCTCTGGGAATATATTGACAGCTACCCAATATGATTTTTAACAGCTCTATACAGATGTTTTTTATCGATGTGAACTTTTCAAATTATTTATGAATTTACAACTAAAATCGTTTTATTTAGAGGTCCGAATTACAAAAAGAACATACTTGGATACGATAGATATTAGCATGACAAATGAACGATACGTTTTGCCTAAAAATAAATAAACTCGTTCATCTTTAAGGAAATTTAGCGTGGAAAAGGTTAACAGAAATAATACGTGCTTGTTGTATACTTAGTACGCAAAAATAATATTTACCCACTTATTACATATTAGGAACAATGTCAATTAAGTCTTCGCATAGAAGTGACGACAAAATTATTATTACCGTTACCATTATGTAACGAAATGAAATTCATGAACGACCATTCATATATTTTCCGACTTTCGCGACTTACGATCTCACATTTTCCTACCTCACAGCATTAGCAGCATCTCTGTCAATTGAATTGGCGACTCACCGACAAAACCGCGAATTTTCCGACCTTCGCGACTTGTCATCGCGAGTTTTCCGACCTCTACTAACTACCAGTACTCTTCTTTACCCAATACAAGTATTATTATGACAAATTTTCCGACCTGTGTAAAATTATGGTAACAAATCCTCTAAATAAAGCATTGCTAAGATAATCGTATAAATAATCTTATTATTTACGAAATTATTATTATTATTATTATTACCGTTACCATTATGTAACGAAATGAAATTCATGAACGACCATTCATATATTTTCCGACTATAGCGACTTACCATCTCGCATTTTCCGACCTCACATCATCAATAGCATCACTGTCAATTGAATTGGAGACCCACCGATAAAACCGCGAATTTTCCGACGTTCGCGACTTGTGATCGCGAGTTTCCCAACCGCTACTAACTACCAGTACTCTTCTTTACCGAATGCAAATATTACCATGACAAATTTTCCGATCTGTTTAAAATTACGGTAGCGAATTCTCTAGACAAACGTTGTTAATATAATCGTATAAATAATCTTATTATTCACGAAATTATTAATATTATTATTATTATTACCGTTACCATTATGTAACGAAATGAAATTCATGAACGACCATTTATATATTCTCCGACTTTCGCGACTTACCATCTCGCATTTTCCGACCTCACATTATCAATAGCATCACTGTCAATTGAATTGGTGACCCACCGATACAACCGCGAATTTTCCGACGTTCGCGACTTGTGATCGTGAATTTTCCAACCCCTAATAACTACCAGTACTCTTCTTTACCCAATACAAGTATTACTATGACAAATTTTCCGACCTGTGTAAAATTACGATAGCGAATCCTCTAAACAAAGCATTGAAAATATAATCGTATAAATAATCTTATTATTTACGAAATTATTTTTATTATTTTTACCGTTACCATTAGGTAACGAAATGAAATTCATGATCGGCCATTCATATATTTTCCGAATTTCGCGACTTACCATCTCGCATTTTCCGACCACGCAACATCAATAGCATCACTGTCAATTGAATTGGCGACCCACCGATAAAACCGGGAATTTTCCGACGATCGCGACTTGTGATCGCGTGTCTTCCCATCCCTACTAACTACCAGTACTCTTCTTTACCCAATACAAGTATTACTATGACAAATTTTCCGACCTGTGTAAAATTAGGGGAGCGAATTCTCTAGATAAAGCATTGATAATATAATCGTATTAATAATATTATTATTTACGAATTCATTATTATTATTATAACAGTTACCATTATGTAACGAAATGAAATTCATGAACGACTATTCATATATTTTCCGATTTTCGCGGCTTACCATCTCGCATTTTCCGACCTCACATCATCAATAGCATCACTGTCAATTAAATTGGCGACCCACCCACAAAACCGCTAATTTTCCGACGTTCGTGACCTGTGATCGCGAGTTTTCCAACCCCTACTAACTACCAGTACTCTTCTTTACCCAATACAAGTATTACTATGACAAATTTTCCGACCTGTGTAAAATTACGATAGCGAATCCTCTAAACAAAGCATTGAAAATATAATCGTATAAATAATCTTATTATTTACGAATTTATTATTATTATTATAACAGTTACCATTATGTAACGAAATGAAATTCATGAACGACTATTCATATATTTTCCGACTTTCGTGACTTACGATCTCGCATTTTCCGACCCTCACAGCATCAGTAGCATCGCTCTCAATTGAATTGGCGACCCACCGCGAATTTTCCCACGTTCGCAACTTGTGATCGCGAGTTTTCCGACCCCAACTAACTACCAGTACTCTTCTTTATCGAATGCAAATATTACCATGACAAATTTTCCGATCTGTGTAAAATTAGGGTAGCGAATTCTCTAGACAAAGCATTGATAATATAATCGTATAAAATAAATAATCTTATTATTTACGAAATTATTATTATTATTACCGTAACCATTAAGTAACGAAATGAAATTCATGAACGACCATTCATATATTTTCTGATTTTCGCGACTTACCATTTCGCATTTTCCGACCTCACATCATCAATAGCATCGCTGTCAAATAAATTGGTGACCCACCGATAAAACCGCGAATTTTCCGACGTTCGCGACTTTGATCGTGAATTTTCCAACCCCTAATAACTACAAGTACTCTTCTTTACTCAATACAAGTATTACTATGACAAATTTTCCGACCTGTGTAAAATTACTGTAGCGAATCCTCTAAAAAAAACATTGAAAATATAATCGTATAAATAATCTTATTATTTACGAAATTATTATTATTAATATTATTACCGTTACCATTATGTAACGAAATGAAATTCTTGAGCGACCATTCATATATTTTCCGACTTTCGCGTTTTACCATCTCGCATTTTCCGACTTCACACCATCAGTAGCATCGCTGTGTCAATTGAATTGGCGACCCACCGATAACACCGCGAATTTTCCGAAGTTCGCGACTTGCGATCGTGAATTTTCCAACCCCTAATAACTACCAGTACTCTTCTTTACCCAATACAAGTATTACTATGACAAATTTTCCGACCTGTGTAAAATTACGGTAGCGAATCCTCTAAACAAAGCATTGAAAATATAATCGTATAAATAATCTTATTATTTACTAAATTATTATTATTATTTTTACCGTTACCATTAGGTAACGAAATGAACTTCATGATCGACCATTCATATATTTTCCGTTTTTCGCGACTTACCATCTCGCATTTTCCGACCTCACAACATCAATAGTATCGCTGTCAATTGAAATGGTGACCCACCGATAAAACCGCGAATTTTCCGACGTTCGCGATTTGTGATCGTGAATTTTCCAACTTCTAATAACTACCAGTACTCTACTTTACCCAGTACAAGTATTACTATGAGAAATTTTCCCATCTGTGTAAAATTAGGGTAGCGAATTCTCTAGGCAAAGCATTGATAATATAATCGTATAAATAACCTTATTATTTACGAAATTGTTATTATTATTATTATTACCGTTACCATTATGTAACGAAATGAAATTCATGAACGACCATTTATATATTTTCCGACTTTCGCCACTTACGATATCGCATTTTCCGACCTCACATCATCAATAGCATCGCTGTCAATTGAATTGGTGACCCGCCGATAAAACCGCGAATTTTCCGACCTTCGCGACTTGTGATCATGAATTTTCCAACCCCTAATAACTACCACTACCCTTCAATACCGAATGCAAGTATTACCATGACAAATTTTCCGATCAGTGTAAAATTAGTGTAGCGAATTCTCTAGACAAAGCATTGATAATATAATTATATAAATAATCTTATTAGTAACGAAATTATTATTATTATTAATACCGTTACCATTATGTAACGAAATGAAACTCATGAACGGCCATTCATATATGTTGCGACTTCCGTGACTTACCATCTCGCATTTTGCGACCTCACATCATCAGTAGCATCGCTCTCAATTGAATTGACGACCCACCGCGAATTTTCCGACGTTCGCGACTTGTGATCGCGAGTTTTCCGACCGCTACTAACTACCAGTACTCTTCTTTACCGAATACAAGTATTACCATGACAAATTTACCGATGTGTGTACATTTAGAGTAGCGAATCCTCTAAGCAAACCCCTGTTAATATAATTGTATAAATACTGTTATATGTATGAATTTTAGGGTTGCTAAATTACAACAACCGATTTAGTATAAATACCCTTATAGTTACTTGTTGCCTGCACCGCTCCCCTGCTTTGTATAAATACCACTATGCTTGCACCTACCCGAATATCTTCGCTTTACTACGTTTAACCGCCTTTCCTAATTAGATGTTTGATTAAATGTACACTTTTCCTTAGTTTCCTTAATCCTGCTCGATTACAAATTTTGTAATTACAATTGTATTTTCATTTTCCATTTCTGAGGAACGTTTAGTAGCCACCGTTCTAATATTGCGATTTTTTGGTCTAATCCAAAACGGTTTATGGAAAGGAAATCAATTACGAAACACCAACTTAATAGATTTCAATTTCTAGCCGACGTCACCCTACACAACAAGTCTCAACTACTATCACGATGCATTAAATATGCAAATACCGGAATGAAGTTATCCAATAAATCCAGTGCGAGAGAGCTTCGTCACAAAATTTGTATTCGCAGTGTAGGACGGTAGATTAAATGACGCGCTCTCGACCGCCCGCAGTAATTGTTCATTACACTTCGGCAGTCGAGTGAAGTTAGGCGTCCGACTATTAATTATTGTTTGTCGCGTTATAAAACGATCGAATCGTTTTATAGCGCTCGGGGGTGGGCGTGCACACATAAGCAATTAATAGGTTAAACACCCGCACAAAACAACCGTTTCCCTTTCATCTCGGCGAACGTTAATCTTCAAGGACTACCCCTGCGGGGTTTTTTGCAGTCTCATCTTAACACTAACGGCGCTCCCATTGTTTCCGCTTTTCTTTCGGCCATCCTTCAGCCGCAACGGAATTTTCCGTACAGTCACGACCGGTTTTTTGTTGTTTCGCTTTAATAGACGAAAATCCGAAATAATTATACGGCGAACGGTCGCTTAATTTATAAGTTTTTGCATACGCTCGAAGGCTATTAATAAAGTAATTAAACGGCACGTCTGGAACGAGCTCAAAAGATGAGAAATTACGGCCAGACGGCATCACCGAAGAGAATGGTCCAGATGCGAGGAAAACATCTTTGTTTTTGAAAACGGGGAATTTTCATTCTGGCGTAACGCCGGAAAATCCACGGAAAATAATCGCCGAAAAGTTTGGAAACGAATAATGAGCGCCTGTCGTTGCTGTTCCGAACTAGCTTTCGTGTCCGTTATGGGGCAGTTAGCAATAGTTTTCCGACAATAGTGTTTTGACACTAGGGGCCGTAAGAAGTCGTACGAAGAAATGGTGAGTTTTAGGGATTTTTTGGTTGTACAATGGCGGAAATTTGTTTTATTCCCCACGTCCGTTTAGACTCCCTTTGGGAATTGACCGTGAAATTGGTTCGACGGAACTCGATCGCCCGCGCTAATTAATAACCGTCAACTATGACTGGTCAATGTAAAAGATGGCATTACATCTTTTGTAATCAAAAGGGGGATAGATTACTTTTGACATCAACTTAATGCTACTCAACTCGATATAGGACGAAATGACAACAACAGCTTGTTACGTAAAGGTCTCCTGATCACCTAGGCTTAGCCACTTTCATTTTATTCATGAGTGTTTTGTTCGTTTATGCAAGTGCTTATCTCAGTGAAGACTTTACCAATGATAGAAAATAGGAAGTTAAATGAGTACATTAGTTCAAATCTCCATTAAGATTATTTAAAGCTCCATTTTTAGTTATGTGTATAAGAAATAAAGGTCTACATAAGAGTGAAAGTTCTCAGGGCCACAAAGCGGAGCAACAATGGATGTGTCCGTTTTTTCTGACCTATCTGTTCTTTCCCATGAATCAATAGAGGGGAACGTGGTGTATCCAACGAGACCATTTTGACGGCATGAAATTGAAAGGGCGCTTCAAATTTTGAATTTGAAATTGTGATGACTCATCCGGTTATTTCCATAGAAAATTTGTTTTTATATATGAGCTGGCAATGCTGCACAATATGACGGAACAATCAAAGCGCTTGCAAGGTGGGTAAAATGTAAACACAAACATACTAACCTAACTTTGTTATTTGTTTTTGTGAAATTCGTTCCCTTTTTTTGCATTCATGGCATATATGATTCATGGGTATATTTCCTGGCGACAGTAATATGTGCACTTATAGGTGCACATTTACTTCGGTTTTCAAGGAGAAGGTAATAATTATGTTACGTAAAATAAATCACATCAGTAGTAATGATTACTCCTCTGATATTGTGTAGATCATGGAAGTTAGCTACATAAAGGCTGATTCTAGCAAGCTGCCTATGGTGGAGTTTGGAATGATCCACGACTTTTATGTGGCTAATCCACATAAATTCACTCTACACCAACACATTTGACGAAAAAACAACGAGGTTATGCTTTCTATCACCTTCCAGCACGTTCTTAAAACATAAAACTTCAGAATTCTAACGGTCTTTTAGGTTTGTTTGAGATCGTAGGACAACAGGTATTTCAAGTCGGCCTTCTCTCCTATCGTCTTTACGTTCATACGATAATTGACAAGTTTAATTTGACTAAATAGGTCCGCTAGGTCGATACAAACTTTTATTACCCCAGTGTGCACTGTTGCCGATACACGAAAATATTCAAAAATTTACCGGGGGAGTCATCACTCATCACGTTTTCAAATTTGAAATTTGAAGCGCCCTTTCAATTTCATGGTGTCAAAATAGTCTTGATGGATACACCACGTTTACCTCTATTGATTTGTGGAAAAAAAAATAATAGCTCACAAAAAACCAGACACCCCCATTGATTGGAATGATGAAAATGGACTGTTTGACGTTCTTTGTAAAAAAATAGTTTTTCCAAAATTTAATTGCAAGTCAAAATGAAAAGTACTCTAAAATGCGTCTCTTTGCACCTGCCCATGCGTATCAAGATGTTTTCAGTACACCAGCCATAAGTCACAGTTTCAATTTCGCGGAAGGCGCAAGCCCGGAATACCAGAAGTTTCCAGATGGTAATGGAATGTACCAAAGGTAGAATGATAGACAGGGGGACTATTAGTCGGATTAAATACGTCTTTAAGGAACACCGATAATTGAAGTATAATATTTATTAACTTAAGTAGTGAATAAATAAATTACTTAAAGCAAGGAATAGAATTTTTTTATAGCAGTGGGGTACTGGTATAATTTTCCAATATTCATCTAATAGGTCTAAGGAAAATTATCGTTGATAAGTAATGACACCGAAATCAACTTCATTTAGATTTCTTAGTTTTGAGTTAAAGCTTCATATTCAATATTTTAGTCATTCACCTATTGTAAGGTTGCCGAGCTACTACTTTTGGGTACTTCACTCACGTTTGAATGACAGTGCTAAGTTAATTTATGCTTTCAAAACTTCACCTTCCGCATTTTGAAAATTGGTGAAGTAAAATACTCGTATAGGAGTTTTCAAATAAAAAAAAATGTGGAGACAATTCAAATCTACAACCACAGTCTGAAAAAGCTACTCTACTTTTTAATTACAATTCAAATGTATCTGAGATGGAATGTTGAGAAGTGTTAGAGATCGGACCACATAAAAATGGGAATATGAATCATCCTTCGCGCATGTAGTAAGTACTGTTCGCTCTCATCAGTAGCGTTACAACTTTTCGGATTAAATCATAAAAAATAAAAGTAAAAAAATATAAAATTGAATATCGTTGAGGTTGACGTTTATTTTTTCTGTTTCGATTAATTGTAGGTTTATTTAATGACACAGCAATAATATAATAAGCTTTATTGTATTTTGTACTATTTTATAATATTGTGTCTATTATATGGGATAATTTGTATATATACCTACCGCCAATACAAACCACGTACATTATTGTTTAAAAATTGGGTAAATAATACAGAAAAGGCATTCAGCTATTAAAAACACATTCTAGTTAACAATAAGTGATGCAAATATAAACTCGCACACTTGGAGTGTCTATAGAAGTCAACAAATTTGTTTAAAGAAAGTTTGTATATTTAGTTGCTTCCATTGCAACCCTCTCACTTACTGAAGCTATTAATAGACGCAGGTTAAATTATTGAAGAACTCGGCGGAGAAAACCAAGTGCGTCATTTGAAAATTACCTGAAGCCAAGTTTTTTAGAAGTCTTTTTAAAAATGTTTTGCTGCCTTCAAATGGACGGTCCTCTCTCATGGATATCAACGAACGGTCTATTGTTGGATGAACTTTGTTGATTTTGTAATAATTACAAATGTGTCGCCGTTGAAAATCTTCCATGTCAGAGTGGTAACTTTGGTCACCGTGTATGGTTGTGTTTTTTAATTGGGTGGTGTTACAAATGTCCTTCCGCTCTTTTCAACTTCAGCACCTTCGTGTCGAATTTTCGTTACAGTATTCTTGGATATACCAAGAGCTGCACAAACACGATACTATGGTCAACGGAATGGATATACCATTTTTGGCCTCATTTTCCATGTACTTAATTAATCGAAATACAAGTTTTCGGCTTTGAGCTTGCAGTACCATAATTAAACTGAAAAGGTATTCAAGTTTAATGTAAGATTGACATAGTATTCCGTTATTCATTATTTCTTAAAATGATGATATAACGATGTGTTGAAAACAATTACTACTATTTACAAGTAGCCAAAGTCTAAATGCGACTTGAACTCAGTTGTCCACTGTAAACATAATATTGAGAAGGTTTCAATAGAAAACGTAAAGAGGATCGTTAAGTCTAATTATTAGTTTAATAACAATACCTAATAGTTAATGTTCATACCCAAAATTTTCTACACTATCTAAGAACGTTTTAACTTCCAACGTTTTCTGAAAACGTCGCAATTGTGGTAAAAAGTATTCGTTTATAGGAAATCATGAATGATTATTCTATACGAATATATTTTAAGGAAGAAATTAATGAGAGTATATACTTACAGAAAATCGCAAAACCTTGTTAAATGGTAGTTCTGAAAAGAACTCTTTTTGTTGTATACAAATAGCACACTTGAATACAACGTCAATACTGGCAATAATTCACCACCAAAATCTCTCGACTCAGCATAAACACAAAATGGCTCTCTGGATAATACTGAAAATATTTGCATTTTGTTTCAGTAATCTGAGAGCGGGCAGTCCCTGATCGACCGGTCGTGGTCATTGGTCGGTGGGGTATTAGGGGGGGAATTTACCAAAACGTGTCTCTGCGCCGTTCCCATTTTTATATGGTCCTACCTCTAGGATATTCCACAAATTCAACATGTCGTACCTGTAAAGAAGAAAAAAAAAATTATTGATATTATGTCAAATTAACAGTGAAGGTTTCAAGTGAAGGTTTAGGGATATTTAAGATAGTATCTTCTAATTCATGTATGATAACTTCAGCTAGAAACGATGGCAAGCAAATGCCAATATTTTGTGAATATTAGTTACCTAATATTAAAATTACAAAAGAGACTCGTATCAGGCACATTTATTCAAAAATTTTAGCATGCAAAGTAAGTTCTCTCCAACTTTTTCCAGCTGGAAAATGTTTTTATAAAAATTTAAGGTACCGTTTTGAGACAAATCCGGAAAAATAGAATTTTGAGACAATTCAGGTTGTGTGGTAGTGTGCTGAAATTACACATAAAATTCCATGAACGAAACTCATGATCCACGTAATTTAAACAAAGTAAATTATTTCTGATGCATTTTAAAACTTTTAAGACTTAACCTTTACGTCTTGATCAATAGTATTAATACAAATTTAGGAAAGAATTACACTTTAATTTTTGAAAATGGAAATATGTCTAGACGCGATAAATCTTTGGCATCCCTGCCGATGTCAATAAAGTAATTTATATGTAAATTAGGGTCAAATTCCGGTTCGAAAGGCTGGCCGTATTCCACTCTAATTACGTGAAACCTTCAGGTTAAAACGAACAAGTTTCCTGAAAAAGTTACAAAAGGGATAGATAACTAATTTATCACGGGATGCGGACGTTATTTCAGATATGAATTTTAAATTTATGACAATTTTCCAATAGAAAGAGACGACGAGTTCAAATTGTTAAAATGTATTGTGAATGGCAATATATTAAAAAAAATTGGTTGTCTGTAAAGTCGGTTTACGGACGATAATTTTACGTGATAACGTCATAAGCAACATTGCTGAAAAATTTGATACTTTTATAAATCGAATTCACTTATTATCCCAAAATTATCATTATTTTGAATAATACAAACGAGTTAATTGAAAACTAATTCCTTATATTAACAAAATATTTTTTTACTTCAATTATACAGATCAATTACAAGTAACAGTGCGCTATTAACAGTTTATTAATATTTTGCATACATGCGTGATATTTTAAATCATCCAATCTGCGTTATTATGTTAAGGATAGGACGATGATAGGAAAAGTAGGAAATCAAGGGTACTGTTTCAAGTGTAATGTGCCTTGAGAAAGTCAAATCGATGGTTGTTCCTCTCAGCGTTGTTAACTTATTAACATCTGATACGCATTCGAGACTGTACATATTTTCCATGTATTTGAGGAATGTGTCATCATTCTTCACATTTGTGTTGAAGTCACCGCAAAAAAGAATTGCAACATCGCCATCAATATCCGTCAATTACTGCACTCGCTGGCCGATGCTATTTATTTGTAATAATCAAAGAACAAGGATATGAGATTATATTTCTAATCAAATTCGTAGAATGCAAGAATTAATTACCTTATCGCCGCAATTGTTTTTGTAATAAGCAATGGTATTCACAGGAAATTTTCAGTTCACTTTATAAATAGTCGGAAATACAGTTAACGTCAAGGTTGTTTGCTGCCGCTGTCTCTCTTTCACTCGAACGCATCGGCCGATGAAGGGGAAGAGAGATAGATGCGTCGCAAGCCAAACGCTAAGGCCGATCGTACCTCTCTATCGCTTCACGTCAAAAAAAAATTAAACATACTTCACCCCTAAGATTATTTCCAGGGCACATCGATACGATGTTCCCTTTCGAACGATCGCCGAATCTATAACACGTTCTGATCTCCTCCCAAGAGAAATTTTAGCGGCACTTTTTATCTCCCTTAATTAATTTGATTCATTCCAGCACCTCAGATGACGACGGCCATAATTGCACTGTGTCTCATCTACGCGTTATATTCAATGAGTAATATTCCTATCGGCCTATCCAATTAATCACGGGGAACAACTGAACGGTCTCCTTTCCCCCACACCTTCCTAAGTCGAACGTTTCCAAGTTCGTCGGGGATTATGCTGGAATCAATAAATAAATCAGAACTCGCTCTAGAATACTCGAACCGATAATAATACCCCACAATGTGAGAAAAGCCTTCATTATTAACTAGTTCTATGGAAAATTGCTGAGGTGATACGGCATTTCCTCGAATTGAATACAAACCATTTACCGGTTACGATCCGTTAATGGATTTTCGACGAATCGAGGTGTCAGAGAGGGGCGGGGGTGGGAGGAGGAGGAGAAGGGGATACATAACAAGGGAAGTGCCAATAAAAATACCTCACAATTGTTACTTGTATAGACGTGGCATTGTTGGTGTTTGGTGTGTTCATAATAAGCTGAAATGATAGTTTAACGTCGTACATAAGGAAATATGGAAATGCCAAATCAGTTGCCAACGTTGAATACATTCAATAAAGTCAATTTTATTTCAATATCATTTAATTAGTTCCTTCACGTTAGAACTCTTGGAAATACCTCTGTTTCCATATTCGCATTGTGTTAATTATTTTTAGGATAATGTATTGTGGTTGAAGGTATAAAATGATTTTTTGTTTGCTGGTAGCCAACAACCAAAACAGAGCGACGCTATTTTTATGACGAAGATGGTCCAAAAACAGTTAATATGATTTCTACTGTAAAATTTAAAAAAAAGAAGAAAATAATGATCTCTGATTTGAGCCATAGGGCAAGGTTGATTATGACGCTTATAATGATAGGTGCGACCGTGATTAGTAAAGTTCACATCTTGTCACTTTCAATAAACAATGATATTGAAAGTATTTTTCAAAAGTTTTCTCACTTTTCGTAATGTGTAATTTATTTAGCAAATCCTTTAGCATCTGCTCGATGGTTTCAGGAAGAGCTGTGTATTGGTCAATACCTAAGAAGTAAGAAGTTGAGAGTTGTAACTTATACATTGACTTGTAACGCAGATTTCAATACGACTCAATATGATTTCTAGGGATCAAAGAGTTGTATGATTAGTGAGACGCTGCACCACATTTGTCTAATATTCAGTTTTCTACATTAGGGTAACTAATACAATATGACCACGTCCAGAAGACAATTTTCAAAAGAAAAAAATTGTTACTGATCAGTTCAATCTCTTAACGTGTGCAAAAAATAATTATTTTCAAGTTACAAGTCCCACAATTCCCACCTAAAGGTATCAATACCAATGACAAACCAATAAACAAATAGACCTGGAGATTGTTAAAAAAGCTGTATGATGCAATATATGCAGAATAAAGGTGTATAGGTACTCTCGGACTACGCGATAGTGCGAGTGGTGGGGATGGCAGTTGGCAATCGCTCGCGCTGAGACGACCGAATTGAAGCGTTTAAATCCGCAGAGCGCGGACAACATATCCGTATCTCAGTTTCAAAAAAAATTCCTATCTCGGCTTCTAATGGTCTGTAACGGTCCAAAATTTCGTTACAACGGAAGCTCCGAAATCGTATGTTAATGACGCTCTGAGTCCCGGTTTGTTTGCTTGCGCGAGAATCGAACGCGCCTCATTGAATTCAGCGTTCCGCGACGCTGAGAGTTTTCGTGCTGAAAGTTGGCGGTCTGTTGGTGTGGCGGCCTGCGTCATTGTGACGTGCGTCGCAGGGAGATTCTCGTTCGCTCCGGAAGTGGCTCTTTCTTTCTTTTTGGCTCGGCGCGCGGCTTGTGTTAAGCGGAGATCACGCGTTTCTTTTCATCTTCGTAAGTGTCGTCTGGCTAAACCTCTTGAGGGATTGTACGAAGTGAGAAGTAGGAATTGCAGTCTCGTCCTCGTTTTGTGGAGCTGGAGTCGGTTGGGAGGAGAGACATCGCCTTTTGAGGGATTTCTTCCACGCGTGTTCTGCCACCATTTTGCTGCGATTTTCCTGGAGTTGTGAGAAACCCTCTGACCAGAGGTAATTATCCCTTTTAAGACTTACCGTCACCTAATCGGTCGCCCTATGTGGATTAGGGTTTTTCCGGCTTACTTCTTGTTATAGAGCTCAGCTCTCTGAGAGAACTTGTTGAGCTGTTACACGTGTTGGAATCTTTTCGGGAATCCCGTGTCCCGTTTTGTTGGAGTTTGAAGTGTGGATCCAGTGTGCGACGTTGCTGCGGTATCAATCCGTCGTTATCGAGCCCTTAGGCGCAGTCCCGGTGTTCGACGACTCTGTCACCGCCGAACCTGTCTTACCCTGACTTAAGGTGGCAAGACCAAACTACACATTTTCGTTTTGTGAGCATACTAAGTATACTAATTTATTGCCAAACTTTCTGGATCTTTTATACACATTTAGTTTAGATTACATTAACAGTACATCTATTTTTTGTTATCTTGCAACGTCCTAGCTTTGTGTACCTGTAGAGAGTTCCATAAATTCGTTTACAATAAATTAAAATATTTAACCTGAACATTCCCTTAAATAATGTTGACGTTATCGTCAACATGGGGTGAAGAACAGAATTCATGTCAATTCCGAAATTTGGATTTGAAACAAAACAGCTTTCATAGAATTAACCTGACGTGAGCATTCTTGATATATTGCTGTATGAGTAACTTTTTCTATACAATATTTTTTTAAATATGTACTTAGCCTTAAGATTCAGTGTCACGCCCAGTTCATCGCATTTGAATACAATACCATTGCTGATTGGGGTCCGTGTTAGTTAAGTTAATTAACGTGACCTGGATTATTGTAATTACGTAGAGATTAGTGCGACGTGACAGTAGAGAATGAAAACTTTCACACAAAGTAAGTCACAAAATGCACATTACTAAGTATGATTTCGACACCGGATGGGAACTTTGGAGTTGAGCATAGAGTAAGTGGAAACTAAATTAAAGTAAGGTTGAAACATTAGGAAACACTGTCACGAGGCAACAAAGCTCAGACTATAAAAAGTGAGAATAAAACTTTCTCTCGCATTCTCAATGACTTCAAAAACAAACTACTGAAATAAAAGTACGTAAGAACAAAGTAACGAGATCAGAAGAAAAACACGCCGTTATATGTCTGCAACTGGGATGGAAACAAGGAGCACGAAGTGGAGAGGATTAACGTCGACTAATATACCTAGCGGAAAAGGTCGTAAGCGTTAAACTTCAACGATTACTTCGTTGTAATATTTTCACAACGAGCCCTAAATTGTCCACTTTGATCTACCCGTTCGCTCTAAAAACTTGCGCTTATTAAACGCGGCGGCAGATGCCAGACATCACGGGGGTAGGTCGGTTCGTTAACGGCATCAGACCCATTCGACATCCTGCGTTACGAGCCGAAACGGCTCGTCCTATCTGCGATGTGCTAAACGAACTTTAAATGCTTCAGGTGTCAATAAAGACGCAGAATTTACATGTAAACGCTAACTTTCCCCATTAGGAGGGCGGGGGAGACTCGAAACTCCCGGAGTTCCTTCACTCCGCCGGAAGGGGAAAAAATCCCTAAACGTTCGGATATGTAAAGTGAACGTACGGGTTTGGTTGATTAGAATTCCGGATCGTGCACGAAAAGATAAATATTAATTCTCGTCATGCAGTCATCGTCGGGTTGTCAACTGCAGTCTCGCTAATCAATATTATCAGTCAAAATAACGTCACAGTATGATTCTCAGAGTGTGTAGATTTATAGAGTAGGAGCGTGTAATTAAAACGGTGCTGATGGACGTAACGCCGATGAATAATCCAGTTTTGTTTAATGTGAAAATTAAATAATACCGCCTGGAATGGGAACTCACTTGACAGATTTGATTTATTCGTAATTATAGTTGGAACTGCGGATAGTTTAATTCCAAAAATTAATTAAGCCCCAAATAGTAATAAAATCGCTAAACATGTACGATCAGTACTATTTCACGCGACGATTTTAATTTGGAAAGCGTCAAATGTTCGCAATAATTTTGTAGTTTGGCAATCAAATATGATATTTAAAAAAATGTGAGTCTTCTCCGATTTCAAAACTTATTTATTAACCCGCCAACTAGAGAACAAGACGTGTTTTACTAAAGTAACTAATAGAACAGGGGACTTGCAGAACTAATAAATGACCCTCAATTTTTAACACAACGCTGACAACTAAACGACATTGAGGATAGTCTCGAATAAGTTTCCCATGACTCCAATTTGAGTTGAATTATGAAATATTTTGGGCGTACAAATACCGCAGTTATTTCAACAATTCTAGCGTGCACTTGCGCCCTTTTTATAACTAACCTAGGAATCTGAGCTTAACTACGTAACCGTCAAAACATGACCCTCCCAAAGTGAAACTGAAATGTGGAATGTTGTCTCTCGAAACAAATTTTGTTTTGCACTACAATAACTATCTCCTATTCTACTTCTATCCCTTTTGTCTTCACTTTTGTAATCTTAATCTGTACATTCCAAATACACTCCTGTTCTAGGCGGAGACCCTTCATAGACACCAGATGAGATAATATACATCTGAACAAAGTAATTTCAAACATTGCGATGAATTGCATTCGACGATATTAGGCTCCCCCATCTACATCGATTGATCCGGATCGAGAAAGCTCCTCATTAGGAGAAGAGTATATCTTCAACAGCAGATGCATTATGGAAGTTGGGATAATTTCAGAGGTAACAGTAATATACTCCAAATAACCTAATTTGCAAACGGTTAAAAAATTACAACACGTCTCCTCTCCAGAGTCATTTAAAGGAAAGGTCGTTGCACCTGTGGCGCTTCATCAATCCATAATGAGAAATTCTTATCTAGCAATAAAGTAATAATGATAGATAACAGATTCGTCAATACTGTAACGTTCTGACTATTCTAAAATTACTAAACTACTCTAATTGTCTTAATTTATTTATTTTAACCACTTAAACTAACAAGTATTACTAACACTTACTATTTAATTTATATTATCTCACAAGTGTCTAATTTATATTAATTACATTTAGTTATGTTTGCTTATAGCCGCTTCGGCCGACACCCATCGACCGGTTTTACGACTACCGGCGACTGTTCTCGACTCGCTCTGCGGCCTACTACAACGTGATCAAGAATGACTGTTTAAGTTGGCAATGCTGAATTTCATTTTTAAATGGTACAACTGGTAATTTGAATTTGCTATTTAAAATTCAAATTTCTGGTATTCTTTTCAAATTTATTTAAAATGGTATTCACGTTACAACACGAATTTTCATTGGAACGGCGTACTTTCGAAGCGGGATTTATAACCCAATTACTGGTTGGCAGTACTCTCTCGAAGTAACATACCAGCAATTTCAGGAGTTGTTTCCGGAGACTTTGGTCGCTTTTGCTGCCTTTCTGCAACATTGCATGCGAGTAGTTGAACGTTATTTAAACACAAGGAGCGTAAGCAAACAAAAATCAACTGGTAGACCTTCTACTCTAAACGAGAAAGTTGTCGAGGATACCAGAACTCGAACGCAAAGAAGTCCTTCCAAATCTTTAAGAAAGCTCTCCCTTCAAACAGGTTTGGTCCTTATGCCTCCTATTCAACCAATTTTCATTCTTATCCATAAGACTTCCACTTTTTCATGTTGTTCTAATTCAGGGTTTTACAGGTTTATCATATGGAAGTTGCTCCACTGTGCTTAAAAAGAAATTAAAGTACCACCCTTACCAAATTTCCATCGTTCAGTCATTAACCCTTCCTGATCACCATCAGAGAGTTTTATTTTGCAATTGGTTCAATGACATTAAATAATAATGATATCCTTGACAATACCTTCTTTTCCGACGAAGCCTGGTTTCATCTCAACAGCTATGTGAATAAACAAAATTACAGAATTTGGTCACGTGAAAATCCTTACGCTATCAAAGAGACAGACACATTTGCACCCGCTAAAAGTTGGTGTTTGGTTGGCAGTCTCAAGGACGCGGGTGTATGGGCCAATATCTTTTAATTTTACCGTCAATTCGTAGAGATATATCCAACACCTTTTGAGGCCTTTTATAAACCAATTAACAAACGAAGAGCGTCAAATTGGATATTTCTAACAAGACTCTGCAAGGGGACATACAGCTCGTGCTACTATGGGATATTTAAGAGAGAATTTTGGCGACAGAGTAATTAGTCAGGGCATTTGGCCAAGCAGGTCAAGATCTCACTCCATTAGATTTTTCGTTATTTGGGCTCTTGAAGGACAATGTCTTTAGGAACATATTGCATACTGAAGAAGAGCTGCGAGAGGCAATGGTTCAAGAAGTGGCAAACATTACCCCCAATATGCTGGTGAATATCTTTGAGAGCCTAAAAAGAAGAGTTAATTTATGTCTGGACCAAAATGGGGGGCATTTTAAGCATTACCTTTAGCTGTTTAATTAAATCATTGTTCTGTATTTCGAGTTTCATATTTTAAGCGTTAACTTTTATTCATATAACCTACAATCTTATCGCTGATTGTTATGTCAAATTTTTGTCAAATAAACATATCTGGTTGTAGCGTTGCAAACCCTTAGGCAAAAAAATCCTCCAGGTAGGATTGCCAACTCAAACAGTCATTCTTGATCACCCAGTATTTATTTTGCAGCATGGGAATTCCAGAACAATCTCGTCCTTTCTCGAATATTCTTCGGCTCCCAGGAAATCCATCAGTTCGCCAAATTTTCGTCGTTTCGAAGTTCCCAGAAGCAACACTTTAAATAAGAAATAGAACAATTCTATGAAGACTTAAACCTATCGTCACTCCAAACAAACAAACACGAAACCAACATAATTCTCGAAGACTTCAACGCCAAGATTGGAATAGGAAGGAAAATGATACGGTGAAAGAGTTTGGCATTGGTATAAGAAGTAAGAGAGGAGACAGATTAGTACAGTTTTGTAAAGAAAATCAATATAGTGTAAATAACAGGTTCGTCAACTTACCACCTAGAAGACTATATATGTGAAAATCTTCAGTAGATGTAATAGAGTCCATCATGATTACATAATTGTCAACATAAGCTACAAAAATGCAATAAAAGCCTGCAAGACATTTCCCGGAGTTGACATTCCCACCGATCACACTTTTCTTCTAGCAATGATAATGGTAGAATTTAAAAGAACGGAATGAAGTAAGAAAACCATTGGTATTAAAACAGATAAACTTAAAGAGGAATCCACTAACAAAAAAAACAGACACTTTGTACTCTGGGAATGCCGACATTCGAAAGCTAGCTTTGTTTTGCGTAAATTTATACAATGTGTTTCAAAATGATTGTCATCTAGTCGGCTGTGGAATTCCCATGTAAAATAAAAAAAACCCGCCTTGCGAGAATAGGAGTTTCTACTAGCTATACATAACCTCAAAATAACCTACTTAACCTCTTTTCATTTCTGGTTTTTCTCTGTCAAAAGAAAACGTATTCTCCATTTGTAGTATTTGTTTTGACCCTAAAAAGGGCCGTTAATTACCAGCAGTACTGATTGACAGTTTCACAATAAATGTTCGATGTGTCACTTGTTGTCAGAATTAGATAGGTTCCAATCAAGAGAGCGCGGCACATCAAAAATTACATGCACAGAAATTCCAACGCCAACTAGATGACAAAATCATTTTGAAACACATTGTAGAAGGTTAAAAATTATTCTGAGTTTATGAAATGTTTAAAAAAGTTCATGAAATTTATGTAAATGAATGACTCGCAAAAGTTTTACTTAAAGTATATTATAGTATTATTATTTCAGTCTATAAATTAAATTTGTAATGTCATATACAATTATAATACAGTTTAATAATTTACAATATAAAACAAGAAATCGAATAAGAAAATATATTCAAAATTGAAAATACTAATAAATTGTGTGGAAACAGTTGCCATGGTTACCAAATTCTGACGTCGCACTTTCCTCTAGTATTTTGTCACGACAAAATGCTCTATTGCTTGGCCTATTCAACAACCAAGCGGCGCCGTGGACGATGCATACTCACTTCAGCGCTTCCATTATTTTCCACAAGTCCCATAGCTTCTCTACGACCGTTTACACTAGTCCTTCTTCAAGACATTCGGTTATAAGATCTCTTGTTTACATCGGTTCTAGTTGTTTCTCTGTTAACCTCCATTTTTGCAGCCAAGGCTAATTTGACCGTACACAAACGACAAGGGTTTTACGGTTATACGACAAGGGACGTCGATTTAAGAAACATTATTCGGCACAGGAACCGATACACCTCCATACATCCTACACAATATTTCGGCCCTATCATGAGAAACCAAAAATACGAACTGCTCCGACTTATCATCGAAGGAAAAATCAATAGTATAAGAGAGGACCAGGAAGAAAACGCAACTTCTGGCTTAAGAACTTACGACAATGGACTAATATGACGTCTATAATACTGTTCAGAGCACCAACAAATATGGTAAGACGGGCAAATGTTATAGCCAACGTCCTTAAAGACGGGGCACCGTATGAAGAACATAAGAGGAGGGGGATCACTTAGTTCTTCTGGTTTCTGATGTGAAGATTTACGTGGCAGTAATGTTTTTCTGGAAAATGATGACGTCGAAAAAAATCACATACTTTTCCCTTTTGTGTTTAATAAAGGGTATCTCGCTGTTCTCGATTCAGCAAAAAGCCCCATGGACGTATCATTAAATTAATGAAAATGAAATAAATAAATAAAGCTAGTGTAATTCAATTTGAAGAATTTCATCGTCGAGCAAACAATCCCGCAAACGTTTACATTTCCAATTAAAATTCCATGCTTCCGTTACATATGAAAATAAATAAAAAAAATAACAAGGAGAGAGAGAGAGAGAGAGAGAGAGAGAGAGAGAGAGAGAGAGAGAGAGCACGGATTTTAATATTTCTAATTTGCATGTTATGGAGGAAACGGACGCGCATAACATGTTCCCTCTCTCGTATCACGTTTCCACATGAACATCCAGCACCCAGAGCGACGCTGTTTACTTACATCAAAGGTATGGGCCAAACATTTCACGCTTGTATAACTTTCTCTTTATGTAATTTAAGAAGCCCTTTGTAGATCCGTACTCATAATTTGATATGGAATGAGCTCCGGTACGGGAGTGAACCTCCCGGTCCCTTTATCGGGGATAATATCGGATGTTCTCGATCTTCCTCAGAGAAAGGAAAAGGCCAACATCTTCGGAGAATTACCGTCCGGGGACAGTCGGACGGGATCTCCCTGTGGCCGGGTCAATCGCTTTAAATTCGGTTTCGGGACGCTTCAGATCCTAATCAAAAATCTGACCGCATGTTTGACGGGAGGGCTCTTTCCCATTAAAACGGGGAGGAGATCGACGAAATCGTGCGAATCGAACGGGACCCTTTTGACTTTCATCGCCTTGTTGAACGGAAGCTCAACTCTGCATGACCATTTTACCGTAACAGGGATTAATTTGTGGGAAAACGATAAACACGTGAAATTATTTCAAGTTGGGGAATATAAACTACCCTTCCCATCATAGTAAAACAAAATTAGCTGTCATTAACGACGTCCAATCTAAGCAATGCAGGTAAGCCACCCTAAGTCAATATCTAACCCAGATTGAAGTAGGCCTTCACGATACCGAGACGATACCGAGACCTGCCGATGGTATCGTCTCGGTCTCGTTGAAACTAAATTTTTCAATTCTCTCGGTATCGTCGAGACGAGACAAAGGATTACTATCGTCTCGGTCTCGGTCTCGTCTCGGTCTAGTTTTACTCTCGTCATAAGATAATGTCCATTTGTGTTTTTGTTAAGAAGATTGGATCTCACCGGTGTAATATTTTGCTTAACAATTTAGAAGTAGTGAATTATTTAATTATATAGAATATATTTTTTAAAACCTCCCTTAACAGTTACATAGCTAATTAAAAAATTTTACGAATTTGTCAAAAAATTTAACAAAAAAATTAAAACACTTTGGTAACAATTTAGTGCTTATTACTGGTCTTCCCGAAACCATTTTTAAATATAACCTGATAACCGATTTAACAGCACCATGGCGGTTGTTATACACAACTTAAAGGGTATTCATCGTTATCTTGTCTTCATTAGACATTTCTTAATAGGATTCCTTATCCTTTTCATAGAATCCACACAAAATGTTTCAGGTAACGGGTAAAATCTAACTAAGGGATTAAAGCAGATAGTTTTGACCGACCTACCGGAGACATTATAAATGAAACGTATACCACCCGCATATAATAGTATGTATACATTTGGATAATATATGGAATAATAATAAATTAAAACGAGACCGACAGTTTTCAAAATTTAGTATCGTCTCGGCGAGACTCTCGGTCAATTGTGTCTCGATATCGGGATATCGGAAATTTTTATCACTCTAGTCTCGGTGGGGTGTAAGGGTTAGCGTTAAACATCAATACACCAAAGCTATCCAAATGTCAACCTCACCTGCTCGAGTGGTGACTCCAGCACCCGGTGCACCCTGCTGGAAAGCAGACGAGGCTCTGGCGACCGAACATTGGCAGTATAACCATAAGTAGCAGATATACAGGACTAAATCCCTGTATGAAGTGGAGGAAGGCAACGGGATACCAGCTCCACCTTCACTACTCATCCCAAGAAAATCACATGAGATACTATGATGAATACATTTAACTCAAAATTTTCCGGAGGTATAAATAGTTCCCCAATAGGATTAAAAACTTATACTGGAATCAAACTGCTGAAGTCCAAATTGGTAACGATTTCACAGAAGCAAAATCAATCCGTAGAGGGGTCAGACAAGGATGTGTTGTCTCTCCACTTCTCTTCAATCTGTATTCTGAAAGTATTTTTCATGAAGCCCTAGAAGAACGTACCATGGGCGCTAAGGCGAATGGTGTTTGGATCAACAATATACGTTATGCAGACGACACTATTCTAATTGCAGAAAAAGTGGAAGATTTTCAATACTTGCTCAAGACGATCGGTGAACACAGTAAACGCATGGACCTTAATATCAACACCAAGAAGACCAAATTTATGATAATTACTCGCAAGCCACAACGATTTCAAAACGCAAGCCTAACACATGATGTTGACGCTAGAGTCAACATTATTTAAGGGAATTTTATGTGAAGAAATTATAATTTATTGTAAACGAATTTAGGGAAATTTTTACGTAATTTTATCATTGAAATTAACACACGTTGTTTTACAAACGGAAAATAGCATTGAACCGAACGTGTATAAGTGAAAGAAATCGTTGGTGTAAGCACAACAAGGAGTCGTAACGTGAGAATAACGCGGTCCTATTAAGGTCAGCTCTGCAAAGCTAGGTCGTTGTAGAAAAACGAACAGACGTACAATTGATCTAATGTAAATGAATGTGTATAAAAGATCCCGAAAGTTGACAATAAATCAGTATACGATGTATGCTCAAAACGACGTGTGTTGTTGGTCTTGAATTACGTTACCCTAACCTACAAGCTCTCACGTTACGCCCTGGGAGTTCTACGAGATTTTCAAGATACTACAACGTTTAACTCCAAGAACTTCAACCCGGACCTGCACGTTACGCCCTCAGGTCCACACCGGAGAGCACGACACGCCCTCTCTCCAAACGACTAGAACTTCAACCCCGGATCTGCACGATACGCCCTCAGATCCAAACCCAGAGAAGTACGTCACGCCCTCTCTCCACGCGACTAGAACTTCAACTTCAAGAACAAGAGATCACGTCACACCCTGATCTCCAACTACTACTATAGTCTCCAGCCTTACAACCTGGAGACAAGATTCATCTCCGCATCCGCCCACGAGCTACGAGAGAGATCTATACAGTCCACTCTGTACAGAGGCCACTTCACACTTTGTTCACATGACAATCAACCAATAGAGTGAGTGAATAAACTAAAAAATTTAGGAACGTGGCTGTGTGAAGACTGGGAATCGGACTTGCAAATCCGATGTCGAATTGAAAACGCCCGCAGTGCGTTCATGAAATTTTAAAAAAAATGTTTACCAATACTGAATTTGATCTTGGCCTAAGGATTAGATTTGTAAAATGCTATGTCTGGACGGTATTACTTTATGGTATGGATGGACACTAAAGTTGAACACTATGAATAAGCTTGAGGCATTGGAGATGTGGATTTATAGACGTATACTAAAGATTCCTTGGATTGCAAGAATGACAAACGAGGAGATCCTGAGAATGATCAATAAAGACCGCGAACTGTTATGCACAATCAAACGTCGTAAAACAGCATATCTTGGCCATGTGATACGGAACGAGCGATACCAATTCCTCCAATTGATAATTGAAGGAAAGATTGAGGGAAAGAGAGGAGTTGGAAGGAAGAGGATATAATGGCTTCGCAACGTCAGGCAATGGACGGGATTGAGGACAATGGGAAAACTAATACATACAATACGGAATAAGGAGGAGTGGAGAAATATGATCGCGAACATCCATTAGTGGATATTCAGCAGAAGAAGAAGAAGTCTCGGTATCGGTCTCGGTCTCGTGCGATACCGATGCCGAGACCGAGAGTTTGTCTCGATATCGTGAGATTGAAGCAGTGCATATTCATTGGATCATAGCACGTTTCTGAAACTTAATACCCATCATTAGTCCTCCACTACCAATAAGAACATTAAAATGCTAGATTATTTACAACTTATTTTCAATTTTTCGTCTAAGTTTTCGACTAAATAAAGTACATCAATCTTTAACTTTTGTCCATTTGGATGGGGTTGGAGCGCGAAATCACTTAAACTGCCTTACCTGGATTAGAATATTTCATTATCTCACGAGTTTTACGAAGGTATACATAAATGATTACATGGGAGGTTTGGGTATGTCTGAAAAGAAATATATTTCTTGAATTCTTTAAATTACCGTATTCCGGCAACTACCCTTTCTATCATTGCGAACTAAGCGTATTATTTCCAAAATTTGCTACAAATCTCCAAGGTAGGTCTTATTTTAACATCATAATAGGAGAAAAGGAACTGCAATGGAAGGAAGAAGTAAAATATCTAGGAATCCACATAGACCGAGGACTTACATGGAGAAGGCACATAGAGGAGACCGAGAAGAAGGCGAAAGACCGACTGAACAGACTGGGACCACTAATAGGACGACGGAACAAGCTGAGACTGGAAACCAAGAGGAAGATCTGCCTGGCAGGAATAAGACCAATAATGACATAAGGAACAGCAGCGTGGGGACAAGCAGCAAGGACGTACCTGGAGAAACTGGAGAGGATACAAAAGAGAGAAGGATGACGGACGCACCATGGTATATGAGGAATGAACAACTACGACGGGACCTACGCATCGAAGAGCTAAAGAAGATCATCAGGAAGAGGACGAAGAAGACGATAATCAAGGCAATGGACACACGAACCTACTAATAAGGAAGGCAACGGACTACGACGAGGACACAAGATCAAAGAGGAAAAGACCCAAGACGGCAATGAAGGAAGACTAACCACGAAGGACATACCAGGAAGATGAAAACACAATAGGAGGACCACCAGGACGACCAGGACAACCAAGGAAATACCATCACGCGGAGGAAAGAAGAACTTAGAGGGAGAAGTAAGGAGCCAGGCGCTCAACTTTGGGAAATTGAGGACAACATACGCGAGGTCTTATTTTGCATAACATCCTTCATCGATACATTGTATTTTTTTTTTTTTCGAAACAACAAAACAACCAATATGAATCAATAGATCGTCTTCAGGATAAAAACTGATTAAGTAAATAAAACACAGAGGTGATAAAACACATGTAACATTACCTCATAGTACTGCAAACCAGATATAAATGATTTATAGGAAAACGCAGTTTTAATAATATCCAACACATGTGATAAATAAGTTAAATTAAAGGAATAATCTTTATTGAAAATAGCAGCGACAATAATATAATACGTTCCAACATAGAACATTTTAATGAAGGCAGACATTAAGTATCGAACTATTGTCAAGAAACAGTTTGCCGCTTAAAATGGTGACATTAGGGCATTTAACAGCATTTCAAATTTCCAAAAATTCTGGAAAATGCAACATGTTGCTTTTATCGGAAATATGCAGAATATTCTAATTGTAATGCAACGAAACGAGTATTTATTTCTGTTTAATAAAAAAAAATGGTTGCTAATGTTGGGGATCATTGGGGCAAATTGGATATGAATTTAATATGATCATTAATTTTAGTATCTCGCAGTTGTTCTACCTTCTATCTTAGTCTTAATTATTTTCTTATTGTAATTCTATTGTTCCGACAGATATAGATAACATTATCGTTCTTAAAATTACTTTATATATCTTTGGTATTAACCAAAATTGAGGCTGCCTAATGTTACCAAAATACGGTAAATATCTGTAAACATATTTCTCAGTGCATGACAATTCGAAAGTTAAATAAAATTTATTGCCAAGGAAATTATAGGTCTTTACTATACATTATGGATTGAATAACCATTATCTGTGATAATAGTGATCTCGTCATTGACGTTAGGATAAGAATCATGAACAATTAACTACAATCAGATATTTTTGTATTCAAAGAACCAAAGGCCATTGAGATAATATTATTCCAATTTAAACCTGTTTGTGAAAAGGTGCCTGGAAAATAATTTATTTCAAAGAAACATTTTTATGTATTAAATTAATTATCAAATTAACTGCTGTCTTCGTATTATTGTAGATTAATAAAAAAATTCACAATAACATATTGTCACGATCAACACGGCTATATTTTGGACCAAGCAATTAAACCAGGGGCAAAACGTACTATACTTCTTTTCTTTCTCTTTCCTAATTGAGAATATTAATGCAGGAATACTCAAAAATTAAATGTAGACCACTTGTTTTGGTAGGTCCAATTAATATGGTTAATTAGTTAAACTACTTTAATATACCCCAGCTTCAGAACTATCACCCCCCAAACCGATCATCCTGTCAGCACCCATTTGACCCAGATGCATGACAATACTCAATATATCAAAAACATTGTTTCTGATGTTGAATTTGCTTTAATTAAAGGGAACGCTTCAGATATGTAATTTTTCGGGAAAGTCTAGACTGAGATAAACTACAAACTAGCATAAAATTTAAATAAATACATGCTATTAAATGTAAGATTTTATGCACGACAATTTTTGGAAAAGTATCAAACACCTCCTCGACCCTTATTTGAATGGCGCATAAGTTACAATGGCTCATATTTTGAATTGAGCTGTAATTTTGGAAAATTGTTAACAATATTGTATATATATATATATATATATATATATGAGTCTTGACTGTCCTAATGTATGCAGTTTCAGTAGGAGATGAATCTCCGTCTAGGGTTGCAGTCAGGATAGGGGGGGCAAGAAAGAAAAAGCTCTTTTCAAAATAGCCAAGCTTTCGGAGCGATTTTGGCTCCTTCCTCAGGGCATCTAGTGAGAAATTTTAATTAGAAAAAATGTTCATTTACCATGATTATGTTAGATTGTTAGATATGTTAGATTATGTTTATTCTATCACATGTTCGGATTGCAAACGGGAATACATTGGTCAAACTTCGAGACTATTAACAGGAAGAATTACCTCTCACAAAAGTGACGTAAAAAGAAAAGTGAAAACGTGCGCCCTCGTAGAACACGTACTAAATCTCAATCATAAAATGGATTTTGATAATGTAAAAACGTTGAAAACTGAAAGGGGTTTTTTTAAACGTAATTTTCTAGAAATGATATGTATCAACAACACACCAAATGCCATTAATAAGAGAGCGGATGTTCAGAACTTAAGCACGAGTTATAGTTACATCCTTAAGCTTATTCTTAAGTTTATTTGTTAATAAGGTAATACAAAGTTTGAACATTGAATCTCCAATATGTTAAATGTTTTCTGTTTTGTTATGTTGGCTACACATCATATTTTAACTGTCTATGTCTTAATTTTAAGTTTTGTGTTTTGTCACACTTCACCATTATTACTTATCTTTTACCGCGCTTTCCTTATTTATATATAGGTTATCTGACTTAAGTTAATTTATGTTTTAAAAAGAACGTGCTACCTCTGTGTTAATGTAACCGTAATGTCAGTAAGCGATATTTATTATTGCTAGTTTCATATATTAGCTTGTACAAGTGAGTCTCTAACATAATCATGGTAAATGAACATTTTTTCTAATTAAAATTTCTCACTAGATGCCCTGAGGAAGGAGCCAAAATCGCTCCGAAAGCTTGGCTATTTTGAAAAGAGCTTTTTCTTTCTTGCCCCCCCTATCCTGACTGCAACCCTAGACGGAGATTCATCTCCTACTGAAACTGCATATATATATATATATATATATATATATATATATATATATATATACAAGTAAATTAATTTGGTGGGTTTGTAGCCAAGAAGGTTGGGCAAAAATTAAAGAAAACTCTTCAACTTCTATGAAAGCTTTCGAATGTATTTTTCATTCTTCATCAGTCATGCTAGAAAATGTATATGGAACGTTATAAATTTGCTTGAGAATGGTAAAATATTACTTACAGTTATGAGGTTATTATTTAGCTGCTATAAAATACATGAAAAGTGGAAGGATCTACAAGATTAAAACTGATTACAATAGACACCCCATATCGGCGTACATGTGATGTGATTCTTTCTAGGTTAACACAAAACTTAACCCTAACCTTACTCTTAAAACATAGAACAATGAAAATTTGACAGGTTTTACTAATATAATGGAACACAAGGATATGCATGTCCAGTTGCCTAGTTACTAAGACAGTATTAAATTCTGGCGATTCGAAAGGAGAACACAAATCAATCAGGAGGGTCGGTATCTGGGCTATACATCTGGGCAGGAGGGTATCTGGGCTATACATCTGGGCAGGAGGGTATATACCGACCCTCCCGATTGATTTGTGTTCTCCTTTCGAATCGCCAGAATTTAATACTGTCTTAGTAACTAGGCAACTGGACATGCATATCTTTGTGTTCCATTATATTAGTAAAACCTGTCAAATTTCCATTGTTCTATGTTTTAAGAGTAAGGTTAGGGTTAAGTTTTGTGTTAACCTAGAAAGAATCACATCACATGTACGCCGATATGGGGTGTCTATTGTAATCAGTTTTAATCTTGTAGATCCTTCCACTTTTCATGTATTTTATAGCAGCTAAATAATAACCTCATAACTGTAAGTAATATTTTACCATTCTCAAGCAAATTTATAACGTTCCATATACATTTTCTAGCATGACTGATGAAGAATGAAAAATACATTCGAAAGCTTTCATAGAAGTTGAAGAGTTTTCTTTAATTTTTGCCCAACCTTCTTGGCTACAAACCCGCCAAATTAATTTACTTGTGTTTAACTAGTTAGCCACAATTAACTACCCTATAATCTTATATATATATATATATATATATATATTCCGAGTCGACTCTCGTTTATATATTCTTTGATTTATTCCTCGGTTCTATTGAAAAGAAGTTCTACTTCGAAAACTAACTTTGTTACTGTAATGAACAAGTGTAATTCCTTCGTAATAAACTCATAAACAGTCGAAACTTTGCCAAGCCCTGGCTTGCCCGCAAACCGCTCCTACCATAGCTTCAGAGTCAATAGTTTCTCTCTAATTGTTTCACTCATTAGCTTCACGTTTGAGTTTTAATTAGTCCTTACCTTGAACGACCTTCTTATTTCGTAGAATTTCTACTCTGCTGTCTTAAATCCTTCACATCTCACTCGATCAAATTTTTTCCTCTTCAACAACAGATCATTTGTTCCGTCCAACAACCAATAAACCCTCCTCTAGTATATTTCGCAATTGTATACTAAGATACCCTCAATCCGCTTCAACTTCGGAAACGATGCGATCCCGGGCCAGTTAATCCAAAACCGAGCCAAGAATTATTATTAAAACGCTTCGGGCAACTTCTGGCTTATTCAGAACTTCTGCCATTGTCAAAAGATCGCTTCAGCATCTATTAATATCTCCAGGACGAAAAAGTCGAATTTTGGAGGCAAGGGGGAGGGCGCGACGCGCCCCCTCTCGAGCCACCCTCCCTTTCGCCGCAAAGACAAATTATGACAAGAGCGAGAAAGAAGGGGCGAGCATGTGACAAAAATAATAAATAATGATGCATTAACCTGCCACCTCTACGGATTTGTTTCATTTTTAACTCGGGCGCATTAATCTTCGCCGGATGGATTCTTGGTTTTGTCGCTTTTGTCATCTCAATAAATTATCTCGATGTCTTGTATGGTTATCCGGAGGTGCTATTAATTTCTACGGGAGGTGGAAGTGAACTTACGAACGATTGAAAAATTGAACTTTAAATGTATCAAACTCGACCCTCTCACGAACGTCGATCAGAAAGCGCTCGCCCCTATTTATCTTTCTTTGATGTTAGGAAGTCGCTGAGATTACGTTCGGAAATCTCCAATTTCTTGT
Organism: Cryptocephalus moraei; assembly: GCA_946251905.1. Taxonomy (NCBI): domain Eukaryota; kingdom Metazoa; phylum Arthropoda; class Insecta; order Coleoptera; family Chrysomelidae; genus Cryptocephalus; species Cryptocephalus moraei. The sequence goes on from OX276463.1 coordinate 15,176,638, forward strand.
TCACAATTTAGAGTTTAATGTGATTAGAAGCGCATGTGCATGCACGCGAATTCTCAGATCAAACCGTCTAGATTTGTAGATGCTAATTACGTGTATTTAATTGGAAGTCGGTGTGTAAGGAGCACTCCGAATACCCACCGCTAGACTCTCGGGTAGTTGTGTATTTGAAAATCTACGCTTCACTAAATGGGGAAATAATTACATTGCGTAAAAATTAAATTTGTTAACGATTAATTGAGTGAATTAAAGATATTTACAAACGTTATCGAGTTAAGGTTCTTGTAACCCCAAGTATGAAGGTAGCAGTTTCTATTTTTTAAAATATTTCTTGCTGGCTGTATAGTCATGTAAAATGGGTAATTTAGAAACAAGTTAACTGATAAATTTTTGTATAGATATGGGTTATTAGTGAATCCATAATATAATCGTTACTATAATAATGCATTATTAAATTACTTTGTATAAAGCAGAAGTGTCGTTATATAGACAGGAGTATGTCTATAAATGAAATTCAAAAATTTAAATTTTTTGCTTCTGTTCAGTAAAATAAGAAAATACAATTGTTACGTTACGATTTTTCTCTCAGTCAATTTGGTTCGATTTTAAAAACGGTTCGAAGTTTTCCTTAGTAACCGAACTTCGAAGCGAGGCCCGAGATTGTTTACTTAAGATGTGTATACCTTTTTTGCAGTAAGACGCGCCATCGAGTCGCCACTTACAATCTCTTACAGGTTCTTTCGCAATATTTACTTTAAGATGATTAACTTTCTGGGAATTCGGATGCCGTTAATATCACGTGCTCCTAACATGAAAAGAACATGTGAGAGAGAGAGAGAGAGAGAGAGAGAGAGAGAGAGAGAGAGAGAGAGAGAGAGAGATTGTTAACGCCCCGTTAGTATGTGACCCGTCAAGGATAGGCTGGAAATTAGGAAAAAGGGAACTTGAAATTTTATTTTCGGGGATAAATGGGAGAGCTGGAGAAAAAGTGAGGGGGGAGTACAGACTTGGCTTCGGGCCTCGGGGGAGGCAACACCTCCCTCGAAGTGCTATTTTGAGTTTAACTAATGTTAATTTCAAATTTGGTTGGTTTGGGTGAATTAGTTTATGTATTTGTCTGGTCAAAATCCGCATTAAACAGTTCCGTTGACAAACTTTTACTTAACGAACCCTAATAATTTGACGGGTATCGTGTTAGAGTAGAATCAGTGCGAAATCAGTGCGTTGATTTCGAGTGCCTTTCGGAGTGAGTAACTGCTCAAATCGCCAGCGAAGACAAGGCAATCCGCCTTGTTTGTAGCCAGCCTTGGTGAGCGCCTACTTGCAGGGCGATTCACATCGCTCCCGGACGACCTCCGCCCTCCGGCGACGATCACCGAGCCCTCGTGTGACGTGGAGATCCTAAGGACCTCTCCGCCTACAATCATGTGTGTGATGATTAGCGCTAAGTGACAGGTATTTCCCCACCTTTAAAGACCCTTAATTTTAAATTTTTAATCGATCGATCTCCCCATCAATTAGAAACAAACTTTAGTAATTATGTGTTTCTGTTATTACTTTGCGAACTCTTAAGTATTTTAGTATTTTGGGTATATGTACAGATTTACTCCATTATGAATTTTTTGAATATGTATTTGGACAGTTTTGAGTTCTTGTTTTGGTTATCTGACTTACTAAATTAAATAGCAATAATCAGATGTTGATATTTCTTTTCGACCACACCTGAGTCATTTATTAGTTCGAGCTAGCCGGCCAAGGAACTTCTAAGCATTTAATAAGTAAGTACGAAAAGTCATGCGTTTCACAATTTCCTTTCACCTCAGAGGAGGTGATAAATAGTAATCAAATCAATTTATCTTCTAATTTTTACGAGGTATTTGCAGGAAAAATACCTTATTTTTCCCTGTGAAAGGGTAAGAAGACAGGATGAAAAAGGGGATTTAAGTGTTAGAAGAGTTAGAAATTTTGAAACGGACGCCCCTATAACTTATAGCTTGGGCTCCAAGGTCGTTCAGAATAATCCGATAATCCAAAATTTGACCCTCCGAGAGGGTGAAAAATGTGAGTACAATCCGATAATACTAAATTAATATTCTGAAGGAATGGAGAAAAGTGGTGATCTCAAGTCGACGTCCGAGCTTTATAAATATTATATATTATATGGCGTTATTAGTACAACATCATTTTTAGAGATAATCGCAGGGCAACTATTGTTAATATGATATATAGTTTAATTAATATTGAAATAAAAATAAATTAAACTAGCTTGTTTTTTCAATTATATTGTTTTTTATTTATCATGCATATATTTGTTGTTCGGTCGTGCATATAATTCTTGCTGTCAGATGATATTCCAACATAAAAAAAAAATAATCGAAACCATCAATCAAGCAGAAATGATTAAGGATGCGATAAAGGTGGTATTAATATATAACTTAAGGTAGGGATTAGCAACATTTCCAGAGAAATTATACCTGAAGAGAAGGATGCAATTAATATGCGTATGCAGTAAATAAACGACCATCAAAATCCTTTCCAAATTTATGCTGAAAAAGATTACTACTACTTAACTAGATAAAAAATTTAATTGGACAATATCAATGTGAGTTCGTTAAGGGACGATCTATTATATTATCACAGTAATTTTGACCCAATTAATAATTACGACAGTCGTAATATCGTAACCAATTCCTGTTCCTCTGGGACCAAAGTAACTACAAAAGTACCTCTTAGGTATTTAAACGTTTATTGCAACTTTGTTAGTTGTTTTTTTTTTTATTCTTTAAAGCATTAATCTCTCTATTCACAACTGTTTTAATTTGGGTACAATTTGTCGAGTGAGTTTTCCCTGCTTGCAGTTTGGATTTCTTTCCTTTCCCATCATGAGCTATCGCCTAGCGTACAGTCAGGAATACATCATTCCCCTGGGTGTGACATATGGTGAAGGCGCCATTACATACGAACATACCTACATAGGCTTAAACAGATAATGAAAAATACATTGAAATACAAAGTAGAAGTTGAATTGATATTCGTAGATTTCAAATAAGCATTTGGCTACCTGGAAAGAAATGAACTTAGGAAAGTATTGTAAAAATGGGAACAGAATCAAAATAAAAGTAGTCTCATCTCATCTCATCTCATCTCATTAGCTATTTTCGGTCTATTTTTGAACATAGGCCTCCCTCATACTCTTATATAGCTCGGTTCTGTGCTCTACGATGGCACATCAGTCCTGCGCTTCCTTTTATGTCGTCCGTCCAGCGCAATGGTGGGCGACCTCTTGATCTTTTTCCCAAATAGGGTCTCCACTTTATTACTCTCGATGTCCATCTATCATCTGTATATCTGGCAACGTGGCCCGCATAGTCCCACTTCAGCTCGGCTACTGCTTCCGCAACATCTTTCACCTTCGTTGTGCTTCTGACCCGTTCGTTCTTTGCATGATCTTTCAATGATACACCCAACATCTGGCGCTCCATGGCTCTTTGAGTGGTTTTGAGTTTATTCATGGACTGCTTAGTTAATGTCCATGTTTGTGATCCATATGTCAAAACCGGCAAAACACACTGATCGAACACTCGAGAGCGGAGGTATATTGGTATTTTTTTGTTCTTTAGCGTATTACTCAATTTGCTGAACGCAGCCCATGCCAATCTTCTTCTACTACTTATAAAAGTAGTAGTAATTCGAAAAGGACAAACTAAACGGGAAACGTTTGAGATTAATAAGGGTGTAATACGAGGATACACACTATCAAAAAAAATATCAATATAGCCTTGGAACATGTGTTACGCTTAGAATAAAGTAAGACCAAATTAAGGCAGTAAATATTTCCAAAAATCAGCTACCAAACTTCTGGAACAAATCATAAAAGAAGGGCTGAATGCTACGGAAAATAAACAAAAACTATGTAAATAGAAATAATAACACGAGGTAAAATAATGTCACACGCCCGAGGGCCTAGGGCTCAAAGGGAGTGCTCTGGTTGGGGCTGTAGCTAGGTAGAGACTAAAAAGAAGACACGGCAACACTGACAATATTTATTCAAACATTAAATATTATAGGGGAGAGAACATTAACAAAGGGCAAAAATATTGATTAGAGGGTGAAAAGAGAATATAAAAGTGAAAGAAGTGAAAGTTGCTTACTGTGGTGTAACGTCGTCCTCTGGTCTGGGTCACCTCAGTGCTGAATTGGTTTAGACGGTGACCCAGTTTCGCTAATTGGGGCCGAACTGCGACAATAATAAAATCAAAATATGTACTCACACTTGAGAAACCATACAGGTTTAATTCCTTTTGATTAAGTGTTAAAGCATATATATATATTTTATGTATGGTAAATTAGGTAGGTTCACATCGCCATGACAATGGCCCTTCTGGACAAGTTAAGTGCGTTCCCCGTTTCCAAGAGTTATCCGTTAAAAACATCAAAATTCCATTAATTATTTCACTCGACCGATCCGATACTACATCAACTAAAAAGTGATGTATTGACGTAATAAAGAGTAAAAAATTAAAAATATCGATCCTTGCTGTGGTCGAAACACCCACTTCTGCACTGATCACTGCAATAGCTGGATAATAACAGTGAAACATTAACTTTTAAGACTCTGCCCTTTGACACATCTTAACATCATGATAATAACACAACTAACATTAGATAATGGATGCTTTAAACTTTGGCTGATTTGAAAAATTTAATAACTGTAAGTAACACTCGCTTATAACGTATTATTCCCAAAAATTGAATTCCAGTCTCTAAGAGAATTCTGATGTAAAAAAATGTAGCGGAAATTAATTTTGACGTATCCTTAACATTTCACTCGCAATACATTAAAATTCAATTACGTATAGGCCCTTTTGTGACTTGCCCGCTCCGGAGACAGTGTTTCCTTATTTTTCCCAGGGATGAATGCTGGAAGACGCCGACTTTTCGCTTTTCATTTTTCATAAGGCTTTATGGTCCGAGGCGTCCTTCATTTATTAAATCTTTTAAGGCTCGTAATTATAAGAGCTTTCGGTATAGATTCATTCCGAGTGCTGAATGCTTGAAGAATTGAAGGCCCATCGAGTAGACGAGAAATTTGTTTGATACGGATTACATTACACTTTAGCTCATCTCGTACAACTCCTTTTGAAGTTTATCCGGTCTGCTTTTAAACAATTTGAAGTAAGCCTTACCACCGCATTAGCCCTAAATGAAACTTCACTTCAAAAAAATTCCATCTTCTTTTATTCCCCTTCACAAAAAAGGTTACATTACAACATTAATGTTTTATTCAAGCCGTAATATTACCGGATACATTTCGACGGGGCATTATAGGTAGGCGTTGTATTATCGATAAACATAAAAAATTTAAGAAATCGACGATATAATGGATATATAAATGATATTAACATCGGTTTTATCGTATTTATGGCGCTGTAATTCATTTTATGTTGTCAAATTTTGGAGATAAAAAAAGCAAACAACCGAAAATGGGAAATAGGGAAAGATCTATAAGCGGAAATGTAGGAAAGGAAGCGATCAATTCGAAGAGAACTTATGGTAACGTCATCAACGCGATGAAATAATAGTGACTGTGTACGTGCCATAGGGGCAAATGGAGAGAGTCCCGTAATCAAATATAGTGTGACGTCGCGATAGTAATTGCTACTTAGCGGAATTGAAAAACATCGCAGTGTAAGATGTCAATGGTACTATCATGTAATAATAATGAAACGCACACTGTGAGAAATAATATTGCAATCCATCGAGAGTGAAACTATAGTCTATTTCGTTGCGAGTGATAGCACGAATTCTCAACGTATATTATTATATCACTTAAACCATAGGCGCAGCATTTCTCACGAATGCAAAAATGCAAAATTGTATTAAACGTTCAAATACATGAATACTAATATTTTATAAGCAAAATATGTAACATGACTGAAAATTCTCCATATGTATTATTGCTACCTACTAGTTGGTAAGATTAAGAGTACAAGGGCATAAGTGATTAACGCCGAGCTACCTGCATATAAGTACTTAATATAACAAATCATATTGTAACGTTATTTTTTTTGAGAAGAGGCGTGAATCTACGACCGTAGCCAGATAATTGGAAATTATTCAAGATCCTTTGATATGCGACCAACTTAGCTCTTTACTTAGCAACTCCACTTACTTTTATACTCACACATTTTATGCAATTCACTTCCCCGGGAGCCAGAATAACCTGTTAACATAGCTCGTTTGTCCCTAACGCCAACAGGAGTCAGGTAGTGAAGGTAAATGTAGATTATAACCTCTAACAGGCCACATGTAATTAAATACCTGGACAAGGGCCGGTGTAACAGGACTGGTGTCGCAAGGGATAGAGTATCATGGGACCACCGGTATCATGTTGTCCCTCATTAAGGGTTAAGTTATTAGTTTCGGCTCCCTTCCTTTGTGAACACATTTCTGATTCATGAGAGGTTATGTGCGGGAACTAGCTTAAACACGAATAACGTCAGATAAAGCTCCGGGAGAATAGGTAGTAATACAAGAACGAACTTATCTTAGCTAGGATTGTGTGGACCAGGTAGTGAACAGGTAATCTAGGAATTCTAACCTCCAATTATAACATATGTAATAAATTGCCAATAATAGAACTGATGTACCCGGAATGTCTTCACAGGGGATATGATAGATTATCACGCAGTCCATATCTAAAGGTTGAGCCCTTAGGTTGATCTCCCTTCCTCTGTGAACACATTTTTGGATGAGAGGTTAGATTCAGTAGAAAGATTCGACTTAAAATGTAGTCAGAATTATGGGCGACCTTTAGGAATATATAGTGAATCCCTACAGAAACATTACTCAAGGAAATAGGGATGATTTGATTAATTTCTATCCATTCCTAGAAGTCAAGGGTATGCAACCATTCATACAAGTAGCTTTAGTTCGCTCATACAAATATGTCTCTCTTTCTCACACTTGATCCAGATTGATTGATAGCTAGGAACATTTATTTGTGTTGGTAACGAATATTCGTTAAGTTTACAGTAATACCTTCTAGAATGTTCGTTTTTTTTTGTATAAAAGAAACGATTAGTATAAAAGAGGACAGGTTCCCCTGACTCGCCCTCTTTTGGGTGATTTCCGATTCCGAGTATTAGTAGAAGAAGTAGTATTATTGCGATTATTGTTATTATCTCTTTTGGGTGATTTCCGATTCCGAGTGTTAGTAAGAGTAGTAGTATTATTGCGATCATTGTTATTAATCCTAGTGTTATCCCTAGTGTTACGGAGAGTAATTATCGTTAGTTCGAGTAAGCATCAGCCAGTCTCCCAGTCTCCGAGTTAAGCCTAGTTGTGTTCAGTGGCTCAGTGAGTGCGCGTGACGATCGATCACAGAAAAGGTGTTTCGTGGGCTGATGGACGACAGGCGACAGCGAATCGAAGTCTCCGTTCCGACCGTTCGGTCGTGAATAGATCTCCGCAGCGTCGCTTTCCCGACCCAACGACTCCGCCGTCCCGACAACAAGGGGGGCCCAGGGCAGCCGTTCCAGCCGGTCATCCGAGAGGCCAGAGCAGCCGTTCCATCCGGGGGAGTCCGAGAGGCCCGAGCAGCCGTTCCAGCCGGTCATCCGAGAGACCAGAGCAGCCGTTCCAGTCGGGGATCCGATCCAGTCCCCGTTCCGTCATCTGCGGTGTTATCAGCACATCAGTGGTGTCATCAGATAGCCGTTTGACCGTGAGAGGCAGGAGGCTCCGCTGATATTCCCGTCATCCCTGTTCGAGCCAACCGATCTTCGATCGTGGGCCACTGGCCGCGTTGCACCCGTACAGGTCGGAACCTTAGTTTAGAAGTCAGGTTAGGGAGGATAGATGGTAACATATAGGTTGGTTGCATATCCGAGGGTTGGGTATCGAATATCTCTTTACAAGCAAGTACTGGCTATTAAATTCATTCATTAGAGTTGCTCAAGTTTTATTTAACGAATCTAACCTCAACCTCTCTCTCGGATTCGAATAAGCCTTCGTAAAGGTAAGTGAGACCTTTGATAGCTGTGAGACATTGATTAAGAACGTCTAACGTTTTGTAACGTCGATAAGATTTAACGTTGCAATTTCTAAGAAGAAATGTTTATACGTGATCCAAACAACACTTCAGTTAAGCCAAGTTGATTACTTTAAGGGAGGTACGAAACCGAGACATTCAGGTATAAATATGAAAAATTTTCTTTATTGACTCAGTTGGATTTTGACATTTATTGGCAATCGTTGCTTACAGTCAGGTGTTTGATATAATTTGTGAAAACGTTTTTAACGTTAGTTGAAAACGTACACAACAATGTATACATGATATACATGTATACATGAAAATGTATACAACATGTAATAAAGGAGGAAGAAAAGTTATGGAACTTCGATTATATAGTTGACGAACGCGTATTTGAACCTATTATCATTACACCAAACAACGAAACATCAGATTCGGATGATGACGTTGAAGACGACAAGATGTAGTTGTTTAAAACAGAACTGTGACATATTTAATTGTACCTATTATTATTTATATGCAGCAATTTAATTGTAGTATAGCGACTAATTGCTTTAATCAAGGATTTAATTTATATGAATTGTATATATTGTACATATTTTATCTGACAAATTGCCATTAGGCAAAATTTTAACCACGCCAGTTTACAAAACTGTCAGTTCTAAGCCTGATAAAAGTGGGAAGAAAATTTTGTTTAATCTAAACACTAATAAATATTGTAAATTTCAATTTTGTTGTTTATATTAAAATGAAATTTCATTTTTTAAGCACTAGAAGAAATCCTCATTTAAACCTAGTCCCACGACACTGTGTCTGCAATTTTTTCGTGTCCGTTTTGTGATCGCCCTTCGGTCCCATTGTTCTCGCTACCTGAGTTTTACAATACAGGGAGGACCTATCGAAATTTATTGAGTAAACGCACATTTCTAATGAAAAAATGCTTACGAGCCTCATTAATTTTTTGAATCACCCAATAGTGTTTTGGGCACTGTTTTGAATTTATAATGAGCTTGTGTGCTATCAGTCGCAAGAAAATAGAGAATAATAAACGGAAGATGCTAAATCATCAAGTGGACTACTTTAAATATACTACCCTATCCGACTTAAAAATCCACAACATTCAACTAAAGAGACGGGTAGAGACGACGTATACGCCACTCGTACGTGCCAAACGAGAAGAATCCCCCGTCATAATTAATGCATGTATGTAAACAGACGTAAGGTGAAAATTTGATAGGAGGCAGAATTGCGAGGTGGCTAACCTCATTACGGGATCTCGCGTCTAATCCGCCGCGCCGTCGGAACCTTCCCTCTCTGTATAATGTAAGTAACGTCTTCCACGGTGCTCAGACGCTGAAGACCTCAAGCGTCCCCTTAATATTTTATGATTGCCGTTACATAATGTTCCTTTGCCTCGAATAATTTTCGGTCCTGTACCGAAATTTTATGGATGCGCCGTAATAGAATTTACGATTTGATGAGGGCGAACGTGAGAGGTGTTAGCTCCTCTGGGTGGGTGGGGGTAGGGAGAAGGTTTATTTGCCGAATACGCTTCCAGGGCAAGAGACACATACATATATACAGAAAGAGAAACAGAGAGAGAAAGAGAGAGAAATACATACACACAATGAGGCTTTGTTGTTTGTTTCAATTATATAAGGATATTATTATTAAGGGTAAGAAAGGGTCGCGGGGATTAAAACGCGGAATAATTTTATTACCTTATTCTATTGTAGCTGGCGTTCGGGCCGAGTTCACGATTTATGGGTGCCCGGAAAATACAGTTCTTTTCATTACAAGGACCACCATAATAAAGAAGGCTAAAACTAAATAAGCGAATTTGGCAATAAATTTGCAGTATTCGCAGTAGGTCTAATTGGAACAAGAATTTGGTCAAGCGGTTCATTTGTGAAATATTTAAGTGTAAGGAAGACATTTATCACTATTCAGCAGTTCATAGAGAAAGAATCAAAATTTTCGGTCTCCTGTTACACTTTTAAACCAAAATTTAAATCAAGTGCTGTAAATCAAAAGAATCTTAATTTGAATTTAGAAAAGTTTCGGAATAAATAAGTTGCTATAACACTTCTGAAAAACATGTAGGTCAATATTTATTATCAAGAAGAAACATGGACTCACGCCAGCTTTCACTACCGGATAGGCTTTAAATAGAAACTTGAACAACGGATTAAGGATGTAACGAGGCAAATCCGTGGCTAGGCAACCAAACCTGCTTTCGCATAATTAACTTAAGAGGTCACTCACTCGGAGCGTTAGCGTCGATGTCCGGTATTCAAGATTAAATGAATTTTCTTAAGATGGCGAGAGATATAACCCGCCAGGAGATGTTTGTTCAGTAAGCGCGAAATATAGGTCGATTGGGAAATTCAAATCAGATCTTAGCCGGACGAGTCCTCGAACGGTAAGAACTCATATTCCTCTCTGGCGTTCCGTCATTTTGGAATCCGCTTTATTTCCCGACTTTACATTGGCGTGCCGTCGTTGTGGTGTCACTGAGGGAAATCCGTTTAGGGCCCCTAGTACTGCAGGACTACGACATTGGCGTCCCGTCATTGGCGTATCAGTCTAGGATCCTAGTGGTAGAGACCGTTTTATTCCTCACGGGCGTCCCGTCGTTGAGGAAACCGTTTATTTCCCGATTTCGCAGTGGCGTCCCGACGTTGTGAGATCCGTAAGGGAACTCCTTGTAGAGTTCCTAGTTACCGCAGGATTGCGTCACTGGCGTCCCGTCATTGGCGTATCAGTCTAGGTATACCTGTCATAGACCGCTCTATTCTCGTTCTCTTGGGAGAACCAGAGGAAACACCACAACACCAACCAAAACGCGTTACAAGGAGCCAGACACAACGGTCCAATTGAAACTTTCAAGAAAAATCTAGATAACATTATTACTCTTTGAGAATCTATCCAGAATAGATGTCATCAAATAGGTTGTCTCAAAAAGATGATCAAGAATTACTCGATCAACCCATTGACAAAATAGGATTAAAGGATTTACGCTATTGCGACATTTAAGACAAATTAAACTCGATCAAGTGATTCAATAATGAATAAACACATTTAAGCGTCAACACCAACTGGATCAATATGTTAAATGGCCATGGTCACATGATCCAATTTCCAGGAACATTTTGGAGCAAGTGATTCACGAAATACAAATTGAGCCAAAAAGGTATATTCAAAAGGTTCAAGTCATTCAAGAAATTTTCGACAAACAAATGTAAAAATTAGAAGCAAATGTATCAATCCCTATTGAATTTTTTAAAAGAAATCTAGATGACATTCCTACTAATAAACAACCCAAAAGAATCTTTATTATATGGTTCAAGTTCCAGAGAGGTGTTAACAGATCTGGAATAACAAGTTAAAGAACTCGGATTAAAGGTTTTAAGCTACTATGGCCATAAAAGAAAGAAATTGGCCATAGCCATGATCACAGAATTCAAGTTCCTGGTTACAATAGATTAAATTAAAGAAGAAGAATTCAGCCATTAAAGAAGAATTCAGCCAGAAGCGTCATCATATTTTTTAGCCCCAAAGTGTTATTCAAGAAGTTCCTAAACATCTCGTTAAGAATTGCCTTTAAACGATTCAAATTAATGTTATATTTTTAAGGAATTAGAGTCACGAAGAAGACGATTCAACGACCAATAATTCTTGGTCAAATCCTAATAGAAAGGTTCCAGCAGCAAAAGAAATTCTGTTTATGACCATGACAAAAAGATTCAAGCTTCATCAACATGCTTGAAATTGATTGCGAAAGATTTCTGTCTGAAGTTAAACATCTCATAGAGATGTAGATCTAATAATGCACTTATAAGTTATTAAAACAGATTATCATCACCATTGGATTAAAACCCCAGATATAGGTGGTTCAAGAAGGTTTTGAGCAACTGGTGAATGAACTGAAATAAGAAGATTAAAGCTATATTATATTATTTAAAAAAAACAGACTGAATCAAACGATCGAATAATGAGAAATTAAATGAATCCAGCCTGAGCCAAAGCTTCAAGCTTTTGATTTTGCTCAAGATTTTGATCCAGTTACTTTTAGAATACACCTCATCATTTCATAGGATACACATCTTTTAGATCACACCTTAAATGGCCATGATGAAAGTAATCGATTTCCAGCGAGGTTCTAAAAAATGATATATATCGAATGAATCAAGAACCAAAGATTGAGTAACAAAATCACCATCAAATGGTACATTCAAACATATTGGATTGGCAGGTTCAGCAATTAGGAACGCGTATCATAACGACAAGACTGGAGAAAAAACTTGATTTTTATCAAACAATGGAACAGGCCGGATTTCGCTCTTGTTTCGGAACCAACGATCACCTACAAACGATCAAACTGCTTATAGAAAAGACTGTGGAATATAATAGACCCCTTGTATTGGCTTTTGTTGATTTTCACAAGGCTTTCGATAGCATAGAACTAGAAAACATCATCGAAGCTTTGAACGAATGCCGCATTGATAGTCGATATACCAAACTCATATATAACATCTATAAAAACGCAACGACATCTATACAGCTACATGAAACCAGCAAACCCATAAAGATTGAACGCGGCGTTAGGCAGGGAGACACCTTGTCACCCAAGTTGTTTATAACAGCACTAGAGTATGCATTCAAAAGACTAAAATGGGACAATAAAGGCATCACCATAGATGGAGAAAATCTGAATCATCTTAGTTTCGCAGGCGATATAGTTCTGATCGCTGATGGGCTTGGAGAAATAAAGATGTTAAGAGACCTGGATGAAACATGTTCAAAAATCGGTCTTAAAATAAATTGTAAAAAAAACAAAATATATGACCAATCTCGTCCCAAGTGAAGAACTCTATATATCAGACCAATGTGTGGAATTTGTAGAAAAATACGTATATCTAGGACACGAGATCAGAATAGATAGAGACAATCAAACCGGCGAGACGAGGAGGAGAATAACGCTGGCATGGGCAGCATATGGTGCTTTAAGAGATGTATTTAAGAGCAACATCCCAATAAGCATGAAACGAAAAGTCTTTGATCTATGGGTACTTCCGGTGATGACATACGGGATGGAAACATCAACCCTTACTAAAAAATCAGCCTCAAAGCTGCAGGTAACACAGAGGCGTATGGAAAGATCAATGCTCGGGATAACCCTTAGAGATAGAGTGAGCAACGAAGATGTTAGGAGAAGAACGGGAGTTACCGACGTAATAGTTCGTATAGCCAAACTAAAATGGAACTGTGCGGGTCATATCGCTCGACTACAATATTCTAGATCGACTCGCAAACTCCTAGAATGGAGACCCAGACTAGACAAGCGCAGCAGAGGCAGACCACCAACGCGCTGGACGGACGATATAAAGAGAGTTGTCACAAACTGGTTACAATCAGCCAGGAGCAGAGACGAATGGAGAAAACCAGGGGAGGCCTATGTCCAACAGTGGACCTGAAAAAGGCTGGATGATAATGATGATGATGTATCAATCTCCAGTGAAACCATTAAACGAAATCTCGATAAAATATTGAACTCAGCAAAAATTAAGTCATAAAAGTCATCACAATGGGATCAGTACTGTCATCAAATCGAAACTAAATCAACAAAATAATCAAAACTTTCAAGTGCCAAAAAAATTGTATTGATATGTTAAACAGCCATAATCCAAAGATTTAAGTTACAGAGGAATTTACAAAAATGACCAGTGAGAATAACAGTAGCACAAATAAGATTTCTTTTTGATTTCAAGAAGATTTCAATAATCAGGAATTAAGCCGGAACAGCCATCATAACATTTTTCAAAAAAGTATTCAAGGAACCAGTGAACAACACGTTAAGATCTAGCTACTTCGATATCTAAGGGAATTAAACTACGCCAATTGATTTACTCAAAAAACAATTGAATCAGTTTCAGTCCTAAATCAGAAGAATCTGCATGAGCACATTAAGTAGTTATGACCAAAGGGTTGAAGCCCCTGAGGCAATTTTCAAAATGATCTAGACCTAGATCAAATGACTTCCAGAAGCCAAGACTAAGATATAGTGTCACCATAAGCTAATTCCATCAGAAATGAGGGCATAGAGCATTGCCAATCACTTTTAACAGCCCAGTCGATATAGAACACGTCACTGAAGAATTATACCATTGGAACAAAATTTGGAAGTGTTCACTTAAAATGGGTTCATCTGCAACCAAATCCACAATATGTTGATCATCGAAAATTTAAAGCAAATTCGCCTTTTTAAGCTCTTTATAACAACACTCCACTCTAATAAATTAAAACTTGGTTAAGTATTATTACATTTAAAATATGTCATTTACAGTTGTCGCTTACTCTACGCTTCTAGTTAAAGTGGAACAAGTTCATCAAAGCATATACGAACTTCACTTCAGAACTCCGTATTGAAATATAGCAAAACTGCAACGGCAGACTTATCTCGCGCTTACGTCTCTTGTCGCCTTGAAATGCAATTTCCAGGCGACACCCCTTCTTGATCCCCTCCTACCCCTCGTCTACGTTACCCTACGTAACACGGAGCCCGTCGAGCACCGACAATTACGAAATTCAAATTAAAACAATCCTTCGCGGCCCTCTCGAAGGGACCGAGGTTTTTCGAGAAAACGGAAGGCGCGCACTGCTTTAATAACATTCCGAGTAGCGGATGCAAGGCCCCGCTCGGTGTTAGACAATGATCCGCATGCCTAATGCATTTAGGTTACGCCCCGCTTAGTCAAATTCATTAAAATTCCCCGACGATGGGGACGGAGAAGGTGCGTTTGCGACGAAAGGGAATATTTGTTTATTTTGGTTTAAAAGTCGATATCTCGAGATTATTTATTATATGGAAAGGACTATTATCTATTCCATTATAAAGTAAATAAGCTTTTAATGAAGAAAAACCCAAACTCTTGCCAACACCTTTAATCCTTTAATGAAGATTAAAATACCGCCACCGGTTTCGACCACATGGTAGTCATCTTCAGGCTGACCCTGTATCGTTCTAGATCACTGGGTTCCAGGAAAAGAAACCTCCGTGGGTAAAAAAGATGTCCCATACACCGAAAACGAAAATTTAAGTAGAGTAAAATGTATTGTTACTAATGTATAATTATATTGTCACGACCTAAGGGTCCAAGTCCCAGAGGGGTGCGCTGATTGCGGGTGGTAGCTCAAAAGAGGCCGTAAACGAATTTAAAAATGTTTATTAATTACGTACAGGGGAGAGAGTGAGTGAGCCTGTGTCAAGGAGTGGCAAGACAAAATGAAACATAAAGGGGGTCAAAATTGTATTTAAAGGTGGATGCTTACAGTAGTTCCCAGAGGGCCTCCAGGGTTAGCAGGCGCGAGGCTCTCTTCATGGCGAACATATCTCCTCACAAAGGGGCAGCAGGCTAGCACGCAGATCAAACGGGCGGCGACACAGAACGCTGATGCTTGGCTGATCCTTGATCGGTTCCGATCGCCCTTTGTTATTCTGATTAATAATGTATATATTTTTCTGTTCGCCGCGTACTACGTTTGAATATACGTGCCCCGCCGGAAGGTTCTTTTGTGAGGGTCAGACCATATTGATTTGGATCCACGCTGACCTGGTTTCGTTATTTGGGGTCGCCTCGCGACAATATCACATGTATAACGGCATTAACACTGGTTAGGTTTTCATCTTACACATTTGGATTTCCCTAAAGTTGTCAGAGAATGCAAGCTCCTTATTTTATTTCCATAGCCACCTTAGACCTTCCTGTTTGACCGATATAATCGAAATGGTAATTATTACATTTAAGACGATAGACCACCGACTCAGGCCACTTGTCCTTTATATCCTTAGTCTTCTACTTCCTCTTCCTCTTCTTCTGAACTCCAAGGATTTAGCTTGCACCCTGATGCTGTTACGTTATGATTTTCTCTCGCCGGGTAACGAGATTCAAAGCATCTGGAGTCGGATTCGAACGGTTTTGGTAAACAATGTTTTAGGATGTCCCGACTTTGCGTCGCCACTTACAATTTCGAAGAGGTTCGCAATATTTGTTTTGGATAATTAACTTTCTTGGAAGTCGAATACCGTTAATCTTATCATGTGCTCCGAGAGTGATGTGTTTTGTAAAGAGAGGGATATTATAATGCCCCGTTGATATGTGCCTGGTCAGTGATAGGCTGAAAATCTGTTGGAGGGGTTTTTTGAAATTGGATTTTTGGAAATAAGTGGGAGAGTTAGGGTAGGCAGGAGAAAAGAGAGTGGACTTGAATTCGGGCCTCGGGGAAGGTAATACCTTCCCCGAGGTGTTGTTTTGGGTTTAGTTAATGTTTTTTGAGAGTTTTGGCTGGGCTTCGTGAATTGATTGGTGTATTGGATTGGCTTGAGTAATAAGTATTTAACAGCTCCGTTGACAAAATCAGTGCTTTGCTTAATCAGTGCGTTGATTACGAGTGTCTTTCGGAGTGCGTAACCGCTAAACTCGCCACACGTGAAATCTACGTGCATTACCAGAACAGGGCGATCGCCTTGAATCCAGCCTGCATCAACGAACGCCTACGTACAGGGCGATCCGCACTGTACCCGGACGACTTCAGCCAGTCGGCGACGATCACCGATACCTCCTGTGTGTGTGGTAATTAGCGTATAGTGACAGGTATTTCCCCCTTAAAGGCCTTTAAGTTGAAACGTTAAATCGATTGATTCCCCCATTAATTAGTAACAAACTTTAAGAATTATGTGTTTCTGCCATTACTTTTTGAACTTTTCTGTATTTTAGTAGTTTGAGTATATGTGAAGATTTAGTATTATGAATATTTTGATGAGGTATTTGGACATTCTTTAGTATTTGTTTTGGGTTATCTGACTTACTCAATTAAATGGCTACAATCTGAGGTTGATATTTCTTTTCGACCACACCTGAGTCATTTAAGTAGTTCGAGCTAGCCGGCCCAGGAACTTCTAAGCAATTAATACGTAAGTACAAAATTACATGCGTTTCAATGCTTCTTCATGTTTGCAATTTTCCATTGGGTCTACACACATCTATTCTTCTTCTTGGTCTGTAGCGTATTACTTGTTTTACCAAACTCTCACTGTTCATTCTGTCAATATATTGTCGCTCTCTTCTTCTTCTTCTTCCTCTGCATTCAAGGATTAAGCTTGCAGCTTATTTCTTCTTCATGTTTGCCATGTTGTTCTGTGCCTACACACGTCTTTTCTTCCTCTTGGTCTGCAGCGTACTACTAGTTTCACCAACCCATCGTCGTTAATTCGTTCAACATGTTGTCTCTACTTTAATCAGTTATGCTGTATTATGACGTTCTTGGAGAGTATGTTTAATTCAGTCCTTATATCGTCATTTCTTAATTGGCATCTTAGTGTGCAACATTTTGACGTTCTTCACGTTTCACTTCCTTATGTCAATACTGGTGCTGCCATCGTTTCATATAATTTCATTTCTGTTTCTTTACTTGTCTTGTTCGGTAGTGTTCTTTGTATAGTCCCACATATCATTTAGTATTTATGTGTTTTGTTTGTTTGTTGTTTGTTCTTAGTTTATGTCACACCCTAGAAAACCACAATATGATCCCTGCTCTATGGGCACTTCGTTGAGTATTATCTTGGAAAATATACGTCGTTTTCTATAAAAATCATAACTTTCGTATCATTTTCTGATACTTTTAGGTTATAATTGGTACATATTTGATCTAAGCGTTAAATTGGATTTTGTAAGTGTTATTATGGTTTTTGTATAAGTGTGTGGTCATCTGTAGACAGTATTGTGTTTGTATAATTATTAATAGGTGTCAGTTTTATTCCAAGGTTAATGTCTTGTTTTCGTTATCGTATGACATCGTCGGTATATATCAGCAGGGTTGGTAATGAAATTCACTCGTTGTCTAACGCCTCTGTCGATTGTAATTGACTTTGTTTTGTTTTTTCCAGTGTTTATTATTTCTCTGTTCTGAAAATGACGAGTAGTAAATCACAATCGAATATATTATACTACCTCCTATTTCAAAGGATCATACTCTTCGTCCTCTCGCTTGAATCTCCATGGCATGGTATGTATTTTCATTCAATTTATACGATTTTAAGCGTGTAAGTGTCCCACTCAACTGTTTTCGTACGTTGTCTACTTCATGGTTCCGTTGATACCAATAACAGAACATTTCGATTTTAAATTCATGGATGTATTTATTTTTAGATTTACTCATATATGGTAGTAACATCCTTTGATAACTTTTTTAAGATTTAATAATTTGTAGATTTAATGGAGAGACTCGCATATGTTTTGTTTACTTGGAAAAGGCCTTCGACAACGTAATTAGATCAATTTTATGGAATATTATGGAAAAAAGACGCTTCCCAACACACCTGACAAATGTGATTAAAAGCTTGTAAGTTAACACCAGATTCATCCTGGATATAAACGGACAACTATCAAAAGAGATAAGAACAAACAAGGGACTAAGACAAGGATGCTGTGTATCACCAACACTTTTTCATATTTACATAGTCAACAACAAAAATACGACGAAGGAATCTATCTCGACAAAAACACCATCTTTAACGCTCTTTTATATGCTGACGATTTAATATTAATTGCCGAAACTGAAGATAAGATGCAAAGTGGACTATCGGCTACAAAGAATCTGTGAAGCATACGGAATGAAAATATTAACGGATAAAACAAAAGTAATAGCTTTCTCTGGCGCAGATCCAGTAAGATCCAAAATTGTTATAGTCAACATAAATATAGAACAAAAAAGATATTTGAAGTACGTTTGATATTGAACCAAAATTAAACAAATTCAGTTGCGTATGTGGAGTTATCAATAGAAGCTTAAGGAATAAAACACGAAAAGAGACACAGCTAAAGTTATATAAGACAATCGCTGTACAAACCCTGATATGGAAGTGAGGTATTGACGACTACGAAAAAACAAGAAAGTCGGATACAAGCACAAGAAATGAAATTTTTAAGACGAGTTAAAGGATGTACAAAACGTGATATGATAAGAGATGAAGACATAAGAACTGAATTAAATATATATAATCTAAACGAGAAACTAAAAGAATACTGAAGTAACTGGAATGCACACTTACAAAGAATGGACGTAGACAGACTACCGGTAAAAGCTTTCAGATATACATGTGCAGGAAAAAGAAGTATAGGTCGTCCAAAAAAAAGATGGGTACCGTAACAAGCCATGGAGTTAATGCGTGAAGCGAAGAAGAATAAGAAGAACTTTTTTAAAGAGTTCGACCTGAAGGTGACTACCATGTAGTCGAACCCGATCTCCGTATTTTAGTTCCCATTAAACGTACTGGCAAGGCTTCTGAGATTTTTTCCTTATGGATCATGGCAAGATTTAAGCGATGGGACAACCATCTACATTTAATAGTAAGCTTTTATTATCAACAGTGTTCTTTATGTTTCCTAACAGATTATCCATTTCAATAGGCTATAGTCCTTATCTCCACTGAACTGATTTGTAACGTGTTACACGAACGTACGGACAAGGTCAGGTATCAGAGTGGTTGTAGTAGATTATCTATTGGCCAGCAAGAGTTGGTGAGAAGTTCCAATATTTATGTGCCGCATGGGTTAATCAATGCCCAATCAAGCGTGATTATCTCACATTGCCTATAGCTTGTACGGACCATAACAAATACCCTATCATTCACTTAATCGCTCGCCATATGTATCAAGTGTAAACTCCTCGCACGACTCCAAATTAACAGATTGTGAAATTACAAATTACTTTTTCAGTTAGGGAACGAGATTGGCAGAGCAGTCAACTATATATAATACGTGAGCCGTAAAACGTAGGGGACGTGGAAGGTAGCGAATCTCGCCGTCACCGATCGGATTGTAATCCCGAAACTCCGGCCTCCTTCCCCGTTATAAATTCCCGAATCGATTCCATCGCATCGGCGACGTTAATTCATCCGTCCCCCGCAAATGACACACATCAGGTACCAGATCTCGTCGACGTAATCCCCCTCCCCCGCACACATACATCCGCTCAACCGCTCTCCTAACAAATGAACAACTTAAACACCCCCATGAATCAGCGCCCCCTCGCTCTATCTCTTTCTCTCTCTCTCTCACCCCCTTTGCCTCACGGGGCATTTCCTCTGTCGTTCCCGCGGCTCCTGCCTCTGATTGAATCTCTGCTCCTAACTAGAGACGAGACCGGCATGAGGAACAACTCCACGGGAATCGTTTCGGTTTGATTGAGCCCCGGCAACGGTTAATAAGGAGCCTGTTCTCGGAGAAATATCGGCTCGAGTGTGCGTTAGTGAGAGTGTGTGAAGACGGTGCGCCGGACCGCAAATTTGTTACGGGAAGAAAGGGTATGTTATCGGGAAGCGGAGAGGAAGTTCACAGAGGCGGAATAATACGGAAGAAAGTTTTAGTGTACGAATTCGTTACTTAAGGGTGCAGGTACATAAGGAACGATCGATCATTAGAATGAACATGCTTTTTAGCCGGGAGTCTGTCGTGCGAAAGTGTCGAAACTAATCCCCTCGAACAGCTACGTACCCTTAACCTATCACCGCAGAGATGCGAGTGTTACAGTGGAATAACACATGTGCAGAAGTGGTTAAATAGCTGATCCTTTCATATCGTCACACGCCTAAGGGCCTAGGGCCCAAAGGGAGTGCTCTGGTTGGGGGTGTATGCAGGTAGAGACAATGCAAAAAGACAGGGTAACATTAATGACGGTTTATTGGGTACAAGACACCTAGGGGAGAGAGCGTATTTAGAGGCAAAAATGATAAATAGAGAGTAGAAGAGAGTATACCAAATGACAAGAGGTTAAAGAGGTGTGATTGCTTGCTTGCACTTGTGGAAGGGTGTACGTGGCTTTCCCAACTAGCGACATGTCGAATAGGACGAACTCTCGGACGGGCAGCGTGACGGGATGCAAGAGACGGATCCCTGATCGATTTAATTGTTCCGTATAAATACTTCTCGTTGGTTGACAAACGTGCCCGCCGCCTATCCGCGAGTCACGTATTGTCCTTCGGTCTAGGTCACCTAGGGTGACCTAGTTTCGCTAACTGGGGCTGCATCGCGACAATATTGTAACGCGAAATGAAAACACCAGCGTGAAGCGTGCTTCTTCTTATCGGACGAAGGCGGCCCACTTCAAAGGGGACACCGCTTCGGAGAATTGAGTAAAAAACACGACATCAAAAACCTTCTCGAACGTTCCGAAAACGTCCAATTAGAGAAAAAATAATCGAATAACGACCGGAAGGTTTCTGAAGACATTATTGACGCTATAAATTACGAAGCGTTGCGGTCGGAGAGTAGATCAGAAAGAGCCGTCGTGTGTGACAAGTGCGAGAGGCCGATAATTGTACAAATAAATTAGCGCGTTGAGTGTGTAATATAAATTAATTAGTTAAGGAATAGTCTACATATATCAAGTAGTGTTGTGAAGTGTATAAATTAATTAAAATAAACGTTACAATATTTTTCCATTCAACAGCTTGTTTCCTATCGCTCATGTATAGGTAAACTTCATTTTACTAAGATTGTACTAAAGATGTTCATTTCTTTCTTTTCTATATGCATTTAAAATAATGGTTTTCTCCCCGCAGCTTAAGCATGTTCCAGGTCTCTTTTTTTTGGGAGGCGAGCAGGGAAGGTGTCTTTCCATAATTGCAGTAGATCACAGAAATGTGTTTATACAAATTTATATCAAACACCTGAATAACAATAGCGATACGTTAAAATAAACCATCAACTAGAAGTTCACTATCACCGTCAAAGACTTTCCTGAACGCTTGTAAAAAGAAAACCATAGATCAGACAACTAAACTTGTTAATTTCACTGAACCGACTCTGTACATCAACAATTCCCGCCAAAAGTTTTATGACTTTTCCACCAATAGCAAACGACGTGTATTAGGTGTTGTCTAACTTTACTACCTTTTCTCGTTTCGTGGATGTTTTCTTCTCAGGGGATTTACTATAGTCGATATATAATAGCAAACTGAGTAAATTCTTGAACACAATTTATCATAAATTTACAAACCCAAAGGAATAACTCCTGAAAACTGTCCACGAATTTCTAGAACCTCTACAAGTTGAGAAATTTCATTAGATTTATTTAATCTGTCATTTTGTTGTATGTAGAGTCTAAGAACTTATGTTATATATCTTTAAGAACCTTGTGAAGAGAATGTCCTAGTTAATCCAGAATATAATTTAATAACCTTGAATTTTGTATGAAAGTTTGTAAGTAAATATTTCAGGAATCATGTCCCGAATCTTTCTGAAAAGTTTTCAGGAGTCTCTAATAGAAAAATATGTTTAATTTTTTTAAAATAGCACAATCAAGATCAATGAATCCATCATAACAATAATACTAACAAAGTTAGTTTGTGTTTTAAATTACTCCAGATATGTTTAGAAATTCTACTGTTGTGTTAAAAAGTATTGAAATTCACCTTGTTATTTCTATAAATCAAGGCATTTTTAAAGTTTCATATACACTTGCATTTTGTATTTTGCAGAACATTAATGCACGTAAATTCTTAAAGTAATTAAATAGTCAATAATATATAATAACAGTGTGAGTCAGATTCTGTAAATATTTATAAAAATTTTAGAAAATTAAAAATATTTGGAACAAGTTCTCAGGAATATATAGGACCTTCTAGAACTTATCGCAATGGAGTAAAATTATAAGTTTAATTTAAGCTGATTAAAAATGATTTTAAGGACCTTCTAAGGAGAATGTCTTATTTAGTTCCCAAAATAATCCAGTATCCAGCAATATACAACAGTAAAATTGGTAAACCTTTATAAATATTTCAGGAATCATTCCCTTACACGAAGTTTTCAGGATAATCTGTAGTGGATTTTACGATACTTCAATGGCAATTAATAAATAATAGCACAGTTAGCAAACTCATTAAATTATTTCAGGAATGCTTACATATTATATAATTCTGGAAGTAAGAACTGAAATTCACCTTCTGAAATTTCTATAAAGCAAGAAATCTTGGTAGTGTGATTTATGCTATCCTTTTGTATAACGTGGAACAACTTGAAATTTATATAGTCTTTTCGTAAGAGAAGATGGTAGAACAGCTTAACGTAATTTAATAGTTATCATTATCAGTAAATAAGAGCAAAGTGGGTTAATTTGTGAATATTTCTTTTTAGGAAATTAAGAATATAAGAAGAAAGTTATGAAAAAAATGCAGAAATCCTTTGAAAATAATATCCTTACTTTAAAGTGCCGAATTTAATATTCACAATAACACTAAGATTTTTAGATACTCCATAAAAGCTTGGAAAATGTATAATCCTGAAATTAGTACTAAAATCGATTTTCTGGAGTTTCAAGAAAAAAAGAACTTTTTAAATTGTTGTTTTAGCTATCATTTAGTATTATGTAGAATACCCTAAAATCGAGGGCCTTTTGAAGTTGAAAGTAATTCAGTAGTTATCAAAAATAAAAGCAAAGTAAGTAGCTTTAGGAATTAGGAGGAAATATATCATAAATTAATATGTAATATGTTTAATATATTATAATGTGTTAAACTTCAATTTCATAAGGAACTACAGGAAATCAAGTAATATTGTAAGTCTGATTTGAACTGTGACTGTTGCAATTAAAAAAATAAAGCAAGTATGTCAAAATGTATCCTGGACAAGTTTTCAGGAGCCCCTGAAGAAAATATCATTAAATAAAAAATAATAGCTCTGTTAGTAAAGCACCAAAAACATTTCATACACCTGTAAACCGTCAAAATCATTTTCAGACTTTCTAGAAGCTCTAGCAATCAAGAAATATAACGTCGAAAAAGGAACGAAATTTATTGAAGTCACACGAGTCATATTATATTGTCCCATTTAAAGTGTATTTAATTGAGTGCAAATAATAGCAGCGTAAGACACCCTTTACCATTTATTATGGAGAAGGGGTGGTTTCCTGAACTCAAAAAGAAAAATAATTATTGCCATCCTGCCAAATTTAGATTAAGACTTAGTAGAACCGTAAGGGTACACAAAGACTAATCATTGTTATCTTAGCTCCCCGGGCAAAGCTTACGGTGGAAAATGTTTTATACGAGAACTTTTACTTTACTTTAATTTTTAAGTGGAGTGTTTCGTGGGAATAAAGTTTCAGAGATAACGCAGTGAATACTTCAACTCTAAGACACAAGATCATCCAGCATATTACGAAGCAAATTAAAATTTCATTGGGTTTGTAATCAAACAACATGTTTCCTTAAACTGTCTAAAGAGAGCACTCTATTTGCTTTCAATTAAAGATGATTCCTTCGTTTAGTATAATAGGAAGTCGTCCATACAACGAACTCAACCGACATGTCATATTGTTAAATCTGTTAAATCAGAATAATTGTTTTGTGATTGGTAAAATAATATTTAATTTGTGGCTTGCAGAGTTGGGCAATGGAATTTTTTGCTTTATGTTTAATTTCACCATATTGGCCAATTTCCTACGTTAATTTGACGCAATAACATCGTTATTTATTTGTAACGAGACTTGTTCCGTCTCAGAGAAGTGACATTTTTTAAGTTATTGTTGAACCAATGATGATTTACAGATATATTGCTGTCACCTCGAGTACCCGATACTTCTTCGAGATTTATTCCCAATAAATCACAGTTTAAGTAGACAATTTAACCGTAAGGGTAATAAAGACCCTCCGGGAATCGAGGAAGTAGAGGGTACCTCGCGATTTAAAACATGTGTTCACCATCTGTATAAGATGAAAGCGAGGATCTTCAGCAATGGTCAGCACGCCCTCTACTCATTACCGATGTGATTTTCAACCAATAAGCGACGAGTAAAGAGGGCTGCAATGCAATCGGCCAATAAGCGGAGATCGCGTTTCTCGTCTCTAATTTTGAGTACTTTAATTTTAAGAAACATTCTTCGTCCAACTACGAGAGAATCACTATCATCTATCTTCACCTATTCCGTTGTATTTAAGTTGTTGCATTTTAATAGTCTAGTAAATCCGAAGTTACAATTACGTGTTATCATTTCCCAACTGTTCACGCAATATTAGGTTGGCGCGTGAAGTGTACCGGTCAGTTATAACGAACTAAGACAATCGAAATTTCTGATTCGTACGCGACGTTACATGATGGTCCTTCGAGCCGGATCTACAGTGTTATAGTGTCTAATCGCAAGAAACGATTACACTAGAAATCAGCAACAGACAAAGGTTAAGGTGCAAGAAGAATCCAAAACCGAACTCCAAGACCACGAAGCAGCCGTCTGGACACCACATAGGGAAGCAGCCGCCTGGACACCACTTAAGGGAGCAGCCAGCTGGACACCACTTCGGGAGCAGCCACCTGGACACCACTTAAGGGAGCAGCCTTCGGACACCTAGTTGGGGAGCAGCCGACGGAACAGTGGATCTTAGCAAGTTTTGCTATTCAACGAGGACTTCGGAATCAACAGGTACTTGTTATCATTAGGAATCATCGTCCTATTATTGTCCCATCCTTTCAAATTTCTCTTCGTTTCGGTTATAATGGAAGATCAAAGGGCATTAATTAAAAACCGTTCAACTCTTAAAGCGCAATTGACTCGTTTGCAAAAATATTTAAATGAAAATTCAAACCTTGATATTGACGAACTAGAAATTCGTAAGACTAAATTAGAAGAAATTAATAAATCATTCCTAGAAGTTCAATTACGCATCGATACAGACGAATCTATAGATGAGGAGGAAAGGTCTCAATTCGAAAACCAATATTTTTCTTGTGCAAAAATTATTAATAAAGGTTTACGTGAACAAAGGGCTGGAACGAATGTTCATACAAATCAAAACCAGTTACCTGTATTATCTAATGCAATAACGGTAAAACAAACAAATTCGGTATTACCAAACATTCAAATACACCCTTTTGACGGAAACCCGATTGAATGGTGTTCCTTTCACGACACGTTTAAGTCGCTAGTACACGAAAATAATGATCTTCCCTCTGTACAAAAATTCCACTATTTAAAAACATCACTCAAGGGAGAGGTCGCTGCGGTAATCACGTCACTTAATGCCTCAGAAGAAAATTACCTAGTAGCCTGGGACTTATTGCAAAAACGTTGTAATAGACCGCGGCAGATTGTGCAAGCACACTTGAAAGCCTTTTTAGAATTGCCGGAAATTTCTCGAGATTCTCCGTCACATTTGCGAACATTATCAGAATCTGCACAATTGCACATTAACGCATTAAAAACGCTTCAGTTGCCTACAGATCAATGGGATGCATTTTTAGTTTACGTATTGACTAAAAAATTAGATAAAACTACGCGTAGAGCTTGGGAGCGTACGCTAGAAAATGATGAAATGCCCACTTTCGATCAATTTATTAAATTTTTAAATAAACAATCTCGCGGAGAAGAACTTGAATTTAATACTAATAACAAATCAAATAACAATAACTCGTATGAAAAACATTCTTTTAACAAACAATCGAGACAAGTGCAATCACATTTGGGGACTTATGCACAGAATTGTCCGATCTGTAATGAAAATCACAGAATTCTCGCATGTCAAGAATTCATGTCGTATTCAGCTCAGCAAAGAGCAGACGCGGTTAGAAAGGCGCGACTATGTTTTAACTGTTTTCGAAATAATCATTCAACAAATAAGTGTTATGCTAAGGGATGCAGAATATGTAATAAAAAACACAACTCATTACTGCATTTCAAGCAAGAACCGAAGAATACAAATATTAAGGACACTAATACTGTGCCTACTCATTCAAATTTAAATAAAGAGCCTAAAGCCGCTCCTATCGAAAATCAATTGGTATCTCAACCATCGGCAAGTTCATATGTTTCAGCATTTGATTCGGAGGTTTTGTTAGGAACAGCTCTTGTAAAGATACTAGATAAGTACAATAATGAACATATATGTAGGATTTTACTTGATAGTGGGTCTCAAACCCACTTCATTACAGAAAATTTAGCAGATCGTTTAGGACTGCCAAAACAAAATATTAATTTACCCTTCTCAGGTTTAGGTCAGTTGCAAACAACGGCAAAATATTCAATTAAAGCCCAATTGGCGTCTAGGATTTCAAACTTCTCTTCACAATTAACATTTGTAGCTTTACCATCAATAACAGGACTGTTACCTTCGCGACAATTGAATAAAAATCTTTTCGCTATACCGAAAAATATAACGTTAGCTGATCCAGATTTTTATAAATGTGGAGAAGTTGATGCTTTGATAGGTAATACAGTGTTTTACCGATTATTAAGCGTAGGACAGTTTAAATTACACAATTCTGTAGTATTACAGAAAACATTATTAGGCTGGATTGTGACGGGTGAAGTCAGTATTCCTACCAATAATGCATCGTCAAATGTTAATAAATCTTGTCACCTAGTAACCACATTGGAAAATCAAATCAATAAATTTTGGGAGGTAGAAGAAGTGCCATATAAAAAACATTTTTCTGAAGAAGAGGTATCGTGTGAAAATCATTTTTGTGAAAACACCGTTCGGGGTAGCGATGGAAGATATATAATTAAATTACCGTTTAATGAAAATAAGGCACGAATCGGTGATTCATATAATATAGCTCTAAAACGTCTTTACTCATTAGAGCGAAAATTAGCAAAAAATAGCGAATTACGAACTCATTACATAGAATTCTTAAGAGAGTATCAAAATTTAGGACATATGACAGATACAACACTTACCGATAATGTTAATGAAGGTTATTATTTACCACATCACGCAGTAATCAAGGAATCTAGTCTAACCACAAAGGTTCGAGTGGTTTTTGACGGTTCTGCCAAGAGTTCAACACATATATCACTAAACGATGCATTAATGGTAGGACCGACTATTCAAGATAACTTGACTGCGATCATTATGAGATTTAGGATTTATAACTATGTTATAACTGCGGACATCGAAAAAATGTTTAGGCAGATTAAGGTAGCTGACGAGGATGCCATTTACCAAAAAATAATTTGGCGTGAAAACGAAAACGATCCTCTTAAAACATTTAGGCTCAATACAGTCACTTGTGGTACCTCCTCAGCTCCTTTTCTGGCTGTTCGTTGTTTACAACAGCTGGCTGAGGACGGAAAAATAAACTTCAATTTAGCCTCCACTTTTCTCAAAACCGACTTTTATATGGATGATTTAATTACAGGGGCTGAAAACATAGAAACCGCCATAAGTATGAGAGATCAATTGATTCAATTATTAAATTCCGCAGGATTTAATTTGCGACAATGGTCGTCTAATGAGCCAAAACTCATTAAAGGTCTAGATGGTTCATCACAAACCGAACACATCTATTTAGATTCAAAGCAATCAAAGAAAATTCTTGGAATAAAGTGGAATTCAACCACTGATTCAATACATTATTTTATAGAGCCATTTTCAAACAATGAACGTGTAACCAAACGACGAATATTATCTCAGATTGCTCAACTATTCGACCCATTGGGTTTATTAGGTCCAGTCATTACAAGGGCCAAATTAATCATGCAAGAGTTATGGAAGTTTAAACTGGATTGGGACGAGTCTGTTCCTCAGTCTTTGTATGTAAGGTGGTTAGAATTTAAGGAGCAATTACCTATATTAAATAATTTTAAGGTGGCACGTAAGATTAGTTTAGATAATTTTGTGGAATGTCAGTTACATGGATTCTGTGATGCCAGTGAGAAGGCCTACGGTGCCTGCATATATTTAAGAACAACTGATAAAAACAATCGACATTTTGTTCAATTAGTATGTGCTAAGTCACGCGTAGCACCTATTAAAACCATTACTTTACCTCGCTTAGAATTATGCTCGGCCGTTTTATTAGCACACTTATTCAAATCAACCACGTTAGCTTTAAAACTAACTTATGTAAAGGTTAGATTCTGGTCAGATTCCACTATTGCTTTGCATTGGCTAAAGACATCCCCACATTTATTGAAAACGTTTATTGCGAACCGTGTAGCAGATATTCAGTCAAACACAAATTCAGATGATTGGTACCATATTTCAACTCACGATAATCCGGCAGATTTCATCTCGAGGGGTCAAAGCCCTTCGGAGTTTATGGGTACCGAAAGGTGGTTAACAGGTCCCAGTTGGCTGTCTAAATCGGAGGAATATTGGGTTATGACACCGATTCCTTATATTGATGTTCCGGAAAAACGGATTAAGGTAACCTTAACAGGTACCAAATTTCAGGAGAATATTTTTGAAAGATTCTCGTCTATTAAAACTGTAAATTATTTTGTAGCATGCTGTTTACAATGGCTTAAATATAAAAGGACGAGTCAATTAATACGTCAATTTTGTGCTCAAGAATTGCAAGAGGCGCACCTTTATGCAATTAAATTAATTCAAAAACAATCATTTTCTGATGAAATAAACAAATTAAATCAGGGTAAACAGCTAGATAAGAGAAGCAAGTTATTACCATTAAGTCCATTCATTGACGAAACAGGTATTTTACGCGTTGGTGGCAGGTTAAAAAATGCTCAAATAAATTATTCGCAAAAATACCCTATATTATTGCCACGTTCTAATCATTTAACGAAACTTATATTAACAAACGCTCATCTAAAAAATTGGCATGCCGGAACTCAGGCAACATTAAATTTTGTAAGACTCACTTACTGGCCCATTGACGGTAAAAACACGATTCGTCGAATAATACATACATGTGTACGTTGCAGTAAGCTAAGTCCCAAGTTACCAAGGTATCAAATGGGTAATTTACCTATAAATAGAGTTATCAAAACGCGACCGTTTGAAAATATAGGACTAGATTACTGTGGACCTTTCTTTATAAAGGAGAAAAAATTTAGGAATCGAAATAAGATAAAGGTTTACGTAGCGGTATTTGTTTGTTTCACTACAAGGGCAGTACACTTGGAACTAGTCACAGATTTAACAAGTGAAGCATGCCTAGCAGCCATTCGAAGAGTTTTTGCCAGAAGAGGTGTAGCTAAAAATATATATTCAGACAATGCAACCAATTTTATTGGTGCAAAGAATGAAATACTAAAAATAAAGAATTTTTTGTTATCAGAAGCTCATAATAGCAATATGAAGCACACTTTAGCACACGTAGGGGTCAATTGGCACTTTTCACCACCTCGATCACCACACTTCGGTGGATTGTGGGAGGCATCAGTAAAGTCATTAAAATTCCATTTATACAGAACGGTAGGAGATCATTTATTTACTTACGAACAATTTAATACGTATATAATCGAAATCGAAGGGATCTTAAATTCCAGACCACTGACTCCATTATCCTCGGACCCAAATGACCTTACACCTCTTACTCCCGGTCATTTCCTCATAGGTGATTCCTTAACAAGTATACCGGAACCTGATTATCAGAAGTGTGCCATTAACAGACTTTCTTTATGGCAACATATTCAAAGAGTGAAACGTCACTTCTGGGTACGATGGCATAAGGAGTATCTCCATCAGCTACAAGCACGTAGCAAGTGGCGACAAGGAGATTCGGAGCAGCCCAAGGTAGGCACCTTGGTAATTATAAAGGAGGACAATCTGCCTCCTCTGCAATGGAGCCTTGGCCGTATTGTCGCAGTCCATCCAGGGGAGGACAACATAGTGCGTGTCGCAACTGTGAAAACCGCGAGTGGTGTGTACAAACGAAGTGTTAAGCGTTTATGTCCTCTTCCTATATACAATGATGGTGATTAATCTTATTTTTTTATTTTTTATACTTTAATTATTTACATTTTATTTTTCGTATACAACCATATTATCAAGGTAATTTCTTTATTTACCCATATTCGTAGTTTTTATTATGCAAATTTATTATAAATTTAGTTTTGTATTCTTAGTAGATATTCTTAATTAGTATTATTTTAAAATCATTATTTGCTATTAATTTGAACGGAGACCGTTCCAAGGGGGCGGCGTGTTCCGTCTCAGAGAAGTGACATTTTTTAAGTTATTGTTGAACCAATGATGATTTACAGATATATTGCTGTCACCTCGAGTACCCGATACTTCTTCGAGATTTATTCCCAATAAATCACAGTTTAAGTAGACAATTTAACCGTAAGGGTAATAAAGACCCTCCGGGAATCGAGGAAGTAGAGGGTACCTCGCGATTTAAAACATGTGTTCACCATCTGTATAAGATGAAAGCGAGGATCTTCAGCAATGGTCAGCACGCCCTCTACTCATTACCGATGTGATTTTCAACCAATAAGCGACGAGTAAAGAGGGCTGCAATGCAATCGGCCAATAAGCGGAGATCGCGTTTCTCGTCTCTAATTTTGAGTACTTTAATTTTAAGAAACATTCTTCGTCCAACTACGAGAGAATCACTATCATCTATCTTCACCTATTCCGTTGTATTTAAGTTGTTGCATTTTAATAGTCTAGTAAATCCGAAGTTACAATTACGTGTTATCATTTCCCAACTGTTCACGCAATATTAGGTTGGCGCGTGAAGTGTACCGGTCAGTTATAACGAACTAAGACAATCGAAATTTCTGATTCGTACGCGACGTTACAAGACTCATGAAAATCAAAATCGTATCTTTTATCGGGAAATCAAACGAACAATTTAATTTGGTGGAATTTGTAAAATCTGCGATATATCATTAAACGCCGGTTTGAAACATGTACCTGAGTAATCCGCTTTGTAGATTTGTTTACTAATTTTACACAAAAATGAAAAAAGCATCAAATTAAATCCTCTGAAATTCACCGAAAGCAACGATACAATTTGATCGATAATCACCTCCTCCAACAAAGCTTTTCGTGATTATTTCGATTCCCGTTCACTTCAATTGTGCGGGACGCTTATCATTTCGGCGTATCGCAACAACGATAAGTTGTTTGCTTTCTGGAACATAACTTATATCTGAAAAGATGGGGTAAATGTGATGATATCTGGGAGGAGGGGTATAGACGCCACTTGTTTGCGTATCGCGTGCGTATGCGTTGAAATATTCGATCTTCAGACATCCATCCACCTGAATGTAATACGTCTATAAAGCGGGAAGCTATTCAGTAAAATGTATATATATTTATTTATTTAAATCCGCGGTTGAAATAAAAGGAATATGCTCCTAATTGTGAAATTGTTTACCTTATTTGTGGTAATCGTTGGTGTTGGAAAAATAGGGGTTTAGTTCAATGTCGGTAGTGGTATTTTCCCTCAAAGTTGTTGCCTCCTTGATTTCCCAAGCAAAGCATAAAATCGTTATTTTCTAAAAGATTATCACATTCTTGAAGTTTCCTGAAATAACACAAAACGAACAAAATTGAACTTCACGGATTTTATGAGACACAAAAAGAACCCCAGAGTGCTTACACAAGAGCGAGGAGTCGTAAATCAAGGATCAGAGGAGATACCAGATATCATCATCGAGGAAATTAAAGGAGCATTGTCAAAAATGAAAAACAATAAAGCTCCCGGAGAGGGTGAGGTGGTTGCAGAGGCAATAAAAGCTGGAGGCCCACTTTTATTAGAGAAGATACGAACGCTCTTCAAACTATGTCTGCATTCAGGCACTATCCCGGAGCAATGGCAGGAAGCGACCACCATACTACTCCATAAAAAGGGAGACAAAACAAGCCTGGAAAATTACCGACCAATAACTCTCCTCAGCCATCTATACAAACTGTTTACCAGAATCATAACATCAAGGCTGGATAATAAACTCGAGCTTTACCAGCCAAGAGAACAAGCGGGTTTTCGATCCGGTTTTGGGACTAATGATCACTTATTGAGACTCTAATCGAGAAAACCATTGAATACAATAGACCTCTAGTCCTCCTGTTTATAGACATCCACAAGGCTTTTGACACGATCGAGTTGAAAGCTATACTAGACGCCTTGAAAGAATGTCGTGTTGACTATAGATACTCAAAACTCATCTACAATAACTACAAAAACGCTACTATGTCAGTTAGACTGCATAAAGCCAGCAACCGCATTGAAATCGGAAGAGATGTGAGGCAAGGGGACACTATGTCTCCTAAAATATTTATCACTGTTTTAGAACATGCCTTCAAAAAGCTTAACTGGGATAAAAGGGGAATAAACATAGATGGTCAGAAATTTAGCCACCTCCGCTTCGCGGACGACATTGTCCTAACAACGGATGACTTGCGAGAGGCAAAACAAATGCTCCACGAATTAGAAGATGCATGCTCCGGGGTTGGTCTAAAAATGAACTTTTCTAAAACGAAGATCATAACAAACCTTGTCATGAGCGAAGGTATAAACATCGACAACACCAAAATTGAATTGGTTGAAAAATATACATACCTGGGCCACGAAATTAGAATATCTAGAGACAATCAGACATACGAGTTACACAGAAGGATCAACCTCGGATGGGCGGCCTATGGAAAGTTAAGATACGTCTTTAAGAGTGAACTTCCCATCTGTCAAAAAAGAAAAGTGTTCGACCAGTGCGTTCTGCCAGTGCTCACATATGGTGCAGAAACACTCACCTTAACGGTGACATCAGCGAGAAAACTCAAAGTAGCACAACGCAAAATGAAAAGGTCAATGTTTGGATTGAGTTTGAGGGACCACGTCACAAACCAGGACCTGCGGCGAAAAACCGGTGTGAAAGATATCGTCGAACGAATAACCACATTAAAATGGAATTGGGTAGGGCACGTGGCCAGAATGAGTGACGATAGGTGGACAAAGAGGTTGCTGGAATGAAGGCCACGCACAGACAAGCGAAATAGAGGAAGACCACCTACACGTTGGACTGATGACCTGAAAAGAGTTGCAAACAACTGGATCCACGCAGGTCAAGATAGACGCGGATGGCAAGCCATGAAGGACGCCTATGTCCAGCAGTGGACGATAAGGGCTGGTTGATGATGATGATGAACAAGTCCTTCCAAGTTTTCATCTTATCTTGAGATTTACTTTTGTGAACGTTTATTTATCCAAATAGAATCCAATCTCCATAATTAAAGGCATCTACAGTGGAGACCTCGGAAAACAGCTCATAAAAAGACTATAGAGACGTAAACATATTCCATAATATTTACTGAACATCAGATAGAGGAGCGAGAGAGAGAGAGAGAGAGAGAGAGAAGAGAGAGAGAGTAAGTGAAACATGACTAAAAGGGCGACACACAAAAATGGACAAAAACAATGAAATGGTGTACAACTATGTGTGCTTACAATGTCCCCTGGACGCCTGGATGGGTAGCTGGTACAGAAATCACATCACGAAGGACATCTTCCCCCACGCAAGACAGCAGGCGGGCACGCAGGATAACGGGCAGCGTCACAGGATGCTTCGCGACACTTGACTTACTCCCTGATCGGTTCAGATCGCCAGTATGTATTCCAATTAATAATGTTTATAAGCTCATGTGTGCTGCGTGTTATAATTAAATATAAGCGCCGTGCTGGAAGATTCTTTCGTGAGGTGAAGCCACATTGATTTGGGCACCTGCTGACAATATTCCTCCTTGTTCTGTATTTCTGTGAGGTCGCTCGTGACAATACTACAGAGTCTTCGTTAATAATATATTCTTTCAGCAAAGATAATGCCACTTTTGATTTTTGTTGACGCTAACGTCAACATTATTTTAGGTTAAGAAATTGTAATTTATGGTGAACTAATTTTGGGAAATTTTCAACACGTTTTGTTTAACAAACAGATAATAGTCACTGACGCAGCTTAGGTAACAAGGTTTTTGGGATATCTAAATCAACTAAAAAGCACGCCTTATTTTATTACGAAGAACAACAACGCTGACTGAACGTAAACAAATCAAGTTCGGATCACAATAATTAACCGAGTAAGCATAACAAAAACGTTTACGGAACGTGATAACAAACGCTCCGGTTAAGGTCAGTTTCTGCAACGCTAGGTCATTGTAAGAAAACAAAATAATGTACCATTTAACTCATGTAATTGAATGTGTATAAAAGAGCCCGAAAGTTTACAATAAATTAGTATACGATGTATGCTCAAAACGACGTGTGTAGTTGGTCTTCATTTACGTCACCCTAACCTACAAGCTCTCACGTTACGCCCTGAGAGTTCTACGAGATCTTCAAGATACTACAACTTTTAACTCCAAGAACTTCAACCCGGACCTGCACGTTACGCCCTCAGGTCCACACCGGAGAGCACGATACGCCCTCTCTCCAAACGACTAGAACTTCAACCCCGGATCTGCACGATACGCCCTCAGAACCAAACCCGGTGAAGTACGTCACGCCCTCTCTCCACATAACTAGAACTTCAACTTCAAGAACTTCAAGAGATCACGTCACGCCCTGATCTCCAACTACTACGACAGTCTCCAGCCTTACAACCTGGAGACAAGATTCATCT
Organism: Cryptocephalus moraei; assembly: GCA_946251905.1. Classification (NCBI taxonomy): domain Eukaryota; kingdom Metazoa; phylum Arthropoda; class Insecta; order Coleoptera; family Chrysomelidae; genus Cryptocephalus; species Cryptocephalus moraei. Next base: position 15,212,030 of record OX276463.1, read on the forward strand.
CCGCAGCCGCCCACGAGCTACGAGAGAATTTACATACAGTCCACTCTCTACAAATGCCACTTCACACTTCGTTCATTTTAGATTGCAATACACGATATACAGAGCGTCAAAGTTTTAATTTGGCAAGTGTTTATTGTTACTAACTCGAGTATTTGAAATTTTTTAATTTGTTACTGTAAATCATCATAACAAGTCATATGTTTTGAGCACCACAAAATACAAAGCAATTGTAAAAGTATGAAAATAGCATAGGGAGTTCAGCACTTTATAGGTATTTTTGGCACTTTTAGGTTAAAAATGGCTCCCTTGCCCTTTAAATAACAAAAAATATCGCCATACAGCTTAACAAAAAGTAAACCTTTACCCAAATTTTTAGAGAAAGTTTGGAAATTGTGAAGTTTTTGTGAAAAATTGACACATGTAAAAGTGTAGTTTTGTCAAAATTCATTTTAAAAATTCATCACTTTTGTATTAAAACTCAAACATTGGAAGAACTAACCAGAAATGTTACTGAAGTGTTCTTAGGGAGTCTAGTGAGTTTGAACTCTTGTAGTCAAGAAATTTTGAGGTTGTCGGTGTTTATTATAAATTTGGTGGTTAAATGAAGTTTAACAATTTAACACTTTCAATGATTCTTCAAATTCATATATAGTCCAGTCATCAGCCATTTTCGCGTGGAATGTTGGGAACCAAAGTCGATTTCTTTGAAAATTTGGATTTAGGTAGTATTTATAACGTTCTTCAAAGTTGAACTTGTGCCGAAGTGTGCTTTTTCCCTAGGGGTGGAAACCACCCCTTCTAAGGAGTAAGAAATTTTTTTATTCAAAATAAACCTGGAAATCGATAGACTGACCAATTCTAAGTAACTTTTGTTCTATAAATTCCAAATTTTCATGATAATCGACGTTGTTTCCCAAAATTCCAGAAAATAATACGGTATTTTACCATTAATGAATGGAGTACGAGCAATAACTCAACCCTCATTAGGTTTATAGAGATCGTTCAAAAACGTATCTCTTTGTTTTTTTATTTGCTACATTTTTGTATTGATTATTTTCTCCAATAAAATGAGAGATTTTCAAGTTATTGGGGAAAAACGGTTAAAAAACATTCGTATTTTCAATGAAAAATGTGTAGCTTCAATCGTGAATAGCTCGAAAAATATCAACTTTTCAAAAACACTTTATAGAACAAAAGATATTTAGAATTGGTCAGTCTATCGATTTCCAGGTTTATTTTGAGAAAAAAATTCTTACCCATTAGAAGGGGTGGTTTCCACCCCTAGGGAAAAAGCACCTTTGGGCACAAGTTCAACTTTGAAAAACGTTGTAAATACTACCTAAATCCCAATTTTGAAATAAATCGACCTTGTTTTTTTAATAATTTTTTTAAAGAAACTTATGTTTTGGTGAAACTCACAAGAGTTGTTTATAAAGGTGTCCTTGGAAAGTTTGGAAAGTTTCACGTGTTTAAATAAAGAAGTTTTGAATTTAGTCGTGCTCATTTAATAACCAGACAGTGCAACCACTATCATTTTATTCCATTGACAAGTGCCAATGTCTTTGTAATCAATTTCTCTTTCCAGGTAGTAATTTTAAACGTGCAAGTCAATAAATCCGAATTAAAACAAATACCTGAAAATAAAAATGATATTACTTTTTTTGCATTTTATTGTAATTAATTACATCCAATATGTATTCGTTTCCATAATCAAATATAATCAATTTTCTATTCTAACACTTTTAAGTAATTTGATATATCATGAAAACGTTAAAACCCAGAAAAAATACTGATACCCATTTTTATTTATAACACAATAAAGAATTCGTAGTAAATAGGTACTGAATGCAATAAAAGTTCAGAAGTGACAAATTACATTTAAAAAAATGGATTACATGCAATTTTCCCTGAAGATTCTCCAGTTTACTAGAAACTTATATAATTTTTGAGAAAATTGCAAAGTCCCTTTAGTGTCCTTTTACCTTTCACACCATTATCAACCCTCATTACGAATGATCAATAAATAATTCCTAATAAATATATACTGATTGTAATAAAAGTTCGGTAGTGATAAATTACATTTAAAAAATGAATTACATGCAATTTTCACTAAAGATGCTCCAGTTTACTAGAAACTTATGGAATTTTCAAAAAAAAATCCAAAAGGTCCCTTTAGTGTCCTTTTACCTTTCACACCAATAAACCCTCATTAGGAATGTTCCACTGTTATCTGGGACATTTCTGTTTTCTTTGAAGTTATATTTTTTTCAGAAAGGTTTAGAATGTCCTCGACAGTCGCATCACCTTTCCTTTGCCTCTCTCATTATTCAACCATCACTCCGAATATACAAGTGTTTCTGTCCAGATTCAAAATGTTCTAGAAAGTCCTAAAATGCCCTTTAAACTCTCGATAGCGACACTTTGTCCCTCACACCATTCGACCGTCACCGCGCTAAATCTCGCAACACCCTGTACTTATACCTACAATCAACGCGATATCTTTCCGCCCGCTCTTCTAGATCGGAAAGTTATCGCAAGGAACTACCGAAGATATATCCGTTTGTTACAACTATCTTGCACTCGCCCTGCGATAAAGGAACCGGGGTCACTCTCGAGATAATCCCCCGGAGGCCATCAGTCTCTTCGACGATTCCTCGCCGACCTATGTACGGGCGTTACACCTAAAACTTTCAAAGTTATTCAATCAAATAAAGTTGCCAGGGCGGAAATCGCACAGCTGCGCTCTCTGACCTGATTCGGATGGAGATTTTGGTTTATTTTGGGTCGAAGTTGAATCGTAATAGTAGCCAAATCACGTTTGATCCTCGGCAAGAAGCTTGTGTAGGGTGCAAAGTGTGATTTTGCTTGAACTGCCTATAAGTAGAAGGATTTTTGATCTAAACGGATGAACGTAAGAGATGACCAAATGTGTGAGAATAAGAAAAGCTTCCAGCAGCTATTGTAAATTAGACGTTGGAAAGAATTAACGTTTCTGAAGGTCAGGGATAGTTTGCATTTAAAATTTCCTCAGATGTATGCCTTAAATAAGCGTTAGTTTCAAAATTTGTAAGTAAAAAATTGATGAATCACTGTCCCTAAAGTCATTAGAGATAGCTGAAAAATTAAGAACGACTTCAGCCTATCCAAAAGATTTGTGATGCCTTTCCTTGGGCTTAGGCAAGAAACTCCATACTGCCCTGTAGTGACGTCACATTTCCTTTTGAGCTCTATGATAATGTAGTTTGTGCTACTGTTTGATTTGTTGATTTTCAGAAATTTTCTGTTAAACTCTTATATGTATCAAGTGCTTTGTCTCTCCTAGCTGAGGTTTTTAATACTGAAGACTCTTTCAATGTTTGTGTAGTTGGTGTTATCGTCTGTTTGGAGACAGCCCAGATGGTTGCAGTACAGATTGCGATTTATTGCAATTCCATGTCCACTTAATCTCATTTGCTTTAAGATTTCGATCAATTTATCGTGCTTAATGTGATCGAAGGCCTTAGTATAGACGACGATTATACCTTTCCTTTCTACGATGTTTTCCTATTTCTTACATTACTGTTTCGTACACCGGAGGGTTTATACCTGTAAATGGTCTAATTCGTTAACTGAATAAATGAAATAAATTTTATATGCCTATTTCGTACACTGACCCACCCTTCTCGGCTTAAGGTAGCTAACATATCTGAAAGGAGTATTTTACCTGGAAATCCATCGGACAGAAATTAGATAAGTAACAATGTGTCTTAGTTTTCTTTGAATTTTACATTGATTGTAAATAATTATTATCAAAGAGTAAGAGGGACGTGGTGTGGATACCTGCTGTTCTAATAAATACGCATTTTGTCACTTTTGACATCAGTTTCAAGTATATTCAGCTAGTGACCAGTGATACCGCAGTAACTTATTTAGAATTTCGATATGGATGTTATTCAAGTTGTGGAAAAGAAAAGTGGAAATCCAGCCATTATGCATTCGGGGTACCGTTACACTAAGAAACGACTATTCAAGAATACCAACATCTTGTGCTACAAACTACTAGCTGCTAGAGGCAAAGTCGAGTCACACCTATATTCCAAATATCGCCAGAAATCAGGTGCAACGTGAGAGGCCTACGTGCAGCGTTAGACAGGGCAATCTGCCTTGTGTCCAGCTAGCCGCCACGAACGACTACTTACAGGGCGATCCAACCGATCTACCCGGACGACTTCCGCCATCCAGCGACTTTCACCGAGCCGACGGTGACGTGGAGAGTCTAAGGATCTCTCCGCCTATAATCCTGTGTGTGGTGATTAACGCTATGTGACAGGCCCCCCCCTTAAAGGCCTTTAAGTTGAAACGTTTAATCGATCGATTTCCCCATCAGTTAGAAACAAACTTTAGTAATTATGTGTTTCTGCTATTTCTTTGCGAACTCTTGAGCATTTTAGTACTTTGGTAGGAAATATAGATTACTCCTTTATGAACTTTTGGTATATATATATTTGGACATTTATTAGTTATTGTTTTGGTTATCTGACTCACTCATGTATTTGGACATTGTTTAGTTGTTGTGTTGGTTATTTGACTTATTCAATTAAACAGCTATAATCGGATTTTGATATTTCTTTTCGACCACACCTGAGTCATTTATTCGTTCGAGCTAGCCGGCCCGAGAACATAAAAGCTTTAATAAGTAAGTACGAAAAATTCATGCGTTTCACACGAAACAGGAAAATTTCAGATACAAAAGTTCCGGAGTACGAAATAGGAGTGTACGAAATAGACATGGATCCTTTCTACTAGTACTGCTAATCTCAAAATAGCTTCACGAGTGACCGTGCCCTTTCTGAATCCATATTGTGAGAGCCCTAGAGCTACTTCGCATTTTTTGTTTACTCGGTTAAATACTATACGCATAAACATTTTTGAGGTATGGCTCATCAAATGAGATTGCCTTACGGTTTGCACATCTCATTTCTTGGTGTTTCTTCGGTATACTTAAAAATGTCAAAGTGAGCCAACCATGTGGCATTATGACACTACCGTATACGATGTTGTAGAAATGGGTTGTTTTTTGATAGTGTCTTCACCAATGTCTTCGAAGTTTTCCGCTGCTGTTTAGTCTTTTCCCGGAGCTTCGTTTGATTTCATTATAGCACTTATGACTTCTTCTGTAAATAAAGGTTATCTCCCTTGTTTCCTGTAGCGTATTTTTAGGATCCAATTCCAATTGGTCGTTTTCATGCGCTACAGTAAATATGTGTCTAGACTTCCAAAGCCCAACAGATTACGTGATATTCAGTGCAGCCCTTTAACTTGACAGCTATACAGTTCAGCCCTTACAGCTTGTAGGTTGTCTTTGGCGTAAATCACTATTTTTTATTTTTTATCTATGATAGTAGGCTAAATAAATATATATTGTTTGTTTAACCTGTTGGTTGCACATTATCGTTGAAGTACAACCCTCAAGTCGTGCACACTAGAGGCCCAATCAGGCCTTGAGCATGACAATATTTTAGTGAATACTTTCATGAGAGCAATATCTCTTGATGTAATCGTTACGTCATTGTTTTATCGCAATTCACGAGTTCCACGTTTCGTTCCCTTTCCCGAAACCCAATCGTCTATTGTTCGATTAAAAAGTACACGAAACGCCCATTTACATCCCCCCACATACCCATTGGAGTACAAAGTGTTGACCCCCAACCCCTTCTATTTCTCGCGCGAGGAACGTTTTGCGGGCAGGTCGCATTCGAAATTGCGGACGCAAAGCAAAAAGCCGTTTTACACATCGAAAAATAGGATTTTTTCTTCGAGTCTCCTCCACGTAGACGGCAGAGAGGCGAGTTAACGGCGAAGAATGCCTCCTTTTCACGGGCCCTTTCAAAGGGAGTCTTATCCGATCGATTTGTCGAACGTAATGAATTCTATGATATAACCTTCGGAGCATTCGGGTTCAGTACTGCGAGAAACTGGTCTCGATGTGTATTCGACGAGTGGGAAAATCGGGTCGTCGAAATAAAAAGTGAAAGAGGGTGCGATAGAGGGGGGTGAGCGGGAGGTGCACGCACGATGTACGTCGGTCTGAGTGCCAACTCCCGAAAATATGAATAATTGAAACAACTTTTTGTAACGGAAATTTTGGGATGATAAGGACTATCTCCGGAAAACTCGGTATATGTATTCACACACGGAAAATTACGTGTGGAAAATCCAGAAAAAATATTTTCAGAGAAGCTTGGTTAAATTATGATATACAGTAAACTTCGCTAACAGCGACCCTTTATCCCTATCCTTACAACCTTAAATACCCACCTAACCTTGTTGATTATATGACAGTTAATATTAGCTAAGCTAGCCTTGTTTTGCCTAACTTTATAGAGAGTTAAAAATTACTGTGAGATTATGAATAATTTATGTGCATGAATGGCGCGCCAACGTTTTACTTGAACTTGAAGTATATCTTGGTATTATTATTTCAGTCTATGCATTAAGTTTGTAATGTTATATGCCTGTAATACAGTTTAATAATTTACTATGTAATAAGAAGTCGAATAAGAAAATATATCTTAAATTGAAAAAAAAACAAAAAAAACGACAACACACTTCGTTCTCAAAACATTCCCCATTGCATTTTTTTCCAAAACATAATGCCAACTTTAATACAGTGCTAAACATAATGCCAACATAAAACTATAGCCAGTGCTGACCTCTGTGGCAAGAACGTCGCAATATATATACATATATAGGTATATTATATATACATCGGTCATCTGACGGTCAGAAATTTTGCGTATTCACCTGTGTGTTTTGGCAGTAGAAGAACCTCGCATAAAGAAAGCCAGCTTTCTAAATAATGCAATAATAGTCGACTACCTAGTTATTTAAATAATATATAAATGATACAAATGTACAATTATACTAGTTTTTCTTAAACAATTTGCAAGGATTCTTATTAAATTTAACCATGTGAGTGTTGTTATAATTTGTTTTAAAAGACAAAAAACGGGTACAGTAGTCGGTACTGTAGAACAGTGCGAAGTTTCTTACTGTATTTTTCTTCATTGTGCAATTACGTTTTTACAATAAATAATACGGAACTCGAATTAACCCAATAAACCTAGTGGGAATTCACAAACTACGCGACATTGTGGTGCGTTACGCACTCATCTTCACTTCCCAACACAATTCGGTACTTTCTTCACTTTGCCACGGGAATGGCAACGTCGCCTTTTTACGACCGACCATAACTGGCTGACGACTCACCGTGGCGTACCCAGAAAACGAGAGATCGAAAAAGGGAGAGAGATTGTTTCAGATGTTTGGACTATGAAGTTAACTACAACCTGGAAGTCAATTATCTCAGAGCCAATTATGTGCGAGGTCCAATTTATATATTCATTTGATACTTGTTTTTGAACTCCTCTGTTATTTGTTTTCTAGATTTGACCTTTTCAAAACAAAGCGAAATAAAAAAATATATATTGTGACGCAAAATGTAAACATCAGCGTGAAGCGTGCTCCTTCTTATCCGACGCAGGCTGCGCATTTCAAAGGGGACCATAAAAACTCTTCTCGAATAATCGGGAACGTCCAATTAGAGGAAGAATAAACCGGAAGGTTCTCGAAACGAGATTATTAGGGATATATAATTACACGCCGGTTCGGTAGAGGAGAGTAGACTAGTAGCCGTCGCGAGTGAAAAAGCGATAAGTGTTCAAATAAATTACCGCGTTAAGTGTTTAACATAAATTAGTTAGTTAAGGCATAGACTTAATAAATTAGTTAGTGCTAAGAACTGTAAAAATAAATTAGAATGAACGTTACAATATGTATTTCATGCACACAATCAGGTACAATTCTGTTGAAGATAATTTATTGTGACATTTATTGGAAGAGTTGGCCCATTTACAAGTCTTGTGATCACAATCTTTTAAAGCCCACACAGTGACAAAGAACGACACTTTTCATTAAACATCCTCTAAAATTCTGTGACAATTCCAAGGAAAACCCCTTAGAAAATTTTTACTGAATTTTCTGCAACGCATTGCCGATCTATTCGTCCATCTATCCCCGATCAAAGAAAATCGAAAATGAATAGTTCAAAGAGGAAATATGTCGCACGTCATCGGGAAATTTTCCCGGGGGTGCGAAAATCGTCCTGCTCGAAAACGTCGAATCGTCGAAACTAACGAGGCGAACATTAAGACAATCACCTGTAACGCGAATGTCGCTGCGAGAAATTAGTTTTCCTCGCTTTTGCAAACAAGTTTACTAACGATATTCCGCGACCTGCCCCCGGTTTACATAATTGACAATGGAAGGATGGCGGCGGCGGAATAATTAGAAATGAAATGTCACGCCGGAGTTCCGCTTAAAGTAAGACCGCTCCGCCGGAGTCGACGTCGCAGATCTCTCTGTGTGTGTGTGTGTGTGTGTGTGTGTGTGTGCAGGTGATGAGGAGGTGGAAGTATGTGCATTAAAGTAGACTGGGAATTAGTTTTAAAAGGATTCCCGACTGAAAAGATATGACAGTCGCGTTAAGATTTAATATAAATAGCTAAGTGCAAGAGGACTAGTTTCCGTACTCGAGCAGAATTTACATTTGTTATTAGAAGAGATTAAAGCGACACAGAAGTGCATTGCTGTCTAAGCAGCTCTCGGGATGAACGGAAAATTCTCTCATTTTCTCATAAGGCTTTTTTCGTTTGCACAACTGTACTGTTTGCCTCTGTGATAATTTTAGGCTATTGACTATGTCGAAAATAACAGGGGTAAAAGGAACTAACGCGTGCAAGATATTTGATTTTTTCATATGGTCAGTTGACCTCTAAAGAAATAAAAACCAAAAGTGCTACTAACTTTAGCCATGCATTTTTGAGAACGGGGTAAGTTTGTCCACTTTTCGCTTTTTCGGCTATAGCGCAAAAACTATGCATTTTTCGAAGAAATGCATCGTAAGATTTCTTGTAGAGAATTAAAGTTCCAATGAAAATGGTATTTTTTGAAATCAAAACAATTTTTTTCAATTAAATAAATTCAAAAAACAAAGTTAAACAAATGTTTATATCTCAGTCAATATTAAACATGTAAAGTCGTACAAGCCACCGTTTTAAAGAGAATTTCATAAGCTTTCTTTTCCATGAAGCAATGCCTATACCTAAATTCACTCAGAAAAAAGTTATAGTGACAAATTTAAAAAAAAAAATTTGAAAATTTTTCATTTTTTATTTTTGTTTTTTGAATTTATTTCATTACAAAAATTATTTTTTTATTTCAAAAAATACCATTTTCATAGGAAATTTAATTCTCTACAAGAAATCTTACGGCACATACCTTCTAAAAATGCATAGTTTTTGCGCTTATGCCGAAAAAGCGAAAAGTGGACAAACATACCCCGTTCTCAAAATCGCATGACTAAATTTAGTACCACTTTTGGATTTTATTTCTTTAGAGGTCAACTGACCATATGAAAAATGAAATATCTTGCACGAATTAGTTCCTTATTAAATGACATAGTCAATAGCCTATTTCAACATTTTAAAATCTAGTATGTTGATCAAATTCCAAAAATTTAATATTGAAACTCGAGAGCATTACCATATTAGTATCAACTATTATACATTTTATAAACACATTCCCTGTACAAACCCCTGTATTGATATTGTCAAGAAATGATCAATCAGCTTATCTATCAATCAATTAATTAATCCAAATTCCGCTGATAATTTAACCTTTTATTCTTACATCATGTCAACTCGCGTGTTTTCTTTTTTTCTTTTCCTTATTCTGCAAAGCAACTAATTTAGCTACTTTGCAGTAACTTATAGATTCAGCAATTCCCGGATAATACTCTTCACTAATTCGACCCGCGATTCCCGCAAGCGCATGCAAGGTCTCGAATTCGAGATCGAGCATCCGCCAAAGAGTCCGGGAATCGACGAACTTTCCACGATATGTTAATAACGACAAAAGCTGATTGGTCATCAGGAAAAAATTATAAATTGGCTGGAGACCGACAAAACCAGGTTCATTAGTTTTGCAAATCGCGCCCTTGGTCGGTCTCCGAGACACGTCCCCCGAGCCACGTCCAAGATGAACCTCTTAGGGTAAGTCGTTATTTTCATATACTGTTTTTATTTAGGTCCCCTTTTTTATTATTATTAGTCCCTGTTAATCATTTGTTTTTTCGTGTTTTTTAAGTTGTACTACGTTGTCCCATATTTTGATTACTTTTGATTCCTTCTTCTTTGTGTTATTTTCAACTGGTGTCGTGTTGGCCGCTGGTCGCGCCTTTAATGTATCTGATTTTGTTCAATATACCCTTTTTACTTAGGCTTACTTTTTTCGTGTTGCTCTACCCATAGCTACCCCTCAGTGTTCGATCCTGTGCTTAACACAGGTCGCGACAATATAATATACAAATTGTTCCATAATAATTTATAAACCATAGAAAATCGCAGATAGTTCACATGGAAATAGGCCAAATTTGGCTAAGTAAAATATATCACGCTAAATAAAACAAAGTGGATATAGAAAAAATGGTGCTAATTTTAACATTGCCCAAGTCATCACATACAAAATTAGCATACTTAATCTCCCGAAAATGGGAATTTGAATTTGTTTCGAAGATGGAAATACAGCAAAAAGAAATCATCAAAATGAAAATTTGTCTTACTCTCCCTTTAAAAACATGTTAATAGTGCATACCTGATCGGGCTAGCAAATATTCTCGTAATAAATTTTGAAAGGGCGTAGAATGTCAGGAAAACAAATTTTCTGCATGGCGAACTTTTGTAATGGTTGATTTACTCATTCCTGCAGAAGCTTCTACTCGCTATAAAGTCTTTAATGCGGGATTTTCCGCGATATGAACAAAGATTTATTTTTCTTGTATGGTCGTTCACCGGAACTTTGTTACAAAGGGAATATGATTGGATGTTCATTGAAATTATTATTGTGTTTTAATGATTTCGTACATGACGGTAAGAGAACTTATTATGTTTGGGCATATTTAGTTGAAAATACTACTGTACTCAGATGTTGCAAAAATTTGTTTTTTGACAAACTTTGATGGGAGAGCATGGAGAAAACAGTAACAGTTATCCCAGCAAAGATTCTTTTCAAGCTTTAAGTGATTTTATGTTATATTTATATACTTTTGCATAATGCACAATGCACGATGAAAGTAAAGATTAGTACATTTTTGTATACATAGATAAACTTGGGAAATTCAACGAAATAAGACCTTGGTACTTTCGGGTAAATTTATCGAAGTTACACAAAAATATAAGCGAAATATATTTATTTAATGACCCAATACAACCATATACATATTGAGCTAATAAATTATTAGAAACAAATAACTTTCTAAACATTTCAACATTTCTTTTACTCTCAATTATAAATTCCATCAAGTCAAAATTATTAATTATTAGATTAATATAATTAAAATTCTTCTTTCTAAAAAAAAATTTACCTTTTTAGTTGGATTCACCATTAAAGCGAGTTTTTTAGTACTATAGTTTTTTAATAACCTAATTTATAAAGTAATTAAAATTTAAAAAAAAGTAATTAAAACATGTTTATGGAAATTATTAGAATTGTAACGAAATAGCCTGCCATAAAGATAAGCGCCCGTCGGAATGAGTCTCTTCAAAGAAATTCCTAAGGAGATAGATTCGGGGAACTGGTGGAATTCTCGGAAAGCCGTAGAGTATTCGAGCACTATCAGGAATCCCGAATAGAGGACCGGAAACGTCTCGACCTTTCTGGAATTCCGATGCGGCTAAATTAATACCAGACGGAGAGCGATAAAGAGGACAGTAGCCGGTAGTTGTAAATAGTCGCCGGTAGACCGGTCGACGGATGTCGGCCAGGCCGCCGTAAGATAAATAAACAGTGGTTAATATAAATTAGATTAAGTGTGTAACGTAAATTAATTAATGAGTAATAGTAAGTCAGATAAGATAAGTTAGATTGTGTTAGTAGATAAGTGCTAAGTGTATGTGTACAAATAAATTAGAGTGTTATGTGGTGAAAATAAATTAAGTAAGACAACTCGTGTCGTGTACTAATTCTCTCGTAGGTAAAAACTTTACAGAATATTTGATTTTATAACCTATTAGCCCAATATTAGACCAGGGTCGATAATTTTGAAAACGGTAAAAAGTGAAAAAAAAATATAGTAGAATGAAACCCATCGGAAAAGGTAGAGAATACAACAAAAATGAAAGGAAAAATAAATTACGGGCGATCTGACGTCGGGAAGGGGGCTGGGGTGAGTATTTAAGGGTAAAAAACGGTTTAGCTCGATTTCCGGCAAAACTGCAAGCCCTATGAAAAAAAGTTAAATGGCAGAGTTGTAGGTAATAGAAAGGTGTACAACTTTTGTATCAACAATTTTTTCACATAACCTCGAAATTGTTGTGAAAAATTCAAATAACCAAGTTTTTGGTTTTTTATTTTTAGCTTTTGCAATTTTTTTTATTTTTTCACGAAATTTGGTGAAAACTTCCCTTTTTATGTCCCAAATATAAAGTAATTTTTTTTATTTTAAATATTCAGTATTTCACCTTATTTTGACTTTACATCGAAAAAGCACTCTAATTTTCAATCGAAAATTCTCACGTCAATATATCTGCTTTTTTAAAAAAGTCTGTGTGTTTTTTGTTCGTTGAAATCTCTACTTTCTGATGGTAAAAAAAAATTATACATTACTATGGAAAATGTTCTCAGAAAATGCAAATAATGAAAAAAACTCGATTCCAAAATTTTTTTTTAATCATTATGTATAACTTTGAGCTATTTATTAAAATTTACACTTTAATTACTCGAAAAACGTGAGATGTCATGTTACATTGATAAACAAAAAAATTACAAATCCATGAAACATCAAGATTGCAAAAACATGCGAAAATAGTTGTTCTAAATATTAAAAATAGGATTTAAAGGGGATTTCATCTAAAAAATGTCACTGCTGCAAATTTTTTCAGTAATAAAGTTGATTTGTTAAATTGTCATTACATTTATGTCATAGAAAATCTCATAATATATAAATATACATGTAAATCGTACTATTAAATTTAAATACTTTATACTGATTACGTTATTCATTATATTTTTAAATACAATACTCTAGTTATTTATAAATACCTTATATTGCATTCTAATCACTTCTTCATTACTTTTTGTCTCTTTGATGGCATTACTTCATTGTTAGATTCGACAAACCTTCCCGATTCTAGTGGATCTTCAAAATCTTTAAGACCATCACCTAAGCCCCATACATTCCTAGCCCCTTCCCCTCTACTCTTTGAAACGGTGGAACCGAGGTGCGTCCGGCGGTTTAAAAAAAGGGAGGCATAATATTTGTTCCTTGACTGATTTTCCTTGCCCTCTTGCCCTTAATGTTATCGTGAAAAAATGGGATTTCCCGTAATTTTCTTACTCCCTTAGGTACCTAACTATTTTTATCCTGGACTCGGAATTTTAATCCTGGGCTCAGTTGTCATTTGGCCTTGGGGTATACCGGGGCTCAATCGTAGGGCGGGAGTAGCGTTACCGTTGGAATTTTCCATATATGGAATTTTCTGACCGCGGGGCTCAGTTGTCGTATGCCCGGCTGTTTTGACCGCGGGACGCACCTCGGCTGCAGCTACCTTTTGAAGGGCTAAAATTTTCCGGTCACTCAGGTATATAAGTAATCTTAAAATAGCAATTAATAGGTATATACGCATATAATTTAAAGAAGATTCTAAAACTTTCTCAAAATATTGTAGATGGTTAATTGGTTAATGTTAATTGGTTGTTAATTATAGTAGTATATTTCGATTAGTAATTGTTTTGTTTATCAATGTAACATGACATCTCACGTTTTTCGAGTAATTAAAGTGTAAATTTTAATAAATAGCTCAAAGTTATACATAATGATTAAAAAAAATTTTTGGATTCGAGTTTTTTTCATTATTTGCATTTTCTGAGAACATTTTCCATTGTAATGTATAATTTTTTTACCATCAGAAAGTAGAGATTTCAACGAACAAAAAACACAGACTTTTTAAAAAAGCAGATATTTTGACGTGAGAATTTTCGATTGTAAATTAGAGTGCTTTTTCGATATAAAGTCAAAATAAGGTGAAATGCTGAATATTTAAAATCAAAAAAATTACTGTATGTTTGGGACATAAAAGGGGAAGTTTTCACCAAATTTCGTGAAAAAATAAGAAAAATTGCAAAAGCTAAAAATAAAAAACCAAAAACTTGGTTATTTGAATTTTTCACAACAATTTCGATGTTATGTGAAAAAAGTGTTGATACAGAAGTTGTAGACCTTTCTATTACCTACAACTCTGCCATTTAACTTTTTTTCATAGGGCTTGCAGTTTTGCCGGAAATCGAGCTAAACCGTTTTTTACCCTTAAATACTCACCCCCGCCCCCTTGCCGACCTCAGATCGCCCGTAATTTATTTTTCCTTTCATTTTTGTTATATTCTCTACCTTTTCCAATGGGTTTCATCCTACCATAATTTTTTTTGGTCTTAAAAATTATCGACCCTGGTCTATAAATGGTTATATTGAGTAATTTTATTGCTTATTTCAATTATACTATACAATCTTTAATACAGCCATTTGTAGGACAAATGGGTTATATCAGGTTATTATCAGAATTCTAAGAAAATATAAAATTGCCTATAAAAAGATATTCTTTTAATATTTCTGAAAATTTTCTGAGAACCGAAACAATGTTTCCTTGTAATCGTTCGTAGAGGTAAAACAGTTCTTACTTCCTCATAAAACTTTAATATTATTACACAAACGAAGTTTTGGTTCAAGTACGTTCTGTGATTTCAACGAGAATCAATATTCAGGATCTACATTATAACTAAGGACCTGACGGAAACATAAAAAATTATATTGTAAGTTTCAAGTACTTGCTTAAGATGATGCAGTGTGTGAACGCTTAAAACGTTCATTAAAAATCATAGGTATTATTTACTTATTTAACTTACTTAAACTTAACTAAACATTATTTCAGACTAACGAGAATAAATCTAGGTGGCCAATTTCTTGTGCCTCGACAGCTGATTAAATTTTTAAAATGATTTAAGAAAAAACTTAATACTACCAAAAATAACCGGTTAAATGAATCTACATCTGATATACGTCCCGGAATAGTCGTAAGTCGTAACCTACTTCCCGAGTTTCCCTCTCGCCACTTTCCTCCTCGAACAATCCGAATAGTTTATTATTTAGTGATAAGACGGGGACTCCGCCGCCTGTGACTGTCATTAATCCTCGGGAACAGTCACAATCGATACTAATGGTCTGGTAATGTATCAAATACAACTCGAACATCTGCTCCGATACATGATCTCCGTCTCGGATTGCGGTCGTGTCTGATTCTCACAAACTATAATAATTTAATTCCTTGCGTACGATAATTAATTCGATAGATTAATTTCGCTGTTTATTTACGATGACTTGTGGCATCGACAGATGTTTGGAGACGGGATTAACGTGCGGATGATCGGCGCGTAGGTTGGAACTTACTGCCGCGTGCTCTTTGAAGTGTGCGATTAAAAGTGATGAGAAACTTATTTACCTTCTTCTTCTTCTTTAGGTGCGATATGCAATGCAGCGTGCAGGCGGGTCTCTGTTCATATTGTATAATGATATAGAGCTCTAACTCTTTAATGTGTAGTGAATGTCATTTAGCTTTTCTGAATATTGTCTCAACATCTCTGACACCACACCGGTTCCTAAGCCATGAATGCTGTTTCCGACATAGCCCTCTCTTACCTTCTATTTTACCCATTAGAATCTCTTTGGATATTTTATATTTGAAACCCCTTAAGATATATCCTAACTAAGCATCCTTCTTATTCTTGATAATATTCAGCAATTGCTTATCTTCATTTGTTCTTCGTAGGACTTCTTCATTGCTGACATGGTCCATCCAAGTTATACTTAATAGTTTTCGTATAGTCTATGCGATTCATTGATCTAACTATCATTGAGTACGTTTCTGATTCATGTTAATACAGGCCAAACATAGCATTTAACAACTAGTCTTAGATATAGAGCTACCCCTCGACTGAAATGGTTAAACTTCATGAAAGTGTATCTTGCCTGAGCTATAGATACAGATATTTATTTCATCACAATCGGATATTTCATTGAAGGTGGCTCTTAGAAATTTAAATTTTTCAACTGGTTGAATTTGCTATTTGTCGATTGAGAGGCGTTCAATATTTGTATTTTGGTGACTTATTATCAGTAATTTTGTTTTAGAGGCCTTGATATTTAATGGCTATTACTTACCATTTCAATTTATTTTACTAACTGTTATTTGTATGTCTTGAATATTGTTAGTTCTAATTGCAGTATCAAGGACTTGTTGGAAATACTTTCTACATAATTACCAAATAGGATTGTAGAGAGAACACATCCTTCCTTATCTCCTCTCATTATTTTCATGGTGTCTGTGTGTAATATGTTGTTAAGTTTGAGTTTAGCTTCTTGGTCCCAGTATAAGTTCTGTATGAGGCGCATGCAATCATTAAGACCAATGGAAATATGTTCTCGGTCTTACGTGTTCTCTGATATTTTCAGATTCTCTTACATTTGTTTCATTAAGACCAATGTTTCTCAATAGATATCGGGAGTAAGAGATCATGTCTTACGTGGTCAAAGGCCTTTTGATAGTCTCTAAAACAGATGTAGACATTTCTTTGGTCGTAGCACTTTTGCATTAATAATTCATCTAAGAAGAGCTTCTCTTGAACAAACTAAGTTTCTTGTGATTGTTCTTCATATTTTTATAAGTTCTACTATGAATAACTCGAAGCAGTGTTTTTCATACAAGACATTTTAAGCTGAATAACCTATGGTCTTCACACGACTTAGAATTAGGTTTTTTTGGTATGGGCACGAAAGCGAATTTCAGCCAGTCAGTTAGCATAATGCCCGTATCGTAGATTTTGTTGAATAGTTCTCCAAGATGGATTGGGTTTAATAGTTTAAGCACTTCATCATGAATGTTATCTTCACCTGGTGTTTGGTTAATCTTTAATTTCGATAGGGTATTTCTTACCTCTGTTTTCATTAAGATACACAGTAATTCTGGGGCATCTGTACAATAATTTTGTGGGTTTCGATCGTCTTCGAATAAGTTCTTAATATAATTTTCCCACGTTTGTTTAATTTCTCTGGAGTCTATTATATTTTTTTTTGTTATTGCGGATATGAAAACTGTTTGTATTTCTGGATGTATCTGTTATTTCTCCCATTTCTTTTATAGAAATTCAAGGAATCATGTTTGATATTGTGGTCATCAGCATTTTCACATTGTTGTGTTAACCATTCATGTTTGGCATGTTTGTCTCATTTTCCGATTTATTATTATATGTTCCGTTTAGATTATGTATCGTATAATATAAATAAAATTTATATTTGTTTTATATCGTATAGTTTTGGTTCATTGTTATACTAATTTACCTCTCTGTGTACGAAGGTAATTTGTCGAAATGCATCCAATAAACGGTCAAACGCTCTTTTGGTCTTAAAAAAGTAAACCTTTACCTGCCTGTCTGACAAAAATAAGGACGAAACGAGACATTCTACTGTGCACCTCTGTAATTCGGTATTTGCCATATATTTTAAATTAAACGAAATATATCTAAATTCATAGGGACGAACCCTCAGACAAATTTTATAATCATAAAAAATCGTGTAATAAGCCCAGCACCAAGTATTTCCGGTATAAAAAGCAGTAAATATACTGTAATGTAAGTTAAAGGACCAGGGAAACGACCACTCATCCTGACGTCACTCCGCATATAAACACGGGTCCGTTCTGCAGCCCACAAATAGATTTTTCGAGTATTTCGTTATTATCGTTGTTTCCACTGGAGTCTAGGAGTTAAATTGCGATCAAATCTAGTAATTTGTATTATTCGCGTCATAAAATAGTGTTTTCACTACACTGTTTACATGCGGTGAGACGTCAGACGGCGTTTTGGCGCCAATTCCTGGCGTTTGAATTTCAAATGACTTTTTTGTTGAATGTTTTTAATTTTTTTTTAATATTAACCTAAGGTTTATAGGCATATAATCTCTCATTTAGCCAGTTTTCAAAAAATGTGAAAATACCTAATTGGACTACTGAACACGTGGAGCATGTAATGGCGGGCCACTATGTTAACGGAACACCTCCGCCAAATGTTGCTTCGTTGCAGTGGCGGACGTCCAATTACTTCCTCTATTGGTTTCATACGTGTACAATGTACTCAAAATCATCTGACGGATACTTTTTGAAATGTCAGTTAATAGTTTAAATAACTCTTGAATTTCGTAATACTCTATTTCACTGTCCCCTTTAGAAAATCATTCTCTATTGCCTGAAATAGGAATTTTTAAAATATGAATAAGGTTACGTCAGAAATGTGTCAGATTAAGCTTTAAATAATTTTTGAAAAAGTATGTTTTAGAGGTAAATAAAGGTTTTCCATTTCGGTGCTCTGGTCAAGTACATTTTAAAAAGTAAGGCTTCTCTTTGAGAGTGCCTCCAACTCTACACGCCATTCCTCAATTCAACAGCACGTCACAACGTGCTAATTACCATACGCTAAAGTTCAACTGTAACATTATCATTAATAAAGTATGAAGTGTGAATTTTGTCAGTTGTAACGACACAATCTGCATACCATCCAAATCCCTAATCAAATTTTGCGTGAATTTGTGAATATATTTCCAATATGCATACTGTCACACTTAGCGGCCTAATGCGTCCTTAAATATGCATAGTTTGGGGAGCGGTAATTCAGGTAAAACAGGTTAAGCAAACCACCAACATGTATTTGATCTACCTACAACAAATGGATTACAGGGTATGGTATATAACTTAGCATCAACGACCTTGACTAGAAGAGTTTAAGTGAGGGAATGAAAGTTAATAAAATAGAACTGCCAAAGGGCACAAAACCAACAAGTTATACAGAGATCAAATAATAAGAGTAGAAAATTAATTAGATTAGTGGCAAAGCTTTCATGATTCTGGAGTCGTTGAATTAGAGGTAAGTCACGAGGAATCAGAGGAACCGTTCAATGGACAAATTGGTAGTAGCGTTGTTTCTCGTCGCTTGGCAAGTCAGCCGACTTGATCACTTGTTTATGACCGATTAACGACTGACCCAGTTTGTTTAGTCGTGCATTATTCGCGAAACGAGAGTAATTCGCATATCGTCCATAAATCAAGCGAAGCTCCTAAGGGGGGAGGGAGTTAACTTTATATCACGGTTTATCACGTAGGGGGGGTGTGGAATTGTATCACGTGATATTAAAAATTGTTGGTATTTTTCCAATACTACTTACATAATAAATATTTTTAAAAATTAATTGATGATTATTAATATTAATTAATGATATTAATTACTATTATTATTGATATGATTAAAGAAAATATTATCTCATATGCAGATGATACTGCCATTGTTATTGAAGACAACAACTGGAAAGCTGTAGAAACTAAGATGAACGAGGAGTTGAAAAATATATTAACTTGGTTGGCACTAAACAAACTATCCTTAAATATAGATAGGACATTGTACATGACTTTTGGCAATTATCAAGATAGTCTACCTATAAATTTTGACCTACATATTGATAGTAAAAAATGAAGAGTTGAAAGCTGTAAATATTTAGGAATCATCTTTGATTATAATTTAAGATGGACTGAGCATGCGAATTATCTCCACAGTAAGACCAAATATCTTGTTTTCTTGTTCTACAAACTGTCTGCAATCATGAGTTTGGAAACCATGAGGTGGATTTACTATGCCTATTTCAATAGTATTATCACTTATGGAATAATAACATGGGGGGTGCATACACCACTGCCTTAAATCTATTGTTTAATTTACAAAAAAGACTCATTAAAATAAAGAATAAAAATCGTTTCATAACTGACAAATAACCCCTTATATATTAATCAGATTTTTGCCCTAGAATCAATATATTATCACTATGAATGCCTCAGAACCAGGTTCATGGTTTCGGACAGTGTAACTAGGAATGAAAGTATATCACTACCCAAAATACATAACTCTGTGAGCAATAAGAGTAGCTATATTTGTGCAATAATTAAAATATTTAATAAGCTACCAAATGATTTAAAAAATATTAAAAGTAAAAATATAAAAAGTAAACTTAAAGATTGGGTAGCATTCAATATATATAACGCAGTATGAATATTGAGTGCAATAATAAAAATAATAAGCACTACATGGTTGATTTATAGATATAGATAGATGAGAAAAGATTTATGAATTATGTTAGTTTAAATTTTTAAGTAATCTTAAGGAACCGACCCACCAACAGATAACTATGATTATCTCTGTGGGATTTTATGTAGACAGTTGTAACTTTCTATGTAAATTTATGGTTTTCAATAAAACAAAAAAAAATAAAAAATGAATTGTTTTTAAATTTAGTATAATATATAATTTTTCTCCTCTGTAATATGGAATAAATTACGTAAATTTCTTTTATCAAACAGAATACAATTGGTATAATTTATTTTAAATTTGGGGGGGAGGTCAAAAATTGTCACCTGATTCTTAGGTGGTATTACGGCGTATCACGGTTTATCAAGGTGGGAGGGAGGGGGTTCAAAAAAGACAAATTTAACGTCCCGTTGGACCGGCCCCTTAGTGTTAAACCCGTTCCCTGTCAAATCGTGTTATCGGTTACTTTATCCTCTCATTACGTTTCGCACCTTACTTAATTATTTGGTCCATAGGCTGCTCCCGTTCGTGACAATATGTATGCGCAAATTTCGAGCGTTTTTCATTACACGCAATCCGTGTCCAAATTATAAGGTATCAAAGTTGCGACAACTCCAATATTTCCCTTCCAAAGGCTGAACGTTGCCAATGAGCCCACCAGCGGTCGGAAATACGAACCATACGCTTCGAAGTTTTCCCGAATGCGCCCGATTTTCCGCCAGCGAACCGCACGAAAATTAAAACTTCCTCCGCTAGAAAAATAATCCGAACGAAGACAATCATCGTTATGCCGCGGCCCGTCTAGCCGGATGACATTCGCGCCAGAAAGCGGGCCAATACAAGCGAAGATTAAGCGACCTTGATAATGTCCGTCGCTGTCGTAGAGTACAATAAGCTGCACATGTAGTTCGGCGGTAATTTCGACTAGTTTCGACCTCCGAATGTAATGTAGACCGGGGACACGGTTTGTTTTAATCGTAACTCGAGAATGAAGTTCCACCAGCGATGGGTAATAACTTTTTTATCAGTGGCAGTAACCTCGGAGGTTTTAATTTCAACTTAGGAAGGTTTTCTCGATGATAAACGTACTTACAGAGACAAGTCATGCTTAACATCTTTCAAGGGTAGTTAGTGATGCCCACGATATCTCGTTTGCGAGAGTCTCATCTCGTCTCGTCTCGCTTTCGAGACGAGACTCGAGACAATACTTTAAATTTGTCTTTCGAGACAAGACGAGACTTTCAAAAATATTTTAAACATATTCGCAACATTTGCATGTTGGATAAAATGTTTTTTTTTTCTGTAACGGGAAAAAAGTTTGACATTTTATCCCTGTTGACAGAATTTTGTGTTAAGCTTTACGATTATAAGTTTTTAATATCTCTACGACAATTTATTTTATATTCACCGACCTTTGGATATCATCTACCTATTTCTGATCCGACTTCTCATGTTATAATCGACCTATGATAATTAATTTATTTTAGTTCTTATCGAAAAAGCAAATTTGATAAGCATTTCGATATAATTGAGGAGCAAGGAGGAACCGGACGTAATAAAACGGCAAAATGCAAGATATGCACGGAATCGCCAGATTTTGCGAGAAATTTCAGAGACTTTTGCGAGACTCTCGCTCAAGACGTGAGACGAGACGAGACTTTTATTGCAAGACCAGACTCAAGACGAGACTTTTCACGTTTTTTGCGAGACAAGACGAGATTTTTCAAAGTCTCGTCTCGTCTCGTCTCGTAGGCTAAAGGGTGGTTGCACGGCTGCCGATCTATAGGAATAGCCGGTGGGATTTGGTTCCTTCATTGGTTAGTTTTCGAATTTAAAAAAAAAATATATTCAAAGCAAATTAAGCATTATTCGCACTTGAATAATCCGAATGAATATTTCAAACTTTGCTGAAAATCTATTGTAACGTTTTAGTGGTCGCAATAACTACACTCCACTAATTAAACACTTAACTAATTTATTTAACACTAATAACTACCAATTATTACTAATGCTCTTTGTGTATTATTCGCACACTGCCGCTCCGGTGGAATATTCTCGTCACCTCCAAGGATCTCAAATTCCAAGAACTAAGTCAGGTTCGCCGAACGGACCAGGATTTCCGTTACACTATTAACAACTTTATGACTAATGGTATGCTTTTCCTGTGATTGGACATACGTTAGTACTGCTCTTACCGGGTTTGACTGGCTTACTGCTCTATGACGTGGTGTGGCAACACCGCGAACTTATCGCACGCGTTGCGAAACATTGACCCCGTACAGTTGTTTACATGTATACGGATCATTTCTTGTCGGTGTTGCCAAGTTGTGGTCAAATGCCTTAATAATATAACTCGACTTTTCTCGAAAACGGTTGGTTTTAGGACCCCCGTTATATAAGGTTTTTTGTTTGTTTTGATGAATACTATCACCTATTAAAATAAAGGCAGTCAAACCCCTAACACCCTGTATAAATTGTATAATTGTATTATTTGTAGTAAATAAGTTAAAAAAATATCAACATTGGTCATTATTTGACGATACCATGGAGCGGTGGCCAAGACAAAGGACTTCGAATGACTCCTCATCTTACAATCACAGAAATAAGCACGAGTTCGGTATTTCAAGCCATTTACAAGTTTTCCTCCTCCACCTTTATCACTGACATTACTGTCACTACAAAAATAGGCAACTAGAGTTTTCCCCAGAACCTACTTCCATTTCAACGTCAAATTGCTTAGTGCCCAGGCCCAAGCCGTGAAATTGCATCGTAAGTCGCTCCACTAAGTTCCCAAAGCGATACAAACATTAAAGCCTTTACGTTCCACCAACCAATTGGTTTCCAACGACTCGAACGTCGTCCCCTTTAAAATCATACCTCGTTAATTTCACCGGAATCGCCCGATCGCGATCTCCTCCGAGGAGATACAATTAAAACAGAACGCTTCCGTGTTTATTTATTAAAACGCGGAATTAAAATTATCCGCGCTTATATGAACTAACGAATATTTTCGGCATAAGTAACCGTAAACACGAAAACGTTTTATCGTCGAACGGAGATATTGTATAGGACTACCCGTATATACATACCGCTTCAACGTTGCTTTCATTTCTATGTTTGTGTTACGAAGTTTCGTGGAAACGAAATGTTTAAATTTAATTTACGTATTTATGTATCGGAGTCGAGGTAGGTATTTGTGTAGAATGTATTGAATACTCAGAGGGTGAAAGAGAGAGATGGAATTACCAGAATATTACATAACTTCCATGAAAATTTTAATGAATTTCGGGAAACTTGAACTGTGGAAGACAAGTACCCGAAAATATTTTGTGTCGACAATTTTTTGAACAGTAACAAATTTATCACATTTAAATTGGATGGTTTCTTAGGGACTTCCACATTCTCACCGTCACTTTATATTTTTTCCCCGACTGACGTGTTCTCTCCCACACCTTCCCATCGCGCCAAAAACGAATTTCCATAACAAGGTGTCTTCGCTCCGCCGAAGTCATCTCGCCATTGATTTACGTGTCTAAATCGCACAATATATACCTGTATGTATATATGGAAAGGAGGTTTTTCACATTCCGCAAAACAAACAAAAGGACTTTAATCTGTTTTTATACGATTGGGGCTTTCGAGTCGAAAATAACGCCTCACTCTTCGCTGTTGTGAGAGAACGATTTCTCACCCCCCGAGAGGTACGCACGCAGGGCGCGTAAGGGAGGAAAATGTTTACGATTTCGGTTTGACGTCATCGGTTCTCTATGGTTTAAGGGATGATGAGGCTCTCCATATTAGACTCGTTTAAGAATATTGGTAACAAAATGTAGCACAATGAATGAAGTTGGTAAATTTAACAATGTTATCAAAGAGAGGGATAGACTAAATGTTGACATCGTGGGTGTCACCGAAACCGGATTCCCAGATAACTGCTTAGTCATGAAAAACGGAAAAATGTTTCACTTCTCCAGAAATAACAATCCTCAGCAGAGAAACGCAGTAGGATTCATTGTGAAAGAGCGTATAGCCAATTCTAATTCTTGTAACTAACGTAGTCGCATACTCAGATAAAATACTTTTTATAGGATTAGCGGCTAGACCAACCAGCACAAACCTGTTACAAATATATTGTCACACGCCTAAGGGCCTAGGGCCCAAAGGGAGTGCTCTGGTTGGGGGTGTAGTCAGGTAGAGACAATGCAAAAGACAGGGTAACACTAATGATAGTTTATTAGGTATAAAACATCTAGGGGAGAGAGCATTAAAAAAGGCAAAAATGATGAATAGAAAATACAATGAGAGGGGTGGTTGCTTACGTGAACTTGTGGAAGGGTAGCAGGTACGAGGCTCCCCAATAAGCGTCATGGTGAACAGGGCTCTCGGACGGGCAGCGTGACTGGGTGCTGGAAGACTAAATCCTTGATCGATCTGATCGATCCATATAAATACTCAAGAGATGTTTATGAACGCGCTCCGGTGCCTGTCCGCGAGTCACGTATTGTTCTTGTGTCTAGGTCACTTCCCAGCTGATTTAGTTTAGGCGGTGACCTAGTGGCCGCTAATTGGGGCCGTATCGCACAAAATATGCACCGATCGCAGAAAAATCTGATGATAAAGCAAAACGTTTTATCATCAGATATATGAAGTCCTAGTGGATATTAAAGCAAAAGAAATAGTAGTAGTTATCAGCGATTTTAACGCTGAGGTTGGAAAGGAGAAGTGCCAGGAATAGCGAGGCTTTTGGATTAGATGACCTCAATGAGCGTGGAGATATGATAGTGAGGTTCTGCCAGGAGCATAATCTGGTTATCAAAAACAAATTCTGTTACCTACCTCCTCGACGTCTTTACATGTGGAAGTCACCAGGTGATCATATAGGTATTAAATTGATTATATCTTAATGAACCACAGATTCCAAAATTGGATTATAGATTACACTGGAGGATCTACAGTTATTGCTGAACAATGTAAATGAGAACGAGCAACGCTATGGCCTGTAAATTAACTTACAAAGGCAAAGGTAATGAGTATTGGTAGGCAAACTACACAACCCAGTATCTTGATTTGAGGAGAAAGATTGTTACCAAATTTAAATCCCTAGGGTCCATACTTAATGATAACTAGGATTGTGATGAAGAAGTCAAAACGTGGATTGGCATAGTCAAAACAACTTTTACTAAACTTAGGACTCTGCTATTCCATAGTAATTTGCCTTTTGAGTTACGATTAAGAGTTCTCAATATTACACCTGACATGTACTGCAATAGGTTGCCGAAACTTGGTCAAGTAAAGTAAGAACAGTAAACCGCATAGAAGCACTTGAAATGTGGACTTTTCGTTGTCTATTAAGAATATCTTGGACTGAACACGTAACCAATGAAGAGGTGTTGAGAAGAGCCGTAAGACATCTAATGGCTGAAGTGAAGCAGAGAAAAATGTCTAATTTGGGGCACATACTGAAAGGTGATAGTTATTCAATCCCAACACTGAACGTAGAGGAGAAAATAGAAGGACGGAAAACCTGGAAGAAAACAGCATTCCTGGCTCCGGAATATTATAGAATGTAGTAGATTATACAATTAAGCAATTATATTTCGTCAGGCTGAAGACAACGCTCTTACATTGTTGGGATGAGAAGGTAGACCTAATGACCCCTATGAGCATTCGAGACCCGAAGAAAAAGAAATAGGTAACAAAAATGATGAATATGCAATTGACTTTAAGTCTTGCTTTACTCAGTAAGCTTCCAATGAGCAATTTGGGTAACGATTGATCCATCTGTCTTTCGCCATTGTTGCAAATACCTCAGATTTATCGAACAGATGGAATAATAAAATGACGAGATGTAAGCATCTCCCCCAAATATTCGGAAAGTTTATGTGATGCATAATTGCAGTTGGGAGCGTTCCTCATTCACAAACAATAAACTTCTCAAATGAACGCAACGCTCAACACAAGAATTATTCGGACGTCCTCCACTAAACTAAGCCAAGAATCCACATTAAATATTCGAATATTCGGGCGTGAACGAAGTGTGAAGTGATCTCTATAGAATGAACTGTAGATAATCTCTCTCGTAGCTCGTGGCGGCTGCGGAGATGAATCTAATCTCCAGGTTGTAAGCCTGGAGACGGTTTTGTATCTTGGAGTCAGGGCGTGACGTGATCTCCGGCTTGAAGTTCTCGTAGAATGGAGAGAGGGCGTAACGTGCAGATCCTGGTTGAAATTCTCGTAGAGTGGAGAGAGCGCGTGACGTGCTCTCCGCTTCTAGCAGCTAGAGATTCTTGCAGCTTGAAGTTCTTGTAGCTTGAAGATCTCGTAGTTGGGAGACAGGGCGTAACGTGATCTCCGGTGAAACTCTCAGGGCGTAACGTGAGAGCTTCTAGATTAGGGTGAAATTAGGTCTCCCGAACAGCAGTGCCACAGTTCGGTTTAGGGTGACTTGAATCAAGACCACAACACACCGTCGTTTTGAGCATACTAGGTATACTGGTGAATTGTCCAAAATTTACAAGCTTTTATACATCTTCTGTTTACATTAGTTAAATGGCACATTAGTTTTTGTTATCTTTTGGCGTCCTAGATTTATTTTCGTGACCTAGCTTTGTGTACCTGACCTTACCGAGCGCGTCTATTGTCGTTACGAAGACTGGTGTTATGCTTACGCGACTAATTATTGCGTACGGTTTTGACCTTGCTAACTTTGGACCGCGCTTTGCACGTACACTAAAATATTTCCCCGACTAAGTTGTTCTAATTTATAACTTCTTGACCTGAAGATTTCCTTAAATAATGTTGACGTTAGAGTCAATGTATGAGCTAAGTTTCCCGCCATTTGAGATTCTATCTGTTCGGTAATAGTACGATAGGGCAATTCCTTCACTTGTTTTGGAAAATCCCCAATTTAACCATCCGACACGGTTTTTCAGGGAAAAAGAAATCCCATAGCCCATCTGCGAAAAACTACGTGACAATAAATTCGTTCTGATTGTACTCAGCCTCGACGTAATAATCATTTGGATTCCATTCGGCGGAAGGCACTCCCGTTAACCGCCCCCCATCCCCTAATACTACTTCCCTTCGATGTTCCCTTCATATCTAGAACGGCAATTGTCTGAATGTTCTCCTACAAGTGAATTAGTGAACGTTCGCGAGGACTTCGCCGTGATTAAACCGCCACCGAAGCCATCGCGCGCCTCCCCATCGTAATTAATCCTAAGTAAAACAGCCCCGTAGACAGTATTTATTCAGTAGAAATTAGTGGAAAACACCCTTAACACAAACACATATCCGCGAAAGGAAACAATAACTGTCATGTCAGACGAATTAAGTCTCATTGTTATTCCCTATTTTCCCCTTTTCGAAAGTGAGTTCGGGATGTGCGTGAGTACGTATGCGGGTATGTAGTCTGTGTGTGTAACGAAGGGTAAAAGGAGGACAAACAGGGAACGCCGCCACTTTCTAGCTGAGACGATTAAAGCTGCGGCGAGTGACGACTCGACGCTGAAAATTCTGGAGATTTAATGGAAATTTCAGTAAAATTCGCAGGATTTGAGAAAATCCACTGGATTTATAGAAGAGTTTACTTGAAATCGTACTGAAATAACGAAAACTTTGAAGTGATATTGAAGTTGCCACAATAATACTTCACATCGTTTTATGTTTAATAAAGTACAAAGAACCTCAAAATTTCTTTAGTTAATCGGAACAACTTTTCCCTGCATATTTTCATATTGAGACATATTTTTTATTTTTATTGCATTTTTCAATATAAATTCAATATAAATATAGTTACACTCACCCCGATTTACTAAGAAAACATTACTTGCTTTTTTGGCTGTACCCACTTTAATTGCAATTATTGTTGCTGCCGGTTGGTCCTAAAGCAAAGAAGTTGGTGAAAGCTGCTGCAAAAGCAAAATTTTGAACAATATTTTAATAATTAAGTGTCTAGCAAAATTATAGTAAAAAATGACTTGTTTCAATTACTCTCTAATTGTTTTTATTACTTGGATTGAATTTTAATTCATTTCCTATATTTAGTGGGATTTTTTGAAGGTGAAATAAATAGATAAAAAAAATTATATTCTGTATCAAATTCTTATTTGTTTCAATATTAACTGTAAATAAATATGAACACAAAACATCAATTATTTCATTCAGAAAAAGAGACTAGTGAACCGCAGTTCTTAATAATTTAAAATGATACAGTCGGAATCTTTATTGCTAAGGCAGTAGCTTTTACAGCTTGTTAAATTTGTTTTACAAAAATATATCCACTTATAAATTTTCCGCAGTACGCTTAATGTTTGTTAATTTTTGAAATCTATGCACGTCCTAGCATGTATGAAAGAAAATCTTTTGTTATTAAATTGTTATGTTTCAATAAAAATTTTTTTGGCAATTAAATCTGGCCATTACATCGTGGCGAGACTTCCCGTTACATTATCAATATAAATTCAATCCAAAATTAGTTTTACTCACCACGATTAACATACAAAGCCTTACCCAAACATTAATAATAATTACGTTGTGAAGGTGGTACAAACGCGAAATTTTGAAAAATATTTGCTAATTAGCTTTTCAGCGAAATTAGTATAAAACTATCTTTGTTCATATTTTCATTACTTGCATTGAAGTTTAATGAATTTTTGTATCTAATAGGATTTCAAGCAAGTAAAATAAGTAGATAAAAGTCTTGATAGCATTTATTAAGCACTAATTTGTTTCAGTACTGATTGTGCTGTTTACAAGTAAAACTGATAATATGTAAATATAAATATAAAACAATTTATTTAATTCAGCAGTGAACATATGCGTGAACCGCAGTATATTACTAGAGCTTTTTAAGTTTGTTTTACAATAATTTTACCACGTGCAATTTTCGAAATAAAAGACAAAATAGAAATTCATGTCCGTCTCAGCATGTATCCCAAAAAATTTTATCTCTCAATTTTTGACATTATCTATCTTGGAAACAAGTCATCTCCACATGAGTACTTAATTTCTTTAAGTTCTATCTGGCTTTCAGTTTGTAGCCCTAATTATGCGACTCGCTTTTTATGCGTATATTTCGTACATTGCGTGCATTACTTATTCGCCTATAAAACATACCGCAGCGTGTAGATGCTCCATTTACGCATAGATTACACGAATAGACAAAATTTAACTTGCAAATAAGTACAAGTTTTCATAACTATCAACACAATTTTAAACACTTGAATTCAAATTTATTTAAACGAAAAACGTAGTTCTTTCCTTCGTTGATACATCGACTTGATAAAATCCCATTTAGACGCCTGACGAGTTTATTTTTCGCATTACTAAGCCCCGCGTACGTATGCACTAATATAAAATCCCCTTCCCTCCGACGTCCCCCTTACATGTTCGGTATAAATTATTTCATTATACGGCACGGCCCTTGGTAAAAACTTGATTGAATTAAGTAAAAAGGTAGACGTAAAATTTCTGTCACGAACTAGTCCACAGAAACAAAGTGCGTTCGTGACAGACATTTTGATGGAAAACGTCGTAAAAAAAATCCTCCCCGTAGCTAGACAAAATCTCGGGAAATACATTATACGTTCCACAACGGAGAAAATTAAAGTAGGTAACGTTGTACTCGTTTATTAAGATTATTTCGTCGGGCTCGCTTTATCCACTCAATGGTAATTAATTTTTGATGCGGAAATGGAATTTTACATCTCATTTACTTTACGAAAATTTGATAAATGTTTAATTGGTTCGGGTGATTTCATCTTGGACTACCGTTACTCGTTCCATATGTCACGTTAATTGCTTTACTCTCCATTATACACAATTTTCATGATTGCCATACTATAAATCGATGTATATAAACCTTTTAGTCTGTATAGAATTATCGTAATTTGATCTTTATTGAAAATTTTGAAAAAGTATGGTATGTTCTTGTATTCGTAGTGAGCCTAACCCCGAAACAATTGATTGGGCATTAAAGAGGAAAACCCCATGAAACGCTTCAAAATATTTTGAACATTCCAAAATTTCAAATATAATTTGTAAAAGAAAATTAGTCAATTTTCGATACTGTAGACCTCAAAACCTGCCTTTTGTGAAATACTTTGATCCACACAGATGTACTGTTCTTGCCCTGCTAGACCACAGCAATGCAATTGAATTGGTTAATTTAGATTTATCTATTGCTAGACCTCCACATACTAATTTTGTGGAGCAGGAACTGGCCCATACTTCATATTAAACAACAATCATCAAAAATCAACAAAATAGTTGCTCATCATTGGAATAGTGCTTGGTGACTTCATTCGCCCAAATGACATAACAATAACAACAGACTAAAATAACCTTTACGGTTCTATCATGTGGCATGACCAACCGCGCCTCCACCAAAAAAATATATGCAATTTTCGATATGGTTGACCTCAAAAACTGTCTTTTACAAATTACTTAGATACACACAGATGTACTGTTCTTGCCCTGTTAGATCACAGCAATGCAATTGATTTGGTGAATTTGGATTTAGCCTTTGCTAGACCTCTATATACTGATATTGTGGACCAGGAACCGCCTATATTTCATATTCTCATATATTGAATAAATATAAAAGAGGTAATGTTTGGGAGCTATCTATGTAAACGGGAATAAGAATTAAATTATATAAATAATCACCTTGTCTCTGACTTTTGAAATTTTGTACAGTGAACGCTAGGACAAGTCTGCTCTCCTATGGTCAAATTTAATTTTAGGTTGATGATCAACAAAATAGTTGCTCATCATTGGAATAGTGCTTGGTGACTTCATTCGCCCAAATGACATAACAATAACAACAGAGTAAAATAACCTTTACGGTTCTATCATGGGGCATGACCAACCGAGCTTCCACCAAAACAATATATGCAATTTTCGATATGGTTGACTTCAAAAACTGCCTTTTATGAATTACTTAGATACATACAGATGTACTGTTTTTGTCCTGCTAGATCACAGCAATGCAATTGATTTGGTGAATTTGGATTTAACTATTGTTAGATCTCCATATACTAATTTTGTGGAGCAGGAACCGCCCATATTTGATATTCATTATTTGTATATTGAATAAATATAAAAGAGTTACTGCTTGGAAGTAACTCTTTTATATGTAAATATATGAGCTTATGTAAAAGTGCATAAGAAATAAATTATATAAATTATCATCGGGTCTCTTACTTGGAAACTTTGTACAGTGAACGCTAGGGCATTTATAGGACAAATCTGTTTTCCCATATTCATATTAAATATTAGGTTGATGATCAACAAAATAGTTGCTAATCATGGACTAGTGCTTGGTGACTTCATTCGCCTAAATGACC
This sequence comes from Cryptocephalus moraei, assembly GCA_946251905.1. Taxonomy (NCBI): domain Eukaryota; kingdom Metazoa; phylum Arthropoda; class Insecta; order Coleoptera; family Chrysomelidae; genus Cryptocephalus; species Cryptocephalus moraei. Next base: position 15,243,646 of record OX276463.1, read on the forward strand.
TAACAGTAGCAACAGACGTAAATAACCTTTACGGTTCGATCATGTGGCATATCCAACCGCGCCTCCACCATATGTCACGTCCGGGTCCTATATATCCCCGAGTGGGCGTTCAGGATGGAAAAGGAAAGAGTTAGAAAAAAGATGCGCTTATTTTCGTGAAGCACAAAAAAATAGGGAAGCAATACACGACAAACGATGCTCAAAAATGATAGTTCCAGGAAGAAAAGGAAACAACTTGAAATTTTGAACTAGAAAAGGAGACAATTGACTTATTCACAATATATGGCTAAGGGAAGCTTACTCTGTTAAACTTTACCAACCACTGATCGAATAACGACTCCTAAGGTAATCAATCTCACCTCGCACCTTGAAGAAGTTTTACGTGTAATTATGTCGGTCAGCGCTTCTCTGGACGTGACAGTATGGATTCTGAATTTAAAAATGGTAACTGCGCATCCATTGAACATTCAAAGTTTTGAATTCTGAAATTTTCGAACAACACATAACTCAGAAGTTCGTGCTAACTCCGAAAAACTGAAACAAAACACGGCGTCGATGTATCCGCACCGATCCGCTCCGTCGTAAACTTTATGAAAACGCAAATTTTTTGTTTTGTAAACATCGAGAGGGACAGGACAATACGTACGGGAGAGGGAGGGAAAGAGAGAGGAATAGGTCGTTCCGGGAAGCTCAAACCCCCATTTATTCGCGGAGGATACGCACGAATGGTCCCGATAGATTCGCCCCGTACTCATTAAAACTTCCCCCTTTTTGTTTTCTTTTTACGCTCACGGTCAGCTGTTTTGATGTTTTAAACCCACCGAAATTGGGGATAAAGTCAACAAGGCCGGCCGGACCGTTTAGCTCGCCTCTTTTTTTTTAAGGGCCGCTATTCAGGATACGAGTTTTTCGTTATTCATTACGCCCTTATGACCGTTCAGCAGGTGGTTAGGCAAACAAAACGGCTCCGATTCACGTTGCCTCCACTTACCGAGCTTGGCGTTTCGAAAAAGCGCCAACCTGGTGGGGCTTGAAAATGGATTTTGAGGAATATGATCCATAGAAACAATAAAAATAATATAACAACAACAAAAATTGTAACGTGAAACAACGAAATTCCTGTAATGTGTAAAGTTGATTTGCATCCAGCAATAATTTTCATATTTCTCATAATTCTCACTCTTTCATATTTGTTGCCTTTAAAATTCTGTGCAGAAATATATATTCCCTTCTTCATTTCAATTTTTACAATTTTGTCCAGGTCACTATAAATTTATTTCCTCTTCTGGATTTAGTACGGTAGTATAATGTATATTATATATTCAGCGGGGGTCCTACGGTCGGAGCCGCGTCCCGCATCTCAACTTCCGATATTGTCTATCCCTCCAATCATCAAGATCGAGTCCTCTTCTTGTAATGATATCTTCAATACCTTTAAGGTAAATTTGGGTGTTTCCCTTTTACGTTTAGTTGGTGGGCGGTAATTCAAAGCTCTTTTTGGCCACCTCTCATCGTTCATTCTCATTACGTGCCCATACCAACTAAGGTGTCTTCCTCTCTATTATGCTATTCATTTTGTGTTCTCTGTCTTATTATATCATTTCGTATATGCTCTAAACGTGATACCCCATAAGCTCTTCTTAAGTAGTCCATTTCTGAAAATTCCAATTTTTGTTTGTTTTTGTAAGTAAGTTGCCAATATTCTGATCCATAAATTATAACAGGTTCAACGATTGATCTATATATATGTGTGTGTATATATATATATATATATATATATATATATATATATATACGGATCTTTTCTATCGAAACGCTTGGTGGGAAACCAACAAGAGCAAAAGAGAAACCAGCAGTAGTTCTTTAGCAAGACAGAGAGAGAAGTTTTGCAAAGTTGCCGGCCGAGCACGCAGTCCAAATCAACGCGTGTATCGCTTCACACTTTCGGATGTGTACGGTACAGTGTGCGGAGCGGATGACTGTAATGTTTCGCGAGCTAGCAACATCGCAAAAGGTCGTTCTCTGTTTCGCTAACGAGAAATATATGGCCTTTCTCTCGCACTTATGTTGATCCCACCGTGCGACTCTTTAGAAACGGTCTGTATTTAGTCTTTAGCTTTATGGTACTTGACCACAATAGTCCATTTAATTTCTGGGTGATCATTTTTCCTTGGGTTGTTCGATTCTGTATGTCTCGATCACATGTTCCGCCATATGATATCAGGCTGCCAAAATATGTGAATTCTTTACAACTTTTTATTGGCCCGATATTTAACTGTATATTCTGTGAATTACTGTGTATGCATATATATCCTGTTTTTGTCATATTTATTTTGAGGCCCATTTTGCATACTCCTCTACAAGTTTTCGGAATATGTATACCACATCATCCTCATCATTTGCGAATATTACCAGATCGTCGACAAACAATAGATTGTGCAGATATTCGTCCCCATTCTTCTACATTTCCCGCTCCACCTTTAAATGGCTTCTTGTATATATATTTAGTAGTATAATATATCCATCGCTTTATTTTAATTTCAAAATTCTAATCAAAATACAGTTTATTGATATCTAAAACAATGTTCCTCTTAGAGATTTTATCTATAGTATATCTGATTGCTTTTGTTCTTTTACTATGCATCTCTTCTAGATTTTATTCAGATAATTCTACATTTTTCAGTTTAATCTACATAATTCTCTACAGGCAACTCTTCTATTCTTTTCTTTCTTTTCCAAGTATATCACGATAAAGATATCACTTGTCATTTCTAAAATATCACTCCTTCACTTTTTGTAATTCTAACCAGAAAACACTTATTTAACACCTTGTCTTCTTATTTGATTCCATCCAAAATATACTACGTTACTCGTCTCATTTTAGTTTCTGACTTCTATCCAAAAATTTATTTAGTTTTCTTCCAGTTTTGTTATTTTTGGACATATATGCAGAAAATTCAGCTTTCCACTTTCACTTTAACTTTCAGATTTCTACCTATGCAACTCTTGTATCATTTCTCTCCTGTCCAGATTAGAACTAATATTATAAATTCTCGGTCAATTTTATTTATAAAATTCTAACGTTATAATTTATTCAATTAATTGCTACGTAATAGTGCAAATTAGAACTAATCTACTACATTATCTGGACTATACATACTATGTATATTGGAAACAATAGACATTATTTACATATTTGGCCGACAATAGCCTTATTCGTTTTATTTCAAAAGATGATTGAGTTCTTATCAGACTACTATTCCTTCCAACGGACATATTGGTATATCGTCATCATCATCATCATCATCATCATGCAGCCACTCGCGTCCACTGCTGATCATAGGTCTCTAGACAATATCAAAAAATCAACATAATCAAAGTTACTGTTTAATAGGATGCAAAAGAAAGAACAAGAAACAACCTTTATGGGCTCGTTAGATAGGTTTTGGGGACCCATTATCAAGGAAGACTCGACTAAATTACTATTATTCATTAAAATATGGATGAATTTTCTAAATGTCGAGAAATATCGAAGAAAAAAATTTAACCTGGGTTTCCAATATTCAAGAAAAATAAAAATGAGGCCCTAGACCCAGGATACAATTGCTATGGGTTTTCTCTTTCCGTGAATTTTGAATTATCAAAAAATATCCATTTTTACTCGAGTTATTGGACAATTCGTCTGTCACTTTTTTTCCATTTCTCGAATTTGCTCTCCTGGATTCAAAGCAGAAGCAACAAGTAAAGGGCTCGTTTCGGGGCCGTTATCTAGAAAACTGTCGAATTTTCGGAAAAAGTCATAAGGGCCACTTTTGTAGCTAATGAACTGATCTTCCTTTTTTATCTAAACAAAAATTCTCTAAATGTCATATTCTCGGAGATATCGGCGGAAAACGGATGTTTGGAACTTGAGGGCCATTTTCCACCATCTCGCGGTACCCGGAGAATCAGCAACTTTCTGCATTTCAAAAGACCCAGTTGAGACTTAAAATTGCCCTCAGTTTCATCCCTTTGAAGAATTTAACCTAGGATTTTTCCTTAATTTACTGGACTATATAGTACCTATGCATCTAATTTTACGTTCTCTTACAACATTAAAAATATGCAAAGTATGCACATTTTCCAATATCTGCTTACAATGTGCCCTTTTGACTGACTGAAACTTTCAACCCGTTCACGTTTCACCTGTTGTTCACGACGTTATTGCTCCCCCTTTGGACTAACCAGTTTTCGACAAGTTCGGCGCCCAACAACGCGTGCCTCATTATAAATTTCCTTATTTCAAAGGAGCCCCGGAAATGCTCGAATTGTCAACGGAAACCGCACGTCCAACGCCTCTCTCTGTCCGAGCGTTCCTGCATAAATCCAACTTCCTGCCGCGTCGATCGTCGCCTGAAAATTTAATTTCGTTATCGACGGCTGCTAATAAGTTTCATAGTTTCCGGTGCTACTCAAAGCCCGAATCCGACGGCGGTTATTTAACTGATCCTGCCCGATGATTGCGCCTGAAATTTTAATGGAAACCCGACTACAGACGTAGGTGTGTTCTCGCAGTGGTTACGTTATTAGGCGCAGGATTTTGAGCGACAAGTGCAACAAGTTCGGATTAATTGACAAGCAAAGGGAAGGATCCAGATCGGAGGGAATTGCATAACATTAGGAAGAAGCTTAGAAGTCGAAAGGCAGTGATATGTACTATCACGAGTTCTCTTCAATATACACTATGAAGGAATATTTACCAAAGCACTCACACAAGTATCAAAGTAAAAGGTACGGCAATTAGTAACTTGCGCTACGCAGACGACATTGTTCTGATTGCCGAAAACATGCGTGAACTACAGGAATTGCTGAGCAGAGTTGTAATTGTTAATCAACTCTTTGGGCTGACGCTAAATGTAAAGAAGACAAAGTATATTGTCATAACAAAAAGAAATGTCCTACAAGAACACACATACGTAGATGGGGAACAACTGGAGAGAGTTACGAAGCATAAATATCTATACACAAAAGTCACCTATGACGACGATTACGGCTCCAAAATCAAAATACGCATATAGAAAGTCTGTGCAGCATTTATCAAAATGAAAAAGATGTTCTGGGCCCTAAACAAAACACACGAACGAAAGATACAGGCATTTGAAATGTAGACGTACAGGAGAATGCAGAGAATATCATGGGTAGAGCACATAATCAACGTAGGAGTGCTAAGGATGGAAAAGGAATTAGAAGTGTTAAAAGAGATGAAGAGGAGAAAGCTGCTCTACCTGTCTCACATAATGCGGGGATCGAGATAGGAAATCCTTCACTTTATAGTACAGGGGAAGATTTTTGGGCAAGAGATCGATTGGGAGAAAAAGAATATCCTTGCTGCGGAATCTGCGAGAGGGGTTCAACGTGTCATCTGTAGAGCTTTCCAGAAGAAGAGAAGAGGAAGAAGTTGGAGCGGATTTAAGTGCATGATTTGCTTGAAAGTAGAATGAATGTAAGGAAATGGGATAGAGAAGAGTGAGTTACTATTTTAAGGAACTATTTTATTAAAGAGATGAGTGATAGACGTATTGCTTTGTGTTGGCATGGCGGTGATCTTTCCCTGACTAATTACTGTACAGCTCGGATTTGTTGGCACAATGAATGTCAACTCTTTTATTCACATTTTTAGAAATGACATATATCAAGCATGCAGCTGATTGTGTGAATAAAAGAGTTGACATTAGCAATTTAAGTAATATATATGAATACATCTTAAATTATGATTTCAACCTTAATAATTAATTACAGATTGTTTAACTAAACAACGCACTTTTAAAATCATTGATAGAAAGAAATACTTCAAAATCGTTCAGTCAGAACTTTCTACGTTTCCTCGTCCGAAATTCACTTCACTTTCGTAAAATCGAGAAATTAGACGGACCGTTGCTATTATGATCACTTTTTTATCGTCCAGCTGATGCTAAATGCCCTTTCAGAAATAGACTACCAGTTTAATATGCGGAAATAGCTATTTTTACGTGACATTGTTACTGTATTGGTAGACAGTATAAAGTATTTTTTGACCTTTTTTCGGTTTAGTGCATGATAGAAAAACAGACTTTAATTTAAAGTAACGAAATATTGAACGTGGTAAAATAGTGATCACTGCTATCTCATTTGAATCTAATTAAAACTAAATTTCACCAATTTAAGTTCAGTCAAATTGAAGTTGTTTCCACTGCCTTGGCCTATAGGCTATTGACTATGTCGAAAATAACAGAAAAACTTTATAGCCAAAAGTTATTTTCCATTTTTTTAACTTTGTTTTTTGAATTAATTCCATTAAAAAAAATTTTTTTTTTTTTTACTTCAAAAAACGTCATTTTCATAGGAAATTTAATTCTCTACAAGAAATCTTACGGCACATATCTTCGAAAAATGCATAGTTCTGCGCTATAGCCGAAAAATCGAAAAGTGGACAAACCTACCTCGTTCTCAATAACGCAGGGCTAAATTTAGTAGCACTTTTGGATTTTATTTCTTGAGAGATCAGTTGACCATATGAAAAATTAAAATACCTTGCAAGCGTTAGTTCCTTATTAAAAGACATAGTAAATAGCCTACTAGGATCGTACCCGCCAACTTCAAAATTATTTTTAAAATCAGTACTTGCGCAACAGGCATACAACATTTGTGAACGAAGTGTGAAATGATCTCTAGAGAGTGGACTGTATGTAGGTATCTCTCTTAACTCGTGGGTGGCTGCGGAGATAAATCTTGTCTCCAGGTTGTAAGGCTGAAGACGATCTTGTAGATTGAAGATCAGGGCGTGACGTGATCTCTTTGAAGTTCTTGAAGTTCTTGTAGGCGGAGATCAGGGCGTGACGTGATCTCTTGAAGTTCTTGTAGTTTGGAGAGAGGGCGTGACGTACTTCTCCGGGTTTGGATCTGAGGGCGTATCGTGCAGATCCGGGGTTTGAGCTTCTAGTAGTTTGGAGAGAGGGCGTGACGTACTTTCCGGGTTGAAGTTTATTAGGTTTTGGGTTGTCGGGTTAAGTGGCGTGAAGAAAGATCACAACACACTGTCGTTTTGAGCATACTAGGGTATACTGGTTTATTACCAAAATTTCACAAGCTTTTATACATCTTCAAATTATATTGGTTAAATGGCAAATTAAGTTTTGTTATCTTTCCCTGACCTAGCTGTGTGCTTGACCTTACGGAGCGCGTTTGTTATCATATTACGAGAACTGGTCATATGCTTGCGCGACTGATTGTTGTTGTAAGATTTTGAAATTATCACCTTGATCCGCGCTCTTTCGTCCACCTAAGCGACTCAGTTGTTTTAATACCCTCTCTAGTAGTTATTAATTACTTAATAATTGATTACTTTATCAGCAAGCACACTAGATTATTTTCCTGACTAAGTTGTTCTAATTAATGTTTGATTACTTAATTTGCAAGTAGAATTTTCACCTAAGATATTTTTAATAACAAGTTGCTCTAGTTCTATTTAATGGTTATTAATCCCTAATTGAAGATTATGTTCCCTAAATTCCCTATTAAATCCCTACAACCCTACTTAGCCCTCTTTTATGTTGATCGTAGAGTCAACAATTTGTGATTTCATACTGGTTAGATTGAGCTGAGCACATAATTCTTCTATTTTATCCGTATAATCGTCAGGACTGATAACATTAATTGACGATTAAAGCGCAGTTAATGATTTTACCTCCTCCTCGCCCTCATCGATTGTAACGTTATTTCTTCATTTCCCTCGAGCACCCTAAAGTGATCTATTCTCATTAAGGACCCAAACGCTCATCACAAAGAATTATTTTAAAGCGATTAACGATCCCATCGAATAGTCAATGTAATGAATCCTCTTACACGTACCCTCTCCCTCTCTCTGTCTCTGTCTCTCCCTTCCCCTCTTTTCCTCCCCACAGGAACGGGCTTAGTACAACGTTCCGCGGGAACGGAACGGAATCCCTAATTCAATATTCCGACAAGTTTGTCTCTCCGGCTCTCTAAGGTTTCATTACGACCACTCGTTCTGAGCGTTTCTCCTAATCAAAACTTTTTCAGTGATGATTCCGTTCGGAATAATGGCCTTGTTAAAATTCAAAACATTTAGATTGCGAAAGTTACCTTGCTTTTGATGACAGTAATGCGCGCGAAAGGGGAAGCGACTACGAGAATATTCGCCAGTTGATTCGATTAGTTATGTATCTTAGATGTGATGATTAAACGACACGGATTAACGATAATGAACCCGCTCTAACTCGTATTAAATCTAAACACTTAAATCACAGTGATATGTGTGTTGTATAACGGGTATTGCGTAGACGAGGTTTAATTTATGGTTTCCTTGGGGACGGGCGGTCACTAAAATTGTGAGGAACTGATTTGAGTAATTTGAAATTACATTAAATTGTTCCTTTACAATGACATAAAAGTGATATAACTTGCCAATAAATTCGATTTCCAAATTACCGTCGTTACGGACTAATCGTTAATAAAAGTACCCAAAATTACTGAAGAGTCGGATTTGGCTTGTTTCCCCAATTTTTCTTTGGTTGTAAATTTGTAATTAATTTTATAGCCAGTTTGCAATACAGCATTGGAACCTATGACACATTTACACCTCTAATCTGTTTTTCGTCAAAATGCTTATACACGAGATCGAGACTGGTCTCGATTTCCTCTAGTCTCTAAATTCGAAACAAGACAAAGTTAAATGTTGAAATTTCGATACGAGACGAGATCTAATTGTGGTCTCGAAGTCTCGGATTAAATATATGATCTATTAGTAAAACCACGAGAGAAGGACGAAGGTGCAGGTATTATACTTACAAAATATATTAATCAGATAGGTACTTCACATCTTGCGATACTGCATAGAAGCTTAAATACAAAATTTCATCAAAGTCTGTTCAGAATTTTTTGAGGAAATTTGACGTATAAATGTACAGAGATAATTCCTAAAGTAGGTTTTTCGGATTTATAATTAGCGCCTAATTAGTGGTTTATAATTTTATTTCAAAAAGTAAGTGTATATTAATCACAATACTACCCCGGCCATGACAGTCTGGGTGAATAACTGGTATGTACCATTTCAACATATTTTATGATTATGGTAAATAATTCTAAGTTTTACCATCGACTATTCTATTAAATAATATCAATTTCGCATATATACAAATGTGAAGTTGAAATGGTTTAATTAGCTGTCCTTATAATCAAAATAATAAAGAAGTAACAAAACTGATTTCTAATCTTTACCTTCTCTCCGTAATCTAATTCTTTAAATTCAATATTTTCAAAAATCTAAATATCCTGCATTAAAATATGAAATAGATAAGTATAATTTCTATACGCTCAACATTGCCATACCTATAGAGGTACATCAATAAAATCAGTGAATATTTTCAAGATATTTTATCTTAGTAATTTGTTTAAAATTTTTCGAGACTGAGACGAGACTAGACGAGACCAGGTTTAGTTCGAGACGAGATGCAGAGAGACTTGACTTTTAGGGATTTTTCGAGATCGACACGAGACCATGTCATTTCTCGAATCGTCTCGTCGTCTCAAGTCCGCCACAACGTTTTTGACTGAAAAATAACTACATAAAGAATTTTCTTACTCTCAGCTAGCCACTTCAATAGTTTCTAATTTATTTCACGACGTGGAGTAATACCTTAATGATCCGTTTCATCGAAATTGTCTCAACCAAAATAGAAACCAACATTAATTTATCCCAAAATTGGGCAGCCGAACCCTCGAGGGTTCGGCCGTCCTACCTCGTTCGAGGCCCGAAGCTAAGTCCCTCTCTTCCTTCTCACTTTCCTTCAACTAACCCCCACTTATCACCTCAAATAAATCCAGACCTATGACTGAGTTTCCAATTTCCCTTTCTTCTAATTTCCAGCCTATCATCACCCGGTCAAATCTCAACGGAGCGTTAACAATCTCCCCACTTCACGAGACGCATCATTGCCTTAGCACATGATCCTAAAAATCCGTTTTCCAATTCCAAAAAATAATGACCGTGAGATTGGAAGGGGAGCCACGATGTCGCGACTTCTCGGCAAAAAAGTCTACACATCTTCTTAAGTAAATAAACTAAAGCTTCTCTTCGAATTCAGTTGCTATGCGAAATCCAAGCCGCTTTTAAGACCAAACCAAACTGACGGGGGGAAGGACATTGCTCGTTAACCCGGGATATTTAAAAATCATAACGTAACAACAGATATCCAGTTTTTATCTAACAGAAATGGAGAGACTGCTGGTACCGAAACTCTAGCTGTGCAGTAGCTTAAATTTGTAAGTGTATAATGAAGTAACAGTTCGTTCTGTTTATAATATATATGTATATAACATTCCTTAAATGTAATTGAAGTAGACCAGTTTCTTTCAAGATCCTAAAAATTGTCCAACTTACGAAACTGCGCATATTAACATCTAAAATTAACTAAAAATATTGACTGCGTTAAAATTATGATTGAAAGTCTATATTATGGTTCTAATATAACTGTTAACTAATTTTGTACTATAACAGTTTCGTACTACAGTCCAATTTGTTAAATATTATGTTTTGGAATACCTACTGGCTTCTTTTGGATTCATTGTAGCATGCACGTGTACTATATACAAAAGGTACAGTCCATTCAAGTACTTTTAAAACATTACAGAAGATACAGGATCAACAAACTAGTATGAAAGTAAGTTATGAAGCTTTTATAGCTCATCCAAGAATTCCTGAAGTCGCCTACTAATAGAAAGAGTTACATAGTCTGAAAAGTTGTTTTGTTGGAAAAGGGATGGTACATGTTTCAGATATCTATCGTCCACCTTCAGCTTACATCCATGTGAGGAAAGTCGTTATGTGATATCCCATAATATGTGCATCCTTGTTGGTAAACTCAAATTTAATTAATGCTACATCGTTATTATGTAGTGATAATATCGGTAATTCAATACGATTGTGATATCTTTCTCTTATCCTTACAGATATGAGACATTTCAACTATTAGTACACAGTACGATTTATATACCTAAACTGATGATGGACACCAGAAATTTGAAACACGTCCAATTCTTTTTCGAATAAAAGATCTGTTTGTATAATTTAAGAATGCACGTTTAGAATGGATTTCTATTATAATTTTTATGAATCTGCTTTCGAATTCAAAGACAATTTTACCTTCAAAAATTATCTGGTGGATCCATTCTTCCTTAAAATATTCATGTAAGATGTTTACAATACTAAAACATTAGCAAAAGAAACGTGCAGGTGATGTATCCTAGTACCCGCAAGAAATTTGAAGATTACAAAATATACTTTATGGTGTTAAAAGGTGCTTTTCATTAGGGTATGTTAGTACTGGATTACTTAACAGATGCAGTACAAAATGGTGTGACATTTCCCGATTTCGCCAAATATTAGGAAAATTTGTACTCGTTACGTTACATAACCATATATATTGTCAACATAAAATATACATGAAACACATAAATTGCGATGTACTGGGACTATATTAAGTTGGCAGTATTGGATGATTCCGACGTCATCAAAATGACGTGCATCGGGATTTGTTTTGAAAAGAGTATATTTGCACTGGTGGACATCCACTAATTTTGTGTTCTGTTTTAAACTCTTTATGAAATATCAAAATGGTATTGTAACTTTACAAATTAGTACAGTATAGGTATGTGAACACATATATTCATTATAATATTGCAATTACCGCTTTATTTATCGGCAAAACAAAATAACAAAAATACATATTGTAACGAAACGGCTTGCCGCGAGATAAACACTCCTCGAGCTACCCAAGTTCGCCGAATTCGTAATCCCGAGAAAGACGGTTCGAACAGACGAGAAGAGTCGAGGAGGTTCGATATGATAACGAGTTCCTCGAATTCGACAGTCTTCTCCCGAAACGACCAGAACGTTCTAGCAACCATCTGGAATATTCTCGAAAGCGAGGTGCTAGACATAAAAGGGAGATCGACAGCTGAGAGAGTTAGTTGAAGAATCGGAGAGTAAATATTCGGGCGAGAGATCGCGCTTTAAATAAATATATATCTGTGTGTGAAATAAATTATAAGGGTTAGAGTTAGAAATAAATAAATGAGGAGAAATCACTTAGTGTAGTATTATTAGAATGAATTTTATTACAGGATGCATCGTTTAAAGGCTTTCTAATCCAATTGCTACAATCACGTGCTCGCTACATCGGTTTGTTAATCCTACTATATTATTTAAAACTTCCTGAATTTTTAACATTGAATTGAACTACTTAAATATGCTATCTCTTCGTCACGCGACTATCTATTTATAATATCAGATATTGTAATGATAATGTAGATGGTATTGGAGGTCACAGGTCAAGGCTAGCTGGTGTAGAGGGTGACGAAGGGTTAATATCATTAATCATAAGTCAATGTTAAAGGTCAATGTTAAGGGGTGGGGGTGAAACTAGTATTGAAGGTCGGGATCAATGACCGGATCCGACTCTTGTCCCAGAAATCTCCTTTCGGCACTACTACTGCTCACTGGATATATCGACAAATCACTTGGTTTTTTGGGAAGGGGATGAACGTAGATTTGTTTTAATATGCTGCTCTATTGTAACCCATAAATTTCTGGTAAACCATGTAATTATTTTTCCGTCCAATTTCAAGAATATTCGATACTTCTTTGGGATTTCAGACTAGAAATAAGACATCATATAATGACACGAGTACTATTCTACAATTTTAAGTAGAACGTGTTTAAGAAATTCAGGGGAATTTTCCACAATTCATAAATATTAAATTACTTTTTCTCATACACTGTCGACGTTAACATCAAAATTACCTGAGGAACCTTTAAATATTTTAATTCCAATTAATTATTCACTTGGATGGAACTTTCAATTGTCTCATTCTTAATTAAGTATTCAATTAGGGAACCTTCGATGTTTTAATCCTTGGATGACTTTTATCCAGTTATTTAATGAGTATCTACCCCTACTGTAAATTGCTTTAAGTAACGAAAAACAAGCTGACTTACATTTACAGTCTTAATTAGTGGAATGATCCCTTTTAAACATCAGTTGACGTTATCAGTCAGGCAGTTGATGCAGATATAGGATATTACTTGTGTATTGTTACAAAATAAGGAATACATAGATTTTTGCTCGTATTTTTTAACTAGTGATATCTACCTCTACTGGGTGTCCCATTTTAATGTACCACCCCTGATATACATTATACCCCTGATATGCAAGGCTTTATTATCATAAAGCCTGATATGCTTTAGATATGCAATTTAGCGAAAAATGGGTGAGACAAAAGTTCTAGTACTCGAAGGGAGCCATCAAAAAATGACCTTGCCGTTGACCTTGAAACGCAATTTCATGGTCAAATCAAGATCAACTTTAGTTACTTTAATGGAAACATATATTTTTTATGTCACATTCGGATTCACCGATAAAAAATACGTATCTTTTGTATAAAACATTTTTTTCGTAAATGCTTTGATTTCTCGCTAGAAGACACTTTTCAGCGTTGACCTTTATGTGACCTTGGCTTGACCATGTCAAGATCAGGGTTAAGTCTGGTGAAGGTCAGGTCAAGGCCTAGTCACAGTCGGGCCAAGTCCAATCTACAGGTCAATTTCAAGTCTCAATTAGACTGAGTGGTTGGACTGTGAAGGAAGTTGCCTTGACTGGACGAATTGATGGTTGAATCGAGGCCAAAGCTGAAAAGTGTAAATTGTTACAAAAACAATGTTTTATACAAAAGATACGTATTTTTTATTGGAGAATCCGAATATGATATAAAAAATATATGTTTTCTTTAAAAAAAACAAAGTTAACCCTGATTTGACCTCGAAAATGCATTTCAATGTCACCTACAAGGTCATTTTTGGATGGTCCCCTTCGAGTCCTAGAACTTTTGTCTGGACCATTTTTCGCTAAATTGCAAATTTAAGGAGATATCAGGGGTGGTACATTAAAATGGGACACCTTGTATAGCAGTAATTTAATTGTCACACATAATAGATATAATTGACATTGATTAATAGAATTGAACTATGACACTAAATAAAATATACTTTTCGCTTAGGAACAAATACGTACGTTTTAAAACTTCATATTTGAATTCCTTCTTTTTGCCCTTACGGTCATTTCAATCAAACACCTTTGATAATCAATTTGTCGACTGAAATCATGTCATCAATAGAAAAAAAACCTTCAATTTAATAGCACTAATATGTGAAAGCTTGTATTATTTATTATTATTGTAACTGTGACACAGTCTCGCCACTTTTTCATTTTTGCAGACGATTGCCATTTAATACCCAATTACTGGGTTGTTTCGATACAAGCCGACACGTTCACTACGAATTACCGGATATTTGTGACGTACGTTAATTCCTCCGAGGCGAACGGATCAATTATTGAACGTTTCACGCTGGGAAGTCCCCGAAATGTTACGATGATTAGTCAAGGTATAAACGGGCACCCCGTAGAAGTCGGTGAGGCGGTAAAACAGTGTGTAACGATTTGAGCTCGAATGCAAATTTGTACATTTAAATAATTAGTTCCATTGAATTTGATTCGGACTTACTTCATTCCAGAACGTAACTGATATTAGTCATTTTCCAAAGCGCTCTTAAAATTTTAAAAGGGTTTTTATTCGCCCTCCGCCCTTAATTGAATCAAAACATGAAGATGGCTCCCTCCAAAATATACTTAATTGGGTGTACTAAGGATAAAGTTCGAAATATTAAGAAAGTAAGCAATATTGCGATTGCTCCAGAGTGCTCATTCATAACGAAATTATGTTATCCGAGTCGCGATAATAACGCAGAGAAGAGGAGAGGGAGCGCGCACATTTCTCTAAGAAGTTCGCGAAGAAGTTTAGAGTTGCCTCATGTTTGAAAACTAATACGTTACGTTCAGCCATTCATCGTTTCCTTAAACTCAACGAAACGAACGTAACGTCTATACATTATCATCGGATGGGGCGGGGAGTGAAAATTTCCAGAAATAAATTTGATACAATGGGATAATGAAAGGGGGAGGTATCTGCTTCCAGAACTTCTGAGGACAAAAGGAGCCGACGACGACAAGGCGGTGTTTTCGGCTATAATTTTAATTGTAATGAATATAACGGCATCGCGAAATTACACTTAAAACGGTCGTAGGCCTGATAAAATGATTAAATTAAAATCTATTGCATCATCAAAAGATCCGCTTACATCACAGAGTCACGTCGTTCCACCGACGCCGCCACACAGTAGGCATTCGACGTACCCTCGATCAGCGATTTAATTTCACCTGATATTCATTCATTAGCATTAATTGAAATTATTCGAAAATTGTTATTTCCGTGAAATCGAAATGAGCGTATAGTCTTGTCAACATGTACCATTTTTGAAAACTTTTTTGTATAGTCTCCGAAAATTATGATAATGGTGTCATTCGATTCGTAATGTCATGTAGAAAGTTTAAGGAAAGGTTCCGAAAGGCGCTCAAAAAAAATGCAAAAGTTATAAACAATTAAGTAAAGAAAATCTGGCTTTTGTTTTTTTATGGAATATGTCGAAGAATATTAAAGATTTTCGAAATATTAAAAGAGATCTGAAAAGACCAGTAAATTTGCTGAAAATAAGTTTTAACTCCCGAGACTGTACCTCTAATATTTATAATTTTTACAGAGCCCTGAAAATAATACAATAATAAACAAATGAAAAGTAAAGAAAAGACGTTTTTTTTAAGGAACTCTAACAACAATAGAAGTAATGATTTATAGAGAAAAAATGGTTCCTTAATTTTAATATTTAGCCGCAAATGCGATTGTAAATTAACAAAAGCATTTTTTAGCAACAAATACATTTTTTCTAGAAATCGTTTTTTCTTTATAAATCACGATTTTCATCAATGAATATACTACAACAAAAATATTTTTGATTTGTTCATAAACAATGTATTTGTTTATAACAATTTTTTAAACAATGGTGGTAAAAAATAAAAAAAAATTATATAGCTTGAAACCCTTAGAAATCGAAACATTCAAGATATTTAATAAAAAAATTTTGTTGACTTCCTCGTATTGTTTAATTTTCAATTGTTAATAAAAAAAAGTGGAAAATCAAAACTTTACAATTTTTGCAAAGGTGATCCATTTGTAGGCCTATTAAGAATAACTTCAGTAAGTGAAAAAAATTCTATGGTTTTAGTTCAATATTAATCGGGGTTTTTATAACATTCAGTGTAGAAAAATTTGTTAAATAACAAATGCATAATTCATGGAGAAATTGGGATAAAAATTTTTTAACCACGGATTATTGTTAATTGACGTATCCCTATAGTACATGAATTTTTTTATTCCTTAATATCCATATTTAATATGTTAAAATAATTTTTTTTGTTATTGTGTCAGAGTTAGGCAACGCGCGCGGAAGCCAGACTAGCTGTTTTTGGCTCTATTTTCAGGACTCTGTAAAAATTATAAATATTGGAGGTACAGTCTCGGGAGTTGGAACTTTTTTTTAGCAAATTTACTGATCTTTTCAGATCTCTTTTAATATTTCGAAAATCCTTAATATTTTTCGAGATATTAAAAAAAACAAAAGACAGACTTTTTTTTACTTAATTGTTTATAACTTTTGCATTTTTTTTGAGCGCCTTTTGGTACCTTTCCTTAAATTTTCTACATGACATTATGAATCGAATGACACCATGATCATAATTTTCGGAGACTATACAAAAAAGTTTTCAAAAATGGTACATGTTGACGAGACTAGTACCTAGTTCTTTAACGACAATGGAAAATTTTCAGTTAATTGTTGCAAAAATGTAATACGATACGTTGGGTCTATTCAAATCACTGTATCATTACGTACGTAGGTAATATCAGCATGGCATCAACAGGGAATAAAAATAGCTTCGTGACATCTCTAGTCAAAAAAATTAAAGAGAGGATAGCACAATTTTCAGCACAAAAATTAATTGTTGTAACGTTGAATTTTTACTTACTTATAATTCTCTTATATCATTTGGCCGGCTAGCACAAAAACATACTCAAGAGTAGTTGAAAGGAAAATCAAATATCAGATTACAGCTGTTTTAATTGGGTACGTCTAATAAAAGGAGGGCCGAAATACCAATTTAAATAAAATCGTAAAATCCAATATTTTCGTAAACAACTAATTTACATATCACTCGGTTGACCGAGTAGGTTCGCCAAAAGATTACGACAATATTATTTACTACGCAACAAGACACATCAGTTAAACTGAAACTAAATTATACAAACGTTTGACGAAGTAAATTACTTAATGTATTAACATTATTAACAAACCAAATCTACCAAATATTGTCTTGACTCAAGTGGGAATCGATCGATTCGTACCAGTTATTTAAATAATAGGCCTATTTTGTGACAAATCCTTGAAATTTTGGGGTACACTAGTGAAAAGTTTGTCAAGACCACCGATTTGAACTGGTTCTAAATTACCAATACTAATTTCTAAATTATATAAAAAAACAACAATAATCCAACAAAATTAGATCAGCCATCCTAACCCTTTCGAGGCTCGGAGCTTAATTTCTTATTTCACACTCACTTTCCCTCCAACTGACCCCTCCTACGTGACCGGATATGACATATCACCAATAGCGGAGTTTCAAATTTCCTACTCTCTAAAATTCTAACCTATCCCGGCCTTCTAAAATTCCCACTACTTGATGACGTCGGTCACGTACGATTCTCCTTTTCTGCTTCTTTTAAGAATGTTGAGACCGGAAGTATCCCATAAAACAATTCCAGCCAAAGAGAGACGGCTTCACATTTGCAATAAATGCACACATTGATATTGTCCAAACTAATCGAAGTTTCATATTCAAATTT
Source organism: Cryptocephalus moraei (assembly GCA_946251905.1). NCBI lineage: Eukaryota > Metazoa > Arthropoda > Insecta > Coleoptera > Chrysomelidae > Cryptocephalus > Cryptocephalus moraei. Next base: position 15,261,529 of record OX276463.1, read on the forward strand.
ACAGGACCTGATCTCACACATTATCCCAACAATCGCTCAAAAACTCATACATCCATCTTTGATATTATCTTCACTAGCGCTCCGGCGACACACTGTCGCGGCCGTTCGAATAAAAGTGTCTACACGTAAGCTTAAGTAGCCGTGAGCACAGCTTTGAATCCTTTCCCCAGCCAAATTAAATGGGATAGAGGGTATGCCGTCGTGCGGCGTTACTCCGAAGTAGTTAAAATAACATGTGAGAATTCAATTCGTCGCTAAGTCGGGATTGTCGAAAAACGTGACGTAACATTGTATGAAACATTTTCTCCAGTAATTTCTCAAAAATTTAATTTAAATAACAAGGTCCCACAACAAACTGTAGTTTCTTACGGTGAAAATATTGGTAGTTAAGTTAGTTAAAATTTAAGAAAGCAGGTAAAATTGCATGATGAGCAAGGTGCCTTGTGGTAGAGCTGATGAAGGGTGTCGATCTCTCAACGAGCAACCTCACTAGTCGAAAGAGGTTCAAGGGATTGACCAGAGAGTCAGAATAAAATATCTTCATTTCGTAAATATACCTATTGATTTATTTAAATCATCACATCGCTTTTATATATATATTTATGATAAAAACAATTTATTTGCAGAAATTGTCATAAAGATTTAGTTCGTTGACCTTAATTTGGGTTTAGAAATAAATAATTTATTAACAACACTGAAATATATACAATTTCCTGACCAATGACCGCTAACTCATATCTCTTCATGTGTATCACGTAACCTGTCGGTACAACGGACTTTATATGAGGCACAGTTTATCGAAATAGTTATAAATGATACCCTGCATCAATGTAAAATTCGTTGAACTACGTATAACTGTTGATTGCACGCCGAATAGTAGTACGTTAATTAAATAATTAGTTCCAGAAACGAAAAAACTTTTAAGGAAAATTTGCTTAAGTTAGAGTCGATAGTAGATTATAATTTTTACACTTTTTCTTTATATCCTGTTTTAGGTTTAGCCAGGATGGGCTAAAGTGACCATAGTAACGGTAACGTCTTTGAATAAATATAGAAATAGTTTTGTAATGCAATATAATTGAAAGTATTGTCACGCTTAGGGCCCAATACCTCCTTAAATATGCTCTGTTTCAGGATGATTGCTCAGTACGAGAGAGGTTAAACAAGCCGAAAACACTTATTGTGATCGATAGATCACAAATGGGTAACGGGTGTGAAAGGTAATCCAGCATGAATGAACTCAACAGAATGATATGGATTACGACAGTGAATGACACAAAAAATATACATAAATAACGCAAAGTGCACAAAAGGACAAATTAGAAAATAAATACATATTGACAACTGAGTTATCAATTGGCGAGCTTACATAATTCTGGAGGTGCTGGAGTGCGGCCAAATCACAAGACAACATAAGACTCGTTCTATGGATATATTTGTAGTTTGTTAGCCAGTCACTTCTTAACGACTGATCGTGATCCCTAATTTTTATTTAGTGGGATATTTATTCGCGAAACAGGCGCAATAATGTTACGGTGCTAAAGGCCTAGGGCCCCGAGGGGTGCTTTGGTTGAGGGTGGTAGCTCAGAAGAGATGGTAAAGATATAAACGAATTTAATAATATTTATTGACTAACTACAGGTGAGCGAGAGAGAGAGAGAGAGAGAGAGAGAGAGAGAGAGAGAGAGAGAGAGAGAGAGCCCGTGTTAAAGGGCAGCAGAACAAAGTAAAACATGAATAAAAGGGCAAAATACAGCAGAGGACAAAAAAATGACAAAATGGTGTATAAATAAGTGCTTACAATACTCCCCAGTAATCCTGGAGAGGTATCTGGTAAAGGGCTCGCTTCACCGGGAACATCTCTACCAACAAAGGGCAGCAGGCGGACACGAAAGCAGATGGACAGCGTCACAAAATGCAATTACTAATGTTTGTTGTTTGACGTGTGCTCATTGATGTAATTGAATGTACGTCCCTCGCCGGAAGGTTCTTTTGTGAGGTCAAGCAATGTTGATTTGGGTAACTGCTGATCAAACTCGGCCCAGTTCCGTTTCGCGAGGTCGCCTCGTGATAATATGTTTAATGTTAAGAGCATCCTCGGTTAAGTAGTATTTTGTTTCAAGCTTAGTTTATTCTCTAGACTAGACATGCGAAAACAGGTGATCGAAGTGAGAGGTACACGTTTACATGTCTACATGATACACGTTTACATGCGTGACAATATATCATTAAGCCTAGGTCACGTCTGGGAGATGTCACTCCAGGAATTTGTTAAATTTTTAGTTTTTCTTTGATAAATATCTCTTTTAATCTCATTATGATCAATATAACTTAATAGCAGTTAATGTAATTAGTAATAAGCTTCATTTTAAGCAACTTTACTAATTCCTAGCTAGTACGGTTATCGATCTTTCAACGTGAATTTAAAACTGTAACCAATAAACAAATCGAACGACCAAGATACGAATCCATTTAAAGTTCGGTGATTCGTATTCTAACCATCTAAAGGCTCGTGATTGGTCAATTTAAATAAATTCCTGGTGATTGGTGTATGCGAATATATCCCGTTAGTCCTGTAGCACAATCAAGTTACAAAATACCGAAAATTCAATTTCTTAAGTCAAACTAATTCGTTTAGATCTCATTATTCTTAAGGCTCGTTCAGTGTACGCCGTTCGATTCCATGCGGTGCAATAACATTGCCTTATTAGACGCCGTGACGGTAAACATCCCCGGAAAAATCAGTTTCCTAAGTCGGACCTCAAACTATATACACAGGCAGAGGCACAACTCGACCACTAATTGCTACACCCCCATAAAACTCAAACTACCAACAATCCCATTTCCCCTCGGCCCGTCCGGCAAACAACTTCCGAAACGGCTCTGCCCTCATTATGATTCAACGTTATTGGCCGTTCCGTTTGAAATATACGACCAATTAGTTTTTTCTATTGCCGACAATCTCTGGCTTCCCAATTAGGCTGTTACTTTGTGTGTGTGCTTGGTTCGTGTCGATACGGAGGTCGGGGAATGGGGAGGGATTCACTCTCAAAAGTGGCCGTAACGATCATACCGCTAACTTGGAAATCATTTATAACCGATAGGCATCTCGTATCGCACCGCTCGTGTTTTTCCTCCCTTCTACCATTTTGAAATTATTCATCACTTTCCGATAAATATCATTTCATTAATGGACGAGTTTAATTTCGCAGAATGGCCGCTCCGACGGCTACCAAATCCCATTACTGGTAAGTACACCCTTGCCGATAACCTCCGATAATTAGTTTATTAGGGAGGTATTTTATGACTGATTATACCGGATAGTTAACAAGAGTTACTGGTTATGAATATGGACAGATTGGGTGTCACGTTTACATCACGTTTACTCTGAAATATTATTCTGTCACAGAAGGTAATAAGATATGTGTATATTTTTCACAAAAAACTTTTTCATTTCATCGATCAAATATTCGCCCAAGCTTTATCAATTGCTTGACAACGGCTATGAAGGTACGAGAATACCATTTCATCTCCCAGACCTTCCAGGCTAATCCAGACCTAACTCTGGTTACTTCAGGATCAATCCGGATTCTTAAAGTTACTTATATTTTTTAGGACTATGTTTTTTATCTTCAGGTTAATCCAGTCCCACTTCTGGTAACTTCAGGAGCGTTCCCAGTTATTCAGGGTAATTAAGACAGTACTCGGCATGAAATGGCTTCGTTAGATTAAAGGAGAAACGATGAATGGTCACGTATCGAAGAGCAACCGCAGCGTAACAAGACGGTGATCTTGACGAGCGACTAATCAATGATTTCTTGGCCCTCTACTCCGGTAATGAAACTAACGAATTGTCGATTTTGATACTAGTTTAGTAGTTTAGCGATCGATTAATTAAAGTATTTTTCGTAGTGTTCGCAACATTAGAGAATGGAAGGAAATATAGAAGGAAGTAGAATGGACCATCTAGACTACGATGCTTGGTTGTTAGTTACTGGTAATTAGGTCAAGACTATCGCCAGCCAGAGACGTGACAGTATGTGTCGTTAAAATAAACGAAAATGAAGAATGAAGTTAAATGAATTGAATGGAGTTAAACGTTAAATGAAGAATTTTTGGATAAATAATCTTGTTACTGATCATGTCCCTCATCTGGTCGTCCGAATTCAAAATATAGACCGTACCGTCTTATTAATCTAGAAAACGAGTTTGCTTTCTACATTTCGGGCAATAGTCAGTGCCAGTGATCCGTCGCGAACAGACGTGCTTCTAAATCGCCCGAACCAGTTCGACGCGCGCATCAACGCTCCGCCGCTCCCGGCTCCCAGTTCTCGGGTCGTCCCCGACGTGGACGCTTGTTACAACACCGTCCTTTTCAGGACGGTCAAGCTCACACGGGGCGCCCGTCGTCCACCACGAAATCCCGGCGCAGCGCAGTAAAGCGTTTTCTGCGGTCCTAGGAGAGGGAAGCAAGGGAGGACAAGGCTTCGGCCTTAACCCTCGTGCCCCCATACAGGGCTCCCTCTCTTTGAACCGGACTCGCTTGAGCCCAGCAGCTAGACAAGGTAAGTGATCAACTGATCAACACCCACACACACGCACACGATTCACACTCACACACGCACACCCACCCATTCTCACCATGACACCTGAAGAACTACACGCACTCATCACAAAACAACAGGAGACCATTGCCCACCTCAAAAACGAGATCACCAGATACCAATTACACATCAACACCCTCAATGCAAAAATCAAAAAAACCTCTCAGAAACCCGCCAAACGTCAAGTCAGCCCTCACCCACAAACCATTCCGGTAGCCACACAGAACAAATTTGACATCCTTACCGTCATGGACACCGACGACTCCGTCACACCACCAAACAACCCCACCGAACCCGAACCAAAACGACCAAAACCGCAAACCAACACACCACAACAACAGATACAGAAACAACACAACACCCCACAACACAGCAACACACAGCAACCAACTCAACCCAACTCCTACAACAGACTCCCACCCATCTATTTACACGACACGAACAAGTGGTCAGACGCCTCTAAACTCTTCCGTACCCACAACGCCCATTTCACCCACGCCAGAGTCACCCCACAGGGCGTACGCATCACCCCCACCGACGCCGAAAACCATCGTAAAATCTCCAAAATCCTGCATGAACACAAACTCGACGCTCACACCTTCACCCTCCCTGAAGACAAACTCATACACATAGTCATCAGGGGACTACCGATCAACACAAACACAAACGACATCACCTCAGAACTTGAAACCCTCGGGTTCCACCCCAAAAACCTCGCCCGCATCAAGTCATTTCGCACAAAACTCGAGACACCTCTCATCTCATGCTCACTACCATCTAACGAAACCCCCATCTACGACATCACTAGCCTAAACGACCTCCGCATCCGCATTGAAACCAGAAACAAACCTCACCTGGTCCCACAATGCCACCGATGCCAGAAATTCTGGCACACCCAAGCAAACTGCAAGGCACAACCGAGGTGCGTGAAGTGCGGACAAGATCACGAAACCCACACATGCACAAAACCATCAGTAACGGACGCAACCTGTGCTAACTGCAATGGAAAGCATCCAGCCAGTTACCGGGGATGTCCAAGATTCCCGAAACTTCAGAAACCACAAATCACAGAATCTACCCCACAACCCATCACGCCACAAACATCCCACATTTCATACGCCAACATCGCAAAATCAAATCACAACACATCCCAAAAACCCGACCGCGACACAATCATGAACATATTTCATACCATGACTCAGCAACTCGACCAAATCAGACGCCTCCTCCATGAATAACGCTCCAAACATTACCCCCCCTCCCCTCCCCCACCCTACTCACCTCAAACTCCTAACCTGGAACGTCAACGGGCTCAAGAACATCAAACAAGAACTGGAACACATTCTCAACACGCACGACATCGACATAGCCGCCATCCAGGAAACCAGATTATCCACTTTACACAAATTCACACTTAGAAACTACATCACATACAGAACCGACATAAACACAAACACCCACCACTCGACGGCCATACTCATCAAAAAACACATTAAACACCACCCCGGCCCAAACCCTCAAACCCAACATATCCACACATCATCACTCACAATCCACACGAAACACCGCGGACACATCACAATACATTCCGCATATAAACCCCCAAAATCACCCATCACCGACCAAGACATCCGCTACCTAACCGACACACCACACAGCTCCATAATCATAGGAGACTTAAACTGCAAACACCCGAACTGGCACAGCAGACGACACAACACTAACGGCACAAAACTACACGACATAACACAACAACTCGGCTCTATCATCACGGCACCAACACACCCAACACACTACCCAGACAACCCAAACCACCTTCCAGATGTCCTAGACATAGCAATACTTTCCAACATCACACTCCACAGCAATATCTACACACTCCAACAAGGCCCCTGCGCCCACCAACCCGTCATCCTCGTCCTTCAAGACCCAAACACCCTCAGCACTCCCCCTCCTATTACAATAACCTGGAAAGACCTCCCCAAAGCACTCCAAACTACACTGAGCCCAGTCCCCAAAATCACCAGCAAAAAGACCCTCGAAAAAGCCGTCTCCAAACTAGAAGACGACATCCGCGCCGCAATCGACCTATGCACTATCACCACACACAAACACTATCCTCCCAAAACCACACAACTACCACAACACATACAAAACCTCATCACCACACGTAACAGAGCAAAACGAACATACCAACACACCAGAAACCCGATTCACAAACGACAATATAACGACCTGAACCGCGACCTCAAAACACAACTACAATCATACCGCAACACACAATGGAACGCAAAACTTCAAACACTGAACACCAAAGACAACTCCATCTGGAAAATGGCTAAAGCTCTCCGTACACATAAAACACACACACCCCCCATACACTCCACCGACGGAATAAAATACACAGACACTGACAAAGCTGAAGCCTTCGCTTCAGCTTACGAACGCCACAGCCGCCTCCTTGAAAATCACGACATCGACCCTGACCACGAGGAAGCGGTCTACGAAAACACCCGACACATCCGCCGAAACACATCAACATCCCCATTCACACCAGTCACCCCCAAAGAAATACACAACATCATCCGCACACTCAAAAACCGCAAAGCACCCGGCCCCGACACCATCAACAACAAAACATTAAAACTCCTCCCGCGTAGAGGGATAGCCACCATCACCGCCATCGCAAACGCCATCATCCGACTATGCCACTTCCCATCCAGGTGGAAAGAGGCCACAGTCATCATGATCCCTAAACCCGGAAAAGACCACACCCTTCCCCAGAACTACCGCCCCATCAGTCTCCTCTCATCCATCTCCAAAGTCATCGAAATTCCTATCCTCGACAGACTCCGCACCATCTCACATGACCTCCACGCCATCCCGGACGAACAGTTTGGATTCCGATCACATCACAGCTCAGAACATCAACTCATCAGACTAACCGAACACATCACAGACGGTTTCAACCGCAATCGTGTGACAGGCGTCGTGCTATTCGATATCGAGAAGGCTTTCGATAAAGTCTGGCACGACGGCCTGATACACAAAATGACACAGCTACAATACCCCATCACATACATCAGACTTATAAATTCATACCTACGCAACAGAATCATCAGAGTACGCACAAACAACACACTATCACCGCCACATCGACTCGAAGCCGGCGTCCCACAGGGCGCCGTGCTATCACCACACCTTTTCAACATTTTCATCCACGACATACCAAAACACCCAGACGTCACCCTATCCCTTTACGCAGACGACACAGCACTCACCGCACAATCCTGGCAGCCACACATAGTCACCCAAAAACTACAACAAGCCACTAACGACCTACTCGATTTTTGCATCGACTGGAAAATCACACTCAACATAGACAAAACACAAGCCATACTCATACGCCGCAAACACAAACAACCACACTCACACATCAACATTGACGGACACGACATACCCTGGAGTGACGAAGTTAAATACTTGGGGGTGTACTTAGACACAAAACTAACATGGAAACGACACACACAGTACGTCAAACAAAAAGCCAACGCCATAAGGTCACTCCTCTACCCACTCATAAACAGGAAAAGCCACCTCACACCACAAAACAAACACACACTCATCAAATCCACTATCAGACCCATACTCACCTACGCATCCACCGCCTGGGGGTACGCCGCAAAAACTCACATACGACCACTCGAGATACTCGAAAACCGCATCATCAGACAATCACTAAACATCCCATGGTACATTTCAAACGCACAAATACAACACGAACTCAAACACACATCACTCACAACATACATAAAAACACGCGCCACGAAAGTCTTCCAATCCATAACCACACACGAAAACCCACTCATCCGTAAAGCCTCCGACTACGACCCGGATCCAGACATCATTCGACCTCACAAACGACCAAAACTGGTATTAACCAGTTAATCATTCCACACAAACCCACACACACACACACCCACACACAATTTTTTGTTTTTCTCTTTCAGATATAGCTTAACAGCAGCCCTATCCTACAACCACATCCTGCCTCACGGCGCCAAGTCCGAACACTTCCCGATCGAGTGTCAGCCCTCGGGCGGATACACTCGTCCCCTTCCACCCCGGAGAGGAGGTTTTAGTTAGGGTAAGAATCCCACACTGTTGAGCCCGGCGCACCTACCGGGCTCTTCGCCTTTTGAAGGTTTCCCCTCTCTCGAAAAAAAAAAAAAAAAAAAAAAAAAAAAAAAAAAAAAAGCTTTCTACATTATCTTCATCTGGCATTGTTGACGCTAGCGTCAACATTATTAAAGGGGATTTTAGGTGAAGAAATCATACGAATTTAGGGAACTTTTACATAATTTAATCATTGAAATTAAGACGCGTTGCTTTACAAAACAGACAAATAGTTCATAATTAAGAGAGAGAATAATTGTGGACAATATTATGGAATTGTTTTTACGTTCGTACGCGAATTACTAACACGAGCGATCATTTCACGTTATTAACTACAACAGAACGTGAGCCGGTCAAGTTCAAATCTCAACACTCAGCTGACTAAGCATAACACGGCGTTTAGGTAACGTGATAACGATCGCTCCTCGAGAAGGTCAGTCTGGGTGCAAGGTAACAAAAACAATAATATCTCATTTGGCGAATGTAAAATAAAATGTATAAAAGCGATGGATTTTGGAACAATAAATTAGTATACTCGTATGCTCAAAAACGACGTGTGTTGTTGGTCTTGATTTACGTCACCCCGACCTACAAGCTCTCACGTTACGCCCTGAGAGTTCTACGAGATCTTCAAGATACGACAACTTCAACCTTCGAGAACTTCAAACCCGGATCTGCACGATACGCCCTCAGATCCAAACCCGGTGAAGTACGTCACGCCCTCTCTCCACACGACTAGAACTTCAACTCCAGACCTGCACGTTACGCCCTCAGGTCTCCAACTACTACTACAATCTCCAGCCTTACAACCTGGAGATAAGATTTATCTCCGCAGCTACCCACGAGCTACGAGAGATATCTATACAGTCCACTTTCTACAGAGGCCACTTCACACTTCGTTCAGGCATGCTTCATGTGATATTAAGACATGCTTCATCTAATGTTATGGCAAGCTTAGTCATTACAGTGACCATAAACTGTGGAGTGTAAGGCCAAAATTGTATAGCAACTGAATTTTAAGACGCACTCGTTTAAGTTCAATATGTCCTACAACCCTTTTGCAAATTTTTAATTAGTGATATACCTACTCGGGACGTTAAATTTTTCGCTTCACAAAATTTTGTGTTTAAATATTCATTTTTGCAGCAATAATATTAATAATTTGTGTTATCCATTTGAAAAATTGTGAAAGTAGAGTTATTTAATATTTCGTGTCAAAATCATATCATTCTCATACTTTTGCCGATTTACTGTGATTTATAACCTTGGAAATTAAATTTTTAAATTAAACTCAATTCACTATCAATTCACAACTTGATTCACTTTAAGAAATTTTTGGAATAAATTGCTTCAGTAGTAATATATAACAAATGCGGTACTGTGACAATTTTTGAACATAGCCTCAAACGCATGTAGTTCAAATGGGACTTTTCTGCAAGCAATATTTTGGGGCCTTAACCGTCGATGATTTTGATCCTCTTTGGTATCAGGGGCGGAGCCCCATACAAAGGAGGATTAGCCCCAATTATACTGTGGGAATTACTCCCCTTGGAGCTCCATATTTAAAACACAAAATGGCGACTGTCAAAAAGTTTGTATTCCGTGCCCATCTCTGTTCCATGCCACTATTTGTGTTTCATGTCCTTCGGCCGTTGAAGAGTGAAGTCATGACCTTCTCCCCATGAATATGAGCTTAGTGACGACAATTAGTCAAGAAACTAGGGATATACATTCATCTGGGGACCCTAGATCCCTTATCAAAATATACACCCCAGTGAGATTTATATACTCTATTCAAAACAAATCCCGATGCACGTCATTTTGATGACGTCACCAAACATCCAATACTACCAACTTAATATAGTCGCAGAACATCGCAATTTATGTTTTCCGTGTATATTTTAGGTTGAGAATACACATAACCATATATATGTGTGTGAGAGAGTAGTTAACGTCTCCTTTTTGCTGCAAGGCTAATCTGGACGGAACCATATATGGTCATCGTAAAATATACACGGAACACATAAATTGCGATGTCCTGTGACTATATTAAGTTGGTAGTATGGGATGATTCTGACGTCATCAAACCGACGTGAACTGGGATTTGTTTTGAATAGAGTATATATACAAATTTCGCCTTATCTAAATATAGCTTTGCCTGTAGGTATAGATGGCGCCACCTATGAAGCCGTATACCACCTGGATGACGTCAAAGGGTAGTATTTTAGGGGAATATTTGTTAGTGCCTTTTCAGAATTTTAATTAGATGAAAGAATTTTGTTCCACGCATAATATGTTACTATTATACAAACTCTAGATTTTCATAAAGAGAGGTCCATTCCGCTTGTTGATTTTAACTTTCGACTCATGTACAATGTTAATCACGTTGAAAAGGGTTCAGAGCATAAGAGGAACTATGTTTAATTTGGCTGTTTGCTCATATGCTTGAGAATCCTTTGTTTGTATGCGTTAAACGCCTGGAAGGTATTGAGTACCTAATAACAGATTTTAATTAGTAAGACACAATTCATTTTTACAACTGAAACAACATTCAGCGACGTTAAACTTTTATTAAGATTCAGATGATTTTTTTTTCTTAACAAAGTTAGAATTTGCTTAGGCGCACAAACAAGGAAATTACTTATAGCGGCGCTAAATAACTGCGGTTAGGGCACATTATTAATTTGAGCAATAAACCGTCCACCCCGAGCAATAACATTAGTTTCTCACGTCTCGAGAAACCGTTGGGAACTTTAGGAATCTTGCGATTTAAGACAACGAGTAAAAATACCACATTGCAGTAAATTGCGAAAACTACCGAAGAACTAATCGACTGAGACAGATAGTAAGATAAGATCCAGTCCTGAGAGTAAGTGATCACATCACGGAATCCACGCATTGCAAACATCAACTCCCTTAAATTCGGATCTAATATCGGAGAGATAAGAGAATATCTCGCAGGTACTCGAACGGAGACTCGAGCAAACAGGAGAATAAAAACGTCGGGAGCGGAGTAGCTCGGCAAACAGAATTAAATTAGGAGTGGATAGCATTAAACCGGGTAACGTACGCGCTCGTTCTCCCGATGTCCGTTTCGCGAAAAGCGCGCGAACCGAATCCAGATTCGCTCTTTCTCCCTTTTTTCCCTCTCGCGACAAAAGCGCGTTCCCGTTCCTTATACCGAATGTCATGTCACTGGAATAACAACGGGAAGTTTATAACAATAGCCGAAGTCATCTTCGCGAGAGAGGTTCGTTAGAGGGAATGTACGTTAAATGTGGATCTTTCGAATGTTAGGAGCTCCTCTCTCTTTGAAACTTATTAAAGGAACATTTTCTATAGATTCGTTGTTTACTTTGGGGGCTTTCCATTTGTCGGGGAGAGAGAAAGATAGAAATGGATTTTGAGGAAGAGCGCATTCGAACGTTTTCAATTGGTCGTCGAAATGTTACCGTTAAAAGGAAATTATCAACAAAGGTGGTTCAATTTCTTTCCAGCGCTGTCGCAGCAACTTGTGATAACAATGTGACATTAAAGTATTTTGATTTTAGCCAGCCTTCAAATCACGTTAAGCTCTGCTTCATACATACCATCAGTCTACAGAGTTATGTCCTCCTAAACTACCTCTACACGAATAAATAATTCTACTGTAGCTCTCTAGAAGCTGTTGTCCAATTACACCACTCCAACTTCTTTCATGGTCCTTCGAGCCGGGTCTTGTGTTTGGATCAAACATAACATCCGGTTCGAAGGACCACTGTAGTCTTTTTACTTATGTAATTAGGTACATGTGTTGTTCACCTATCCCCAGTTTCATAAAGGAAGGATATATTTAGTTTGCTCACTAAACGAAGTGTTGTGATTTATTTCCTGGTTTTCCAATTCATCTCAACAAGCAATCAGCAAGACGTTACGCCATGCTTCATACCAACAATCTCTCTATATTTACGCCTTGGTGATCTATCGCTAAATGACCAGCTACTTCGACAATATCTATTGCGAAATACGAGCTACAGTCCAACCTTCGTTCAATGTTAGCGAAATAAAAATGTTTACGATACTATAACGTTACTTACTTTATCAAGCTGCAATGAAAACAAATTGCGAACTGTGATGTTTATTTCGGAAATCAAAATCATGTTATATTATTTCAGATAGATGAACAACATGGGTAATTAAAGTAGAACAATTGATTTTTGTGCAAATACAAGTATTCAGTGAACAATAGCAGCAATAATAATAGCGATTAAATTAATCGTAATAATATGCAGTGGTGTTATTACTTGTATTGAAATAATATGTATAATAAGCAGATGCCATATAGATTAAATTTTAAAATGAAAAGATTTTATATGCCTGGTTTTTAGTTCAATAATACATACTAGATACGTCTCCGTTCATATGGGATATTTTGGTTTACACTTGTCTTTTGGGAACTCTCAATAACTTACTGAAGGTCTTTTGCCACATTTTTAGTTAGAGTGTATTATATGAATGTTTTAATTAGTTTTTGTAATCGACCGTGTTATTTATGTTTTTTGTCGAATTTCTTTACCTCGCATAAACAATTTTTAGATCAAAATATTAAATGAGATTTTTCAGTATTTTTTTTTCAAAAATTACTTTTAATAATAATATCATCACTTCAATTGCTAGAAATAACGTCATAATTATTTAAGAAACCTGTTAAGTGTTACAATTTTAATTAGTGAGTTACTGAGGGATCCTTCAGTAAAGGGATTAATTTAGAGTTTATTGTAGTTCTATTAGGGAATTGTTTAATTGGATAAATCAGTTATTAAATGAGGACACTGTATACATTTTTGCTACATTACCCATAATAACATATTTTGAATCAATGCGTGAGGTTAAGGATTTTTAAAGAGACCTTTGTCCTGTAAGAACTGTAAGAGTTGACGGTGAGGTACGTGCGTGCGGACAAGGTCAGGTAGCAAAACAGTTATGGTGTACATATATATTATGTATAAGGTATTACGTTTTATCGTTATTACTAAATGTGATATGTAATGTATAACGTAAGTAATTGGAGGAAGTTGAATAATTAGAAAATTTGACGTGTCTTCACTCTCAGCAGTAATTTACACTCCCTTACACCTTCATGTACTTCGAGAACTTCCACTGCGAAGTACTACAAGCTATAGTCCACTCACACAACACACTCTCCCTTTAACGATAATTGATTACATTTACTTTGCAAACAATTACATTAACACGGAATTATATCCCCAAAGGGTTAGTTATCCAACATTTCATCAGATCTTAAAGCAACTATTGTGTTCCACATTAAGTGAGTGTTAATTTAACCGAATCAGCAGACTGAAACATATAACAAACAACACGTGAGTACAATGGAGGCAACACCCAACTTATTGTTAACTCTAAATGCCGGACACACCTACAATGCTCCCAGAGTAAAACAGGGAACTGCCGCATCGATTACCTACCGCAAATCTGAACCTGGACGTGTTTCACCAGAAAATTAAATCGGTGCACTTGAAGAGTCACGAACTACAAAATGCATTATTAATTTAAAAGACGCTTTGAGGTTGGAGGATACGAGATTTACGAGAGGGAAGTTAAACACCGAACGCAGATGAACGGCGTCTATGAAGAGGGTATTTGAATACGAAACGTTTTAATTTTTCCCACTCGAGGTGGATCTCTAGAGATAATTCATCGTAACGGGTTTTGTGATTGAGAGAAATGGGACTATATAAATGACACTAGTTTAATGAGAGTAGGAATGCAAAAGCAGGTTCTGCCTTAAAGTCTGTACATAACCTCACTTTTGCCAGAATGTAACACATGTAACTTGTTGGTGAAGGTGCAATTTCGTGAAGCTGTTTAAAACATTTTGGAGACTTGCGCTCGCATTAGTGACGCTATGTTCAGATTTTATTACATTACAATCTTATCGCATATTATTCAATAATTTTTCGATAAGTTCTTTGAGGATTGCTAGCTTCTTCACTAACAGTGAACTTTTCCCTTTAAAAGGAAGTTGTAGGAAACTGTCTTCAGCCACTTTAAAATACTTATTTTCTTTTTACCTAATAAAGATCAGTATCAGAATGACACTATGTAAAAACAGGGAAGGCACTATAGATGGACGTATAAGTAAACAAATGATAAAATCCCTGGGATGACATTTCTACACAGAATTATGTAGGCGACGTGGCACTGGAGTAGGTTTTTCTTCAATTAATGTAGAAAATACAATTTGATTAACTGATACTTAGATAATTTATTATTATTTTTCAACTGAAAATCTTTACATCTTGGTCTAAAAATTTTATTAATGGACGACGACTGTTTTGCTTAATGCGGTAATATCCAAGAAAAATACACATCATCGATAACGGTATTCCCTCACAATCCTTCGCAAATAAGATCCTGTTTACTAATATAATTCACTGCGCTATTTGCTAATTATCAATCGTACTAGCAATTTTCCCTACAAACCCTCACACACGTACACATATGCATACGCTCACCAAAATGAATAATTTCCAAACGTATTTCATGCGCTTCGAGGGTTTGTTTATTACATTCCGCGTTCAATATTCCGTGTGTGCGTGTATTGCAGCTTTCGTGGCGGTCAGGTAATTTCGGAAGTATCGCTGAGCTACGTGGTAAAATCTCATCTTATGCAGAAGTGCTGAGCGGGTACATAATTCCGCAAATGCTTACGGCGTCGTATCGTCGGGGGTGGAAAATCGAGAGGTGAAAAATACCCAATTAGCTATTTACAATGAGTTTGGAATATACGCTGAGTTATCGACTTTCCTGCGCCGTCACTTTGATAGGAGCGCCTAATGTGTATCGTTACAAATTCCGTTTTATCGAAGGTGAGGGAAGAGCTGCTCTGGTAAATGTAAGTGTTTTGCATAGACGATTATTATAAATAGATTATTTATTTAATTGAAAACATAGGCGACGGGCGTGTTGCAAAGGGGCAAATATGTCCGCCGTTGACGAATTGTGATAGACAACAAAACACTTGCTAATAGGCATATTGTAACGTTCTTTTTTTGAGAGGAGGCCTGAATCGACAACCTTAGCCAGATAATTGGAAATTATTTAAGATCCTTGGATATGCAACCAACTTAGCTCTTTACTTAGTAACTCTACTTAACTTTATATTCACACATTTTACGTAATTCACGTCCCCGGGAGCCAAACTAACCTGTTGACATAGCTCGTTTGCCCCTAAGGCCAACAGGAGTCAGGTAGTAAAGGTAAATGTAAATCATAACCTCTAACAGGCCACATGTAATTAAATACCAGGGAATAGGGCCAATGTAACAGGACTAGTGTCGCAAGGGATAGGGTGTATTGTTGCCCCATTAAGGGCTAAGTTATTAGTTTCGTCTCCCTTCCCTTGTGAACACATTTCTGGTTCATGAGAGGTTATGCGCGGTAACTAGCTTAACGTCAGAGAAGGCTCCGGGAGAATAGGTAGTTATACAAGAACAAAGTTATCTTAACTAGGATTGTGTGGACTAAGTAGAGAACAGGTAATCTAGGAATTCTAACCTCCAATTATAAAACATGTAATAAGTTGCCAATAATAGAACTAATGTACCCGGAATGTCTTCACAGGGGATATGATAGATTATTGCGTAGTACATAATGAAGGGTTGAGCCCTTAAGTGATCTCCCATACTCTGTGAACACATTTTTGGATGAGAGGTTAGATTCAATAGGAAGATTCGGCTTAAAATGTAGTACAAAGTATGGGCGACTTTTAGGAATACATGGTGAGACCCTATAGTAACAGTACCAAAGGAAATAGGGATAATTTGATTAATTTCTATCTATTCCTAGAAGTCAAGGGTAGGCAACCAGTCATACGAGTAGTTTTATTTCGCTCATACAGATATGTCTCTCCTTCTCTCACTTGATTCGGATTGGTTGACAGTTAGGAACATTTATTTGTATTGGTAATGAATTTTGTTAAGTTTACGGCCATACCTTCTAGAAGGTACGTCTTTTTTTGTAGAGAAGGAACGATTAGTATAAAAGCGGACAGCTTCCCCTGTCTCTTACTCTCTGTTAGCTCTTACTCTCTGTTAGCTCTTACTCTTGCTCTTTGTTAACGTTAGTTATTTTAGTGATTTACTCTCTGTTAATCTCAGTGATTCTTGCCCTCCGCTATCGAGTGGTTCCTGATTCCGGGTGCAAGTGCGAGCGATAGAAAGTGGAATTCTCGCGAACAGTGTGATCCCGAACCGGTTGGTGTGTGTACGGAACGACCGTTACGTGAACGCGGTGTTTCGTCGTTTCGTTTCGCGCGCTGACAGGCGACAGCGAGACAAAGGGGGTTCCTGTTCCGGCGTTCCGGCCGTGACCCGTCCTGCAGCGACGCGCTCCCGATCCGAGGACCCCGCCGATCTGTCAACAGGGGGGCCCAGAGCCGTCCACGCAGTAGTCCCGCTACGACGCCAGAGCCGCCCACGCAGTTGGACCAGCCACAACGACCAGGGGACCTACGTAAGCAGTCCAGGGGTCAGCTACGACGCCAGAGCCGCCCACGCAGTTGGACCAGCCTCAACGTCCAGGGGGCCAACGTAGGCAGTCCAGGGGTTCAGTGACGACGCCGGAGCTGCTCACGCCGATAGACCAGCCACAACAGTCCAGGGGACCTACGCCGGCAGTCCAGGCAGTCTCTCGAGGGCCATCGGCAGCGTCGCCCCGTACCGGTCAGGTTAGGGAGATTAGGGCACAATATTTAAGTGGTTGCATATCCGAGAGTTGGGTACTATATCAAACTATAGTATATTAAATTCATTTATTAGAGTTGTTCAAGTTTTATTTTTCGGATCTAACCTCAACCTCTCTCTCGGATTCGAATAAGCCTTCGTAAAGGTAAGTGAGACATCTGATAGCTGTGAGACAGTATCGTCTCCTCTTAACAACTAGAGGGGGGATCGAAGTATCAGTCAGGGCCGGGCTTTGTAGTTGTTGGCGCCCTCCTTTCATCAAATTATTTGGTCAACTTGTAGTTCACCCACAACCACTCACCGACGAGTTGAGTTAGTCGGGCCCCGTGAGTAAGATCGTCGAACGTCTTGTAACGCTAATAATATTTAACGTTGCAATATCAATAATAAGGGTCAAGAGGGAGCAAAGATGAGAATCTAAAATATGTAACTTCTAATAAAATAAAATTTTATCGTATTTTGTTACGACATATACAACTTTTTATTTACGTAGTAAAAGAAATGTTACTGTCAACAGGATCATTATCCATAAAAAATTCGTCATCAATGCCACTTCACACCACAATATATAGGTCAGTGACCAACAATATGTAAAATAACGTTAAATTCACAAAAAATGAATATATCAGGAGTGAATATACTGACAATTCAGAAACATTTTTAAGATGTCTATAAAGAAAAACTTATTTACCCTATTCATTTATACAAACACCTATATTTTACATATTATAAACTAAATTATATCTTAACTGAAACATTGACGTCCCCTTTAATAAAACAGCCATTACCTGAGCTGTCACGCCCTGTTTTAATTAAAGTGCCATTATATGCTAATTTATGAATTTTACCTTATTTGAGACAATGATTTAGAACTGTAATAAACTTGAAATTTTGTAAATTGTTCTTAAGAAATTTCGTTCAGTTTTTCTTCTCAGGAGTGATTTACTAAAACATTATGAGTATATAAAATCATATGCTACAAGTAATTTATTGAACTGAGATTTATTTAAATAATGTTTTATTTCTATTAAATTTTTCCTATTTGAAAATGAATTCACTTATTATACGGGTACAGTTATTTAGTATGAATATCATAATATCCCTTTAATATGTCATATCAATTTAGCTTCTCTTACTTAGAAATGAATCCACATAGTATACAAGTATAGTTATTTACCATGAATTTCTTCAGAAACTTTGTGGCTTATTGACTTAAAAATATATACAAATAAAGGATGACTATTGTCATTCAAAACTGTCTTTAAACGGAATGAAATACTTTGAACACGTTGGTATTTAAATAATTGTAAGGACCTAAACCAACCACTTAACTATCACTTATGTTTTGTGCAATAACTTATTCACTTACAAATTAGATATTTTTTAATTTAATTGACAAAGCATTATTTAAATGACAAATCTTTTATATGAGCTCTGTTACGACTAGTGTAATAAATTTTGTAAAAATTAATTACCTTGTACTACTTTTAAATTGGAAAATATTATGTATACGGAATTTTTCAACACTGATTGCATCTACTTACACACAAAATCACTTTTTTTAAATGTTAAATGTGGATATATTCCGCTCTCGTTATTTTATTAGTTTCATTAAGTCCCAAACTAGAAATCTAAATATTATTTAACGGGATCTACTGGCAACCTAAAATAAGAAAACCGATAGAACGCCGATTGAGACACAACCTCTATAGATTCCCTAATAATTTGTGATATTTAGCTATGAAGGCATAATCTAAACGCCTTTCATTGAATGCTATACACCTTGCACACCATGCACCCATTACGCATTGTCTTTTTTCCAACTTTATCTTAAATACTGCACGAAGTGCAATATAAACAAATAAAGGTCAAGTTGAAATCACACGAATCGATGTTGCCACTCCTATCGAAAATCGGTATTATTGCAGATTTACGTACGACAATAGCACCGAATGCAACGTACACGGAAATCTTAAGAGGAATTCGTTAATTGAGTATTTGATTCTAGTCAATTTGAATTCAAGTAACAATGTAAACAAACGTTTAGAATGTGCTAAATTGCTAATATAATTTCGCTTGTTATGGATATTAACATTGTAAAAAGGTCCTAATTGGGAAGAAATTATTTTATGGCATTTGTCGTGAGTCACACTGTGGCAGTTACGACAGTTGGATTAGTCGCTGCAAAATAAATTTAGAGTACTTACCCAACATCAACATCAAGCAATAGTTCTTTATTTACTCTCTCGGGTTTATCCACTATAAGTTATTTCTAAAACATAGGCATAATCTACTATCTGTTTAGTATCATGAGAAGTCGCAGTATATGAAAAGTGGAAGCAGTGGTATCTTCTAAAGTACAAATACTTAAAAGTAATATAGATATTGTAGACAGAGAATGACCATTAGACAAAGAGCTGAGCTTTTTGAAATAACAGCCCACTGCTTAGAAGTAAGACAGAAGTGTCTTAATAAGGTTTCTTAATATGCATAATCTTAAAAGCTTCGTAATACATTATTTTGTAAGTAAGCGGGTCCACAGATATTAATCGTCATGTGCCGGCAATGCGCCGTAGTAGATGCGCGCTTATTGGTTGAAACTATGAATTTAAAACTCTGCTTTACGAAACGACTACTATTCCCGCTGAATAATGATACAGATACACCCTCACATGACACAAATGGGGTACTGGAAATAACACGTTTCAAACATATCTAATGCTCTCTGGAACGACCCTACCGAGCTCTTACTACTTAGAAGTAAGACAGAAGTGTCTTAATATACTAATCTAAAACGTACCATTCCCAATGAATAATGATACAGATAGAACTTCACATGACACAAATGGGGGAGTGTAAATAACATGTTTTTAACATGCCTAACTCTCGCTTGTTACGTTTCATTTGTTTTTGAAATTATGAACTTAAAACTGCTTTTCAAGACGACTACCATTCCCACTGAGTAATGATACCGATACACCTTCACATGACACCAATGTGGGACTGTAAATAAGACGTTTTTAACATGACTAACGCTCGCTTGTTACGTTTCATTTGTTGGGCCCGCGTTTGAAGACGTAGTTCAAGTGGGGCTCAATCTATTAACTATCGTTGGTAAAAATTTAAAGGTGTTACGTGATACGGTTTGCCTGTAATTAAAGTTTAAGTAAGTTGATGCACAGTAAGGTAAAGAGATATTCGATATTTTGGCAAATACATTTTTAATGGTTTCTTGAAGAAGGCCATGAATTGAAAATTACGCCGAGCTAAGCAATTCGCAAGAGGGGCGCTTGTTGGGACATTTTTGGGAGAAATTTGGGAAAGCGAACGAAGGAGAGAGGATTCGGTTCAGACAGAGTATTCGGGCCACGTTTTTTGTGGGTTAAGGTTTCCCTTGACAATTTTTTGCTGAGGTTTCCATAATTTGAGGAGACCTAACGTATGGATTAGCAAATAAGTTTGGATAAGTTTGTCAAGTGTCTAGTGTTTGGGAGTGAGTCGTCGGCTCAACCCTCTGTAGCCTGGTGGCTATTCTCGTCGGATCAACCCTCTGCAGTCTGGTGGTTATCTACATCGGATCAACCCTCTGCAGCCTGGTGGCTGTAGCGGTGCAGCCCTCGACCCTTGTTGGCTAAGAAGAAGATTGCCGAGGACAATGCTGGAGGTACTTTCACCAGTAGTGTAAACCTGTAAGATATTTATAAAGAGGCCTCTTTTAAAAGTGCGAATAGATCGATCAAACTATTTTCCTTATTTGTTTTTGGTTTGATTAGTATAGGTTTGGTTTATTGTTTAAACAGAATTTTGGAATTCACGTGTTGTAACGTTAGTTAAGGAGTTATTGGGTGTTTACATTTTTATATTTCGGACTCGCCATTATTAAACTGCTTTACAATTAATTTCGCTTTCTTTCGACCACAACCCATTAACTATTTTTGAAGCTAGCCGGATTAATTTGTTTTAGTAAGTACCGAAAATTCCTCATAACACGCTAGAACAACTCTACCGAGATCTTACTACTTAGAAGTAAGATAGAAGTGTCTTAATACACTTTTCTTAATATAGTAATTTTAAAACCTTTGTAATATGTTATTTTGTAAGTATGTCGGCCTGCATATACTAATCGCCATAAACCGGGCATGAGCCGCAGTAAATGCGCTTTCATTGACCGAAATTATGAATTTAAAACTGCTTTTCGAAACGACTACCATTCCCACTGAGTAATGATACAGATATACCCATATGGCACCAATGGAGGACTGTAAATAACACGTTTTTAACGTGTCTAACGCTCGCTTGTTACGTTTAATTTGTTGGGCCCGTGTTTGAAGACGTAGTCCGGTCCTGTCTGTTCTTTATTCTTAGTTTACGCTGGGCGAAAATAAATATTCGGCTTGAAAATTGTGGTTAAGGCGGCGTCGCGGTATCTGGTCACTGATTACAGGAAGCATTGTCAACTTAGAATGTTGAAATTTTGTCAGAATTGGGACCAATCTATTGACTATCGTTGGTAAAAATTTTAAGGTGTTCTGTTTTACAGTTCGCCTGTAATTACAGTTTAAGTAAGTTGATACACAGTATGGTAAACAGATATTCGATATTTTGGCATAAATATTTTTTAATGGTTTCTTGAAGAAGGCCATAAATTGAAAATTAGAGCTAAGACAGTAAAGCATATTTGATTGGTCATGAGAGTAGGAGTGGAATTTGAATTAGGGATATTTTTGGGAGAAATTTGGGAAAGGGAACGAAGAAGATAGGATTCAGACAGGGCATCCGGTACAGGTTAGTTGTGGGTTAAGGTTTCACTTGACAATTTTTTGTTGAGGTTTCCATAATTTGAGGAGACCTAACGTTTGGATTAGCAAATAAGGTTGGATAAGTTTGTCAAGTGTCTAGTGTTTGGGATTGAGTCACCGGATCAACCCTCTGTAGCCTGGGGGTTATTCTCGTCGGATCAACCCTCTGCAGTCTGGTGGCTATCTTCATCGAATCAACCCTCTGCAGCCTGGTGGCTGTAGCGGTGCAGCCTTCGACCCTTGTTGGCTAAGAGGCAGATTGCCGAGGACAATGCTGGAGGTAATTTCTGTAGTAGTGTGAACTTGAAATTTATAAAGAGTCAAGAAACTATGAATTTAAAACTCTGCTTTTTAAAACGACTAATTACCATTCCCACTGAGTAATGATACAGATACACCTTCACATGACACAAATGTGTGAGTAGAAATAACACGTTTTTAACATGTCTAACACTCGCTGGAACAACGCTACCGCACTCGCTCTCGTCCTAATCTGTGTAATGTCCCGGCATCGCTTCATATTTCGCAAGAAAATTTCATTTAATATATCTCTCCGCTCGATCGGGCAACTCGCGTATAAAAACGATTGATGACTTGTCCCCCACCCGTCTATTCCCGAATTAAGTAGCTCCTCTCGCAGAGGAGTTCCCCGAATTCTCCCGCTGTCAATTTATCACATCTCCTCTGACAGTAAGCCATCTCCGTCGACAGCGAGAGATCCCGATCAATAGTCAACTAATAGAGGCGGGATATCGGGAGTCAACGTTTCGGAACCGATAGAGCGATTAATCGCATCTTCGGATTCTTATCCTCGACGCGGCACACCTGAAACGTAAACAATTAACAAACGGCGCGCATTAGCATACCGAAGGGAAAAAAGGAAGGAGAGAGAGAGGGCCTCGCAGCCATATCCGATCGGGGAAGGGCGCGAGGAAATTATCTGGAAGTTAATTCGAGGAGATAAATACGATTTGAATATAAATTGGATTTCGGCGGGTCGAAAGGAAAAACTTCCATTTTGTTGCATCATAAATTTCGGCACGGTTTTCGGGAGCCGAGAAAAATGCGGTACGCCCTAACAGATTTCGGGAATATTCGTATATATATTTTCCGTTCGATGCAAATCGCGATAAATCACGATATCTCGATAAGGACCGACGAGTATTTTCGCAAAAACGCAGGAATCGCATAAATATCGAGTATTTATTGGTTTATCGAGATAAGGACGCGGATCGCTACAAATACAGCCGTTTAAGCTGAAAATTCCGCAAATAACAATAATCCGATCGCAGGATCTCTTCACAAATCCGCTTGAAAATCATATTTAAAATATGCCAAATAAATATGAGTACACTTCAACTCAAAAATGGTATTTAATTAAGCTTATCACCAACATACAGATTCATAGCATTTTTTGGTTATCTATTCACATGGAAATAACTTCGTTACAAAGAAAAGTTTGGCAGGTTCTTTACATGGTCCAGGGATAACCTATGTGAAGTTAGCAGCCACTCTCAGCAGACAAAATGAGAAAATTAAAAATCGCGATAGAATATGGTTTTATAAGAATTTTATTCTTAAGTAAAAAACAGTTATATATTACCTCATACATTATCACCTGGTGCAATGGGGTGAACTACCCCCATTATAAAATTAAGGTATTAAATTAAAATTACTTAAAAGTCGAGGGCTGTAACGATATTTACAGGGTAAATAGCAATTGCCTCCCCGCATGCCCACTCACTTACCTATCATCGAAGTGGGTAAAACTAAATTATATAATTTTAACTTAACATAACTTGAAAATCAAGTGCCGGGATGATAATCGCAGGGTAGAGAACAATTGCATCTACAAAACTGCTACCGCATACCGTACTCACTTACCACCCGTCGAAGTGGATGAAACCACCCCTATTACAAAATTATATTTATAAATTTAAAGAAAAAACTGGTCATTTGTGTGCCGATATGATATTTACAGAATGGGTAGCAATTATTTCTAAAAGACCTTTACAGAACACCCCATATACTTACAACTTGTACAAGGGGCTGAAATTGCTCCGAAGGTAGTGTGGGGTATTTGGTAGTGGTTTTGTAAAGTTAACTGCTATTCATTAGTAAATATCATCTCATTTAAATTTTTAAACATAATTTTGGAATAAGAGTGGTTTCACCAACCTCGACAGGCGGTTAAGTGACTATGGTATGCAGTAGTGGTTTTGTGGATGCAACTGCTAAACAACTTGTAAATATCATTGTGGCACTCGATATGCAAGTAGTTTATTTAAATTAATCATACTATTTTGGAATAGGGGTAGTTTCACCCACTTGTACGGACGGTAAGTGAGTAGG
This sequence comes from Cryptocephalus moraei, assembly GCA_946251905.1. NCBI lineage: Eukaryota > Metazoa > Arthropoda > Insecta > Coleoptera > Chrysomelidae > Cryptocephalus > Cryptocephalus moraei. The sequence goes on from OX276463.1 coordinate 15,286,204, forward strand.
GTATGCGGTAGTAGTTTTGCTGAGGTAATTGTTATCTACCCTGTAAATATCATCCCGGCATTCAATTTAGAAATTGTGAATTGTAATTTATTACTATAATTTGGGAAGAGGGGTAGTTTCACCCACTTCGACGCGTGTATGTGAGCAAGGTGTGTGATATAGTGGTTTTGTGGAGGCAATTGTTTCCGGCACTCGACTTGCAAGTTATTTTATTTTATTATCATAATTTTGAGATGGGGGTAGTTTCACCCCATTGTAACAGGTGATAAATGTATGAGGTAATGTAAAATTGTTTTACAACAATAATTTTTAAACCTACACACTATAACGGTTTTTAATTTTCTGATTTAGGTTCCTAAACCAACTGGTCGTACGTTATCCCATTTCGTCATATTCGCGCCAAGCAAATTTGCTGATCCGGTGACCTTTGTTTTGCTAGTAAAGATCACCACTTTTGCAACAGAACCAGTCGCCGTTATGTGATAAATCAACGTAACCCGGATTATGCTAAACTTCTATTAAGCTGCAGTAGCCATTTCACATTATAACCACCAGAATAATGTACCTACTAATTTGTAGCTAGTTTGTACAGTCATAATTTCATAACTCTGCCTTTTTGCGAGAAACAGTTGAAGCTGTTGCTTAAGTATTAATCTGCAGTAGCCATACTACAATGCATAATGCATACGCTGTATACATCGACTTCTTTAGGATGACATAGTTTGTAGCTATTTTGTAGCTCTGACCTGAGTCACATTGTACTTTAAAAAACCCACCTCTTTACCTCAAAAGAACCCCCGAGAAGCTTAAATTTGATAATCATACTTTTTAGGATATTGTCGCGATGCAGCCCCAATTAGCGAAACTAGGTCACCGCCTAAACTAATTCAGCACTGAGGTGACCTAGACCGAAGGACAATACGTGACTCGCGGATAGGCGGCGGGCACGTTTGTCAACAAACGAGAAGTATTTATACGGATCAATTAAATCGATCAGGGATCAGGATTCGACATGTCGCTAATTCTCTTCTATTCTCTATTTATCATTTTTGCCCTTGTTTAATTCTCTCTACCCTGGGTGTTATGTACCCAATAAACCGTCATTAATGTTACCCTGTCTTTGTGCATTGTCTCTATCTGCATACACCCCCAACCAGAGCACTGCTTTTGGGTCATAGACCCTCAGGCTTGTGACAATATAATAGACGTAGCATTGTAGTTAACTTTTTATTGAGCAATTGTACCACCGGATAGTACGAGCAATAGAAGTGCAAGGAATAAAGATAGGAACGTGTGATGTTGAAGGGAAAGTGTTGCGATTCTAACCAGTCCTTTTTTCTATTTTACGGTTTTTCCGTATCTCAACATTGTAAATTGTTATCGCAGAGAACAACAAATTGGCCACAAATTATGTTATTCCCATTAAATCACGAAAAGTAACACTATCAATTTTATGCCCCTTTTTGAACTAGAGAGATGGGTTTAGAGAAAAAGGGTAGGATTCAACTGTTTCAGAGATACGCAATATTACTATTGCAGGTTAAGACTCCCACTACATTATCAGTTATTTCTCGCAAATGGGCACAGCTACAAAATTTATGTTGATGGCACAGTTTAATAAAAAGTAGCTACAAAAATATATATGTGTCTGCTATAATAATCCTCATAACATAGAGACATCGGGTTACAAAACATCCTATAGATACTAGGATAGCTACTGAAGTCTAAGGCTTCAACTGCATTATGCGTTGTATCTCGGAAATGAGTTCATCAAGGAAATCAATTTTGACAGGATATCTCTACAAAACATTAGCTACAAATTATATCATTTCGACTAAATCACGGAAAGTGAGATTTTCAATTTTGTCACTTTTCCGATTTGGAGGTAGTTTTTCGGAGAGGGGGTGAGTTTTGAAAAGTGCAATAAGTAGTTGCAAATCGTGAAACCACAAAGAATTTGATATCTCCTGCGGTTGAGAGCTACCACAGATTAAAACTCCAATTACATTATCAGTTATTTCCCGGACAAGAGCACAGATACAAAATCAATTTTGACGCGACAGTTAAACAAATTTAACTACAAATTACCCCATTTTGTGTGTATCACGAAAGTATGATTATCAGTTTTAGGCCACTGGGGGTTGATTTTCCGGCACCAGGGGTGGTTTTTATGAAAAGGGGTGGATTTTGAAAAGCACAATGTGACCCATGTGGGAGCAACAAAATAACTACAAATTCTGGCACCTCCAAGCTCGACATCTTCATTGGTTCCAGAGATACCTTGCATAGCTACTGGAAGCTGCAGTAGCCATCATTTCTCGACAAAGAGTAGAGATATAAAATTAGTTTTCACGATACAAATTAGCTTCAAACAATAGTGATCAAGTGACGAATGGTTTTGGATGGTGGAATCCTGGTGTAAATCCCATAAATTTACAGACATCTCTTTAACTGCCACTAACCAATCTCGTGTAAATCTTGCATCTCTTGGACAAGATTGCTGCGACGTGGCAATGTGTTGCCTAGTTAGTAATCTGCTTTTATAGGAAATTTTTCAGTGAATAATTTTTTGTCAAAATTTACCGCCGACACGACGCACAAAACAGAAAACGGTAAGATCCTTGGTATAATACGCTCGTACGTATGCTAATGCTACTCGCGTTTTTATCGGATATGTCCAATTATTAGGCAAACAATCGGTATCGCTATCATAGATCTCACTACCCTCTAGGTGTCGTTATCGTCCAGTAACCGACACATCTCTTGGCAATTCTGGCTGATAAAGCAAGCGGAGAAATTGGATACGAAATCATTAGAGCTGACAGAGGAGAGATCCTTATCGGGCCCGGTCCATAACTACGGTTATAATGTTATTGAATTACATCAGCTTGTATCCTCTTGTAATAGCCAATTAAATGCGCGATTGCTTGGCGAGACACACTGTACGATGCTGGTATCGGTCGAAGTGTTTGGAGGGGTGGAAAACAATGGAGTAATTATCTGGTTCTCTATTGTTTTTGCGGCCTGTCCGGGGGGAAGTTTTACGACCGGGCAAACAAGCTGTTCGTTATCGTTTCTGGAATAAAAAAAATGTTTGCCGGTTAGCCGTGGATTTACGAATATCTCAAATATGAGCCGAAGGTGTCATTAGCTGTCAGGTGCGAAATTAGTAAAGATGTATATATATTCGATTTGATTGATTTTATTGAATAAGTCAGAAATGGTTTCCTTGTAGAAAAAATTAGAAGAATCTGCTCTATTCTTCTGCAGGTGGTGATAAAATACGCAGGTCTCCGTATTTTTTTAAAAGAATTTAGGAATTGCTGTAAAATGGAATTATATATCATTGGGAGATAGTTTCCAGTGAGGAAAATCGATATTTTCTCAGAAAATATTATTTTAATAACCTAGTTTAATATAATGTACTTTTTGTTCTTCTTTATATTTTTATCCAAGCCAAACCAAACAAACCTAACCTTCCCGACCGTAGTCGTAGGCCCAGAAACGTTTCCGTGAAGGATTTTTCGTTCCGTGTAGGATTTTCTCGTTCCGTGTAGATCTCAATCCAAGGTCTACTGTCTGTTTACGTTTAAGAGCAAAGTTCATAATGAAGTATCTCGGTTAATAGACGAAATAAAGTAATTCCCGCACTCAGGTAGATTCTTCGTTATGCTTCTGTTGATATGATTTTTTTTATTGCACAGTGAAAGCATTTAAGACCTGCAATCTTTGCCACCCCCTCCAAATTCGGCTAGTTCTAGTCGGGATTTTAACGTTTTGGCCAAAAATTGAACAGATGGTTTGCTACGATTTCGCCCACAAAAATTATCTTTAAAGATATTGTCTCCTTCTCTTGGCTGGAGTCATAACAGGGAGTTCGGATGGTTTCTAATCCAAAAATAAATAATTACTCTAGAATAATTGAAAAATACCGGAAAGTACAATGTTATATCTATTACTCAAGACCTATGCAATACATACTAGGTTCTTCTTAAACATACCCCGAAAACCTAAAGAGTGTTTCCTTGAATTAGAAAGGGAGGGAAATTTGTAAACTCCGCCTGGGGCAGCTCAACAACGCCGGTCCCAAGCCCGGATAAAGGAGGACCCTTAGGAAAGCTAATTACCCCTAAAGATCTCATTCAGAAGCCTCGAAACTCGGACAGTTATAAACGGAAATCGACAAAGCAATGAAGAAGGATCGTGTATTTTGGATATTGGAATGTATAAGTATGGAGTTACAAATCCCAGCAAGTAAGGAAAGATCCATCAAAAGTCTCTTGATAGATATAGCAGTAAGATGCAGTAACTAAAAAGAGAGGAAATGTAAACGATTATAAAGGAGATTACATCCTCCAGTACAGTGGTGTTAAAAAAGATAAACGAGTTAAAACTGGAATTAGAATAATGATACACAAGGAATACATTAGAGCCATTAAATATTGCAACCCAGTGAAAGAAAGAATTATTACAGTTGAAATGACATTAAAAAAATAGACCTGTAACAATTATAAAAGTATATGCACCAAATGAAGACACATATGTAGCATTGAAAAATGTATTTTTTAACGATCTCTCGGTCGAAATAGAAAAGATAGGAAAACAAAACGAAATATTAATTATGGGAGATTTTTATGGCCGAGTGAGAAAAAAGAAAAATTGGAAAATTATAGGAAGATACGGGGAAGATATAGAAAATGACAATGGGCACAGACTAATAGATAATTTGCCATAAATTCTCAACTGGCACTTTCAACACAAGGACATTCATACTTATACTTGGGCAAGACAGAGTTTGGGACAGCAATCTACAACAAATTACTTACACAGTAAGCAAACCAAATTCATGTATGTAACCCTTGGATATCAGTTTTCAGAGGAGCAGAGTGCGGCTCTGATCACTATTTTCCATATAGAAATAAAAAAGATCCATTCTGGGAAGAAGAAGAATATAGAGCAAATATTACGGGAACCAACTTAAAACAGTGATAGCCTCAAATACCAAGGAACCACTTTTCCATATGAATTAAGACGTTCTAAACAAATTACAACAAACTATAGAAGGAAGTTCGAACGAAATACATGAAGTGTTGAAATATGATGTCAAAGAAACAGCCCAAGAATCGTAAGGTCTAAAGCAAGAGAGGAAACATTAGAATAGTATACTTTAGTGGAACAAAGAATTGGGGGAGAAAAAATCACTGTTTGAGATATGGCTGAACACACAAAATCCGAATGACAGAAAAGAATACAACAAACAACAGTATTTGGTAAAGAAAGAAACAAACAAAGCAAAAAATAACCTCGAGGAGCCTGGAAATGCATAAATACCCTATGAAAAAACAACAAAGAACAACGGAGACTAGATGTAATAGGAATGGATACATGAAAAACGTATTATAAGAAACTTCTAACTGAAAACAGAGTTGAATTCAGGAGACAAACAAGGGCGAACATTAAAAGCGACAACAGTAGAACAAGGGTAGATATCATAGTGGAAGAGATTAAACAAACACTCAGAACGATGAAAAATAATAATTCTCCAAGTTCTGGGCATATTCCTATTGAATTACTTAAGTATACTCCTGACCAATCTATCGAAATCGTATGTAAAATATTTACACAAACAAGGAAACAAACAAAAATGTGACAATTACTGGGGTGTAACTGCGACATCTCCAATAGGGAGACTGTATGGACGCATTATCAAAAAACAGAAGAAATAGTATAAATTGAGGAACAAAGTGAATTCAGACCATGGAGAAATGTAATGGAGAAGACTAGCATTAGTGAAAAGAACATACAAATTATAAAGCAAATAAACAAACAGTCAACTAATCAAGTGAACATTGGAACTTAATTATGAAAACCATTCAAAACTGACAAGGGGTTAAAACAAGGTTATCCATTCTCCCCAACCCTCTTCAAAGTGTATATGGAACAAGCCTTACGTAAGTGGATGGAGAAATGTAAATGTATGGGCATACAATTAAATGACGAACATATCAACACATTACTGTTCGCCGATGATCAATTAATATTAGCAGATGATGAAGAAGATTCCAACTACAAAATCAGAAAATTAATAGACGAATACAAGAAATGGGGTTTCGAAATAAATGTAGAGAAGATACAATATATGGTCAACGGGAGAGTAGCAAGGGACCTGAATGTGGAAGGAAATACAATAACCCATACAACACAATAATATAAATATTTGGGGGTGACCATTACGCAATATGACAGAGAAGAGGTATTGTATATATTCGCAGGTAAATCGGGCCAGGTAAAACAATAATCAGACAACTAAATCCCTATCTGTGGAATAAAAATATAAAAGGAAAAACTAAAAGACAATTAATGTATAAGGCATTATTGGAAAGCTGTGTAACCTATGATGCGGAAATCTGTGTTATAAACAGAAGTATTCAGGACCGGCTTCTCACTGTAAAAATGGATTTCTGTAGAAGTGCCCGTATATCAAGGATAAATCACACAAACCGAGGTAGTTAGACAAAATATGTATGTAGAAAATACAATTTTTAACGAAATAGAAAGAAAAACTATTGTGGTATGGTGTCCAACGCATGGAAAATAATCGAATAACAAAAAAGGCTTTCAAATGGCAACCTGTACAGGAAAATAGAAATTTAGAAGATGGGGATTGGAGAAACAGGAGAAGTTGGAGGATGAGATGCGAGAAACTGATTTAACCTGTAAAACCTAGCTATATATATACATTTGTGTGAAGATGCTAGCATTTGAGAATGTATCATTTAAAAAACAATGCGTTGTTAAAGTTTACAAACAGGGCTTTCGTCTCGTGCTTACTGAATATAGTTCGTTAACTATATTGTAAAGTTACTTTTGAACGCATTAGATATGATCAAAAAATCTAGGTAGATATGGAAAATGGAAGTCACTTGCCTTTTAACTCGAAAAATACTAACACATTTGTTACCATTTCTACAATTGTTTCGAAGAAATGATTCGTACCCTAAAAGAGAGCTATACAAATATTTCAGCTTAAACAGAACCTAAAGATGGATCAACATTTTACCTGATAGCATGAAAAATTACAATGTACGACAACATCGTACTATCGCATGAGACCCTCTGACGTAGGCGTAGACAAAGAATAGAAATTGCTTAGTGGTGTATATAGTCATATTAAGAGTACGACTACACGAAAATTTAATGTTGGCGATGTGGTTCGAATAAGTAAATTAAAGCATGTGTTTGAAAAGGGTTACACACCTAATTGGACGACGGAACATTTTAAAATTTCCAAAATCCGAACAACTAGAGTAAACTAAACTAAACTAAAGAGTAACTATTTTGTTTCTTTAACATGTTTTATTAATAAAGTTGGTAACACACGAAAAAGTGCTGCAGGTGAAGTAAATAATATTACTAGTGAAATTATTATATGTATTAAGTGGTAGATTTTCGCTTTTCCTAACATAAGATGAGACTAAACTAAACAATATGTACATTAAAAGTAATAATAATTTTTCAATAAAGTAAAAAAACAGTTGTCCATTATACTTCTATTTCTGAATGCTTTGATTTGCCGCGTGTAAAAACCCACTATCGATAGTCTACAACTTGATTAGTGGATTGTATAAAGACATTAAAGTAAGACATAAATGAAAAATATATCAGGAGTAACTTGAAAATAGGAAATATGTTTTTTACTTATCAGCCTTAACCTGACTAACAAACTCAAAAGCACCTCCAGATTTTTTATTATATTACTTTTCACTCTATTTTCAAAAACAAAGATTTAATGAGAAAGGACAATTAAGTTAGGTTAGAGACAATTAGGTAAAATAAAGTACAAATTTCGGCACAGTTCTGAAATGAAATATGCCAAAAAAACAGTGAGTTCATAGTTAGGCCGAGAGGCCATAATGTGTAACACGCCTTAGGGCATAGGGCCCAAAGGGAGTGCTCTAGTTGGGGGGTGTAGCTAGGTAGAGACGGTAAAAGACATGGCGACATGGACAATGTGTATTTAGACACTAAGATTACAGGGGAGAGAGCATTTAAAAAGGGAAAAATTGATAAATAGAAAATGGGAGAGGTGGTTGCTTACATTTATGGGTAGAAGGGCAGTAGGCGCGAGGCTTTCCCAATGAGCGTCATGGCGAACAGGACGGACCCTTGGACTGGCAGCGTGACGTGGTACTGGAAGACTGATCCCCAATCGATCTGATCGATCTGATATAAATACTTAAGAGGTGTTTATGAACGTGCTTCGTTGCATGCCCGCGAGTCACGTATTGTTGTTGTGTTTAGGTCAGCTCCGTGCTGATTTAGCTTAGGCGACCTAGTTGCGCTAATTGGGGCCGTATCGCGACAATAGCTGACCAGAATATCGCCATATGACCAGGCTAGCTTGTCCCTCCAGAATATGCCAGCACATTTAGCCATTCCATTGTAGGCATATTATAACTAGCACAACCTGCCAAAATATTTTCATTACTTACTATTGTGATTTTAGAGCATATTAAATTCTTCAAAATTCGTCAGATGCGATCACCGTCACAATTTAAGCAAGTAACGGATTGTCCTGATTAGCTGATTCCCTATCGAAGTTGTTTTTAGTGTTGCGACTACAGATGCTTTCCTGTTTCTGGAATGTCAATTATCCGCCCGAAATTTCCCGGGAAATTTTCACTTCGGCTCCACACGCGAGTTACGCTAATGCCGGCCGAATCGATACTCTTAATAAAACATTACTGGAATTTATATTAACCGGACGGGAATTAACTTTTTGCGCGAAGGCATTGCGAGTATCGACTTCGGGAATCAATTAGCTCCTTATTACGCCGTTTGAGTGTAAGAATGCTTAAAGTAGGCGTTTTTTCCCGCCCTTCCCCACCTATTCCGGTACGAGTTCTAATTCCGATGAAAAGTTTGTTTGCGAATCGGAGGGGCGGGAGGGGACTTAATGAAATTTCTGTTGGTCTTTGTGCCCCGAAAAGTATTCCGACTCTCGGAACGTGTGACTTGTTTACGTTTATTAAAAAATATATTAAATAATTTTTCGGGATTAATAAAGTTATTATGTAACGTCTCCCTCGAGCTGTTTGGCAGGATTTAAAATTCCATCAAACAGTTTTATTTTGCTTTACGCTCGAAAAGACTTTAATTTAACGACAGGTTTTTTTCCTTTATTTTTGGTAAGGCTGATTTTCTTTGGTACTCTGAGGGCTGAGGGGTAAAATACGAAGCTGTTTGTCTTGTCTACAACTTAGCTAAATGGGTGATAAGGAAAAAATTCAGCTTGGCAATAAGTGTCAAGACGTTATGAAATTTATAACCTATAGTTTACTTGTGCAACTTAATTTTCCATATAAAAGTTTTCAAGATGATGGTTTTACGAGTATAATTGCCCATGCGCGAAACAGGGAAACTCCAAGTTGATTCCACAAACTGTCCTTGGATCTGCAATTGTATATTAGCTTTTCAAATGGTTGATAAGTAATTTATCAAAAACAACATTGAAAGTGGGCTTGAAATTTTCCAGTATAATATGCGTTGCACCATACAACGTCATTTGAAAGCAATTATTATATTTTTGGATGTTGGCCAAGCAATATTTAGAGTAATTTCCCACCTCAGAAACTAATGAGCGTAATGGATCTGGTGGTTGGAACAACTGTGGCAATTTTACTTTACCACCAGGATAATATATTCCAATAAATTCACGGCTGTATCTTACCGCTTTACAATATTGACAAATGATTGTTATTTCTCCATTAGTTACGGATTGGTCGACACAATAATCTATTTCCGGGTCGTAGTGGAATTCTACTCGTTCCAGGTTTACAGGAACACTGCGTCTGTGGAATCGCTCTATTTCATTGTGTCGCGCTCGCTGCTGTTGTGTTTGATGTGCCCGAACTCGTTCCATTTAAAGCCTGTCTACTTCATAATTATTCACTGTGGAACGCAATTCTGTCATATCAATACGAATGTTATCATTATCTGTCTCTCGCTGGTCGTCAGTGCGATTTGCACGTGAGGTATCTCGTCGCACATTTGATTGACTTTGACGACCTTAGTCAGGTCGTCTTCTCCTTGGCATCTTAAAATCAATTAAGCTCGCGCTCACTGACAAACTGATGATAGTTTGTAATAATCGTCTTGACATTTATTTATTTGACAACCAACTGACACTATACTTTCATTTGATTGGTTGCCTTGGCGATTTGTACCCACAATTACAAAACGTACCTTTTTAGTATTCCTGTTACTTATTATTTATGTTTCTCACCCTTTAAACCTTCCCTGAGCTTCTACAAATATGTCAAGGTCAAAATAAGCAAAATCGGACCAGCCTTTCTCTAGTTTTAGCGAGACAAACGAACAGCCATTCATTTTTATACATATAAGATTATGAAAAATTTTCAAAATTCGACGTTTCGCCTGTACATTGGCGAAACGTTTAAAAATTATCCATCACAGAACACTGTCATTTCCAAACGAATCGCAAATCGTCCTACAAACAAATATAAGCGTTCCAAAGACTTCAACTTTCCACATTGAGCACTGAACAATTATCGTAAAAATGAAAATGCCTTACTACAACAACGGACTCAAACAATGGCGATATTTGTTCTCTGTGCCCTCTGACGATCAATTCGTGACCTATTACGGAGCCGTATGTTAATTTGAACGCTGCACGCTGGACCGAAGTACCGACCAGTCGGAATTGGGCCAATTCGGCACCGCGACTCCGAATTAACGGTCGTGGAACACTCCCAGGGACATCGTTTTATTGTGGACTCCTTTCATTCCGGAGCAGTACAATAAAGAGTGTTTACACTGGCTGTGATAGCGGACTTTCTCTCCTTTCTGTCTGTGCTTCTCCCTCATTCTGATCCTCTCTCTCCCTCTCGCCTAGCGCTGATTCCCATTGTTAGATTCTGGGCACTATTGTCAGGAGAAATATGTGTGAGTGTGTGGACAACTCCGACGACGAAATCTCTCTCACTCTATACTACCCTTCCTCCCTATCTCACTTTGAGGAATAATGCGTGGCGGGCTTATTGCCTGGAATCGTTGCAAGAACGTTAATTGAATTTCGGTTTTAGTGGAGGCGGCCTCGTGACGTAATTACGGAGCTCGTGATGGGAGCTGTCGTGTTTTATGATGAATTCAATGAAGTAATTTGAACGGAAAAAATGAAGTTGAAACGACATAAACTACTGGGGCGCCTGATTTGATTGTAAATGGAAGGATAAAATGTTTTGTTTGGGAGAGGGAGCGAGTGAGCAGTTGCTTTGCAAGGAGGTCTAATAATTACTTGTGAAACATATTGCTTGTTTTAATTGGTTTTAATTTTATGTTCATAAATTTTATCACACCTAAACAAAAAATTCCGCCGCCTACTTTGGCATTAAAAAATATTTTTCCCCACGTCACATTTTCGAATTTTTCGCGGTAACGCATCATTTCTGTATTTTATTATTCCGCCTCGAATAATATGTACTATTACATAATACATAATTTTGAAAAAAGGTATTATGTAGTCTTAATGTAACCGTTGTAATCAAATGTTTGGTACTTGTGGTATATTAACTAACCATAAGGTGATATAAAACACGTTTCTTTACAACTTAACAAAGGTAACTTTCCGTGCTCTTTTTAATTTTTTAAAAAACATCCTATACAATACATAATAAATTAGTAATTATAATGTTTTACTTATAAATAGTTATAAATGATTGTGACATAAATATGCAAAAAATCAAACGCCAACACTGATATTATGGAAGATATGCAATGAAAATATTTTTTCTGACTTATTTTGATATAAATGACAAAAGCCTCAGCTCTAGCCTCTTTTTAATTTTTTAAAAAACATCCTATACAATACATAATAAATTAGTAATTATAATGTTTTACTTATAAATAGTTATAAATGATTGTGACATAAATATGCAAAAAATCAAACGCCAACACTGATATTATGGAAGATATGCAATGAAAATATTTTTTCTGACTTATTTTGATATAAATAACAAAAGCCTCAGCTCTAGCCTCGCTTGAACTATGTATTCCTAAAATTGAGGGTTGTACATGAAAACCCACATTTCCTGATTATCCAAGAAGCACTGCCAATATTTATTCATTGAATAAATGAAAAATGAATTATGAATTATTGAATTATTATGAATTATTATATGAATAATTACCATTATGAATCACAATGGTAGTCAATTGGTAAGAGATTTTCGTAATAATAATTATAGATTTCTTTCCTATATTGTATATTAGACGATATTAAAAATTGATGTAGGTATAGAACAAGTTGTTATTCTTATTTACAGTCCTGTGCGATATACCAATGAAATGTTTTCATTGAATTATAGAAATGTAAAATTAGAAGGGCATAAATATTTGACCATAACTATAATTTGCATATATATAATATTATAACTTGCATATATATAATATTATAACTTGCCTATATATTTGCACTTATATATAACAGCCCATATGTCTATGAGCATATCGTCACAAATAAAATTAATATAATTATTTCGTTAAATTAACTTAACTTAATCGTAAACGTAAATCTTAACGATATTTCAACATTTTGAAAAATTAATTATCGAAGGTGTTTTCGACACAAACTACTCATTTTGATGCGAAAAACACCAGAAATAGATTATTTAGATACACAAACTTGTGTGGCGCAGTCAGTAGGATACTCGTTGGTTAAGCAATCGCGAAGCATACTTTACATACTTTCTGTAGTGTATATACAGGTCAGTCCAAAATAACGAATCACACCTGAATGCCTTTAAATTATAACTAGAAACACAACTACTTAACTATAATTTGCGTATTCATTATACATATAACTTGAATATATAGGTACTTTCATTTACTAAAACTGTCCTTGTATCTATAAACACTTGGTCAGAATTCGAATTAATATAATTATTTTGTTATTTTAAATAATTTCTTTGTTCAGGCATGTCTATTATACTACAGTATATTAAAAAAGGCAATTTTGAAATGTGTTTTCTTCATCAATTGCTCATTTTTGTGCGAAAGCACCAAAAATAAATTAGTTTTAAAAATCAATTTTTCAAATACAACAACTTATGTGCGCAGTCAGTAGGATTTTCATTGGTGAGCCATCGCGAAGCATACTTTATATACCTCTCGATACAGTACATACACAGTGAGCCGCAATTAACGCAAGTAATCACACCAGTATTTAAACTATAATCACAAACGTAACTGTTTATCTACAATTTCCATATACATATATACTAATACAACATAATTTGAATATATATATTTACATTTACCATAACTTACAAAGTATCTATGGGCGATGTTGACGTTAACGTCAACATTATTTAAGCAAATCTTTAGCTTAGGAAATTTAATATATTTGTGATTTAACTAGGGAACTTTCTTGGTAAAAAACAGTCAATTTACGAAACACGTTTGTTTAACAAATCAAGAATAACATGGTTCGAACTTGATAACGTAAATATTGTATAACTGTAATAAAAATTAATTGCGTATGCGTAATAACGTATTTCTGTAACGTAATCGTGAACTCGCTTCGTTAAGGTCAGTTATACTACTAGAGAACGTTGTAAGATAACATTAAACAAAAAGTAATATTCCTTTGATATAATCAAAAATGAGAGTATATTTAAATATCCCAAATTATTAAAATAAATCAGTATAGCTAGTATGCTCACTTAGCGAAGGTGTATAGTTTGATGTTAACCCAAGTCCCCTTTTGATCTTAAATCAATGTGTCAGACTGCACACCTTAACTACAAGCTCTCACGATACGCCCTCAGATCTACATCAGAGATTACGTCACGCCCTGTCTCCATTCTACAAAACTATCTACAGCATTACAACCTGTAGATAAGACTCAGTACTGTACACACTTATCGAAGCTACGGGACCACAAGATTCTACCTACACTCCAGCTGTACCACCTTCGTTCAGCACTTTGTCAGAAATGAAATTAATATGTAGAATTATTTCGTTAAATTAGGAAATTTCTCAGGTCAATATTGTTTAAAATATTTCAACATTAATAAATAATTTTTAAATTTTTCAAAAAAAATATTTGGTCGAACAACGCCAACAATAAATTATTTTTATAATCAATTTTTTTTAAACAGGAAAATCTATGTGGCGCAATCAGTAGGATTATCGTCATTTAAATGCTCACGAAGCAAACTTTACATAGTATTCATCGGTGTAGGTGCACGGTGGGTTTAATATAATGCTAGTTCTTTTAATAGGTAATCTCACATTATCACTAGAAGCGTAAGTAGAAAAAATTCAACTTCAATTGGAATTAAACAATTTTAAATAAAAGTTCAAAAACCACTTCACAATTATTATCTAGAAACTTTAAACGCTTATAAATTCATTCCTGAATAGGATTAGAATATTCCGAAAATCCAGAATCTTTCCATCTGATGGGTTAAAAAATAGGAAAATAAGGAAAATTTTACATTTATTATCGATCATACTTGTATATTACTAATGTATTCGAACCATTTTTATGGTGCTTTCATAATATATTGTCACCAAAACCAGTAAGCGTCTTATTAGAATGATCCAATTTTACCAGAATGTCTGAGCGTTTTTATTTTTTTTTTAAAAGGAAATTCGATTATTTCTGAATTTGCCTTTTTCGTACTACTATTCTTTGGTACTTAAAAGGATGGTGTATATTAATTTATGCATCTACCAATTTACAACTAAAAAAATCCACTTAAACTTAGTAGAGAGGTAAATCCAAGAATAAAAAATTGGTTGTCTGTAAAGTCGGTTTGTCTGTAAAGTCAGTTTACGGACGATCATCTTTACGTGATAACATCATAAGCAAACATTAATGAAAAATATCATACGTTTATGAATTGAATAGAATTATTATCACTAAATTATCATTTGAAAGTTTTTTCGCACTGCGGTTGGCCGGTCCAACTGGTCATTTTAGACACATTGTTATGACATGTATGAAGTTGAACATTAATCCTGAACCTTACATGAATTGCTGAGCAGGATAATTGTTTTCATGAAAGCAGTCGACTTTTTACACTTTTTAGTCGAAATCGTAACATAACCTATTATTACTGCACTCATTGACCGATGTAAGAACAAATATATGAGATTATACAGCTAATCCCCTCGGGGGATCCTGTAACCCCTAGAGGGCGCGTCCCCAGGTGGCGGATAGGGGAATGCCCTAACCGGTATATCCGGCGGGTAGATGGGAAATAAAATACCATCCGCGGACCAACAGGTTGGATCGACGTGCTAGCAACTCGTCATCTGTAAAAAATATCTATATGCTAAAAATTTCGATATATCGCCTCGGAATAAGGACGGATTTAAAGGATTAAGACCAAAGCTTAGAAAACGGACTATGAGATTAGCCACATGGAATGTGCAGGGAATTAGAAATAAGCAAAATGAAGTATTTAAAGAACTTAAACAAATGGAAATCGATGTATGTGTACTTACAGAAACTAAAAAGAAAGGGAAAGGCAACGAAACGGTAGGAGACTACATTCATTTTTATAGTGGTGTAAGTAAAAGTTCAAGGGCCAAACGAGGTGTATCTATAGCGGTGCACAAAAAGTTAAGACACAACATAAAGTCTTGGGAAGAAGTAGACGAGCAAATTACAGCTTTAGAAATAAGCAAAAACGGACAGAATATCGTCATTATTGGGGTATATGCTCCCAGTGAAGACGCTGACTACCATGTAAAAGATGAGTTTTACGATCGACTGTTTACCGTCTTATCTAACGTTAAGGATGACAAGGAGATATATCTTTTGGGAGACTTAAATGGTAGAGTAGGGAAAGAAGGAAACAACAGCGTGCTAGGAGAATATGGCGAAACCACTGTAAATGATAACGGGATGCGTTTAATAAATCTATGCAAAACTATGTCCTTGAAAATAATGAATGGCTTTTTTAAGCATAGAGATGTCCACAAATATACATGGGTTCAACCAACTAGGGGACTCCGATCGATTATAGACTACATGATTCAACGTCAAAACTCTAAATTACGTACTACTGATGTAAGAGCCTTTCGCGGACCAGAGTGTGGTTCAGATCATTATTTGCTCGTAGCGAAAGTGATAGTAAACTATAGAAAGACGAAACCAAAGGGAAGAACACCAGAACAAAGTAATATTTCTGAACTCCCAAACGCGATCAAATATAATCTAGACAGCTTAAGACAAGACTCTGTTAAATTTCTATACAAACTGAGACTGGCCAACAAATTACAACTTATACAAACAGAAAACCTTAGTCCGGAAGATATTTACCAACATACGAAGCGCTGTATACATGAAGCAGCGAGTGAGGCTCTAGGACGGGTGGAAAATACAAAAAATCAAAATTCAGAATGGTGGTCAGAAGAGCTAGGAGAGTTAGTGGAAAACAAAAAGAGAGCCTACAAACACTGGCTGAATACACATGACAACGGGGATCGACACAGATATGTGCAGTTAAATAGGAAGGTGAAGACAATGGTAATACGGAGTAAGAACGAAATGTGGGAGAAAAAGTGTGACGAGCTAGATAGATGTATGGGGGGAACAAGAGTTGCTCAAGCCTGGAGAACTATTAAAAATTTAAGAAAGGACGGAAGACAAACTAATAATTTACAACTGATCAGTAACAATGAGTGGACAGAATATTACAAACAGTTATTGACGGAGAACAGAGCAGAATTTATTGCACATAATATAGCAGTTGATACAACATATAATACACAAGTACATGAGATAACGGTTGAAGAAGTAAAAGAGACACTGAAAAAGACAAAAAATGGGAAAGCAGCAGGACCTGGAAACATCCCTATTGAGTTGGTTAAATATGGCCCCGATATACTCCTTGAAATTATGACAAAAAAATAAATGTATGGTGGAAGGACAGACAATTCCAGATGACTGGAATGTAGCCTATATAAGCTCGATTTTCAAGAAAGGAGATAAGAAAATGTGTCAGAATTATCGGGGAATCAGTGTAACTAGTGCAGTGGGGAGGTTGTACGGCAAGATTCTTAAAAATAGGATTGAAACTGAATTCAGTGACATAGAAGAACAAAGTGGTTTTCGAGCCGGGAGATCATGTACGGACAATATCTTTGTCCTACAACAGCTGCTTGAAAAACGAAAGGATAGGAACCTAGATACCCACCTACTATTTGTCGACTTGGAGAAGGCCTATGATACGGTCCCTATACAAAAACTATTTGAAATCATGACGAAGATTGGCCTTAATGGGGTGTATATCCGGTCCATTTGGAATTTATATCGTAATGCCAAGAGTGCCGTAAAATGTGGAAATTCAATTTCAGAAACCTTTCCTGTAACCAAAGGCCTTAAACAAGGGTGCTGTCTATCACCCACGCTATTTCGAATCTACATACAAGAAGCATTGACACAATGGAGAAGACAAGTGTCGGGGATGGGAATAGACATAAACAACGACTACCTTACTAGCCTTTTCTTCGCTGACGACCAGGTTGTAGTAGCTGGTGATGAGGAGGACATGGATTTCATGTTTAGAAAATTATTAGATGCCTACAGAAAATGGGGATTAAGTATAAGCTTGAAGAAAACAGAATATCTGGTTGTTGGGAATGTGGAAAGTGATCCCGAACTAGAAATCAACCAAAACATTAAAAAATGTGATGAATTCAAATATCTAGGCAGCATATTTTCGAAAGAAGGAACATCCAGGAAAGACATACACCATAGGACACAGCAAGGTCGCAACAGCATCCGGATATTAAACTCCCTATTATGGTCAAATCAGATAAAGTTAAGTACAAAAATGATGATCTACCAAGCAATAGTGGAGCCTATCTTAACTTACGGGTCGGAATGTTGGCAGCTTTCGGCTAAAGACAAAAAGGATATAGAGACTGTAGAAATGGACTACCTAAGACGAGCATGCAGAGTCTCAAGGCTGGATCGTATCCCAAACGAAGACATCAGACGTCGAACAAGAAGAGTGTACACGAGTTCAGATCGAATAGAGTCCAGACAATTGATATGGTACGGACATGTTATGAGAATGACCGACGAACGCTGGCCAAAAAGAATTTTAAATTATGTTCCTCAAAGTAAAAGGAGAAGAGGAAGACCAAGCACATCCTGGATACAAGGAATTAGGCAAACAATGGCTGATCGGGCAATAAATGATGACGATTGGAAAAATAAAAAAAAGTGGCGATCGAAATGCGGGATGCGGCAAAGGCTGTAGGACCCCCGCCTATATATATATATATATATATATATATATATATATATATATACAGCTAATCGAACTCTTATAATGCAAGAATTAAATACCTTATTGCCGCAATTGTTATTGTAATAGTAATAAGCAATGTTATGCACAGTAAATATTGAGATAACTTTATAAATAATAGTGTGCTGACTGCTCTCGCCGTCATCGCTGACGACGGAGTGGAAACAGTGCAATCAGAACGCGCATAGCGCGTACCCCTTCGTCCCTTCCATCGCGCTCGCGAACCGAGTCGATCGCCAAATCGAGCTTTCACTCGGACGCCGTCGTGTAAAAGAGATAGATGCGTCGCAAAGCAACCGCCAAGGTCGATCGCTGTCTATTGTTGTCGCTCTCACTCTAGCTCGCACGCATGGGTCTGCCGTAACGTTACAATGTTTTGTGAACCGGCAGGTAGCCGGCACATCGATTTATAAGACGTATATCACGTCAATAAATTGTATTTGATATGCTGAAGTGTATATTTAATAGTTAGGAAGAACTAGGAAGGGGATGAAGACCAAGAGCTCTAAATGATGGACTTTAGAAAACATCTTCAAGTTTTATAATGTGCTGTAATGCCCACAGAAGCACCTGATAACAACGTTATTTGCAACACTTTTAATTCGTAAACAAGACAAGTTGCATGAATTATGGTAGGAATTTTAAAACAAGTACACACGACGCTGACACTGTAACGTCGTCCTTCGGCCGTATTCCGATACAACTCGCAGCAACTTTAAATCTCCCGCAGAATGAAATTTCACTTTGGCATAATAAATTACAATTACGAAAACAACGTCGGGGAAAGTGGGCGGTCGCGATTAGAGTGACGTAATTGGGCGCAACTTAATAGGCGATGGGTGGGTCGGTTAAATGTCACCGGGCGTATTTTATATTCTATCGGTGTGCCGAGCCGTAAGTGAAAACAAAGAAAATAAGAGCAGATAATTTATATCTTGCCTTAGTCGGCTCAAACGTCGCTGATCTCCGGGATGGAAGGGAAAACAAGGAAACACTTTTAAAAGATCCAAATTATAAGGCGGGTCTATCCCGAAAATTATTCGGGAGAGCTTCTGGCAGTATATCAAAAAACGAAAGAGGAGACGACATAGGAGGGAATTCGGGGCAGTAGGAGCAAGCAGCAGCAGCAGCACCACCACGAACACCAGCACCACTGTCGCCTCTCTCTCTCTTTCGCTCTCTCTCTCTCTTTCGCCGATTATAGGTCCCACATGAAAAGTTCTCATTTTCCTCGTTGTCGTTTCCACTGAATGCGTACAGTGTATTTGAAGGCGGGAGCACACCGGTGTGAGAAATTGGAATATATTTTATTGAAATGTGCGAAGTTACAGCTTCAGCCGGGGCTGGATGGCGTGAAAGTGAACGAAAATCGCGGTTATGTTCCGCATGACCCCAAATGTTCCGAATAGACGTAATAATCATCTGCGAGTAGCACGAGATGGAATTACACCCGGAGAATCACTGCGAAGGCTGCCTTGGGAAATAACCGGGAAATATAAATTTTTCCCCGCGAAAAGCCGCGTATCCGATAAGGAACTTTCTTGATGGTTTTTCGTATTTAAAATTCGGACAAAGCGCCTCGCGGTAATTCCGTTGCAAATTGGGCTTTTGAGGAAACAGAAAGTCAATTGAATCGTGAAATATACGAGTGTATTTTGCTGAAGGGGAAAGAAAGGGTCTGTTTTTACGACCTAATAACGGGAAAACGGGGTATGAACAATAAAACGTTTCGAAATAAATATACATACGTTCGGTATGGAAACGGGCTAAATTGCGAGACTTATAAATAAACAATAAACCACTTTTACATTCTCGTAGTCGCTTATTCCCGGTTGCCACTCCGTACTGATCGATAGAGTTGTTAATTCAAAATTTAACTACGACCTAAATTAACATTTCTACTTATGAATTCGTCGTTTCCTATTTTCAAAGCCATTATACTAACATTGTGGCTACAGTGTACCTTTTAGTGAACTACAACGGCTTTTGAATTATCACTTCAGTATTTAAACGAGGGAAGGACTTTCATCTCGTTTATAATTAACTGGCTTAATTTGATTTTCTTTTTCTCTTCTTCGTCCTATTCGTTTTCCTTTGGAGATCGCCACCCTTCGAAACAGAAAATTTTTGTGTTTACTTTAGTTACAATTAATACAAAAAGTCGAACTCCGTCTACTGATGAGGGGATATTTTCCTCCGGCGAAGAAAATATTATTCCTTCATTTGACGTTTGTATAATTAGCTGAACTGTCATAAGACAGAATTAGTTATACAATTATAGGATTTGTTAGAAAATTAGTTGGTAAAAATTGTGAATTACCGATAAAGTCACATTTATTTTAAAAATTTTAACTAAACACCGGAAAATTTAAAGTAGCTATCACATTTGTACTATTGGAGAATTTCTGGTAATTAATGTACCCAACTCAACTTCACTCTATTCTTCTGTTTAAGTAAAAATATTTTTTTAATGCTTTATGCAATAACCTACAACTTCAGCAGCGACCAGTTATAAACAAAATACAAAAGGGGCAACATATATAAAAACTTTTAGGCCCAATAAGTCTGTCATTTCGTGGTTTAACAGATAAAATTAAATTATTATGGATTGACCATAATATGGTCGAGATAATTTTTTGCTAAGTACTTCAAATTTGGTACTTGGGATTACAGCAAATTAATTGGGTAGCTGTGACAGTTTGATATATTGTTATTTTTAAAAAAACTAATTATAAAAAGTCACATTTTGTTTCTCTATTGGAAAACGAAGAGAAATGAAGTGCATTTAACATAAACATATTATTGCTATTTATTAAAATGTTAACGCTAACATTATACATCCTCGTACCTTAATTATTATATAATTAGTTACTCAGGAAACGTTAAGTAGTTATTCAATCAAGAAACCGTTAGCCGTTATAATAATTTATCCTAGTGGGACATGTTTAGTTTTCTGATTTACCGAGGAAACTATTAAGAACTATTAAAATAATATAACCTGTCATTAAATAAAGGAAGGATAGGTAGTTATTGAATTAGTAGATCATAATTAGTACAACTTTATTTTAAATTTAATTCAAAATCACAATAATCTCTTACTTAAACTCCATTGCAAGGTATTAGCAGGGCAGATTAGATCCCTGTTGATCACATTACTCTACAGTCCACCTACTACACCAGTATTTTTATTGAAACTATTATATTCATCACATAGGCAACTGAACTTAATATTCACTTTGTAATAAGTTAATATATTTAAAATGTTTGACAATGCAGTCAGTCAAACTAAGATAGTTAGGAAGATTGCATTTTTCAAAACCAAAATTGGTTAACATTGCAGGCATACCAAATTTAAAACTCGTTTTGAGCATGCGCACTTCAAAAATTTTAATAACAACCAAATCAGATGTGTTATAATAAGTTCACGAACACGCGTGGCGCGGGGTTTCTGTTTTAAATATCTAAATCGTAAACCACCTTAAAGTGAGAGATCATGATGATTATTTTAAAAGCCACCATCTGCGAATTAATAGTGTAATGTAATTCGTTGGCCGCCAATATACGAATATAAGCGAAAAGGCAAGACGCGTAGTCATTAATTCAGGGAGTTTAAATACCAGGAAACAATAGCGAGCATTAGAATTAATTAATCCATTAATATGGAAAAATGCGATAAGATACACTAATGAAATTGTTAATTGCTATGAGTTGGAGGTTATTCAACAGGTAGAGAATCCTTTCCATCTGTACAGATTATTCATAGTGGGATAATATTACAACATTTAGAAACAAATGCTTTCAAGGAGAAAACGTCTGCAAGTTCAGTTTGATAGACAGTGCAATACATTCTGTTACGTCACGTTTTTCTAAAATTCACGAATTAGCAACGAGGCGAATTCTCGTTCGTTAAAGCTCGTTCACAACCACTTAACATATGTAACGTAACGTAAAAAATTATGAAAACGCAAAGTTGAAAAGCATTATTTCAAATGTGTCTGTTCACAATAGTTCGTAAATTAACAAACGTAACGTCCCACAACGCTAAGTTCGTCCAACTTCAACTTAACAGCACGTTCAATCTACGGATTCTTAATTCCACCAATTACGTCTCTCACTTTTTTTAAGCTTGACAGAACAGTTTCAACAAAGTTGAAAATAAAGTTTTAGTACCTTCTTTTTTGCGTCTAACTGGGTTCACTTGGGTTTGGTTTGTCATTTCGTAATAAGCACCTAAACAGCAAATACCTGCGCTAATTGCAAGAATACCAAAAAGGGTTTATTTGTGTCTTTCCATGTTGATAATTTTAGGTAAAACAAAAAGTGAGGTTAGGTGAAATTCTCAGTTTGACCCAACGCGCATGATCATAGTTTTAGTACGTTAAGTGGTTGTGAATAAGTTATTAATTTCTATGGTCTGTTAATTTAATTTTTTACGTTACGTTACGTACGTTAAGTGGTTGTGAACGAGCTTTTAGTCTAACTAAGTCTGAGTAACGCAGCGCTACGTCATACACTCCATCCTATTTAATTTGGTCAGGAAAACGATCCGAAATTGTGCTCGCGAAGATTTAATTGTTTATTTACTTATGGTTACGTGTAGAAACTTTTATCTGGAAGCCCGCGACACTGCGTCGCCAAAGTTCTATGTCAAAAACTACTCTAGATAGACGTGTGACATTTTGAGAGATTGATGAGATACGATCTGAGCAAAAGTCGTGTATATTTGAACGCGATTCTTCAGTTAGTTTAGTCGTTATCGATCTGTGCATTAATTGCTAACTTGAAAATCTGTCTCGCTTTGGCCGGAAACCATTTACGACCGACTTCCGGTCGGATAAATTCTTAGAAGAGAAAAAGACGAGAGGACTACGTGACCTACGTCATCAGGTAGTGGGAGATTGATAGTTGCTAAGTGGGGAATCTAGAAGGCTCTGATAGGTCCGAAGTCTAGAGAGTCGGAGAGTTGAGACTCGGTTATTGGTCAGGACGTCACTTCCGGTGAATGGAAGGGGTCAGTTGTGAGCGAGTGAGTTTGAGAACGGGGACCAAGCTCCGAAATTCGAAAGGGTTTGGATGGCTGAGCCCTTTCGGTGGTTTTTATTGCACGTACCTAATTAAACGGCTATAATCATAAATTTGAGTTTTTCTTTCGACCACAACCGAGATACTCTTTGGCTAGCCGGCAGTTTGATGAGAATAATAAGTAAGTAAAAATCATACTTTACAATTCAGTGTAGTGAAATTACATTGGCTATCACTAATTTAACAAAAATGATTGCATTTGCATGCGTGCAACAAGATTAATTTTACTTTGACCGTATGTCACGCCATTCAGTTTTATAAATCAGGTAAATAAGAGTTATTAGGCTAATTGTAGAATGTAATAAAGCGAAGAGCACCATTTCAAGCAAAAAGACAACTCTTAACGTCAAATCTCTACAATTCGAGTCGATTCGCGTCTAACCCTATCAAAGTACAAACGTATCGTTTGATGTCTCGCTGCCTCTCTGGCGTTGGTGTACTTTTAACGTGTACGTCCCCTACGTTCGCACGCGAACTATCTTATCGCCGTAAAACGTTTCACTTTTGATAGGACGAGACGAGCAAACGAGAGTGGCACATTAAACATTTCGCTTATTATTCAAATCTCCCGCCCCGTGTACACGGGACACGTTGATGGTACGAGATAATATCGTTTAGGACGTGCCCGGGATTCGGGGACGAACCTAAGAGAATACTTTCGTGTCGTTGATTGTCACGGGTTTATCGTGCCGGGGTCCCCTCATCGGGAATTGTAGCGTTCCTCTTTTTTATGTAAAAGCAAACAGAGGACGGAATAATTTACGGATTACGGTGTTTTCGGTTTGTGTCCCGTGGCGTTTTATTGAAATTAAAGGACAATAGGATTAAGCCCGGGATGTTTAAAGACATGGGTGAATGTCTCTGAAGAATTACCTCTGTGTACGCTGCGATTTGGGAGATTTCGTAACGGATGAACGGAAACTCTCTGGCAATTTAAAAATTTACGTTTATTTCACTTTAAACTTGTTATTCTACTCCTTGATGTGAAAGCATCTCACGGCACGCTTAGTATGGCGCGCAACCTTCAAGTGTAGCGGGATGACGTCGTCCGTGGCACGTCCGCAAAGCGCTCTTTGCTCTGTAATCGACAATTACAGGAATCTTCAATACCGACACACCAACAATACTTGAAGTTGCAATTGTCAGTACATTACAGGGCATTCTGAACACCATTCCAAAGAAAACACATCAGAATACGTCGTTAACACACTGTTTAGTTTAAATGTGATGCTTAACGACGGAACTCGCCTATCAAATTACTTCCCCTGATTTGGCCCTCCATAGTACCTAATTTCGCACCGAGGATCGTGAAGTCAGTAGAAGCGACGTGAAGTTGGCGCAGGTACGACCAGCACGGCAGCCCGAAAACAGGTCGGAAAATTGTGGAAAAGCACGGCTAGGGAGGATACAGCAGAAGAAATGAACATTGGAAGGTATGTTGGTTATGGTTTCAAGATAATTTCAAGTAGTTTTTAAGAGGTTATCTGCAATACCCTCTCGACGTTATACTTTTTTACAGATTATATTCACAGACGATTAATATGACTGGGACTAGACCATAATGAAGTGTTATTTGTTTACATGCAGGTAATGGGTGCAAGACAAAGGAGAAAGCAAATATGGCCGGTAGCTCGGTAGGGACGGTAAAGACATGGCAAAATTGATAATGTTTATTGAACACTAAAATACATACACCTGGAGAGAAAGAGAGTGAACCCGTATTAAAGGGCGGTAAGGTAAAGAGAAATATAAGAGTTAAAAATACATAAAGGGGCAGAATTAGAATGGTGTTTGAACGTAGATGCTTACAAGAGTCCCCAGGAGGCCTGCAGGGTAACTGGTATAGGGCTCACATCACGAGGGACAACTCCGCCCACAAAAGGGAAGCCGGCAGGTTAACTGGGAGTGTGACAGGAATCTGTATTTGGAAAGGTTCTCAGTTTTCTACAATACAGGTTGTGTATGAAACCAATTTATCCACAGACCTGATTTATGTATATATGGATCGTAAATGTGTTAAGCGGCCTGTTTGGGCAGTACGGCTGCGCCATTTGCGGGACGACAGTAACCGTGGCGCGTTGATTTCTAAACAGCTGAGTATTCAGCTAATATTCAGATGGTAATTGTTCTTTTACTACATCGCACAATCTGTAATCAATCATTTTCAAATCTGTTGTACAGGATTATTAATACGATATAGTTTAAATGTTTTCATGCGTCTCCTCATCACGATCACTTTTCTGGGAACTTTTGATTAATCCGTTCTCTCTGCTGCAATTTCAGCTTTTCTAATTCGAGATTCATAATCGCATTTCGGTCCCCATCGACTAATGGTGCCGTCGCAATTTACTCAAAAAAAGACCTTTCACAGTGACAAGCTTACAAAATTAATGATCACAAAAACTTCCTGACTTAATAATACACCAATTACTAATTTACAATATTCAATTTGACTCATTTAAAATGCATTAACCGAATTTGTATTTCGATCCGTGGCTAATACATTATCGTGTTTATTTTGTATTGCTGCAACAGCGTTTATTAATTATGGAAGTTATTATTTATTTAGCCGTCGTAAATTACGATGGTGGATGTTTTACGCGAAACGCATTATTCCGCCTTATCACATCAGTATGGATGCAATGTGTGTTAGTCGTAGTGGATGTATTTTCCTGTAAAATTACGGTGTGTGTTTGTTGGGAAGCTTTAAGTTTAGTGCAGTAACGGCCGTTGTGATTTACTAACTGAATATTGCTCGATCGATTACAGAAACATTATACGAACCGGTTCGATCTACAATTCCTCCCGATTAGTTCAAAATGTTTGCCAGTCGGAATTAGTAAAATAAACTGGGCGTATTATCACAGAGCTCCCACAGCTCCCGCGTGCGAAGTAGGTAAACGTTAGCGTTGTCGAAACATTTTTGAAAGCACTCGACGTCCCCTCCGTGGCCGCCCCCCTCGTCATCCCTCGACGGTATGTGTTTACGAATAAATAGCGACGGCGCTGATGATGGCTCGATCGCTCGAAGTCGAGATGTTTGTCGAGCGAAGCGTTCCGATTGTTAGTTTTACCTCATCAGCAGCGAGTTTCAGCTGCTGCCAGCATTTGTTTTTGCTAACGTTTCCAATACACGACGAGCTCAAAGCTGGAGGATCATTATCGGATGGCCCTCCGTAAAGCCTGCGACGATCTCTTTCAAATCGCGAATCATCGAACGATTGAAAGTTGGAAAATGAAAGTAGTCGAAGGGTGGAAAAGAAGACTCTTTTGTGTTTTGTGAAAACTATACAAGTTTCGAGGTGTACAACAAACCCGTTAACTTCTTAACTGTTCTCTGGCAATGAATTACCCTTTAAGTTCAAGATACAAAACACTTCTCGACTGGATAAGTTAGATTCCGTCAGATTCCGGCGTCTATCAAGTAATTTAAATGGAAATGAGTATCACTTT
The DNA here is from genome assembly GCA_946251905.1 of Cryptocephalus moraei. Lineage (NCBI taxonomy): Eukaryota > Metazoa > Arthropoda > Insecta > Coleoptera > Chrysomelidae > Cryptocephalus > Cryptocephalus moraei. Next base: position 15,313,089 of record OX276463.1, read on the forward strand.
CAGTGTGCCAGAGTAAAATAAATCCCGGAGTGATCACGTGCATAAGACATGTGCATTCGCTGTCCCCTCGTTCTTTCTATAACCGCCTCTTGGTTCTTCTTGGTGTCTAAACTTTAAGGGCGTGCCGATTAGTTTTGACAATTTAAGAATTGATAAATGGAAACATGGGAGGAAAGTTGTACTTACGAACTGCAGTAATGACATATGCATTACTGCCAGCTATTCTGCTATCACACATGTCTCAACCATGAAACACAAAATGCTGCTGGATTTGTCGGCAAAGAACCCCGCACTTTCTATAGGGAAAAATGGTTTCAGTCCTAAGGTCTAATTTTTGGTGGAAAAGGTAGATCTCAACATCCTGAACAAAAAAGCTAATAGGCACAATAAAATCTACCGTCAGGATTTTGCGCTAGGGCCCATGAAAGGTCTCAGGTCTACAGGTCTCGGGTTATTTTTACCAAAAAAGAGTGTGTTCAGTGGCCGATTATGGAGACATAACATTATTGCACAGAATATCAGGAGAAAATCTTTAAGATTCGTCCAAACATAATAAAAAAAAAACTAAAACTAAAGATAAATATGTGGGCGTGTCACGTTTAATGTCACGTGTCAGATGGACGAATGACAGCTTAGTACAGAGGCGGCGAATGATACGAGACTCGTTACTAAACTCAGATGGATTGTGGAGGCCCGCAATGGTCTCATGAAGCACCTATTCAAATTCCTACAACATGTGATTCCAACTTCACACCTCCAGGCATGTATGTCTCCATAATCGGTCACTGTACATTCTCTTTTTTGATAAAAATATCCCAAGACCTGAAGACCCAGGTGCCGACCTTATATGGGCCGTAGCGCAAAATCCTGATGGTAAATATTTTTGTGCCCATTAGCTTTTTCGTTTAGGATGTTGAGATCTGCCTTTTCCACCAAAAATTAGACGTTGGGACTGAAACCATTTTTCCCTATAAAGATTGCGGGGTCCTATACAGTTTTTATTTCCACTGGCAAGCATTGTATAGCAAAAATATGGCGCCCACTCTTTGTTGCTTCAAGCTGATTTCGTAGTGATCTGTGATTTTCCAAAGATATGAGTAATTTTACATATGTTCTACATTTCTTATTGTAATCATAGGGCAGGAAGTGGTATTTTTAAATATTGTGGTAATCAGTTGGTAATTAATGTGATAATAGTCGAAATATTAGACTTGTGGGTAAGTCTGGTAAGCATGTTTCGTGCTACATTTCGGCGTAATATATACCTGAATACATCAATTTGAAGGTAAAACGTGGTATCGTTTCGTCCAAAAATTGGGTTTATTTATTCATTTAGCAAGCATACATTGAATATCAATATGCACGCAATAAAAGTAATAAATATACATGAACTTTACAACCACAGGACGTAAATGACTTGTGCCGTTTTAAGTTTGTTTACACTTCTTATTTCGAGTTATACATATTAATTATTACTATACCCGAGTGTCGATTCATCCCGGAGTAAATTCCTAGAATCCCATAGACCTCCACGGGACGAAGAAGTGAGGGGAAAGTAGAAACAGGGGCGTGTATGTTTCATTCGAAATATAAATAATTGAAGTTATATCATTGAATGGAATGAAGCAATGTTATCTAGATTTCTATTTTTGCAACTATAATATTGAAATAATTATAGCGCTATAACAAAAATCAGATGACTGGAAGAAATATTGCCTAATGAAAAATAAAACCGAAAAGGGTTCTTGTCTAGCCTACAAGACGAATACCTACAATTTCAATCTCGAATATTTATAAAATGTACCTAAGTCCTTTTGTTATTTACGCTTCAAAATGGATTGTTAATGAGGCTAAAAACGAATATCACGCGTCTACTAACTAGAGCGAATTTTGCCGGGCGCCAACACTGTTTCCCGAACACGTGTTCCATTTGTAAACAACTTTCTCCATATTGCTATTCTACGGGATTCGACCAATGTTTTATAGAGCGGATTTTTTTATTTTAGCAACTCCGCTTCTCTCTGTCTCTCTCTTTACTTTGAAAATTTGCTAAAGCGGCGACTCGCTCGAACTAGGGATGTGATTTTATGAGTTTTGCGTGTGCCACTCGCAACTTGTTGTGGCGATGAGTCACTCGTGAAGTAAAGAGGATTTTGGAGATACCATTAAATATACCATTACATAGGCAATCATTTCCATGCAAGTATCCATCTTGAACAAATAAAAACGTTTTATTTGTTATAAACCGAAGAAAATCCCATCGCTTTCTTTTGTTAAGCTTTAAGGTGAAAGAATGTATGCAATTTACCCATTGAAATTGTAGGAACTGTTACATTTGAGAAGCTTATTTTGGTTTATCTGAATACAATGATGCAAATTTAAAAGAGATCTTTTATTTACTGCAGTACTAAAACCTATTAGCATATGAAGTAAAAATTACTTATTCGCTGTGTATTCCTTTTGTCGATTAGTTGAGAATCTGTAAGGCTGTAAACAAAAGGAGGAAAGTTAATTCACGGAAAGGAACACGTTCCGACAAAGGGTCGAGCCACGCGAACCAAGAGGGGAGAAGGATACACTCCAGACAAAGATCCAGAAACTCCAGGAGGAGAACAAGGCGCTCCAAAGCCGAAACCAGGCACTCCAGAAAGAGAAAGAGGCGCTTGAGAAACGCAACCAAGAACTCCAGGAACAGCAGTTTGAGCTGTTGGAGGCGCAAGTCGAGGAACGGAGAAGCTCCTTCGATAAGCAATTGGAAACCAAAAACGTCGTAATACACAAGTTACAAGAAAACTTGATGTTGAAGAATGAAGTCATCACCAGACTTCAAGAACAACTCATTACCAAGAACAATAAGCAATTAGAGGAATTGGGAAAAATCACAGCCATAATAAACGACACGACTCAGCTGCACCGTCGACTAAAGGACGAATACAACACTGAGGAGAAGAAGTGGAAAACAAAACTCATCAAAAAGGCATCCGAGACACTCAACCCTTTGGTGAGACTAAATGAGTTCAAGGAAGAACTTGGTAGAAGTTACGCCTCTGCCCTTTCCTCGGCAGCACCGCACTACGGCGGTTCATTGGCGGCCGCAGGAGAATCAACAAAACACCCTCTAGAGCAAGCATTCGACAACAAAACGTCGAAGATTGACGAATCCACGACGACCCTATCTCAAGTTGAAGCTTGTTTAAACTTGAAACCCATAGGCGAACATGAAGGGAAGATCGACCAAATCGAACTTCTCACCCAAAAGCTCTTATCACCCGTGCAAGAATTATCTTTGCCAACCAACTCGGGAGTTACTGCAAGTTCAGCACTACCGAAACTAAGAAGAAGGGATTGGGAATCACCGATCACAGAGGACTTCATCTCCGGTCTAGTACAACTGGGCGCGGCCAACTGGGCGCGGCCAACTAGGCGCGGCCAACTGGGCGCAGGTTAACTGGGCGCCGAGGCAACTGGACGCGGGGACAACTGGGCGCTGGCCAACTGGGCGCCGAGACAACTGGGCGCTAGGGTAGGCCAAAAAAAAATTTTTTTAGCTACCATGAAAATATTGTTCAAGACAACGAAAAAGAGGTGCCGATGATTATCCATTTTCCATTTGAATTAAAATTCTTTGTTATTTGTAATATCTTTGCGTTTTAACGAATTAACGCAGGGTGATAAAAGATAATCAATTCACATTCTTGTACGAAATTGAACGATATTTAGAAAAAGGCCAATATAATTTTTCGCTAAGTCGAATTGTTTAAAAATTATTTAAGTTTAAAGTTCAACCTCAAATGGTACATAACGACTTTCATAATTTTTTTATTTAGATTTTTTTTTGCATTTTAACCAATTAAAGTAGGGTAGAAATCAATACATATTCTTGTAGGAAATTAAACGATCATCAACAAAGGTCGCTATAACCTATAACTTTAAAATAAAAAACTGCAAAGAAGCAAATGAGGTAATTTTTTTATTTCAAACTGTACCTAATATTCTACATACATAATTCTAATATCTCCATATCTAATACATATTTATTTACTTTATTTATTTTCCGAAAAAAAATCATTATTACATTACAAATCAAACAAATAATTAACAATTTTTCTCAATTAATCAGTACATAATTAATCAATTAACTCTAATACACTGTATTGTTAATTAATTTTCCATTTCAAATCATCAATATTATTCCCTATTAGTCTATTTGCTAGTTCTGAGCAATACCTCGTAAATATTCAATGACATCTCTATTAACATAATCTGATACAATTGTCAATATACATTGATCTGCTAGCCTGTATTTTTTCAATTTAACAGGTGGGTTATGTCCGGCCACCAGCTTTTCATAATAAATATCGCGGTCAGATTGTACCTTGCGTAAACCATCTATAAGTTTCCAAATTGTTGGATGATCCATACCTAATTCCGTTTGTAAGCGTCGATGGGCAGCTTCTGCATGATTGTTTGTCCTATCTTGTTGGTTTAAAACTCTTTAATTTTTACAAGTTATAGCGCCCAGTTGTCTCGGCGCCCAGTTGGCCCGCGCCCACTTGTCCCCGCGGCTAGTTGTCTCGGCGCCCAGTTGGCCGTGCCCAGTTGGCCGTGTCTAGTTGGCCGCGCCTAGTTGGCCGCGCCCAGTTGTCCCATTCCGCTTCATCTCATTACTTCGGCAGTTAAAGTCGAAGGAGTACTACAATCAACTGCGGCAATGGAATCAAGATAAATCAAAGCCTGTTGATCCTCAGCACACAACAGACACAACAAGACTACACCAAGAGGACGTAGAAGAAAAATCCAGTTACGAGCCTACCCCTCGACAAGATGGTTCCAGCACGATCAAAGAGACGATGGCTGCGCCCCATCACGTCCAGCGAGGAAGAAATCCAGCAGCATGCAACCGTCCAGATTCCGAAGAGGACTTCATCTGCTGCGCATGCAAACAACTGGGACAAGGACCCGGACCACTAAGCCATTCCCGGACCACCCTCACCTCCAACGTGGAGTCGGCAGGATGTTGACTCTACGATCAACATAAAAGAGAGCTAAGTAGGGTTGTAGGGATTTAATAGGGAATTTAAGGAAAATACTCTTCAATTAGGGATTAATAACCATTAAATAGGGAATTAGAGCAACTTGTTATTAAAACATCTTAGGTGAAATTTCCACTTGCAATTAAGTAATCAAAATTAATTAGTACAAACTTAGTCAGGGAAATATTTTAACAATCATCTAATAATTATTAAAACAACTGAGTAGCTGAGGTGAACTAATTTTGGGAACTTTTCAACAATTTTTGTTTTACAAACAGAGAATAATCGTTGACACATCGTAAGTAACAAGGTTTTTGGGATAGCCAAATCAACTAAGAAGCACGTCTTATTTTATTACGAAGAATAACAACGCCGACCGAACGTCCACAAGTCAAGTTCAGAATCACAATAATTAACCGAGTCAGCATAACAAAGGCGTTTACCGAACGTGATAAGAAGCGCGCTCCAGTTAAGGTCAGTTTCTGCAAAGCTAGGTCATTGTAAGAAAACAAATAATATCTTATTTAACCAATGTAAAATAATCTGTATAAAAGCCCTGATAATTGATACACTAAATCAGTATACCAAGTATGCTCAAAACGACAGTGTGTTGTGATCTTTCTTCACGCCACTCAACCCGACTACCGAAAACCTAACAAACTTCAAACCGGAGAGTACGTTACGCGCTCTCTCCAAACTACAAGAACTTCGAGAACTTCAAGAGATCACGTCAAGCCCTGATCTCCACCTACGAGAACTTCAAGAACTTCAAGGAGATCACGACACGCCCTGATCTCCATCTACAAGAACGTCTTCAGCCTTACAACCTGGAGACAAGATTTATCTCCGCAGCCACCCACGAGTTACAAGAGATATCCACATACAGTCCACTATCTCTAGAGATCATTGCACACTTTCGTTCATAGTGTCGAAATGTTAAAGGCAAAATAGGCAAAAATACCAAAAATTATCAAATTTCCAAAAGAAAATTATCGAAATTTGAAAAGATGAAACAGTAAATGATTTTGACTTCAGTTTTAGTTAAGTTTCAATTAAAAAAATATCTACTGACATCGGTGGAGGTTGAAAGAAGTTTTCCCGTTTCTCAACATGTATTCTCATAGGAGATAAAAATTTTTTTCTACGTAATTTTGAAACATTTTTGTTTTATAATTGTTTAAATTGTTTTAAAAACATGTTGCACTAATAAGTATTCTACACCAAACAATAATAGATTTAATCCGATTAACAAGTTTTCATTTAGTTAATAATAAATTTAATTAAGTAATGTACTAATTTGTTCTACAATTATAATAAAAGCTGTAACATGTTTGTCTGCGAACATCATTAGTACCTATAGTAGCAAGTTAGTTCCCGGGGTAGAAGGCAAATTAGCACGAACTTTTCCCTTGTAGCCCTACAAGGGAAACTTGGGGCTACAAGGGAAAAGTTCGTGCTAATTAGTACCTATACTTTTTGTTTCTTTATAATAAGTTATATTTTTATAAACTCTCGTAACTTTTTTCCATATATGGCATAAATTCATAAATATTTCCTCTAAATTCGGTGCACGTATATGCGCATATATCTCAGTTGCCTTCAAATACAATGTTTATTGTGAAAATTCGTTGAAATGTTTACCCTTAAAATAAGCGCCTATTTTCAGAAGCAAAGCACATGTTTTTTTAATGTTTTTGCTCAAATATGCGCATACTGTCTATAATTCCAGTGCATATATTTCCTCATCCATTTTATGTCTTTTAAATGTTTTATACTCTTTACATAAATGTCAATATTTTATAATTTCTATTTTGTCATTTGCAAATAAGTGAGTATTCCCACAGTATATTTAGGTCCAAATAAAGATGAAATTGGATTTGTGTATATATTTGTAGGTTTATTTCTCATTCTAAAATTCTTTAAGCAAATTTTCCCAAACCTAATACACGTGTGAGAGGAAATCTGGAAAAGTGCATTTGGAGTGAAACACCCGTATAGAATACGCTATGGGTAAGCGTATGAGAATAATCAAAATTGACCGATATTAGTGTTGAATCCTATTTTTTTCATTTTCTCATATGAGGCACTTATATGTGATAGGTAAGTATTCTGGGTTGATAAGGTGATAGGGGGTTGAGAAGGGATGCAAAGTAAACTACACGAAATGAGTGTTTATTTAACACTTGCTGAGTAGTTAAAATAATAGCAACATCCCAAATGTTATGCAACTACAAGTTTTCAAAATCAAGAGTATCATCGGCGATGAGCTTGAAAATTGAGAGAGGGTGGATAATACAATACCTTGAACTGGAAATTAGTGGCGAAAATAAGGTCAAAACACAATAATAGAGACATAATGGACTTTAGTAAATGACAGTTTAGAAATAGTAGCAACATGATAATGTTGCTATTGTGTTAATGATCATAATTAATACAACTCAATAAGGACAGAACTCTGCAGAACATTTTAGAAGATTGTCTTAGTATCGACTAATCTTGATAAAATGTTGAGAACTCTGTAGAACTTTCTCAAAAATTTTGTTGGACATGCGAAGTTAATTTGAATAGAACGGAACCCTGACTAACTTTTAGAAAAAGAAGTAATATAGAATATATTTAAAAAAAAATAGAATTCATTAAAACTCAATTGAAGAATTTTTAAAATCACGTTAGCGGCTATAAAAGTGTGAAACCTTCTAGAATTGATCCAGAAAGACCAAATTTATTTTGTGGAATCCATAAGTGCTTTGTGAACGTTATTCAATATGGGCTGCGGTGAACCTGTCGCGACTTCCGGCCTCCGGTTGCAGTTGTCTTGTACCGTGAAATGTCCTCGACCACAAACTTTCATTACAAATACTGCTGACCCGACGCGCCAACTTGAAAACAACTAACAAGTAAACTGCGAATCTCATGTGAAATGTTTTCGCTGCAAAAAGGGAGGACCGAGTGTATGTGTGTGAGAGAGAAGGATAGAGAGGGCGGAAAATTGGATTTGTACTCTTTAAAAGGGGCCGCGCGAAGGGTTGCGTGGGGACGTAAAAAGTTTATTTTCAAAGAAACTAAATTGGGGAAGAATGCGAGGTGAAAAGGGGAATCCGTGAAGGAAGATGAGATTTTTTTTGGATTTTTGAAGGGAAATGACGTAGGCGCCGTAGATACGCTTAATAAAAAGTTCCTGACTCGACGTTTTGGGCGACGCTTGTATATTGAAGTTTTAACTTAACTCGGTTCAACTTTGATGTATCATTTTTCCAGTTTTCCAGACAAACTCGTATTAAATTTAAACTTCTCGTGATGTGTCAAGTCTACTTTCAACGTATTTGAGCGCTTGTTGCAAAATGAATAAGAACACTTTTACCTAGACTTAACAGTAATTTTCTGGGCCAGCACAGAGTTAGCTGTACTAATACTGTGCAAAAGCCAAATCTTTCCAAAACCATAAACAAGCGACGACCACAAAAATCTTCACAACACACAGCCACGTTCATTCCAGCCTACCAGACATGCCACTCTCGTGTTGCGGAATGTGCTGACCTATGGAGTGGCTATATTTATGGGATCGTAAAACGTCTTACGGTTTCTTGGGTCTGGAAAGACTGTAATTGGATTACTTTACAGATAAATTTAAATCAGAAGCACAAAATTCTTTTTTATCTACTTAACGTTACTAATGATCTCATTATTGCATCAAAAGTAGTGTAATAATATTCATATTATTACACCACTTTTGGCAACTTTTTAGTTTTGTTAAGTTGGTACGTCAACCTCTCACCGAGACGTGTGCGTGTGCAGCCGTCAAGGATAAATTATTAGTAAACATATCCTTTATAATTTACATGAAAAATGTATTATTTTATACAACGTGTTTCAAAATGATTGTCATCTAGTTGGCGTTGGAATTTCTGTGCATGTAATTTTTGATGTGCCGCGCTCTATTGATTTGAACCTATCTGATTCTGACAACAAGTGTCTTCTGATTTGTGCGATCTGTGCAAGTGTCAAACTGGCAATCAGTACTGCTCGTAATTAGCGGCCCTTTTCAGGGCCAAAACAAACACTACAAATAGACAAATACTCAGAATCCGTTTTCTTTTGACAGAGAAGAACCAGAAGTTAAAAGAGGTTAAGTAGGTTATTTTGAGGTTATGTATAGCTAGTATAAACCCCTATTTTCGCAAGGCGTTTTTTTTTTATTTTACATGGGAAGTCCACAGCCGACTAGATGACAATAATTTTGAAACACATTGTATTATTCTAGTACAAAATGCATTACAAGTTACAAAAGACGGTATGACCCAAAAGACGAACAACTAATCAGTAGCTAATGTACAATTAGTGAACCAAACTTTAACTACAACATTACTGTGGCTTGGGCATTTATGCTAATGCCAGAGATATTTTGGGTGATTAAAGTTAGTATTTTCCTGAATATTTCGTACGAAACTAGTCTCATTTTTGACTGAATTGATATTGTTTATAGTTCCAATTTCAGGGGGTTCTAGCTCGGACATTGGCTGTGCATTGACGGAAGTAGAAATGGATGTCCATGATCTCAGCATATCCGCCACATCTCTTTCCCTTTTTAACGAAGTGTCAATGTACCCCTCTGTTATTGCTCGAGACTTCCAGGCCCCATGGTTATTTATAGTAATTAAATCTGCTCCATTATTGGCCAAGTTTGATGCACTGGACCTACGGAAGCAGTGCCCCGTGTACTGATCCGGATTAGCAAGATTCAGAAACGTAGCAATTATGCGTAGCACTCGGCTAATCTTATTAATCCTTATAGGGCTAGTGATGCATCGGCCGTTTAGGTATGTGAGAAAAAAGCGTTTTGAAGCTATACCGATTGGTCGAAGGCTGACATATTTCTTAATAAGGTGAAGCCCGTAAGTAATAAGTATATCCCATTATGAGTATAACCTGAACGAAAACAATACAAGCAGGTAACAAATGAAACATGATTTTTAAAAAAACAAACTTACTTTAATTGCCAAATAATGAAGATCGTCGCATTGACTTAAAAACTGATTTATTTCAGCAATATCCAAAATTTTTGATTTTTTAGGCTGATATCCTTGAGACTGCCGTTTGTGAAAAGCATGCAATCGTGAAAACTTCGATATACCTGCGTTCTTATAGGCATTTAGACATGCCCTCAGCAGGCTATACTACGATGTGCAGAGCGACGAAGACTTTTTTGTCTTGCTTTTCCCCTGAAAATACGCTGTGCAGGTCAGTTTTACAGTTGTGTCTTCCATTTCTCGCACGTAAGTAAGAGCGTAGTTATTGAATTTGTCCTAGGGCTACTAGATTCTCAAATTCAAATACGAAACGTCCATGTCAGTGATCAGTGTGACCAACCCAAGCAAAATTCCCTAGTGTAATACCAGAACTTGGACAGCCAAAATTTAATGAATTAATAAAGCAAAGTAGATAAAATAATATATTACACACGTTTAATAAGACGTATTGTCACACTCGTTCTATTAAACCACTCCTCGCTTCGCTCGTCGTGCTTTAAAACTCTCGTGACAATACTCCGTCTTAGTAAACTAGTATAATAATATACCATTATTGCGGTTTTACTGTTCACATGAAATAAATATTTTTTAGTAGTTCACGTGTAGTAAACGTAATAAACCTTTTGATAACATAACTACGAATTTTTGTTTTACTGCAGCTTTCTTCGGGTTTGAAATTTGACATGCGCCTCAAACGTCGTTCCTGCACTTGTTTATCTATGCCGTGACAACAACATTTCGTTTTTTTTCGGCAACTGTTTTTCCAGTATATTTCTGCTCATTACATTTTCACATTCGTCACAAAGGAACCGTTCCGAGTATAAAAGAGGAAAACAACAACGTCGAACTGTTTTCGAAAGATGTTTCCCTTATATTTTTTTCCTATCATTCCTCCGGCCAAGACAAGCGTTCCATCAAAATGTTAAAAGCTTTTCTTTTAGATTAGCACGTCAAGAGAATCGATATTTAATGAAATTTTAAATTTACATTTTTCGTGCCCTGCTTGAATTGTGGGGTCCTTTGTGAGATGAATAATGATGAGCCTCTTTTTTTTTCTCCGTCAGCTCAAAGGATCAATAGAGTGACTTCAGAAAATATTAATGGTAATGACTGTACTTTCGGGAGAGGCCAGGGAAATTAAAAATTTATGAAGCAGCAAGAAAATGTAGGCAACGATCCCTTGCGCCCAAAAATGAACCTTTTGTGACGTACGCGAAAAGCAGGTGGAAAAACAATTAATTGTGGGCCGCGAGGTAATGAACGATTAAGCAATTCCATCGGTTATTATCTACGGTTAATCGAAAAGTAATTATTAGCTCCATTCGGAAGTCCATCCTTAGATGCTTTTAATTTGATTAGTGGGGAATAAAGGTAATGGAAATCGTAGCTAGCTAATACCGCTACGAGAGGCAAAAAAATCAATACTTAATTTGCCTAATTAAAATACAGCTCATTAAAATCCATTGTAACTTGTCAGTGGATAAGCTGTGAAGTTCTGGCCCAAAATCTCCTGTAATTTAAAGGGAAATTATATTTGTAACGCGTAGGTGGATCTGGTCTGCTGGACATGTTTGTACAACAATTTAGTGGAGGATTGGGGATATATGGCGAACAAGAACCAGATTTAATAGTAAAGTCTCCCTTAAAATCCTTAATGCCCTTGTATATGAAAACTTGACTGAACTGGATGTGCAGTTGCAGTGGCTTTTCAAAATTCTACAATGTGTTTCAAATTGATTGCCATCTAGTTGGCGTTGGAATTTCTGTGCATGTAATTTTTGATGTGCCGCGCTCTATTGATTTGAACCTATCTAATTCTGACAACAAGTGTCACTTCGAGCATTTATTGTGAAACTGGCAATCAGTACTGCTGGTAATTAACGGCCCTTTTCAGGGCCAAAACAAATACTACAAATAGACAAATTCTTAGAATTCGTTTTCTTTTGACACAGAAAAACCAGAAGTCAAAAGACGTTAAGTAGGTTATGATGAGGTTATGTATAGCTAGTAGAAACTCCTATTTTCGCAAGGCGGTTTTTTTTATTTTATATGGGAATTCCACAGCCGACTAGATGACAATCATTTTGAAACACATTGAATTAAGGTTGTTCGATACTTTGGTACTTCGATACGAATTCCGGTGGATGTCGCCAAAAGCGCATATGCAATAAGAAAATATAAGTTGTTCAAGTCCCGCCCTCAGGCCGAGCGAACCCTCACCGCAATAAAATTTATAACCATATGGTCATGATTGGATCGATCGATGTCAGAGGGTCTGTCGAAGTAGCGCCAGTTCGAGGGGCCTGTCAGTTATTCTAATTTCAACAATAACTACCAAGATACTTTTACAAGCTCATAATATTTTCATAGGCATCGTACAATACTTCATTCTCCACGTTATTAAGATGTCAAACTTTACTATTGTACGATTGAATAGGTTTTAGATTTTTTTTTCGTTTTTTTTATTGTTCTTCAAAACGATATTTCTAGAAATGTAATAAGTTTCCAACAAAATTAATCCCTTAAAAACATACATTTATATTTTCTTAATCGATTGGTGCAATAAATATTCAATTCTTATGATTCAATCTTGAGTTATCATTGAAATCAGTTTGCATTGTAAAGCATACGGCGTTATATTGTATCGCACAACCTTAAACAAATTATCAAGATTGCACCACTGTCGATATATCAAAACCAACCCAACCCTCGGTCCCCTTTCTCCGAGTACCAAACCTCGATCAAAATTTTCCGTCCAAAATTCTAATTGGTCAAAATTCCCTTGCTGAACCTACAACTATCCTCATTACGTCACAAGGTCCGCCTTCTTAATTAATTAATTATTGTTATCCGCCTTTGCTTATTCGACAGAATTACGAAGTAGGGTTCTTTTTCCGACCTCAGACATTGTTACCAATAAGTCAGAATGTTCCGCAGTGTAACAACATGGGTATTGTAACGAAGCCGATGTTCGAGAGTCGAGTGTAGACCACCCACTATACAGTTAATCGCGAAATCAAACCTATCTCGGATAGATGGCGGCCGATAAGGCACTGTTCAATCTATCATCGCTTAAACATCCAGATTAAATTTAGATAAGCCAATCGCCCCCTCCAGTGTTCTCTGTCCGAGTTAATCCAAGGTGAGAACCAAGACTTGTTTATAGCAAGTCGATACGTCTGTCTGTGGTTGTCACCGCCGTTAATTTTAAGACTGCCGAATTCTTTGTTATATGTAACTGTGAACGTGCCGCCGATATACGTCTATTGTAAACGTCACCGCCGTTAGATATAAGCCGCCGAATTATTTGTTATTTGTGAGTGTACGTAAATTGTGCATTATCCCCGACCGATAGTCTTAAGCCAACCGAACTATTCGTAGCTATTCGTCTATTGTGAAAGCGTCCCCGACCGCTAGCTATTAAGCTATTCGTTAACTGTGATTTTTCGTTGTGAGCGTACCGACCACTAGATATAAGCTATCTGTGGATGAACGTTTACTACATGTAAAATCGGCGGTTGTGAAAACGTCTATTTTTCCAACCGCTCGGAATTAATTTTTCCGTCGTCGCGTTGAGGAAAAGTTAATTCGCGACTACCGTATTCTCTCTCTCTCTCTCTCTCTCTCTCTCTCGCTCTCTCTCATAACGTAAATGGCCGTATTACCGCACATAAGACACTGCACGTTTTCCTATTATTTCCGTATTTAGCGATTTCTATTTTATTGTGAAATTGTTAGGATAATTTTCCGTTTTCGCATTTTCAGTATTAAGAGGGTTTTTCATATCTCAGGTTCTAACTATTTGTAAGAGTATTTCTACTTTCCGTTTCCGCATTTTCGATTTGATAAATAATTTCTCCTCTTCTCACTGTTATTTAGAATACCTTTTATTTCTCTCCAACTGTGATAATAATAATATTTTCGCATTTGTGTGTTTCTTTTTAGAAATACATAAATAATTGTAAATAAGTTTTTGCCCGATCTCCGTTCGACGACCTAGCGCCAACAGGTGTTAGTCGTATGAATTGTAATTGACTGCCATGTGGGAATAAAATAATTTAGGGATTTTCTACTTGGAGTGTGTGTTTCATTTCTACGGACAACCCTGATATTCTCCTGAGTTCGTAAAACTACCAAGGCATAATCCCGAGAGAGAAAAGCCTTAAAAATCTGGCGCCCGAGCAAAACCGTAAAACCGACTCTTAAAACCCTTTACCGAACTCCCGAAATCCGCCCCAGCGCCAAATCTCCCCAGTAACCGCACAAAGCGCGTTACAGTATGTTCTAAAAAAAAAAGCCGACTTATTGTGTTACGTAATAAGAAAATATACTCTATTCAAAACAAATCCCGATGCACTCATTTTGATGACGTCACCAAACATCCAATACTACCAACTTAATATAGTCCCAGGACATCGCAATTTATGTGTTCCGTGTATATCTTAGGTTGAGAATACACATAACCATACACATTGTTAACCTAAAATATACACGGAACACATAAATTGCGATGTCTTGTGACTATATTAAGTTGGTAGTATTGGGTGATTCCGACGTCATCAAAATGACGTGCATCGGGATTTGTTTTGAATAGAGTATAGTCACGTAGCGTTTTAGTCTTTTTATATACAGGGTCCTCTTTCCTAATGTTACAAAAGTTTCAAAAAACCCCTTAACACTCGTAGGGTGCTATATTACCTACACGTTCCTTAATGAGACTTGAGAAAAATAAACAGATAATCGGAAAATGGATAGAATATCACCTTAATGAATAATATTCACATATTATGTGAACGACATATATTCCCCTACAGCGCTAAATAACGAAATTGCTAGAATAACAGTGGCATACTTGATAACGCTTAAATAAAATATTAAATTCGCAAGAGTCGCATTTCAAAATGTCTCGAATTACAACCCACAAGCCAATATTTAACATACCAAATCAGACGTTACAATTGTATCGAAACCGACTAGTTAGAGATTTTAGAATAGAGATAATCGGCATATTTTCTCCACAACTATTCAAATACACCGGAGGTATTCCAGGCAACCCATCCGTTCCAATATCCTTCCCATTCCGTACATTCGCAACCCCTAAATTATAGACGGAAAATATCTTCCTGATTGAAACGAAACGTGTCGTATCGCATTCCCCCCACCCCTCCTGCCGATATATTTTCCGTCGGTGGTATCCGAAACACCTCTTGTGGGACAATTTCCCGAGTAAATCAAGTATCTTATCGATCGACCATATCGGAATATCCACTGTGTGCCGGTGTATCTGAGGCCGAATAGGGTAAATTTGAAAAGAATCTTCTATCGGGCGAGTGAATAGGGGGGACCGGAAACGATGCGTGGAAATATCGGGGAGATTTAGTGGTGCGATATTCGACGCCGGAAATAATTGTGTGGAAGTTTGGGGAGCTTTAAAAAAAATTACACACGAGTGCTGGAAGATTATTTACGTCTTAAGGGTTTCTTTGGTCGTTGGGAGTCGTATGGGAGATTTTGAGGCAGTGGTTTGACCAAAATAACTCTTAAGAAAGGAACACAATGATTTTGGAAAATTTCTAATTGGAATTAGTGACGTCTCAACTCTCACTAAATCAGTTTTAGTGAATTATATTTTTAGCGTCATTCACAAAAGATGATTAGAGGGACCACTTCTATAGTATAAAATTAGTTTCTCTCCTATTCATATTTCTTCTCCACTACATGTTTTAAGCACTTTTCTGTTGCGATACCCATCCTCACTTGGTCTGCTACATTTTCTTCTTCCAGAATATCTGTAGAGTCTCACTCTGGCTGGCAGCATTTTTTCGTTAATTCGTTCTACGGGTTCTATCCACTTAATTTTATTTTATTTTCATAAGAAAGATACTCAGCTCTGTCTTTATATCTTTGTCTCTAATTTCATCCAATTTTGTGCAATTCCACAGTAATACGGTATTTTACCGTTGATGACTGGAGTAATAGTTTTAGTATTGCTTGTTGATATTTTCATGTTATACTTTTGGCAGATATTTTGTAAGGTATACATGTGTCATAGTCTAAAAATTTCGCAAATAATACTAGGTTATCGACATATAAAACAGCGTTTAGGATGATGTTGTGGTCTAGGTATACTCCTTTAAAACATTTTATTTTCAATTACTTTATAATGGCGTTTATGACATTTAAATGCTATCTAATGTTGGAGAGTGTTGCGAAACACAGCAGCCTTGACTTACTACTTTATTTATTTTTATTTTCCTACTTGGTTTTCTGTCTATATCTATCATAATTGCGGTATTAATGTATACATTTTGTATTGCTTGTATCAGTATTGTCATGGATATCTTTGATTCTCCGTAATATTCCATATTTTTCATCGATTAATGTTGTCAAAAGCTTTCTCAAAATCCACAAAATTTATATGCGCTTCTCTATTGTATTCTTGGTGTTTTTCTATAAATTGTTCCCATCTTGCGTTGTTCTGCCTTTTCTAAAAACCATTTGTTCTTCCTCTATTAATCCTTTTACAATGATTTTCAGTCTGTTATATATTATTCTGACAGATTTATTATGCCGAGTCTAACAAACTAATTTCACGATAGTTTGGTAGGTTTTTCATGGCGTCTTTGTTAAAAGAGACTGCTACTTTAGCTCTTATCCAGTTGTCAGGGATAATATTATTTTTCCAAGATTTGTTATATAGATGTGAGAGTCTTCGATATACTATGAGTGCCAATTGCAGAGTTCAGCATTAAAGCTATCCATACCAGTCGATTTTTTGATTTTAGTAGCTTCAATAGCTTCTGTATCTACGCCTTTATGTCTTTATTTTAAGTCCTCGTTTTTTCTGTGTTTTTATTATCCTAAAATTATTTGCGATTTTCTTAACAGGTTTCTTCGTTTATGTTGTTTATTTGAAATTTGTCATTTTGCTGGCTGTTTAAAGATTTTATCCCTTTATACACTAAATTTTGTTTCCCATGTATGTCATTTTCAATATTACTTATAAATCTCTCCCAAGCCTACTCATCTGCTTTTCTAGAGATTTGTTGTGCCACCTTCCTCTTATATGTGTAAATTTCGTGACTATGTTCTGCTGGATTATTAAGATATTGTTGATAGGTTTCTTGTATTGCTTCTTTTACTTCAGTCGACCATACTTTTAGTCCTATCTTTTTTTCTGAATTTCTTATTTTTACCCAGTACTTCAAATGCCTTTTTCACTGCTTGTAGTAAATTTACAAATTCTTCATTTGTCTTCTTTAGTTTCTGCATACTCTAATATTTTGTTTAATCTATTTACAATACAAATCATGTGCAATGTATTACAATACATTTACAAATTTACAGTCCTTCATTTGTCTTCTTTAGTTTCTGTATATTCTGTATATTATAATATTTTGTTTAATCTATTCTGGTAGAACTTTCTTATCCTTTCTTCTTCAAGTAGATATACCTTAAAGACATCTTAATTTGAAGGAGCAGATAGTTTTGCAATTTTCTTCCACTTTTTCACGTATCATTTCTCACGGCGCTATTAATAATATTTAAATCAAGACGTAAAAGATCAAGGGTAAATAGCCCCTGGAAGAAGCACCTTCCCTCCCAGGAAAGCGCGAAAAAGTTGCAATCTCCACCTAAAACACCCCAATAAATCTCTTGTGTTTGTAAGCACGAAAACGCCCTCTTAAATGCAACGCAATAGAGGCGAAACGTGACCTCCTAAATCGCACGCAATTTATCTTTGTACGATACAATTTTTTCCCGTTCAAGATCTCCTTAACGTTCAAGTTCCCAATTATTACCGGCAGCTTGTTACGTGTTACCGCAGCAACAATAAAGCCTACCTCTTTCCCTCGCCGCCGATCCTCTTTCTTTTTGCTTCCACGGTCCTAATTGCCATCTTTTACCATTACTAATAATCGGGGGGAGGTTTACGTGTACTTTATTATACAATTAAGGCGGTTGCGGTTGAAACAAAAGTGCGGTTGAGTTTATGCCTTCGCGGGATTATTCGGATCCCGTGCGGATGGATTATGGATCGTTGACGTTTTACGGGATTATTTTCGGGAGCGGGTTTAAGAGCTCGCAACATTAACTTCAAACAATCGAACAAAGTGGGATAAGTTGATCATACCATTTATTTCCTTTACTTCTGAATTGGAGTTATGAACCCTAGAGGGATTTGAAATTCTGTAATACATATGGATTTAAAAAAAGTTAATGAAAGATTTCGAAGTTGTTAAGTGGTAGGTAAATATTATTTCAGATACCCTTTTTGAGCTTCTCTTCATTGATTTTCATTAATTCTATTGAATTTAACATTGATATTTCATTCACCGACAATTAAATTGTAACGAAGGGGATTCACAGGCTGAGCAGTAATAAAGTACCGGGTAACGACACAATATCAGCAGAGTGTCTTCAATATGGACATTCTTCTCGAGTATTTCCACACCCTCGTACTCCAGATTTGGAAGGAGTAGAAAATACCAAACCTTGGGAAGAGACCAAAAGCGTTCATAATTAGTAAAATAAGTGAAATGTGTTAGTAGCATAAGCTCAAAAAATTTATAATTTGCGGAAATGTAACGGATGAAATTTCCTTTGGAGACAGAACAATCTAAAAACACACCTCTAATTATTTCACGTCACAAATCCACGATTTTCATCGTAACCCTCTAATTCCGCAAATGAGATAAATCAACATTAAAAAAAATCGGGAAGTTAGAGTTAAATCTCATCATAAAGTTCCTCCTCCATTTAACCGAAACGAACCGAGTTAGCACTTTTTCGCACCAATCGAAATAATTAGTAAGTATTGATCCCGGGAGAAAGGTGGTAACTCAGGTGGAAGAAAAAGTTCTATCTCTTTCCCTGTTCATCGCGTCGCTCCGAGCGGCCGGTGTGAAGCGAGGGCGTCGAAACTTCGCCGACGTTTCATCTTAACTGTCGATAAAAGCTCGTTTCGAACCCCATTGTCTGTCCTTTTACGAATATCGAGTGTGTCGACTGATTCGCTTTATTTCCAATATGTTTAATGCTCGGGAACGAATAACGAAGAGCGATGTCTGTTCAGGTTTAGACGGGAAAGTTATAATTTTTACAGCAGCCCATAAAACTCGCAGTTAAAATCGCTTATTGTAGGAATGGCCAATCATGCGTTTTAGAGTCAAGTAACTTTTGTGTTCATTTATTTCACAAAGTTTTACGAAAGTGTAGAGAGAAATTTTCTAATGTCATAGTCTTTTTATGATATTCTAAATAATATTTACAATTATAACATTATAATAAAAGCACACAAGATTGCATTATTGCATGACGTACATTTTTTCAAATTTCATTTCCTTGTAAATACTGCATGTTTTGAAATTCTCCCCGAAATTTCCTGAAAATAAATTTATGCCTTGTGACCTGAAATGGGATGACCCTTGAATTGGTAGGTAGTAAACATTCTATTGGTGAACCCTTCTCAGGAATGTTCAATGTCTGTCCTACGCTCCCGGAGGGAAATCTACTTTCTATTTAGGTTGAATTTTTTAAATATTTTGATGTCCCGGGATATTTCACAGACGACACTTACTCCACCCAATTCCTCGATATCCCTGGGCAATTTGAATCTGACGATTGTTATTAAAATTAAATATATTTAAAGTAATAAGGTTAATAGTAATGTATGTGTAACTTTGATATGCATTAGGTATAAATTAAGTAATAATTATGAACGAAGTGTGAAGTGGCCTCTGTTGAGAGTGGACTGTATAGATCTCTCTCGTAGCTCGTGGGTGGCTGCGGAGATGAATCTTGTCTCCAGGTAGTAAGGCTGGAGATTGTAGTAGTAGTTGGAGACCTGAGGGCGTAACGTGCAGGTCTGGAGTTGAAGTTGTAGTCGTGTGTAGAGAGGGCGTGACGTACTTCTCCGGGTTTGGATCTGAGGGCGTATCGTGCAGATCCGGGGTTGAAGTTCTCGAAGGTTGAAGTTGTCGTATCTTGAAGATCTCTCAGAGCGTGACGTGAGAGCTTGTAGGTTGGGGTGACGTAAATCAAGACCAACGACACACGTCGTTTTTGAGCATACTACGTATACTAATTTATTGTAAACTTTCGGGATCTTTTATACACATTCAATTACATGAGTTAAATGGTACATTATTTTGTTTTCTTACAATGACCTAGCGTTGCAGAAACTGACCTTAACCGGAGCGTTTGTTATCACGTTCCGTAAACGTTTTTGTTATGCTTACTCGGTTAATTATTGTGATCCGAATTTGATTTGTTTACGTTCGGTCCGCGTTGTTGTTCTTCGTAATAAAATAAGACGTGCTTTTTAGTTGATTTAGATATCCCAAAAACCTTGTTACCTAAGCTGCGTCAGTGACTATTAACTGGTTATAAAACAAAACGTGTTGAAAAGTTCCCAAAATTAGTTCACCATAAATTACATTTTCTTAACCTAAAATAATGCTGACGTTAGCGTCAACAAATTATTTCTAAAGCTCAATTTTCAGTACAAAGGTATCTTTCTGAGTACCAAAGTTTGACGATTCTGAGTACCATAATCTTCAGAGTCGTGTTACGATGGGGAGGGAGTTGTTGTAAAATTGTCTGAAAACAATGCCATAGCTATCAATTTAATATTGTCACGAGTTGGAGTTCCATATGGACCAAAAGTTAAGGGTGAAACGTGTACTTTCCCACCAAAAATAATGTCACGTTTTCTCACTTCTGTTCATCCAAGAAGATGAACTAACCATAAACGAAAACACGATTCAACACGACTAAATAGGGATCAGTCATTAATCAGTGATCGATTGGGCAGACTTGCTAACCGACAAGGTACTACGCAACTAGGAATTAGTCCCTAAAATAGTTCCTATTTTCCCTCGTGACTTGACTCATCCCCCAGCAAACCCCGAATCATGAAAGCTTGCCATTTGTTAATTAGTATTAAGTTTTATTGCTTAACTTACTTATTTTGTGCCCTTTGGGTTTAAACTAGCCTTTAACTTGTGGTTAACTACAACCCTTAAAACTTGCACACTTACAATATAACTTTCATTTTTAAGTCAATGAAGTTTCAATTTAATCAAATTTTTAAAATAGAAAACAAATCACTTAACTATGCTTCCTCTCTATGCCGAAAATAAAATTGTTGTGAAGCAATATGTTAAAGATGTTCCAAAGCATAATGTAACGTTTATTTCTAATTTATTTACACTGTCCTAATTTTACACTACACACTACTTAATTTATCTTAACTATTTCCTAACTAATTAATTTATATCGCACTCTTAATTATTAATTTATTTATACGCTCTCGCTTGTGCGTTTTTCGCCTTGTTTATTCACTCGCGGCTTCACGTCTAATCTAATCTCTCCGATCGCAAGCCCACTTATATACACCTCAATTGTATTCGCGATGATTCCTGAAATAACTCGATCCTTCTTTTCCCTAATAATGTTTATGTAGAAATGTCCAGAAGGTAATAAATCATTCTTCCTTAATAAGATGTTGCCGAGACTCAATTAAGCGTAGCAGCGTTCTTTTGAGGTAAGCCGCCGTCCGATAAGAGTAAACACATTTCGCGCTGCTGTTTACATTTCGCGTTACAATATTATATGCATGTAAATGTTATAAAAAATAAAAAAATTATAAATAATAATTAAAATATCTATATATAAGTTTACCTCAGTTCAAGTTCTCCCTGCACTTTGAACTATAGCGCCATTTGAACAAATAATTTTATTTAAAAAAAAATGTCACAAAAAGTAATTATTTTTAAATTTTTAAATTTGTTCTTTAACACATCACAGCAAATAAAGCTGTCTTTTATTTTGCTTCATCTCTGAAGGCACGTGGTTATATTGCCACAAACGGGAGCAGTACATTTACCAAATTATTCAGTTTGAGATGAAAAGTATATTTTCGCATTTTGATCAACTAAAAACATCATTTGATTGTGAACGTGTGTAACCCTAAAATATCACGTTCGTCCTGCGAATAAATACAGAGCTAACAAACAACAGAAACCAGTCATTAATCATTCTTTAAATAATCGGGTTGAGCAATTGGGTGAACTTGCTCACCACCAAGAAACTACCAAACTGCCAAGATGTCATCAACCCCCGAATCATCTAAGCTTCCCCCGCTAGTCGAGAGGTCAAAATAAATGACGTTTGATGTATTTGACCTGTTTTACCTGAGCTGACTCCCTCAAACCATGTGCAGTTTAAGGACTCATTTGGCCCCTAAGTGTGACAATATGTGGAAAAACTGCCTTCTACTGAAATAAATTATGGCATTTTTGAGGTGGTCAAGAAGGCAATAGATTCAATAATATTTTATACTAAATAGTGAATTTCAAAGTTTTTATACTTTTTAAGAATCTTTTCCCAACACAACTGGTTTTACAACTTTTATGCCACTTAAATGTTGAAAATTAGATGAGTCCACAAAATTAACTTCTTATAAATAATAGGTACTGTAGTTACACTTAATACTTCAGCATGGCTAAGTAATATTTCAATCAGAATTGATCATATTGCAACAACTGAGCCAAGAAAACAAGTGATATTTACGAATATTTTGCTGAGAAGCTGAGATAATACTTCTTTTTCAATTCTCTATTTCAGCAATTTCATATAATTATTATTATAACGAAAATGTATATTTATCATTCATAAATTTTGTTTAACCAGAGAAAAACCTACAACTACACCTACGCAAAGATAGAGACAAACTCATGATTTGTATTTGGTCCGTATAACCTTCCCTTGAAGTTATTTTCGGCCCCTGATGTGGGCGGATTTCCCTGGTACACAGCTCCGTAGTAAACACAAGATACCCACATACTTTGTCGTTCCAACAGAGTATTTATAATTACATCGATAAATTGGACCATGTTTGTGGCATAATCCCCGAAAGAATTTATCATTGTACAAGTCCATACGAAACTAAGTAGTATTTCCCAGGATTTGCTTCTGGGGTGGGGAAAAAGGAGAGCGTTAATTATCTACACTACAGCATCCCCACTGTCCTAAATAAACAAGGGACTTCCTCGCAACAAACATACCGGGCCTAAGACGTAACGATGATGTAACCTAATTAATTCTTCTCGGGAAAATTGGGCATCTTTGGCATTTCTTAAATTACAGAGATTGATTATCCAATTACGTTAGATATTAGATTTCTTAATTTTTATGCATATTCTGAAAAACTCGAATTGGAGTTGTATTATGTTTTCTCTAGAGCAAAATGGTGAAGAGAGCGTCACGATAATATGCTCTGTATAATACATACGATTCTGAGCATGGAGAGGGGAGAATGTAAGTTCTTCCACGCTTTATCTCTTTTCCTGGGTGCGCCACGGTAATTCGACAGCCGGTTATCACCTCCACGTCGACCCGAACGCAACGTTACCGCTATC
This sequence comes from Cryptocephalus moraei, assembly GCA_946251905.1. NCBI lineage: Eukaryota > Metazoa > Arthropoda > Insecta > Coleoptera > Chrysomelidae > Cryptocephalus > Cryptocephalus moraei. The sequence goes on from OX276463.1 coordinate 15,336,573, forward strand.
GATGTTAAAGACGTAAGACTGTAAGATCGGTCTAAAGAGGCGACGATGCCGTTCTCGTGAGAAAGTGTCGAATTGTGTTGGGAAGTGAAGATGCGTGCGTAACGCACCACAATGTATTATTTATTGTAAAATCGAAATTTCCCAATAAAGAAAAAATAGTAAGAAGCTTCGCGCTCTATTACAGTATCGATTACTGAACCCGTTTCTTTTTTACATTTCAAGCACTTTCTAAGCCACAATTATATCGAAAATGACAATTTGAAATCGTAAGGATCAACACAAGAAATTCATTCGCTCATCTCTTTACATGAGAATAATGAAATCGAATGACTTGTTTTCGAAATAAACAGCGAGAAAGGAATAATTTTCCACTTGTCAGACGAAATCGTTTCTGGAACGATCCAGCATGGATCAGACACAAAGCAAACTTTCCGATTCGAAGATTACGAGTGGGTCACGCAATTTCATTAGCCTTTTGCAAACTTTTCGGGAAAAGTGTACATAAACTCGATCTGAAAAACCGAATTCCATTACGTCTGTTCCCGCTAATTTTCACTGAGGTAACTAAACAAAACCTTTTGATTATCTCCGCAGAATAATTTAATTCCGGGAAAGATTCCTTCAAATAAAACAGTCGGAGAAGGAAGTGAACGTGGGTGAAGGGCCGGCGGGTGAGCTTTGCAGTTAATTAAGAATTATAGAAGCAATTTTTAGCGAGCAAGCTACTGTGATCAATTACAGGTAATTAATGGGATACGCCTAACAAATAAAAATTGAGTGGGTGTAAATAGACGCAGGCATATAATTGGCAAGAGAATTCTTCACGGAATCTCTCCTAATTAATAGTAAACAAGAAAACAACGCCACTCTCTTTTTGTACTATTTATATTATCTCTAAACGAGAATTTGATACAGAATATACAATTTCCACGATTTTAAGTTAATTAACGTGCTTCTCTCGTAGACTACCTACTATGAGAATGAAGTTTTGGGAACGATTTAAACAGGTGCTTGTAGCACATAACCAACAATTTTTATCTAAAATTAAATACAACGTACAGCCCACTTCCTTTAAAATACCGGAATATGAGCAATTTAAGATATACATAGGCGAGAATACTGTCAAGAAATGATCAATCAGCTTATCTATCAATCAATTAATTAATCCAAATTCCGCTGATAATTTAACTTTTTATTCTTACATTATGTCAACTCGCGTGTTTCCTTTTCTTTATTCTGCAAAGTAACTAGTTTAGCTACTTTGCAGTAACTTATAGATTCAGCAATTCCCGGATAATACTCTTCGCTAATTCGACCCGCGATTCCCGCGATCTGTCGCGTGCGGATGCAACGCCTCGAATTCGAGATCGAGCATCCGCCAAAGAGTCCAGGAATCGACGAACCTTCCACGTTATGTTAATAACGACAAAAGCTGACTGGTCATCAGGGAAGGATTGTAAATTGACTGGGGACCGACGAAACCGGGTTCATTAGTTTTGAAGATCGCGCCCTTGGTCGGTCTCCGAGACACGGCCCCTGAGCCACGTCCAAGATGAACTTCTTAGGTTAAGTTCTTATTTTCATGTACTGTTTTTATTCAGGTCCCCCTTTTATTATTATTAGTCCCTTTTCATCATTAGTTTTTTTTTGTATTTCTTAAGTTCTATTACGTTGTCCCATGTTTTGTTTAAGATTAGTTTTTACGATTTTTACTTGTGCCCTCAACGTGTGTACTTACCGTCTTTTCAATTGTTTGTTGAGACTTTTGTCACCGCCCCTCGTATTCGCCTTATTTTTTTTGTGTTATTTTCAACTGGTGTCGTGTTGGCCGCTGGTCGCGCCTTTAATGTACTCAATTTTGTTTAATATACCCTTTTCACTTAGGCTTACTTTTTTTTCGTGTTGCTCTACCCCTAGCTACCCCTCAGTGTTCGACCCTGTGCTTAACACAGGTCGCGACAATACAATGGAGTTTTTACCGAATGATGTCTGTCAAAATAGATTAAATTATGTCAAATTGACAGCTCAACATGTTTTTGTTTGACACCCATGGATTATTTTAGAACAGTTGAAACGTCAATTTTGTTACCATTTTTCACAAATTTCGAAAAAGGAAAATAGCAATATCTTTCATGATTTACTAATCTTTCTCTTGAAAGTTAAAAAAACTGACCCTTCCGTTTACAATAAATACTACTTCGGAGGCATCGAAAGGTATACATGTCGACCTATCTCTGAGGCAGTCAGTTAGACTATATTAAATGTAATGGAGTGGTGACATTTTAAATAAGTGGTAGCTACCTTAAAGGCAGTGTGAAGTTTGAGATGTAACTGTTCATTTGAATATAAGGTATATGTAAGTTACTTATGACTAGGACCAGGATTTATAGGCAGAAAAAAATAAACAAAAAATCACCTATACAGGCAGGAATTTTAACTAAAATTTAAACAACAATGCAATTTTGGATAAAAAATTCAGAAGTGGTTAAAAGACTTTTTCTTACAGGAACCTAAATTAGGCATTCAAAATAAATAACTTATTGAAAAATTTTCTTAAAATGCCCTCAGTTAGATGCATGTTTAAAAAATGATGGGATTTAAAAAAACATTGATGAAAAATGACATAGGTTTATGAATTAAATAGAATTATTATCACTAACTTATCATTTAGAAGGTTTTTTTCGCACTGCGGTTGACCAGTCCAACTGGTCATTTTAGACACATTGTTATGACATGTGTGAAGTTAAACATTAATCTTGAACCTGACATGAATTGCTACGTAAGATAATTTTTGTCATTAAATACTAATGAAAGCAGTCCACTTTTTATACGATCATTTGTAATATTTATAATAATTTTTTAGTCGAAATCGTAACATAACCTATTATTACTGCCCTCGTTGACCGATGCAAGAACAAATATATGAGATTATGTAGCTAATCAAACCTTTAAAATGCAAGAATTAAATACCTTATTGCCGCAATTGTTATTGTAATAGTAATAAGCAATGGTATGCACAGTAAATATTCAGATAACTTTATAAATAGTAGTCGGCAATACCGCTAACGTCCGACTGTGTGCTGTCGCCGTCGCCGCCGATGGAGTGGAAGGGAGATAGATGCGTCATCTCACTCCCGCAGGGCTCACATTGGTTGTGTGGTGCTGGTCTCTCTTTCTCTCGGACGCTGTAGTGCAAGAGAGATAGATGCGTCGCAAAGCAAACGCTAAGGTCGATCTCTGTCTATTGTTCTCGCTCTCGCTCTCGCTCTCACGCATGGGTCTGGCGTAACGTTACATATTGTCTGGGGTGTGTAGCCCGCACATCGATTTATAAGACGTTATCACGTCAAAAATAACAACAATTGCAAAAGAACTCACACTGGGTTAAGACGTATTTTAGGGTGAAGACATTTCAAAGTAATAGTGATATGAAAAACATTTAACTCACTGCGCAAACTGATAACTATAACTTTGTCTGTGCCAATGATAACTAACATAAATATAATTTACTTTCGACTGCTACATCTTTCACGGCACATAATACATTTAATGACTACTTGCCGCTGGGATAATCAGAAGTGATATTGAGAATAGAATTCTTTACACCTTAGAAGAATTTTTCTGCCTTTGTCCCAAACATAAAATGTACAATTTTAGTCATTAAATTTACAAAAATGTGTGGACATATAATGAAAATACACCAATAGGCAGTTTTTTCCATAAAAGGCAAAAAAGTAGAAAATGACCAAATAAGGCAAATAAGAAATAATGCCAATCTGCCTAAAATCCGGGATCTACTTATGAAATTGTAGTACGTCGATCAGTTTTAAAGGTTTTGACGTGATATACGTCTTATAAATCGGTGTGCGGGCTATCTGCACTTTCTAAAAAACATTGTAACGTTACGCATCTATATCTCTTCCACTACAGAGACACAGCGTCCGAGTGAAAGAGGCAGAGAGACCGTAACCACACAACCAATGGAACACCTAAGTCTGACGTTACAAGTGGGCGGCGCTAAGAAACCTCTCCAAACAAATCGATAAAGCGTGTAATTTGTCCATAAGAAGATTTTATTTTCAACTTTATTATTAGTTTTGACGTGAATAAGAGTGGCCAGTTCAATATTTTGTGAAAACTTAGGTCGGTTCAACGTTTTATCAAAGTATTTTTGATAAAAGGTAAGTCTTACTAATATTTTTCGCCCATTTTACTTTTTTGAGGTTATGTTTTTGTTTACTAGTGTGATATATTTTGTGTACTTTTTAGTTAAATGAAACCATTTGAAGTCAGAATTTTGATTGAAAATGGCATCCAAACATGTTTTGAAGTTCTGCAACGTTATTGAGTCTTTTGAAAACGAGAATAAAATGATAAAAAGGGGTGAAAATGTATTGGAATCCAATCATGTAAAAAGCATGCAGTTTGATGCTGACGCTGACTTTATGATTATTAGAGGGGATATACATGCCGAAGCATAAAATATATAGAGTACAGGTAGGTATTCTGCTTTCCATAGATTTTATAGATATTGGTCTTATTAAATGTTCCTATTGCAGATTACACTAAATAAATCAGGAGAGATTATTTGGGCTACTTGTACCTATGGGTATAAAATGCCACCATATTGCTACACTGGCTCCTTTTGGGCACTATAATATATCAGTCACTGATAAAGAATGTCAATGGAATGCTTTAAAACTAAAGGAATTGCCAGTTAAAAACAGCAGTAGAAATGTATCCTCCAAAACCATATGTGGCTATCGAGGACCCTTTGACTGAGTGCTTACTTTTGCTCTTAAAAGGAAACGGTCTTTAAACACAGCAGCACCACTAAACTTAACAAAAACGGTAAGTTTTTATGAAAATAAAACAATAATATTACCTATAATAGGTATATAATATGGGCCAAAACTACATTATACTACATACCTATCTAGAAATATTTGGTGATAACATACAAACTTTATCACAATATACAGCTGGCAACTCTTATTTACAACAACATGAGCAATAACTATAGAATTAAAACTTTATTATGCGGAAATTACGCGCGTTATAGATTTATTTAGATATTCTGTCAGAGCCATGCGGGAGTAAGATGACGCACATATCTCCCTTCCACTCGGTCGGCGGCGACGGTGACAGAACACAGCGGGACGTTAGTGGTATTGCCGACTACTATTTATAAAGTTATCTGAATATTTACTGTGCATACCATTGCTTATTACTATTACAATAACAATTGCGGCAATAAGGTATTTAATTCTTGCATTCTAAGAGTTCGATTAGCTATATAATCTCATGTATTTGTTCTTGCATCGGTCAATGAGTGCAGTAATTACAATTTCGACTAAAACATTATGATGAATGATATAAATGATCGTGTGGAAAGTCGACTGCTTTCATTTAGTATACAATGAAAACAATTATCCTGCGTAGCAATTCATGTAAGTTTCAAGATTAATGTTCAACTTCACACATGTGAAAACAATGTGTCTAAAATGACCAGTTGGACCGGCCAACCGCAGTGCGAAAAAACATTCTACAGTAATATAAAACATCAAATATAATTGTAAATTGTGCGAAAAAACCTTGTAATGATAATTTAGTGATAATAATTCGATTCAACTCATAAACGTATGCCATTTTTCATCAATGTGTTCTTATGACATCACGTAAAATGATCGTCCGTAAACCGAGTTTACAGACAACCAAATTTTTTAATAAAGTTGAAAAGTTGAAACATTTGTAATTTGTTATGATAGTTCTATTGTGACGTACTTACGACTCTGTTGTACAGGTTACGTCACTTGTTGAATTAGCGCTTAGACGGAGTTCGGGAATTCGGATAATCGGTTTTAAAGTCGGATTTCTCGGGCGCCAGATTTTAAAGGGTTTACTCCTTATAGCCACGGGTGAATTTATACTCAGGGGGTCCGTGGAAATAAAACACACAATTCGGGAAAAATACGGATGGTCTATATTACAAATGAATCATATTTACAAATAAGCAGTCAACGGTAATTATGTACAAAGGAACGGTTTAACGTATTCTGAAGAATTTGGCAATTATGTACAAAATAACGGTTTTGGGGTATTACGGAAAAGCGGCAATCATGCTTTACACTATTTATAGTAATAACGGGCGATTCGGCAACGTAGTGCAATATATTTTCGAATCCCCGAATTTCGGGATTATTGGCAACAGTGTACGTTCGGATTTTACGGAATATCGACAGGAACCGGCAACATCGCGCTACGCTTTGGAACGAGACCCAGGTGTTTGGATAAAAACGATTGGTTTATTATCTCTAACTACGGGAAATGTACGATTTTAATAAATTGACGGGAATTTGAATGGAGAAGCTATTTTTAAGAAAGAATGATTCTATTTTACATTATTTACAGAACGAAGATCGCAAGCTAGTTAGTCTTAGGCATGCAAATTCGGTTTAAAGCGGTTAGAAGGAGGCGGAAGAAGATATGAATAAAGCGAGAGCGGAGCAAACAGTTAAGGGCGGTTTTAGGTGCCCTAAAGGGCGTACTCAAGCAATGCAAGCGGGAATCTAACGTGCGGCTCGTAATTTCTGGGTATTCGGGCGTCGGGCGGATGGGCTGATTATGAAATCAAATGAACTATGAACTTACGTAATGACTATACTAACCAACCCCGAGTTGAACACCCTAGGAAAGGTTGGTACGAAATCGGTTTAAGTAATAAAAGCACCCCAAGTGGATTACCCTAGAGCGTTTTATTACGGCCTAACGCTGACACGGCTTTGCTTTTGTCTAGACAACCCCCAGTGGATCACCCTAGGGAAATCTATACAGAATGGTCTAGGTAGTAAGAAACACTCCGAGTGGATCACCCTAGAGTGTTTTACTACAACCGGCTAGAAAAGAGATGATACGGGATGAAATTTACGGCCTCACCCAAGAAGTAAGAGATGATATAATGATCGGACAATTGAGTACTTGCAATTCGGTAGCGGTACGGTCGGATTACTCTCACTCTCATTCACTAGTAAGTCGGAACGGAACGCCTCTCTGAAGGCGGCTGATCGACTCATCTCTTTAGACCCGAAACGGCCTATATTTAAATCACCGTGATAGGCAAAGATTGGTGATTTGTAAGAGGTAGAGGTGGATTTGTATGAGACAAGCGCCCATAAGCGGAAATGATAGTAACTGCCGCGCGGTTCGGAGGATTTCCCCACTCGTTGAGAGGATTATTACAGTTTCCTATCTTTGAACAAAATTGCTATGTGAAGTGTTTCGGGTACAGGGCACTTCGTTACACTATATTAAATGCAATTGTTTGTTAAACATGCAACTTGATAAATTATATAATGAGTTCTGACATATTCAACGAAGTTGACAAAGTTCTAATTAACTGCACCAATAGTAAAGAACTGATGAAATTGGAGCAGCAGTTGCAGTTGTTTTTAAAAAAAATGACGTTTAAAAGAACAAAGCAATTATGAAATTTGGCAAGTTACTTGTAACCGTGAAATAATTCACATACACCCAAAGTAGCTAACCAGAGTAAAAATTTGGAAATAGACTTATCATTTTACCATAACACTAACCCCTACACTATTGTCCAAAAATGGTTTGCACACTTGCAACATCGAATTAAAAACTGGAACCCTACACGAACCTTTCATCTTCCTGGAACAAATTACAAGTCTCAAAACTTCCACCATTTTCACATATGAAAATAAAGTATACGCCAAATATGGCGCAATTTCCCTTCACCAAAGGTTTACGAGCGGCGGCTGGGAGGTTACAAAAAAAGTTACACGAACCGAAAACTCCGAAGTTATAAATTAGATCCAGTCCAATATTTTCGGCTCGGTGTCATCCGTCTCGAAACTTCAACTTTGCCGACTTAAATAAATGGTCGGGAGGTAACTGGAGCAGAAATGAGCCGGGATATCGCGAGCGGGGGCGAGGAGTCAGCAGGTGAACGTGGGAATTGAAAGAGTGATCAGTAGACGATGTTTCGTCGACAAGATCGAAACAAACAGTTTTCCTACTAATATGATTAACATCACCTTTAATAAAGAGGGAAATTTAATGTCAATCATTACCACTTATTATCATAAAACTTCAAGTGAGCTCATCTTTATACTTGTGAAATGTTGAATTCGGAAAATGCCTCGTTGCAACACAACGACTCGGAGATGTAACGTTAACTGTAATGTTTCATTATTTAAAGCTCAGCTCGAAAATATTACTCACTGAAACAATATTAAGTGAAATATAACACACAGGAATGCGGACCTGGCAATATTCCCCTAATTACATCTCCCAGTTGATACTTATTTAGCAAATGTGGGGATAATTAAATTTAGAACAGTGGTGAGGCTCAGCTACCAACAACTAACTGTCTCTTCGGTTTCGCTCTGCTCCTCTTCACGTATCCTTTTAAGTTCTTTCAGTCTGATAATCCGTTGTTATTGGTATGTGTATATTTTGGCTTAATACTATTTCGCCTTTGAATAACAACTCATTCGCCATTTAATACAACTTCATCCGCCATTTAATAGTATTACACTTTTATGTTGTTTGGCATGTAAACGCTTCAATAAACAAATAGAATCATCAAATACCACGGGAGAGAACATAACACAGGCAAACAAAAAACGTTTTTGCTTCGTTCGCCGTGGCATCAGTTCATTCATTTATGGAAACGAATATGTATAAAAGGTGCTATTTTATGCAGGTAGTGGAAAATTACCTCTGCTGACTTCAGCTGTACCACGAATAAAACAAAAGCAGTTTTATCGAGTGTGTCATACACTATTTACCCTGCAGTCGCCGCACGAGGCTCCTAAATTTTGTTTAAAACCGCTCCTCCTTGAATTAACAATTTCCTTCCGAGCTTTTGGAAATTCATGGAATACGACGGCCACCTGAGGATATACGTCCGCCGACACGTAACAAAATCAATTTTCACATGTATGCAGGGCGATAAACCGACCTGTACATGTCTATACAGGAACACATTATAATGTAATAACAGAGGGAAAGTAACGCGAACTATTTGTTTATCGATACGAACGCGACTGGCCAGCGCGCAAAATCAATTTCTATATTTATGCAGGAGAGTTAAACAGCTATATTAGTATGTTAAACAGAAAGTATAAGTATATACACAAACACATTTTGATATTGACGTGATAAACGTCTTATAAATAGATGTGCGGGATACCTGCACTTTCCAGAAAACATTGTAACGTTACGCCAGACCCATACGTGCGAGCGAGAGTGAAAGCGTTTGCCTGGCGACGCGTCTCCCTCTCTTCCACTTCAGCGTCTGAGTGAAAGCTCGATTTGGCGATCGGCTCGGTTCGCGAGCGTGATGGAAATGGTAGGCGACAGCACGTTAGATAAAGTTATCTGAATCTGAATATTTACTGTGCATACCATTGCTTACTACTATTACAATAACAATTGCGGCAATAAGGTAATTAATTCTTGCATTCTAAGAGTATGATTAGTTATATAATCTCATATATTTCTTCTTGGATCATTAAAACAGAGTAGCATCGGTCAACGTGTGCAGTAATAATAGGTTATGTTACGATTTCGACTAAAAAATTATGATGAATGATATCAATGATCGTATAAAAAGTCGACTGCTTTCTTTTAATATTCAATGAAAACAATTGACCTCTGTAGCAATTCATGATCAATTCAGGATTAATGTTCAGCTTCACACATGTCATAACAATGTGTCTAAAATGACCAGTTGGACCGGCCAACCGCAGTGCGAAAAAATCCTCTGTAATATAAAACATCAGTGATAATTTAATAATAATAATTCAATGCAATTCATAGATGTATGAAATTTTTCATTAATGTATTCTTATTACGTTATCATGTAAAATTATCGTCCGTAAACCGACTTTACTGATAACCAAATTTTTTTTTAAGAAAAAGAAAGTAGCGCCAGCTTTCTAGAGAATTTGTAGCATTCTACTGGGATTTGTAGCTTTCTAGGATGTATGCAAACAGATGACGGTTAATATCTGTCATCTGAAATGAAAGCAGGTAGAGTGTACAGTTTTAAAAATATTAAATGTTATTGAGTCATTACTTTCATCAGACTTCAAATATTATGTTGTCTTTAGACTCATTAATCATTGCCGCTTTTTTGTTGGTATGCCGAAAAATACATCCATCATATTTCGTCCCAGGATGGCAATAATCTTGTCCCAGTCATTAATTATTAATAAGTAAAATAATTAAATATACAATAGGTGCTGAATCAATAACTTAAGTACTTTAAACTGCAATGAAGCATTAGCAGCAATTTTTTGAGTTATTTTGAATTTTCTCAATTATTTAGTAATTAATTGTTTCATTTTTATTTCAATTAATTATTGTCTTCCCTCAACACTAATTATTTTCACTAGGAGATAATTAAGATTAACATGTAACATTTCATGTAGAACGTAAAAGGGGAAAACCAATTAAGTGTGCTTGTTGTATTGTGTTCTACTCACACACTGAGTGTAACACTTTTTACACTTTTTGCGTAGAATGAGAGTGAAGTCCAAGGCAGTCATATACAGTATGTATGATTAAGTTTAAATCATAAGGGAAATTTTGCTACAATCAATTTAAGAAAAAAGTTATCCCTCATAAAAACATCCTTCTTTTAGATTTTTAGAACATAAAATGTAACCATCATGTATTAAATTTATTTAGGAACTTACGAGGTTCAAGGGGACTTAAGGGGAAAACCAATTAAGTGTGCTTGTTGTATTGTGTTCTACTCACACACTGAGTGTAACACTTTTTACACTTTTTGCGTAGAATGAGAGTGAAGTCCAAGGCAGTCATATACAGTATGTATGATTAAGTTTAAATCATAAGGGAAATTTTGCTACAATCAATTTAAGAAAAAAGTTATCCCTCATAAAAACATCCTTCTTTTAGATTTTTAGAACATAAAATGTAACCATCATGTATTAAATTTATTTAGGAACTTACGAGGTTCGTCAAAAAATATAAATTTCACTCAAGATTAAAGTACCATTATTTTTCATAACATGGAAAACTGCTATATAAAAAAATTGGTTGTCTGTAAAGTCGGATTACGGACGATAATTTTACGTGATAACGTCATATGAAAACATTGATGAAAAATGGCATACGGTTATGAATTAAATAAAATTATTATCACTAAATTATCATTAGAAAGTTTTTTTGCACTGCAGTTGGCCGGTCCAACTGGTCATTTTAGACACATTGTTATGACATGTGTGAAGTTGAACATTAATCTTGAAATATTGAACCTTACATGAATTGCTACGCAGGATAATTGTTTTCAGCAGTCGACTTTTTACACGATCATTTATAGCATTTATCATAATTCTGTAGTCGAAATCGTAACAAATCGTGCTACTGCACTTGTTGACAGATGCAAGAACAAATGTATGAGAATATATAGCTAATCAAACTCTTAGAATGCAAGAATTAAATACCGTATTGCCGTAATTGTTATTGTAATAGTAATAAGCATTGATATGCACAGTAAATATTCAGATAACTTTATAAATAATAGTCGGCAATACCGCTAACGTCCAGCTATGAGTAAAGTCACTATATATCCAAAGTAGCGCAATTTGGCCGCCATTTTGATTCCAAAATTACGCGGTAAGTTCAAATGTTGGACAAATGTTGCTATTTGGTTGCAAATTTTTAAAAAAAAATGACATGTTTGACATGACATGACATGACAAATAAGCAAAATGTTTTGCATTCGACTGTATGTGGGGTAGTTTGTGAAATTTGTAGGATAAATCGAAACGAAAACTTGTAATGGCATCGTTTTATTTATTACGATTGAACTTGAACTTCCTCCCGTGACAACTTAACAACTTAAAATGGCAATTGACAAGCGTTTGACAACTGTAACTCCGCCATTTTGATTCCAAATAGTGTTTTCTCTGTCTAACACATTGTCCTTACCAATTGCGCTACTTTATATATCTAGTGACTTTAGCTATGAGCTGTCGCCATCGCCGCTGACGGAGTGCAAGGGAGATAGATGTGTCAACTCACTCCTGCATGGCTCACATTCAAATATGCAATCATATTGTCACGACTGGGGGGATGGGGCCACACTGAGGATGCACTTGGGTGGTAACTCTAGATGGAAAATAGTTAGAAAAATATACATTTATTCAGACGTTAATAGCAAGTACCATTTAATAGAAAATAGGGGAGTGTTGACAAAAGGCAATTTAACAACATTTTGATTAACTGGTGTCAATCGCTGAATTACGATATACACTTAGTGACGGATGAACTCATGCGTCCGCGCTCCAATTAGAGCTGCATGATACGATTATTAAGTGTTGTAGATTTGAAATTCGACAAGTCGTGGCTAACTTGTATTAATTACCGTAACCTAAGTTGCAGCAATCTAGGCCAAATGTTATTTCAATATTCATTAGCATTAAAAAATGAGCTAATTTCTGCTTTTTCTAAGGTGTCCTCTACAATATTAATAGACATTTAAGGCAACACATATATATATATATATATATATATATATATATATATACTTACTTTATCAACTTATATTACATATTAAGTTAATGCTATTTGCTATCGGATAAGTCGAATCGGTCTAATGTACCTAAACTATAACGTAATCAGAAATAAATCTGCTCATGCGCAGCTGCCAAAAGATGGGTTTATATATGTTACATGATGGACTGCAGAAATATATATAAATGCACATTCGAATGCAGTTTCCAATGAATAACTTTGGTTCGTAACAAATTTCAATATTTTTAATAGTAAAGGTACTTTATCCTTGAGCGAAATTATTGTTTCTTAATAAACCTCACATTTTAGGTTTTAGACTAGGTGAAACTTGTTATGAGTAATAACTTCTCTTTCCTAAATTAATAACTTCAAAGTTGACCAAATTACTCCAAGTTAATTAGACACATTATATAGTGAAATATACAGGGTGTTAGGGGTTTGACTGCCTTTATTTTAATAGGTGATAGTATTTATCAAAAGAAACAAAAAACCTTATATAACGGGGGTCCTAAAGCAACCGTTTTCGAGAAAAGTCGAATTATTTTATCAAGGCATTTCACCACAACATGGCAACACCGACAAAAAAAGATACGTATACATGTAACCAGTTGTGCGGGGTCAATGTTTCGCGACGCGTGCGATAAATTCGCGGTGTTGCCACACTACATCATAGCCACTTTATCGAGTTGTATTGATTGGAAATATTTTTTGATTCTTTAAAGAAAAAAATTGTTTTGTTAAAAATTAAAAACGTAAATACATTAAAACAATACATCTTATCGGCATTTCATGTACAAAATTATTTTAGATTCTTTAATAAAACTGAATTTTTACACCTTAAATTAGAAGTTTGCTAATTTTTTTCTCGGAAACGGTTGGTTTTAGGACCCCTGTTATATAAGGTTTTTTGTTTATTTTGGTGAATACTATCGCCTGTTAAAATAAAGGCAGTCAAACCCCTAACACCCTGTATAAAATAGAGATTTTACCTAAAAATATATGATAACGTCTTTTTGGAAAAAATTATTGTTTACTGATTATTACATGAAATTTTGATGGCTATTTATTGCCAAGCAATAAATTAGCTAGAAAAACTTCCCCTTGAAAAGGCAAATATATCAAAACACAGTTACAATCTCCCAGGAACATTTTCTATAAGATATCAACAAGAAGTACAGGAATATTTAGGATTTTTAACCATTCTTGTTATGTTTAGGCGATACTAATACAGATATTTCCGTTTATTATGATGCAGTCAGGAATAACTTTTTAAACAAAGCTACAGATATATATTTCAATATTGTCTATTGATCTATATTTTCGTGTAAAATCAGAAATGTTCTGCAATTTAGTAATTTTTTAAATGAAATGTGCTGTGTGTAGCTTTAAATAACATTTTGAACAAAACTATGATATAGACGGTAGGTTACCACTTTGATATATTTTATTTTAATAAAATGCTTTAAATAAATGCATCAATAATAAAACCAATCAAACGTATATCATCAAATAAATCATATGCACCAGATTCATGTTTTTATGTTCTTTTAGCAAGGCGTCACTAAATAGATTCGAAACTTATCGAAACTGTAAATATATCGAATGAAGTATGGCTGTAAAGAGCATAAAAATGAAAATCTGGTGAATATTGCCACGGCCTTGGATGACGATAGCCACAGTCTAATTTTTAATCACCAAAATTATAAACATCGCAGTCTATGAGGCCGAACCTATTGTTATATCACAGCTAGTATGACTTTGTCGCGTTAATTGATCTCATTAAAAATTACCTCATGAGTTCATGTAGATTATAATACGGCAACTCAATAATGTAATTTACTAGCAGCTACTATTAACGTAATCAAACATAATAGACGCGAAATCAACGAATTGAGCTTTTAAATACCAGTCAAAAATCATAAAGTTAATAACAAAAAACAAATGCAGTAAACCGATGGACGGCCGGTCGCAAGTTAAATTCAAAACACGTTGTTATTGAAATGAAAAATATTCATTAAACGATTATATCTTTCATTAGAGAAATAAATTTATTCGTTTACACAATACATGGAAATCATTAAATCGGTGTATCAATGCATTCAAACAAACCAAAAGTCTTTGTTGATTGAATAAAAACGTACATTACAATAATAAATCGATTATAATCGAGTAACTGAAATAACGAAATGATTCTATTAATCCAATAGATTAATATAGTAAACCGAATCTCTATATATATAAAAATGGATTGCTGTTCGTTAGTCTACCTTTAACTCGAGAACGGCTGGACGGATTTTGGTGATTTTGATCTTGAAATATTTGTGGAAGTTCAGGGAAGGTTTTTATTGTGAGACACATAAATAATAAGTAAGGGAAATACTGAAAAAGTGCGTTTTGTAATTTGACATTTATAATCAAACAAATGAAAGTATAGTGTCAGTTGGTTGTCAAATAAATAAATGTCAAGACGATTATTACAATCTATCATCAGTTTGTCAGTGCGCGAGAACTTTATTGATTTTAAAATGCCAAGGAGAAGATGGACTTAGGTCGTCGAAGTTAATCAAATGTGCAACGAGACGAGCTCTCACGTCCAAATGGCACTGACGACTGACGACCGGTGAGAGACAGATAACATTCGTATTGGTATGACAGAATTACGTTTAACAGTATATAATGGAATCGAACGAGTTCGGGCACGTCTTATACAACAGCATTTAGATCGACAGGGCACCGACTCTACAAAGTCTACACGACGCCAACACAAAAGCGGGAAGTCAAGAAACCAAGAAGAGTCCTGAGTAAGTCAAAGCAACTTCACCAGGACACCAAGTCTACAAATTCTACAAATTTGAAACGACGGACATATCCAGTCACTGCAGCTGGAGGAAAAGCCGCCAGTGATTACAACTCCAAAACTTCAAGAACTTCGACACCAACACAACGTCGGGAAGTCAAGAAGACAACCAAAGTCCTGAGTAAGTCACAATCACCTTTTGCAGAGAATTAAGTTAAAAATTTCACAATTTCAACTACGACAAGATACAACAAGCAGATGAGTTGATTCAAGAACAAGAAAAAATAGCCCAAGAAATCATATAACTACAAAATAATTGCAAGAAAAACGGAAGTGCAAGAAAAACCAAGGAATACTTACAAGAAAGGATTGATCACCTAGAAGCACTATGGGGGAAAGCCCAAGAGAACAACGAGGCGTTCCATGAACTTGGGTTTGACGATCAGCACAATTATATTAGATCACACTATTTCAAAAGGATCGAGGAAAACTACAAGACAATTCGACTGTACCTGACGTCAAACGAATAAAACACCCAAAAAATAAGTCTATGAGGTACAAATACAAGACCCAAAACCGAAAGTGAAGAAACCCAAACAACAGACCGAATAGAATTACCGACGAATCGAACTAAAGGTAAAAATAACAAACAAACAAAAATCTACTTAGACAATCTGAAAAAGACATGGCAGAATAAACACCAAGATGGTCATGCACGTACTACGAGCAACAAATGCCCAAAACATGGAGCGCACTTCAAGACACAATGAAATAGAGCGATTCCGCAGACGCAGTGTTCCTTTAAACCTGGAACGAGTAGCATTCCACTACGACCCGGAAATAGATTATTGTGCCGAAGAATCCGTAACGATTGGAAAAATGACAATAGTTTGTCAATATTGTAAAGCGTTAAAATGCAGCGGTGAAGCTACTGGATTATGTTGTGCTGGTGGTAAAGTAAAATTTCCGTAATTGTTCCCACCACCAGATCCATTACCTTCTTTAGTTTCTGGGGTGGGAAATGACTCTAAATTTTTCTTGGCCAACATCCCGACGTATAATAATTGCTTTTAAATGACGTCGTATGGTGCAACGCATATTGTACAGGGAAATTTCATACCTAATTTCAGGGTAGTTTTTCATAAACTATTTATTAAAAATTTAAAAAGATAATATACAATTGCTAATACAAGGACAGTTTGCGGAATAAACTTGGAGTTTCCCGGTTTCGCGCATGGACAATTATACGTCGCGTGTTCGCGAGTGGTAAAACCATCATCTTTATAAATTTACGCACCGCAAAAAAAAAGACGGAAAATATAGTAGATCCGAAAGCCTTAAATTGATTATGTGTATAACTGTGTTGCATTTAATTTAATGTAGATAAAAATTTTGTATTATTTTGACATTATTTTTCAAAAATATATGTAGATGATAGGAATTTAACCGGGTCATCAATAATTTTTATTTATCTTTTTCTTTAAACTTTACGTGGCATTGCGACGCATGCCGGGTACGGCTTGTTTGATATAAATTCTAGATGAGATAAGAGATTCGAGAACCTATAGAAATAAAAAAAAAATGTGTATAATTCAACGAAGCCAATGTACACGTCCATTAATGAAACGAATTATGTTCCTTGTAATCGAGTATATAATGTACGTACTTTTTTTTAGTAATAAGATGATTATTTTTTCTAGCATATATCACTCGTAAATATTCTTTGCTTCTAGAAAGTATCTAATTTTGGAAGAATATTGACGATCGTTATATTTAAAAATAATTCAATTATTCCTCTGACACGTAATAAAATACAAGTAATTGGCATATACGGAACGGCCTTTACCTCTTATGATTAGTTCCGAGCTGCTAGGAAGGCTGTAATATGCTAGATTATAGTAACACAATAGCTTAATAAGATTTAAATCAGTCGTTGTGTGGATTACTGTTGTTATTATGATATCCCATTCATACCCTAGATTACATAATAATAGCGTTAGATAAAGATAAATCTCGGTAGGTTGCCTTTGTTCAGTCGAGGCAATACAGTCAGGAGGTCGTAAAATAATTTTCCCAAGTTGTGTTATTTCGTGAAAAAATAAAGAATTCCCCTTGCGTATAAATAAAACGCTTTTAAGTTTTCCCATGACTGATACTTCCAATATGTCAAAAATATTCCCTCGAGGGTCTCTCGTTATATTTGAGAAGGGTGAAATAATTTTTTGTTTGCGTTATAACCCACGTTCTAATGAGAGGATTCAGCACGTTTTCATTTGGTAATATTTTATAAAAATTACACCTTTTAAGAGAAAGGATGGTACTTCATTAAATTAAAACGGTGGATCGTTTTGGGTTTCTTACAGAAAATTCTACGTAGTAGGTGGTCCCAAATTAAATAAGTTGTTCATTATTAAGTTTTAATATATTTTTAATATTTTAAGAATAGTTTTAAAACTACATATTCACAATTTACAATTGGTTGCTTTATGTTTAAGTTAAGATGTTACAACCCAACAACCCACGACGTTTAAACACAGGGTAATCATTTTTTTTTGCGACTGTGACAGGTTGACCATTATTTTTCTGGTATTTTAGATGTAGAGGAACAAATGCCATAAAATTTCAAGCCAGACTAGATCACAGCAGACCAGAAGTGACAAGAGCACGCCATTTAAGACCAGAGCAGACCAAAACAGACCAAAGTAGACCAGAGCACACCAGACCAGACTAGACTAGACCAGAGCAGACTAGATTAGACTAGAACATACCAGAGATGACAAGAGCAGACAAGACCAGACCAGATCAGATTGGAGCAGACTAGATCAGACTAGAGCAGACTAGAGCGTACCAGAGCAGACCAGAGCAGATTAGACTAGACGAGAGCAGACCAGACCGGACCAGAGCAGGCCAGATTAGACTACAATATACCAGAGAAGACAAGAACAGACTAGACCAGACCAGAGCATACCAAAACAGACCAAAGTAGACCAGAGCACACCAGAGCAGACTAGACTAGACCAGAGCAGACTAGATTAGACTAGAACATACCAGAGAAGACAAGAGCAGACAAGACCAGACCAGATCAGATTGGAGAAGACTAGATCAGACCACAGCAGACTAGAGCGTACCAGAGCAGACCAGAGCAGATTAGACTAGACGAGAGCAGACCAGACCGAACCAGAGCAGACCAGATTAGACTACAATATACCAGAGAAGACAAGAGTAGACTAGACCAGACCAGAGCAGGTTGGAGCAGACTAGATCAGAGCAGAGCATACTAGAGCAGACCAGAGCAGACTAGACTAGACGAGAGAAGACCAGACCGGACCAGAGCAGACCAGATTAGACTAGAACATACCAGAGAAGACAAGAGCAGAGTAAACCAGACTATAGCAGACTGGAGCAGACTAGACCAGACCAGAGCAGACTAGACTAGACGAGAGAAGACCAGACTGTACCAGAGCAGACCAGATTAGACTAAAACATACCACAGAAGAGAAGAGCAGACTAGACCAGACCACAGCAGACTGGAGCAGACTAGACTAGACCAGAGCAGACTAGATAGAGCATACCAGAGCAGACTAGAGCAGACTAGACGGGAGCAGACCAGATCGGACCAGAGCAGACCAGATTAGACTAGAATACACCAGAGAAGACAAGAGTAGACTAGACTAGACCAGAGCAGACTGGAGCATACCAGAGCAGACTAGAACATACCAGAGCAGACCAGAGCAGACTAGACTAGACGAGAGCAGACCAGATCGGACCAGAGCAGACCAGATTAGACCAGAACATTCCAGAGAAAATAAGAGTAGGCTAGACCAGACCATAGTAGACTGGAGCAGACTAGATCATGCCAGAGCAGACAAGTGCAGGCCAAACTAGACCAAAGCAGACCAGATTAGACCAGAGTAGACTAGATTTTTTAATTCGTTGATAATTAGAGAGATCGAATACAAATTGAACTGAATTTAATGTATTACGTGAATTATGTTATTGCAAAATTAAGGCGCCCGGAGTAAACAAATTCAATTTTGCAAGAAATATTCCATGACTCGCTTTGGAATATTTATCGCATATTGTGCACCACAAGAGCTTACCTTTTACGCAAAATTATACCTTAAAGTCATTTAAGATTTGATTGAGCAACAAATGCACCAAATAACTTTTACCATAGCTCATTTTAAAAATTGTTTAAAGCCCTCTAAAATGAATATTTCAGTTGACAATTGTCAGTGGGGAAATATATAAAAACAAAAATTTAAAGCGATCAAATCTGTCACAGCCAGAGTCTCCCACAGGCTTTTTTCCGCTAATTTTCCTGTATTATTAGTGTTATTACCTGTTTTGGCACAAAATATGACGCATCCACCTTTTTCGAACGAGAACGGTAAGAGGCCCCCGACTGTCCCGCGACCCGAAAATTACCAGTTATTTCAACGAATCAAGCCGACCGAAAAATAACATTTCACCCATTTTGCGTTCACTTTTTATTCTTCTTACGCGGTACCCAACCCGACCAGAATTCAATTAAACAATGTTTTCCACCTCCGCCGAAAATTAAAAGCCATCAACGGGTCCTTTCGGGGCGGGGGCAATTTTTTAAACGTGCCGAGGATCAAAGGGACTGTGTTTATGTGATCCTACACTCCCATAACTTTTAGGGGATGATATCCTGGCCGAAAATTGGGAGGGAGGACGAGTGGGTATTTCTTTTATTTTTCGACGGAACGAATTCGATCAAAGTTACCGGGATATCATATACTTGTATGAGAAAAAAAATTCCTGGGAGAGGCACAAGGATATTGAATTTGTCTTGTGCGGGACGATTTCACGCGTGGTTAGGGAATAGAACATGGAGAAAAGAAGGGGATTAAAAAAATACATTAGAAAACACAAGTAACTTTATCGTTTCTGCCGTGGAAACTGAAGGAGCTTTCGCCGGAAAATGTTCGATATGATCAAAAACGTTGTAACTCAAAGGGAGTCGGATATATAAGCCGACGACAAATACGTATTTATAAAATTCCATAAAACAACTTTGGTACCCTTTCCTGCGCCATTTGTTCGATTTCAACGAAATATCAATACGGGAATATAACAATCAGTAATTGTGATGAATAAGCAACGAAACATAACGTTCATCTATTATATTATTATCCCCCGATAATGTTTCCATATTGTCACACGCCTGAGGGCCTAGGGCCCAAAGGGAGTGCTCTGGTTGGGGGTGTAGCTAGGTAGAGATTGAAAAAGAAGACATGGCAACACGGACAATATTTATTTGAACATCAAATATGATAGGGGAGAGAACATCGGAAACAAAGTTAAGGTAAATGAGCAAATGTAACAAGTGAGAAAAAAGGTTAAAGGGAGGTGGTTGCTTACTGTTGGGTGACGATGGGCAGCAGGCGCAAGGCTCCTCCAATTAGCGGCATGTCGAAGGACGGACTCTCAGACGGGCAGCGTGACGTGGTACTCGATGACTGAATCCTCGATCGTTATGATCGATCCGTATAAATATGTGCGGGATGTTTATGAACGTGATGTCGTACCTGTCCGAGAGTCACGTATTGTCCTTCGGTTTAAGGTCGCCTCGGTGCTGAATTAGCTTGGACGGCGACCTATTTTCACTAATTGGGGCCGCATCGCGACAATATGATCGAGGTACACTCCAGAATTAGTATTAATGACTATAATGGTCGAAAAATTATCGGGATTCAACTTATTTGTAGTGGAATATTGGATGAATTTTTAAAAGTCTTTAGCCTTTCTAGAAACTCATATTATTACAATTATTTAATCCTTATTTTGAATATAAAAACAGCCATTCCATAACATATAAGAAAAGCAAATTTAGCAATAATTTCAGGATTTGTCTTTTTTGTTTACTTTAAAAAATTCATTTTAAACAAAATAAAGAGATTTTAAATAATTTAATGACGCCATCTTATTGACTACACTCATAGAAAGGACTCCATGAAGCAAAAAATTTATAGCGAATTTATTTAAACATTTAGCCTGCTTTCAATGAAAACGGAAGTACGAAAATAATTAGTTCATTAACAATAGGCTAGCTTTTTGAAAAATGCATTTAAAATTTTGTTTCCAACGGGACTTTCTTCTTTCAAGTATATAGAATACACCTATTTTTTTTTAAACGTTTTAAACTAATATTTAATAACTTTAAAAAATTATTTTCTATGACATACTCACTTCAGAGGCGGCGAGCGCATGCAGTAACGGTCGAGCGGTGCCTTACTTTCGGCAACAAATTAAAATTATAAAAATTAGAGATAGATATCCGGGAGTAGGGACTTTTTTATCGGAAATTTCCTCCTCTTTAAGGATCTTTTTAGAAATTGCCGCTATCTCTTGCGGTTTTTGAGTTATTTTTCTTTTTTTTTTAGTTTTTTGAGTTTTTTCGTTTTTTGTTAATAACAATTGCAATTTTTATTGGCAAAAAAAACCTCAAAATGATTTTCTCAAATTTGGGTTCCGCTTCGAATATTTTTCGAATCCATCTAACTATTTTTCGCAGGAAACACACTTGTCGACTAGACTATTAATAGCTGATGTCGATGATGTACGAAGAAGTGGTAAAAAGGTTGATCCCACAATAACTATAGTACTATTTTCAAGACCAACGTATACTGATTTGGCGATTATGCTAAATTGCCCGACATTTACATACTATGATCTAGTGTAATCAACGTGTCTACGATTTGCTGGAAAACAAAACCAAAGACATATTAGACAATAAAAGAAATAGAAAAACAAACTGTCAAGAGGGTGGCATTTTCATAGACATTGGGTTCGTTGAAATGTTTCTATCTTTGTGTTCATATAATGCTAAATTAATAATAATTAAGATAAATTAGAATAATGACGGAAAATAAGAAAAATACCCACTCTTCATGACAGCAGAACTATGGCTCCATTGATTACGCTTTTTAAGATTATTAACCGGTTTATGAACTGTCCTAGGCTATTCTTTGATAAAGTTTAATTCACCATCTCAGCACATCTCAGCTCTTCTACATTTGAATGTTTTCAAATAACTACTGTCATTTCTCTCCAATCTGTTAATAGTAGTGAAATTGATTGTCTCATTCCACTTTTCAAGTTCACTCCAGCACTATGAAAAATCTGTTCATCTGTATCAGGTATTCAGTAACTTTTGTTTATTTTTATTTATTTACTTATTTATTTATTACCAATAAACATTTTCAGTGCTCACAGAAGCAATATAAAAGCCTGCAAGAGAGGGAAGACCCTGTGTGCGCAGGAGCTAAAGTATTATGCAAGGGTGCACATGCCCTCGCATAATAGAACCTAAAATTAACTTAAAACTACAGCATTAGATTGTAGAAGTAGTTGCTGATACAGTTTTCCTTTATTATACTATATATTATTGTATATTTTTATTTTATTTTAGTTTATTTTTTTATAAGGTGTTTGCTTAAGGATATATTTTATTAAATTTATATTTGGTACTCGTATTAACATTTTTAGTTCATTTGGTATGGCATTAAAATATTTAGTAGCACTATATATACAATTTTTCCTACTTATAGTCTTAGTGTGTTTCGGTAGGTTGATTGATTTGTTTCTTGTAATACTTATAGATGTATTAAATTGTAAACTTAAGTATTGTAGTGATACAAAATACATTTAGTATTATACATTTGTTCTAAATTTAATAGCTTTGTTAACTTTAATAGTTTAATAAGTCTACTTTGTAACTTAACTAGAGGTTAAATAGGTGCATCGTAGGCTCCACTCCACACAATTAATCCATAATACCATAATTTAACTCACTATACACGTAAACATAATATATTTCCTCAAGAGCCCTTAGTGGGAAGTACCGTAACTTGTAACAGATATGAAGAAAATATCTTACTTTATTGATGTTTTTCTTTATGTGCAAGTTCCACTTAAGATGACAGTCTACTATTATGCCAAGATACTTGGCACTGTTAGCTCTTTTTACTTCAATATTGTTAATTTTAATTTTTAAGTTTTGTGGTACACTGTCAATATAACAACCGAAAGACATAGATTCAGTCTTGTTGATATTTAATATTAATTTGTTAACTGCAAACCAATATTTAATTCAGAAAGATAAACATTCATTTTCGATTCAGAAAATGTCAAATTATTGTCAATGCTTAATACAACTGTATCATCAGTAAATGCAAACAAATCGGGACAGTTTTCAAGTACATCATTAATGTATACAAGAAATAATAGTGGACCTAATACAGTACCTTGCGGTACTCCAACATTAACTTTGGCAGGTTGACTAGAAACGTTTCCTATCCTGACCGTTTGCATTCTATTACTCAAATAGCATCGCATGAGCTTTAAAATTTAAGAATCAAAAATTAAAAAACTCAAGTTTTTAAGAAATGTAAAAGAATTGAAACTTTTGAAGAAAAAAAAACTTCACATTTTCAAAACTAACAATAACAGGAAAAAGTCTTGAGGCTATGACGATTCCCAATTTTTTTATTTTTTATTTTAATCTCAGATTTGGACTTGAATGAATTTAATTTTTTTAATTTAAATTTACTTTGACTTTGAACTTTCAATTAAATTTCTTTCTAATTTCTTTTTTCCGAAAACGTAAAACATACTTGTCGCCTGCTTGTAGATATTTATTTTTCGCCTAAAAAGAAGTTAAGAATGTACCAAGTACCTTTTTAACTAATTTCAATAAGTGAAGACTATTTAGATTCATAATAAATTGAACAATTTAATATTTAACCTCAAATATATACGATAGATTTGTAGTTCCATCTAAATATATTAGAGTAGTCTTCGACCAACATTTCTTATCCACAGTGAAATTAATTTGTCATAAATTTTGTCACTTATAGCAATAAGATTGTCAGACAAAGTTATATATGCAAAATCAGGTATTTTGTTTTTGGGGAAATTTGGGGATATGAATGTTAAATTTGTATTAATAAGGAATTTTGAATCCAAGGAATTATATACATATACATTGTATCACAGCCTTTCGTGAATTATTAAAAGCCGTGAAGATGTACTTCACGCACAAATCTAAGGTGCATCGGATAGGAAGAAAACTAGCCTTTATTTTTGTCGCTATATATTTACTGAAACCATATGCAATTTCATATAATTTTCCCCAAACATATACATATTCCACGTCTTATTCGTAGCTTAAGCATTGTATTTGTCGCGAATCCGCTCAATGTAGATCCGTTAATAGACATAACCTGTCAATATTGAACCCACAATAATCCCAATCGGATGACTGAAGTACGCACTCAACTGCCCTATAAGCGGAATTGTTAGACGGGCATTATCGACAATCACATAATTGAGTAGGAATTCAACAATAGGACGAGGGAGGGAAGTCTCTCGGATATTCATACTGAACGTTCATTTTTCAGTCTAATAACGAAGTCACGTAACATCGACAAGGAAACTGGTAGATGAATTCATGAAGAGATTTTATTTAAATTGTGTTTTGTTCAGCGTTTGTATTTTTAATATACTTCAAAATTGATGCTTAATGAAGTTGAGACTAAATATCACGAGCTACTTTTCACAGTTGTTGACAACACTCTTATCAACGCCGTTGTTAAATAAATTAAGATCAATTGGACAGTATTGGCAATGATGAGTCGCAATGTCTTCCAGTGTTTTAACAATGCCAAATTACTAGTTGTCGAATACATCCTGGTAGAAATCACTCTAAAGCTTATATGCAGATGTCTATTAAAAATGCAGACCAAACCTAACAAGAAATTAAATTCTATTTATAAAATAGCTAAAATTAATAACACTGTTTAACTCCAACTAAATAAATATTTCAGTAAGAATTCAGCAATTTCTGTTGTTATACCTTTGTAGTTTTCTAATACAGAACCTAATGAAGTTAATCCAATAGAATATCCTCATATTGACATTCATTTCCATTCCAGTGTAATTTTAAGAAAAGGAAGAAAGGGGCTATTATAAATTTTCTATTGTGCTTTGAACCGGATAAGACGTCTATTTTAAGACCGTCTCAATTATCTTGGTATTTATCATTTACGAAAACGCTCCTAAGGAACTTTTGATAATTATAATGAACTGATATTATGAAAGGAGTTGCAGCTATCTTAAAGACAACGTGAAGTTTAAACTATAACTATTGATTGGAGTTGGCAAATTTCGATATTACTTAGATGATTGTAGTCTGTCGACAACTTTTTAAAAGAAGTTGTAGTCACCTTAAATCATAACTGAAGTTTCATAGGAAGCTGAGAAGTTTCCAAAGAATTTGTAATGATTGTAATACACCGCAACTATCTTAAAGTAATATGCAGTTTAAGATGTAAATATGTTGAGTCATGAATATATGATGAGTCCTGTAAAAATTATAACACATGTAATCTCTCGAGATATTTAAAAAAAAATAAAACTTCCTGTTTATTTCACACAATTGAAATAGTATCTAATAAAGTTATGACATTTGTTATGGGCATGTGCCCTTTCAAAGAAAGTTGCACCGCCTTCAACCAAACAGGTAAGTAATTTCTAAAGAACCTTAGACAATGAACTGATGACATTTTTAAAGAAAATACAGAAATTTTGAATAGAAATGTAGTAGAAATATTTTTAAAAATGTTATGCAGCTACTTAAGTTGAAAAACTAGTTGATAACTAATTATCAACTGGACAATACCTAAAATTTATACTTGACTAATATTGTAACGCTCCTTATATAAAATATGGATAAAATATATAGGCGTAAAAGATTTCTTGAATTTGGTAAAATACTTTAACCTCATTTAATACATATAGCTGAAAATTGTCTAATTTACGAAACTAACATGCCTTCTTATTCTCAAATATTATTTGAAAATGTTATGTATATACATAAAACTAAAACTGAGTACATTTTTGGTTTATCTTTGTTTTAGCTAATACATTATACATACTCAATTTTCAATGTTTTACCAACAAACACGGCCAATTTTTATTGAATAAATTGTCCGAATTTCTACCAAGGACCACTTATAAAATTTGATAAAGTTCAAAAACGTTCAATTCAATTCAGTAATCACAAGTATAATTGATTATTTAAATTTCTTTTTTGTTTCGTTCAATTAACATCTGCTTGTATATACTTGATGTTTGAATACTTCCACTGCACCTTCGAAAATAAAAGAATACTTAAATTGTCGTTACAAAAATTATTTCCTGAAATAGGTTATTTCAAAATATTCAAAAGTATTACCGAAATATTTACTAGGCATTTTGACCGAATGCTTGCAGTTTTCGCGAATAGCAGCACTTGAAACGTGTAAAAGTAATGGAACGTAATAATGATACCACAACATTTACAAACGAAGATTTATGTTGTGGCAATTATAATTTAACTGCTCTATTCGTAGCCCCGCATATCCAAATAAATTTTTTATTTCGACATTTCAAAGTTATAAATTAACCACATTTATCCAATTTAGCGACAATCGAGAAAAAAAATTAGACATAAATTCGTTCGAATTTAATAACAGTCGAATAACCCAGAAACAATCAAATATATTTTGGATCTAATAAAACACGAGTAATCAATAATAGTTTTGTAATGTTGCCTCTAGTTTACACGGTTGAGCAAACTCAAACCGTGTGAAATAGAAACATGGATCTGATACAACGAATATAAAAGGCCTTATGTCTTAGATATTGTCACGCTTAGGGGCCTAATATGTCCTTGAGCGTGCTTGGTTTGGAGGGGGGTTGGTGGCTAAGGTGAGATAGGTTGAACAAACCAATGAGATTTATTTTGACCTACCAACAACAAATGGATTACTGGGGCTGGTAAGTAACTCAGGAACAACGACCTTAATTATAGGAGAGAGAGATATTGAATATGGAAGTGAATAACATATGAATTTAGGTAAATGGCATATATCCCAAAAGAACACCAAACGAGTAAGTTAGATTAAAATAAATAAGTACTGAAAATTAAATTAACCATTGGGGGAAGTACCCGTTCTTGGGTTAATTTGATAACTGCGTAATTTTCTCAGCGGTTCACAAGTTAACCTACAGGTCATGGATTAATAACTGATTAACGACTCATTAATCACAGACTCTGATTATTTATTTAATTGCGTACCTATTCAAATATATGTTTCGCCTCTGACTTAAAT
This sequence comes from Cryptocephalus moraei, assembly GCA_946251905.1. Taxonomy (NCBI): domain Eukaryota; kingdom Metazoa; phylum Arthropoda; class Insecta; order Coleoptera; family Chrysomelidae; genus Cryptocephalus; species Cryptocephalus moraei. Next base: position 15,364,125 of record OX276463.1, read on the forward strand.
GTTTGGTCCATACACTGCCCCTACTCGTGACAATGTATGAGCAAAAACTGTGTTTTAGGGGCTGGAGGGTTTTTAAGGATCGGACTTCATTAAGTTTCCTATACTTGGGGAAGCATATATTATGTGTTGTTTAATAACCAATAGTTTAAATCTTAGAATTTTCTTGTCAAATTTTTACAGGTAACTGAACTATAAATTTAACTCACACAAAGGAGAAATTTGCCAACTCTGCAGAGAGGTAATTTAATAGAATGTTTAAAAAACGAAAATTATGGATTACTCGAAACAAAATTAAGGTTATCAAAAACTAGTTGTAAATGTAAATAGGTAATTGCTATATGTAGTAAATGATATCTATAATAAACGGAAATTGTAATGAAATTTAACTAAATGTAGTTGCCGATTCAAACGTTCCAAATGCACTGCTGTAATAGCAAAATTCAATTTTAATTTCACAAGTTTAAGTTATTTAAATAACTAAATTATGAAACTGTTTTTTTATTAATATGTTCTATAAAATTTACATATAACAGATAAAACTAATAAATTCGTTAGTGTATTAGAAGTGGAAGTATTAAATGTTCAGAAAATAGATTTCCAACATGTATACCCACTTAAAGAGTGTTTAATTCATTATTATTCTAATAAAAGAAATGGCGAAGACAGGACCACTTTCTCATATTTTATTATAAAATTCGTTGCTACGATAAATATTTAATGTTTATAAAACAATTCTTCAGGTGGTTTTAAAGTAAATTTTGAAAAACTGACCAACGACAAGAATACAGTAACTTTCAGAAACGATTTAGCCAAAAATGTTATTAAATTGTATTATACACATTCAATAGTGGATTAAGTACTCAAAATTTAGAAAAAGATATTTTGGAGTGGATTTTGGGAAAATATCTACAAATTAAAAAGTGACAAGTGCAAAGTGCCCTTTAGAGAAGATTTAACCAAAGATGTTACTAAAGATTATTATGCATATTCGATAGAAGAACAAATGTTCACAGTACAGAAAAAAGTTGGATTAGCTCTTGAGATAAGTTATGGAAACAAAAAATGACAAGTGTAAAGTACAGTTTAGGGGAAAAACTGGCCAAAATTGTTTGTGAACTTTACTAGGTTTACTATTCAACTAAACATATTCAATTGTAGGATAAATTTTCAATATTTAGAAAAAAGTATTGTAGTGGAATTTGAGAAAATTTTCAAAAACCGAGAAAATCCTAGTGTAAAGTGTCCATCAGGGAAAATGTTGCAAAGGAGTTATTAAACTTTATTATATATATTTGGCAGTGTAATAACTATTAAAAGTTTAAAAAAATTCTTGAAACACATTTTGGGAAAATTTTCGAAAATCGAAAAATGACAAAAATGGAGCACCCCTTTAAACCAGCTGGTTTTATTGAAAAGCTTATTGGGAAGGCCTGATCAAGGACACAAAATTCAAAGTTGAAACGGCTTGTGATTTTTACTTTCGTAGAGAAACGTACTTGAGACACACATACATACACAGACATTTTTTTAAAAAACCTTTTTGGACTCAAAGAACTATAAAATATTTGATTTTTAAAAACAATTCTTCAGATGGATTTCAAGAAAATTTTGAAAAACTGACAAACGACAAGATTACAGAAACGATTTAGCCAAAAATGTTGTTAAATTGTATTATACACATTCAATAGTGGAATAAGTACTCAACGTTTAGAAAAAGGTATTGGAGTGGATTTTAGAAAAATATTTAAAAACTGAAAAGTGACAACTGCAAAGTGCTCTATAGAGAAAATTAAGCCAAAAATGTTACTCAAGATTATTCCATAGTAGAATAAGTGTTCAAAGTATTAAAAAAATATATTGGAGTGGTTTTCGAGAAAATTCCTAAAAAAAAATGACAAGTGTAAAGCACAGTTTAGAGAAAAAAAAATTGGCCAAAATTATTGGTCAACTTTATTAAACATATTCAATTGCAGGATAAATGTTCAATATTTAGAAAGAAAGTATCTATTGTAGTGGAATTTGAGAAAATTTTCAAAAACCGAAAAATGACAAGCGTAAGTGTCCATTAGAGAAAAGGTAGCAAAAGAAGTTATTAAACTTTATATATATTTGGCAGTGGAATGGATATTAAAAGTTTCAAAAAATTCTTAGAACAAAATTTGAGAAAAATTCGCGAAAATTGCGAAGAAAGAAAATTACCAAGAATAAATCACCTCTTTATCCAGGCGAGTTTTAATGAAAAGATTATTGGGAAGGCCTGTTGAAAGATAAAGTCAAAATTCAAAGTTGGAACGGCTTGTGATTTTTACTTTCTTAGAGAAACGTACCTGAAACACATATAGGTACATACACAGGCATTTTTTAAAACAACTTTTTGAACTCAATGGACTACAAAATGTCTAGAAATGCAAATAACTAAAATTCGAAGAAAGGACCCGATTACAATACTCATATATGAGTGCCTCACATGAGAAAATAATGAATATTTTTCACGAGTAAGAATATTTGAAAAAGGTGCATATGAAGGCCAATAAGTGTATAGGTACTGTTGTGCATAGTTCGCACCGCTTTTGGTGCATATTGCATGATACATATGGCAGTCCACATTTTGAGGAAACAAGTGCATTTGAATATTTGAATTACAAAACTTTGGAAAGTTCGATGTGTGATGGATGACATGTAAATGTATTTCCAAACTCTTCTGGTGGTAGGAAAGTAAAATTTTGGCAGATTTTGGTCTTGAGAAACAAGAAACAACTTTATGAATTTGCAGTTTGAGTGCAACCACTCGTGCTGGTATAACACGCTGGAACCACAGATTTAACCGATACGGCAAAGTGCATTTACCCGAATCCAAATTCATGTTATTAACGCCCCACTTTACACGTTGGAGTTTCATTCATTCGTATTCCACCGCAACATAAGACAACCAAATTTGTTCTCTCGAACTTCCCGCGACGGTCCGACCGAACTCCGCGCTCGGAATCGTAAATCCCTTAAACTCTAAACTTACTTTGTAAGAAGAGCATCGCCAGAATAGTGACGGCTGCCGACCTCATAATTCCCACCGCTCGGCTCCAATCACATGTTAAAAACCAGGAGCTATTCCACGAACCGGCCGCGCCGAAGGGGACTCCTCGCAGGACGGGCCCCCGTCGGGGGAAACTTTGCGACACTTTATCACCGAGGCATGGGGCGAACTCGTTCCCGGGGATAACTAACTCATCGGAGGGGGAGGAAATCTTGTAGATCAAAATAAACAATGTTGCGATAACACGGAGAAAATCGCGGAGTACACATGTACGCACACACACACAGCGGGCGAGAGAGAGACAGAGAGGCAGAAAAGAGAACACGCGCGCGCCGGCGATGAGTCGCGTGGAGTTCACGTGCCAACTCCGGGAGTTCGCGGCCGACTACCGGCCGCGGACGGGGCGGAATTTTCGATTCGTGTCGCTAAGATTTCGGATCTCCAACGCATGCCTTTTAACGAAATTAGCGATAACAACAACTATCATTCTCGACTGGTGGTTGTTTATTCGCCGGTCGCCGATCAGGGGGGAAGGGAAGAGTGTGACATTGTTGTTCTCGCGCCAGTAATGAATGGGATGATTTAGGACTTTCGACTAATGGAAACCGAAATTACAAGAAGTACGTCAAAGCGTCATAAGTGAATTTTTTAATCCGTCGCCGACGATGATTGGTGTAAACGACAGACATGAAGGCCGTACGATCGAATCAACGAATCTTAATACGAAATAAAACGAATTTTACACAAATATTGTCATGCACAACATAGAAAAGATCTTTTTTTATACAGGGAAAAATCGTTTATGGAGAAAAGTTCAGATGATTAGGCATTATCGAGACGAGAAAGTCAATAGTAAATGGTACTATACACCGCAACTGATACTGTGGGGGTCCGTTTGGTTACCCACTAAAAAACCCTGTCTTCCGATGTTACTGTGCGTCTTCGGCTAAGTCTCACTAGGAAACCATGATCTTCGAAGACAAACAGTATTAATTATTTAATACCAAAAGGCGGTTATAAATATGTACATAATTTTTGCAAAAAGTAACATGAGATTTCAGAAGAGGAGAGTTTTTGACGTGATATACGTCTTATAAATCGATGTGCCGGCTACCTGCCGGTTCACAAAACATTGTAACGTTACGCCAGACCCATGCGTGCGAGTTAGAATGAGAGCCACAACAATAGACAGCGATCGACCTTGGAGGTTGCCTTGCGACGCATCTATCTCTTTTACACGACAGCGTCCGAATGAAAGCTAGATTTGAGTATCGGCTCGGTTCGCGAGCGCGATGGAAGGGGACGAAGGGATACGCGCTACGCGCGTCCTGATTGGTGATTGCACTGTTTCCACTCCGTCGTCAGCGACAACGGCGACAGCAGTCAGCAAGTTATCTGAATATTTCTGTGCATAACATTGCTTATTACTATAAAATAACAAATGCGGCAATCAGGTATTCAATTCTTGCATTCTAAGAGGTCGATTAGCTATATAATCTCATATATTTGTTCTTGCATCGGTCAATGAGCGCAGTAATAATAAGTTATGTTACGATTTCGACTAAAACATTATAACGAATGATATAAATGATCGTGTAAAAAATCTACTGCTTTCATTTAGTATTCAATGAAAACAATTATCCTGCGCAGCAATTCATGTAAGGTTCAAGATTAATGTTCAACTTTACACAATATCATAACAATGTGTCTAAAATTACCAGTTGGACCGGCAAACCGCAGTGCGAAAAAACCTTATAATGATAATTTAGTGATAATAATCCTATTCAATTCATAAACGTATTCCATTTTTCATCAATGTTTCCTTATGACGTTATCGCGTAAAACTCGTCCGTAAACCAACTATCCAGACAACCAAATTTTTTTTTAATGTAAGGATCCAAACCTTGACTTATACGTTCGTCACGCTCTATTTCTTTCATAATATTACTTATACATTTAAATATTAAATCAAAATTTCTCTTGTTTTTTTAGCATTGTATTGATATTGATTATATTGCCCGTGTGGGGTTGCTAGTCCTCCATCGGGCGCCTCCCCAGGTGGCGGATAGGGGAATGCCTCCTAGATATAGGTGGTACCGGGGACATGAAATACCCGGGGCGGACCAAAACTAGCAAAAGGGGAAGATTAGTCTCCATAGTCCGGCAAGACAACTAATCTAGAGGAAGAATTGTTGAGGTTGGCGGTTAAGGCGACAGGCTAGTTCCCTGTCACTTGTAAAAAAATAATAAATACTAAAAAGCCTAACAAATGCCTCGGAACGGACGGATTACAGGGAAAACGACAAAAGCTACGAAAAAGGAAATTGAATATTGCTACTTGGAATGTACAGAGGATTAAAGGAAAAACAGAAGAACTATCACAAGAACTACTAAACATGGGTATGAAAATGGTAGTAATAACAGATGCAAAAAAGAGCACGGAAACAGAAATCATAAACAACTTCTTACACATATTCACTGGAGTCCCAAAACATGAAAGAGCAAAAAGAGGTGTCTCAATTATGATACATAAAAAATACAAACATAACATAAAGGGCTTTGAGGCAATCAACGAAAATATTCGAACCGATATCAAAAAAGGATGATTTTTTTTTAACAGGTCAGTGATGAAATCTTAAAAATAGGAAAGTCAAGAGAACTTATAATACTGGGAGATCTAAATAGCAGAGTTGGTCGTAGAACTGACGACGACGTCGTAGGCCCTTATGGAGAAATGAATACAAATGACAACGGGGAGAGACTAGTTGCAATGTGCCAGCAACATCAACTAAGAATTAAAAACGGATTCTACAAACACAAAAAGATTCATACATACACATGGGTACAACACACAAGGAATCTTAAATCTGTAATTGACTATGTCATAGTAAGGCAAAATACTGCACTTAAAGTAAATGACGTAAGAGCCCATAGATGTGTAACATGCGGATCAGACCATTACATAGTAAGAGCAAAGTTGGTAGTCCCATTTAGATTTAAACAATGTTCAAATAATAGGGAACAAGAAAACGGTTAGACAGAAGAACTGTCGGAGAACAAATATAATGTAGACAGCTTAATGGACGAAAGTACACGAATTCTGTAACAACGTAGACTAGACGAGAAACTCAAAACAATACACTAACAAGCAGTAGAACTAGTAGAAGAGGTATATGAAAATATAAGTAGTATAAAAAACGCTGCGGAGGAGGCCGTCGGTCTAATAACTGGACAACTTAGTAAAAAAACTGTGGTGGAACAACGAAATTGAAGAACTGATAAGGCGGAAAAATATATATATATATATATATATATATATATCACAAGTGGCTAAATACACAACAACAAGAAGACAGGGAAAAATTTCTAGACATAAAAAGAATAACAAGAAGAACAATAAATGAAGCGAAGAGAGAAATATGTGTGATAAAAAATGTAGCGTAATCAACACATACTTAGGAGAGAAAAAATGCTCAGAATCCTGGAGGTTCATAAAATCCGTAACGTCGAATTCAAAAAATAACGCGAATATTCAAATTATACCAACAAAGAAATGGGCCGATCATTATCAGATGTTGTTGATAGAATATAGAGAAGAATATTTATCGAATTCACCAACAGAGGTGGTAGTAGAGGGCGAAATAATTTCCATAGACATTGATACAATCAAAAATGCAGTGAAATAAATTAAAAAACGGCCGAGCTGCAGGCGAAGGAGGAATTCCCGCAGAACATATAAAATGTGGATCAGAAAAACTGTTTCAACAACTTACTTGGTGCATAAACAAATATGTAAACGGTGCCCCTGTGCCTGAAGAATGGAAGGAAGCTTACATTACTTCCATTCACAAAAAAGAAAGTAAGCTAGAATGCTCAAATTATAGGGGTATATCAGTAACCAGTACTCTAAGCCGTTTGTATGGAAGAATTATTCGAGACCTCATTGAAGACGAATACAAAGAGAAAGAAGAAGAAGAACAATCTGGTTTCCGAGCAGGAAGAACGTGTAACGATAGAACGTGTAACAAGAGTAAAGATTGGCAATAGAGGGTCAGAGAAATTCCTGGTGGATAAAGGATATTGCGACAAGGCTGTTGTATATCACCACAATATTCAAGATCTATGTAGCAAGAGCCTCACACAAGTGGAAAAGGAGATACAAAGGAATGGGTATTGACATCGGAGAAACGTACTTATATACGCTACAGTTCGCTGACGATCAAGTCATCATAGCAAACGATAAAGATGACTTTGAATATATGGCCGGAAACTTCAAGAAGGGTATAGTAACTGGGGACTGGAGCTCAACACACAGAAAACAAAATACCTCCCTATAGGAGCAGAACTATCTAATATCCAATTGGAGAATGATGAAGTGGCAAACTGCAGTAGGTAGACATATCTGGGTGTGGAATTTGACACTTCAAGTAGAGATGACAGAGAGATTCAGAAAAGAATAACACAAGCCAGAAGAACAATTGGGTGTCTGAATGGTATACTGTGGAGCAGCAACATCGGAAAGAAACGAAAACATACTATATATGAAACTCTCATTAAAAGCAGTTTAACCTATGGAGCAGAGACGTGGAGAATAACGGAACAAAATCGAAGAAAACTTGAGGCGACTGAAATGGACGTTTTTAGAAGATCACTGGGTGTATCAAGGAGAGATAGAATACGAAATGAGTAGGTAAGACAACGGATGGGAATAGATGGTTCACTAATGACTGATATAGAGAGAAAGCAGCTAATATGGTACGGACATGTCCAGCGGATGGAAGAAACGAGATTGCCCAAAATAGCCATGAAGTGGATACCACCAAATCGTAAAAAACGAGGAAGACCTAAAAGAACGTGGAGAGAAGGTATAAACAAAGCCATGAGTGCTCGGGATCTGAGAGAAGACCACTGCAATAACCGAAACGAGTGGAAGTTACGCATCGGACAACGACGAAAGACGTTTTAAACCGATATAAAAAAAATGATTATATTGTCCTTTGATATTGATACTTTTAATAATTCTAGTATGTCCCACGTCCACATCCAACAAACAAAAATGGTGTGCTCGGGATCATCATAATAACACAAAACAATTCATGTACGTTCCTGGAACATACACAAAGGACATTGAAAACATTCCTCGAACATCCTCAAAAAGACAAGAACATTCTCTGAACATCCTAGGAATGTTCCGTGTCAGCATTTTGAATATTCCCTGAATGTCACGAATGTTCTTTGAACATTCAGAGCATTTGCTTTAATACATTCCTAGGATATAATAGAAATATAATGTGATAATGCTAAATAAGAATTTTTTTTATTGATAAAATCTTTATTGTTCAAAAAACCTGTAGTCTACATATTTGCTTTACAAAACCTTTCCTTTGCCTTTCGTAGCCACAAGGCTATAGCATGTTCAGTTTCCTTTCTGGTCTGGTTTAAACCACTTCTCTCAGCCGATTCTAAAATTACAAGGAATGCTCTATTAAAGATTTGTTAAATTCGACATGACCCAGATCTGTTTTATTATTGAAAGCCTCAGTCTCCACTGAATTTACTTCCTGAATTTCGGCAATATTACAAAAACCTTGTTCAGGAGTCAGTGCAGCTTTCATCTGAAATGTCACTAATGTCTTTCTGGGGAAATGTGAAACTTTCACTTTCTTTACAACTATTTAAAGTGGAAGGCCCCTCATCATTGACTCGACTATGTTTACTTCGTTTATACTGCTGCTAAAATTTATTCAGTAGTTTTCTCGTCTCTGTAGAATCCATATTATTATAGTAATAATAACAGATAATACTTACTATGTACTTAAAACACTAAAAAAACTTCAGCAAACACTGCAAAAGTAACAACTAACTGCCGGACGCTGAAAGATAAGTAGACACGCCAGCGTCCAGCGGCTAGTGACGCTACACAATGCAGAAATGCACATCTGCGATACACATGCTTAAGTCGCTTTTATTCTACTCTACTCCCTTTGCGCCTCTTCACATTATACGGTTTTGACCGTACGGCAAAAAACCGTGTGGGTTTTTGCCTCCAATTAAACATTTTTATCTCATTTTATTTACAAGTCGTGTTTGATTTTTGGTAAATTTATATCTAGCATTGCAGTCGTTCACGACGTGTCGCATCAGTTCGGCCGTTTTGACTGTGCGATTTAAATATTTGTAAAATTTTTCTTTTATCTGACAAAAAATATTAAACTTTTTTTTCACAAAATGGCGAACAACTTTTGTATAAAAATTTTCATTTTGAAAAATGCACAGAAAAAAGTTAAATATAAGTAAAAATAAATCTACCCTTGCGTTACGGCTGGCAATTTTGCTTCATTTTTGAGTTGCAATAATTTTAATAAATACAGTTTTTACGAATTTTCTTAAATTGTCAATAACGAGAATACTTATAATTGCGTCTTTGCGTCTATATTCGTTAATACTCCAAATATATATCATATAAATGAATATAGTATAAATAAAATTAAATTTCAATAGACAAATAGTAATATATGTGTAGAACTTAAAATATAGGATATTGGTGGTATATTCCTAGTATGTCTTATGGAAACATTGTGGGAATAATATTAATCTTATGTTCACCGAATGTACCTTGAATGTTCAGGACATTCAAACATTAATAGAACTTTGGTGGTACATTCCTGGAATGTCTTGTGTTAATAGGGATAGTATCCACAATAAATACATTTATCTGTTTCACTTTTTTTTAATTTTGTAAGTAAACTTAATTGAGAAAAGAAGTAATTTGTTTTCCGAAATTTGCAGTAGAACCACGGTTTTATATAAGGAATTAACTTTTTGGTCTATTTAGCTTTGGTTGTATTGTTATTCCAGATATGTTGCCATGAGTTGATCACATTTAATTTAGTGATTTTTTTTTAATTTTGTTTATGTTTCATCATTTTTAAGTGAATAGGAGGAGATCCGCATACTACTTCAAGTGCCTCAAGAGAAGCAGTCCTATAGCTGCTAGAAACTCTAATTAAAAATTTTCTGATAGTTGAGTTCAACAATTTTAAATATTTAGAAATCTTAATCACCTCTTCCCAGTTCCCAGACGGGTGAGGCGTAGAGAATAATAGAAAATATGGTGTGAATATATTGTAATGCGAGAAGTAAACAAAGCGACACGTGTTTACTCGCTCCGAGTGAAGCGGTTACTTCAAAAGAATTACTACGACGCGTAAAAGATAGCTGCATGAATTCTGCCGGATTGTTGTTTACGAAAAGTAATTTGTGACCTTCTGAACATTTCCTGCGTAGGCGTTGTTAAAGGAACAATCGTACCTTCTAGAATGTACGAGAACGTTCTCGATCATGGTTGGGGGTGTATATATAAGGGGGCTTGTGATCGAGGGAGTTAATTAGAAGTAGATAAGTAGATGTGAACACAACATGTAGTAAACGATCCTCAAGCGGAGCAGTGTAAATAAATTAAGTAGTGTCTAGTCTAGTGTACAACAAACAAAGTGTGTTAAATAAATTAGTGTACAACTAATGTAAATAAATTAGAAAATAAACGTTACAATATAAAGGATACGGTTTCTGTCAGAAGGGCCATCAATGTTAGACATGAGTCTACTAAGTTCGGTTATTTAGTTTTCGGCTCTAGAACAAGAATATAAAAGGTGTTTGTGAAATCTTAATTTGTCATCGAGAATAACACCTAAATATTTAATTTGCCGAGAGGGAATTATTTATTACCAATTTTGGGTTTTCTTAAACTTTTTGGTCCTTTAAAAAATATTGATTCAGTTTTCTCCGGCGCTAAGTTTAATTCAATTCGTTGCATAACAACTAAATTTTGAAGATTGTTTCGTTTACGAGATCCATCAATAAACATAGCACTACATAACAAACATAACAAAACATAAAACAACATAACATAAAGCATAACAAACACTTTTAAAAATTACTGCTAATAAATCATCAGCAAATGCAAATAATTATACATTACCAAAGTTCTAATTTAAGATTTCATCAAACAAAATATTCCAAAGTGTCGACCCAAAATTGCTTGAATTAAAATGCGATTGTGGAAGAATATTATAGTTAATTAACTCTACAAGAAACTGGATTAACACTCATGTATTAAATCAGATAGGAGTAGTACAAGTAGGCCTGTTCTGTGACACATTGGTCGCTCCGGATGACCGCGACCCTCCGGAGCGACCACGAACCGACCAGTCATCAGTTGTGCCACACCGAAGAAGCGCTAATTAGTTTCCAAGAAGTAATGATCGCCAAGACTAATTACTTCAAGAGTGACCTTGGGTTTTTTCTATCGGCAACGTTATTCTTTGGGGGTGTGTGTTTGTGGAGAAGTGATCGACAATGCTAATTACTTCTTGCAGAGGGTGGGGTGGGGAGGTGTGGCCTATCGGTGCCAGACTCGCCCCTTCTGGTATTGCTATTGGTGTTATGCGCCGAGAGGGCGTGTTAGCCTGGTCTCCCCTAGACTAGACGAGACTGGGTTAATAGTGCCCTTTTGGCATAAAAAAAAATTTAACTTCGGTGTGCTTCGATCCGTGAACTCTCGCATGGTCTAGACTGAGATAGACAAGACTGTGTTAGTAGTGCCCTTTTGGCATAAAAAAATCTTACTTTTGGTGTGCTTCGATCCGTGAACTCTCGCATGGGAGTCGCGTCCTTTAGCTGCATAGCTACGAAGAGTAAACCCCCTAGAGACTTGGATGTCCGTTATAAACCAAACAGACACACACCATAAAAAATCTTACTTTGGTGTGCTTCGATCTGTGAACTCTTGCATGGGAGTCGCGTCCTTTAGCTCCAGTGTTTCTTCTTTTTTTTTATTATAATTTTTTTTTTTTTTTTTTTTTTGAGGGTTGGTGGGGGAAGAATGGAAGAAAAACCAAACCACAGTTTTTATATTATGATTTATTTTTAAATAAAATACAACACACACAAGATCTTAACTAAACCTATTTAATTTAGTACAGAATACTATGGTTGATATAAAACGAAACATATTTTCAAAGTGGATTATAACCCCACGGTAATGTGTCTGTTCTTATAAAAGTTACCTTGCGTTTATCATCAAACGGAGAAAGCGCGATTTTTCTTTGAGCGACTGTGTATACAGTGTGTTTTTCTGATCTAATTAAATTTTGATTCCGTTCAATAATTGCTGTATTAAATAAACATTCATAGTAGTCACTAAAATCTATACTTTTTAAGGCAGATTTTTTCACACCTTTTGCCTTTTTCGAGACATCTCCACCTAATAGTTTAAAAGTATACATTTTAGATCGTAAACCAATAAATTCGGTCATTATAATACCACAATTTTCATCCTTCATAATTCCAATTACTTTTTTATTTTTTTGTGGAATACCATAGATGTTATTTGGTGGATAATCAGATGTGTCGAATAAATGATTGTCATTTTTAATATCTTGGTAAATGTCATCAACAAGAAACTCATAAATTAATGAATCTGTATCAGTATAGAGTAGTTTTGATGTCTCTGGATATTTTCTTTTAATATAATTATAATGAAAGTCATAAAGGTAGGTTTTTGAAATATCTAAAACGGCAAATCCAACATAAATTGGTTTATTGAAAATTATATCATTTTTTTCCATTTCAATAATTACCATATCATCATCAAAAATGGTGCAATTTTTAAAATTTGGTTTAGAAATGTAATATTTTGCCCCATATGCTCCCTCCCACGTACTCACTAACTTCACATCTCTATATTTACGAACATTTTCCATGGTTTTCCCAAATACGGCATTATTCATTAGTTTATAAAAATTTTTTTCAAATTCATTTTTACTTAATGTTCTTAAATCTGTATTTAAATCAATATATTGTTTCATCCAGTTACTTTGTTTAAATCGAAGTACTCTATGGACCTTTTTAATTTTTATCCCCAATTTAACAGCTTGCTTTAAATTTCTATAGTGTATTACATAATTGTTTTTATCAAATAGTGTGGTTAATAATTTTTTCAAATTAGATTGTGAAGTTGGTGGTTTAATGCGTTCGGGGCACATAGGAAGATCCCTATGAGAGTCATGTAGACTTGGTGGATATATTAAATCCACTTCAAGAATAAATCCAAATTCACTATCATCTGACACATTAAACACATTTATGGAGTATGGATCGACCCATTCGAAACAACCATATGGCAATGAGCAAGAGAGGGCAGCACCATATAAATTATTTACGTCATAGTACATTAAAAATGATGATGGTTGTTCTTTTATATAATTTTCACCCATATACTTATTATTAGCTTTAGCATATCTATTACTACATTGTGAAATCCCTCCTCTAATGCCATCCTCAATGAACATTAACATATCAACATCAGTTAATAGTTCTAAATTAATTTTGGTAATCTTTAACATAGCATCAAAAGCCAAACCTGGAGCTGTATAATAATGTAATGCGTCTAATCCATAGGTCTTCAAACATACCTCTCTAAAGTTTTCAAAAATATCCGCTAATAGTGTTACGTCTGTTTTCAAATAGAGTTCAGCATATTGTTGTAAATTTTGGATTTTAAAAGTTTTCCAAACGTTTTGAGCATGTTGATACTCCCTATCACTAATTGACTCGTTCGAGAGAGAACTATAAAAACTTTCAATGGGCGGCAGTTCAGTTGTACTAAGTAATTTTTCCCAACAATCTAGGTACTCATATGGAAAAACGCCCTTTTTTTGCAACAAACTAAACTCTAAATCGTTTCTACAAAATGATTTAGTGATGGTTTTTTGAGAGTTTTCCAAATAAGATGCTAATTTATCAAGACTACTTGCCATAAATCGAAACGAGTCTAAGAAACGAAAATTAATTTTTGTGCCCCAAATGTACTTTGTAAAGGAAATATACTTCTCTTTATTTACTGGGAGTAAGCTAATTCTGCCAATAATTTGAGTACTTAGTGCCTTGATGATAAAATGAGAATCATAGCCAGAGAGATTATGAAAAATTACCGGTATATAATGTGCATCTTTATAGTTAATGTTACAGCCCATATGGCAGCACCCCCTGTATTTACCAGTATAATGACAATGGTCGCGGCATTTAGTATCACTAGAAAGAAATGGTTTCGAACAAATGTAACAATGTGTAGATAAATTAAAATCTATTTTTTCTTGTGATGTTAGTGGTTTCATTGGTACAGGGTCGTTAATGATATTGTATAGTTTTATTACAATACCTTCTAGCTCATTAACAAACCAGTTTTGAGGATTTACACCAGTATACATATTAAATTTTGAAAGAGAATCATCATAGCTACATTTCAAATAATAAGCAATACTAAAAGGCTCATGTTTTTGGAATTTATTAAATTTATTTGTTTGATTAATATCACTATATGGTTCTAAAATGCATTCCAAATCCGCATAAATGACAAAGGGTACTTTTTCTTTGTTCTTAAAATTTTTAAACTTAACATTTTTTTGTGATTCCTTAGGTAATGTAATTTTGGTCCTGTTCTTTATTTTACATTGAAAAGAATGTTTTATCAATTGTTCTTGAAAACGAAAATGATTTAGACATCTGTCACAAAACCATTGTTTATGTGATGATGACACTTGTGTTCGTAGTAATCTTGATAAATCCTTAATTAATGCAAAATGGAAATAACGATTTTTCAAAATATCAATATCATTTTCATTCTCGTTTTGTTTGTGCTGTATGGATTCTAGAACGAGCAAGTTAATTTTAGTGAGATAGTTATTGTCACTTAAACACACAGGAAATATGACTTTTTTTCTTTCATCAGGCATAAAAACATTGATGGCGATTCTATTCATTTTTTCGAATTTTGGAATATCAGAAAAAGCAATTGGAAACTTTATTCCATCATATTTTAATACATCTCTAAAATGTGGGTACGAACTAGTTCTAAGAGGATTTAATTTACTTTGTGGTGGTTTTAGTGCAGCAACTATTGCCCACATGAAACAATATTCATCATTATTTTTAATGTTTAAAACAGCCTTCTTAACCCTAATAAATTTTGGTACTTCAACAAAAGTTGATATTCCACTAGTAATTGGTGAGTAACGATTGATATTTACTTTAAGATGAATAATCTCATACAACGCCCAACCAGAATCTCTTTCCTGAAATTCTTCTAATTTATTTAAAATATTAAATTTAACATGTTCAGTATACCAACTTTTAATATTTGTATTAAGATCAATCACTTGGTTTTTAGTAACAAAATGTTTGATATCCCTTTCTCCATTTTGAGGTTTGATGAAATTTGCAATAAAAATAACATTTACTTTTAATATAGACTCCCGTAAACTGGACTTTATTTGTTTTACAAAACTTTTATAAGCTTTATCAAAGAAAACCCCAGGATCTTTAATTTTATAGTTAATTATAACACCTGTTTTAATTCTGCTATTGAAACAAGATTCAGTATTTATCCAAGTTAAATTTTGTCTACACGATCGCGCACAATTCATAAATTTTACTTTGGATAAATTTTGTAGTTTTTTTAAATAATATTTGAATATTGCTAAATTTGATTCAATTTTTGCATATGAACGTATGTCTATGGTGCTTGAACGCTTTAAATGTTTTCTTAATATAAAAATATTTTTATTTAGGAATTTAATCCACTTTGTAAAATCAGTTTTGGTTTTAATCAACTTACATAAAGATTCCATCTTCCTCACCATGGTAGTAGAGCAGTCCTCGATGGTTGACATTTTCTTTTTGTAGAAATCTCTGCGTAAAGTCTAGGTGTGTGTGTGTGTGTGTGTGTTGTTAAAGCGGCCGTTATCGTCTTCTATTTTTTTTTTATTTAATAATTAAAAGAAAAAGAAATAACTAATTATTCAAGTCCACCAATTCTTCAACGAGCGCCTTCAGGTTCTTTGGGTTTCCTTCTAGCTGTTGTGTCAGTTCCTCCTCCTCCTCATCGTCGTCGTCGTCTGTTGCCGCTAGGTTAAATTGAAACTCCTTCATCGCCTTCCCAAACTCCAACAACTCCTGCTCCGTCTCCAATTTTGAGGTGCGGAATTCAACAGGCAGGTTCCCAAATTTTTGTTGTAATGTGGTGTACTTGGGGGTATAAGTGAGCCGTATGAGGATGGTTGTCTCTCCTACAACTTTTATCTCCTTTACACCAAATCTGTAAACAAATAATATATATATATATATATATATAGAAAGATGTCACTGAACAAATAAGCAAAATACATTAAAAATAAAGAAAGAGAGGAAATTAAAAAGAATGGAAAATTTAACTTACGAAAAAATTCCTTTGCTCACGATATATGCGCGATCTATCGGCAAGCGGACTGGGTCTGTCACTGCAACGAGAATGCTACATGGAACATTCATTGTTGTATGTATAACAACGTTCACCACACAAAACCCGCACTATGGAATGACGAGAATATTTATAGTAAAATATCCCCCACTGTAAGCGCAAAATGCAACAAAGTGTTATGTGTATAGAGATAAGCGCACGCTCTCATTGCATGATGTGCTGATGCAATTACATACTCAGAGGTATATTAATCATCGAGTATAATTAACTGCACGTGGTGTTTCTATGTAAATGCGGCCTTGATAATGCATCCGTGATTTAAGAAATTAAATGGAAATGAGTTATTTTTTTATGTGATGTTTTTCCTGTGAAACATCTAATTAAAAAGAGGCACGATCATTCCTGCAATTGCAAGCATCCTGTATGATTAACTACACACGGTGTTTTTATGTAAATGCAGCCTCGATAATGCATCCATAATTTAAACATTTAAATGGAAATGAGTTATTTTTTATATGATTGTTTTCCTGTGAAACATCTAATTAAAAAGAGGCACGTTCATTCCTGCACTCGCAAAGCATTTTTTACATGCAAATGCACTTCTGATTTAATCGACTAAATGTAAATGAGTTGTTTGTATCGCTGTGTTTTCTCATGAATCATCTAAGTAATTGCGTCAATTCAATCGTGACAACCTACCCATAATTGCGTATGGTAGTACTTTTAAGTGCAAATGCATTTATTATGTAAATACATAAATGAGTTGTTTTAATCGATGTGTTTTCTTGCGAAACGTCTAATTAAAAAAATTGATGTGTTCCTTCGACATGAATGCACTTGATTGCATATGCATCCATAATGAATAACAGCTTCCCCTGTTTTGCATTTTTTAAATGGAAAACAAACAGTATATATAACCAGAGAGCGAGTAATACGATAAACACATTCACCAGCGTCCTCGCTCAGTGTGTGAAGTTTGATCACCAAAAACACCGACCGACCAGCACATCCCTTCCAACTGACTGGAAAAATGGCCACCAACGCACCAAGCATTGACCGATTATTTGCAGAATCAAGCAGAAAAAGGAGGTAAGTTTTAATTTATTTTGAATTTGTTTACAAAGTAGTAACAAATATTTTGTTTTTGTTTTAATAGGCTTTTGCGAGTTTCAAAAGATTTGAACACATCAAATTCAATAGAAATTGTAAACCCATTTTTAGTTG
Organism: Cryptocephalus moraei; assembly: GCA_946251905.1. Classification (NCBI taxonomy): domain Eukaryota; kingdom Metazoa; phylum Arthropoda; class Insecta; order Coleoptera; family Chrysomelidae; genus Cryptocephalus; species Cryptocephalus moraei. Next base: position 15,381,677 of record OX276463.1, read on the forward strand.
TGCGAAGAAACCCAGGTGTTTCTAAATACATCCATTTTCCTTTTGTTGATTCAGATCTTAAACATTTTACAGTTAAATCCACATGTTTTGTGGACGGGTTGGCTTGTGTGGGCAAGTCGTGGTTAGTAAAGAGATTCTTGACTAAATCTAAAATGTTAGATCTTGATGAAAATTCACAACAATTTCCTGAATTTAAATTAAAAAGCGAAGATTATATACTAGAAATTTTATACATGTTACATTTTTTAACTGCATTAGATAACCCATCTAACGAGCGGTACATTGTCGATAGATCACCTTTCACACAATTATTCTATTATTTTGTTGATATCTATATGCAATTTAATTCATATTTGTTCAATTCGAAGTTAAGTTTACTTTTTTCATATAAAATTTTTTTACAATTGTTGAAGAAATTCAAGATTATCTTTATTCTACCAAAATTTGAACACATAGATGAAATTTTAGATGCCATGCACGCTAGAAACAATGGTTTAGATAAAATAACTTATCAGTATATCATGGCGCAACTCGTAGTATTTAATAAAATTCGTGACTATGCCCTAAAGGAAAATTTAACAAATTTAAAATTTATCGACATTCCAACAAACATGAAAATGTATTCTTCACCAGTACATCTAAATTATGAATACATGGATTTTATAGAGTTCAATTTTTTGAAACTTGCGTTGGGGCAGGAGATGGGCATATTAGAGCTTAGTTGGGAGGGAGGTGTTGAAGACAGCACCACCACCACTACCACCGCTACCACCACCAGCACCATCACCGCTGAGGAACAAGAACAACAACAACAAAATTCTATGCTGGTGCGAGCCGAGCAGGTGCCCAAGAAGGCGTATTCCGACGATGCAGGGTACGACCTACATGTCGATGAGGACTACAACTGCAAAAAGGGGGTGCCTACAAGGATACGGCTTCAAGAGAAAATTTGTATTCCATCGGGGTATTGCGGCATCCTATACGCCAGGTCCAGCACGAATATGGTGGGTTCGGTTAGGCCCGGCGTCATCGACGCCCACTTCACAGGCACACTATCATTCTTTTTTGTTGCTGATAGTGATATCACCATAAAAAAGGGTGATAGAATGGTTCAACTTGTGTTACAAAAACAAGTTGACGTGGAGTGGCGCCGCGTTGATGAATTTCCTCCTACGAAACGGGCCAAAAACGGTTTTGGCTCATCTGGTTCGGGGGTAGTGGTGGAGCAGAATAAATAATACACACAAAATTGTTTAAAAAATTTATTTTAACAAATGTAAAATTGTAATCAAAATATATATATATTAAATTGTATTAACATAATTGTAATGGAATATATTAATTAAAACATTTTAACGATATATATATTAAATTGTATTAACATAATTGTAATGGAATATATTAATTAAAACATTTTAACGAAATACATGTATAAATACTTGTTTTTTGTTTTATTAAAATAAACTATTCTCTAAAATATAATAATTAAAACATTTTTACAACACCAGTTTGAGGGGAGTATGTTACTAATCTATCATGAATTATAATACAAAAGGCGGTGGTATTTGGGGCAACATTTTCCGCGGTCTCAAATTCCAAGCGAATGTCCACAGAGCCGGATTTCAGAGATTCGTTCTGTTGACTGCAGTCTATTACAATAAGCGGTGCTTTCTTGATGAAGTCCTCAAGATTTAAAGCCGGTTCAGCAATAGATTTGTGGTAATAAGACTCTTGGAATGCTGTATACATTTCATAAGCTATAGTAAAATGAGATTTATCAAAGTTCAAATTTAAATTGTCATATGGATAAAATTCTGAATTTAAATATAATTTGATGTTAGATAATTTACAATGATCGAACTGGGACATGTATCTCGTTATCACATTCTTTCGTCCTGTTTGATACCCCACGATGACGAAGCGTGGTTTTTCAAGTTGATTGGTGGATTTCACGTTCCATGTATGTCTTTGAGATTGGGTGAGAACAGGCAATTCGTGGTATTCCCAGCTGCGAAACGCTAATTCTAAATTCCTGCCAGAATCTAAATATTTCAACATGCGTAATTTCTCTTGATCTGATACTTTAACATGAGGCATTTTCCAGAAGACCTTTTTCACCTCAACCTTAGCAGTTTTCTCTTCTTCTTTTGATGAATGGATTGCGTTGAGATCGCTCGAACTACGAATCAACACCAATTCTTGTCGAATGTTGATGAGAATTTTTTTAAAGTCCTCACAAAATCCCAAAATAATTTTGAGGGGGATGCAAGCGCTGAAATTTCCCTTGTTGTCTGTAGGTATACCTGACAGTGCAGTACCAGTACCCCATCCGGCCATCTGATAGCGTATACACTCGTTGGGAGTGAAAGATACATATCCCTTTATGGTTGTTGTTATACCTGGATTTCTCACCCTGTCGATAACAACTCCTCCAATTTCATACCGAATCTCATCGAATAGATGCATTAGACCATTATTAATAAAATCTAACGTGTCTGTCTTCTTATCAGCAGAATCTGTTAGGGTTCCTTCAATGTACAAATAACTTCGACATGGCAGCGTGTAAAGATCCTGATGTTGTATAGGTATTCGTATTTCATCAGATTTATTTAGGGGTGTATTAGCGTACGGGGGATGACTGTGGTACTCACAATTCACTATCGTGTCGTCGTTATACACACGTTCACCAATATTCAAGGCGTTGAAATTCATTCTCGTTTTTAGTGATTCCTGATGAAAAACAAACAAAGGCACCGTAAAAATAACTGCTCAAGTCTTATGGTTATTCGTAACTTTAATGTACACCAAAATTTTTGGAAGCACCCAGACCTCTTCTTATGCTCCCACTTCGTTCTCGGCGTGTTGTTGATAGTACTTTAAAACCAAGATTTATGAGAAACGCTCTATTTTCTGGTGTTAACTCCTTGGGTTTTACCTTTGAAATGGGTTTTTTCATATATCCAACACTTTTTATAGATTCCTTGGGGGAGGAACAGGATAAAAACGCTGAATTGTAAAGAAACACCATTTTTGACTCTTTAAAATCCTTTCAGGTGCAACCTGACTGTGATGGTTTCACCATTGAAATTAATCAAATTTCCATCTTGATCAACTATTTTAAGCATAATCTCATCAATGTATCGTGTATTAATTGGGAGATAAAGGGCATTATTGACTTTCTCCACTATTCTATACCCGCTTGGTACCTCTGGACAGAACATATGCAGAAAATGACCTTGTGTATCATTTGAATATGAATTTGTCACCAAATTACATTCAATGCATATGGAATTCAGTGTTGATATATTGATTGGGTAATCAGAAACATGTTTGACGTTGGCAGGCAAAGTTTTTCGTTCGAATCCCAATATTGGAGCTATGGAATTGGGGTATTCAAAGTGAATCACTTTATTACTTTTCAATTCATATCTCAAAGTGTTTCGATTGACGTTCGTGAATAGATAGATTTTACCTGTTTCTTTCACCGCAGTTTTAGAGGAAGTCTTTTTGAGAACATTATTATCATCTTTTGGATGTGTGGGTTTTAAAGCGATTTCAGCCTCCCCTTTGGTTGAAAGTTCTTGTACTTCTCTTAAAATATATCGCTCGACATCTGTCACTTCATATGAGCCCACAGGAATCTCTATTACATGTTTATCAATATGGAATTTATTATTCTTCGTATCGACATTTGGTATGGAATTAAAGGAGACAAAATCTATGAGTGCAATCATGTAAGTTTTATCACTATCACTCAACAATATAGGCGGACTGATTTTACTCGTTAAAATCGATTCTCTGGCTGATAATGTAAAAATATATGAGCACATGATGTTAACAGGTTAATGGTTGTAACACAAATACGCAATATATTTGTAAAACACTAAATTTTATTTCCTTAAAAATAGTAAACATAACTTTCCACAATTTACACTATTATAAGTTTGAAATACATCTCGATTATAGTGAATAGCGCAGAGGCCGTTTGAATAAAAATAAATCAATAGTTCTAGGGGTGGGCGCAAATTTCCATAACTATCAAAATAAATTATCTCTGGTCCATGCTTCTTGTATGCGATCCAATGCGTCCCCGGTCCTTGATTATCATCCAAATTAACCACACCCCTTTCATACCGATGAATCCTTTTCGGAAGGTTATCTCTCATAAAGACTCCTCTGAAATTGGGTATACGCAGACTTCTTGCAAATCTCTTTATGTCTACATTCGTAAGCGGTCTTTTTTCCGGTATTGTTACCAACCTTTTTCCTCCACTTCTTCCTTTCTCCTTCTTCATGTGTTATCGTTTAGGTGGTTGTAAAAATAATCCTAATCCAGTTTTGTGTGGTCTTAAATACATGCCTTTTCCCATGGCTATGGCTTCCATTTTTTCATTGTGACGTCGTGTCTCATCTAATTCCTTTCTTGCCGCTTTCGCTTCGTTCACAGCCTTAGCGATACCTGCAGCTCCTCCTCCTAGAGCCCCTAGTGCCCCCAAAGCACTAAATATTGGAATTAATGGGAGTATTCCACCAACCTTAGGAATCGGAATTACACGATTTTGCCGCTGATGTTGGTTTATTTGCTTCTTAAGTGTTTTTGCTTTTCTCAGCGCCACCCTAATAGCATTACCTACAGTATGAGGTTGCTTTTGTAAAATTTCATCTCTAATTTTGCTGATGGCTTTCATTAAACACAATCCTTTAGTAATTCGTTTTCGATTTTTCTTTGTTGTTGTCCTTCGTTTACGGTTTTTTGATGTTGTTGCCGCACCTCCTTCTCGTTTTCTCCTTCTTCTAATCGCCTTCTGTGTAATATTACTTTTTTTGCTCTTTTGCGAGACCATCTTATCACTTAATAGGTTTTCTTTAAACTACTTAAAACGATGTGATTCATGCGCTTTATAATACCCTAATTTTCTTGTGAAATTCTCTATCATCAACAGCATCATCATCATCATCTGTATTCGATTTTCTTTTCTGTGATTTGGCAATAATTAATGGTTCATTTAAATCAGACTGTATGGATTGCTTTTTAGTCTCAACCTCATCATCATCTTCATTAACAAATTTTCTCTTTCTCGATTCATTGTTAACAATATTTTCATCCATCTTTTTCTTTCTCATAGCTCTGACCCTTTGATGATTTTTTAATTTTCTTTCAATCTCTACTCGTAGGTTTTCATCATCATCATCATCATGTTGTTCATCCTCCCCATCAATTAAATTAACGGTTCGTTGTTTTCTAGAATTTAGTCGTCTAACTTTTTCGTGATTTCTTAATTTTCGTCTAATCTCACTTCTCATTGTGCGTGTTCTACTTCTTCGTTTGGGGACTGTTGTAGACTCATGGGGGACTAGCTGAAGAATATGTAAACAATCTTGAATACATTTACTACATTTTTCATTCAATGCTTTTAATTTTTGTAACATTTTGATGCCATTTTTAATTGTCCTTCCGTTCTCGTTCTTGACGCCCATTCCAAATTTAACTTTTGCTTTCATCGCACCTGCGACTCCTAAAGCGGCCATTTTTTCACCTAATGTTGCATCCTTAGATCGAAAACGTTCCATAGCTTTTCGTGATAAAACCTTGTCCGCCTCGTGTCTTTGTGTTAGATCCTTTTGTTGGCTGTACGCTATATCGTGTTCACGACAAGCCTCGTCGAGTCCGTTGATACCTCGATCGCCCCTAGCTAATCGTTTATCCAACTTTGTCCCTGGTCCACAAAAATTATATGAGGGTATATGTAATTCAAATGGCAACTTATTAATCACACTATTTAGAAGACCCTCACCACAATAATACTTCATTCTCAGACGACGACAACATTATAAATAAATAAAAAATCGTGATAGCTCAGAAATTAAACAGTTTAACATTACTATCATTACTAGAATCATTGTTTGTGAATGTGTGACGCAAGCGTAAATATGAAACTTGTTAAACAAAGTGTATCACTTCCAATAGAAAACAACATTTTCGAGGGTGGTGGTGGTGGTGCTCAAATTAAAAAACACGGCGTCTTATTTCCACCTACCATACGTTGCATTATAGTTGGTCCATCGAATTGTGGTAAAACGAACATTATGATTAATCTGATTGAACATGAACATGGTTTAAAATTTGAAAACGTCTACGTTTATTCAAAGTCCTTGTTTCAACCGAAATATATTTATTTAGAAAGGTTATTGAAACCGATTAAAGGTGTAGGCTATTTCCCATTCAGAGAGAGTGAAAATATAATGGACCCGTCTATCGCTAAGCCTAATTCATTATTCATTTTCGATGATGTCTCATGTGCCAATCAACAAGTTATACGAGAGTATTTTTGTATGGGAAGGCACAATAATATTGACAGCTTCTATCTGTCTCAAACCTATGCAAAAATCCCTAAACATTTGATAAGAGATAACGCGAACTGTTTAATTATATTTAAACAGGACGATTTGAATTTAAAGCATGTATATACAGATCATGTGGGAACAGACATGAGTTTTGCTAAATTCAAAGCTATGTGTGCTTTGTGTTGGAATCAACCTTATGGATTTTTAACAATTTTCAAAGACGAACCAACAAACAACGGTCGATATAGACAAGGATTCGACCGTTTTTTCATTAGCAACGAAATTTCTAACACCGCTGCTGCTCATATATAACCTTATTTTCTATATAACCACACCATTTGACCATTGTGCACATAGCTGTTCAAAAGCGGCTCAAAGCGGTTCAAAGCTGTTTAAAAGCAGTTCAAGAGCGGTTCCAAAGTTGTGTGTTGAAAGTACGGATATGGATTCAAAGGAGAGAAAATTAAAGCGAAGGCTCATTCAGAAAAGGAGGATCGTTAAGAAAAAATTAGAACAATTGAAACATGGTGAATATGTGCAAGAATCTATGTTCAATCCCATAACGAAACATTTAAAAAATATTGAAAATATTTTTGAAAGTAAAAGTAAAAACATAGAGGGGGTAAAGAGTAATGGTGTGGTTGTAGATATATCGAAACCTCAAGAGATTAGACAACGTTTAGAAAAACGCCATGATTATTATGATGGTAAAACACCAAAAATTCCTAGAAAATTGTCTCTAGAAACACCATATTCTTCATCTAAAGTTTTAGATTATGATGATGATAATGATGATGATGATAATGATCTTAGTGAGGCGAAACAATCGATCTTAGAAAATCTGAAATCTGAAGGCATTGAAAAAGAAGAGATTGAAGAAGAAGGAGAAACCTCTCTCAACAATCCGAGATTTAAGGATATAGCAGAAGAATCCTTTACGGACTATTTAGAGCAATACCATCAGTTACCAAGGAAATACATACGTGAAATATATACAGATGATAATAAAGATCATGATCAGAAATATGGAATTCGACTGGACACCTCAAGCGAAAAACTAAAAATTGGTGATTCATTAGTGAACATAGACGGCCCCGATATCATCGTTAAAAATAAACGTTACAAGGGAACACACGGGTTGTATGAATTGCTTTTTAAAAAATTTCCCGCTAACTATTCAGAGGAAGATAAGAGGAATTATCAAAAAATAGTCATTAATACGAATGCGGCTCGCCGTTACTACCAACCCAACAAACAAATCGATGGTAGTCGAATGCAAAAATACAAGAATATAATTGCGCCTGTCTTTACAGGCAAAGGCATATTTAATGAGATAAACCAATTCGGACAGGTCGATTATGAGTACTGGGATGACCCAAATGAATTAGTGCAAAGATTACGATTATTACTAGCATCACAATCGGCCGGTCACACAGGTCACACCAACGAGATAAATTCCATTATCGAAGAATTACGTGAGGCGAAAATAATCGCCTAAAAAATGACTGACACGAAGAGACAAGTAGTCGAAGAAATCCATAAACCAGCACGAAAGAATTTCAAGAGACGCAGAGTGATCATCAAATCATTTAAGGACCTATTTCAAGCAGATCTCGTCGATATGATAAAATACGCTCGAGATAATAAAGGACATAAACATATACTAGTGGTGATTAATTGTTTTTCAAAGTACGTTTGGGCCCTACCATTGAAAAACAAGTCTGGTGAGGAGGTAACGAAAGCCATGGAAAAAGTGTTAAAAGAACAAACCCCAATAAATTTACAAACTGATTCCGGTAAGGAATTTTTCAATTTGGATTTTAAGAAATTAATGAAAAAATATAAAATCAATCATTATAACGTATTTAGTGAAAAGAAAGCATCAATAGTGGAACGAGCAAACAGAACTTTAAAGAATTTAATGTGGAAGGAATTCAGTTTACAAGGTAGTTATAAATGGTTGGAAGTGTTGCCGAAGATCGTCAAAAAATACAATCACAACGTTCATCGCACAATTAAAATGAAACCCGCTGACGTAACCATCAAAGATGAAACAAGATTACTGAAAACCGCTTACAACCACATCAAATCAGTAAATTTAAAACAGAAAAAATTCCAGATTGGTGATCATGTGAGAATTTCCAAAATTCGAGGTGTCTTTGATAAACATTACCAACCTAATTGGTCTACAGAAATTTTTACCATAAGGAAAGTACAACTAACTAACCCCGTAACATATTTGCTAACAGATGAAAAGAAGAAAGATATATTGGGATCATTTTACAATGAACAATTACAAAAAGTAAAATATCCTGATGTATATTTAGTAGAAAAAGTTATCAAACGAAAAGGCGATAAAATTTTTGTGAAGTGGTTGGGGTTTGGGGATGAACATAACAGCTGGATAAATAAAAAAAACATCGTTTAACAATACATTTCAGTTTCATATCGTTCCTCAACCAGTTAACAGCATCATTTTCCTCCTCATTATCGTCGACACATCAAAAATGGGCACCGGAACTCCACAAAGGATTGTTATCGATTTTCAGGGATTCCAATATGGAAACAGCAATTTTGTGTGTAAGGAACTTACAATAATGGACATTGATAATGATAAGAAATGGGATCATAAATTTATTAATTTACCAATGACGTTAGATTTGTGCAGCCACACGTTTCAAAAACAAGTTCGGTGGTTAAATATGAATTTACATGGACTCAGCTGGGACCTTGGTTGTTGGGAAGACGAGGAAACAATAGAATATGAAGAAATATCTTGGTTTATTAGGACCAATATGTCATCTGATGCAGTTGTCTTTGTTAAGGGTTCACAGAAGAAGGAGTGGTTGGAGAAATTAATACCAAATGAAATCATCAACCTGGATCTCGATGATAATTGCCCCAATCTAGAGGAAATGAGAAATATCTTCAAATCCCATCATTGTGAGAATCACATCAATAACAGTATGTACTGCAGCCTTGAGAATGCATATAATTTAAAAAATTGGTGTAAATATTTTAAGGTGTAAAACAATAAAATAAAAATAAACAATGTGTGTGTGTTTTTTATTGCCCCCTTCCATTCCTCCACACTTTAACCAGATTACAAACTTCATTTTTGGTCAGTTGATCACAGCCTTTCCAACAAAATGGTGCTCGATCTTGTAGTTTTCTTAAAGAAGTATAACAATGTTATTTTAGACGAACATAGAACGGAGCTTATCAACTACCTCCAAAACGGCCGCAATATGGTCCTTAACCACTATGGCGTACACTACACCGATTGTCCTTGGTCGGATGCTGAACAACTCGAGGGACCAGATACATGCTCATGCAACGATGCTGAAGGTAGACGAATTGAGGAAATAATGTGCACATATTTAGGAATTTTACCACCAAAATAATTGTTTTACCCATCTATACATCAAAAAGAAAAGGAGACAAACATCTTGTAGAATGACGTAAGAGAGAAATATTTCTATATAAACTCTTCCCTACCTACACAATGATCATTATATGTGGTGGTGTCGTTGAAGCAGCACAAACAAAAAATGTTTCCTCTAGTAATTTTACTCTGTGTAACAGCTGCAACAATCAATAATGTGAGAGGGGATGCATCATCGAACTATGTTTCACTTAATGGTAAACTTTATCCCATCGAGAACGGAAGATTTCTCTTGGCAGAAAAACACAAAGATACCATTATCCTAAATGAGTATCCTGCATTCTATTCAGAAGAAAAACTTCCAGAGTTTGCTGAGGTCAAGCGTGAAGATGATGAGCGTAAACAATACCCCTGCGGATATATTATTGGATCCAACAAAAATTATTACCCAATTGTTCCATTTAAAAGTCGACTAATGTGTGGTCACCATCACATAAGCCAACTCATCAAGAAGAATGAAACCATAATCTATGGTCAACATTGGTGGCGAAACTTGGATGAATTTTATTCTAGCGCTGAAAAGGTACCAATTATTAGAGCATATTCTGTACTAAATGAAATATGTTTTGTATATCGTCTTGATGATTAAGCTTAGTTAAGATCTTGTGTGTCATTTTACTTTTATTTAAAATAAATCATAATATAGAAACTGTGGTTTGATTTTTATTTCATTCAAAAATAAAAGAAAAAAAGAAGAAGAAGAAGAAACACTCGACTTCGTGGAGATTTGGCGAGTCTTGTGTGTTTGTTTGGTTTATAACGCACATCCAAGTCTCTAGGGGGTTTACTCTTCGTAGCTATGCAGCTAAAGGACGCGACTCCCATGCGAGAGTTCACGGATCGAAGCACACCAAAAGTAAGATTTTTTTATGCCAAAAGGGCACTACTAACACAGTCTTGTCTATCTCAGTCTAGACCATGCGAGAGTTCACGGATCGAAGCACACCGAAGTTAAATTTTTTTTTATGCCAAAAGGGCACTATTAACCCAGTCTCGTCTAGTCTAGGGGAGACCAGGCTAACACGCCCTCTCGGCGCATAACACCAATAGCAATACCAGAAGGGGCGAGTCTGGCACCGATAGGCCACACCTCCCCACCCCACCCTCTGCAAGAAGTAATTAGCATTGTCGATCACTTCTCCACAAACACACACCCCCAAAGAATAACGTTGCCGATAGAAAAAACCCAAGGTCACTCTTGAAGTAATTAGTCTTGGCGATCATTACTTCTTGGAAACTAATTAGCGCTTCTTCGGTGTGGCACAACTGATGACTGGTCGGTTCGTGGTCGCTCCGGAGGGTCGCGGTCATCCGGAGCGACCAATGTGTCACAGAACAGGCCTACTTGTACTACTGATAGGTGTTTGTAATTTTTGTAGCTAATGTAATTTTCATTACAAATGTATATAAATAGGCACAAATACAATTATTTCAACGTTAGAACCAAGAATATCTGGATAAACCCTTTTCGGGATTTCTTTGCAAAACTATACTTCAGGCTTTGCGATGTATAATATGATTTCTCAAGTTCAAAAATATTATAGGCCACCTTATTCTGTACAAGAGACTTCATACTTACTCTACATTGTTGTACTTGGGATATTTCAATTATTTTCTTTATGACTTCTTTATAAGTTAAATAAGAATATAGAGCTTCACTAATTATAGGTACATACATTACATTGTAATAATATTGTAATTTCCAACGATTATTGTATATAATTATATATACAATTTTTATTTAAATAATTTTTTAACTGTTCTACAGGGCACTTTACTCTTAATTTATTGTGTTGTGCAATTTACTTTTAAACTTAGATGTTTTGTTGCTCTTATAGAGGCGAACAACTTTTGTATAAAACATATCTTTGAGAAATGTACAGAAAAAAGTTTTGACGTTTGTATGTTTTTCACACCTCGTATACACTTTGTTGACACATCGTGTCTGTTATATTACTCTATATCCTACCCATAAATCTACCATTCAGCCTGGCATGCCATGGGGTTTTTCAATTAAAGACTGTTTGTGGGCATTTCAGTTTTTAATATGTTTATTTTATTTATTTCTTCACATGGTTTATTGATATCCCGTAGTTGTTTTTTTTTATATAGAGGTGTGTAGAATATTTTAGATTATTGTTAGTTTCGTTTAATACTGCTCATGTATTAAAGGATTTCATGAAATAGTAGTATTATTCTAGAGCTAAGAATATTTAAATGAGTTCAGATTGTTTTGTAGAGAACATTCTGTTTTTAAATAACGTTATGTTTCCTTATATTTAAATAAAAGATAGGTATGCTTTGATATGCTTTATTTGATATAAAAAAAATTAAACTGGCAAAATGAGTACTACCCCTCTTGATTTTTAAAACTATTAAGTACAATTATCAAAAATCTTATGATAGTGTGAACAATTAAAAAGAATTGTCACGTGTATGGATGAGCCAGTGTCTTTTCAAATGGCAAGACCGAACAAAAGTCTTGTTACAATGTGAACATTTAAAAGGCCTTTCCCCTGTATGAGTGCACAAGTGCGACTTCAAATGATGAGATCGAATAAAAGCCTTATTGCAATGTGAACATTTAAATGGCCTTTCACCTGTATGAGTACGCAAGTGTGACTTCAAACTAGAAGAGTGAATAAAAGCCTTATTGCAATGTGAACATTTAAAAGGCTTTTCACCTGTATGAGTACGCAAGTGTGACTTCAAACTAGAAGAGTGAATGAAAGCCTTATTGCAATATGAACATTTAAATGGCTTTTTACCTGTATGAGTACGCAAGTGTGACTTCAAACTAGAAGAGTGAATGAAAGCCTTATTGCAATATGAACATTTAAAAGGCTTTTCCCCTGTATGAGTGCGCAAGTGTGACTTCAAACTACAAGTCTGAATGAAAGCCTTATTGCAATATGAACATTTAAATGGCTTTTCACCTGTATGAGTACACAAGTGTTGCTTCAAAGTACCAGACTTGGCAAAGGTCTTATTGCAATATGAACATTTAAAAGGCTTTTCCCCTGTATGGATGCGCAAGTGTGACTTCAAATTAGAAGAGTGAATGAAAGCCTTATTGCAACATGAACATTTAAATGGCTCTTCACCTATATGAGTACTCAAGTGTCGCTTCAAAATACTAGACTGGGCAAAAATCTTATTGCAATGTGAACATTCAAAAGGCTTATCACCTGTATGCATGAGCAAGTGTTGCTTCAAAGTACGAGACTCGGCAAAGGTCTTATTGCAATGTGAACATTTCAAAGGCTTTCCACCTTTATGAATCTTCGAGTGGATATTCAATTCAGAAGAGCAATTGAAAGTTTTTTCGCAATATGAACATATAAAATTTTTGTGAAAAACCATTGAGCCTGGCAACTCTTCACGTTTCACGATGACTCGTAAAACTAAACCAGCCTTTCCTTTGTCACCGCAGACTGCATCATAGTCGAAATCTGACATTTCTTCTTCTTCGGTGATAAAATGATCTTCAATGTCGATTAAATGTTCCTTTTTGATCTTCCTAAAGGACAGCGCCTTCTTGTTGCCTGGTACTCCACCTGATACTGTGGGATGACTGGAATCTGAATTTTCCTTGTTCAATATTTCTTCTTTAATTACGGGATGATACTCAATATCTATTGAAGGTTCACCTTTCACTTGCCTGCCAGACAGTAAGTCATCTATTATTGATGCATGGATCTTACACCTTTTAGTGTATATTGAGAAATCCTCATATCGCGAATTACATTTCTTGCAAATATTTCTGTGAGATGCAACAATCGGATCCTGAAAGGAAATACGTCGATTTCATATTGTAGTTAAGCGATCGCATTGAGTAATAAGAACTGATAAGTCAACCATTTTGAGAATATTTTGATTGCCATTGAAAATTTCTCATTTTGAAATTGGTTCATGTAAATGGTAAATACGAAAACGTAAAAATTTTGATTTCAAAATTCACAACCATTTTTGTTGAAGGACTGCAAGTTCCTACCAGTCAAGGTAAAGTGCTACAGCTTTAGGGAATCTTCAAGCTTAGGAGTTAGCTATCAAATCTGTGGTTCGTTATGCTACTTGAATTCGTGGGATGGTTTAAAATGGATTAATCAAAAATCGGATGCTTTTGGAACAAACAGAGCTTTTCAGTAAATCTATAGAAGGCGACAATCGAAATTGAAATCTCCCAAGAAAGTCTTGGGGGTATGTGCTAACAGAGTTTACTCACCTCTGTGCTAATTATTTTCCAAAAACGCCATAACTCCTCCTCAATTGTTTGCACCAGTGCTACTTGCAAGCACCAATCGCAAGTACCCACTTGCACGTTGTTCATGACTAATAATTGCTAAAGACTTATAACAGTAATAACACAACACCAATAATACAAATTACTTACGGAGCACTTTATATATGGCCATGATGGCCATATGGGTTAAATAAGTTAGGTTAGTCAGGTTAGTTTGTTAGACATTAGACTTCTTACTTCTCACCTGTGCTTCTCACAGAACATTTATATATTTCTTGCTGGAAACCTCGGCGAAATGCATATATTGCGAAATGCTATTTTCTATACTTAGAGGAATTCTAAATTCTAATAAGTAATTCGAAAAATGATTGAGATCACAGACCATTAATATAACTAGACCCGGTGTTCCCATTAGAAGTTTGTTTACATGCCAACATAGCCGATAAGTGCGGTGTAAAGGGGGAAGGAAATATGGCCGCCGTTGACGAATTTTGACAGCGTACAAAATAGCTATCCATAGGCGTGTCAATATTAAGTGGCAAAAAGGACACAAAATTAAGAAAACAATTTATTTATTTATTAAGATCAACGGGCATAATGAAGCCCTTTACATGCTAGGTAACAAAAGTGCAAAATAAGAGACAAATGAAGTATAGAAGGACATAGATTATCAAAATCATCATGACAGTAATAATGCATACAATAAGTATAGTCCAAGACCCATAATTACATATATGCCAAGACCCATCTGTCAGAAATTTGCTTTAGATTGACATAAGAGGTAACCGCAATGTTTTTACATGAATACCTCCGGAATAATGTCTAGAATAAGGATTGACTTATCCTCCAAAACGCAGAGGTCGGGAACATTGTTTAAAATCCAACAATTTAAAAAGAAATTAAAAAACGCGTTTTTCCCGAATTGTTTTGCTTCTAACTTTTTAAGTATTGAATTTAGAAGAAAGTTGAAGGGAGGAAAAAGTTGCAGAATCGCTTTTTACATAAAATGACGCAGGTTATAAGTTCAAAAATTTATTAGCGGTTTTGCCAAATAGTAATAAACAACAAAAAATCGCCCCAAAAAGTGTTTTTCTAACGTATTATTTAGGCACTTTAAAATGTAGTTAGGACTTCCATATCACAGGTAGAAAATCTTGAAGTTATAATAAAAGAATCCCGTAAATTTCGTTTCGATCGGTTTATTAGATTTTGCACAATAATTTTGCAATCCAGAAAAATCGAAAAATATTGAAAATTTTCAAAATTGTAAATTTTTTTCCACTATTCGATTTTAATAAAACTAGCGGTCATATATAAGAGGGAACAAGCTTTCATGTACTTTTGTCAGAATTAAAAAATATTTTTTAGAACGGTTACAGTCATTGTTTAAAGTTGGTGTCGTTTTTTTTGCTTATAAACAAATAGATTATCTCAGCGAATTTTTTGTTAAATGAAATTCTGAAAACATAGCCGGAAAGTACTCGGAAAGACGCTTCTTTTTATTCATAACAAGTCGCTATTTTGCTTATTAGCTTCTGAGATATAACTCCTCAAAGTTGTTAAGTGTTTAATAAAATGGTTAATAATGGTTAATAAAATTACTACTTTTTCTCATATCTTAAGAATTAATTGTTTCTCACAGTAACCAGTCTAATATTTTTGTTGAAATTTGTTTAAAAAGACTGAAACTTAAATTTAAAAAAATGTCACGCTTCCAATTTTGACAAATTCATAAATTTGATATTTCTATTAAACACAGTTACAGGGTAGAAATTAATTACCTCGTAGTACTTTTAGGTTCAAAAACTTGATGCATCGCTAATGGAACAGCATATCTCTCTATATCTAGCATTGTCGGTTGCACCTATTTTAGACACAAAATCATCTTTATTGAAATGTTTTGAGCAAATATAGGACGATTTTGTTATGTTATCATTTTCGCTAAGTCCCAAAACAGAAATCCAAATATTTCTTTTAATTGGATCTACTGGAAACCTAAAACAATAAAACTGATAGAGCCACTGAGATGTTACATAACCTCAAAAAATGTCATTAATAAATCTCTTTATTTACCTATGAAAAGACAATCCCGAGGCTTTCCCTGCATCGCTATAAAAGTTGCATATCTTGTACTTATTAACCATTCTTAAATGTTTTCTATTTTTATCAAAATACACATACAAATCGCGTACACAACGAATTCTATCACGTGAAAGACTAGGACGCGATGTTGCCACTCATAATAAAAGTCATCTATATTATTTTAGATTTATGTACAACTGACCAACCACAGGCGAAGTAGACAAAACGTAAAACGTAAACAAAGAATTCGTCATCTGCATTCATGCAACAGCGCAAAAAAACGCTTAGAATGTGCTAAGGTCTCGGCAATACATTATTTTGTAAACAAACGGGTCTAGTTATATTAATGGTCTGTGATTGAGATTCGTTGTTTACTAAGTTTTCTGACAAGTATGTTTTAGTAAATTTATGGTTTATGGCTCTCAAATCAGAACACGCTTTACAACATTTATTATTATTAAAAATAATCCAGTCAGATTAATAGATACAAAATACAGCCTTGTTCCTTTTTTTTGGATGCTGTGCAAAAGATATACTTTAGCATGTTTCAACTCAAAATTATTAAAGCAACTTGACTTTTATCTCGGGCAACGGGATTCATAAGCATATACTATTTGTTCAAACTGTGATGAGGTAAAATTCCAAGAAAACGTGTAGCTACCTTTGTCGGTATCCGACAACCGGGGGAGTATCAGCACCGTTAGAAAGTCATTGACGGCGCGGTCGTAGCACTTACCATATTAGCTTTTACGTGCATTCGACATTGACAATAATGTCGAAATTTTTAAGGCACGCCTTTGTCGCGGTATATTGTTACAGTAGTTCCGATAAGAAGGGGTTTATTGGCTTGGCAAGTTCTTGGAATTCTAGCTCATCAGATATCGTACGCGCTATATCAGATTTCTTCTAACAAACTCACGTCACTCGCTATATCATAGGGCGCAGTACTTAATACTTTTGATGCAGTTTAGTTGCCGGGTGGTGGAAGCCCAATACGCCCCATTTGAATTTAATTTTGGAACTTTAGTTCCTTTTGCCAGGGATTGGGGAGCGAGGGTGGTCGCGCCGCAAAAAATCTGACCGTTAAATGGAAAGCGTTACCGGAAAACGTTACCGAAGCGAACGCTGCCGAGCCGCTACGAACGCTGCCGAGAGTGCCGAGCTGCCGAGCCGCAGTGACTGTACTATGAACAGTGGCTCGGGGGGGGGGAGTGGGGGGGTGAGGGAGAGTGGGAGAGAGAGAGAGGTGAGTAGGAGAGAGAGTGGGAGAGAGAGAGGGGGGGGGAGAGGCAACAATATTCCATTGCCTTGCTTATAGAATCAATGCTGTGTATTATATGCAATGCCCGTCTTACTGTCGCTGTTTCACGTTAAACATTACAAAGTTTTATTATGAAATAATTAAAAAATATCGCTTATTAATTAAAAGGAACTAAAGTTCCTAACGCGTGTCCCGCGACACGTTTCAGGTTTTTTGTGGCGCCACGCACACTGCACAATTCAGCAATAACAATAGCAAATAAGCCATATAAGCGTTCGAAAAGTGGCTTCTCAATATGGCTGGTTCCGGCGGGGGTTCCCTAGTTGTTACCTCCTCTTTCTTTTATGTCTATGGTCCGAGCCCATAGATCGAAACCAAGAAGAAGAAGAAGGATTTATAAATGTTTTGTGGTGATTCTGTGGTGACGTGGTCAGGGTCAGTGACATTTGACATTGAATCTAACCTAACGTAGAGTAAGCGTAAGCTGTGGGTGGAGCACGAGGAAGTAATTCTGCTTGTCTTTTTCTAATAATTCTTGTAATTCGTAAAGGGCTCGATCAGTTTCTGTATATCAGGTGCCATGAGTAATACAGAGAAAGTGATGACCACTTGCGACTGGTGCCTGCAAGAAGCAAGAGTGCAAACCATCGACGAGGACTTGTGGCGTTTCTGGATAATAATCAGCAAGGAAGTGAGTATGAGGCGCTGTTTACATCACACATTTGACTTGTAGAATTGTAATGATGTATTTGGTCTTGCTGTGTCACTTCACTTATCCACGATACTTAACTGATATCTTTCCTTTCAGGATCCGATTGTGACATCCCACAGGAATATCTGCGACAAATGTAAATCACGCTATGGGGGATTTTCGGTTTACATCGAGAGGTGTAAGATCAACGTGTCCAAAGTAGATGAGCTACTATCAACGGGACAGATCAAAGACGAACCTTCCATCGACATCGAGTATCCTCCATTAATTAAAACAGAAATTTCAAATGAAGTAGATTCGAATTCCTTTCGTGCTGCAGTGTCGAGTGGAGTTCTCATTGAACAACAAATAGTAGCGGGTTGCTCAAATTTTCCTGCAGAGAGCAACGATTCCACAATAGATAAAGTACTGTCGGCTGCGAAGGTTAAGATGGAACCATTTATCGACATTGAGGACCATCTCATAAGTGAAGAAGACATTTTGAAAGACGATGCGTCTGATTCTCATTATCCTACAGCGTCGGCTGGCAAAGGAAAGGCTGGGTACGTTTTACGGGTCGTCTTAGAACGCCAAGTGCTACCAGACTCTATAGTTCTCCAGAAGAAAGTTAATAATAACATGTGTACATATTGTGGTAAAACTTTGAATCACCCTCGTAACTTGAAGATTCACTTGCGCACTCATACAGGTGAAAAACCATTTAAATGTTCACATTGCAGTAGGAGGTTTACTCAGTTGCAATGTTTAAAGGCTCACTTACGCATTCATACAGGTGAAAAACCTTTCAAATGTTCACATTGCAGTAAGAGGTTTGCTCAACTGAGTTCTTTAAATAGTCACTTACGCAATCATACAGGTGCAAAACCATTCAATTGTTCACATTGCAGTAAGAGTTATGCTCATTTAAGTTCTTTAAATTTTCACTTACTTACTCATACAGGTGAAAAATCTTTCAAATGTTCATATTGCAATAAGAGTTTTGCTCTATTGTGTTCTTTAAATGTTCACTTACGCACTCATACAGGTGTAAAACCTTTCAAATGTTCACATTGCAATGAGAGTTTTACTCAGTCGGGTCATTTAATTGTTCACTTACGCACTCATACAGGTGAAAAACCATTCAAATGTTCACATTGCAGTAAGAGTTTCGCTGGTTATACTAATTTAAATAATCACTTACGCACTCATACAGGTGAAAAACCATTCAAATGTTCACATTGCAGTAAGAGTTTCACTCGTTCTAGTCATTTAAATAGTCACTTACGCATTCATACAGGTGAAAAACCTTTCAAATGTTCGCATTGCAGTAAGATGTTTGCTCAGTCGAGTTCTTTAAATGGTCACTTACGCACTCATACAGGCGAGAAACCTTACAAATGTTCACATTGCACTAAAAGTTTTACTCAGTTGGGTCATTTAAATATTCACTTACGCAGGCATACAGGTGAAAAACCTTACAAGTGTTCACATTGCAATAAAAGTTTTACTGATTTGACTAGCCTAAAAGTTCACGTACGCATTCATACAGGTGACAAACGTTTCAAATGTTCACATTGCAACAAGAGGTTCGTTCAGTCGGGTGATTTAAAACGTCACTTACACACTCATACACGTGGAAAACCTTTCGTATGTTCACATTGCAATAAGAGTTTTGCTCTTTCTAGTAGTTTAAAGTGTCACTTACGCCGTCATACAAATGACAAATAAATGTTCACCTTTGTGTGAGTCATTAAAATATCATTACCTCTATCTAAAAGAATGATACTGCAATAACCCCTCTAGGACCAGGCATAAAAACATCCCACTCCCTACGTGTAGTAAGGATGTAGGCCAACAGTGTAGTAAGGATGTAGGCCAACGTTCTCATTTTCACACGGCTACAATAATATTTAATTCTCTAATACCGACTGGATTAAAAGAACTTAACAGCTTTAATTACAAACCCAAAATTGATCATTATATAAAAAACAACTTTAGTCAATAAGTGATAATTAAAATATAACGATAAAATATGTATAACATAGTGATAAATGAACCTGCATTGGCATAAGTATATATAAAAGATTAATGCTTTATTTAATGGATGGCACTAATATGGTAAAACTATTATTAGTATTAGTTTTTAATTTTAGTTTGCACTAGATTTAAGATGCCAGCTGCGTACAGGTGATAAATTGTGCACCTCTGCAGGATGTATGTATGTATATTATATATATATATATATAATATGTAATTATGTATTTATTTTTCTACTGGCTAATAAATAACAAAAAAAATATACGGAGCTTTTCTATCGAAACGCATGGTGGGAATTCAACAAGAGCAAACGAGAAACTTATAGTAGTTCGGTAGTATGACAGAGAACGATGTTTTGCAACGTTGCCGGCCGCAGTCCAAGTCCAAGCATCTAACGCGTATCGCTTTACGCTTTCGGTCTCGGGTCGTCTCGTGCGAGGCGGATGACTGAGATGTTTCGTGAGCTAGCAACTTCGCAAAAGTTGTTTCTCTGTTCAGCCAACGAGAAATATATGGCCTTTCTCTCGCTCTCACGTTTATTCCATCCTGCGACTCTGTAGAAACGGTCTGTATACAAAAAGACTTATTAGATCATCTCAGGAAACAGTTTCATGTTTACCAATCCCATATACAACTTCTCAGTGTTTTGTTTTAAATAACACTGAGGAAAATTTCAATAACCAGTGAATACATAATTTTATCTTCAAACTGTATACATATGTGTTTAAGTAGATTTATTTATTTATTTAGCATATGGCTTCATGTATGAATACACACACACACACACATTTTCCAGAAATATGTTTTTCGGACTCAAGGGACCTCAAAACGTCCAGAAATGTCAATACAGGACCTCTTTACTCCGGACATCCAGTAATCCGGACGCTCAACTATTACAAATATAATCCAGACGAGATATGGAATTTCCAGTTTAAACTTGTCGATGGATAGCGCCCGGAAGGTGGCATTCTCTGTTAACTCATTTATAAAACCCAAGTATTGTATTCGTTTGTTTTTGCCGATTTCTTTCCTTATTTTGTAAATTCACGTTATGTGTTTTGTATGTGTTTTTTTTTTGTTTTCTAAATTTTCTTTGTTTATTTGCTTGTTTAAGTCTTATGTCACACGAGCCTATGTATACATATTCATACATGTACTTTACATACTTATATTATAGCAGGGCCTATTTTTGGTTCAAGTGGGCCCTAGGCCCATATACCATCTGGGGGCCCCTCGTAGGGGTACTTAGGTCAATCTTGGGGCCCCAGGCACGGGCCTATAGGGCCTATTGGAAAAATAGGCCCTGTGTTATAGGTATTATGTATATTTTGATAAACGATTTTTATATTACATATTACGTTTTTTATAATTATGTAGGTACTGTTTTTGAATACAAATTTTATTTGAATGTAGGTGTGGGTAATGTGTTAAATAAATCAATATCTAAGCCTCTAATATCCTGTGGTTTCAATAGTATTATTGTATGTATATACAAATGTATCTCATATACGTTAAGTATGTAATGCATTGATGTACTATTAATCTACTGTTCGGTAATCCGGACATTTCATTTCTCTAATTCGGACACACCCCTTGCATTTAATTGTCCGGATTAAAGAGGTTGTACTGTATTTCAAATTCGAAAGTCATCACGATTACAATACTTTCTCTTACTATAATGGGTATCCCATATGAGAAAGTAAAATGCAAGGTCAACATTTGACATCTATTCAATGATGGTCTCTTCCATTTTATCGAGAATAATTGAAATGTCACAAAACAGCTTCTAAACTCCCAGTTGCGTAACGTCAGTAGACCTTCTACAGGTAAGTGATGGAGCATTGAGGATAAAGATTTTGCATTGTCGTTATACAAGCGAAGTCCAAAATTGTATAAATATTTGAGAATTCATTTTAAGTTGCCTTCTTGCCGTCTATTCCATTCACCTGTGGTGTCATCGATCTAGTACCTAAAGAAAAAAGGAACAAAAGTACTCCGAGGGACAATTTAAAAAAAAATCCTTTTTTGTGTGATTCTGCTTTTTTTTATTATTTTTCGTATCATCCTTGGAGACAACTAGCTGACAATGGATCCAAAGGGGATCCTGAAATGACAAAAAAAATTAATTCCTTCCTTAATGTGGACCAAAGAGGAAACCTTAGTTCCTTTGCTATTACTAATATACATTTACATGTTTTTTTGTTTCGACTTTTATATAAATTGTATATATCTGTTAATTTATTTACTTATTATTTATTGTACCACATATTTTACTTTGCATTTGAAATTATGTAATGTAGTAATGTATACATGTATATTTTTTAATGTGTTAATTGTATTTTTGTCTACTGGTGTTAGAAAAACTTGTAAATTTGTTTTTATTGTATACAATCCATTACATTACTTTAACTTTTAGTAAATTTATGGTTTATGGCTCTCAAATCAGAACACGCTTTACAACATTTATTATCATTAAAAATAATCCAGTCAGATTAATAGATACAAAATACAGCCTTGTTCCTTTTTGTTTTTTTTTGGGATGCTGTGCAAAAGATACTTTGGCATGTTTCAATTCAAAATTATTAAAGCAACTTGACTTTTATCTCGGGCAACCGGATTCATAAGCATATATCAGATTTCTTCTAATAAACACACTTCACTCGCTATATCATAGGGCACAGTGCTTAATACCCACAGACCATTAATATAACTTGACCCATTTGATTACAAAATAATGTATTGCCATCCAAGATCTTAGCATATTCTAAGCGTTTTTTGCGCTGTTACATGAATGCAGATGACGAATTCTTTGCTTACGATTTGCGCCTACATCCAGCCTACTTCGCCTGTGGTTGGTCAGTTGTACGTAAATCTAAAATAATATAGACTTTTGTTATGAGTGGCAACATCGCGTCCTAGTCTTTCACGTGATAGAATTCGTTGTGTACGCGGTTTGTGTGTATCTTGATAAAAATAGAAAACATTTAACAATGGTTAATAAGTGCAAGATATGCAACGTTTATAGCGATGCAGGGAAAGCCTCGGGATTGTCTTTTCATCTATACTAATATTATAAAGAGGAAAGATTTGATTGTTTGTTTGTTTGTTTGTTTGTTTGTATTGAATAGGCTCCGAAACTACTGAACCGATTTAAAAAATTCTTTTACCATTAGAAGCAGACATTATTCCTGATGGATATAGGCTACTCTTTACCGCAGGAAAATGCTTTATTCCTACGGGAAAACGGGTAATAGGTTGAAGATGGCGGAAAAATGAAGCCGGCTGGGAGCTTTGATCGAAAACGCTGCTTAAATCCTTCGAGATAGAACAAAACAATGTATGGTGGAATTGTTCCTCTTCTATAGATCTACAAAAAAGTCCGTGATGGCATATGTCTATCTTTTAAGGATAGCCTACTATACCCATTTTAAAGTTTAAAGTAATGGTCACATAATATGGTTGCGATCATCCACGCACGCGCCGTTGTCGTGTCTCTCTTGACACTCGCGCTCCCACCACCTTTACCCCCAAACTTTACGTTTAATATCCCCAATGCTCACTAAGAATGGATTTGGCATAATTTTGAGTTTAATGGGCAGAATTATTCAAAAATATTGTTCGAAATGACATTTACTATGGTTACGGGCGTGTAGCGATGTATCAATGTATCCGAGTTGACATGACAATTGCGTTGTCATTATAGGATTGTCATTATCAAATATATTTTTATTGGTAATGTTATTTCTAAATTTAAAAAGAAAGGAATTAAATTATTTGACACGAAATTAAATTATCTGATTCGGAATAGAGAATGATTTGAAATGAAAGAAAAAAGCCTGGATAGCATTTAAATACATGAGCGAGTGAAGCCGCTACGGGATAGTCTGTTATTTCCAAAGTCAAAACGAAAATAATTCACCTATCTGATACGGAGAGATACTAGAGAAAGTATCGAAAGGATAGACTGCATATAATTCAAATACATGAGCGAGCGAAGCCGCTACGGGTTAGCTGCTATAATTGATAAAAAGGGGTATCGGCGTGATAATATAACCGTTAAATATAAATGTAAGTAAATCCGAACAAGTTCATGACCGAGACGAGTGAAAAAACGTTAACTTCCGATGGTGCGTCCAATTTCACATACTACCATATGGTAGGATATGAGTTATAGCGCACCGGTGTGTGCAATTGTATACGTATCAATTCTAACAACAGTGTCGGAAAGCCCACATTGCGACGCGGAAGTAGGAAAAAGAATTATACTGTTCAATGTTTAAGTACAATCAAAGGCGAAGTGAATTAAATTTCTTTTGACTAGAGATCAGAAAGAAATAAGACAGTCTACGTAACATTCAAATGAGAGAGCAAGCGAAGCTGCGACTGGTCACGGCTTGTAGGTAAATAAAGAGATTTATTAATGACCTTTTTTGAGGTTATGTATCATCTCAGTGGCGTTCTATCTGTTATTATTTTAGGTTTCCAGTAGATCCAATTAAAAGAAATATTTGGATTTCTGTTTTGGGACTTAGCGAAAATGATAACCTAACAAAATCGTCCTATATTTGCTCAAAACAATTCAGTAAAGATGATTTTGTGTCTAAAATAGGTGCAACCGACAATGCTAGATATTTAAAGAGAGATGCTGATCCATTACGGATGCATCAAGTTTTTAAACCTAAAAGTACTACGAGGTAATTAATTTCTACCCTGTAACTGTGTTTAATAGAAATATATCAAATTTATGAATTTGTCAAAATTGGAAGCGTGACATTTTTTTAAATTTAAATTTCAATCTTTTTAATTCAAATTTCAACAAAAATATTATACTGGTTACTGGTGAGAAACAATTATTTCTTAAGATATGAGAAAAAGTAGTAATTTTATTAATCATTTTATTAAACACTAAACAACTTTGAGGAGTTATATCTCAGAAGCTAAGGAGCAAAATAGCAACTTATTATGTATAAAAAGAAGTGTTTTTCCGAGTACTTTCCGGCTATGTTTTCAGAATTTCATTTAACAAAAAATTCGCCGAGATAATCTATTTGTTTATAAGCAAAAAAAAAACGACACCAACTTTAAACAATGACTGTAACCTTTCTAATAAATATTTTTTAATTCTGACAAAAGTACATGAAAGCTTGTTCCCTCTTATAATATGACCGCTAGTTTTATTAAAATCGAATAGTGGAAAAAAATTAACAATTTTGAAAATCTTCAATATTTTTCGATTTTTCTGGATTGCAAAATTATTGTGCATAATCTAATAAACCGATCGAAACGAAATTTGCGGAATTCTTTTATGATAACTTCAAAATTTTGTACCTGTGATATGGAAGTACTAACTACATTTTAAAGTGCCTAAAATAATTAGTTAAAAAAACACTGTTTTGGGCCGATTTTTTGATTATTACTATTTGGCAAAACCGCTAATAAATTTTTGAACTTATAACCTACGCCTTTTTATGTAAAAAGCGATTGTGCAACTTTTTCCTCTCTTCAACTTTCTTCTAAATTCAATACTTAAAAAGTTAGAAGCAAAACAATTCGGGAAAAACGCGTTTTTTAATTTCTTTTTAAATTGTTGCATTTTTAACAATGTTCCCGACCTCTGCGCTTTGGAGGATAAGTGAATCCTTATTCTAGACATTATTCCCTAGGTATTCATGTAAAAACATTGTGGTTACCTCTTATGTCAATCTAAAGCAAATTTCTGACAGATGGGTCTTGGACTATACTTATTGTATGCATTATTACTGTCATGATGATTTTGATAATCTATGTCCTATACTTCATTTGTCTCTTATTTCGCACATTTGTTACCTAGCATGTAAAGGGCTTCAATGCCCGTTGATCTAAATAAATAAATAAATTATTTTCTTCATTTTGTTTCCTTTTTGCCCCTTATTATTGATACGCCTATGGATAGCTATTTTGTATGCTGTCAAAATTCGTCAACGGCGGCCATATTTCCTTCCCCCTTGACACCGCGCCTATCGGCTATGTTGGTATGTAAGCAAACATCAGTTTCTAATGGTAACACCGGGTCTAGTTATATTAATGGCCTGTGTTAATACTTTTGACGCAGTTTAGTTGCCGGGCGGTGGAAGCCCAATACGCCCCATTTTGAATTTAATTTTGTTGTGGCGCCACGTGCCAATTTAATGTCCCATGATATGTGTGTTGTGTAGTGTGTAAAACGTCAATTTTTTTTGAATTTTCAGGTTATGAAAAGATACAAAAGTGAAACGTTCGTTAATGTTGATGTTCCTTTGGACTGTTCCCTTTAATTATACAAAATTCCTGCAAATCTGGATGAATTAGCCGAAGTTATGATCGCTGCGTCTGATCCATTGGTAACCCGTTTGGTTTTATTCCTACCTTCTTTTTATGTATTTCTGGAAGATTAATGAGGGGTTATTAAATCTGTGTGCACGTCCCTTTGCAATAGTAAATTGCAATAACACAGCTACAAGTAATTACGGAGACTAAGAGTAGTGCCATTGTTATTGGTACCTAACCTCACTAACTTTCAGCTCTATACCTCTTTTCCATTTAAGCATAGCTCCGAGAGTAACCCGTACAATTTGAGATTTTCCTATCGACAGGAATACATTCCAAGAGGCCGGCAGCAGGTGCTCCGTCACCCTGGACCCGTCGAGAACCCGATCGCGAGGTCTCACCTCGGAGAGGCGGACAACATCCTGTTCAAGTTCGAGAGGGTCTCGCTCGCCGACTCGCCCGATAACGAATGGTGGACCGTACGTAGGACGCCGTCGACGGTCGACACCGCTCAATGGGAGAGCAAGCAGGATGTCCCCAACAAGTCGGACGTCAACGTCCACAGCAGGAGTCATTCCGCGATATATAAGACTAGGTACAGCGATGCAATCGACGACGGGAGCTTCAGGACCTCCTCGGAGGCGAGCTTCAACAAGTTCGGGAAGAGGATGTCCGACGCGAGCACTTCCGAGGGGGCCAGTAAGAAGATATCCGTAGTGGAGAGCGACCATCAGTACACTAGCATGAAAGCTGATGAGTCTGGTGAGGAACGAAATGTTTCATTACGTTTTATGTCAGAGTATATCTAAACATATTCAAATTGATCCAATCCTTGTAAGATAAATGAAACAATTTGGCTTTTAGATTTAACTTCATTCACTTACAATCTCTACAATCTGCTACATCACAAAGTTTTACTATAAGTTTTGCAAATGTATCCAAACATAGTTTTTCACTTTCAGTTTCTAAATCGAGGACCGTTTACCCAAAGTTCCGTGCGAAATCCGACCTGAATTACATGGAGGACGAGCTCTATGTGAAAGGTCACACGGTGATCTGGTCGAGGGGTGTGGTTAATAACTTCGATAACCTCGATAACAGTCGCAGGACTATTTGTTGCTATACCACCTCGATGCCGGTACGTCAAGCTCTCTGGTGTAAGTTCTACTGGGAGAGGCCCGTCTTCGTTGATAACTTGTTGAACCTGAAGGTCAATGAACCGACCGGAACCCCAATGGATGCTATCTGCATAACTGACTCGCATAATATTAAAGTGTTCACTTCTAAGGGGGAGGACTTCACCGTTGCCATACCTTTCTTTATCAGTAAATTGTGGAATACCAAGTTTGGAATTTTCATTGAGAAAGAGGATAAAAGTGAGTATTTAAAAAAAAAACGTAATTGCCTAGTATCGCTCAAAAAAGTATTCTAATTGTGTATTGTTTTAGGTTTTCTGAAGGAAAACATCTTTGAGACCCCGTCCGTTCTGTATTCTCTTTCCTATCCCCTCGATGATGTTTGTCCTGTAGCTGTAAATCACTCGAATGTCGTAAGCATACTCAATAACAGCAGTTATAAAGTAGTTTTTACATCGGAAAACCCTAGCATATGTATGATATATGATAGCCTAACGAGACAGCATAATGTATTTAAGATAAGGAAACTCAAAGCTACTGAAGTTGATTTTAGTGATAGAACAAACGTGATTTCATTGGATAATTCGAATAAGGTAATGATGATTATTAAAAGTGATTGATTGTTTGATTTTGTAATTATTTTTAGTTAAAAAATCGTTTGTCAATGTGGGATAACATTGTTCATAATCAGAATATACCGCCTATCGTATTGGGCCAGTCAAAATCCATTGGCAGCACCAACTTGGCCAACTTGCCTTCGAGATCTCCAAGCTCGATGGCTCTGATGAGGTAAAATAAACCAATCTCACATTTCGTTTTAAAGTACTGTAATGAAATTCAGCCAATTGGAAACTTGTTTGTTGAAATCATTGTTAAACGAGATGATAATTCACTGTCTTTGTTTCAGTCGATGTCAATCCGTCTCAGGTTCATTCCAGCACAGTCCCTGGCCTCAAATGTCGAAAACGAACAATAGCGTCAAGACGCCCGTCTCTGCGAAATCTTATTTCGATTTTTCCAAAACCGCCTCGTACCTGAAGTCGAACCCTGAATTATGCCTGGAACACCTTTGGACGGACACTAGTACTCAGTTAGTGAAATGTGTTGTTGCATTATACATTGTGTATTTTAAATGAGTAAATTATAGGAATACAGCTTCGGTTAGTGCTGCTTCGAAAGTTTTCCTCGTAGATGATCTTGCTGGACAGTGGTATATGTGTTATATTATATCATCTAATTATCAGTTAACGTTGGTGAAAATCGATTTTTCCGATCCAAATAATATCAATTTTGGATTGTCAATGAGTATAGGCGCTAAGGATGCTGAACCTATACCTGTGAGTAAACGTCATATTTGTTAACCGTGACCTTAATTAAATTAACAGCATTAATGAATAATTATGGAAAGCTAAAATTTCATCTTGAATTAATAGTTGAAATACTTAAACATGATTATAAAATCAGGCTGAATTTAATGTGGATTTGAGCGATTTTGTAATTAAGTATTAATTCATTGTATTTCATGTTTCCAGCATTTACATATGATAGCGATAATGGAACATACTGGCAACATTACCATCTACTCTGGTCTAATGCCTGTAGGGAAACTTCACATGGGTGGTACCCTCGCCCGACACACCCCATCTCCTTATGTTAAGAGACAAATGCCAAAAGGTGCAAGTAGTCCAATTTTACGGTAAATATTTACAAAAATTGCTGCTTTTGACTCCTAGACTAGCTAGGAAAGCCCTAAGTAAAGTTTATTTTTTCAAAAACTTCGTTGAACATTCAAATTACTTTAAAAATTCTATTCAATATCATTTCATATGATTTGATGAGAACTGCATATCTTTATGAATCTTAACAATTTTTAGGCGCAGTAGTTTGTTACCTCATTTGAGCCTATCAGATCCAAAATTTGAAGGACATTTGCTCTCTCCGGTGTTACCAACCACTTCAAATTTCGTGAGGGCAAATATTGCTACAGAATGTAAGTACATTGCACACAAATGTAATTTCAGTTGATAATAAACTTCGATGACATTAATATAAGTCCAATGGAACAGAAATCCTCTATATAGATTTCCATAGTTATTGGCATCAATTTACATTTCACATCCTCAAATATGCCTATCTTCTAATAACTGCTTTTTTATAAATTATAATTTATGGTCCCATCTGAGCCAACGTAATTTAGGGCCGTATTTATAGTCCTAAACTCAAGATTGACTTGGGTAAGAACGTCTCAAGCATAAGCTTTTGCTTATAATTTGTTTTATTTTATAGCCATCTGTTCGGCAAAACTCTGGTGAGACTGTCACAAGTGGTATGTTTCTATAGTTTATCTCAACTTCTGTCAAATTTTTAAAGATATTTGTCATTGCACTCATTACGGCTGTTCGTGGGCTGTTCAGTAAAATAATCATCATAAACGGCTAACTATACCGAAACAAAAAAAATTATTCTGGATTGGTATATGAGTTCTATCAATTACTCCTGCAACACAAGGAAACCCCCAAATTTGATTAAAACTAGCAATTAAATTTCGTTGTCCCTCTTCATTAAAAGGAAATTTGACATAATTTGCCTTATTTTCAGCCAATAACACTGATACCCTTTTTACTATCTGTAATATTTCGGAAGTACTCCAAAGAGTTATTTCTATTCCTTATGTAACGTTTAGGCAAACGTCTTCTTTGATTTTGTTCAATATCTTCTTCAACATTTATTAAATGCTCAAAAAATCTTCCATTACTTTCCAGGAGGTCTGGTTTACAAATAAAACTTTGTAAGATTTCTTTTGGATAGCAGTGAAGTTTTCATGTAAATGTCATTCACTTATATAAGTAAGACTCAAGTCCGGGTTCGAGGTGACTCAAACTTATCCCAGGCTTGAGTTGAACTTGACATTGAAGTTCGTTTTATAAAATAAAATTTGAGAACTTGAGTCAGACTCAACTTGGGACAAACTCAAGTGGCGACTATAAATACGGCCCTTAGACACACATACCTGGAATTTAGATCTTTTTTCAGGAATACTTAGGTTTACATGGGGTGAGAATGACAAGATTCTAACTCCATACCATATGTGTTAGATGTTTCAGGTTAATGTTCTGTCAAAGTTACTTAGATTATAGCATACTGACTAGATCCCGATCCTTTTCCTCTCGAATATTCTGGAATATAGCACAGCACTATTCTCAAAAATAAACACCTAAATCTTATTAAGATCTTTTCTAAATAGCAGTACTGTGCCATACAAACCACAGGCACATATAATTGTAAATTATAGCACACTATCTACTAACTAATATCTAGATTTTTTTCTGAAACACTAACAACAAAATTTTAGTATAACTTAATATGGTGAAGTTTCCATATTTGTTGGATGTTGCATAGTACCTTCAAAGTGTCAAAGTTCTGTTCTACCATATTCTTGGTCCGAGTTAATTCTATTTCTGTGCACATTCTAGTTATCGACTACATTCCTGATTCTTTCGCTAGGATATTTACCAGAATGTTATACAATTCCTCTCTTCTTAATGTATATTCACCACTCATCATCGATAGACATAAGTTTACGTTGTTTTTTGAAATACCCACACACATTAGGAAGAGCTCATTAACAGCTGTTTCATATCATTTTAGGCTGTTCCCAAAAGGCGATCCTCTGCGGCATCACCGACGCAGTAGAAGACAGAATAACTTTAAAGTACTCCGATGGTACTTTTTACAGAATAACCTTACCTAGTTTAGTCTACACATCTTTGGTTGAAAGTTGTTTAACTGCTTTAAGGCAGGTACTTCAAACTGACGCCTCGATGGTACTGTTAACGAGATGGTATGCTGCCAAAAATGTTATCGGATGTCACCTGATCACCCCTTGTGAGGAATGGGATATGTTTACAGGTTTATTGTTTGGTGAGTTAACAAATTTAGAAATTTTATAAAGTAATGGGTGTGTATGAGCACTCTCACAAACAGTGTAATATGGAAATATGACTTCATCAAAATCAAATGGAAATTCAATTTTCACAAGTTTAATGGGAAATTTGGGCCTGTAATACAACTTCATTTCTATCTTAATCCCCTTTACTTATTTATCGAAGGAGGTATTGTAAAGATATTCAAGAAATTAAAATGAAACTAATAGGTTGGTGTACTTAAAACTGATTCAGACTTACTATTCAAATTTTGCTTCTAGAATTGCTCGGTTACGAGGAGGACCAGGCACACGCTGTGGTCACTCCCTCGCCCGACTCGAAAAAGCACAAGCACTCCTTCACCTCAGACGAACACTGGAAATTTCTACGTGGCACTTCGATACATGGCATCATAGAGAACGACCTGGAAAGGACCCTACAGATAACAGAGGATCGGAGGCATTGTCCAGCACCGAACCGCCCCCCTAAAGTCAGCGTGAACCCGAACGGCGTCCTCTTCCCTTACATTAGAGTCATACATTTCACCTTACACTTGCTGTATGAGGATCTGAAGTTGAACACGTTACGAGCGGAGGAGTTGCCGCTGCTGATGTCCTTCCTGAAGAGGTTGTCTTGCGATTTAGGCTTGCAAGAGTACAAGATGCATTATTGGCGCGACTTCCCGTTCAAGACGACGATGAGTAAACGATCGAGTCACTGCTTGAGACGTAGCGATCTAAAGAATACGTTCGGAGATCCCGTGGTATCCGGGGGACCTGTCAGTGTTATGGATTATATCTACATGCTTCTGAAAGAGGAGCAGCAGGAGCCCTTCCCTTACTTGCCTAATGTTAACAACAGGACACGTGATATTTTACAGGTGAAATAATTCAACACAGCACAAGTTTTTTTTTTTTTAATGTACATGAAGGAATTCGAGTCATAAGAATTATTGCTGGTATGGATAATTATAGTGGTCTGGCGGTATTACCCATCATCCGTGCCAGTCTAACATTATTTACAATTATTATTTGATTTTCCAGCTGTGTGGAATCTTGTCCTATGTGAATCATCGGCCCTCGTCTGAAGTACTGCTGGGAAGTTTCGTGAAAGAGATAAGCATGCTGAATCCGGATTCGATACTACACGACACCATCGTAATAGGCGAAAAGGTTCTGGAACAGTTCGTCTTGATGATGGTGGACATGAAAATCACAACAGAGTACGTATGGAATTCATTACGTGGCTCAAAATTGAAATTATGAGTCAAAAACCCTTATTGCTACCTTAATGCCATGGTGAAATATCCCACTTAATTCACTATTTATTGCGCAAACTCAGAAGTAGTTCAATTTGCTCTATTAGGCCGTGAGGCGAGTCCAAAAAAGTGTCTCATAGGAAACCACTTCAAATTTAAAACATAGATTGTCAGATTGTCAGATGCACATGCACATTCACATGCACATGCACATGCACATGCAAATGCCCATGCACATGCACATGCACATGCACATACACATGCACATGCACATGCATATGCACATGCACATGCACAAGCAATTGCACATGCACATGCACATGCACATGCACATCCACATACACATACACATAAACATACACATAAACATACACATACACATACACATGCACATGCACATGCACATGCATATGCACATGCACATGCACAAGCACATGCACATGCACATGCACATGCACATGCACATACACATACACATACACATAAACATACACATAAACATACACATACACATGCACATGCACATGCACATGCATATGCACATGCACAAGCACATGCACATGCACATGCACATGCACATACACATACACATACACATACACATACACATACACATACACATACACATACACATACACATAAACATACACATACACATGCCACATGCATATGCACATGCACATGCACATGCACATGCACATAAAAATGCACATGCACATGCACATGCACATGCACATGCACATACACATGCACATGCACATGCCCATGCACATGCACATGCACATACAAATGCACATGCACATGCACATGCACATACACATACACATACACATACTCATACACATACACATGCACATGCACATGCACATACAAATGCACATGCACAATCTATGATTGACATGATTGCCAGACATCACCAAACAGAGCAATTTCAGCAACCCCCTTTGACTGATAGGAAACCAGCTCAAACACCCTATGTGTCTGGCATAATTTTTTTAGTGAACTGTGCATCACGAACAAAGCAACCCATCAAATTTTATTTGGTTTCTTAACGCACTTTGGGATTCACAATTAGGGGTAACTTTGACATTACACCCCCATTAAACGCCCCACTTCAAAGCTGCCAGTCTTGCACATTTTGGTAATTCGCGTGAAGGGCAATCTATGTTTAAAATTTGAAGTGGTTTCCTATGAGACACTTTTTTGGACTCGGCTCACGGCCTATATGGAGTGTCAAATGGTTCAGAACTGATTAGCATTCTAGAGTTTATTATATTTCTATGCATCAACCAGTTAATTAAATAGTAGTATTTTTAAGTTATATTAGGTTGCCTCATCTTAGACACTTTTATCTAGGAGATGATTGAGAGTGATGTAATAAATTATCCCATTTAGCTACCTGGATACTTTACCGTTCGGCATCTACTACATTCTATATGACGCCTTGTGGAAGTGTAGGAAGAATCCCTCACTGGATTGGCCCGTCGAAGCTTATTACCTGTTATGGAGGGAAGATCTGGCAGCTCAAGCTTTAAAATCGAAAAAGACGAAACAGGAAACCACTAACGAACTCCTCGGCATGTACAGTAGTACACAGTTGGAAGACGTTATGCCTGGTAATCATTAAGAACCATAAATAATATAAAGATAAAGTACTTCATGAATTGTAGTAAAATTTGTATGACTTATTGAGAATTTGAAATAATATATTCCAGGCATCAAAACGGACTCCAAGCAGATCGACGGAATGGAGGACATAGATAACTCCCTTACAAATCTCAGATTCAACGAGGACGTCAGAGTAAACGAGGCCAGGAAGATGTTACAGAGTTCCAAACCTGCTCCGATAGTATTGACCCAGCGGCCGGATGTGTCTGATCATGATTTCATTGAGGAGCAAGAAAGGCACCTCTATGGAATATGTATCAGGACGATGGCCTTGCCAGTCGGAAGGTAATGAACGTTCAAATGAAGTGTTACTGTATTCAAATTTCAAATTTGTAAATAGCCTCTTAAAAGTTTCAAGAAAGTGTTTTGCAAAACTTGAAATATTTAAAGTAGTGAAAATTATATTTGAAAGGTTTTGAGGAACTAATTTAGACCCAAACACTGTTTGTATAACCAGGGCTCGAATTATTTTTCATGAATTAAAACGTTCCGTCTTGAGCCACCGAACAATCTTCTCAAGACAAACAACATTGATTATAACTCTGTTCGATGAATTTTTGAGGTTTTCCAAAACATTTCCCATAATTAAACATTTTGTTTAAACAGAGGGATGTTCACTCTGCGTACAGCTACTCCTGTAATAACGGAACCTCTACCAGCACCTCCGTTGTGTTTAACTGGGAAGGCTTCCCCCAGAGGCGTTACTGTAGATTTGAATCACATAGATACCCCTCCCAATATGAACATGTGGCCTTTGTTCCACAACGGGGTTGCGAATGGACTGAGGATAACCCCCGACGCTCATAACATTGACAACACTTGGATTATTTTTAATAAGTCAAAAGGTAACATGAGTATTTATTTTTGATTTAACTTTAACAACTTAAGGCTTATTTAGGCTTTACAATTTTGCATGCTTGACTTTATGCTATTTTCATTTCGTAGGTGGAGATGATCTTCAAATGGAACATGCCGGGTTCTTATTAGCATTGGGCTTAAATGGTCATTTAAAGAATTTAGCTCTTAACAGTACGTTCAATTACTTGGAAAAGTTACATGAGATGACTAGTGTTGGTGTACTATTAGGTGAGATTTTATTTTAAATATCTTAAATTGTCAAAAATTACATTACAACAAACAAAAATTTTGTAATTATGGAAAAAAATATTGAATATGGGAATTTTACAGGTCTTAGTCACAACTGAAAAAATAAGATCAAAATTAAATTTAAATCTTTCCATAGATGATTCCAATGATAGATCCTGAAATTTTGACCAATTCATAAAATGTTCGTATTAACTTTGGTTGAAGTAGAAAGAAACAAATTTTTCAAATTGAAGTAAATATAAATTTGTGCGTTTAAGTAGATCACTATAAAAATTAACAGAAAATTTGCAGAAGTATTTTACTGTTATTGTTAAAATTACTTCTGGTAATCTCTTCAGTGGCCTTGATTTAATAATAACAACAACAATAGTATTATTTGTAATTAAATTTCCATCAAATATGCTTTTTTTATTCGCATTTGTTAGATTTCATTCATAAATATGCACATATTTTGGTATAGTTTT
Source organism: Cryptocephalus moraei (assembly GCA_946251905.1). NCBI lineage: Eukaryota > Metazoa > Arthropoda > Insecta > Coleoptera > Chrysomelidae > Cryptocephalus > Cryptocephalus moraei. The sequence goes on from OX276463.1 coordinate 15,417,622, forward strand.
ATACATCTTTGCGTTACTTTTCGTATTATATTATATCTTATTATTATTATTATAGACATTATTTTATGAGTTACTATAATCAGTTAAATTTGAAAGTCAGCAAGAATTTAAACAGTTCTATAATTAGGTAATAATGACAATTGTTTCTCCTATAAACCCAGTGTTGTTTTGATAATACATTTTTTTTTTTTTTGTAAATTCATCGAATTTCGATGAGTTTATTAAATTCATTGAAATAAATAAATCTAATTTATTACTCTTGCATGCATAGTTTATATCTAATGCTTTTAAGGTTTATCTGCTGCTTTCCGGGGTACCTGCCATTCATGCCTAACGAAAACGCTCTCAATTCACGTGGAGGCTCTTTTACCTCCAACTTCAATGGAAGTAGACGTACCACAAAATTTGCAAGTAGCCGGAGTCCTGGGTATCGGCTTGTTGTATCAACAAACCGCTCACCGTCATATGACAGAGGTAAATTTTAAATAAAGTATACAAAAATTTTTCATTTTTACAAATTTAATCCGAGATAATTGTAATGGAATGATTTTATAGTCAAATATTCTGCTTTAGATGTTACTGTCTGAAATCGGCCGTCCCCCAGGTCCTGAAATGGAAAATAGCATCGACCGGGAGTCTTATTCCCTTGCAGCTGGTCTTTCTTTGGGTCTGGTCACTTTGAAATATGGAGAAAGTCCTGCGGGTCTCTCTGACCTAAACATACCAGATACTCTTCATTACTACATGGTCGGTGGTAATAGGAGACCCATAACAGGTAATGGAAAGGAATTATAATTTCTGTAACTTTTCCACTAATTCTAATTTGACTTTCCACTTTTGCATTCTTTTAGGTTCTCAAACTGACAGATATAGAACTCCGTCATTTCAAATCCGTGAAGGTTCCTCCGTTAATTTGGATGTTACGGCACCTGGTGCTACCTTAGCTTTGGGACTGATGTATTTAGGTACGGGGAATAAAGCTATCGCCGACTGGATGGCACCACCCCAAACTCAGTATTTATTAGATTTTGTAAGGCCTGATTTCCTGCTGTTACGGATACTATCGAGATGTAAGCAAGAATATTATACTTAATATGGTAATTTGGACAAAGAGTAAAGTAGTGTAATCATCTTGTATTTAAATACTCATAAGTGGCAGTTAGATGATTTTTTTTATTAGAAAATAAGAAAAATTAATTCAGTTAATCTACAATCATCTATTAATTAAAAACACACTATTACATATAATACATTAATATCTGTTGCTTTTGTTTCGTTCAATTGGGTACATTATTTGTTTTATTACAGCACTAATTATGTGGAACACAATTGAACCAACGAAGGAATGGATAGAAAACCAAGTGCCATCTACAATTAGGCCATATTGCATGGTAGAACCAAATCCTTCGCTCAATATTGATTATGAGGCAATGAAGTAAGTACAAATAAAATTACTTTTACCATTGTTATCTAGTATAATACGGTTGTAAATATATCGCATTTCATATTACAGTCCATTATAATTCTAAGATATTTGCAAAATTGGACCCTAAGGGGAAAGTATTGTTAATATGAGTATTGATTGATTGAGGCACACTGTCTGCATAATATCCAAAAGACGTATTGAGTTTTCCATGCATTCAAAATTAATCCATCCTGACTGAACCATACATTAATCTTTTTTAAAAGTATTATTCATTTCAAACTCAGCTTTAGACTAAGTATCTTCACTACTACGAGAACAGTATTATCAAAAGTTATAACATTCTCACCCATATTAAATATATCATTCACATATATAGTATAATAGCAGTGGCCCTAAAACAGCCATGGGGGACACCCATTTCTCCATCGCATGATTGATCCGTATCCTGATTACTAGCACAATTATTACTACCTGCTTTATCTCTGTCTTTAGAACATTTAGATAAATTATTACCATAAGCGCAACATTTTTTATAATGGCGACCATTAAACTCATCAGACTCTACAATTGTGATACCCACAAAGATTCAAGGATAGTACATAATCTTACCATATTCTACAGGAGTCACTTGTGGCATTACAGACGTTTTCCCATATTTTGAATTAAGTAATAGTAATTAACTTAATTTGTTAAGTAATTAACAAATATCATATCACGGCAAACTAAAGTAATAATTAAATTTTTGACATTGTTTTGGTTCCATTTTAGAGAGCCATTTAATTCATTCTCAAGCAAATTTCAAGTGCTAATTCTTTCTGCTATTAAATATTGTTTACTTTTCAGCCAAGCTTACTGTAATATCGTCGCGGGCGCTTGTTTCGCCCTAGGATTAAAATTCGCCGGTACCGCAGACGAAGATGCCTTCGAGGCGCTATTCTATTTCTGCAAAATGTTCACATCGCTCATGAGTAAATCCATAGCTGAACTAGCTGGTAAATCGACCATAGAGACTTGCCTCAATGTTCTATTGTTATCCGGATCAATGGTAAGTACCGCAAATTTCAGATATCAGAAATTGACTCTTGCGTTGTAGGTCATGGCAGGAACGGGTAACTTAGATCTGATGCGTCTGATACGTCACCTGAGAAGACGAGTCGGTGTCTCGAACAGCCCGATCGTTACCTACGGTTCCCATCTGGCGACGCATATGGCCTTGGGGTTGCTCTTCTTGGGCGGCGGTCGTTACACCCTGTCAAACTCGCCGAGCAGCGTCGCAGCGCTCATCTGCGCGTTTTATCCCAAGTTTCCGACGCATAGCAACGATAATCGGTAGGATATCTTTGAGAACGTGGTTGTATCAGAAATTTTGAGAAGGAAAATTTTTGTTCTATCTGTTTGGATTAATTTATTCTTATTCAAAGTCATAAGTCATCATGACATAGTAGAGCTGATGAAGGTAAAAGCCTTTGTCTTTGTTTCCAGAAACTGAAAGTAATTAGTTTTACCTATAGTAAATCCACCAAGAAGAAAACTTCCATGAAACACAAACGTCGAAATTCAAAGCGCGCGACCAGCTAGCAAATAAGTACAGGGTCGCGTTAAGAATGATCGCCTTGACTATAATTTGTCTTTTACTAAGGATGTTCATTTCTTTCTTTTCTGTATACATTTAAAATAATGGTTTTCTCCCCGCAGCTTAAGTATGTTCCAGATCTCTTTTTGGGAGGCGAGCAGGGAAGGTGTCTTTCCATAATTGCAATAGATCACAGAAATATGTTTATACAAATTTATATCATAAACCTAAATAACAATAGTGATATGTTAAAATAAACCATCAACTAAAAGTCCACTATCACCGTCAATGACTTTCCTGAACGCTAATAAATAGACAACCATAGATCAGACAACTAAACTTGTTAATTTTACTGAACCGACTCTGTACATCAACAATTCCCGCCAAAAGTTTTATGACTTCCACCAATAGCAAACGACGTGTATTAGGTGTTGTCTAACTTTACTACCTTTTCTCGTTTCGTAGATGTTTTCTTCTCAGTGGATTTACTAGTCATCTTTGCGACTTTAATTACAAATCACAACTGTTTAATGTTACCATTATAAACCGATTCTTTATCAATTTTCTTTTCAGGTATCATTTGCAAGCCTTCCGTCATTTGTATGTGTTGGCGGTGGAATTGAGACTGGTGATACCGAAGGAGGTAAATACGGCGGAGATTTGTTACGCCAATCTGAAGATCGTGAAAATAAACGGTACGACTATAAACATGAAAGCGCCCTGTATAATACCAGATTTGAATATACTGGCGAAAATCTCAGTCGATGACGAGAGGTACTGGCCAGTCACGTTCCAACGGGGGAGGAACTGGGAGTTATTGGAGTAAGTTAAATGGAATCTATGTCTATAGTTTTCTGTAGATTGTTGCTTCCTTATGTAGTTCACTGATACCTTGGATTACTTACATGAAGTTCCATCACGGTCAATATTTAAGATAATCCCAGATACCATAAGCATGTAGTGCTAAAATCGCACATGAACTCACATAGTCCATAAGACAAGTTCATTTTATGAAATAAAAAAATTCTGCATTTGGTTATTCATGGAAACCAACATGTTTCGTAACAGATTTTGAAATCGCATTCCATAATGCAATAAAATTTATTTTTCATGAAGCTGAACTTCGTTTAGGAACATCCAGCAATATGGATTGGTTAACGAATACAATGATGTGAATTAGAATATAGGAAAATGGTTACACAATTTAATTGGTTTTAACATTTTCGAGGCCTGAAGAAGTAGGAGATATTTTGTTTTCCACTTCATGGAAGATTGTCCTATCGATCCCAAAGTTACAAAATTCGATGGTTATATGGTTGCCACATATATATCTAATGAAGCAATATTTCCTCCTTCTATGTGGGCAAAAGATACAGCAGATATTTAACATAGATACAACAAAAACCTGCAAATCATTTTATTCATAATTTAACAAATATTGTTCTACCCATCGTCCCAATATTCATAGCTTTGTATCGGCTTTAAAAATTATGCAAAAAGATACGTATATGAAAATTAATTCAGCAAATTTTGGGGCAAAAACAGCATGCGAGCTGAAGCATTAGGAAGTGTTGGATTTATAAAAAATAAAATGCCTAATATAAGAACGGGATTATAAGGTATAACTTTGTAAAATGTGTAGCATATAAGTTTAATCATAACACAAAGCTATCAAATTTAATAATACTGTAAATAACAAAATATAAGTATATATTACTGATTTTTTTTCTGCTGTTTCTGAATAATGTTTAATGTATAATAACCTGTAAAAAATGTTTTTGTTGATTTTCCTTGAAAGATTAAACCTATCGAGTTAGTTAAGGGTGGAAATAAATTTACCATCTATGGTCAGAGCGTTATAGTCTTCTACTGGAGCTGGTATCAGGGATTATAACAAAGGCAGATATAAATTCGCTGGATCAACCCTTATGGGAGATCATGTCCGGCGCTTAAGCTCAATGCTACAGAGGGTCACCATTTTGCAACCCTATTACGTTAAATCGTGTCATTACAATCGAAACGATCCTAACTACTTTTCAGGAAAATCCTATCGACGACCGGCAACATCGAGGTGAAACAGCGAGCCGGTTGCCTGAGTTACATGATGGACCGGTTCGGCTACAGGAGCGAACTGGCCCGCACGCTGACCCTATCCGAGGACTTCCCTTGGGATCCGTCGCCGGAATTCATAACGATGTTCACGTCGGACAAGACGATAAAGTTGTTCTGCGAGCAGTTCCTCAACAGCGACAACGCGAGTCTCAGCGAGAAGGAGGAGAAATTGAAGCAGGCGTTGTGTAGGATCACGTACGAAGCGGTTGTCAAGGATAAGCTCATCATCATAACAGTTTTTATGTCGCTCGCGAAGGTAAGGCTTAATGGGACTTAACAATTATTATGGTTACACAAATTATTAGTTGTGCCATTGGATGCTTTCAAATCAAAACGTGTACTAGAAAGATTACCAAGAAAGAGACCATTTTAGAGACAAATCAGATATTTGCTAATTTTGTGAATAAATAAGATATATACGAACGGGTTACGTAGGTATGTACTTTGTATTAAACAAGATACTAAAAATTGCTTCCAAATAGTAAGAAAAGTTAGAAAATCGCAGTGGCGTCATCAAGCTCACTTTCCAATGCAAAATGAATGTTTCCATGTACTGTTCGGATTAAAGGCTTATAAGATTCGGGCTGTCTTGTGGCAATATGGGGTTGTCCACATTTTTTCAAATAGACGTTCACTCAATTTGAACATTTATAAGGCTTTTGTTTATTTTTTATGGCTTGGTTAATAATGTTAAGGTGCTTGATATCTTTATCACTGTTTTGATACCTCGGCTGGCCATTAAGTAGGCCTTAAATCGTGCGTCTCGCATGATCTTGACCTGGAAGGGTAATAATAATGAAATATAGTCAATAGATTAGCAAGAGAGAAAGAAGAGAGAGTAACAAATTTTACACAAATCAGATATTCGTGAATTCTACGAATAAATCGGTTTGATACACACCCAGTATAGGACACAAAATTATACTTGGTGTATAAAAGGTCATAATGGAGCGTGAAGTGCGTAAAGCAGCGCTGAAGATACTGAAAATTTCTTCCAAAAAAGTTACAAAATCGCAATAGCGTCATCAAACATAACCTCACTTACTTTCTAATAGAGAACAAAGGTTTCCATGTACTGTTCCAGATGAACGACTTAGTAGATTTCGGCCAATATGGAATTGTCCACGTTTTTTCAAGTGGACATTGGCTCAATTTGAACATTTATAATGCTTTTGTTTATTTTTTATCAGTGTGTTTTTATGTTGATCGTTATTGTTTCGATGTTAATGTTAATGTTAACATGCTTGGTGTTTTTATTGTTGGTTTGGCCTGTTAGGTAGCCTTTAAATACGCTTTGAGTAATGTGCCTCTCATATGATCCTGGACATGTAATAAGGATAAAATATGCATTTTAAATTACTAGATGCGCCATTAGATGCTTTGAGGTCAAAAACGTAAACGATCAGTAAGAAAGAGAGAAGATAGAGTAAGAAATTTTAAACAAATCAGATATTCGTGAATTCTATGAATAAATCGGTTTGATAAACACCCGGTATAGGAGACAAAATACCTGGTGTAGAAAGGGTCATAATGGAGCGTTACGTGGTAAAGTACCGCCGAAGATACTAAAAATTTCTTCTAAGTAACAAAAAAGTTACAAAATCGCAATAGCGTCATTAAACATAACCACACATATTTTCCTCTAAACTCTAAAGCAACCCTCATTACTTCGTTGCATTGAAGTTAGTCTCAGCGGCGGGCCAATCAAGAGCCTCGATTTCATAGGCGCGTTCCATTGATATAATCGCATCAGATTGAGGTATTTAAACATAGAAAATATGTTAATTATGCAATGCGATGTTTTTTTTAATAATGGTTAATGTTAATTAACCATTATTAAATAAAATTAATAAAATTTAATTTAAGTAATTTAAATTAATTAATTAATAATGGTATTGGTGATGTTCCAAGTAATAAATGCAATTTTAAGTACCTATGATTAATGTGTCCATTACGAGGATTTCTGTAATTATCAGTTACATGTGTTGTACATTATATAACACTGCGATGTGGGAGGGGAGAAGGGAAGGACATGTTGTCCCGCATCGCTTGAATTTACTGCTCAACGCTCCCAAAGACGATTTCATATAAAAAATAACAGATTTTTGTAAAAGCAGGCCATTTATTTGCATTACATCTTTATAGTTAGGTACCAATAATTTTGTCTTGCCAATACGAAAAATGGAACATTTGTTTCAGATGGTCCTCGAAATGGAACTGGAACCGACGCCTCTCAACCTGTGGCAGTTCAAGCTGATCATGGCGCAAATATTCTCGCCCCAAAACCTCAGCGGTCTGATCTTGACTGAGGTGATCCTGTCCCTGCATCAGCAAATCATCAACATCCTCGAGGGTTGGGAGGACGACCTGAAAATCCTCCTCAGGAAATACCTCCAAGGGGAGGAATTAACGTCCGACATGGATGACCTGAGAAGACTAGCTTGTTATGTGAATTTTTACGATTACCCATGTAACACTCATGTGTGTTCCAGCGATAATATCCTCACGCTGTTCATAAGGATGAAAAAGAAGGGTAAGGTGGACGCGGCGACAGTTATGAAGATCGCCGCCGTTCTTGACGTGAAAAGTTTGAGAATTTAAATGTTGTGATATGTGTTATGTATAGTTATTTTTTGCATAAAATATAGTTCTCTAAATCATTTACTTTCTACGTTTTTTAAGCGAACCACTCTAGTTAACTCTATTAATAACAATAATATGTGTTCCTATGTACTCCAACACTAAGAGAAGAAACGGGTCTCGACGCTCATGTAAACTAAAGAAAATGAAGGATTATAACCTCTCGTTAATTCAAGTTGAAACTGTTAAATCAGGTAAACACTTTTATTGGTCGTTACTTGCCACAATTGTAAGATTCGATTAAAAAACGCGGCTCAGATGTTAGTCGTTGCATCTTGGTCCTTTGCATGTGTCACGGTGGAATTCGAAACTGAAACGTAAGTCATTTAATAAGACGAATCTTCGGCCATGTGACTTCTTACCGCTCTATCGCTTCCTTTTCAACACAAACATCTTTACTAGTCTTTAAAGTCTTAAAAGTCTTTACTACAAACTTACCCTATTAACCTTCTCGGGGACTTTTGGGCCCGGTGAAGTTCTCTCCTCATACGCTCTATGTCCTTCCTAACATACTCGCTGGGGGTTACTGATAACAATTTCTCCACCCTAGAGGGAATTATTGACATCAGGTCCAGTGGACATTGAGGCGTAACATAGTGTAATGCGAGAAGTAAACAAAGCGACACATGTTTACTCCTTCAAAAGAATAACTACGACGCGTAGGACAGGTGCATGAACATTTGCTGCGTAGGCTTCTAGAATGTACTAGAATGTTCTCGATCAGGGTTGGGGGTGTATATATAAGGGGGTTTGTGATCGAGGGAGTTAGTTAGAAGTAGAGAAGCAGAAGTGAACGCGACATACGATCCGAATGCGGAGCAGTACAAATAAATTATGTAGTGTCTAGTCTAGTGAACAAGTAGTTTAGTGTGTTAAATAAATTAGTGTTCAATTAATGTAAATAAATTATAAAATAAACGTTACATTGGTGTCAGAAGAGCGGATCATGAAGAAGTTACGCGAATTAAAAGTGGCCGAGTTAAAAAAAGAACTCGAGGAACGGGAATTGGAAACAGGAGGGAGGAAGACTGAACTCCAGGACCGGCTCTCAGCATTTTTGAAAGAAAATGGCCAGGACCCGGAAGTTTTCGAGTTCGAAGACGATGACATCACGAAGCAAATCGCCGCCCAGAGGGAAGACATTACTGCTCAAATCGCTGCCCAGAGGGAAGAAATCGCCGCCCAGAGGGAAGAAAGCGCCGCCCAGAGGGAAGACATCGCTGCTCAAATCGCCGCCCAGAGGGAAGACATCACTGCTCAAATCGCTGCCCAGAGGGAAGAAATCGCCGCCCAGAGGGAAGAAATCGCCGACCAGAGGGAAGACATCACTGCTCAAATCGCCGCCCAGAGGGAAGAAATCGCCGCCCAGAGGGAAGAAAGCGCCGCCCAGAGGGAAGACATCACTGCTCAAATCGCCGCCCAGAGGGAAGACATCACTGCTCAAATCGCTGCCCAGAGGGAAGACATCACTGCTCAAATCGCTGCCCAGAGGGAAGAAATCGCCGCCCAGAGGGAAGAGATAACCGACCAGATTGAGGCTCAGCGTAAGGAGATGGAACAGAAGATCAAGCAGTTGGAAGAACGACTAGAGCGAGTCAGTAGCGGCGAGACGAAGGAAGAAATAAAGGCGGTCGTTCAACAGAACTCGATATCCACCAATCGAGTGACGCCCCCAACGTTCGATGGAAAAATTCCGTGGGCCAGCTACAAGAAGCAGTTTGAGGCAGCAGCGGAGGCTAATGCTTGGTCCCCTCACGAAAAAGCTGTTTCCCTAACGGTAGCCTTGCGTGGAGAGGCGTTGGAAGTTCTTCAGACGCTATCCACCGAGGAAGCCGGGAATTACAAGGAGCTGCTAAGGCGACTGGATATGCGGTTCGGCCAAACACATCTGGAGCAAGTCCATCAATCCCAGATGTCCAATCGCCGTCAGAAATCGAACGAGACCCTGCAGGAGTTCGAAGCGGACGTAGCCAGACTAGTGAGGTTGGCGTATCCCACGGCACCGGAACAGATGATGGAGTGCCTCGCAGTGCAGACGTTCGTGAGCGGGCTGCGGGACCAGGAACTGCAGAGGGCCCTGAGACTAGCTCGACCGAAAACATTAATGGACGCGCTCGCCATCGCACTGGAGCATGATGCAGCCATGGAAGCCTCCCGCGGTCACGGCCGTGTTCGAGCTGTTACAGAGGAAGTAGACACTGAAAAGCTCGTGGAAAGGGTCCTACAGCAGATCATGGAGGTGCTGTCAGCGAAGAAGAAGGTAGTTCGCTGTTGGAACTGTGGCGAAGTGGGCCATGTGAAGAGTTCTTGCAAGCGGCCCAGAACAGCGGCGCCGGCGAAGGCCCAGGAAAACTAATGCGGGTCGATAAGAAAGGGGGAACGTCGACCCGTAGCAGTGGAAACCCCCGGGCCAGTATAGCCTCGTTTTCCCACCAATTGGGGAGCGCGTACGTCGATGGCACTATCGACGGGAGATCCCACGCCATGCTTGTGGACACGGGAGCTACGAAGACGATCGTACGCTCGGAAGTTGTGAGGGACCGTAGGAAGATTAGGCCAAGTAGGTGGCAATTAAGAACTGCCACTGGGGAGAAGGCAGTAATACACGGTGAAGCGACGGTTAGCATGACGTTGGGACGAGTAAAGTTTGACCATCCTGTTCTCATAGCCGAAATTGAGGAAGACGTCATACTGGGGATGGACGTCATGAGGAATCATGGATTCCAGTTGGATTTCGGACACCGAGTGTTGAGGATCGGTCAAGAAGAATTACTGCTACACAATCGTGACAACTTTGTGTTAGACGTAATAATGGCAGAAGATGTGATTCTCCCGGAACGAAGCGAAACAATCACCTCTACCTGTCTGAGGGGTGTTGTGGAAGAGGGAATCCCAGCCGTGATCGAACCAGAAAACGATGACAATCGACTGGCTCGGGGGGTACTGGTAGGAAAGGCGCTCGTTACTCTCTCAAGTGAAGTGCCTGTGCGACTACTCAACATCAATCAGTACCCGGTCACCATCAAGAAGGGTACGAAGCTGGGCACATGTATAGCCGCTTCGGCCATCGTAAGGGGCGTTAGTGAGGAAGAAAGGTCCAGACACACTCCGCAGGACTTGAAACAAATTCTTTCCCAGACCAGTGCGTTTCTCTCGCCCACACAGAAACAAAAGGCCAATGAATTAATAAATAAGTACCAGGACATATTTACCACCGAGAATGGAAAGCTGGGAAAGACCAAGGTCGTGACACATAAAATTGACACGGGCGAGACACGACCGATTCGACAAACAGCAAGACGACTACCCTTGGCCAAACGAGAGGAAGCCGAGAAAATCATCAAGGACCTAGAGAGGGACGGGGTCATCGAGCCGTCAAGCAGTCCATGGGCCTCGCCGGTAGTACTGGTGAAGAAAAAGGATGGGACTACTCGATTCTGTGTAGACTACCGGCAGGTGAACAGTGTCACCAAAAAGGACAGCTACCCGCTACCACGTATCGACGACACACTCGATACCCTTGCTGGATCCACGATATTTTCGACCTTGGATTTAAAAAGCGGCTATTGGCAAGTCGAAATGAACCCTGCCGATAAGGAAAAGACGGCATTTACCTTCGGTAACGGCCTGTGGCATTTTACAGTCATGCCATTCGGACTTTGTAATGCCCCAGCGACGTTTGAGAGGCTGATGGAGAGCGTGCTAATGGGTCTGACGTGGAAAACGTGCCTAGTCTATTTGGACGATGTCATCGTGATGGGCAAGACCTTCGAGGGACATCTGAAAAACTTAGAGGACGTCTTCCAGAGACTGCGAGGTGCGGGGCTGAAACTGAACCCTAAGAAATGTCAGCTCTTCAGAAGGAAGGTCTCATACTTAGGGCACGTAGTGAGCAGAGAGGGCGTCGCCGTTGATCCGGATAAGACAAGTACGGTGAAGGAGTGGCCAATACCGGTAGATAAACACCAGTTGAGGAGTTTTCTGGGCCTCTGCACGTACTACCGACGATATGTCCGGATGTTCTCCGACGTCGCTAAGCCGTTGACAAGGCTCACGGAAGAAGGACGAAACTTCTGTTGGGATGAGGAATGCCAGTCTGCCTTCGACGAGCTGAAGAGGAAGTTGACCAGTGCCCCAGTGCTGAGTTTTCCTCTGCCAGAAGGACAGTTCATCCTGGACACCGACGCGAGCAATGTGGGAATTGGAAGTGTTCTGTCGCAGCGCCAGGAGGGACAAGAACGTGTCCTTGGATACTTCAGCAAGGTACTCTCCAAACCAGAAAGGAATTACTGCGTCACCCGGCGTGAATTATTGGCCATCGTCAAGTCCATCGAGCACTTCCATAAATATTTGTGTGGAAGGAGGTTTTTGGTCCGGACCGATCATGCTGCTCTTAAATGGCTCCTCCAGTTTAAGAATCCCGAAGGACAGATCGCTCGCTGGATCGAGAGGCTCCAGGAGTATGACTTTGTCATAGAACATCGGCCAGGACAGAGTCATGGAAACGCAGACGCACTCTCGAGAAGACCATGCCCTGATGAGTGTCCTCATTGTCATAAAGCTGAGGAAAAGTCCGAGAAAGTCTATCGAACGACCGTGGTCGCCGAGGAATGGACACCATCCTCGTTACGACAAGAGCAAGGAAAAGACCCGGTTCTCAAAGAAATCCTGGTTTGGAAAGAGGGAGGAGAGCGTCCTGAGTGGCAAAAGGTATCACCTGGCTCGCCAAAACTTAAGAGCTATTGGGCACAGTGGGACTCGCTAGTGGTTGAGGATGGGCTACTAAAACGCGTACTGGAGAGCCAAGACGGGACGGAGGAAAGACGGCAGTTGGTAATTCCCTCCAGTAAAATCCCGGAGGTCTTGCGGCACCTTCACGACGGATCGTCTGGTGGACATTTAGGGATCAAGAAAACGCTGCAGAAGGTACGGGAGCGCTTCTACTGGATCAATTGTTCAGACGACGTGAAGAACTGGTGCAAGAAATGTACTACATGCTTTGCAAGTAATGGGCCACAAAGACGACCGAAAGCTCCCATGAAACAATATAACGTCGGAAGCCCCTTCGAAAGGATCGCTATTGATATAGCAGGACCCTTCCCTGAGACCGAAAAGGGGAATAAATACATCTTGGTCGTGATGGACTACTTTACGAAGTGGGTAGAAGCGTACGCTCTCCCTAATCAGGAGGCAGAGACAGTGGCCGATGTGCTAGTGAAGGAGACGATCTGCCGGTTTGGAGTACCCATGGAATTACACTCGGATCAAGGAAGAAACTTTGAGAGTGGCCTATTCCGGAGGATCTGTGAGAAGTTTGGGGTACGAAAAACAAGAACCACGGCCCTTCACCCTCAGTCTGACGGCATGGTAGAACGAATGAATCGCACCCTCAACCGCTATCTAGCGAAAATGGTCTCGTCACATCAAAGAGACTGGGACGAACACGTGCCGTTCTTCCTGATGGCCTACCGCTCGGCCGTTCATGAGTCGACAGGACAAACTCCAGCCAAAGTCCTGTTCGGGCGAGAACTTAAACTACCCTGTGATCTAATCTTTGGCGCTAGACCGGACGAGGACGTTTCGGGGGAAGATTACGTTTCCCGGATGCGGCAAAGGATGAACGAAATTCACGATCAAGTCCGGTACCAACTAAATATCGCCAGTGATCGCATCAAAGAGCGTTACGACATCAACGCTAAAGAGGGTGGCTACCAAATGGGAGACCGAGTTTGGCTGTACAACCCACAGAAGAAACGTGGTTTGTCCCCTAAGTTACAGACCAATTGGGAAGGTCCCTATGTTGTGAAGAAACGAATCAATGACGTGGTCTACCGGGTAAGCAAACTACCAAACGGCAAGCCGAGAGTGGTGCACTTCAATCGGTTGGCACCCTATGAGGGGTCGCACGATGAGGCGGAGGTTCCCCGAGTAAGAAACACATTGGCGCAGGAGAACGAACTTTCCTTCGAAGAATTTATGAGCGCCTACGGGGGTACCGGAAAAGCACGGTATGGGGTAACCTGTGAAAAACAACAGGATTTGTTCAGCGTACCTGAAGAATACTCGTTGGCCCATTGTGTGTCCGCCGACCTGGTAATGTCACGAGGTATCGCCACGGTTTTCAAGAAGAAGTACGGGCGCTCGGAACAACTCAGAGAGCAACTCCCGGAAATTGGCAAGGTTCTGGAACTACGTGACAACGTAAGACACATCTTTTATCTGGTTACGAAGGAGATCGGGTCCCTTAAACCATGTTATCACGATGTATGGCGAACCTTGCATAGGCTACGAGACCGACTGCTGGAGCTCGACATCAGGAAGCTAGCTGTCCCCAAGTTAGGTGCTGGACGAGATCAGCTGGACTGGAGAGTTGTCCGGAACATGCTGGAAGTAGTGTTGAAGAATACCGGAGTGGAAGTTTTAGTCTGCTGTTTTGGGCCTGCACCATGTCGACTCGGGAAGACGGTCCCCTGTTATTTTGACGCCACGTCTCGCTGTAAGCGGGGGGCTAACTGCAGGTTCCTGCATGGGCCTACCAGGGATACGTTCCGAGACGAAACGTCTCTAAGGCGGGGGCAGTGTAATGCGAGAAGTAAACAAAGCGACACATGTTTACTCCTTCAAAAGAATAACTACGACGCGTAGGACAGGTGCATGAACATTTGCTGCGTAGGCTTCTAGAATGTACTAGAATGTTCTCGATCAGGGTTGGGGGTGTATATATAAGGGGGTTTGTGATCGAGGGAGTTAGTTAGAAGTAGAGAAGCAGAAGTGAACGCGACATACGATCCGAATGCGGAGCAGTACAAATAAATTATGTAGTGTCTAGTCTAGTGAACAAGTAGTTTAGTGTGTTAAATAAATTAGTGTTCAATTAATGTAAATAAATTATAAAATAAACGTTACAATAGGATCATTTAGTTAAGATGGTTGAAGAACTCTAATGTGCCTAATAAAGGTGGTGTTTCCTTGTTTTACTTTTCAGGAAAGGGGATAATTGATTTTTAATTAAATTAATAATTCAAACGAATATAGGGTAACAAAGAGGATTTTGTACTACTATTCATTCAAAGATACCCATTTTTCCATTTCCTGAATAATATATAACGAAAAATCTAATGCCATGTTGCGCCCAAGTTAAATTAAATAGAGACCTTTTAGCTAAATCTCCTCTTGGCATCTCCTTCTTCGTTCTGAACAGCAATTCCCTGTGATCTGATCTGTCTCTCTTCAGTTCTGAAGGGAATTGATAAGTATGATCAACTATTTAAAAGATAAAGTGGATTGAATCAACATACCCCTTACTATATCCTCGGGAGGTGATGTATGCGGAATACTTTCTATTTCTAAAATTGTACAAGGATAACGATCGCAATTGTGTCTATTTGGTAGCTAATGAATTAATTACCTTTCTCTGGGATGCATTTTAATATCTTTCTCCACTTAGCTCCAGCGTCGATGCCTGAATACATTGAGCGGTTAATTAATTTTATCTGTTCAGTCAACTACTTTTGAATCAAATGTGTTTGAACGTTTGAGTATAAAGCATATGTTAGAAGTTAAATTGACTAGAGTTACTATGCATACCTACATGTAGGTAAGCAAATATACCTTCCTAAGAGGGTATTTTGGCGTGGCCGATATAAACAGCTGAGTATCGGCTCAATCAGCAGAGCATTTAGGTGTTATCTCAAAAGCTTCTGCATCGTTCTATTTTCCATTTTCATTCGTTTCATGAGAAATGTAAAATGTTTGCAGAAATACATAGTAAGATAGTAACGAGATGTTTCAAATTAAGTTTAATGATGAAGTTACTGTCAAAGAATGAAACGGATTAGGTTAACCACTTACCTCCAATGATGGTTTTTAATCTTTTCTTTATATCAGCTTGGGAGTTTTGGTATTTAAGACAATCACCTACAAAAACGACAAAGGTAATTTTCCAGTCCTAATTTCATTTGGTTAAGTGTCACTTTACACTTAATTGACTACTTTACTTTTCTCTACAAAATAACACAAACTATATTATATTTTTATACGTGCAGGAATAGTTTACCTTTCACTTCATTTTTTAATAGCTTCCCATCTCGTAGCGTGAACTTCTTGCTTGCAAGATCCTCTAAGAAAATGAAAGTATTTAGTTAACTTCTTGTAGTCGGTTCAGTAAGTTGTAGGTATAATTTACCGTAAATAAGCTTTTTCACTTCATTCTTTTCCTCCTCGTTGTAGTTTCCTTTATGGGCATCTGGATAAATAAAACACAAAAGGGTTAAATGGCATATTAACTGATTTTTCAGCTTTATTATAATACTTGAAGGTTCCTTAAGATTTCTAAGTTACAAGTTTGGTTAACTCTGAGAATATAGTTTCAGGTAAAGACAAAATGGTCTACATTCGATAGAAGTTTATTAGTGTTAAAAAATATTCCTTCGTGTGGAGCTGATATGAATCTATTGATTTAGAAACTTTCATGATTTGAAGTTGGAATTGAAATCTTATAGAAACCTTGCAAGTTATTTGAGGGTTTTAACTTAACGTATTGTAAAGCTATAAGCCTATTTAGAATTTATCGAGGATCGATTGTACAAAAAGTTAATAGCCCAATTCACCTTTGATTAGTTTATGTAACCTTCTTCTTATCTCGCCGCTTTTATTCGGTCTCGGCGGTTCGTCAGGCTCGGCTAAAAATGAAGTCGAAGAACAATAATTCTCCCAGAAAGCGGAATGCTAATAAAACATCTACCTTTGGCTTCCATGTATATCTTTTCGTACTTGTCGAGTATCTTGTAGTAGATCTGATTTATTTCCAAGAAGATTTTGAACTTAAGCATGCACGTGATAACCAGTAATGTGATTTCTAGTAGGAAACTTGGCTGTGAATAAATGAAGAACGTGTAACTCAACCAGTCTTGCCCCATGTTAGATGCGTGTTAGGTGCATTTCTCTATTTCACTGAAGAAGAATTTTGATGTTTCAATTTTGAAAGGTGTAATGCGTCGAGAAGTTTATGTCTTGGGCGACCATGATGTAAAACTGACGGGTAATTTGAATTTCCAAAAGTCGTTTTGACTGGCACTTCAAATTATATGGTTGGAAAGTATGACTATGAAATATATTCATATATAACGAGCTATGTGATTTTAGGCTGTTTTAGTTATTAGACGCGCTATTCTAAGATGCTTTCGGGTCAAAGCGCAGACGATAAATTTTGGCGACACAACATGAGAAATACTAGTTATAAAATTGCAATAATACCCATAAAACAACACACCTCCCTCTCAGTAAACCTTTCATTTCCTCCTTTGCAGCCTAGTTTGTTACACTAAATCACAACACAACAAACTCGAGACGCTTTTCTAAAGCCGGCTACTCACTACGCGAGATTTGTCAAGTTACTTGACTTGGAATATACTTGGCAAGTACTTGTCCGAGTCCAAGTAAATTGTACACACTACGTGCCTACTTGATAGTTTCAGTTTATTTCGGGAAGGGCAAGTAGATAGACAAGTACTTATTGAAGATGGACCCGAGTTCTGATACACCTTTAGCTGCCTTTGTAACATTAAGTTGTGGTTATATTTTACTCAAAAATATAAGAAAAAAGCGCAAACCTAGAAGATGGTGGGTATCATCTTTAAATAATAGTAGAGATAGGTATGTACAAAATGTACTTATTTTTTGAAATGAATGTAAAACCACACGCCAGTGAGGAGTCCAATATTTATTTATTACTGTTTACGACGAAAAACCAAACTCCACTTGCAGAGTCAAAATCATAAACACGGTATATCTCTTGAAAGACTATAGCTACTTGTCAAGTAAAAACCGCGTGACTACGCGGTTTACTCTGCGCTTGACTAAGCGCAGAGTAAACAAACTCGGAAGTAACCGACTCGCCGTTTTTCACTTGGACCCGTTTTCCGACAAGCGATGGGAAGTGCAAGTAATTCTTCAAGTCAGTGCGAGTCAGTGCCAAGTGTACTTGGCAAGTAGTGCATAGTGAGTGGCCGGCTTAAGATTTTAATTGGTGCCAGTCGTGCCTCTTCCAACTTCACGTCGCTGCACCTAACTTCACGATCCTCGCCGTTTCATTGTGCACCAACTTTCTAATTCACAACAAACGTAGCACTGTGTAGCTGATAAAAACGTAAATTAAGGTAATTTATATATTTAACATCAGAGATTACACAACATGAACAGCCCCAAAGATCGCTATTGTACGAAACCAATAGTTTTTACGAGAGTAAATTACATGATAAATATCGTTAGTTATGATGTGCAGTGGCCGCAATTCTCGAACGCCGCCAAACTCTTGAGCGCCATTTGTAGTGCACCTTCTTTAGTTTTGTTGCCGCCGATGAAACCCGTGGCGTGACAGAATATACAACCCTCGATATCGGCGATTCTGCTCAGCTGCTCGTCCCTAACGCCACACCAATCCTTGTGCAAGAACACTCTGAAAATCGACGATTATAGGTTAACTGAGGAGTAAAATACCCAGAGCTAGAATGGGGAAAAGAATGTTTAAAAGAGTACTTTGTGAAGTAGAGAAAAAGGCAAGAATGCTTTTGGGCAAGTTTGGAAGAAAATAGAACTGCAAAATCAACGGCACAGAGGAGAGAGGAGTAGACTGGTAGGGACCTCAAAAGAAGCAGACAGAGCTGAATAGCAACTCTAGGAAGCAAAAAGCGTAGATGTGGACGAAAGTTCCATTTTTTATCAATATTAATTGTAATTCAATCATTTGACCTATACCCAAAATCCACTTCTCACCGCGTCGACCTTGAGATTATAGACCTTTGCAGTGTCAAGGGAAATCCAATTTCAGTAGCGGGTAGAAAATATAAATGCGGCTCCTATATAGCAAATCGCGGCATACACGTTTTTTACAACTATGCATTCACCCAGAGTTAAAATATGTGACTACCTTTTTATTAGGAGTTTTGTTACAGCTGGGTCCACATTCATTCATTTTATCATATCATGTCAGTTACTTTCTAATATAAATATATAGGGTGTTTTTTTTATTTCACCTCATAGTAGGATGTGGATAGTGTTTGTCAATGCGCCTTACTGAAAAATGTCAATATTGAACATATTGAAGTGGGTTGACATAGCCTCACTTTTTTAATAAAAATTGAAACTGCTCCAATCTACTAGTGTCTTGAAAAGGACAGCTTGGCTCTATTAATTAGGCGTAGATGAGTGAGACTAAAGGATATAAAAATCTAAATGCGATAACCTCTGTGAAAACAAACTTGACAACTCTTAACTCTCCCACGGAACAATAGTCTTCGAAGTGCTAGGAACGATTTGACTTTTGGTAACAACATTTTTTAGTAAGGCGCATTCACAAACACTATCCACAGCCTACTATGATGTGAAATTTAAAAAAAAAACACCCGATACTAGAATTACCTGCAGATAACACATGGCCCGACAATGTACTCCACAACACATTACTGCCTTGAAAGACAATGCCATATTATGTGTATGTGTATATTATTTTCAACTGAAGGAATAGAAGGAGGTAACGTTTCGCTACATAAAATAATTTGCGTTAGGCTTGGTGGTTGTGGCAGCTAGTAAAGTATAAACATCGGCTGACGGCCCAGTCAGCCCAGGACAAAACATTATACGCGCCGAGGCCTTCGGCCCGATGAATAGACAGCGTGGACGTTTATTGCGTGTATGGTGTCGTGCGTGTGCACTATGCTGTGCCAAGGCTTTAGAAAAGAAAAAATAAATAAACCTAGTTTGCATTAAAAATTAGACTAAAAATGAAATCTATTCGAAAATATAACTATATATTGAATTATTGTCGTGCAATAACTTTTTTTTGTATTATCATGTAGGCAATTAACTGTTAATCGACAAGGAACTAATTCCCAGAAGCAACTTTTTTTGTTGCATATGTTAAAGTATACCTTGAAAACGATAAACCCAGAAGTGGCATTAAATTTAGCCGCGGGTTTATCAAAAAGGGACGAGTTTGTCCACTTTGTGGTTTTTCGACCATAACTCAAAATTAATGCATTCTTGGGATTTTTTGTAAAGACCATTTTGGGTAGAAAATTAAATTTCCTATCGAAGTGACACGTTTTAAGTCAAAAACTTTATTTTGCAAGAAAACGCATCCAAGCAAAAATTGCAAAAGAAAAAACGAAAATTTTGTTTCTTTTTTTTACATTTTTGTCTGCAACTTTTTTTGAATGAATTTAGGTATAGGTAAGCTTCACAAAGAAAATAGCTGGTTAAATTTACAACAAAATGACTCCCGGTAAAACCTTTTTCGATGAAAATTGAATGAGATATACCCATTTAAAATTCGCACTTTTTCGATTTTTTCTTGTTCCTTTTTTTATATGCAGTAAATTAATTATTTTTGTTATGTATTAAAAATAGTAAATGCAATACTGGTAAAATTCATTTATCGATATTTATTCACAAATATTAGTAAAAAAAAAATAATTTTATAAATGATTATGTGAAATTTATTTGAAGTTGGCTCTTTTATACACTTTCTTTTAATCTAATCGTATACTATATTTGTTCAGGGGTTTTGGAATCATCTGTCTCAAAACGTTTTGAAATGAAGGATAAATCTGTTGAATAGGAATGAGAAAGACAGCATTACATTTTTCTTTCTCTTACGTACTTTGAAGTTTGTATCAATGTAATTTCAACATTGGTATAGACTGATGTCAAATTGAGTTAGCTTCATCGACCTAGATTAAAGGTCAATGGTTAGCTTATTGAGCTGGTTCTTTTTTGGCATTATAATAGATCAGTCACTGATAAAGAATGCCAATGGAATGAGTTATTATAGTTTTAGATGTTACAAATGAATTAACGAGGGTGCTTAAATTACGAAGTATTTCGTTCCTTGGATGTATTTTTTTGAAAAATGAGTTTTTTTATTTTTAAGTGCCAATTCGATAGGAAATTTAATTCTCTACAGGAAATGTCTTTACAAAAAACTCAAAAAATACATCGTTTTGAGTTATAGTCAAAAAACCAGAAAGAGGACAAACATCGAGTTCTCGTATATCCATAGCTAAATTTAATGGCACTTTTGGATTTATCTCTTTTTTTAACGAATGCAATAATAACATTGCTATTGCGAATTAGTTCCTTATTCCTCTGATTTTTACGACATAGTCGATAGCCTATTGAACATATGTTTCAAGATGATATTTTGTGTGTTGTGTATGGCAAGGCGGTATTAAAACCATTAGTCTCATGAGAAGTCGTTTCAGGTATAGCAATTATATTATCCAATTACCTGCATATAAAGCTATCCGGTTGTATGGGAATCGCTTGTACTCTCCAGGAGTCCGTACTATCATGGAAAATGCAAAATTTAATTTCATCCTTGATACCCAATTGCTCTTCTAATGCGAACAGGTGGTCCTTCCATGGACACCTTTGCCCCAATAAAATTATTTGTCCGCTCTCGTGAACGGATTTCCTGTTCCTTATTGCCTCCTCTACTATTTGCCTGGCGGGCCACCACACTGCCGCCGCCTGAAATTAGGATCGTTCAAAAAGTTTCCAAATCCACAACGACCACCCATACCTCGATGACCCGTTCCTGGAACTCGCCGCCGACCAACTCGACGGCCTTCGCGAAGACCTCATCGGTCGACTCCTGGTTGGGAGCGTTCCACTCCGGGTTCAACCTGTGGACCCTCGCGCTCAGATGCGTGTTGATCCTGTACTTGGGTTTACCTTCGGCGAACATCGGCACGCCATTATCTATCGCGTCTAGCTCTTCCACGAGGGTCTCGTACACGTACTGGTAGATGCCGACCAGAGCGTCGGATGTCGCTAGGAACTTTTTCGCCTTCAGGATTTCGGAGATCACTTCGATGCCGAAATGGGCGTAAACTAGGCCGGCTGAGCTCAACCTGAAAATAGGTTGAAGTTTTATTGCGTTACACAACATGTGGTGGTCTTCAGTCATTGCAACGAAATTGAATCGCTTTCATATTCCTAACAACATCCTGACTAGTCATATCGATCCAAATACTCACTTGATAGTCTTAAATTTATTTTTGGTGAGGTCTGGACGTATGCTACTCAAAGTAAGATCGAAGTCCCGTTGATGATGATCGTACCTGTGCACTTTCGGATTATATTCCCCACCGACGTCGACGACGATATCGCATTCTCCTAAAACCTGAATTACTCACTATAACAATGAAGGAAACAAATAAAAGTGTAACCGTTCCACTGCCATATGAAGAGCCAATTTCCTTTATCAGGTCTGACTTAACCTACCTTATGGTCCCTCGACCTGACGATCTCGGCGTGCTTATATTCGGGCAGCTGCTTCAGCATAAAGCAGGCGAGAGCCTCGTCACAATGGAAGACTCCGCTGTGCGTACCTATCCGCTTGATCACGCATGGCACCTTCGCGTTGGCAGCCATCACGCTGAATCTGAAAGGGAGCACGGTACAGCCTCGGCACGTCTTACCGGTTAACTACTGACCCCTGCCACACTCCCAACGCCGATTCGGAGAAAGTTCTAGCGATATTCCGGCTCGCATGCATCAACTCCTCCATAACAGTTTCGACATAACCTCAAACTCAAACGTTCTTTTTCTCCTTCTTTGTTTTGACCTTGACCATAGAGTTTTGACGTTTTGACATAGTCCGCAACACACAATACGTATACAATCTGTCCAGGGTTTCACATAACGAACACACCTACTACTTGTACATGAGCAGAACGTCTTTTCTTGCTATACCGTTGCGAGTTTTTCTTTGTGGTGGGTATTTTTCAAATAATGACGTTTGGACTATACGGCTGCTTTTTTTTGGTGAAAATAAAAGAAATATGCCATGAATAACCCATTTTAGGTAGAGTTTAAGTAAAACGCTACAGCTTGATTGAATACAGGTACACATTGTAGTCATTCTAAATTATTGCCTATGAAGAAAGATACCTTCAAAAATACCCAGATAATAACAATCTCAATTATAACCAAATTTTTAATCAATTATGTATGAAAAATTGATGAATTCTGAAACAGTAATGGTATTATTTTCTCCAGGCTCATTTCAAGAAGACACGACTCTTGGATGAGAGCTCTAGTAAGAGATTACATCAAAGAACAATTGAGGAAATTTCAGTTCAGGAAATTTCTTGGGACTTGCGTCAATTTGAGATTTCAAAAATTCTTAAAATACGCACAGATTTTTTATTTTGTTATAAGAGTTCTTATGAACAAGTTAAAATTTCTGGGACAAATTTAATGGTTTTATTTCATTTTAGGGACGAATTTTTAAGTCCTTTCAATTTCATATGAAATTATTTCAAGGGAACTTCATGTAACTTACGTAGATTTCTGATTTCAAAGATTCATAATATCTACATTATAGAAATTAGATTTGTTGTGAAACTCCCATTGAATACATATGTAAGTATTGCCATTTTAACATGTTGTGAAAGTTTCAACTCTTTCTGCTGAAGAATTTTGAAGGAATGTCGATGTACATATTTTAATGAATTTTTTTACATTTTACTCCGATTTAGGATTTCAAAAATTCATGAAAATCACATTAAAGACAATTTTGTCATGAAAATTCCTAAGCGTTCGTTAAAAATTTTCTGTGGCAAGGTGAAAAGATGTCATCTATTCATTACGTTCAATTAACGTAACAAAGGTAGATATATGTCAGTCGAACTTTTTACCGATTTCAAAAGTTCAGGTAAACTACACTAAAAATATTTTTGACGTAAATCTTTCTGTGAACTTATATTTTTTCGGCAAGTTTAAAAATTTCAACTTTTTCTACGCAGGAGTTTTGTAGTTGTGTCAATTAACGTAAGAACGCAGCGAATTTCAGTTAAAGTTCTTGCACTGATTTCCGATTTCAAAAATTCATAAAAGACGTCCTGAAAGAAATTTCGTTATGAAATTCCTGAAAGTTATGCAGCAATGTCACTTTTATATGTTTGGTAAGTTTTAATGTTTTCTGCTAAGGAGTTTTGAAGTTATGTCGGTTTATGTAACAATAGGACTCACTCCAATGAAGCTTCTTGCGACTTCATTGATTTCAGTTTTATAAAATTCATCAAATCTACCCTGATGTCCAATATTGTTATAAAATTTCCTATCAACAAGTAAAATTGTTATTTCAATAAGTACTCTGTCTACTGGAGTAGAAAACTTATTTCAGTGGATTTTTTGACGACTTGCTCCAATTTCAAAAATTCGGTAAACCACCCCAAATATTATTTTTGTATGAAACTTCATGAAAATATGTGTACATGGTTCTTCGAAAAGTTTAGAAAGTTTTAACCCATTCTATTATTAATCTAAGGACGGGGCACATTTTAGTTGAATATCTTGCCGTGATTTCAAATTTCAAAAATTCATAAAAGCCACGCTAAAAGCAATTTTGTTATGAAATTCCAGGAAGTTAGAAAGGTGTTACTTTAACCTGTTCAGCAAGTTTTAACACTCTCTGAAATCGTAAAATCCACCCTGAAGTCGATACTGTTATGAAACTTCCTACGTATATACTCTATTCAAAACAAATCCCGATGCACGTCATTTTGATGACGTCAGAATCATCCAATAGTACCAACTTAATATAGTCACAGGACATCGCAATTTTTCTGTTCCGTGTATATTTTAGGTTGACAACATGTATGGTTATGTGTATTCTCAACCTAAAATATACACGGAACACATAAATTGTGATGTCCTGGGACTACATTAAGTTGGTAGTATTGGATGTTTGGTGACGTCATCAAAATGACGTGCATCGGGATTTGTTTTGAATAGAGTATACAAGTAAAAATATTATTTTAATACGTTTGGTAAGTTGTAACTCTTTCTGTGGGAGTAGAAGACATATTTCAGTGGAATTTCTTGCGATGTGCAGCAATCCCAAAAATTCAGTAAACCACCCCAAATATAATTTTTGTATGAAATTTCTTGAGAATTTGAATCAACATTTCTGTGGCAAGTTTAGAGATGAAATCTTTCTGCGAAGGAGATTTAAAGTTGTGTGGTTTAACCTAAGAATGAGACTAATTTCAGTTCAATTTTTCGCACCAATTTCAGATTTCAAAAATTCATAAGAGCAGCGCTCAAAGCATTTTTGTTATAAAATTCCAGAAAGTTATGAAGAGATGTTGGCTTAAATGTAGGTATGTAGAAATGTTTTAATTTTTCTGCCTAGGAATTTTGAAGTTATGTCGATTAATGTACCTACTTTGTTGATTTCAGATTTCAAAAGTTGATAAAATTCAGCCTGAAGACAATTGTGTTTTGGAACTTCCAAAAAATGTTATTTTAAGAAGTTTGGAAAGTTTGGACTCTTTCGACGGAATTAATAAATGTTTTTCAGGGGAAATTCTTGCGACGTGCACCAATTTCAAAAAATAAATGTGTATTTTCGCCTTATGGCGAAAATTATGTAAATAAATGAATGTTTCCTGTCGAGAAAAAGGAGCCTCATGCGAATTTTCCCCAAAAATGTATCAGTTTAATATTTTTAATTTAGAGAGAAAACTGAAGTGATACTGATAGCTCTACAAAGTCACAAAATACTTACAGAACCCAGAAGCATCTAGAGGGAAGGGGCATCAGCCACTCTCTGCCCCTCGCTGGGCCCCTTGCTTATAATACTAACAAAATATATTAAATACTCGATAAAATAATGGCAAAATGATTTATTTAAACAGTACACTTTATTACAAACAATTTTACATCAATTTTAACAATATAAACACGGTAAAATTAATAAAATGCTGATATATGTTATTGCGATAGTTTCTTAAATAATTGACTTAATTATTTCGTAATGACGACAAAAGTGATTAAACTTATTACATTACATAAACTGTCTTTAATTCTTAAAGGTTTACTTCGAGGGATAATTATTTTTTTAGTCCTATCGATTTACAATATATTTAATAAATCATCCCTTAATTCAGATTTATCATCAAAAATGTCAATACCTACTTTAGTGTATTGAATAGAAAATATGAAATTTTTCTACGATAGATTTAAAAAAGAACGTTAATTATTGTGAATCAAACTGAAATGTAATGGATTTGTGGGATTATCGAGTAACTTCGACGCGTTCACATTTTATCAACCTTACGAACTCACCACATCTACTCCAATAAATACCTATTATACAAAACGGATGCTCAACATCAACAACAACAAAGATTTTGCAAAATAATTTTTCTAAGACAATTAGGTATATCCTCAATTAAATTTGGAACTCGTTCCTTCAATTATAATTGCGCTGACGTAGAGCCTCCCAAGACACGTACCTAACTAACCACCTACTACGGTAACGACTAAAATACTTCTTTGCGGAAATTAAAACCGTAATGATCACATTTGACGCGGAGTATCCTGCCGAGCTGAGGAGGGCCGCAGTAGAACAACGTCACTTTACCTTTCTTCTGGTCCGCTATCTGCTTGAAGACTTTGTCCCAGTTGGGCCTGCCGGCGTTCGTCCTCGTCTTCAGGCCAGTTATCAAATCTCGCTTTCCCTGGAAAAAAACGATAACAGCAGTTTCGTAACGGGACTAACTGTCGCCGGTACCTTTTCATGCAGCAAATCCAGCGCTAACTGCAATCCGACAGCTTTCATGTCCGTCTTCTGTAACGCGCTGGTTATGTACATGTGCATCTCCAGGAACCTCTCCATGGCTCCCCCGAGCTCCGCCTGCTCGATCTCCAGCTGGGAAAGGAGGTTCACGAACCACTCGAAGGACTTCTGGTCCCTGTTGATCCAGAAGAAGTCCACCTGGAAGGAAGAACGGTGTAAGAGCCATCAGAACTGGTGAACAATTACAACGCTACGCGCTAAGTAACGAACACAATTACTAAAGCAGGAATAGAAACTAGTACAATATCTACAAGAATATCGGTCCCTTTCTGATGAGGTTTATGAGGTTTACGACAGCTGCACAAGGTAGAGACACAGATATTAATACAAGGAAAGATCACTTTTCGCGTTTCACTTTAATTTACCTTTCTGAGGTTCATGACAGTGGCGGGTATCTCGCTGGCCCAGGAGAATTTACATTTGGGGCAAGTGTGCCTAGCCTTCCAATAACGGTGCATTATTGACTGCAAGATGGAGGCGAACGGCGTGACTCCAATCCCTGTCGCAATGAGCACGGCATGTTGAGCCCTGAAGATGTGACTTGAAGGCGCCCCGTAAGGGCCGTCTAAGTATATCTGCAATCGTGATTTAATTCATAAATTGTTGTTTATGTAGTTGGTGTGTAAGAATCCATTAAATCGTTGTTAAACACTTCCACTGAGACTCAAAGGTTATAGTTGTTATTACTGGAAATATTAGAATAATGTCAAAGTCCTAAGGTACTTAATGCGTTCACATAACAAATTGCCATTGTAACGAAGTGCCTTCCCTACCAGAAACACTCCGTATAGTAGTTATATCCAAATATAGGAAACTGTAACCATGCTCCCAACTCGTGGAGGAATCTTCCGAAATACAAGGTAGTTGCTCTCATTTCTACTTGAGGGTGCTGCTTTCAAAATAATAATTTCTACCAGTCTTCCCTTAGTCTAGAAGTTTAAGTAGAGTGAAACTTCTATAATACGGACACCCGGGGGAGCAAAAATTTTCTCCAGATTAGGGAATTAAACATGAATATTATTGTTAATATTTGCTTGAAATGGTTTTACTCACATAATAACTTTTTTAGAAGTATACAAACAAAAATAAACTAGACGGTCTAAAAAGTTTAATAGGTTATTTGATATTAGACGTTCATACTAATTAGTATTTACACTTCATATTATGTTATTAAACCCTTTTAATTGCGCACTAATATCTAAACACAAGCTGATGTCAGAAATTGCGCTTGCCCTGTTAGTAAGTTAGCCTAAAAGCCCATCAACTAATCACCTCTGTTCCTTCACTATCGGATATCTTTATTACAACACTATCGGCCATTTCCTTCCTGTTATAACGGGTAGTCACCTTCTCCCTAATCGTCTATTAGTATAAGAATTTATGTATGAAATAATCTGCATGGAGTGCTAAACTCAAACTTACTTCCAGAGGTTTACCGACGGGATAGTTCACTGGTTTCAACGGCATCACGTTCGGGCTGAACTGGTTGTGCTTTACGTCGACTTTACCTTCTTCCGTCCTTTTCTCTGGGGAGTAAGTTAAACTTGTGGTCGTTTGATGACCTGCAAGTTACAGTCGCAAGATTAAGAACAATCCCAATGAAAATTGAACTTCAAAATTTGTATCAAGCCCACACTGGATAGGGATTAACGGTGTATTATTTAGAACTGAAGGGTTTAGTTTTATTAAGTGTCTCCTTACCGACGCTGCCGAACGAACTGCTGGACTGTCTCTGCTCGCAGTTCTCCAGGCTGGGCGTCTTGAACGCGATGATCGTCGGTTTGTTCCTCATGTAACGGAAGCTCTGCGCCAGGCTTTTGTTCTGGGGGCTCAGGTAGGCGAGGCCTAGGGACTGCAACCTCGCCCGCCTGATGTGGCACTCGTTGAAGCTTTTCTCCGATTCGGACCTCATGTATTCCCGTAATCTGTGCGAAATTTGAGGGGATAGCTATCTTCTAGTGGTGGACTCAAGACGAGACAAGAATCAAGATGGTCTCGTCTCGGTCTCGAAAAATCTCTAAAAATTATGTCTTGATTTGATCCAAGTCTGGTCTTGTCTCGTGTTGGTCTCGAGAAATCCCGAAATAAATAAATATGTCCTTTCTTAACAATATTTACTAATATTTTTAAAGTGCCTATAGTGGTGTGGTAAGAGAAGTTCAAAAATGAGTCATATCGAGTCCATAGGAAGGGTATTTAATTTTTTGAAAATATTAAATTAAAAAAATAGATTACGAAGAACAGGTACAAAATTGATAATAAATATTAAAGATAAATATATACCTATCTGTTATGACACAAAGAACCAAACTTTTATGTATTTTAATTATAAGAAGAGATATATAGAATATTATATGTAAAAGCGACGTAATTTAATAGAATTATGGTCTTCTTTTTAATCAATCTAAACTCTTTACTTTTTCGAAATAAAATTAGGAGACACTAATTAGGCCCTTATTGGAAATTGGAGGAACCTATTTTTAGATATATCTCCGTTCTGTCCTGGTCAAATTTCATCAAAAACAGCGAAACACATTTTGATGAAATTATGTATTTAAGAATCTATGTGTTGTCTGGAGATTTAAAGTACCCATGTCGTTAATAGTGTAACGCGAAATGTAAACAGCAGCACGAAACGTGTTTACTCTTATCGGACCTCGGCGGCCACTTTAAAGCGCTCCGTTATTTGGCCATAAAGGAAGAATGATTTATTACCTTCCCGACCTCTCTAGAATAAACATTATTTGGGAAAGCAATGACCTGGAACCATCGCGAATACAATGGAGATATGCATGTAAGCGGGCTGGCGGTCGGAGAGAGGAGACGTGAAGCCGCGAGTGAATAAACAAGACGAAAAACGGACTAGTGAAATAAATTAACATTTAAGAGTGATATAAATTAATTAGTTAGGGAGTAGTTAAGATAAATTAAGTAGTGTGTAGTGTATAATTTTAGGACAGTGTAAATAAATTAGAATAAACGTTACAATAGGTTTTTTGAAGGATTTCAAGAGAAGGATATCTTTCGAAAATACATGGGACGGTCATGTATTAGTCACATCAGCTAGTTTTATTTTATTCTACCAATCATTCCACACTGGGAAATTGCTCTGCCATTACCTGCCGGATTATTGGATTATAACACATCTCTTTAAAATTTGAGAAACTATACTAGTAATGAAGTAATACATTACTGTAAAGTAAATCCATGAATGCAATTAAACGAGAGACACCAATTACCAAATGTCCTTCCTTATAAATCCCTAAAACCCTTCTAAAATCCTAAGAAACCAAGGTGATTACGGCAAATTTACCATCCTCACTGGTTTCATGGTCTAATAATGAGTTTGCCGGAGATTTCTTTTATCCGTTTATCTGCAGTTTCATCATTCATGGCTTTCATGGTTTTATAAATAGGAGGACGCAGATATGAAATTCTAGACTCTCAGATTTCAGACGAGCCTAAATATATTTCTCGTTTCGTATCGAAATTTAAGCATTTAATCTCGTCTCGTCTCGATATTCGAGACGAGACGAGATCGAGACAAGTCTCGAGCTTAATATAAAAAGCGCTTCTTAAATTTAGCGCTAAATTTCTTAATGAAGAGGTACTTGTTCGCATTCAATAGATCAATAGTTTCTGAGATGTTTTGTATGTTTTTCATTTTGATTGGACAAGACCTACAGTTAGTTGGAAAACTCATTTTAAAGCCAAATTGAGCCAGTTAGTTTAGCGAAAGGACTAAAATCCACCTCAAAGCACTTCCTCTATTTTCGCCATTTGCTCGTTTCGTTTAACGTAAAAAAGATAAGCGCTTATTTTTGACACATTTTTTGAGATTACTTTACCTCAAAAGGGCCCTCGCCATTTTTATATCCGGCGGTTTTTAGATGTGATAAAGGCTTCTATAAAATAAATGAGGCGCATTTTGAGTCCAGATTTTTGAAAATTATTGTACCTCAAAGACAGTCTATAGCACAAATCCACATTACTTGTACAAGAGTTCAAAATGAGCTCCTTTTAATTCATAATGATTAATTTATACATATTTCTGTTTTGATTAATTTTTGACCAATCACTCTTAAGCTACGATTACCTCTTTCAAAGATTTTTTGATCGGCTAAATTTAGATTGCATTATCCCTAGGCTATAAATCCATAAAACGACATCAATAAGATGTCCACATAAGAGTGGTAAGTATACATTACCTTATTAAAATTGGTAGCAAGAGAGCATTTGAGAATAACATCTCCTTTCTTGACATTTAACATTAGTGCTTGCACATTTTTAATTACTGACGTGAGAAATGGCGAAGGTACGTAATGTTGAGAGTACTGTTAGGCATTCAAATTATCTCCGAAACTGATAATTCTATTGAATTCGAACAAGCATGTCAGCATATTCTGCATAAGAGTAGTAAGTAAGTGCACATTTTTAATAACTGACGTTGTGAGAAATGGCGAAGGCACGTAATGTTGATAGTGCTGTTAAGCATTTAAATTACCTCCGAAACTGGTAATTCTATTGAATTCGAACAAGCATGTCAGCATATTCTGCATAAGAGTAGTAAGTAAGTATACATTACCTTATTAAAATTGGTAGAAAGAGAGCATTTGAGAAAAACATCTCCTTTCTTAACATTTAACATTAGTGCTTGCGAACTTTTAATTTCTCACGTGGTAAGAAATGGAGAAGGCGCGTATTGTTGAGAGTCATGTTAAGCATTAAAGGTATCTCCGAAACCGATAATGCTGTTGAATTCGAACAAGAGTACCTCTTCGTTAGGAAATTGTATGATGGACTTACTGTTGTCATTTGCATAACACAACTGTCAAAACGGTTAAAAGTTCGAAAGTTTAACCATCGAGCATCTTCACCTTTGAGGGGCTAAAAAGTGTTGTATATGGAGCACCAGGGTTATTTTGCTGTCCCCTATCTTTTCCAAGTAAATTCGTTTTTAAAGTCTGATCGGATTTTGGGTAACTACTGGTCGAATTTGTGTTTAAACAGTATGTGTAAGATCTTACGCCATGAGCCTTTCCCGTTTCTTAGCTTTGTTCTGGATGTCAGGCATGGAGAGCGATTTCTCCAACGGCGCCTTGTTGGTGAAGAGGAGACTATGCAGTTTTTTGTCCGGAGTGAGCTTGTTGAGTCTATAACTAGGTACATCTAAAATTCACATCTTTATTATTCCTCTTGCAGCCCTATGGATTAGCTCATACCTACCTGAGAAGCTGCACGATGCTTTATTCGCCTCCGGATTGCTCCGACCCTCGTTCGCCTGGTCCTCTCCGGTGGAGAACCCGACCAGTTGCACCCCTGGCTTCTTGTTTCGATCCCTGCTCGACAACGTCCTCGTGATAGTGGCGTGGATCTTCTTCAAAGGGTTACTGTCCGGGTTACCGTTAACCACGGGTTTGGTGCTGGAGTTCTCTCCCAGCGGTGGTATCTCGCCGTTGTGTAGCTTCTCTTGTTCCCTTTCGAAGTACTCGTACACTTGATTGGTCCATTGCCCGACGCCGCGTATATGCAACCAAATGTAATCTACAAAATTACCGTTAGAAGTGAAATCTAATTGGAGTTACTCCGTTTACCTTCTTGCTCGGGCGCGCTGCTGATGGTGAAAGGGTGCCACTCGTACTTGGCGACGTCCGGTATGTTAACGAAGATGTAATCGCCGGGATGGAAATCGAATTGGACCGGTCGCTTTATCACTAGGTGTGTCACCCTGGACGGTAACAGCAGACCGGAACTGATGTAGGTCTTCCCTCTGTCGGTGACGGTGAACAGGGACCTGTACGCCCTCTCGAGGCCGTAAGCGAGACCGGGCAGGATGAACCACTTCCAGAAGTTAGGGCCGTGGAGGATCAGGAGGATCCAGAAAGGGACGTACATGAGGTGGGTGTAGTAGAATACCTGTCGGGAGTAATTGTAGCGATATTAGAAATTCTTAGTCGACAAGCGTTAAGTTACTGGGCTTACTTCAAAGAACCCACTCCTCCTGACGACCGACTGGGAACAACCGACGATCACGCACAGTATGATCATGAGCGCCACTCCCGTGGGATTCGCGACGCCCTCCACAACTTTCAGGCCGAACAATCCAGGTTTGCTGGTGAACAACCACTCGGCTGTGGTGTAGTTCTTGGCGTTGATCACCGGATCGTTCACAACGATCAAACCTAGATCAGTAGATTGCATTAACACTATACTGCCCTCCTTAATTAAAACGTCCTATCTGAAAATTTTCGGTTTTTCGGTTTATTCTATATATTGCATCACCCACATCTGTTTCATCTTATTCCTAAGTCAGAACGGCCTAACTGGTCTCTAAATAGGTTAAAAAGACTTAAATTTTATGTCCTATCTACAAAAGTGGGGACCCTTGCTAAATTTAAATGTCCTATCTGACGATTCCTAAGCATTTATGTCCTAACTATCACAAAAATTGCACAGAGGACCGTTTAACATTGTTAATAGTATTATCGACATTCAATTAACGAATTTTTTTGATTGGAACGATTAAACTTAAAAATATAAACTGTAAAGAACTTTCCCTAGACCCTATCTTCATAACATGGTGCATTGTTTATCTAAAAGAAGAGAAAAAAATTGCTACTACAAAAATAACTTCTCAAAGATGACGATTTCATACAATTAAATTGATTAACGGCAAAACATTTCAAGGAGCAGTTGCCAGATACAATACCACGACGTGAGTGCAAAGGGATAATGTTGGAGAGAAAACAGAATCTGTTAGCTAAATTGCGTACCATCATGCACCCGAACCCAATAAAATTATGGGAAGAATTAACAGTATCCCATTCTGATAGCATTGACGATAAGGATGAAATTAAATTTAATTATATAGTTTTTTTATGTAAGGTTGTCTTCTCGGTTGTTCTCTCCATTTAACATGATTTAAAATAGGATTCTTTTAATATAAAATTGTTGTTTTTTTTTCAGTTATTTACCTAGTTGAACTGTCCTATCTCGAGATTTTTTGTTTATTTGCCAAGTCAAAATGTCCTATCTAAAGTTTTTTTGTTTTTTCTAATAAAACTTGGTAGTTGTAATATACTGTAGTACATTACAAAATTTTAACCGATATTGTAAACACATATGCCAAACTAAAAGTTTAAAGACTGAAAACTACGGACTGCACACACGAATTTATAAAAACCTAAATTACTCGATTGTTGCTCTATGTCAGTTAGGACGTTTTAATTAAGGAGGGCAGTATATTACTTATGGTTATAGTTCAATAATTTTTTATAAACATTCTTAAATAAACAAATCGTTTTTTTGTAGTGAAATAAAAAGTAATAAAGAAATTTTGATGCTCCAAAAAGACGAATTGTAGTGTTTCGTCTCCGATAAGTGACATTTTTAATTTATTGTTGCACCGATGTTGATTTACAGTGGTCGATATTGCTGTCATCCTCGAGTACCCGATACTTCTTCAAAATTTATTTCCTATAAATCATAAGTCAAATAAACAATTTAACCGTAAGGGTAATGAAGGCCCTCCGGGAAAGTCATCGGTATTTTAACAGAAAGTTTTTGACCACATTTCGAAGAAGTAGGGTACGTCGCAATTTCTAAAACATGTGCTTACCATCTGTATATGAGATGAAAGCTACGATCTTCAGCAATGGTCAGCACCCCCTTTACTCTTTACCGGAGTGATTTTCAACCAATAAGCGACGAGTAAAGGGGACTGAAATCAATCTGACCAATAAGCGGAGATGACGTTTCCCGTCTCTAATTTTTAAGGAAATTTTAATTTTAAGAAGACTCTTCGTCTGACTGCGAGAGCATCATTATCTATCTTCACCTATTCCGTTGTATTTTAAGTTTGTTGCATTTAAATAGTTTAGTAAATCCGAAGTTACAATTACATGTTATCATTTCCCAACTGTTCACGCAATATTAAGTTGGCGCGTGAAGTGTACGGTCACTTATAACGATCTAAGACAATCGAAATCTCTGATACGTACGCGACGTTACATGTAGGATTTCAAAATTCGAACAAAATGAAATTGCAATCTACTCCATTGGAATAATGGAGGAAAAATGAGTAGATCAAAACATTCAACGTTTTTTAGGAACTCATAATTCGGCCATTTTTCAAGATATGATACTGGCCTTTTGTGACCTAGTGGTACTTTATGCGTTATTAACTTGTGCTAAAAACAGACGCTGTGAACAATTTAAAGTTTTTCCAATATAAATTTTTCAAGCATATTTTGAAAGCAGAGGTGTAGAAAGCAGAAAAAATCGAATTGAAAGCGAACAAACGCGCGAAAGTGGTGGAGTAGCTGAGGGGAAGCGTACGTACGTATAATGTGGTTGAAACTGACGAATCTTACATTTGATTATCTCAGCAAATTCTAGAACGAGTTTTAATTTTGTTATTGGTTCTGAGTCATACTTCATTAATAATCAACGAAAAAGCCTCTGCTGCATGTTCTTTGCGACACATCCTTATATTATGGTCATCATATTGGTAAAATTCATTGTTATAAGTGAAAAGTGTTTGAATACAATTATATCATACATATCATAGTTGCTATCATACAAATGATCTTAAAATTTTCAAAAATAAGAGATGTTTCATTTTTCCAAACAACTAAAAGTTTCTAGCTGCTTAAAATATGCTTGCAACATTAATCCTTAATAGCAATTTTGTTATTGAAATATTGTTATATAGGCTATTGACTATGTCGAAAATAACAGGGGTAAAAGGAAGTAACGCGTGCAAGGTATTTTATTTTTTCATACGGTCAATTGACCTCTAAAGAAATAAAATCCAAAAGTGCTACTAAATTTAGCACTGTGGTTTTGAGAACGGGGTATGTATAGGTTTGTCCACTTTTCGATTTTTCGGCTATAGCGCAAAAACTATGCATTTTTCGAAGATATCTTGTAGAGAATTAAATTTTCTATGAAAATGGTATTTTTTGAAGTAAAAAAAATTTTTTTTAATGAAATAAATTCAAAACACAGTTAAAAAAAATGGAAAAATTTCATAAAAAAGATTTTTTTTGAATTTTTGGCTATAACTTTTTTCTCGGTGAATTTAGGTATAGGCATTGCTTCATAAAAAAAAAATGAAATTATCTTTAAAATGGTGGCTTTTAAGACTTTATATGTTGAATATTGACCGAGATAGAGATATAAACGTTTCAGTTCAGCCATTTTTTCCCTATTTTTTACTTTTTCTTTAAAAAGCGTATTATTTCATATTTTTACCTGAAAAAAAAGATTTTTATTCAATATATAACTTATGTACCAATAATTTAATATAAAAAATAATCCTATTTATTTATATTTAAAGTCAGTATACGTACACGTAGAAATAAATACTTAATTCATCATTAAAGTAATAATTTTAAAACTAGTTTTATATGCAATGCCGTTTAAATTTGTTTTAAATGCACTGAGTTTATTTATGTTTACCGGAAATCCATCAGTTGGCAAAATCTACCACGTTAGGAAGTTTCCAGAAGCGACAGATTTCGATCTTAAAAATTGCAAAAATAAGATATTTCATTTTTCCAAACAACTAAAAATTTCTAACTGCCTAAAACATGCCTGCAAAATTAATCCTTATGGGCAATTTAGTTATTGATTCTGAGTCATATTTCATTAATAATCAATGAAAAAGCCTCTGCTGCATGTTCTTTGCGACACAACTTTATACTATTGTACTATTGTCATTATATTGGTAAAATTCAGTGTTATTAGTGAAAAGTGTTTGAATACATATATAATATCATAGTTGCTATCATACAAATGATCTTAAAACTTTCAAAATAAGAGACATTTCATTTTTCAAACAAAAAAAATTTCTAGCTGCTTAAAACATGCTTGCACCATTAATCCTTAAGAGCAATTTTGTTATTGATTCTGAGTGATATTTCATTAATCATCATTAAAAGTGTTTAAATACATATATCATACCATAGTTGCTATCATACAAATTAATGATCTTAAAACTTTCAAAAATAGGAGATATTTCAATTTCCCAAAAAACTATAAGTTTCATGTTTCGCCATATTTTAGTATCTGATTGCAATGAAACTTATAATCGAATTGTTAAGGTACGATATTTCCCCTACACCGAGCTATATATATGACTATAATAATAAAAGTTTCATTTCGCCTTCATCACAAAATGCATTGGAGCATAATTATGTGATAAATGAAGAAATTGTTGCTTTATACTTGTTGTTTAAATACATATTTTAAACATAATTTAGGTTTTCTGTTTTAATCTTTTTAATAAACAGATATGTCTAACATTGTATGTCTAAACAAAAGACACCTGTTTCATAGAATATTTGGCAGGATGATTATAGAGTGGAGAATGATTACGTCGATGAAAGTTGTAAACTTGTTGAAAGTGTTGATGAAATGGATTGTTTACAGTTTGAGAAAATAATGAGAATTTAGTAAATACTTTGTATCCTTAAGTGCAATAATATACGCTGTGATCATTAGTATATTGTCACCTTTATCAATATAATCAGAAAACAAGATGTATCGCAAAGAACAAGCAGCAGCAGCTTTCCGTTAATTATTTATGAAATATAATTAAACAATCAGTTTCTTATGTTTCAGTTATCCAAGCTCAAGAAATATATTTAAAATAGCTCCAGCATTTCCTGAGATAATGAAATATAAAGCTTCATGCGTACGAAGCCCTCCAGAGGTGACGAAGCGCAATCAATTTTAATTGTTTGGGCAGTTATGGTAAATAAGTGGCAACAATAATTTCCTCATACAGTTTCCTAACGAAAAAGTACGTTTTATTCGAGTTCGATAAAATTACCGGTTACTGACAGTTTAAATGTTTAGTATAACTCTCAACAATGCGCGCCTACACCATTTCTTAGAATGCCATAAACTGAAAGTGATGTACGATGTTATTTTCAAATGCTCTCTACCTACCAAATTTAACGAAGTAATGTATACTTACTACTTTTGTGCAGAACATGTTGACATGCATTTGATCTATGCACAATCACAATGTAATTGCCTGGGGTCAAGATGACCGTATGCCTATGGATATATGGCTGATAGATCATTTGAAATTTATCGGATCGAAAAACCTTCGAATGAGTTGATCGTAGCTTAAGACAGGAAGGTAAAACAAAATTAATGCAGAAATGTGTATGAATCAATCTTTATAAATCCATTAGGTACAAAAAGCTTATTTTGAACCCATGCTCAAGCAGGGGTTCAAACTTTCTTATTAACTTTTTTGAGGTACAACAATGCCCAAGAATTTATTTTGGAATTACAAAATGAGCGATTGGTGAAGATGATCGTATTACATCTACTGTGTTTTGAGGTTGTTTTGTAGCGTTTTCACAAAACAGACTTGTTGTGGCCTTAAAAGGCGTCTCATTTCTAGCTGATTGAAGATTTTATTACATCTGAAAAGTATGTTCATTGAAATGGCGAAGGCGATTACAAATTGGGCGAGGAATTCAATACCTAAGAAACCGTTTATTCTATGTAGTTCTAACAACAGTACCTTTCCGGTAGCAAATTGTGCGAGGAACTAATTGCTGCTACTTGGTACCATTATTGTTAATACTGTTGAAACTTCGTATGTTTAACCACAGAGCTTGGCCAATTTATTCTTAGCGTTCAATATAGAGTACAAATGTGACCAATACCCCAAACAATAAGGGAATGACTACATTATAACCACACGAAATATAATTAAGGTTACATATACGGTATAGAAATTATGAACAAAAATCCGATTTCAAAATATCAACTTTGGGGCGCTGTTTATGTTGATAAAACTGATTATTTACAGCATGCGAAAGTGACGGGAATATTGTAAGTACTTTGTTTGCTTAAGTGCGATAGTATTCTGTATGAAAAATAAGCAAATTATCCCTTTTATTATTATGATCACAATAAAAGGATAAGTTGCCATCATGAAGCAACAGATTTTTCCTTGATTATTATTGAAATATAAGATACAATCAGCTTCTTCTCGATCAGTTACCCCAGAACAAAAAAATGTACTAAAGCAGCTCCAGTATTTACGAGATAATAAAATATAAAGATTTGTAGGTACGCTTCCCCTCAGCAGCACTCGACCGTTTTCGATAAGGTTCACATCGATTTCTCAAGACTTTAGCTCAAAATAAGAATACATATTTCTTAGTACTATACCATAACTGTCAAAATGTGTTTTAGATATATGAATCGTACCATTCGTAACGCATAACGTATTTCTTGGTAGCATTTGGTCACTCAAGAAAAATCGATTGATTGATAAAGACTTTACACCAAAATTTGTTAATAAGCTATTTTAGAACAGATGGGTAAATGTGGTGTTTACCCACTACGATCAATTCTGTAACTTTCTGCTTAAACCCATCTGCCAACCTGTGTAACGTCAACTGCATCTGGGACTTACTGAAGTTACAAACGTGCATGACGGTATGGAGCAGGCTGTAACCGAAGATCAGCATTCCCGTGAGCTTATGGAAGTAAATGTGTTGGTCCAATGGTAGGATCGAGCTGTAACCGCGCGTGCGTAGAAACGTTATGGTCTGCCTCAGCATCAGGACGAGGATGAAGGCGCAATTGAAGTTCAGGCACTGCCCTGATGGACGAAGGATATCGATTGGGGATTAAAACATAATAATCTAACTGATTGAAAGAAAGTTTTGACTCGTACACTTACCGCATGCTCTGGCGAATATGACGAACCAATTCGACTGGGAATACTGGAAGGCCCTGGAGACGAAAAGTGCGACGTTCACCACGATGAACAGGCCCAAAAACAACAAAAACACGTAGTTGTTCCTGATGTAAGGCACGGTGAAGTGATAGGGACGGTACGAGAGGACCTTCTTGAGGACCGACGGCTTGTCCTCCGGTTTGGGCGGTACCAACCATCGATCGATGCTGAACAAGGAGAACAATCGCAATTGGACACGCTTTTGGATAATTTCAGGCGAACTGACCTGATGGTTAAGTTCTCCAAGAGCCCGCCGTGCTTCTCCAATTGGTTCTTGAGCGCCTCGTACGTGATGGCGCCCCTGTTGTTGGTGTCGGCGTCTTCGAACATCGCCATTGTCAGATCGTCGATTTGGTCTTCGCTGAACTGCATTCCGTTCTCTTCCATGCAGGCTCGCATCACGTGCTGCAGCTCCTTGTGTTGGATCAGACCATCTCCTACAGAACAATTGCAAGTTAGTACCGTTTAAGTACTGATCTGCATAGGAAAGTGTTGTTTTGAGGCTTAACAGGTGACTGCAAATAAAACTAAAGTATATGCATGCTTTTTGTGCTTTAACGACTACGAGAAAGCATTTGATAATGTAAAACACGATCTCCTCATAACATATCTTAGGGACCTTGGACTGGATGGAAAGGATATCAGACTTATAGGTAATTTATACTGGAACCAAAGAGCGGAAATTCAAATTCAAAATGCAGGAACAACTGAGGATTTTGAAATAAGAAAAGGCGTCCGTCAGGGGTGCATCTTCTCTCCGATGTTGTTTAACTTGTATGTGGAAAGAGCTTTCACCGAATCAATCTCCGACAGTACAATGGGCATTAAAGTAAACGGAATTCCCATCAACAACATTCGATATGCGGATGATACCGTAATATTAGCGGACAGTGCAAATGATCTACAAACTCTACTAGATCAGGTTAATGAGGAAAGTCAAAGATTGGGTCTGAAAATTAACATCCGCAAAACCAAAAGTATGGCCATTAGTAGGAACGGTACTCCAAATACCACAATATTCATAAATGGAGAGAACATTGAACAAGTCACTCAATTTAAATACTTGGGATGCATGATCAATCAAAAATGTTACCCAGGTCAGGAAACAAAATGCAGAATCGAGCAAGCTCGAACAACGTTCTTAACACTTAGAAAATTTTAGACAGACAAAAACTTAAATTTCAGTCTCAGATATAAGATGGTAAAGTGGTATGTTCTGGTCTGTAAAATAGAAGGAGGAAAGAGAAGTATATGTAGAAGAAAACTATCCTGGCTACGAAACATACAAAAAATGGACAGGGATACAGGACTTCCAGGCACTGCAAAATGCTGTAATCAATAGGATCATATGATGAGAGAAACGATGGACGCCTACGGAGGAATCTGCACGGCACTTTAAGAAGAAGAAGAATATGCATTTAATGCAGTGCTTGGATGCAAGTTGCGTTACCTACACTGTGGGTAGTTTAACTTCAACAATATTTGTGGAAGATGAAAAGACGAATAACCATAGCATTGAAAGCTTATACAGCTATACATATATACCTAGAATTAAAGAGTTGTGGTGTTTTTAACCCGTTAGGAGTTAAAAGAGGACCACAAGCAGATATTGATGATCTGTAACTGGTTGTGAATTGGGCACTAAATGGGAGACTGATATCACCACAAAAAGGCGTTTAGACAGTTCCAAAAATTAATGGCCATTAGTGATAAATCAGTAACAACAACTCCCACTTTTCCAATTCCCACTTCTCTAACTTGTCCAAAAAGAATTCCAAATGGAACCTTCCCCCTTCCACCATTCCTCTGACGTGCACTTACCGTCTATGTCATACACTTTGAACAAGAATCTTATTTTATCGTCGGGGGACTGTCCGGCGAACTGGTGCATGGCGTCCAGGAACTCCTGGAGCGAGATGGTGCCGGAATCGTCCTTGTCGAATATTTGGAACACTCTTTCGGTGAAGAACGGCTGAAAGTGTTTCGTTATCGTAAGAGTTTAAATGAAGCATTTGCGGCGACTTACGTTCTTCGACACTACTATCTTCTTGAAATCCTCCCTTTTGATCTCCTCCCCGTGGTCGACGGTCTGCCTGAACAACTGCTCGAGCCTCTCCAGGCTACCCTTGTCGAAACCGGTTCTGGGGCTAAAAACGGATTTATTGGAACGGCAGAAGATATTGGTAGCCTACACCCCCAAAATATTGGTTAATTCAGAATTGAGGGTAGTAAATAAGAAAAGGATGAAAAATATGATCCCTCTTGTTACTGCAACATACCTACAATACAATTTACATAAACACTAATTATATAAAAATCCTCTTACGTGGTGTTGGTGATCGTTGCCAAGAACTCCATGACGACCTCGGAATTCACCACCCCGGAATTCTCTTGATCTATCAATCTGAACAACTTGTCATTGACCTGAAACGTTTCGGATTACTCGTGTGACGTAGCTACTAGCGCTCTTCTTGATTATTACCCCTTTGGTTTTGAATATCTGATAGAACTGTTGGACGAATATCGGTTTGTCGGCGCATAGGCAGTAAGCGACGCTTTCGAGTTGTTCCACGAAATCTATCTGCTTTTCATTCCTGAAGACATGGAAACAAGACATTTAGCCACAAGCAAAACATTGTCGGTAGATTTACAATGATAGAATATTACAGGTCTTGATTCGGGAATTTCAAATTGAAAATTGTTTAATATTATTTGGTGGGATACACGAGAAGAACGAAAATGTTTTCAAGTGTAAATTTTCTAACATTCTTTTTCGAAAAAGATAGCACTCTACCCAAGCTTGATAGATTTAGACATGTCTTCTTTTATTTTGTACAATTTTGTAACGCCTCTGATATGGTGTTTTGTCAGAAATGCTAGTATGAAATTCGACATTTTGAAAATGTTTTAAGTCTTTTAAATTTGATATTTTGAAAATGAGAATAAAAGTTTCATAAAATGTATCTGGATCTACTTGTGCTAAATTTCCTACTCAATTTTTTTCAGACTACAGAACAAGGTCTAAAAGTTTTTTTGAGGCATTTTAAACGTTTTTCAAGCTATTTTAATGCCCATAAAACCAAGGAATTTTTTATTAATGGCACGTTTGACAAATCACTTAGGGCCAATTATATTCAAAGTATTGCATATTGGAGAAGCATATTACCATTTGATTTATTTAACATTACATTATTAAAGTAATATGCTATTTACATTTTCATAATTATATATACATTATTCTAAAATTTGCCAAAGTTTTGAAACGTTATTAGTTGTTGAAATTCTATATTTTGAGAACAAAATTAAATTTACATACGAAAGAATATATATTGCTTTTCTTAAGTCAAATTTCGTGATATTTTAAACGGTTTTTAAATTATTTTAATGCCCATACATCCAAGAGAAATTTATCATTGGCATATTTGACAAATTCATTTTGTGTCAATTTTATTCCAAATATTATATTTAAAATTATATTGTCTTTTTGTTTTTATGCATTTATTATTATTTTCTTCACTTTATTACACTAGATATTGTTATATTAAAATTTTTTTAATAAAACATTTTTCTCAAATTTGCCAATTTGTTCAAAACGGGGTAAATTGTTGAAATTCGATATTTTGAAAATGAGGATGAACGTTTCTCTCGAAAAATATATTCTGTATTCTTGGTACAAATTTTCACCTCAAGTTTTAAAATTTTTTTGAGGCATTTTAAACGTTTTCCAAATTATGTGAATGCATATAATCACTACAAATTTACTAATGACACGTTTGACAAATTCACTAAAGTGTCCTGGAAAGTAAACGAAACATTCGAATGCATTTTTGAGAGATGTGTCGACTATTTGCGAGCCAATTTTTCCCCGGGCCTGACGGTGGTATTCTATGGCTATGAATTAAATTGTCATAGTACAAAAGGGGCAGAACGTTAGAGACGTTCAAGCATCAAATCATCTCCTGATATCCAATTCAATTCTAAAATGACCTTAGAGTTTCCGAAAGATAAGTTCTTATCCAATATCAATAACAAAATCCGCTTCATCCAACAATTAAAAATATACAGACAATAACATTTCTGTCGTGCAAGCTCTAGTAGACGATGCAGATTTATTGATTGTACAAACAGCGTTGAAAAAATATTCCCTCTATAGCTTACCAGTAGTAGTAGTAGCAGAGGACATTGACATACTTGTATTGATAACAGCCTTGACCCCAAATAACAGAAAAAATTATTTCCAAAAAGCTGCAAAGGGAAACAACCCCCAACAAATGTTTTCTTCACAGAGCTTGAATGTGCGCACCTTCATAAGAGATAACATTCTCTTTTTACATGCAATCTCTGGGTGCGACACAACTTCTGCTTTCTTCAGAAAGGGGAAAACGTC
Source organism: Cryptocephalus moraei (assembly GCA_946251905.1). Classification (NCBI taxonomy): domain Eukaryota; kingdom Metazoa; phylum Arthropoda; class Insecta; order Coleoptera; family Chrysomelidae; genus Cryptocephalus; species Cryptocephalus moraei. The sequence continues at coordinate 15,461,184 of OX276463.1, forward strand.
AGTAGTGGAAAACTTGGAGAAAAACGTATTGAAGAATACGTTTGGACCAATGAGCTGAAAATAGCCGTTGAAAATTTAAAAAAACAGAATCTCCCTCGTGACACTATATTTGCGAGCGGGGAAACTGTTCTTCTATCAGTTTACAATGCACCAGGGAATGTAAATACTCTCAAGAGCCTTAGATTTGAGGCATTCGAGCGATTGGTCACAAAGAAAAATGCAATCAAACTCGCAAGCCTGCCTCCTACCGCTGAAACTGCGAGGCAGCACTTTTATCGGGTATATTTACAAGTACAGAATTGGCTTGGTAACGAACTGGCACCGGAGGAATGGGGATGGATACTTTCAGGTGGTAGCTTGTCACCAGTCCAGACCACAAAAAAAAACAGCGCCCCCGGAACTTTTGAAGATGATATTTTGTCAGTGTAAGCTAGACTGCGGAAAAAAATGTTCATGCATGAAAGCAGGCTTAAAGTGTTCGCCTGTCTGTGGTTCATGTCAATCAAGACAATGTTCAAATTATAAAGATAGCGAGGCTATAATTGTAGCCGAAGAAGTGGATGAATTAGAAGATGTGAAAGAGGAGGAAGGGAATATAGAACAAGACGAAGAAAACGACGAGAATATTGTTAACGACCAAGAAAATGTACTTGACTCATCTGAATGGTATTGAAAATTTCCAGAATGATCTAAAAGTTTGTGTATTTTCTATTTCTATATATTTCTTGTAATAAATGGGATATTTCAAAGATTTTTTTGTTTTCTTAAAAATCCCGAGGAAGATTGTTGCAAAAAAAATGGGAAAAATTGGACCGAATTGTTTAGGAGTCTTCGTAACTTGAAAGGTTATTATTTCGGTTGCCAAAACATCACAGAGATTCCTCTTTGAGATTTTGCTACATGATTAAACGGATTTTTGCAGGATTTGGATGAATTTTTTGGCCACACCGGCACGTAAAAAATTTGAATGGTCCATTACCGAACAGAGGTAACCCAAATCCCAAACCGAAGCCAAAACAATTGCAGCCCCAAAAATTGTCAAGTAATCTGGAATTCCAGGTTTTCCCATTCACGCCCTCCACAATTTCGCAACTAGAGCGAACGTGGTGGCGCCATATAAATTGTGTCTCTCAAGTCCAAAACAAGAAGATTAGTGCATATTCAAACCCCTCGATTTTAAATTCGTAAAAAACTGCCATATTTATTCAGTCTCAAAATTACGAATTTTTGGATTCGCATTTTTGCAAAAAATATTGATGGTACGAAAAAAGTCATAAGGACCACTTTTGTAGCTAATGAACTCATCTTCCTTTTGTATCTAAACAAAAATTCTCTAAATGCCATATTCTCGGAGATATTGGCTGAAAACGGATTTTTGGAACTTGAGGACCATTTTTTACCATGTTCCGGGATCCGGAGAATCTACAACTTTTCGTATTTTGAAACACCCAGTTAAGACCTACAATTGCTCCTCGTTTCATCCTTTTGCAGAATTTATCCCAGGTTTGGGAGTTTATCGGCTTTCATTTACTGGACTATTGGTGCCAATTATAATATTCAAAATTAATTTAGGGGTTTACGTACATACAGCACGAGGTTTTCACTATTTATTTGGTAGTAAAATGGATAAAAATGGTAAAACAAGATAACTAGGATTTTTCGTCTTTTACGTACTATTTCAATACTTAACAAGATTTAAAAGCAAGTTTGAAACTTTTTAACGAGAAAGTCGTATCCTATATTTCATCTGGGAACAAATGAAGCCAAATATGTAAAATATCGATGAAACGCCTAAAAATGCGGATGTTATTAATCTTTACACTTTTCCATCACCTACAAAAATCTGAAAAAGATGAAGATATTAATGGAAAAAAATTTTTTGATGTACTTAACGAGAGTGTCTTTTGTTTGACTGTATGCACAATTTCAAAAATATTATTGACGTTTGTTTTTAAAATGGATTGAAATGACACATTTTTATTTATATGCTCTTAATTAAAAATCTCTCTTCTATACAGCTCATTTATTCTAACTCTAATTTACGTTAACGTATTACTAAATGTGTATACCCACATCTGTTTTCTTTGAACGACCTCATAAAATATTTTTTTCGAAAATTATTACACATTTATAGGTATCGGCAGTATTGTAAAAGTCAACCTGATGGGCGAATCTAAATTTAATATTTTTTAAACGAATAATCCAAAAACCTGTAATCTGTAAAAAAGTAATTAAAATGAGGCAGTTATTTTCAGTAATTTTGCAACTAAACTCGTGGTAAATTTTGAACCACCCTTACCATAAAATAATCCACCGCAAATTACACTACCCTTTATATTGGATATTGGCTGGGATTACATTGTTCCAATTTGGTTGAATGGAACACAAGTGAATTTCGATTAAATATGCACGTTCAAAAATAATTTCCAAAATATATTTCACAATAACTCAAAATCTTTCCACATGAGCTACTTATAATACATCATGTATTAATAGTGATTAGTTAGTTAATACAATGAATTAGCTATATTTGGCCGTGATTACATTATTTCAATTTGATTGATAGAAGAACAGGTCAATTTTGAATTCAGACAAAAATAATTTCCAAAACATATGTCAAATAACTCAAAATCTTTCAACGTTTTCTTTTTTTTCCTCTAATTTTGTTTCGTTTTCTCTTTAAAAAAATTAAAAAATATCAACGGTACGTTATATTTATTGAATGAAATTGATTTTAATAGAATAAATAATTATTTTAAAATAATATCAATTAACTGTGATTTGGTACTGATTATATTATTCCGGTTAGATGGAATGAAGTATAATACAAGTTAATTTTCAATTGAGGTAAAAAATACGTCCCAAAACCTATTTTAAATAAATAAAATTCTTTCCTCGTAAGCTTTGCATAGTTTGCACTATTTTTTAATTATGAATTAAGGTCAAAAATACCTTCCAAAATTAACTCAAATAACTCAGTTTCTTTTTTCGTAATATCTGCACAAAAATCAATATGGTTAAATTGCAATTAAATTATTAATTAACACTATTACATAATTAGTTATGATTTGGCCGTGATTATATTACATCAACTTGATTGAGCGGACCACAAACAAATTTTGAATTAATTCCCAAAATATATCTCAAATAACTTTAACTCTTTCGTGTCGAACCCTGTATAACCAATAGGATATATTAATCCTGATTAATTAATTACTTAACTCTGTTAATTGAAGTATGATACGGCCGTGATTGCATTATTTGGTTTTGATTGAATGGAGCATCAGTGAATTCTGAATTGAGGTAAAAAATAACTCCCTAGATATGTCTTAAATAACTTAAAATCTTTTCTCTGGTACTGTGCAAAATCAACAGTATTGTTTAATTGCAGTTATGTATTGATTATTCATTGTTATTTAGACGTGATTACATCATTCCGCTTTGATTAATGGAAGGACAAGTGAATTTTAAAATGAGGTAAATATAAACTTCCAAAATGCATCTCAAATCGTCACAATCGTTTTTTACGAGCTCTGCATAATAAGCATCATTGTTTAATTTGATTAAATAATTTATTAAACAATTAATTGTGATTTGGCCGTGATTACGTTATTCCAAATAATCTGACTGATGTGAGTGAGTGATATATTCTTGACGAAACGATATTTTAAAATTTCCTTTCGCTTTTACACAATTTAATATTTCTTATATAGTTTCAATTTTTTTTGGGAATTTAAGCGATCACTATTATCACATCGTAATACCTTCCTTACTACTGTTTTAGTAACATTAAATATTACTCACGTTAAACGTTGCTTAAGGAACTCTATCCATTCCTCTTGGATCAAGCAGTCGTCCCTGTCTTGATCAAACAATTTGAAGATGTGCTCCAGGAGTTCCTGTAACAAACACACTCTAATGAATCGATTGAAACGTCCCAGAGGATTTTCTATAATAAGCGACGTCCCTTACATTTCTTGGCCTTTTTACGTACTTCTTATCATCGGAAGAAAAACGAAAGAATTTGAAATACTGTTCAGATAGTAGGGGAGAACGGGGCTAGTTTGTAGGTAGGTACACATTGCGTCCTAGTTGAAAAATGTTATTACAGTACTTATTATTAAAGTTGGGCAGATTGGTAGGGATGTTCTAATCATAATTTTATATAATATTACAAGTAGAAAATTTGAACAGAATGTGGCCTGAACAGACCAACTTTTCAGCCAGGTGGCTAGAAGTTGGTATGAAATTCTGGACAGAACTATAGTCGTTCCGTCAAGCTCACATGGCTAGAATTTGGCCAAAAACTATGTCGAGTTTCCGGCCAAAGAAGATGTCAAGTTTCCGGCAATAACATCTGGTGAGTGTCTGGCCAGGGAAGCTATACAGTTTCTGGCCAGAAAATATAATGAGTTTCTAGCCAGAAAACTTGGTTAGGTTCTGGTAAGAAAAATTTACCTTAAATTTAATAATTAAAGGTTCATTAATAAAATATGTGATATATTGAAAACCACGTAAATACTTAACATCTGCAATAATATGTAGATGTGAAGATGAGGGTAAGGTTACAAAAGAAAGAGGTCTCAGTATCTACATAGATCATATGGAATAAGATCTAAGATGTTTTTAAATTTTACTGAGCCATGTTTCGAATAAGCAGCTAGTATCCATCTTCAGTCAGTCCTGTGGATGAGAGCAATTCAAACAAATACAAGTATATACTTGTGTATAGGAGATGGGGATAAGATTACACAGGAAAAAGTCTAAGAGTCTATGTTCATCACTTAGAATAAGACCTAAGATGTTTTTAAATTTTACTGAGACATGTTTCGGACAAGCAGTTAGTGTCCATCTTCAGTCAGTCTTGCGGATGAGAGCAATGTAAAAAAATACACGTAGATATATGCAAATTACGATGTCGTGCCTTTAGGCAGGGTTTTTAAAAACGAAAATTTACTACACACGTGAGACGTTTATTGCAAGGCTAACAACAATAGTCTGAGGATACACCTCGGTTGGTCATATTTATAACATTGCATTGAGAATGCTGGTTCAGCTGAATAAGTGTGTATCCAGGCAAGTACTCTCTCGTAACTCCTCCGGGGTCAGATGAGAACTATGGGGTGGAACCAGAGTTCGAAATTAGGGGGAAGTCCCTAAGGTCCTTGTCCGCAGGTGTACAGGCATCTTGCGTCTTTGGCTGCTTCTTCTTGAAGGAAAACTTGTAGACTACATATATGGCTACAAAAATAAATAAAACATATAATAAGATGGTGTAAAAACTGACATTCTGAAAACGTATGGCTGGAATCTCCAAATTTTTTATTTCTGCCTGGTCTTGCCGCAAAACGCTCTGTATATTGTTTAGTTCGTCAAGTTTAAGAGAATCTATTAAAACTGGCTTGAATGTTGATTTATTGAATATGTGATTGTCTTTGTAATTAATCTTAGGAAGTTCGATGGCTTTATAATTTGGAATATTGGTTTTAAAAGTTTTTAATAACACATTTTCTATTATCACTTCACATGAATTGTCAAGTTCGATTAAATAAGTTCCGTTCAAAAGGATATTATCCGCGATTTTACCACACTTTTGAAGGGCGACTACGCTACGCGGAGTAATGACAATCCACTGGTTTTCTTCGATCTTCTGGATCTTCGTATCGCTGATCAGGGCAGGAACTTGCTGGCAGTCCGTGGAACGTTTCGAAAATTTTAGGAGTTGTATTTCGCATGGGGCATTTTGAGAGGCTTCCAACATTTGGGCATTCTGGCAGATAAATTCGTCTTGTGCTACTTCTTGACATCTAGTTTCAAGGAATGCGTATTTGTGCTCATTTAAAAGGAGAAATTTGGAATGAGGTAAAATAGTTCGAAAGGACGTCGTTGAGGGTGTAGGTAGAGAGTAAAGGTGATAGTAGTTATAGTCGCTATTCTCAACAATTGGTACTTCCAGTATGAAAACAATGTTATTATATTTACTGTATCCCTTAAGTTCTATTACCTTTTCGAATAAGAGAATATTCTGTAATGATAATTCGAATGGAAATTTGATATTGTTGTTTAAATTTTTACTAGCTGCTACTATTTCTGAGAACAACTCGTTCGGGTCGGTTATTGAGTTATGAAGGATATTAATTTTTGAAAAACTAATGGCTGTCTGAATTTTTTCCAATATATCATATATAATTTGGAAGCTTATCATAAATTGTGAGGCGACACGTTCTAACGAAAAATAGTGGAACGTTTCTACCTTCTCCGCATTTATGTTATTTATTACCGATTCAATGTCCTCGATGCGAGAGCGCAATATTAATTGATTATGAGCTAATAGATTGGAGCCATTTTCAAAATTTTGAATAGAGGTCCGTAATAAAGTGATTTGATGTTCGACTAAAGTTTTAATCTTGTTTTGATTCTTAGAGAGAGAAGAAATCGTTTCGTCATATCTTTCTGCGTCGCTTTGGTCTAAATTACCTGTTATGAATTTTATGGCGGAACCTAATCCGTTGAAAAGTGACCTTTTTACTCTTGAGTTCCACAAGGGGTTTAACTGATTTAATTGAAGGGTTATCTTGCTTTCGATTATCTGAATTAAATGGTAGGAGTTTTGAAATTCTTCTTTCAAGTTAAAATATGGCGAGGATTTAGAGAGAGAATTATTAATTGTATCGTATTGTTCTTTGAGTGTTAAAAAGTTTTTCGTGATATTCGTTATATCGATGACATGCACAAACGTCCAAAAATCAGTTTTAACCTGAGCGGTTCCTAATCTAAAGGGGAAGATTCCCGGGTTGTCGTTTAGGTTATGATACTGGGGTGATCCTCGTTTTGCATCGATGGTCCAGAAGAGGAACCTGCAATAGGAGGTTTCTTTAATTCTTTAATATGCACGGTCTCTACGTGTAACTTTAATTTTTTATGTTTTAACATTTCTCTACTAATTTCTACGCGGTTATTGTCAAGCATTTTAGTTATGTGATAAGGACCTAAAAATTGCTTGTCCTTTTTATTCCTTTTGTAAGGGTTTGCTTTATATACTGTTTGTCCGATTTTGAATTCTTGATTTGCTTCACCTTGATCGTTTCTTTTTTCTATGACTTTAATCTTTTTCTCTACTAGTTTATCTTGTACGTTTTGATAAACATGTTTTAACTTTTCTTGATGGTCTTTAACGTAATCGGCGTAAAAGCTATGGGGGATAAATATTTCGTTAGGATTTCTAGAATCTGTGTGCCCAAAGGTGAGTTCAAAGGGGGTAAAATTTGTCGAGCTGTGAATAGAGTTATTGTATCCGATTATTGCGTAGTCCATTAGATCGTTTTCGTCTGGATAGATCTCTTGTAAAATCCGTAGATGTTCGATTAAAGTGGAATGCAACCGTTCTGCTATAGAGTTCGATTCGTGATGGGCCGGTGTTGTAAAATGAACTTTTATTTTATGTAATGCAAGAAGGTCTTTAACGGTTTCGTTATGAAATTCTCGACCTTGATCAACTATTATTGATTGTGGAACGCCGAAAGAGGTGAAATATTTTATTAAGGCTTTACTAATATGTATTGCCGTTTTTCCTTGTATGAAAATCGCTTGAGCGAATTTGGTGAACGCGTCGGTAAGGGTCAAATAGCTTTTAGCATCGTAAATAAACACGTCCATGTGAATGATCTGAAAAGGTTTAGTGGCAGTTTCGGTAAGCATTAGCGGAACGTAAGGAATTTGTCTGGCATATTTATTTTTCTGGCAAATAGTGCATGAGTTAATATAGTTTGTTACAGAGACTTTCATATTTTTCCAATAATAGTTTCGGCGCAATCGCTCTAAAGTTTCATTGATACCTCTATGAGTGGTTTTACTTTCGTGATAGTTTTTAAGTAAAAGGATTTGTTCTTCTTTATCAGAAACGGTGTTTACAAGTTTGGTACATTTAATTAACTTGGGTCCGTGTTCTGAAAAATGTTTTAAGTACACGGCGTTAAAGTCTTGATACAATTTTTCTTTATTAAAGTGAAGGTAAAACGTATTCTTGGTGTCGGTGAACTCGACTAGGAAGTCGAAAATTAACTTCTCGTTGTTAGTTTCGGGAATTTTGATTTTGGTTATTTTATGGTGTTCGTAAGATTCGTGGGTGATATCGATCTTAGGGAGTAAATTTGGATAAACTAGAATTTGATGGGTTTTATTGTTTACGATCTCGTCTAAAATTTGTATGCCAGAATTTGTAGTTTCGGTCGCGGTCGAGTGTTGTGTTGAAATTTCTGAACGAGTCCGATTAGTGGTCCAGTTAGGTTCGGGGGTCGTTAGAGTGTCTCGATGGTCGTTTTGTAAGGGTGGTTGGATTTGAGTGTTTGATAAAATTTTAATTTTAGGAGGTGGTGGTTCCTCGGGGATATTTTCTGCCAAATCTCGTAAATATTCCAAAATGTCATTACCGGAGTCACCGGCATTGTTAACTACTGATTCGGTTTCTAAAGCGTTAATTTTAATACGTGAGAGACAGTCTGCGTTCGTGTTTGATTTTCCCTTTTTGTATATTACCTTGTAGTCGAATTCCTCTAATCTTAATCGCCACCTTACCAATTTTGAATTTGGCTCCTTTAAACTAAACAACCACGACAACGGTTTATGATCGGTGTATATGAAAAATTTCTTTCCATATAAATAGGGTCGGAAATGTTTACACGCCCACACGATAGCTAAGAGTTCCTTTTCAATCGTTGAATATTTGGTCTCAGAGTCGTTTAAAGTCCTAGACGCGTATGCCACTGGTTTGTCGTTAGGTACGTTGCCTTGTGATAGGACTGCACCTATTGCAAAGTTGCTGGCGTCGGTCGTTAGAGTAAAAGGTTTTGTAAAATCTGGGTACTGTAGTACGGGGTCGTTTGTTAAAATTTCTTTACAAATTTGGAAACAATTTAGAAAGTCGGGGTCATGAACTACTTGGGAACCCTTTTTTAAACATTTTGTCATTGGTTTAGTAATTTTCGCGAAGTCTCGGATGAAACGCCGATAGTATCCTAATAGTCCAAGGAAGCTCTTTATTTCAGTTTGGGTTTTTGGGATAGGAAAATTTTTGATAACCGAAATTTTTTCTGGGTTTGGTCTAACGCCGTCAGGGGTTATTACGTGTCCTAAATACATGACAGTTTTTTGTAAAAACTCTGACTTGTCCAGTTGTACCTTTAAATTGTATTGTCTGAGTCTGTGAAATATGGTTTTCAGTCGTTCTATATGTTCTTGAAGGGAGGTACTGTAAATTAAAATGTCGTCCAGATAAACAATACAAGTCTCGTCGGTCAGTCCTCTTAGCACGTTATCCATAACTCTTTGGAACGTCGAGGGGGCATTTTTCAAGCCGAAAGGCATTCTTTTGAATTGAAAATGACCTTGAGGGGTGCTGAAGGCGGTTTTATCTACGTCTTGGGGATCTACTTCTATTTGGTGAAAGCCGCTTGCTAAATCTAAAGTTGAAAAATAATTCGCTCTGCCAAGTCTGTCTAAAATTTCTGTTATATTGGGCAAAGGGTATTTGTCGTCCACGGTTTGTTCATTTAATTTTCGGTAATCAATTACAAGACGCCACTTCCCTCCGCGTTTAGGGACAACCCATATTGGAGACGAAAATGGGGACGTCGAATGTTCGATGATGCCTTCGCGTAACATTTGAGATATTTGTTTCTTAACTTCTTCCCTATGAACTTCAGGAAATCTATACGATTTTGTGTAAATTGGAGAGTCGTTAGTTAATTTTATTTTATGTTTCACCTGATTGGTGAAGCTTAGCGGAACGCCTTCGCAATAAAAAATATCCCTGTAATCGTAACAAAGCTTCCTAAGAATTTCTTTTTCTTCCCTGTTACAATGATCGAGTCTGATGTTCTTTAAATTTTGTTTTAACTTGATGTCTTGAGAATCAGTTAAATTTGAATCAGGGTCGGTTTCGAGCCTCTCCATGAAGTTGACTTCTACTAAGTTTAAAGTTTCAATATCAAAAGGTTCGCAAATTTCTAATTTAACAGGATTTTCTTTAATGTTAGTGATAGTTGTAAAGGCAAAATTGTTTGATACTGTTACCAAAGCTTTAGGCATTTCGAGACCATTTCCAAAGTTTTGGTAATTAAGTATTCCCAATCCATTTTTTATCTTTACTGGCAGCTTAACTAATTGTTGGCAACGACTCGGTATTGTAATGGAATAATTTAGCAGCTGGTTATTCTTGATATTCGTGTCGAAAATTAAGGGGATGATAGCATTCGGAGTAATAATTTGGTTCTTACTGACATTTATTTCGGCCTTTAATTGTTTTAATAAATCTACGCCAATGATCCCTTCGAATCTGTTACTAACTTTAAAGAGATAAAATTTATGAAATTCTGGCAGGTTAAATATGACAAATAAGGGGATGTTAGCTACTTCGTCATGATAAGAGATATCGTGAGCGGTTTGTATGTTGAAATTTTCTTGGAAAATAAAATTTTGATAAAACTTATGTGCTAAATCGGGGTCAATGAGAGATTTTGAACTACCTGTATCAATTAAGAACTTAGCATTAAGTTCTTTAATTTCGATATAAGGTAAATTTGCTTTCAACGCGTTAACTAATATTACGTCGGGTTGGTTGAACTCTGAACTTGCGGAAAATCCTGACGTTCTTCGGTTTCGTTCATCTGAGTCGGTTGGGAATGAGATGGTAGGTCGTAATCTGTATTGTTGTTCGTGACATGTGTAAGTTCGTGATAGTCCGTCGGATATTGAGTTTCAGCGAGATAGGAATCGTAGACATCCGTGTGGTATAAGTCTTGATTATACTCGTAGTTGTGAGAATTATCAAATTGATGGTATTCGTAAAATTCTGGATGTTGGTAGGGGTCATGGATCGTTTGGTTGAAAAGTTCGGTTGTAATAAAATTGGGTTTCGATTGAATTCTCGAATTACTAGACGATGTGTCCATTGGTTCTGGTTGATCGTTGCGAGAGGTATTTGGACGGTTAGGTTGAATTTGAGGAAAATTTCTCTGCATTTGAGCGTTTCTTTGATTTTGGAAAAATGGGTGAAGGCGAGTGGGGAAATTATTGTTCGGACGCCAGTTATATGAAGGGTTAGACTGGTAATTAGGTCTGAATTGTTGAGAATTCGGAAATGTGTTTGGCCTAAAATGTTGAAAATTCGAAAATGGGGTGCGCGCTGTAAAGTTAGGTTGAAATGCGGGACGAGGGGGATGTGACATAGGTCGAACGTTACTGAAATTCGGAATAAACGCTGGACGCATCCCATAACTTGGATTTGTCGCAGGAGCAATTCGTAAGCCAGGCTTAAACGAAACGTTTGTATTTAGGTTATTGGAACTTCTAGTAGAGTATAGGAAATTTTCTTCTTCAATTACTAAGCCCATGGCGGTCTCTAAGTCTTTTGGCGACCTAAGTCGAACATTAGTTTGAATAGGCAAAGGCAAACCTCTAATAAAAGTTTTTAAAGCCAAATCGTCGTAATTTTTTAATCGCAACTTATGTTCCTCTTTTGTAATACCTTCAATCGAATTTAGTTTGGAAATAATAAGACTTCTAGAGTCTTGACACCTCATGCCAAAATTGTATGGGGATTCGTTTTTGTTTGGTTGCAAATTAATTAGATCTTGAACTAAATAATCAATGTTTCGTTGGTCTCCAAAACTCAAAATTAAAGCACTTTTTATATCTTTCCAAGTTTGAAGCTCTGTACGAGATCCAATTAATATTTGCGCTCTACCCGTCAATTTGCCTACAATAGCTCGTAATAAAAATGAATTCAACCCGGCATCGGTTGGACTTGCAAATGCGGTGATCAGGCTCTCACAATTACTGAGAAAAATCGTTAACGTATGAGGATTTCCTTCATAAGGAGGGATCGAATCTAAGTAAAGTCTAAGTAATTGATAATTGGTCGGGGTCGTAGCCATTGTGATATGTAAATTACTAGGGGCGGTTTCAGATGGAGTTGGTTGTAACTTCTCAGCAAATAACTCTACTAATTCGTCTAAATCGGATTCACTCATCAAATTTGATAACTTTAATCTAGTTTAGCTTAATTATTATTATTATTTTATAACTACTAGCACGATGGGGAAAGTTAGAATGGGAAAAAATTGGAAAGAGCACTTACGCTAAGACGATTATCTTCATTTCTTGAATCTTAGTTCCTAGTCCTTAGTCCTATCTTCTTATCCTAGTTCCTGTAGGTTCGGACGATTGGTGTTCCTCTCCCAGGATGTGTAGTCCTCGTTTCCCTGCTGGAGTACTCGACTCGTGTCTCTGGGGTAAACTGGTACTGTCTTTTCACTACCCGATATTCACTCGAACAGGAAAGCAGCTTTCGATTCGATATTCACTCGAATTTACAGTTTTACCGATTTGAGGTTCTTCCGGTTAGTCGTTGAAACGATTAAATTGCCCGTTCGATACGTTCAATTCCCGAAATATCCTACTGACTGCGCCAATTACGATGTCGTGCCTTTAGGCAGGGTTTTTAAAAACGAAAATTTACTACACACGTGAGACGTTTATTGCAAGGCTAACAACAATAGTCTGAGGATACACCTCGGTTGGTCATATTTATAACATTGCATTGAGAATGCTGGTTCAGCTGAATAAGTGTGTATCCAGGCAAGTACTCTCTCGTAACTTGCATATAGAAGATAGGGGTAAGATTACAAAGGAAAAAATCTAAGAGTCTACGTCCATCAATTGGAATAAGACCTAAGATGTTTTTAAAGTTTACTGAGACATGTTTTGAATAAGCAGCTAGTATCGATCTTCAGTCAGTCTTGCGGATGAGAGCAATTCATAAAAATATAAGTATATACTTGCATATAGAAGATGGGGATAAGATTACAAAGGAATAAGTCTAATAGTCTACGCCCATCTAAATGTTTTTAAATTTTACTGAGACATGTTTCGGACAAGCAATTAGTATCCATCTTCAGTCAGTCCTGCGGATAAGAGCAATGTAAAAAAATACACGTATATACTTGCATATAGAATGTGGGGGTAAGATTACAAAGGAAAAAGTCTAATAGTCTACGCCTCTACGCCCATCAATTGGAATAAGAGCTAAGACTAAGATGTTTTTAAATTTTACTGACACATGTTTCTGACAAGCAGTTAGTGTCCATTTTCAGTCAGTCCTGCGGATGAGACCAATTAAAAAAAACACAAGTATATACTTGTCTTTTTTGAACGGAAATTCATGGTAGCTAAATTGGTGTTATTATAGTTGTGATTCGATAAATTGATTACATTCGGAAATGAAGATTATTACTTTAAGTGCCAAAAACCCGCAGGGCATGAAACCGACTTAAGTAACACCGCCTCCGGATATCACAAGACCTTCTACAACGACACACGTGGAGAGCTTCTTCGACTTCTGCCGCGAATGAAGATATTGGCAGATAAACATCTCGACCGCACGCTGGCATCGTTTGAAGCAAATTTCAACAAATCTTTGAAAGTGGAAGCATTATAACGGAGATGATGAATACATTTTACGGCCCAGTATGTGGCTGCATTGATATATCGGCGCTTGCCGAAAAACTCATACGCGGGCATCAATCAAACGCATCGATCGATCGTATTGTCGCGATCCTCGGAAGTTATAAATTATTATTGCCGTGTGCGTGCGGCGGTTTTATAACCGCTTAAGACGCGTTAATTTAAATATTTCTGGTCGGCTCTTCAGAGTCCATGGCGTTGTTCTTCTTTTTCCTTTCGGTTGTATCTACGTGTGTGTGTGTTGAAAAGTCGCTCGGACGGGGCCAATTAAGGACCGACAAAACCGCAATCACGAAATACAGGTGCAAGGAAGGTGTCGTTTTCGAATGGTCGAGGAGGCGTACGACGACCAATCGGACGAGAGAAAGTTTCGAGGTTTGCATTTTCTCTTCTCGAAACAATGCGCGACATTCACTTGAACGTTTTGGAAATTCCATCATTTTACCAAAGAAAAAACAACAGAAACTTTGGAACTGCGTGCTTAAGTTAATGCATTAGAATGAAGTTCCCCCCTTGTATGCGGAACGTTATCCCTATGCTTGTATACATACGCTTCCTAGTCCAAGACCAATCTGTCAGAAATTAGCTTTATATGGACGTAAGAGGTAACCGCAATGTTTTTACATGAATACCTCGGGAATAATTCCTAGAATAAGGATTAACATATCCTCCAGCGCTCAGAGGTCGGGAACATGGTTTAAAGTGCAACAATTACAAAAAAATTTGAAAAAACGCGTGTTTTCCAATTTGTTTTGCTTCTAACTTTTTATGTATTGAATTTAGAAGAAAGTTGTAGAAAGAAAAAAGTTGCAGAATCGCTGTTTACATAATACAGCATAGATTGAAAATTCAAAAATTTATTAGCGGTTTTGCAAAAGAGCTATAAACAAAAAAAATCGGCCCAAAAAAGTGTTTTCTCTATTAATTATTTTAGGCACTTTATAATGGAGTTAGGACTTCCAAATCACAGGTAGAAAATCTTGAAGTCATAATAAAAGAATTCCGTAAATTTCGTTTAGATCGGTTTATTAGATTTTGCACAAATTTTGCAATCCAGAAAAATCGAAAAATATTAAAAATGTTCTAAATTGTTTAAAAAATTTTCCACCAATTTCATTTTAACAAAACTCGCTGAGCATATATAAACTGGTTAAGCATATGTAAGGTGGAACAAGCTTTCAAGTGCTTTTCTCAGAATTAAAAAAATATTTATTGGAACGGTCAGTTATTGTTTAAAATTTGTGTCGTTTTTTTTTACATATGAACAAATAGATTATCTCGGCGAACTTTTTGTTAAATGAAATTATGAAAATATAGCCGGACATCACTCGGAAGGACGCTCCTTTTAATATATAACAAGCCGTACCCGGCATGCGTCGCAATGCCACGTAAAGTTTAAAGAAAAAAGATAAATAAAAATTATAGATGACCCGGTGAAATTCCTATTATCTACATATATTTTTGAAAAATAATGTCAAAACAATACAAAAATTTTATCTACATTAAATTAAATGCAATACAGTTATACACATAATCAATTTAAGGCTTTCTGATCTAGCTACTATATTTTCCGTCTTTTTTTGCGGAGCGTAAATTTATAAAGATGATGGTTTTACGACTCGCGAACACGCGACGTTCCATGCGCGAAACCGGGAAACTCCAAGTTTATTCCGCAAACTGTCCTTGTATTAGCAATTGTATATTATCTTTTTAAATTTTTAATAAATAATTTATGAAAAACTACCCTGAAATTAGGTATGAAATTTTCCCGTACAATATGCGTTGCACCAAACGACGTCATTTAAAAGCAATTATTATACGTTTGGATGTTGGCCAAGAAATATTTAGAATCATTTCCCACCCCAGAAACTAAAGAAGGTAATGGATCTGGTGGTGGGAACAATTACGGCAATTTTACTTTACCACCAGCACAACATAATCCAGTAGCTTCACCGCTGCATTTTAACGCTTTACAATATTGACAAACGATTGTCATTTCTATAAATAGTTATACGATTATACAATCGTTACGGATTCTTCGGCACAATAATCTATATCCGGGACGTAGTGGAATGCTACTCGTTCCAAGTTTACAGGAACACTGCGTCTGCGGAATCGCTCTAATTCATTGTGTCTTGAAGTGCGCTCCATGTTTTGGGTATTTGTTGCTCGTAGTTACGTGCATGACCATCTTGGTGTTGATTCTGCCATGTTTTTTTCAGCTTGTCTAAGTAGTTTTTTGTTTGTTTGTTATTTTTACCTTTAGTTCGATTCGTCGGTAATCCTGTTCGGTCTGTTGTTTGGGTTTCTTCACTTCCGGTTTTGGGTCTTGTATTTCTACCTCATAGACTTGTTTCTTAGGTGTTTTATTCGTTTGACGTCAGGTACAGTCGAATTGTCTTGTAGTTTTCCTCGATCCTCTTGAAATAGTGTGATCTTATATAATTGTGCTGATCGTCAAACCCAAGGTCATGGAACGCCTCGTTGTTCTCTTGGGCTTTCCCCCATAGTGCTTCTAGGTGATCAATCCTTTTTTGTAAGTATTCCTTGGTTTTTCTTGCACTTCCGTTTTTCTTGCAATTATTTTGTAGTTATATGATTTCTTGGGCTATTTTTTCTTGTTCTTGAATCAACTCATCTGCTTGTTATATCTTGTCGTAGTTGAAATTGTGAATTTTTTAACTTAATTGTCTGGAAAAGGTGGTTGTGACTTACTCAGGACTTTGCTTGTCTTCTTGACTTCCTGTCGTTGTGTTGGGGTCGAAGTTCTTGAAGTTTTGGAGTTGTAATCACTGGCGGCTTTTCCTCCGGCTGCAGTGACTGGATGTGTCCGTCCTTTCTTTGTAGAATTTGTAGGCTCGGTGTCCTGGTGAAGTTGCTTTGACTTACTCAGGACTCTTCTTGGTTTCTTGACATTCCGCTTTTGTGTTGGCGTCGTGTAGACTTTGTAGACTCGGTGCCCTGTCGATCTAAATGCTGTTGTGTAAGATGTGCCCGAACTCGTTCGATTCCATTATTTACTGTTGAACGTAATTCTGTCATACCAATACGAATTTTATCTGTCTCTCACCGGTCGTCAGTCGTCAGTGCGATTTGGACGTGAGAGCTCGTCTCGTTGCACATTTGATTGACTTCGACGACCTAAGTCCATCTTCTCCTTGGCATTTTAAAATCAATAAAGTTCTCGCGCACTGACACACTGATGATAGATTGTAATAATCGTCTTGACATTTATTTATTTGACAACCAACTGACACTATACTTTCATTTGTTTGATCATAAATGTCAAATTACAAAACGTACCTTTTTCAGTATTTCCCTTACTTATTACTTATGTTTCTCACCGAAAAACCTTCCCTGAACTTCCACAAATATTTCAAGATCAAAATTAGCAAAATCCGTCCAGCCGTTCTCGAGTTCAAGCTAGACAAACGAACAGCAATCCATTTTTATATATATAGAGATCTATCTATATTATCTATCTATAATATTTATCTAGAAGTGTGGGGGTTAAAATAATTAAGAAAAGGGCTAGATTTAATAATAAGAGTTTAAATGAAAATTTGAATTTTTCATTTGAGGCAATTCTAGTTATGTAGGTAAATAGAACTAATAATCCCCCAATTATGAAAAGAAAAATAATATAAGAAGATCAAAAATTTAGGGATATATATACGTATGTCTAAATTTGAGGGACTCATTTAAAATAATGAGTATATTTACTAATTAGGTTAAATTGCTTTGATTTTTATACTTATATTGAACTAGAGGGGATAATTGTAGTAATTAATTTTGCTTATTTACGAATTGTAGGAAGCAGCAATAGTTTATAGCTCTAACAAATTTTTGTGCCAGCAGTTGCGGTTATACAAGAAGAGTAAGCAACATATTCTTTATATTTATATGCTTTTTCTCAACATGGTTTAGTGGGTTCTGGAAGGTATTCTGTTTCAGCAGGGTATATCCGTGAGTATCTTCTTTTATTCTTACATTGGGCCCCATTAAATTTTTTAATTTTAAAGGCTGATTATTTATTTAATTTATACCTAAATAGTGTAACGTTTATTTTCTAATTTATTTACACTAATACTAATTGTACACTAGACACTACTTAATTTATTTACACTATTAGTAAACTAATTAATTTATATAACACACTTAACTATTTCCTAACATTAATTTATATCACTCTTAATTATTAATTTATTTATACGCTCTCGCTTTCGCTATTTCGCTTGTTTACTCTCGCGGCTTCCGTTTAATAATAATCTCTTTCGTCCGCAGCGTTACTTTTATAGCCCCCTCATAATGTATTCTCGAATTTACTAGTATTTGCTAGATAATTCGACAAACACTCGATCTATCTCGATAATAATGTTTACGTAGAAAATGTCCAGAAGGTCATAAATCACCTTTCCTTAAATAATAATCCGGGAGGTTTCTTCTTTAATAAGATGTTTTTATAGAATTCAATTAAGCGTCGCGGCAATTCTTTTGAGGTAAGCCGCCCAGGTCCGATACGAGTAAACACGTCTCGCGCTGTTGTTTACTTTTCGCATTACAATAGTTTATTTAAAATATTAATATTATGTCTATAGTATTATTTTACATTTTTTTCTTTCTTTTAATTATTTTTATAAATTCTTCTGCAATTTTGTTCATTAGCATCTGAAATATAACTCCTCAAAGTTGATTAGTGGTTAATAAAATGGTTAATAAAATTACTTATTTTCTCATATCTTAAGAAATAAATGTTATTCACAGTAACCAATATCATTTTTTTTTTTTGAAATTTACATTAAAAAGATTGAAATTTACATTAAAAAAAATTTCTCGCTTCGAATTTTGACAAATTTATAAATTTGACACCAACTTTAAGCAATAAATGTGATCGTTATAATATTCAAATTTTCAATATTTTTCTGGATTGCAACATTATTGTGCAAAATCTAATATACCGATCGAAACGAAATTTACAGAATTTTTTTTATTAAAACTTTAAGATTTTCTACCTGTGATATGGAAGTCCTAACTTCATTTTAAAGTGCTAAAAATAATAAATTAAGAAACCACTTTTTTGGGCCGATTTTTTTTTATTTATTGCTATTTTGCAATACCGCTAAGAATTTTTTGAATTTCTAACCTATGCCATATTATGTAAATAGCGATTCTGCAACTTTTTTCTCTCTTTGACTTTTTTTCTAAATTCAAAACTTAAAAAGTAAGAAGCAAAACAAGTTGGGAAAAACGTGTTTTTTCAAATTTTTTGTGGTTTTGTGGAAGCAGTTGCTACCTACTCAGTAAATACCATCTACGAACCAGGGATAGCTGATTAACCAATTGTAAGTATTAAAACTTGATTGTTTAAAAATGATTTCAAAAGTACCTAAACCTTAAAAAAATTTAAACGCGTTTTTCTCAAAACTGCATTTTTTCAATCGTCACAGATTTATTTTCGAGAAAATCGTAATTCACGAGAAAATTGAAAAAAATGAGAAGAAGAAAATTGTCTAATTATTTAGACATTTCGGTTTTTGATTAATTTTTTATAAAAGGGTGGTGTAATCACAAGGTATTACGATGTAATGGACCTTCCTTTTTAACATGCCCTTTTCATTTTTTTGTTACAAAGAGGCCATTTTCAAGATTAACTCTGTTCCATTGGTCAACGTAATTTTGAAGGAGGCAACATTAATACCCCCAATGGTCTAAATAACAGTAGATCAATATAAAATATTTTTTTTACTCCTGAAAAGTGTGTTAATATTGTAACGCGAAATGTAAACAACCAGCGTAAGCCTTCCTCTTATCGGACGGCGGCCTGCCTCAAAGGAAGGCCTCCGCTAATTGAATCTTATAAAAAAAGACAGTTCCATGAATACTCCCGAATATTCATTTAAACGTCGGTGCATTTAAAGAAAGAATGTTTTATCATCTTCGGGTCGTTTCTAGAACAAACATTATTAGGAAAGAATACACCAGAAGGTTCCGGATTAAAATTGAGATATGTATATAATGACGGACTTGCGGTTAGAGAAGATTAGACGTGAAGCCGCGAGTGAATAAACAAGGCGAAAAACGGACAAGCGTATTGTACAAATAAATTAAAGTTAAGTGTGTTATATAAATTAATTAGTTTGTAGAGTGTATAATTAGGACAGTGTAAATAAATTAGAAATAAACGTTACAATATGTATAATATGTTTTATAAAGTTCCATAATAAAGTAAGTGAGAAAAATATTGATATATTTGTTGATTTTAGCTACTTTTTCCGGTAGTAGTACCTTAAATTGGGTTTGGTCACTAAGGACCATAAGATCATGATCTTTAGAAGCCTTATCTACCTTAGTACATTCTAGTAAAGTTAATTTAGCACCCTTCATTCCTTCATTTGGTAATGTGTAGTTTGATATTCCAAAATGTGAGCAAGTAGATTGGGGCCATGGTGGCAACTGAGAACATGGTCAGCGAACCAACTGGAAACTCTTGCTAAGAGGTTATTGACGGTCTCTGAAACAAATCTCTAATGTTCCGAGATTCTAGTTGCCAGTCGTCTTCCATTAGGAACAATGTATATTACATTGCAGGATGTGTAGGGGTAACTGATACAATAAACACATGACCCATCACCACAATAGACCCGATCTTTTTTCACGATTTCTTTTTTCAGTTTAACTTACTTCGTTTTAACAATTAAGGGAAGTTAAAATGAATTCACTTGCTAAACGAGATATTAATATCATTAATGTACCGATGGAAATACTTTTCCACCGGTAATGTAAGAAATGACGGAAATTTCGTCATTTTCCAAATTTAAAATGAAAAAAACGTATATCCTACATTTAATAGTTAATGCAATGTTTTAAATATCTCCAAATTTTTACTACATCTATTTTTTCTGTGTAAAATAAGTCGAAAGGTCACTTTACTCTACGTGATTTTGGATTTTCCATTTTCTTCAAATTGCCTCATTAACATATACCCCATTTAATATTTCAATATTTTCAATTCAATTTTAATATTCAATCCGGAAATCGGGACAGAAATCATAGAAATGGTGTGGGACTGTTGATCTCGAAGAACCTGAAGAAATCAGTGGTGGATTTCGTTCCTTATTCAGATCGTACTGCCATGATAAAAATTAAGACTAAACCAGTTGATCTAAATATAAGCCAGGTATATGCACCGACATCGGACGCATTGGACCAAGATGGAGAACAGTTTTACAGCGATGTAGAAGAGCTACGGAGATTAACTAAGAAACATGAAGTTAATATAATAATGGGAGACCTGAATGCTAAACTAAGAAAAACTAGATTCGAAAACATCATTGGACCCTTTGGTCTAGGAACAAGAAATGACAGAGGCGACAGACTCCTACAGTTCTGTCAAGAAGAAAACATGGTAGTTACTAATACGTGGTTCCAACATCATCCTCGCCGTCTGTATACCTGGAAGTCACCAAAAGACCAGACAGGGAATATAATTCATAACCAATTAGATTACATCCTTATAAATTCTAGATTTGCGTCTTCCATAAAAACGGCGCGTACATATCCTGGCGCTGATATATATATATATATATATATATATATATATATATATATATATATTGTGAGAATATCCTGAATACGACCCTGTCAACCCGGACTACGAGTACGCGGGGAGACGGTCCTGGCTAACCTCGGCCGCTGGGAGATCCGCACGCTCGAAGCTCGGGGATTCACAAGATAGACGATTCATTCTTTTTGCCGATCGATTCAGAATACAGTCGTATTTTTCTCTCATACTTTTATTTTAAAATTACGCCCATCTTAATAAATCAGAAGCGGGATTCGGGTGCCTTTGTGGGGCAAACAAATAGTTTTGTGCGTGTGTACGTGGGGAAGGTGAACCTGCACACCTACGTACAACGGGCACGAGACGAGGCATCGCGGCGCTGAGAGGCCGTTCTTGAACGTCTTGGACATTCAATTGGTGAGTACCCAAGCCTCAAAGACATTATTTTCGTATAACGATACCAGCTCTAATCTGTCTATTCGCTGTACATTTTTGACTGCCCTTTGTACTGTGTAACGAACTGAGACAATGAGTGAATGTTACAAATCGAGGTCCCGTTCGCGACGTCGTCGTAAACGCGTTAGGGAATCGAGTCCTTCCTCAAATTCGCGTTTACTTCAAAAAAGACTTGAACTTTTGGAAAATTTGGTGCGTAGGCGTGACCTTACGGTAAATTCAAGGGAATCGCCGGGGACCGGGGATTTACAGACCGTCGGCTCCTCGTCGACGCCGGTCGGTACGCATACGCGTGTATCGTCATCCGCGCCGTTGCCACGTCGTGACGAATATCTTGAACCGGAACAGGTTTACTCTTCGCGTGAGCAGGGAAATTCAAGATTTGCGGGTAGATTGGAGTTGATTCCCATTTTCGATGGCTCAATGGATGGCCTTACTGTTATACAGTGATTAGACAAAGTAAACTCTGTTAGTAACATGTATAATTGGGATGATCGAGCAAAAATCTTCGGGGCAATTGCACGATTATCAGGAAATGCGAAATCCTGGTACGAATGCCTAACTGAAACACCTACAACTTGGCTTGAATGGGAGCAACAATTAAAACGCGCATTTCCGCCGTTCAAGGGCATCGCGACGAAATTAAAAGATTTTGTTAACACTGAAAGACGCTCCAATCAAAACATTGTTGAATTTTACTATGAAAAATTACGAGTAGGCAGACACTGCAACCTTACGGACGAAGTGATTGCTGATGTCATCATTTCAACAATTAATAACAACTTACTGAAAGCTAGTGCACAAGCTGCTAGGTGCAATACGCCGGAAAAATTATTAGAATTTCTCTCTGAATCTGACTATGTGAATGAAGCACCCAGCCAAAGGCAACAAGTTCCACGTAAACACTTCAATGACAATTATATTAAAAAACGTCAATTTAACGACCACGGCAAATCTGGGAAGACGTATGGAACAAATAAACCCGAGAAAAAGATTATCTGTTATTATTGTAACAAAGAGGGACATGTCAAGGAAAAATGTTTTAAAAGAAGATCCGATCTTTCATCAAAAATAAATGTGATCTCCAATACTGATAAAAAATATCATATGGAGGTTAAAGTCAATGGTGAGGTAGTTCCGGCCTATGTAGATTTTGGCAGCGCATGTAATATAATGACCTTAAATAAAGCAATGGCTCTAGCGTTACCCGTCGACACCAGTAAACAATCAATGATGATGGGATATGGAGGCGCTACCGTTAACTCTTTAGGACAGACTTCTGCGCGTATCAAAATCGATGAAGTTGAAAGGACCGTACCGATTCTAGTCGTTAACAACGAAGCTCAGAACATCGACTTACTGATAGGCCAACCTTTTACTGAGCAGTCGGGCATTTTAGCAATAAAGTCCGGAAATCGTTTAACGTTTCATAATAATAATGATATTTGACAATTAACCATACCTTCTACAGAACAACTTAAATATGCAGTGACCGTTAATGAAAGTGTATCACTCTTACCGGGAATAAATAAGATTCGAGTGAGCTCCGAATTAAATCACGCAGACCTGATGATAAACGCGTCTGAACAGTTTCGTAATGGATCAATTATCATTATCCCTCAAAAAACGCTCGAGATTCGAAATGAAAAAGGAATTCTTACAGTTCTTAACATAGGCAGAAATACCGTTAAATATAAAGGAGATGAATGTATTGCCCGAGGATTGTTAAACGATAAAATTTCATTGTCCAAATCAACAGAATCTAATGTTTGGGGAAGTTCTACAGACGAACGACTCTCCATGTTATTAGAAAAGTATCAGAATTGCTTTTCGACAAACATGTCCGCACTAGGGCACACTAGTGTAGAAATGGAAATAAAATTAATTGATGACAAACCAATATGTTACCGTCCTTACCCTCTATCCTATCATGAAATGCAAATTGTACGCGAAATTATAAACGACCTTTTGGCAAAAGATATAATCGAACCAACCGTCTCATCTTATGCTAGTCCTATTCTACTGGTCAAAAAGAAGACAGGTGGTGTTAGGATGTGTGTTGATTACCGTAAACTAAATGCGATTACTGAACGAGACAAGTATCCACTGCCTAGGATTGAAGACCAACTGGAAAGGTTAGCTGGTAACGATTGTTTCACAACTTTAGACCTCACTGCTGGATATCACCAACTTAAAGTTGCCGAGAGTAGTCGACCGTACACTGCTTTCATCACACCAGATGGACATTACCAATATAAGCGCATTCCATTTGGTTTAACGAATGCACCAAGCGTGTTCCAGAGAGCAATAAACGAAATTTTAGGAGACCTTCGCTTTACGTATGCTTTAGCGTATTTGGATGATATCCTTATCATATCACAAGGCCCAGAAATAGGTTTAGAAAGGTTAGAAAGTGTTCTTCAAAGATTGGGAAAGGCAGGACTTACTTTAAACAAATCGAAATGTTCATTTTTACAGTCCGAAGTCGAATATTTGGGATATATAATTCACAATAATGAAATACGACCATCAAATGCAAAGATTAGTGCCGTACAAGATTTTCCCAGGCCGATAAATGTTCACCAAGTTAGGCAATTTTTGGGCTTAGCGTCCTATTTTCGTAAATTTATAGAAAACTTTGCCGTGAAAACTAAACCTTTAACAAGATTGACTAAGGCAAACATTGCATGGAGTTGGGGTGAATCTGAAGAGGAAGCTTTCAAAACAATCAAACATATACTAACTAGTGATCCCGTCCTTGCATTATACGATCCGACCTTGGAGACACAGCTACATACTGATGCGAGTAAAGTTGGATTTGGTGCCACCTTATTACAAAAACAAGCAGGTAACGAATGGAAACCGGTAGCCTATATGAGCCAACAAACGTCTGAGTGTGAATCAAGATATCACAGTTACGAACTTGAAACTCTCGCTGTAGTTATTAGTATTAGAAAATTCCGTAATTACTTGATCGGCAAGAAATTCACTGTTATTACTGATTGCAATGCTCTACGTCTAACATGGACTAAGAAAGATTTGAGTTCAAGAATAGGAAGATGGTATCTGGAACTTCAAGAATACGACTTTGATGATGTGTATCGACCAGGGACCCAGATGAAACATGTGGATGCCCTCAGCCGTAGACCAATCAATGTGAATTTAATTAGGGAAACTGACTGGTTACAATGTGTGCAACTACAAGACGAAGATTGTCAAAAGTTAAGGCGTCAAATTGCTGAAGGTACTGCTGAAGATTTCTATATGATAGTAGATGATAAGATTTGTCGCAAGGTTAAAGGTGAAACGAGATTTCTTATCCCCAAAGATGCTCGTTGGAAGATAGTGAAACAGTATCACGATGACAATGGACACCCAGGACCGAATAAGACTTTGGAAGTAATATCCTTAAAATATTGGTTCGCAAATATGAAAGAATTCGTCAAGAAGTACGTTAGTGCTTGTATACCATGTTTGTGTACGAAGAGACCTACAGGAAGGCGACGCGGATATTTACATCCAATCCCAAAAATAAAAGAGCCTTCTCATACTTTACATCTTGATCACTTAGGACCGTTTTGCAGAACTTCAAACGACAATGTTCATGTATTGGTTGTAGTTGATGCCTTTACAAAGTTTACATGGATCGAAGCTGTTCCGGATACTGGTACTAAACCTGTCATCAAATGTCTAAAATTATTAATCAAATTCTTTGGACATCCTACCAGAATCATCACTGATAGGGGAAAAGGCTTTATCAGCAAAGAAATGGCTGCTTTTTGCAAGGAAGAAAACATTAAACATGTTCTTAACGCTGTCGCTTGCCCGAGGAGTAACGGTCAAGTGGAACGATTTAATCGTACCATTTTGGACGCTCTAACTACGGCTATTGGGACTGATTATGTGTCGTGGGAGGACAAAATCTCGGAAGTTCAGCGAGGTATTAATATGACAATTTGTGCGAGTACGGGTAAAGCTCCTAGTGAACTATTGTTTGGTTATCGACCTAAGTTACGGTACGACATTCCGTTACGCGATCCGGAATCGAGTGAAGACAGATTAGAAGCGCTTGATAAGGTTCGGGTTGAGGCTTTGGGGAATATCAATAAGACGGCATGTGCCATGAAGAAGAGATATGATCGTAATCGTCTGGAGGCTTTGAAGTTTAAAAAGGGAGATATGGTGATGGTGGAGAGGACCCCTATGGTAAAGGGTCTGACCAGTGGGAAGTTAGTTCAGAAGTATGTAGGACCAGTTCAGATCACTGAGGTGCTACCCAACGATCGCTACCGTGTTGAAGCATTATCCAAAGATCGAAGGCGAATTAGAGGAGTATTTGCGAGCGATAAGATGAAGGCTTATCGATCTCAGACACCAAACTGAGAGTAAGTTATTCTTTACCGTTTTAATATGATCAAATTGGCACTTTAATTTTGGTTTTTAAAGTAAATAGAGCCCTAACTATTGTCAGATGATTTCGATTGAGTTTTTTGGCTACAGTTCAAATTTTATTTATTAGATTTCAATACATTTTACCTTTATGCTTTCAAAATTATGAAAGAAGACAGTTTGAGGTGTAGCCTCTGAGCTGAGTAATGCCAGACATGTTATGACCTTGAGTGTAACCTCTGAGCTGAGCAGTACTAGACACGCTATGACCTTTGAGTATTTAAGTTTCACGGTGTAGCCTCTGAGCTGAGTAATGCCAGACATGTTATGACCTTGAGTGTAACCTCTGAGCTGAGCAGTACTAGACACGCTATGACCTTTGAGTATTTAAGTTTCACGGTGTAGCCTCTGAGCTGAGTAATGCCAGACATGTTATGACCTTGAGTGTAACCTCTGAGCTGAGCAGTACTAGACACGCTAGACATCTCTGATTATTAGAATAATTGAAAGATTAGTCTTGTTGATTGTAGCAGTTGTATATAACTGCCACAATATAGTTTGTGTTTTGTTACTTCAAAATTTAACAGGCATACTCCGGTTGAGTTGCTGTTGAGCGTATGACTCCAGTAGAGTCCTGTTGAGTCAATTCCAGTAGAGTCCTGTCGAGTCAATTCCAGTAGAGTCCTGTCGAGTCAATTCCAGTAGAGTCCTGTTGAGTATGGCTCCAGTCGAGTCCTGTTGAGTTGGCTTCAGTCGAGTCCTGTTGAGTTGGCTTCAGTCGAGTCCTGTTGAGTTGGCTTCACTAGAGTCCTGTAGAGTTAGTACGCTCCAGTTTATACTCCTGTCGAGTAAACGTCGCACAGTTCAACTAATTGAACATTAGATCTTTTATTTAAATACTGCCGGGGTACTTTTCTTGTTTACAGGGTTTGGAGAATCGGCCCGAGACGTGCCTCCCTCAGGAAGGCCGAATGTGAGAATATCCTGAATACGACCCTGTCAACCCGGACTACGAGTACGCGGGGAGACGGTCCTGGCTAACCTCGGCCGCTGGGAGATCCGCACGCTCGAAGCTCGGGGATTCACAAGATAGACGATTCATTCTTTTTGCCGATCGATTCAGAATACAGTCGTATTTTTCTCTCATACTTTTATTTTAAAATTACGCCCATCTTAATAATATATATATATATATATAGCGATCATATATTACTAATGGCAGTACTGAAAATATCACTCTCACAACCTAAAAAAGAAGCACCAAGGCGTCCAATGGCATTAGATACGCTACAGGATCCAGCCATTAAAAACGAACTAACAAATCAGTTAAAGGCGCAAATACAAACATTAACTCCCAAACTCGAAGATGCTGACATAACTCAGTCATGGGGAAAAATAGCAAATGTCCTAAAAAAACACCTCACAAAATGTTCTAGGATGCAGATCTAAAAGTAAAAAACAAAAATGGATGACGCACGAAATTATGCTACTCATGGAAGAACGCAGGAAATCCAAAAATGACAAAGAAAGGTACAGAAATCTGCAAAAACTAATAATAGCAGAAATCAGGATAGCAAAAAATGAATGGCTTAAAAGAGAATGTAGCAAAATAGAACAGCTACAACACAAACATGATCATTTTAACCTTCATAAAAGACTAAAGGAAACAGCTGAAATATTAAAAAAAACGGAGCTTAGGCATATTAGTCAATGGAAATAACCAGTTAGTTCTAAGCAATACCGAAAAATGCAATATATGGGAGGATTATGTAGAAAATCTCTTTCACGACACCAGATCGACTAAAGAACTCATAGTAGGAAACGATCTAAGTGGACCCTCCATTACTAAAGACGAAATAAGAAAGGCTATACAAATCTCTAAAAATAATAAGGCAGCTGGACCAGATGAAATACCTTCAGAAATACTTAAACTTTTAGACGAGAGAGTGATTGCAGTTCTCCACAAGTTATTCAACCAAATATATGACACTGGCCAATACTCGTAACAGTGGTTATCTTCAACTTTTATTCTTGTGCCAAAGAAAGCAAGCGCAAGGAAATGCGAACAACATAGACTTATCAGTCTCATGAGCCATTCCTTAAAAATATTCCTTAGAATAATACATCAACGAATATACAACAAATGTGATAACGCCATAAGCGACTCGCAGTTTGGTTTCAGACAGGGGCTGGGCGCAGGAGAGGCACTAGTTGCAACACAGGTCTTAATACAGAACTGCTATGACCAGCAAAAAAAACGTATGTTTATGCTTTATAGACTATGAAAAAGGCATATAGAGTCCGACACCATACACTTATGCAGCTTCTCAGAAGACTTGATCTGGACCAAAAAGACATTCGGTGCATTGAAAACCTATACTGGCACCAATCAGCACAAGTCAGAGTGGCTAACGGTTTAACAAATCAAATCAAGATTCGTAGAGGAGTGAGACAAGGGTGCATACTGTCGCCGCTTTTGTTTAATCTATATTCAGAAGCCATTTTCCAAGAGTCGCTTAAAGATAAAGAAATTGGAATCAAAGTCAATGGAGTATGGATAAATAACATACGCTACGCCGACGACACAGTGCTGATAGTGGACAACGTGGGATGATCTACAACAGCTGATTATTGTAGTGGGAGATTATAGTCAGGGAATGGGATTAAACATGAACACAAAAAAAAACTAAATTCATGGTTGTCACGAAGAAGAAGGATGCATTCAGAGATGCCAGCTTAACGTACAATGGAAAACTTTTAGAACGAGTAGAAAGATTTAGTATTTAGGAACATGGCTTCATGAAGAATGGTCATCAGACAAAGAAATTGAAAGCAGAATCGAACAAGCTCGAGGCGGATTCCTGAAACTCCAAAGAATGTTCACTTGCAGTGACTTGGATCTTGGTCTCCGATTGAGATTTGTTGGGTGCTACGTTTGGTCCATACTACTGTATGGCGTGGAAGGCTGGACTCTAAAAGTAAAGGCTATAAACAAATTAGAATCATTTGAAATGTGGATATACCGTAAAATTCTCAAGATTCCATGGACAGCCAGAATAAGGAACGAAGACGTTCTCAGACGTATTAACAAGGAACGCGAACTCTACACCATTATCAAAAAAGAGGAAGACTGCATCATACTTGGGTCACATAATGAGCAACCGTAAATATCAACTCCTGCAATTGATTATCGAAGGCAAGATCGAGGGTGAAAGAGGAATAGGACGAAAGAGAATGTCATGGCTGAGGAACCTGAGACAGTGGACCGGCATTGGTGACATACAAACATTGATCCACACGGCAAGAGATAGAGAAGCCATGGAAAATGTGGTTGCTAACATCCATTAGTGGATAGGCAGAAGAACAAGAAGAAGTAATAAAAGGACCCATTTGCTAATATCCATATTTTTTACACAAATTGCCTTATTACATTTAATCGTCCTATGACATGGACGGAAAGGCACTTTATTGATTTACGTTTTTCCAGATTACGTTTTTCAAGAAATTTCAGAAAAAAAATCTTACACTACTAATTTTATTCCACAGTTAAAACAAATATTTACAAATTTTCAGTGAAAATACATTTTGTAAGAGCCAAGAAGTTATTTTATTAGTGAATTTGCAACTTTCCACTTTGCAATTTACCTTATTAATACACACCTTAAATTTAGATTTTATCCGTCCTATGAAAGAATTGCTTACACTGTTTAAAGTGAAATATGTCTAATAAAATGAGCCGGAAGCGCATTTTCCTTATTAAATTTTCGTTTTTGATTTTTTGAAAAATTTCAAAAAGTAACATATGTCACATTTGACATTTCACGTCATCCATTTAATTCATATAACTTTATACTTTAAATTTTTTTTTGTAAACTGAACCGAAAAAGAATTTTTCTCATAAATTTGCGAATTTCAACATTTCCCCGCAAATTGCTTAATTCATTCAAATTGAATATTTAATATCTTAACTGCCTTATTAAATGAAATATCCACAAATTTTGGTTTGCAATATGTTCGTAAAATGCACCGGAAAGACACTTTATTCTTCGAAATTTACTTTTTTTTTCAAATTTCTTCCGAAAATTTCAGAAAAATAACAAATCTCTTACAATAATAAATCTCGTACGACATTGTATCCAGTTTATTAAACAACTTTTTAACATATATTATGTTTTGTGCAATGGGCCATGTGGGAACTTTTTCCGGTGAATTCTAGATTTTCCAGATTTTTCTATATCATACGACTAATATGTTGTGCTTAAAACTGTTTATTCAAAATGTGATTTTTAAAATGAGCCGGATGTACACTTTATTGTCCAAGTAACATTTGAATTTGTTTCGAAAAATGTTAAAGGCACGTACCAGATTTGCACAAACTTAATTATTTTTCAGGTTTTCTTAACTGCAGTCAAATTTAGCATATAAGTACATATAATTGAAACAGCGATCAATTTTGTACGCTCAATTTTGAGAAATAGCCTAATTTTTAGTAATCGCGTTGAAAATGTCTCAAATGTTACAGGGATCCCTAAAAAGTTGTTATTAATATTGCAATATTTTTAAAGAAAAAATTGTTCATGTATCATCCTATTTTTAGTTGCCCATATAAAGCACTCATATACAGACCGTTTCTACAGAGTCGCAGAGTCGCAGTATGGCATAAACATAAGAGCGAAAGAAAGGCCATATATTTCTCGTTGGCTAAACAGAGAAAGAACTTTTGCGCCGTTGCTAGCTCGCGAAACATCAGTCATCGCCACACACTCTACCGGATCATTCGCTGTATAGCCTCCGACGTGAATATTTGGAATGGGTTACGGGCCGGCCGGCCGGCAACGTTGCAAAACTTCCTTCTCTGTCATACTAACGAACTACTATTAGTTTCTCTTTCGCTCTTGTTGATTTCGGGCCCTGCATTTCAATAGAATAGGTCCGTATACATGAGAAATATGGTAATCGGGTGGATTTTCCAAATTTCAATTATTACCATTTCTAGATATTCTTAGGTTCCCTGGCTCCAAAAAACATTTTTTTTTGTGGAAAAACGTCTGTATGTGAAATTAAAAACGACATACGGTTTCAACTTTAAATTTAAACTTCATCTTACGATCCTCCTAATAAACTTTTCATTATGATCTAGTGAGATACAGAATACAGGGGTAGTGATCCAACACCAAAACGTCATCGACTCCCCGATCATTGAATAATAAGACCTGATGTATTTTCGATCGCCGATCGTCTGTTACGCAGCTTCCTGGAATATCTCCAACGTTAACTATTATTAATTGTCGCCGATAATGCGAGATAGTTGGAAGTTCGCAGGCAATGAAGTAATACACCAGAGAGAAATTACTGATGAAAGGCAACCGGTCGCCTAGCAAACAGAAAAAAGACAGAAAAATATCGACGGATAATTGCTTCTTACTCTCTTTTTCTCTCTCTCTAGTTCATCCGACGCGATTGCCGCAAAATAAGATTTAATGTTTTAGGAATGTCGCTCGTGTAACGCGAAATGGGATAATTGGGATTAGGTTTGCGGTGTGCTCAACTTTTTTTTATCAAAGTCGGAACTTTTTGCTCTCTTTTTCTCTTGGTATGAAGAGGTATTTAAAAGTCGTTTAATGACGGTAATTACCATCTGAAGAACAGGGAAAGCGAATGTAATAAGCATAACAAATTTATTCCAAAGTACTCATGTTAAAATTATACATACTGTAACGTTTTTACCAGCGCGAGAATTACTACAGGACACGAGTTGTCTTACTTAATTTATTTGGACCACTTTACACTCTATATAATTTATTTGTACACTTACACTTGGCATTATCTACTAACACTTAATCTAATTTATCTTATCTGACTTATTATTACTAATTAATTAATTTATATTACACACTTACTCTAATTTACATAGACCACTATGACATCTGTAGACCAGTCTACCGGCGACTGTTTACGAATACCGGCGACTGCCTTTTGTATCGCTCTCTGTCTGCTATTTATTTAGCCGCATCGGAATTCCAGAAAGATCGAGGCGTTTCCGGACCCGTATTTATAGTACTCGAATACTCTACGGCTTTCCAAGAATTCCACCAGTTCCCCGAATCTATCTCGTTAGAAATTTCTTTAATGAGACTCATCCCGACGGGCGCTTATCTTTATGGCAGGCTATTTCGTTACAATACTGAACCCAATGATTATAAAACACCGCTTTGCCGAAATTGAACACCGCACGTTTTCCTAGCTTTTTCGCACTTAGCTATTTTTGCGTCGTTGTAAATTATTGCTTTTTTTTATACTAAGGATAATTTTACGTTTTCCACATTTTCAACACTTAGAACTATTTTATATTTTTGGTACTTAAACAAATAGTTTTTCCTGCTTCTTCTCTATCTTGCGCATAACATCAAAATGTAAATATTTCTTTGCTTGTACATTGTTACCGTTACCAATCCGAAATAAATTAATCTAAGTAATTTCCGTCTTGTGTGTTTTATTTTTACGAACTGCCCTGGCATTCTCCTGAATAATGAAACTACCCAGACATATAACCGAGGGAGAAAACCCTTCAAATCTGGCGCCCGAGCAAACCAACCCTTAAACATTTGAAGCGAATTCCCGGACTCCGTCCAAGCGCCAAACTCTACAAGTAACTAGCGTTACAAGGAGTACACTTTGACGACAAATTAACACTTGGCTGTCACCAAAACATGACTACGAAGAAGGCGGAAAAGGAAATAAGCCCTTTAAATAGATTGATGTAGAATATAGGAGATCTGGTAACTGAGAAACGTAAAATTTGTAACGGGATTATCAATTCCATTGTCTTGTATGCGGCTTTGGAATGTCCAGAAAACATTAAATATAAAAATTACCCAACTATAATACAAAGAAAACCTCTAATCCGTGTATCTTGTGCTTACAGAACAGTTTTTGCAGAAGTCGTTCACAACTGATCACAGATACTCCCTCATGCGGTTTATGTAATGGAAAGATATAAAAGATATGAAGGTATCGGACCGAAAAACAGTATCATGAACGAGACTTTTAATAGATGGCAAAGGGAATGAAATGTAATTTCCAGTAAGACACAATGGACCAAAAAATGAATACCTAATATTTCCATTTGGCATAACTGTAAATTCAGAACATTGGACTATTTTCCGAACAAATTTCTAACGGGTCATTGTTTATTTAGGTCTTTTACTTTTCGTCTAGGAGAAAGCAAAACATATGTGTGCCATTACTGTACTCATATTTTAGATAATGCAGAACACGTCGTTGTTGATTACCACTATGGTGAACTAATTGGCTACATATTAATATACGCTTAAACATAACTATTTCTGCAACTAACTTTATGAACCAATGATTATGAGTAGAAGAAATTACGCTGGGGTTCATAAATATATTCAGGAAATCATATCTGAAAATTACTCATCTGAAAGAAATATCCGCCAAATAAAAAATTCGCAATAAAAATCTAGGACACCACTCTTAGGTAATTGATATCATCTGAATTTTCACAACTGATCTTATGTCGAAGATATGATCTTCTAAACCAGAGTTTACCCGACCGGGATGACTGGATGTAAATGGGGGGATTTATTTCAGGTAACCGCTACGATGTGCGGAGTCGATGCGACAAACCATCTATCCCATAGTTAGAAATTACTTTGTTTTCTGTTTCTGAGATGTCGTTTATCTCAGCTGGTATCCTACATGTCAATAAGTAGAGGTTTGCAAATGGCATATCTAGAACATTGAAAATATTGTAATCACATCATTACAATGATTTTTCACGTTATTTAGGAAATCGAATGTAATTGATTTCTTGGGCTTCGGATTGGTTATGCGGTATCTCTCATAGAAGATGAGGAACAAATGTTAAAAATGAGGTGTAATGAACGCCGTCTTCTTAAGAGTGTAAATTTCAAAAGTTTCCTTCTTTCAGGAAATAACCGAAAATTAAAAGTTTCAAAAGATAAAAGTTTCAATTTTCGTCCATAGTGAGCATCTCAACAGGGAACTCTAATCAAGATCAGAACTCTAATTGGTAGAGGGTTAACTTCAAATCATAATTTTTTTAAACACTTCCAATGTAAACCTATATCAACGCCTTCCACAACACATATTGCTTATTTGCAGCAATAAATTAATTATATACTGTAACGTTTAGTTTCTATTTTATTTACACTATCCTAATTATTCACTACACACTACTTAATTTATCTTAGACTATTACTGAACTAATTTATATAACACACTTAACTATCTCCTAACTATTTAATTTATATCACTTTTAAATGTAATTTATTTTTACTGGTCCGTTTTTCGCTTGTTTACTATGTCGCGCTTCACGTCTAATCTAATCTCTCCGACCGCAAGCCCGCTTATATACACCTCAATTGTATTCGCGATAGTTCCAGGTCATTCCTTTCTAATAATGTTTGTTCTAGAGAGCTTGGGAATGATTCCTTCTTTAATAAGATGTTGGCGGCAAGCTCGAAACGTTTTTTTTTATTGCTCATTTAGCGTAGCGGCGTTCTTTTGAGGTAAACCGCCGAGGTCTTTCAAAAAATCCAATAGTTAATCATCTTATATTGAGAGTGTATATTGTAAAGGGCGTTAACCTCTTTGAGTGTTTTCAATAAAATAGCTGGACGTTATTGTTATTTAAAGCACTCCAATTTCTTTTCCATTCTTGGCGTCGGTGTTTTATGACTCTTCTGCTACTCACGTTATGAATTTTACACCATTTCTAGATAATTTTAGGGATTCTCTGGGACAAATTTGAGAATTTCCCTTGGGATTTCTAATAGCACCATTTTAATGTTTCTCCTAGATTAGAACTTAAACGGGATTCTGGGAGTTTCTATAATTAGAGAAAATGTCACATTTCTGTTATCAAAATCGATGCATAACAACCAGATGAAACATTTGAGTAAAGTAAAAATTCGAACAAAAATATCAAGCAAGGCATGCATTCTAAAAGGCTCGCTCACTTCATAGTCCAACTAGTCCAGTGTAAATAGAAAAAAAGCTGGAAAAAATTATACAGATATTTTAAGATCCTAAAAGGTATTTGGGGGATACTAGATGACGAATTCGTGAAGATGGACAGCTAATTTTGCTTAGATTATTTTTTAAACAATAGTCAAAATTGAAAAACAATTGTTTTTGTTCATACAACGTTTCCCTTATATTTTTGAGAAAAATGCTTTAAATGAGAGTTGTAACCCATTAAAACGCCTTTAATTTGGCGTTTTATACATTCAAATCGGTTAACAAATGCCTAAGATAATGGCAAAAAACGCGCATTTCTGCACTAATTTATAAACGTTAATAAAATTGTTATTAGCATAACAACATTTAGTGTAACTTATCAAAAATGAGGCATTTAATGTGTTTTTTTAAACAAATATAAAAAATATATAAAGTTTTCTTGGTATATCTTACAGCTAAAGCCACAAAAACTCTATTTCAACTTTCAATATTACCTAGATTCATTATTTAGGCAAGGTGAATTGTTTAAACAACTGTCTTCTGGGATAAACAATTAGAATAACTTATAACTATTTGATCAATCTGCCTGAAATTTAACACACCTTAAAAACTTATCAAATGCCTCATTTTCAAGAGGTTATATTAAATGTTGTTATGTTAATAACAAATTTATTAACATTTATATATTAATTCAAAAATAAGTGTTTTTTGCCATTATTTCAGGCATTTGTAAACCGATTTGAATTTATAAAACGCCAAATTAAAGGCTGTTTAATTAATTAATTAATTTTTAAATATTGGGCTACAAATTTTATCCAAAGTATTTTTCTTAAAAATGCAACGGGAAGGTTTTATGAAGAAAAACAGATTTTTTGTTCACATTAGACCGTAGACTATTGTTTAAAAAAATTAAGCAAAATTAGCTGTACGTCTTCACGAATTTGTTATCTAGTACCTACCCCCCAAATGCCTTTTAGCACCTTAAAATAGCTGTATAAGCTTAACCCATGAAATCGATGAATTTGGCATAGATTGACTGGAGTAAACTGATCCTGATCATGATCCTTAGTAACAGCAATAGTCTATCGGAGGGTCCCTCATCGATAGGACAGGACCGGCTGGTATGCAATTAGTGTCCATCGCAATTGTAATAGCTCCCAAATTTAACGGCGGTCCGTCTCTTATCTCCTCCCTTTAATCTGTTGTCGTTAATGAACGGTAGCCCCGTAAACAAGTTTTATTAGTCGTTATGGCGAGAAACAAAGGCCGAATCGTATCTGGAAATTCTCGACATTTAACGGGATAATTTTTATGGTGAATCCATTGAAACGTCGCCGGCGGGCATTCGGAGAATTTCGAATCGTCCCGTCTCTTTTTCTCTCTGTCTTTCTCTCACACGTATACACTGTTCTGTGCTTTTAGCGTTCCCCCCGGAGCTAATTAAGATAAAGTTAAATTGCCCAGAAAGCGACTAATTGAAAATATTACTCGCCGGTGATAAATAAAGGAGGCGTTCGGATATGATTCCCTGACGTGTTAAGTAGTTTTGGAATGAATATTGATTGTAGTTGGATAACACATACCTACGTTGAATACGATACAAATGGTTTAATATCGGTGACGGCTGCTGACAGTCATATATATTGAAGTGCTACTTAGATTAAAACAAAGACAGGTTTTAAGAAGGAAACAAAAGTGTACTGTCTAATTATAATCTAAAGCCTAACACAACCTCAATTTCAAGCTAAAACACAAAGGTATCGTAATGTAATCCAGTCCTTGTCAAACTATTTGCTTGACTCTTAACATACTAGGATTACTAGCTTTTATTTAAGTAGGAATTATATAAAAACAAACGTGGTAAAACAGCTAGAGACTAGCTTTTATTAAAGTAGAAATTATATAAAAACAAACGTAGTAAAACAGCTAGAATGACTAGGTATGTGAATAGCTAACCAACCTGAAGAACGACTGGTTTAGCCTCACCAGGTTTAAATTCACTGAATAGCTGTTACTAACCAAATAATTACTGACTAACTAACGTCATAAGTTAAAATACAATTGAACATAGGTACCTCGGTCGTTGTCAAACTATTTGTTTGAACCGTCGCAATAACTAACAAATTGTGCTATTACTGACAAACCGGATTGACCAGTTTTACGGACCAATTAGTGCTAACTAACTAATGTCACAAGCTAAAATACAACTTATCACATGCCACAGTTCCACTATTTCACTGACTTATCGCAATAAACAATTGACTAGCCTGGATACCTCTCACTAAAGTAAAAAGTATGAGGAACACAAATGGATTTGGTGTAATAATAACGAGTTTGACTAGCTAACCAAGCTTAAGGTCGATTAGCTCAGCTTTACTTGCTAAATGATTAGCTTTTACCAGCCAATTGATTTCTGGGTAACTAACGCCACAAGCTGAATTGCTACCTTGATCAAATATTTGAGTCCCTGACCACTTTTTTGACTAATCGCAGTGAGTCACAGACTACACTAGTTAGCACTTACTTAAGTAAAGCGTATAAACTGAATTGAACTTATCTAATATAATAGCTAGAGTGACTAACTAATTGAACGGGAGATCGATTAATTTGGCTTCCCATATCAACTGAAATGGTGTATATTACTACTAACTAACTTACATCAAATTCTCCAAGTTCTTAAAGTGGCATTCCATGATGAAGGTATCGGAAATGACATGTCTTAACCACGGTTTACGTTTATATTAAGTCAGATGATAATACAGTGACCGGTTTCGGCGAGTCACGCCATCCTTAGATCTGTAGGTCAGTTAAAAACATATAAAACAATGGCCAAGATAACAAATGCAAACTACAGTTCACTCACCTGTTTAGTATTAGGTAAAAAACCAATAGTGAGACAAACTACAAACAATTCCACCATATAATTAGAGTTGAGAAGGTCTCTCCTTCGTTAAAATGTAACATTAAAAGGAGTACAATAGAATCGAATAATAAAATCAAAGGCAGATGATGAAGAAAATCGATATGTTGTACTCAACGACTTTTAGGCGGAACAAGATATTAACGCCGTATTTACAAACACCTCTCAATAACAAAACAACTGAACGAGAAAAAGTGATAAGCAAAATACAATTGTTCATTTAAATGGGTAGGCAATTACATATGTAGTCGAGCAACACATCAACAGCAAATAAAAGAAAAATAAATAAATATTGTACAATGAAATTTATTAGAAATGTTCTTCGTGAAATATTAATGTTATTTAAAAATAGTGTTGTTTAAAAATTAACATAATTTATTCAATAAGAATTAGCCATTTTAATTGGCTGTAATTTTATTGACTGTAAATTAACTAATTTCATTAGCTTAAAATGAGCTAAGAATAAGCACAAAGTTTTAGTTAACCTTATATTTAAAAAATCGTGATGTGTTCATCAGAGTTGTTATAGAAGTTATAGAGTCGTTATGTAGAATAGGTACTCCAAATTTTATAAACATTCTTGGAGCAAATTTCGGGAAAAATTCAAAAGATTGAAGAATGATACAAAGTTCCTTTCACAGAAGATTTTGAAAAAAAAAACGATAGAAAAGTTTATTTTATACTAATTCAATGGTAGAATATATATTCTAAATTTAAAATAACATATTATTTATACATATTTAATTGCACAATAAATTTTCAAAGTTTAAAAAGAATTCTTGGAACGAATTCCGAGAATAATACAAAAAACCAAAAATCGACAAGTATAAAATATCCTTCGCAGAAGATTTAGCCGAAAACGTTAGAAAACTTTTTTATACATATTCAATAGTAGAATAGATATTCAAAGTTTAAAAAAAATCGTGTAGTGAATTTCGAAAAAAATGGAAAAAACCGAAAATTGACAAGTATAAAGTGCCCTTCACAGAAGATTTAGCCAAAATCGTTACAAAACTTTTTTTTACATATTTAATTGGACAATAAATATTCAAAGTTTCAAAAAAATTCTTCGAGCAAATTTCGAGAAAAATTCAAAAAACCAAAAAATGACAAGAGTAAACTACCCTCTTATCCTGGCCGATTTTAACAAAAAGCTTATTTTAACGTCTTGGTATGGTACAAAGTCTAAATACAAAGTTTTGACCGTTTTTTGGTTTTTGGTTTTTGAGAAAATCCTACCACAGACGTACACATATACATACAGACGGTTTTCCAAAAACATGTTTTTTGGACTCAGGAGTCCTCAAAATGTTCAGAAATGCTAATAATTCAATTTAAAAAATCAACCCGATTACAATTCTCTCTTATATATGAGTACCTCATATGAGAAAGTAGAAACTGATATATTTTAGTTAATTATCTATAGTATTTATAATGTTATGGGGCATTTTTATTTAATTTTTAGGAATAAATCTGTTAGGTCCCGTGAATGTGGCAATTTTTAGATAAATTTGAAGGAAATTGAAATATTTAAGTATTGCAGATGTTTACAATTCTCCACATCTATTTAATTTGCTAGCTACCTGCCCCCCAACCTTCAGAATTTGTATGAATTTATTTTACCCAAATTTAAGATATACTTTAGGCTTGCATACTTTGTACATATTTTATGCAAATTAAATAGAAAAGGCTCTTACATCCTCAACAGGTACCAGTATAAATTTTCGCTAGTGGAAAGCTAAAATTTAGTAACCATATTTCTACTTTTGTTAGTAGAATATTGGAAAATTGTACAAAAGTCGTAAAATGATTTCTGACATCTTCATATAAGTGCTGGTGTATTACTTACTGGCATTCCAACAAAAAGTTTTTTACTGTAATCATATTAGGCTTCTATGGAAGAAAGGTTAGCAATATTAAATGCCATACCTAAATACTTTTAACTAATAAATAGTTTTTTTTTTATCAATAGCATCATAACTTTTTTTTGAAACATATTGTTTTCATTATCTTTCACTATTGTTTGCTTATTTGGTGCAGGTAATTACTGTCTAATTAAAATTGTCCTTTTTATGTTATGTATTTTTGTGTAACTTCTCGTTACCCAATATTTAAATTTCGAGATTTCGATAGAATGGCGAACGCGCCCGATTTCCCACACTCCTGATTAATTCTCCTCTGATCGTTTCAATTTATCAACAAGGCCCCTCGACGTCTAATTATCGACAGTATACCGTGTGGGTCGATGGCACGTCCAATTATTTTTACTCTTTCCGGACGTCTCGATAGAAAGAGTGAGAGAGAGAGAGTGAGGAGGGGAATGGAGATAATATCGGCGACTGATGAGGTGTTGACTTAATTTAGGTGATTAATGTAGGCATAATAAGGATTGAACGTGTAACTAAGAGCGGTTCTGTGTAATAATGATAATGAAGGCGGAATTACAATGGTTTAAGAGGTTTAAGTGGTTTAACGCTTTGATGCTCGGACGTGACTTGTAATGTTTCATTAGCTGTGCAAGCGCTTGGATTGACTAGGTACTTAATATTTCAGGAATTTTTGAACCATGGCCAATATATGCGGTGAAAACTTTTTATTTTATTTTAGTGAGAAAATCGGCCTTGCGGTGGATTGGGTATAATTTTGAAACATCCTATGAGACTGTTCTTATTTCGGTTCCTTTGAAGAATGCGCGGCCCTCATATTTGCCTACCTTTTAATTGAATTCCATTTGTGACTCCCCTAATTATAACCCGAGACGAAAACGAGTTCCAATAATTATACCATCCTCCTATATAGATACATATAACCTAACGACAGATATATTTTGTTTAAATAACAGGTTCCTTGTTAGCTTCATCTCGTGCGCATGTATCCTTGTCAAAACTACATACGTAATAAATTATCGTTCACTCGCGCCTCGTTGTGTTTAAGAACTTCTGTAAATGCTATTGTTGCAGGATGGAGCTTTCTTTTCTGTCTCACCATGAGCCGTATGAACGAAATTCGAGATCAAAGATTACAATTCAAACGTACATTTTTGTTAAGCACGTTCCAATGTGTAAAACGTCATCAGACGTTTGGAGTTATGTAAATTTAAAGGAACAGTTACTCCAATTTCAACGATCTCTAATAGAGAAGTGGTGGTTCGTATGAATTTCTGATATAGAGGATAATAATTTTTTTTAAAAAATGTCACCTGCGCCAATTACAATTATATTCATTTAGGGTAATCAAGGTAACATTGATTGCGACGCCACTGGTTAAAATTTTACATTAATTTTTCTCGTCAAAGATGTGTACTTACACTTCGTCGACACGCACAGATTTTTATTAAAATATTTAATGTGCGGTCAGAATAATAAAATTAAAGAAACAA
This sequence comes from Cryptocephalus moraei, assembly GCA_946251905.1. NCBI lineage: Eukaryota > Metazoa > Arthropoda > Insecta > Coleoptera > Chrysomelidae > Cryptocephalus > Cryptocephalus moraei. The sequence goes on from OX276463.1 coordinate 15,502,416, forward strand.
TCTCCAAAAACTAATTAACACCCGGTATATCAAAAATAAAGCGAAAACAGACATTCGATTTTATAAAAGTTTTATCTTAAAATCATGACAGATAAATCTCTTTTAATACCTCTAATGCAGTTATGAAACAAGGGCCAAATTATTGCTTTCTAAATTTATTCCGAAAAAGTAAGTTTAGGTTAATTAAAAACAAAAATATAATTCCGTTTAATACCGCTTTCGCATATAATATACAGTTTATATTAATTTGTTATTTGTTCTTATAAATGAACTAATTGGAAATTTCGTTAATGGCATCCTAACAAACAAATTTATTAATAAAATTGATGTCCGATTTGTACCTGTTTTCCATAATCAATGATAATTTCTATGATATAATATTAAAAAAAAATTAAATAGCCTCAAGGCTGCAAAAAGAATTGTTTTTGAAATATTAAATATTTGTTCAACTAACGAATACTTATGATAAGTTACTCTGATGGACACATCTCTATTTGTCGTGGCAATTTGGAGTTCTTCAACTTTTCGCAAAAGCAACATAGCAATTTCAATCAGTTTAGATTTTTTGTCCATCTGTAAATTGAATTTCCTTTTTTCCCTTATCGAAAAGGGAAATTCTGGGTTTTTGGATTTTTGTGGACCTATTCGAGGCCAAATCTGTAAACGTTCAAAGACTCAATAACATTAATTTTTCTTTAAAATGTCAAGATGTCTTCAAAAAAACCCCATGGCATGCCAGGCTGAAAGGTAGATTTATGGGTAGGATATATAGTAATATAACACACGATGTGTCAAAAAAATGCATACGAGGTGTGAAAAAATACAAACTACAAAATTTTAAAATATTTGCAAATAACTTTTTCTCTGTACATTTCTCAAAGATATGTTTTATACAAAAATTGTTCGCCTCTATAAGGGCAACAAAAAATCTAAATAACATTTTTCTCTCAGACGCGAAATAAAAGTTTTTTTTTTATTTTTTTATTTTTTTGACAAAAATAACTTTATTTTTGTACGTTTCTCGACAGATTGTTTTATACAAAAGTTGTTCAACTCCATAAGAGCAACAAAATACCTTAATAACATTTTTCTCTCAAACGCGAAATAAAAGTTTTTCTTATTTTTATTTATTTTTGAAAAAAATAAATTTTTCTGTACGTTTCTCGAAAGAGTGTTTTATACAAAAGTTGTTCGCCTCTATAAGATAAATAAAAAACCTAAGTAACATTTTTCTCCCAGACGCGAAATAAAAGTGTTTTGATTTTTTTTTTGGAAAAAATAACTTTTTTTCTGTACATTTTTCGAAAAAATGTTTTATACAAATGTGGTTCGCTTCTATAAGAGCAACAAAAAACCTAAGTAACATTTTTCTCTCCGACGCGAAATAAAAGTTTTTTGTTTTTTTTTTTAAATAACAAGCCGCCATTTAAAACTGCTAGACCGATTTGGCCCATTAACGAACTTGACCGAGATTTTTGGCTAACTGATTTTTGTACCAATATATTTATATATATATATATATATATATATATACGTGTTATACCGCTTATACAGACCCAACTTGACATACTCAGTAATCGTTATGAGACCAAAAGTGACCTTACCAGACCCGGCGTCGGGTCTGGTAACGTTTTCCATTGTAAAATGGTTCAGGAGTGTGATAACACCTTATAAACGAAATTTCAGCCGGGCTTGAAAAGTCGGCGAAATTAGTCAGTAAATATAGAATTAGTTCGCGCGATTTCTGCTCAGAGGGAGCTGCCGTTTTATACAAGTACCGGATATATACGTTTGGGTGAATGGTATATACAACCGACGCTGTCAAGCCTGAAAATGGCAACAGCGCATAATCTTAAAAGCTTATAAAATGCATTTATTTGGTAAAACCTACAGTACTCATTAAGTTTAATAACACATTAATAAGTACTCCTTTTAAAATCTAAAATCTGTTTTCAATATGTTGTTGCATTTTAAATATTTTGAGTACGGCCGGTGCTCATTGGCACAATCTGTCACACGCGCTTCTTCTTCACTTATCGCTGTTTAAAAGAGGGAAGGTAGAAAACCACTTGAAGGGGCCCTATTTCTTTTAAAGAAGTATATATTAGACCATTCAAGACGATACCTTTTTTTTGACTGTGTATGGACAAACTGACTGACTGGACGACTCTACTGCACTTTAATGCTTAATATTTAATTTTTTAAAGTTTTTGAATTTAATAGTGTACATTATGCCTGAAATTGTTGCCAACAAATGGGAAAATTTACTTGATATTAATCTTAAGGAAAAATATTCTTCATGAAAAGTTGTGCATTATATAGGAATCAATAATCAAGAATAAAATTTTTAAATTAGTAGTATACAGGGAATATCAAAAATAGTTATTTACGCTAAAGAGAAAAGTGCTTTTTAATTTAATTACGGAAAAAATGTAATTCAAATATATTGATAAGAATAAAAAATAATGTAAATAAGTCAAAATGCATGACAATCTAATAACTCATTAATGCATTTAAAGTAAAAAAAATTACTAAACACTAATAAATTTCTTACCTATATTTATCTTATTCAACAAAATGTCAAAAAAATGCTAAAGTGCTAAGTAATTATTTATTTTACTTTAGAGTCGATATTTCAATCACCTAATAAATATTATTTGTCAAATAACATATTTTAAATGCAGAAAAAACAAGTTATTTGACCAAAAAAAAAGTTTATTAGCAACTTGCTAAGAGATTGAAATACACGGCCTTAGGACCGGTACTTTGGGTCCTGATTAAACATCGGATTAAGTTAATCCCCGATTAAAACAGCCAGTCAACTTAATCGCAGTTATCAATAACAAACGAAAGTAGTCGTACTTTAGTTGGTTGGCTGTTTTAATCGAGAATTAACTTAATCCGATGTTTAATCAGGACCCAAAGTACCGGCCCTAAATGTATTAATTAATTATTTGAATTCCATTTGGACTTGAACATAATTTTTCATTTCTATCAACATTTTTATATTACAGTTTGTTCTGTAATTAAATTCAGAAGCACTTTATTGTTCAGCATAAATTAATATTCTTACATCAAAATGAATTTAACAAATTTGATTCTTGCTTATTGATTCCTATGTGATGCAGAACTTTATATAAAGAAATTGTTGTGTAAAGTTAATAGTATAAATAAATATCCCATTTGTTGCCAACAATTTAGCAGTAAAAGGTGAAATGAGATTCTTAATTCTACAAAATTGTACATATTTTCTTTAATATTTTAAAATCCCTGGATTAAGTTTTTTTTTTCTTTTTACGTTATGCTTTATTTATTTTTAAAATATGGCTTCTCTAATTTTAATCAACCGAAGAAAAAATTCCAAAATTCGACAAAAATAACTGAAAATCGAACGAAGCAAGGGTACATTTTAACCATAGAACTAAATAAATTGCTTTATTAAATAAACTAAAATATATTATAATATACAATAAATTTAATCTTTTAAATTTTTAAAGATGACTTTAAAAGTGTAAAACTTAAGGTAGTAACACATGCCCTCGGTTTCTTTAAAAAACTAAAAAAATACACCTGTGTTACGTAAAACATTAATCTTTTGCCAAATTAGCATAAAAAATAACATTTTGTATGCATTTTGTGGGTTTTTTCATTAGCCCTAATGAAACGTTGCAATCTTTTTTTTATTATTAATAGAGCTATTTTATATATTAACAGAATTAACAAAAACATCCTCTACAAGAACTTTTTAGAGTTTTTCGAGTTTTTTAACTGAGTTCCATTCTTTTACTATGGGTTTTACAGTTATTTACATGTATGGTGCATGCATTTTATGTTTTTTAAATGAGTCGAGGGCAGTTTACACTACCTTAAACGGCAAACCCTTTCTGCCAGAGCCCTAAATTATTTCTGCTGACTACTATCACACCTCATAGAAATGTTCGGTAGTCGGTAAAAAAATACTTTCTACTTCTAAAGTGCGTCTAATTATTTCTGAAATTTCCTTGACTCAGTACCTGAGTTTACACCTCCTATCGCCAGTGATAACATTTTTTTTGAGCGATTCATTGCTGGAACGTTAAAATAGATGTCTGCTCACCATTAACAAATAATGAAATAACCACAAATATATAACCACAACCACAACACTATCCTTTTCGAGCGTAAAATTGTGTGTATGTGATCCCCTAAACATGGCAACGTTGCCGGGATTGATAGCGTTGATACACTCTAGTTCTGTTATACAAAAGGGTCTCGCAATACCATCGAACGTATTACGGTTCAATAACGGCTATTGAATATGTTGAAATTTTTTATTGACGTTTTTTGCTACCCCTCTAAAGTTGCCTTGATTGTTATAATAAAATGATGCATAAATTGATTTAATTTATTTCTCTAATATCATTGGTTCTAGTGGGTCTGAGGTTATCTGTCAAACATAAAAGGTCTGATAACGTCGCCTCTAACAGTATATATATATATATATATATATATATATAAACTTTTGGGAAATGATTAAGTATGATCTCTAGATACAAAAAAACTGAAAACCGCATTTTAATTCCTATTTTTTCGACTTCGTTAACGAATGCAATACTAGATATAAATCTACCAAAAATCAATTGTTAATTTAGTGTTAATATGAAATCAATTTCCAGGTGTTATTAAAACATCTTAATGTTATCTTATTATTGATGTAAATGGATGCAGTAGTTGTTTATGAAAAAATGTTTTAATTATAATTTTTTAACAATTTAGGTACTATTACTTTCGTAACATTTACGTTTATTATATAACAAGCCGTACCCGGCATGCGTTGCAATGCCACGTAAAGTTTAAAAAAAGAAAGATAAATAAAAATTATAGATGACTCGGTGGACTTCGTATCACCACATATATTTTTGTAAAATATGGTCAAAACTTGATACAAATTTTTATCTGCATTAAATTAAATGCAACACAGTTATACAGAGATAATCAATTTAATGCTTTCTGATGTACTATATCTTTTGTCTTTCTTTGTGGTGAGTAAATATATAAAGATCATGGTTTTACGACTCGCGCATGCGCGGAACAGGGAAACTCCAAGTTGATTCCGTAAACTGTCCTTGTAACTGCAATTGTATATTATCTTTTTAAAGTTTTATTAAATAATTTATCAAAAATTACTTTGTAAGTGGGCATGAAATTTTCCTGTACAATATACGTTGCACCAAACGACATCATTTGAAAGCAATTATTATATTTTTGGATGTTGGCTAAGAAATGTTTAGAGTCATTTCCCACCTCAGAAACTAATGAGCGTAATGGATGTGGTGGTGGGAACAATTGTGGCAATTATACTTTACCACCAGTACAACATAATCACCCCTGTAGTTTAACACTTTACAATATTGAAAAATGATTGTCATTTCTCCAATCGTTACGGATTGGTCGGCACAATAATTTATTTCCGGGTCGTAGTGGAATGCTACTCGTTCTGGGTTTACAGAAACACTGTGTCTGCGGAATCGCTCTATTTCATTGTGTCGTGCTCGCTACTGTTGTATTTGATGTGCCTGAAGTCGTTCCAGTCTAAGTCTATCTACTTCCTAATTATTCACTGTTGAACGCAACTCTGTCATACCAATACAAATGTTATCATTTATCTGTCTCTCACTGGTCGTCAGTGCGATTTGCACGTGAGGTAGCTCGTCGCACATTTGATTGACTTCGACAACCTAAAGGTCAGGTCGTCTTCTTCTTGGCATTTTAAAATCAATAAAGTTCTCGCGCACTGACAAACTGATGATAGATTTTAATAATCGTCTTGATATTTATTTATTTGACAAGCAACTGACACTATATACTTTCACTTGTTTGATTATAAATGTCAAATTACAAAACGTACCTTTTTAGTATTTCCGTTACTTATTATTTATGGTTCTTCTCGCCGCTTAAACCTTTCCTGAACTTCCACAATTATTTCAAGATCAAAATTAGCAAAATCGGTCCAGCCATTTTCGAGTTTAAGCGAGACAAACGAACAACAATTGATTTATATATATATATATATATATAGATTATAAATAATATATTACAATTATTACATAGAAAAGACATGTCTATATTTACAATAACATTTTGGGAAATTTTAAAAATCATAACTAACCATTGAATAGACAAAATAGTAATTACGTTTGAAACTAGTTGCAGTAGTAATCAAAATATTAAAAAATAATTAAAGGTAATAACAAATTCACCCCTTTTGATATGCTATGTAAAAACGTTTAACTAACTGACCTACGTTCAAAGACAATTTGTTATGAAAACACTTTACGAATTATTCACCAATAATAATGGTTAGATTAATACACTTGAAACATATAGTAAGTGTTCGAAATATGCCATATTTGCTTCGGTTTCAAATTGACTTAATGAAATGTTCCTGAGCGAAGTACGTTTGAAATTATGAAAATTCGAAGTTGTTAACATACTCTCTGAAATTATCTCCAATTTTCGATGGAAACCTCCAACGAAAGTTAGTAAACCAAAAATTACCCAAAATAATGGCTCATCAGATATAATTAGTTACGCCCCATATTATAATAATTATACGGTATCGATGGGCTTCCCGAATTCCTCAATACCATCCATCGCACAACCCCAAAGTGAATTAAGCAGGTGCTAGTTATTCACCGTCGAAGAGAATGTTTCATAAATCGAAGGTGAGAGATCGTAGAAATATTTTGATTACACTTGTGATAATAATAGTAGATACGTAACCAAGGACTCGTTTAAAACTGACTTATCATACATATCATAATGCAAGTAGCTTAATTTTTGGGAGGTCTCATTGCTTAAAGTTATGGAATGAGTTTTAAAAAATGTGTAACTTCGTAAAACTTTCTCATATGGCCGGACCAAATATTCATAGCAACATTATTAAAGTGCCTTTTAGGGAGGTTTTAGAAAAAAATGTTTTAAATAACAGTTGTAGTTATTAGTTGGGTCACATGAAATCTAAAATTTGGTAAGAATCAGCATTTTGATATAATCCACAAAAACCTAAAACTGACAAAGAGTAAAGTGCCTTTTACCCTTGACTGATTTTGATGTAATTTATGACATCGCGAGTTTTCAGAAGACCCAGCCTAAATACAAAATTTCAACTTTCCCCTAACTATAGTTTCTGAGAAAACGTTGAGTACATACACCATACAAACACATACAATATACATTTATACATATATACACAGACATGTTTCCAAAAACATATTTTTCGAACTCAGCGGAACTCAAAACGTCCAGATATGATAATAACTCAAATTTCGAAAATCAGCACGTTACAATACAATACTTTCTCTTATTATTTGGGTACCCCATATGAGAAAGTAATAAGTGATTATTAAACAGTGAAAGTCACTACTATTTTTCCTAAAGCTTCCCTGGAAAGTTTAGTGCATGCATAGTCCATTTAACAACTTAACACTAATCGAATTAAGTTGCATTTTTCAAGAATTTTAGAAATTCGTAAAAAAGTATTCATACTCAAATCGTAGTAAAACTCACTTTGATTGAAGTTTTTCGAAGAAGTTCAGTGAGTTTCAACACTTTTTTAAAGGAATTTTAAAATTGTGGCGCTTTGCGCAAAAAGTGTCAAAATTTGATAAAGAGTGTAGTTGCAATTTACTACGATTTCCAGTTTCAAAAATTCTTAATTTTGTATTTGAAATTCAGATTTTGGGGACACTAACTAAAAGTGTTTGTTTATGTGTCCCTTGGGAGTTTAGTGAGCTTCAACCCCTTTACCCCTTTTGTTAAGGAGATGATTCTTTAACAACCTGAAAGTGTATTTTGTTTTAAAAATTCTTAAGAAATAATTAAACTCAGAATACAGTAAAACTTACTAAAAGTGTTTATGGAAGTGTCCTTGGGGATCTTAGTGTGTTAGTTTCAACTCTTAGTACAGGAGGTTTGAAGTTGGAGTGGTAATTTAACAACTTTTTACAGCAATTTAGCAAGGTTGTTGAAATTCACTAATAGTGTTTTGTGAAGATGTTTACTAAGTTTTGGTGCATTTTATAAAGAAATTGGTATTACCTAAATGTACATATTATATGAGAAGGTGAAAATGATTGAAAATTGGGGCTGAAAAAATTTTGGGGAGAATTATGGCGCATGACTCTACCTAAGTAAATATCTTAAAATTCCAGACTGATTCCATCCAATGGAATGTGAGAATTTGGCGAGGTGAGTGATACGAGGCATTTCGTTGGTCCGAACTAGTCCGGGATCCAGCGGGAGCGAACCTTACGCCAGAACCGGATCAAGTGCACAGCGAGCAATCGTCTCGATATCAAAAAATCCCATCGGCTTTCAAAGAAATCGCCGCCACTTCTACGAGAACACGATTATCTCATTTCATACCGCGAATCCGGCGAAGGGGGAGTCTGTTGTGCAATCGATCTTTATTATGTTATAGATATGGCTGTCAGTCGAACGTAGCATTATTATATTTTGCATAAGATTGATGTGACGTTGTCTCGAGACCTCGTTCGGCAAGAAAAACGCTTCAAACACGTACCCGTACTGTCTACTTTTAGAATAAGACCATTGTGATTTTTATTGTCATTGCTACGCCGCCGGTCTAAATGTTTCTCTCGGAGATTTTAACTACACCTCCGAGCACGGTTTGGCCTGGATACATATATCCTTATGGTACTTATCGCGGAATTACAATAGAGATCAATGCGAACGTTCCATTCGATCGTAATTTGTAATTGAATGGAAAAAAGTTTCACTTACGCAAATAGGATCGTCGAATTGAAACATGTACGTGCAAGCAGTTCGTGGCAGATCTCACAATAACCATCTTTTAACATTTAAACACAGTTTGAAATGTCTAGAAACATTTTTGTACTTTACATAACGTTCTTTACTTAGTTCTGCGGTAGAAGAATGTTTTTGGAATTATGCTTATATAGTTACTGATACATTTCTCAAAAAAAAAGTTTAAATAGATGGAACAATAAGTAAATTATTAAAGTTGCATTAGATAACATTATCTACTCTTACAGGATTAGTCATGACTAACCCTAATCCTTCTAAGAGGCAATCATATATCATAATAAAAGCCATAAAAGGCGTAATGTGACAAAATGAAAGTTATATTGGATTTAAAAAAAAATTTTTAAAGAAACTTTCAAATTTCGAAAATACGGATCTGTTCGGATATCCAGAAATGTTAAGGCATTTTTCGAAAACCTGGAAATCAAAAACTTTGCACCGTTACAGATTCCATTCCCAGTGGGTCCCAAATAATTTGCTCCCTTTCTAAGGGGCTGGAAATTAGGGGTGAAGTATATTTATATCAATTGAGCCAAATTTGTATTCCAAAGTGGTGGGTAACGGTAAAATATATGCAGAAAGAGGAAAACTTAATAGAAAATTTGCATTAAATGTTTGATGTGCATAGCTACGTGTACCCTGACAATATTAAAACACCCAAACAACTAAAACAGTTGAAACGCAATATACCCCCACAGGAGATTTTAATCAACGACCGTAGTGAGTTCTACCAAAATGTAAGTTTCAATATAAAAATTATAAATATTTGAAACTATAACTCGTGACAAATTTCAGCTATACTCGTCCAATTTTGTCAATTTTTTTTTGTTTGATATAAAATTTATCCATATAAATACTTGAATATTACAATAGCTTTTTGAACATTATATATATATATATATATATATATTTAAATATCTTACAAATTAAAACATTATCTAATCGATTCGCCCATTATGAGGTTGTTAAATAATCATCTCCAACTTCAAAACACCTTCACGAAAAGAATTGAAACTTACTGAACCCCCAAAGGGCCATCAGTAAATAACTCAAGTGAGTTTTACCATAATCTGGGTACCTATAAATAAATTTTTAAAATCATTGCAAAGTTTCACTTCATCCAGCCACTGTGTTAGGTTGTTAAATGGATATCGACAACCTTGAAACTCCTTGACTAAAAAAGTTGAATCTCAATAAACTCCGTAAGGCACTTCAGTAAATATTCCTAGTCAGTTTTGGCAACATCTGAATTTCAATGTAACCATTATGAATTTTGGAAGGTAAAAAGCGTCGCAACCGTTAACCACACTCGTTCAATTGTGCCATTTTTTTAAGGGTGTGAAGCTGGCCACATCCACAAATCCTGTAGTACGGGAAAATAGGTGCTATTTTTTAGTCTCAAAATTTGTGATAAAAACGTCATAGGAGAGACGAGGGGTAGGCTATATATCAACGAATATTTCTAGATAAAAATTTTCGATGTAAAAATTATTTTAGATACTTAAAACAATTACCATACGTAGGAGTTCGAAATTTCTAAGTAAGTGTCTTATCAACCCCCGAATGACTATCGCATCCCCTGATTTTCGACTTGAAACTGTTACAGGGGGATAGCTTATGTATAGACCAATATTGCAAGAGAAAAATTTTAGAGACATCAAGTTGGTTTAGATACTTAAATATTTTTTTCCATATAGAACCTATTAACTCCCGAATGACTATTGCATCCCCTGATTTTCGACTTGAAACTTTCGCAGGGGGATACTTTATGTAAAAATGAATCTTTTTCTTGTTGGAAACTCGCTAAACTTTCCAAGGACACTTCAGTGACAATCTTAGTGAGTTTTACCGAAATCTGAATTATAGTACAGAAACTATAATCTTTCGAAACTAGAAATCATTGCAAGTTGCAACTTATTTCGTTCAATTAATTAATCAATGTTTTACATTACAACTTCAAAATTCTTTCATAAGAAGTTCAGAAGCTTCATAAACTTCTTCAAATAGTTCATTAAAAAACTTGAATTTTAGGATAATTTAATTGAAAGTTAATGGACTCCCCAAGGACACTTCGTTAAATAATTCTAATGAGTTTTACCATCTCTGGTAATAAATAAAAATATTAGGAACTTTAAAAATCACTGCAAAGTTCCACCTCATCCAGGTACCATGTCAGGTTGTTAAATGGACACCGACAACTTTGAAACTCCTTCACTAAAAGAGTTGAAATATACTAAACTCCTCAAGGTCATTTCACTAAACAATTCCAGTGAGTTTCACCAAAATCTAAGTTTCAATACAAAAGTAACGGATTTTTTAAACTAGAAACAGAGATAAATTTTAATTACACTGGTTCAATTGTGTCGTTTTTCACAAAAACCATTGCAACTTCAAAACTTCTTTATGAAAAACGCTGAAACGTTTTTAAGACACTTCAATAAGTAATCATCAATATCTTACATAATAATAATTTCATTTTTGCATATTCTTTTATGAACTCTTAACTTTCTTAAAATTTGCAACTTCATCCAAACTTCTTCTCTAAAAGACTTGAAACAGACTAATTTTTCCGAGGACACTGCACTAAAGATTTCTAGTTAGTTTCATTCAGTTCACTGATGACATCTATTGCATTTTAGCAAAAACGTGTAATTTTAAGAAATACAATCGACCTTATAAACATTTAAAAACTCCAATAAACCATATGCATTAAAACTCATGCTAGTGAGGTCTAGATTTATCTAACTTGAACTGTATACAATTTTGACAACAATTTATATGAAAAACTTTTTCTTTACATTATACTGTGAACAGATTCAAGAAGATTCGGATTGTATGCTGCTCACCCTGCATAAATAAATAATTTTGTAGATAATGTAGCCTCAATACATGAAATGATTTACTTTATATTTAATCTAGTTTTGCATAAATTTCGAACCTATCAACCCAAGTGTCAATGTAAATTACACAAAAATGCGATTCTGGAGCAAATTTGGTGAAAACCACCGTATTAATTCTATTATCGATGTATTTATTTAAACCAATTTTGTTAAACTTCTTTTCGAGGAATGTTAAAATTTTTCCAAATAAAAAATGTCATTATTTACCTCAGCGGTAAGTGTACTGCGTAAATGTACGTTATGTCATCTTATCTATCACACATACACTTCCTCGTGCTCGTAAATGATATAGTATGATGCAGTAATAATCAACCAAAGCAATTTCAATTCACGAAGTTATTATTTAATATTTTAGCGAGAGGAATTCGCTTATGGGAAGCTTGACATATGTACAATCGCAGCTAAATTTCTTTAAAGTAATTATAACAATTAATATAAATCCACGACGTCGAATAGTTTTCCGTTATTATCTACCATTAAATAAGAGTTACCATCTGTGCGGCTAGATGGTAAGTATTACATTGTAGTAGGTTATCGAATGGAGAATGTACGTTTGAGACGAAATTATTTTAAATTATGAAGTATCTAATGACTTCGAAGTAAATTAAGGCCTTAATCGTTCTTACGTTTATGTCACAATTTTGCCAATCCGCACGATGAATGGTGGTAATTTAAAAACTTTTCGCCCCAAAAATAATTGCACAATTGCTCGGGTATATTATATTAAAATTTTGGCTCAATCCCCTAAAGTATTTAAGAAAAATGGTAAGTGACACTTTATTCGTTAATATTTAGGCAGTTCTTCCAATGTTCTTCCAAAGTTTCCATACCTTAACTACTCCTAAATATTAAGTGCAGCTAAGAGGTTTTAAAATGACAATTAACAAGATCCCATTTCGTATCGAAGCGAATTCATACGAAATGGATGTGGAGTTCAATGGAAATTTGCCATTTTGTTTGGAATAGATAGATATGAAAACTCCAAATCTAAGAGGGACTCCTGGAAGACTATTAACCAGTGAATATATATCCAAGAAACTTCAAAATGGAAATCAACAAAATCCTGTCCAATACAAAACAGGAAGTTTCATTCAGATCCACTCCAGACACACATAACCAGGACAATTGTTGATCAATCGAAATGATGGAAGACTCCTCATAAAATGCGAAGTTTCATAGAAACTCCACATGTAAGAGCATATCCAGAGGAATAATGTGTATGCAACCAAGAAGTCTCAAAACTTGCATCAGTAACATCCTATTCCTTACAAAATGATAAGTTTCAGGAAAATTTCACACCAAGGAGCAGATCCAAGGAGAGTGTTGATTAGTAAACATGCATTCCAGAAGTTTGAGAATGACAGTCTGCAAGATTCTATTTCTTGTAAAATTGTAAATTACACGGAATTTCCACATCCAGGAATAGATCCAGGAAGACTATGGATACGTAAATATACATTTAGTAAGTGTCAAAACGGGAATAAGTAATTTCTATCCCATACGTATTGGGAAATTCTATGGGAACTCCGTATCCAGAAGCTAATCTGGAAAACTGTTGACTAGTCAAAAAGTATCAAAATGGATCCACCGCAGACACACCGATCCAGAACAACTGTTGACAAATGGAACTGATGGAAGGCTCGTTACAAAATGCGAAGTTTCATGGAAACTCCACATGCAAGAGCATATCCAGAAAAACAATGTATATGCAACCAAGAAGTCTCAAAACAAGGATCAGTATCATCCTATTCCTTACAAAATGGTAAGTTTCGGGGAAATTTCACATGCAAAAGTATATCCAGAGGAATAATGTAAATGTAACCCAGACGTCTCAAAATGAGGATCAGTAACATTCTAGGCCTTACAGAATGAGTTTCATGGAAAATTCGCACCAAGAGGCAGATCCAGGGAAAGGGTTAACTAGTGAATAGGTATTCAAGAAGTTCCTGGATGACAGTTAGCGAGATCCTAAAATGGTAAATTACATGAAATTTCCACATCCAGGAATAGATCTAGGAAGACTATGGATAAGTGCATATGCATTTAGTAAGTTTCAAAAAGGGAATCAGTCATTTATGTTCCATACATATTGTGAAATTTCATGGGAACTCCGCACCCAGAAGCAAATCTGGAAAAATGTTCAATCTAGTCAAAAAGTATCAAAATGGATCCACTTCAGACACACAGATCCGAAATAACTGCTGATCAATAGAAATGATGCAAGACTCCTTCAAAATACGAAGTTTCGTGGAAACTCCACATGCAAGAGCATATCCAGAAAAACAATGTATATACAACCAAGAAGTCTAAAAACGAGGTCAGTAAGATTCTAGGCCCTAAAAAATGATGTTTCATGGAAATTTCACACTAAGGAGCAGATCCAAGAAGAGTATTGATTAGTGAATATGTATTCAAGAAGTTTCTGAATGACTGTTAACAAGATCCTATTTCTTGCAAAATGGTAAATTACATGAAATTCCCACATCCAGGAATAGATCCTGGAAGACAATGGATAAGTGCATATGCATGAACTAAGTTTCAAAAGGTGAATCAGCAATTTCTATTCGATACATATTGTGAAATTTTATGGGAACTCCATATCCAGAAGCAAATCTGGAAAAATGTTGACCAATCAAAAAGTATTAAAATGGATCCACTCCAGACACACCGATCCAGAATAACTGCTGATCAATGGAAATGATGCAAGACTCCTTAAAAAATACGAAGTTTCATGGAAACTCCATATGCAAGAGCATATCCAGAGGAACAATGTAAATGCAACCAAGAAGTCTCAAAACGAGGATCAGTAAGATCCTAGGCCCTAAAAAATGAAGTTTCATGAAAATTTCACACTAAGGGGCAGATCCAAGAAGAGCATTGATTAGTGAATATGTATTCAAGAAATTTCTGAATGACTGTCAACAAGATCCTATTTCTTGCAAAATGGTAAATTACATGAAATTCCCACATCCAGGAATAGATCCAGGAAGACAATGGATAAGTACATATGCATGAACTAAGTTTCAAAAGGTGAATCAGCAATTTCTATTCGATACATATTGGGAAATTTCATGGGAACTCCACACCCAGAAACTAATCTGGAAAAATGTTGACTAGTTAAAAAGTATCAAATTGGATCCACTCCAGGCACACCGATCCATAATAACTGCTGATCAATAGAAATGATGCAAGACTCCTTACAAAATACGAAGTTTCATGGAAACTCTACATGCAACAGCATATCCAGAAGAACAATGTAAATGCAACCAAGGAGTCTCAAAACGAGGTCAGTAAGATCCTAAGCCCTAAAAAATGATGTTTCATGGAAATTTCACACCAAGGAGCAGATCCAAGAAGAGTATTGATTAGTGAATATGTATTCAAGAAATTTCTGAATGACTGTCAGCAAGATTCTATTTCTTGCAAAATGGTAAATTACATGAAATTCCCACATCCAGGAATAGATCCGGGAGACAATGGATAAGTGAATATGCATTTAGTAAGTTTCAAAACGGTAATCAGCAATTTTTATTCCATACATAATTTGATGGGAACTCCATATCCAGAAACCAATCTGGAAAACTGTTGAATGGCCAAAAAGTTTCAAAATGAAAAATATCAAGTTTATTAACCAACTCAGATATTTCACTACTAGATGCAGGAGCTGATCCAGAAGGACATTGAATAAGCATCCAAGGATATTTAAACTGGAAATCAATTAGACCTTAGCTACTTCTTACCAAATGGGAAGTTTCCTAAAAACTCCACATCGAGGAGCAGTTTCAGAGGAACCTGTGAGTGATGGATACACATTCAAAAAGTTTTAAGATGGGAATCATTTAGCTTCTATTCCATACAAATTGGAAACTTCACATTCAGGAGAAGAAAAAGATACTAGCAAGATCCTATTCCTTGCAAAATTGGAACTTTCATGAAAACTTCCAGATCAAAGAAGACTGTCGATCAGAATATTTAAAACGTAACATAAAACAGCAGATTTCTATACCTTACAAAATGGGAAGCTCTTGGAACCTTTAAATCTAGAAATATATATTCTGCCAAGAAGTTTAAACATGGGAATTAGAGCATCTATATTTCTGGCAAAATGCCAGTGCCAGATAGATAGTGTCGCTTGGTTGCTTCAATAATGAGGACGTGAGTGGAATATAATACATGTGCAGATCACACCGAAGGGTTGAAAAATGCTCCAACTTCTCATTGGACCCAGCACAAAAATTAAATATTATAACGCATTTCAGATGGTTTGCAGAAACCGCCTAGCTTTCTGATTGGACACACCATCGATCTACACACCAACTTTCATTGATTTTCGCAGATGTTCCCCAGGAACGAGCACTACGGCTTGACGATGCGGGTGAATTCCCTGACGGGAGTGTGGCCGTTCACGTTCCCAGACAACCCGAGCATGCAGAGACTCTACCGGTTCTACTTCTGGTTCACCCTGGCCTTCCTCGTCGCCTTCATCTTGACGGCGTACGTCGAACTATTCATCTTACTCACCGATGAACCCATCGACGTCAAGGAGGTGTTCGCCAATTTGGCGACCACGTTACTGTGCACCGTGGCGGTCCTGAGGGTCGTGGCCATCAAATCTGAGAGTTTGACCGAACTGATAGCGCAGAGTATCCGGACCGAAGACGAGATTTTCGCCAGCGAGGATAAGGAGGTGCTCGAGATTTATATGTCGTACGTGAAGCAGAGCAAGATAACGAACGCTATGTTTTTCTCCTGCTTGTTTATTGGTAAGCTGTTGGTGAGAAAGGGGGAGAAGTATTTATGCAAACTCGTGTTTTGTTGGGTATTTGTCCAAAATGTTATTTCCACTTATTGGGCTACATGGGTAGCAGTGCTAACACAGACGACCAGCTTGGCTTGTAGAGCT